>CP106731.1:8088527-9425896 GCA_025506655.1 Gossypium rotundifolium | reverse complement strand
TTCACGATCAAAGGAATATTAGTTAAATCTAATATAATATCGAATAGTACTAGAGGTTTTAAAGAGTGGGATTTCCTTACCACAATAAAACGCTTCCAACGCTTCTACGGTTCTCCGATCACTTGAGTTCCGATCTTCCGTTATTGCACTAAATAATAACGAAAGAAACGTTATTAGAATGAACGTTATATCGATTCAAAAGTCCTTCATAACACCATTAATATTCGCCATAATACCATTAGTAAATCGAAAACGAAAAAGAAGAAACCCTTACCTATAATCCACGATCAAAAGAAAGGATTGAAAACGATGCTTATGAGAGTTGGAAAATTCGCTATGCAACCAAAGAAAAGAAAATAAATTCGCTATGGGCACTCTAGCATTCGCCATTGAAGAAAAAGGAAGAAAATATGAGTGAAAAGAAATAAAGATGAGAGAAGAATGATGATGATGTCTTTTGACTTTCAAAGAGAATGGAGAATAGAAGAAAGAAAGAGATGAGTTTTGAGAGCCATGTATGTTCGGCAATGGGGAGAAGAAAAGAAAAGAATGGTCTTTTAGGTATTGGTAAAATCGGCACTAAGAGAAAGGCACAAAATTGAACACTAAAGTGAAAAGCAAAAATGACCAATTGGTCAAAATAATCAAGGCTTGCCAATGATCAATTTCGGCTAAAGGGAAAAGAGGTTGAGAAGAAGAAAAATTCTGCACTAGGTTGCTAGGAATGACCAAAGAGAAAATGAAATGCTTAGCCAAAACTAACACAAAATTTGGCTCCTTCTCTATACCCAATTGTCATTCAAAGCATGGTCAATAGCCATGATTTTGTTTCCAAAATTCTTCCTTGATATGTGCCTTATGTTCCCCTATCTTTCCTTAAGTATTTGATTCCATGCCATATGATAACTATTTCCATAATCCTTTGATACACTAACCAAAAATAACATGGTCAACACTTACCATATATGTTCTTGGCCGACACTTGCTATCCATGTGCGTAAAATTAAAACAAAAATTCATTTAGATGCTAAACAAGGATTCGAACCTCTTCCTCTTGCTATAACTCATGCGCCAACTCCACCATGCCATGTACTCAACTTATGACACTCATTAACACTTAATTTAACTTAAGTCTTAATGACATTTGCTTCTCTTCAATAATTTCTCAATTATTAATTTTATTCCTTATCCAAATTATACTATACTCCTCTTTAGGACTTCAATAAGAACTAAATAAAAGAAAGAAATTTTCCTTTAAAGTCTAAACACCAATTCATGCAATATAAAAACACTCGGATTTTTAGGGTGTTACAACTCTACCCTCCTTAAAGAAAATTTCATCCTCGAAATTTACCTGGTTGAAAGAGGTGAGGGTATTGTTGCCGAATTGCATCCTCGGGCTCCCACGTAGCTTCTTCCACTCCGTGGTTACGCCATAGAATTTTGACCAATGGCACGGTTTTCTTTCTTAGCACCTTGACATCTTGGTCTAAGATTTCCACCGGTTCTTCTTCAAAAGACAAATCAATTCAACTCCAATTCTTCTACCCAGATAATGTGCGAAGGATCCGATCTATAACGCCTCAACATGGAAACATGAAAACATTATGGATTTGATCCAATTCGGAGGTAACTCAATCGATAAGCCATCGACCAACACGCTTCAAAGACACGATAAGGTCCAATGTATCTAGGACTTAGCTTGCCCTTCCTTCCGAATCAAGATCTTTTTCCAAGGAGATACCTTCAAGAAAACCCGATCCCCACATCATACTCGATATCCTTTCGCTTCAGTCCGTGATACGACTTCGCCTATCTCGAAGCTTCTTTCAACCGTGCTCGAATAACTTTTACCTTATCCTCCGTCTCGAGATATCATCTCAGACCTAACATCCGCTTTTCGCCCAACTCACTCCAACAAATAGGAGAACGAGACTTACAACCATACAATGCCTCGTGACGGTGCTATCTCAATGCTAGATCGATAGTGTTGTTATATCGCTAATTTCGCAAGTGGTAGATAATCTTCCCAACTACCCTCAAGTCGATTACACATCCCCTTAACATATCTTCCAATATCCGAATTACTCTCTCCGATCGACCATCGACCGAGGATGAAAAGCCGCATCAAGTTCAACTTTGTCCCCAAGGCTTCATGCAGAGCTTTCCAAAATCGTGATGTAAACCTAGGGTCCCTATCCGATATAATAGATACAGGTACCCCATGCAACCTCACAATTTCGGATACATACAGTTCCGCCAACTTCTGTAATGAATAATCTGTACGGACGGGCAGAAATGAGTAGTCTTTGTCAACCGATCAACAATTACCCACACAGAATTTTTCTTAGTAGGTGTTAAAGGTAACCCACTAACAAAATCCATGGTTATCCGTTCCCATTTCCAAAGAGGAATTTTTATCGGTTGTAACAACCTGCACGGTAATTGATGTTCGCCTTCACTTGTCGACAAGTCAAACATTTTCCACAAATTCAAATCTCACGCTTCAACCCCGCCACCAATACTATTCACGGAGATCTCGACATCTTATTTCCTCCGGATGCATAGCATAAGGGCTACTATGCGCCTCAGAGAATTAGTTGCCTCAGTGTCCGAATCCTTAGGCATACATACTCTTCCTCGAAAGCATAACACACCTTCCGTGTTTATTCCAAAATCCTCAATTTCACCATTTTCAACTTGTCAAGTAAAGGTCCCAACTTCTCATCCGATGTCTGCTTTTCCTTGATTTGTTCCACCACGAGGCTTCAATCAAGTTCGCTAACAAACCGCCATCCTCGCATGGACTCAAATGGGCAAACAAAGCTCTTAATTCGGATATCGCCTTACGACTTAACGCGTCCACTACCACGTTAGCCTTTCCAGATGATATTCGATCGAGAAATCATAATCTTTTAGTAATTCTACCCATCTTCTTTGTCTCAAATTTAACTCCTTTTGGGTAAGGAGGTATTTAAGACTTTTGTGATCCGTGTAGATTATAGATTTCTCACCATAGAGATAGTGCCTTCAAATCTTTAGAGCAAAGACAACGGCAGCTAACTCCAAATCATGCGTAGGGTAGTTTACTTTGTGTGGTCTCAATTGACGAGAAGCATAAGCCACCACTTTTCCATTTTGCATCAACACACAACCCAAACCCGTGTGAGACGATCACAATAAACAAGAATTTTTTCCAGCCTCCTATTGAATCAAACCAAGCTTCCACAGATCTTCTTCAATTTCTCAAACTCTCTTGCTTCTTTTCACCAATTATACGGAGCTCCCTTTCACAATAGTTTAGTTAGGTGCAAAGAATCAACTAAAACCCTCTACAAAACGCCTATAGTATCCACCAAACCCAAGAAACTCAATTTCAGCCACCGATGTTGGTGGTTTCCAATCCGAATAGCCTCAATTTTCCGAGGATCCACCCTTATTCCTTTACCGATACTACATGACCAAGGAAAGTCACTTCCTTAAGCCAAAATTCGCATTTACTAAATTTGGCATATAATTGTTTATCACGAAGTAGCTGTAATACTATCCGCAAATGATGGTCATGTTCCTCCTCATTTCTCGAATAAACCAATATATCATCTATGAACACTACCACAAACCGGTCTAAATATGGTTGAAAGACTGGTTCATCATGTCCATAAATGCACTGGTGCATTGGTTAGTCCAAACGGCATCACTACAAACTCATAGTGTCCGTATCGTGTCCAAAATGCCGCCTTATAAATGTCCGCTTCTTTCACCTTGAGCTGGTGATAACCCGACCTCAAATCAATTTTGGAGAAAATCAAGCTCCTTTTAATTGATCAAACAGTCGTCAATTTCGACAGAAGATACCGATTCTTGATCGTCAATTTATTCAATTGTCTCGTAGTCAATGCACATACGCATCGATCCATCCTTCTTCTTGATTTAATGTAACCGGTGCTCCCCACGGAGACACACTTGGTCGAATAAATCCTCGATCTAGTAATTCTTGAATTTGAGCTTTGAGCTCACCAACTCCTTCGATGCCATTCTATAAGGAGCAATGGACACCGGAGTCGCCCCTGCAAAAGCTCAATGCCAAACTCTACTTTCGATCCGAGGTATACCAGAAGTTCTTCGAAATACATCAAAAATTCCTTCACTATCCTCACATCATCCACAGATAACTCTTTAGCATCCAAAGTATAGATAAAGGCTAGAATGCTCCATATCCTTTCCGCACCAACTTCTCCGCCTTTAATGCAGATACCACATTTGCCGATAGTTCCTTCGCCACCAATCATTATGACTTCCTTATCATCCGAGGTTCTTATCGACATTCGCTTTTCAAAGACAATCCAATTGCGCCTAATGTTTAACCACCAATCCATGCCCAAAATGAGATCGAACTCACCAAAGGTAGTTCCATCAAGTTTGCTAAGAATATCTCCTCTTGAATTTTTAAGGGCACGCCTTTAAATATTTTATTAACATTACCGATCGTCCTAAAGGACTAATTCATCGCTCATCTCACTACCGGTAATTTCAGATTCTAATTTTAGGTTTCAGATATGGCACTAGATACATATGAATGGGTAGAGCCAATATCTATTAGGGCAATAACAGTACATCAAAATGAAGAACGTATCGCTTATCACATCCGGTGCATTGCCGCCCTCATGGCGTCTAATCGCATAGACCACCCAGCTATCTTGCATCCGATTTCTCTATGACCATTGCCTCGACCGGTGCACCTTGACCACGACCAGCCCCATTACCACCACGACCGGTCCACGACCTCTCGGTGGTCGCTGATTACCTCGGCCTACAGGCATCATTATTACGAACTTCTTGAGTCGATCCATACGCCGAGGACAATTTTGTATCGATGATCCATTGAACCGCATTTGTAGCATGCACCCGCTTTCCTCCAACATTCTCCAAAATGTCTTTTCCCACACTCTGCAATCTCGACTTCGATTATTTGTTACCGGGTTCTACCTTGAACCGATTCATCATTCCGAGGTTTCTTCCGAATCTCTTTGACGAACCAGATCATTGTGGTCTCTCTTGTTTAGAATTTTTCTCGATTCGCAGCTTCTAAATTCTTAGCCTCTTCGCTATTTTGGCCTTCTCCACGAGAGTCGAAAAATTTCTAACTTGTGTGGAGCAATCGTAACCCTCACTCATCATTAAGTCCATCCTCAAACGCACACAACGCTCATGATCTGTTGCTACAATTGTCCCGCATAATGGCTAGACGTAAAAACTCACTTCATATGTCGCCACGGCCTTACTTCCTTGAACAAGATTCGTAAATTCTTTCCTTCGAGCGCCTACATAACTCGCTCCAACGATTTTCCTTGGAAGGCGCTTTAAAGAATTCCCAATTAATCGATAAGCATCTTGGTGCCTTCTCTAACAATGAGCCACCACCGACACGCCTCATCTCTTAACAAAGATACAGCCTCCGCTTTTGCTCGACAAGACATTCCATATCATCCATAATCCGCTCCACGCCTTCGAGCCAAGATTCACTACATTCGAGCTACACCGAGACTCCCTAAAACTTCGCATTATTTGCCTTAAGTCGCCTCAAATTGACCCACGAGTTGTTGGCCCAATTCTAGCTCCAATGACCCTTTCCAAGACTTGCAGCATTGCTTGAGTCAATGCATTATCTTCTTCCATGTGATCGCGTGATCCCGTCTCACTTTCAATTGACGCAAAAGCGCCTACTTTCCAAGATATGATTTGGTGCTTCAACAGTAGCACCTCGGCCTCTACCACGGCCACGCTCATCGCAAGGCCCATGACCACGCCCTCTAGTGCTCATGATAGCTCATTCATTTTTATCTCGATTACAAGTTTTATGAATCAAAAATTTGTTTCGTATTTATTAACGATATTTTATGAGATTTGAGATATAAAGTTGTTTTTCCGCAACATATCCTATAGTCTCAATCTCTACGGTTTTCACATCTAAAACTAGAAGTTCTAGAGTGTTCCTATGATTATATTATAGTAATTACTAAGCAATAAATACTTACTTGACTTGTTGCCGGATGCTTGTGGTGCCATACTGATAAAAAAAAATTTGAACGATTTCATACGTAAATTATTTATGAACCCAAACCACGTACCGAAGTTTTTGAAACCGGCTCGATACCATTAAATGTAACACCCCAAACCCGGTCTATGCATTGAGACTAGATTTGATTTGTTACATGAATCGAGCTATTTTAAATCACTAATGAGTTGAAAGCTACAATATTTATTTACTGTGGTTTAAAATTTTGAAGAGTATTTGAATTTGATAAATATTTGAAAACATTAGTTGAAAATCCTTGTATTATCAAATATCTTTAGGTAATTTATTAAAGAGTTAACAATGATAAAATATTTATAAAAGGTTTTGAAAACCCAAATTTATTTTAATAAAACATCATATAATCATAATCCATATTTAAAAGTCCAAAGTATAATTTAAAACCAACACACATAAAATCCATAATTTACTTATAGAGGCCCTTATTACAATAACCCAAAATAGTAAAAATACTTATTAAAAGTTCGAGTTTATATAACCCTCTTTTGCAAGATGGCCTCCACGAAGTCATCCTCGCCCAAGTCCACGCCAATTTCCATTACCCGAGATGGAAAAATTAAAGGGGTGAGTTACTTAGAACTCAAAGTGTAACTCACTTACCACCATTATTGGGCCAGATCATCAAGATATTATGCTGGGCTTGAGCCCAATTACAGAATTCAACAATTTATCATAAAATAAAATAATTTAAAATGCATGTAAAAATGAATTTCCCAACCAAACCTAATATCCATCCGCTAACACCCCCGTACCAACCATCACACCTGTGGGGATTGAGTCAACCCACCCCGCCAACACACCAATCGTAGGCATTAAGCCTTTTTATAATTGTGGCAAAGCCACCGAACTAGAGGCAATAAGCCATATTTGTGGCAAGGCCACCGAACTAGAGGCAATAAGCCATTATTGTGGCGAGAGCCACCGAACTAGATTTTTGGCAACCGCCATTCTTCTCTTTATATATCCCACCCCATGCAATTATGCGTGTATAAAAAATATATAAAATTTCTTAATAATGCATAACATGGTGGGTTTATCGCTTAAACATTTCATTTGGCCCATAAACATAATTTAGCAATTTGTCTATTTAGCGCTTTAGTGGGCTTTGGCCCATTTATCAAACTAGAGTATTTTTGGCCCATTTATCGAACTAGAGTATTTTGGCCCAATTTATCGAACTAGAGTATTTTGGCCCAATTTATCGAACTAGAGTATTTTGGCCCAATTTATCGAACTAGAGTATTTTGGCCCAATTTATCAAACTAGAGTATTTTGGCCCAATTTATCGAACTAGAGTATTTTGGCCCAATTTATCGAACTAGAGTATTTTGGCCCAATTTATCGAACTAGAGTATTTTGCGGCCCATTTTCACGAAACATACAACTTACATAATAATAAGTAATTTTTCAAGGGCATTTTTGTAATTTTCACGATTTAGTTATTTTTACGTATTTTCGTCAAAATATCAGTTTTTACGTTTTTACCGATCTAGTCGTTTTTACGATTTTACTTCCAATATGGAAATTGACATCCAACCGAGAAATAGTGTGAAGTTACACACCTCGATACCGAGAGTACTAATCCTTCTCGCCTCAAGACCTAAAACATATTTCGATCCGTTAGAATACTATTTTGTAAAAATATTCTTAATCGATAATAGATCCAAAATCTTACCTCTTGATTTTGAATCACTTGATTTTCGCTTCTCCTCGCTTATTGTTTCGTTAGTCGCCGAGAATCCACCAACGATAATGGCTCTAAGTTCGTACTACTTGAATAGTTGACTCCTTTCTAAGATGGTCCGCAACCCGTGGAAAATCTCGACCGCCGAAACCGCTCTTCGCTTAAATGGGGATTTACAGATCCGCCTCTTAACGTGACTAACCACCGCCCTTTTCTTCCCTATTTTGAAAGTCTTCACGATCAAAGGAATATTAGTTAAATCTAATATAATATTGAATAGTACTAGAGGTTTTAAAGAGTGGGATTTCCTTACCACAATAAAACGTTTCCAACGTTTCTACGGTTCTCCCGATCACTTGAGTTCCGATCTTCCGTTATTGCACTAAATAATAACGAAAGAAACGTTATTAGAATGAACGTTATATCGATTCAAAAAGTCCTTCATAACACCATTAATATTCGGCCATAATACCATTAGTAAATCGAAAACGAAAAAGAAGAAACCCTTACCTATAATCCACGATCAAAAGAAAGGATTGAAAACGATGCTTATGAGAGTTGGAAAATTCACTATGCAACCAAAGAAAAGAAAATAAATTGCTATGGGCACTCTAACGTTCGCCATTGAAGAAAAAGGAAGAAAATATGAGTGAAAAGAAATAAAGATGAGAGAAGAATGATGATGATGTCTTTTGACTTTCAAAGAGAATGGAGAATAGAAGAAAGAAAGAGATGAGTTTTGAGAGCCATGTATGTTCTAAGAATGGGGAGAAGAAAAGAAAAGAATGGTCTTTTAGGTATTGGTAAAATCGGCACTAAGAGAAAGGCACAAAATTGAACACTAAAGTGAAAAGCAAAATGACCAATTGGTCAAAATAATCAAGGCTTGCCAATGATCAATTTCGGCTAAAGGGAAAAGAGGTTGAGAAGAAGAAAAATTCTGCACTAGGTTGCTAGGAATGACCAAAGAGAAAATGAAATGCTTAGCCAAAACTAACACAAAAATTTGGCTCCTTCTCTATACCCAATTGTCCGCCCAAAGCATGGTCAATAGCCATGATTTTGTTTCCAAAATTCTTCCTTGATATGTGCCTTATGTTCCCCCTATCTTTCCTTAAGTATTTGATTCCATGCCATATGATAACTATTTCCATAATCCTTTGATACACTAACCAAAAATAACATGGTCAACACTTACCATATATGTTCTTGGCCGACACTTGCTATCCATGTGCGAAAATTAAAACAAAAATTCATTTAGATGCTAAACAAGGATTCGAACCTCTTCCCTCTTGCTATAACTCATGCGCCAACTCCACCATGCCATGTACTCAACTTATGACACTCATTAACACTTAATTTAACTTAAGTCTTAATGACATTTACTTCTCTTCAATAATTTCTCAATTATTAATTTTTATTCCTTATCCAAATTATGCTATACTCCTCTTTAGGACTTCAATAAGAACTAAATAAAAGAAAGAAATTTTCCTTTAAAGTCTAAACACCAATTCATGCAATATAAAAACACTCGGATTTTTAGGGTGTTACAAATACCCCCACACTTAAACTTTTACTTGCCCTCAAGCAAAATTCTCAACTCATAATTAAACGAACTTCCTCAATTTATAATGTTCATCAACAATGCCTCATCATAATTCATAGATAATTTATACATGGATAATTCAACTCAAAGAGTCCAAAAGATTCAAATAATCAAAGTCATGAGTTTTTAGCATGAAAACATAGATGTTTCCCCTTACCTAAATAATCACATTTAATTCAAAATCGACAAAAGTTGACATCCTCACTAAAGATTCACTCAAATCACTCAAAGTGTTTAAGGTTCAAAAATTAAGCTCTCAAAAGTCGAACATGAAAAGTTATTACCATAGGTTTGCTTGTAAATCAATTCTCCACCACTGTAAGATGAGATGATACACAAATCAAAAGGTCTTTTAAAAAGGGTTGTAACGGGGCCTAGGTTAAAGGTGTGGATAAAGGCTGGATTAGAAGGGTTAGAATCGAGATTGAATTGAAAAAGTACCTAACTAGAAAAATGACTAATAACTTGAATAATTACATCAATTGAGAACTTGTAATACTAATAATATGAGCTTCTTCTTCAAGATGTTAAAATTAAACGTATAGGCTCACTTAATCTCATAACTAATAATGAATAAACTTGATTTTTTTGATTGATTTATATATATATATTTTTAAGAACAAATCAAATATTTAATAGAACTTTAACAACTTAAATAATCTAATTAGGCAACTAACCAAGACAAATCTTGATAGAAAGGTAATCAAAAGGAATGGTGATAATAAATACGAGATGGGTTTCGGTTTAATATTAGTGGGTTGAGTCAATAAAAGGGTTTTTAGGATCAAAGGGGTTCACTAGGGGTCAATTATGAGGGTAGGCTTTTAGTGGAGTGAGTGAGTTGAATCCTAGGTGCCTTAATCATCTTTGTATATCAACTTAATAGTGTGGTCTCGACATGTATAATCGAAGCAAGTTTTAGAATAACAAATCAATGTTGACACACTCATAATCAATAAAGTGAGCACGAAAAGAATGTATGCTCTAAAAGCTCAAAATCTCACAAAAATTATGGAAATTTTTATGTCAACCTCATAAATTTCAAACTTCAAGGTAATGTAACACCCTAAAATTTAGAATTTTATGTGTTGCATTATTTCTTGAGTTAAGCTAGTTAAAATATTAATTGTGCATGTTTTGGGGGTTATGTGAAGGCTCGGGATTTATTTGGGCCCTAGTAAAAATTTTGTGTTTAAGTCTATTAAAGAGAGATGGAAAGTAGCTTCAAGGCTTATAGAAATTAATGAGTAATGTGTTTGCATAAATGAGCAATTGGTAAGAAGGATATGGTGCCACATGATAGACTTTGAGGGAAGAGGTTCAAATCCCATAATGTGCAAATTTTGACTATTATTTTTGCATTCTTTCTCTAAGTGTCGGCCAAGCTTGTGATTAAGGCAAGGTGGACTTTTTAATTTTGGAAAGGTGGATAAGGAAATAAGAAAAGATTGAGGGTAGAGAAAGAAATCAAAAGAAAAGGCAAGTATAGGGAACATGTTGGCCTTTTTCAAGGGAACTGTTTTGGAAAGTTTGGTTGGCCAAATTTTTCACCTTAATATCAAAAATATTACACGGTTTTGGTGTGAGGGAAGGGTAGCCGAATTTTTGCTTTGTCTTTTGGTAGAATTTTGGTGCTTGTTAGGCCAAAATCTCTTTTGCACTATTTTGTGTTTTTCTCCAAACTTTTTCTTTTGCTTTGTGCCAAAATTACAAGCCATTAGTGAGCATATTTTCTTCTTTCTTTCTTCTTTGCCGAAACCTCCTAGCACATTTGTGCATTTCTTCTCTTTTGTTTAGTCGAAACGTTTATCTCTTGTTCACCTTCCCTTGGTAGTCGAATCATCTAGCATCCATCCATCCTTCCATTCTTTTCTTTTAACCATTTCTTCAACCTTTCCTCTTCTCTAAAATCGACATCCCTTTAAGATCACATCTTCTTGTTTGATTTTCCTCCAAAACCAAATCCAGTATCATCCCATCTCTTCACTTCTTCTTTTCTTTTTGTCGTGGACAATCTCTTTTTGACCGGGTTGGTGAGTGACTCATTATCCCTCTTTTCATTTCATTGTTATTTTTTTACTAGCCGAATTTATGAGTTCATCATCATTCGATTATTCTACTTTGTTTCTCTATCGAAATATCTCTCCATCACTCTCAAGGTGTGATAAATATTTTCTTCGTAGTGATATAGAGGGAGGCCGAATACTGCAACATCGTCTAATCATCTCTAGTCATAGGACAATTGTGAGAAATGGGATTATCATCGATTAAGGTAAGAAAGTTCTTTCATAGTCCATTCGATATCTCCATTTGGTTACTGTGTTAATCTGATTGAAGGTTGGCTAAATTGATATTGTTGGTAGGGTCTAAATCATTCGATCCATCGACTTGTGATCATACGATTCTAGTGGTAAGACGGCCTTTCTCCTTAATCAATCGCTCTTATCAACGTAAAATAAGTTTTGACTAAGATTTGTTTTCAATGGAGGCAAGCGATATCAAATCGAAAGGGGTAACAATTGGAGATTGAAAAAGGAGCAGATTTACAATCCCTACTCCTAAATTCAAACGAAGGGCAGTTTCGGCGGTTCGGGATTTTCCACCGGGCTGTGGACCATCATCTAGAGAAAATCGACAAATCGTGGTCGTTCACAATTACAAGGGTAAAAAATTTAGATCGATTTTTTTAGAGTTTGATTATTAAAATCATGTATGTCGATTAATCGAGTGTTACAATATCTTAGGTGTTGACGAGCAAGTAGGCTTAGTACTTACTGTAATCAGGTGTGTAATCTCACACCGTTATCCGTGGATTTTAAGATTTATATCATATTGGATATAAATCGCTATGACTGAAATTGTAATAGGACGTAAACCGAAAAAACTGGCTTAAGATACACTATTTTGAAAAAATTGACAAAATCGGTAATATCATTGTGCAAATTATGAAAATGCCCTTAAAGGGCCGAACTACGAAATTGTTTAAGGGGCCAAATTGGTATATTGTTTAATGGGCCGATTTGATAAATAGTCTAATGGGCCGAATTGATATATTGTTTAATGGGCCGAATTGATAAATTTCCTTAATGGGCCGATTTGTAAAGTGTTAATGGGCTAAACTTTTGGACTGAATTAATTATTTTTTGTTATATTTGTAAATATCATAATTTGATATGTATGATGCATTTACATGACTTTGCATGGGATGGGAAAATGTTGAAGAGAAGTGATTCTAGTGGCACTGCCACAAATATGTTTGATAATTTAATTCACTATCCACAATATGAATATGTGATAAATGGCTAAATTCCTACGATTGGTGTATTGGCGGGGTGGGTTGACTTGATCCCCATAGGTGTGATGGATGGTACGGGTGGTGTGTAGCGGACGGATTATTAGGTTTGTTTGGGATTACATTACATTCTTATGATATATAATTGATACATTATTCTGTAAAAAGGGGCTTAGGCCCAAGATATTGCTAAATGGGTTTCAGGCCCAGAGGACAACGGTAAGGGGTTATGCACTGAGTTCTAGTAACTCACCCCATTTTCCTTATCCCTTTCAGGTAATACTCAATGACGTGAACTTGGGCCATGGATGACTCGGTGGAGGCCATACTTCAGAAACGGTTTATTTGGACTTTAGACTTCTTCCTCGCTTATTTTATTACTTTATTATTTTGGGTTAATTGTTGTAATAAGGCCTCTTGTTTATTTTATATTGCTTTATGTTTGACGTATTTATATTGTGCTCAAATTACTTTAAATGGATTTTTTTTAAAACTCAATAAAGATTTTCTAAAATTGACTTACAAAAGGATTTCATAATAAACTTACATCAATATTCTTAACTCGAAAATTTTCTCAAATTTTCATCAATGTTTTCAAAAGTTAAGGTTTGTAAAATCATCAGTTCAAATTTGTTGATTTATCTATCTTCGAAGTTGTAACATTTTGTCAAAAAATTAAAGCAAATTATTTTTTTTCTTTATTTTTAACAAATCAATATCTATTTACGAACGAACGAAAAAGGTTTAAAAATATTTTCTCATGTGATATGTCAGATCTAGCCTTAACGCATGGGTCGGGTTTGGGGTGTTACAAGTAACAATTTAGATTCAGGTAGACAACCTAATAGAGTTTTAATTTTTGAAAATAGATTCATCATGCTTGATTCTCTAGTATCTTAAAGTTTAAATCATCATTGTACAATTATCAATGACTTAATCTAAAACATATCAATAAAGATCATGAATCAACAAGAATTTCATTCTAATTAGTGATATGAGAAAATTACTTTAAGACAGAATATCATTCAGGGATTTGAGAATAATGCAAAAAGTTAGGCACTTTTTCTACTAAACTTTCACCCCTCACACTTAAGATGTACATTACCCTCAATGTACAAAGTTAGATAACAATCATATAATAAGAAAATAAAAAGAGAGGGAGAGAGGTGAAATTCCTAAATTTTTGGATGGATTCCTTGAGTTGGAAGCGTGGAAACTTGATTCGGAGGTTAAAGATAAGTTGGAGGAAGCGCCTCTAATTCCTGTGCTAGATGAAGAAATTAGGCAACTCGTGAAGAATTAGCCCGAAAATAATAATAATTTAAATTATACTAATTATACTAAATATATAATTAAAGTAAATAAAGATAACAAGAAAGAAAATATGAATTAAAATAAAACTAAAAGGGAAGATGAATGGACTAGAAAGTCCTTATTGGTAGATGGTTCGCGAGGTGGGTGTGGTGTCTAAGGCTGTGGTGTTGTGATTCCCTAGCAACCTTTACAACCTAAAACCAAGAAACTAAAACAAAATAAGATAGATTAAACATATGAATAATAAAAAAAAGGAAAATAAAGGAGAAGAGAAAAGTAAAATAAAAGCTAAATGGTCTCAAAGACCCTTGGCTTGTTGAGTTAATGAAGCATCCGGCATGAGCTTATGTTGATTTGTCTTGCACAGGGAGACAGGACTCGGATCTTTTTGTTTCTTCGTCATTGTTAAAGCGTGGATTTAAGTTTTTTATGGAGTAAAGAAGGGAGAAAGTGAAAATGAAGGGAAGTGGGGGAGTAGATGGGGAATAGGTGAGAAGGAGAAAGGGGTGTTTTAAATAGAAAATTTCAATTTTGGTACATCCCCACGCCCGTGTATCGTAGGCGTGTCATGTCACACGGCCATGTCTTATGGCCGTGTGGTGATTCAATCGCTTCTCCCACGCTTGAAATTTAAGTTGCCACGCCCGTGTGGGTTCATTAGCGTCAGCCACGGCTATGTCGCACGGTCGTGGTATTAGGTGATGATTCAAAGATATTTTTCTCATCTTGTCTTGTACTATCTCTGCCATGTCAGTACGAAAATCCATAGCATCCACATGGCCATGGCCACTACCACGGCCGTGTGTAAGGCCGTGTGATGTGAAAATATGCACTTCATTAACTTGGTTAGTCTATAGTTAGCTGCTAAAAGAAATAAAAATATATAGGGTTAGTGCTCGGGTTGCCTCTTGAAAAGCGCTCGTTTAAAGTCTTAAGCTAGACTTACCTCTCATTTGTACCTTCATGGCAGTTTAAGGAGTGAAAATTCATTTTTCGTGCTATCATCATATAATTTGAGTCGAGTGGAGTTTACTTTAAAAGTATCGAAAGTAGAATTACTTACATCGACTGCTCCGTAAGAGAAAACATTAAGTACCGTAAAGGGGATCTCTTCGGTTATCTTCAGGTTTGATGTGGCAATTTGCGGGTCTGTACTATCTAATAGTACTTGATCTCCTATTTTGAATTGATTAGATGTTCTTTAAGTTCTTCTGGGGTTTCCTTCGGTTTCACTTCGTGTGGGTTTGATTCCTCCTTGAAATGTATCTCCCACTCATCTATCTCATCAGTCTGAAGCCGTCGTTCCTCATGAGGTATTTCCTTGTTGGTGCGAGCTATATGGTCTAGCTCTATAGTGTGATTCCGTGGTGTTTCCTGAAAAGGAAGTTTAACTGGGTACTTATCAACGGAATTTACATCCTCACCTTTCTCACTCGATGTCCTAACTGAGTCAAGAGCTTGAAGACTGATTGATTCGTCACCTACACGAAGTATGAGTTCACCTATGCTAACATCAATTTTAGATCTGGCAGTTGCTAGAAAAAGTCTTCCTAAGATTAAGGGGATTCTATTGTCTTCATCCATATCTAAAACAACGAAGTCTACGGGGAATATGAATTTATCGACTTTAACGAGTACATCTTCAATTATACCCTTAGGGATGCGAATAGTCTTATCAGCTAGTTGAATACTCATCCTAGTTTGCTTGGGTTTCACTAGACCTATTGCTTAAACATTTTAGATGGCATAACATTGATGCTTGCCCTAAATCAGCTAAAGCATTATCAACAGATAAACTACCGATTAGACATGGAATTGTAAAATTCCCTGGATCTTTTAATTTCTGTGGTAGTCTGTTCTGTAACATTGCTAAGCATACCGCATTTAGTTCCACATGCGACTTCTCGTCTAACTTTCGCTTGTTTGTTAAGAGCTCTTTTAAAAATTTCCTTGAATCTGGCATCTGCGAAAGAGCTTCAAGAAGTGGTAAGATAATATGTAATTTTTTTAAAAGTTTAAGGAACTTACCGAACTGTTCTTCTTTGTTGTCTTCCTTTATCGCATTGGGGTAAGGTATACGAGGTTTGTATTCTTTAATTGCCGGTTTTAGGTACCTTCACTTACCATAGGTTCTTGCCTTGGCTCAGGTTCAGATTCGACTAACCTTTCACTGTCATGAGCTATTATGGCTTGAATTTGCTCTTTGGGATTAGTCTCAATGTTACTTGGCAAGCCACCTAGTGGTCGTTCTGAGATCAGCTTTGCTAGTTGCCCTAACTGGTTCTCGATTCCTTTAATCGATGCTTACTGATTTTTAAGTGTTGTCTCCGTGTTTTGAAAATGAGTTTTAGACACTACTATGAATTTTGTCAGCATCTCTTCAAGATTCAGCTTCTTTTCTTGTGGGTAGGGATATTGTTGGAAGTTTGGAGGAGGAGGTTGTTATCTTTAATTTCCTTGGCCACCCCACAAGAAATTGGGGTGGTTCCTCCAACCTAGATTATAAGTATTACTATAGGGGTTATTTTGATGTCTAAAATTGTTACCTGTATAGTTTAATTGTTTGCTTTCCACGCCTGGATTGTAAGGTGGGTACTCAGGATTCGCCACACCCCTAAATTTGAGTCACATTGCATAAATGGATGTAACTGCAAAGAACCACACAAACCATCAATCTTTTTATTCCTCATCTCTACCTGGCTTGATAGCATGGTAACTGGGTCGAGATTAAAAACTCTGGCTACTTTGGTTGGCTTTGTCCTTGTAACTTGCCACTGATAGTTATTCAGTGACATCTCCTCTATGAATTCATAAGCCGCTTCAGGAGTTTTATTATTAAGGGTTCCACCGGTGGCTGAGTCAATTAACTGCCGAGTTGAAGGGCTCACACCGTTGTAAAAAGTTTGGACTTGTAACCATAATGGTAAACCATGGTGTGGGCACTTTCTTAACAGATCCTTGTATCTCTCCCATGCATTGTATAATGTTTCTAAATCCATCTGCACAAAAGAAGAGATATCATTCCTTAATTTGGCCATTTTGACTGTGGAAAATATTTCAATAAAAATTTTTAGGTCATTTGGTCTCATGTAGTGATTGATCCTCGTGGAAGAGAATGTAACCACAGTTTAGCTTTATATCTCAAGGAAAAGGAAATAACCGAAGACGAATGGCATCATCATAAACACCATTTATTTTTAAGGTATCACAGAATTCTAGAATATTAGCTAAATGAGTATTTGGGTCTTCGTCCTGGAAACCATCAAATTGAACAAATTGTTGAATCATCTGTATAGTGTTAGGTTTTAATTCAAAATTATTAGCGGCTATAGCAGGCCTAACAATACTCAATTCAGCTCCTGTTGAATTAGGTTTAGCATAATCATACATAGTTCAGAAAGCATGATGATCGGTCATATCTTGATGTGGCGGATTGTTCTCAGCCATCCTTTCGGTGGTATTGGTTTCGTCCTCTTACTCTCATTGTATGTAATTTAAGCCTCGCCTTACTTCTCTATGATTTCTGCATGCGATTCCTTCAATATCACTGTCGTAAAGTAGTGGTCCTGTCGGGTTCCTTCTAGTCATAAACTAGAGGTACCTACTAGGAAAAAAAGACAGAAAATTTAGAAAATTAAAAATAAAATTTAATTGCAAAAAATAATAAAATATAATATGGCTAAAGTAATAAAAATTGAGTGTTCTTAATATTTCAGTTCCTCGGCAATGGCGCCAAAAACTTGATCGTGTCTGTCGAGTCTTAAAAATTTATAAAAAGAATGATCGAACTTGGAAACTAACTAAGACAACGATGGAGGCAAGTGCACATATAGAACAGTAGTATAGTTAGCGGCAAGACCGGATTGTCGAACCCAAAGGAACCAAAAGTACTAATATTAACTCTCTTTCTATTATTTAGCCTAAGAATTAAGTGAATTTTTATATAATCTAAAATTAACTATTCAACTAAACTAAAGGTGCTAAGACAAAGAAGAAATTGGGGAAAAGACTTGAGAGAAAACTAATTGATTTGGACAATACCTGAGAAAGAATCCACCTAGACTTCACTTGTTATCTAACTCTGAACCGGTCGATTTATTCATTTGACTTGATCTGTAGGACTCCCTAATTTATATTAATCCCTCTCTTCAACGCTACTAACGTCTAACCCTAAGTTGATTAATTGAAATCTCTTTCTAATTAAAACCCCTAGAATTGCATTAATTTGATCTATGGACTCCCATATTAGGTTTGATCCTAATTTGGCAGATTTTCATCACCCTATCTATAGGCACGCGAGCAACTCCGCTTAACTATGCTAGATCTACTCTTAGACAAGGTCTCTTCCTCCTCTGCCTAAGCACATCACACTTGAATCAATATCCTGAAAATATCAAAACAAGAATTAAGAACACATAGTTAAGAAAAAATCAAATATTTATCATTCAGTTCAGATAACAATAATAAGATCCGTCTTAGGTTTCATCCCCCTCAAGTATTTGAGGGTTTAGTTCATAATTGTAAAAGAAAACATCTCAGAAGAAAAGATAAAACAAAACATAAGAAATCCCTAAAACCCCCTGAAGGAATTGAAGGAGAGATCCTCTGTCTTGAGTATGATTCTGGCTTTTTTAGATGGATCAACTGGCTTTCTTCGAGTAAATCCCTGAATTTAACTGCTCTGGCTTGGCTATTTGGCCTAGATGAACGCCCCCTTAAAGGTTGGCCTCTAATGTCTTTATATAGGCTTTTAGAATATGTTTCTTTTCCTCTAAGTACCCTAATCCGAATAGAATTCTTATTTCCTGTGGCAAAGACACGCCCATGGCACACGGCCGTGTAAATCGTGGCCAGGCCGTGGTCGATCCTATTGATGAGGCACGACGGTATTTTTCAGGTTTCAGGCTGTGGTCGACTTTTTCTCACGAGGCACGGTCGTGTAGTCTTGTGCCCAGGCCGTGTGGATTTCATGCTTTGGCCCATTTTCTTCATTTTCGGCCCGTATTCTTTTCATCCTCTAGTGCTGTACTGAGTCTAAAACATGAAAACAAAGGATCAGGAGTACCTATTTCCATAATTAAAGGGAAAAATCATCCAAAAACATGCTAAATGTAGGATTAAAATATGTTACTATTTCAGTTTATCACGGCCACCTCTGGAGGTAGCGGATTATTCTCAGCCATCTCTGCGGTAGTATTAATTTCATTCTCTTGCTTTTCTTGTATGTATTTAAGCTTCGCCTTATTTCTCTTTGGTTTCTGCGTACTGTGCTTTCAATTTCACTGTCAAAAAGTAGTGGCCCTGTCGGGTTCCTTCTAGTCATGAATTAGAGGTACCGCTGGAAAAGATAAAAAGAAAGAGAAAATTAGAAAAGTAAAAATAAAATTTAATTGCAAAAATAAAAAATAAAAAATGGCTAAAGTAATAAAATTGAGCTTTCTTAATATTTCAGCCTCAAAGAACAACAAGAAAAAACTTGATCGTGTCGAGTCTTAAAAATTTATAAAAAGAATGATCGAACCTAAAAACTAACTAAGACAACGATGGAGACAAGTGCACCTATCGAACAGTAGTATAGTTTAGTGGCAAGACCGGATTGCCGAATCCAAAGGAACCAAAAGTACTAATACTAACTTTCTTTTTATTTTTTAACCTAAAAAATTAGAGGGATTGTTGTTTAACCTAAAATTAACTAACTACTAAGCTAATGATGCTAAAACAAATAGAATGAATTGAGGAAATACTTGGGGGAAAAACCAATTGATTAAGACAATACCCGAGGAAGAATCCACCTAGACTTCACTTGTTATTTAACTCTGAACAAGACGATTTATTCACTTGACTTGATCCATAGGATTCCCTAATTTATATTAATACCTCTTTCAAGGCTACTAACGTCTAACCCTAGGTTGATTAATATAAATCTCTTTCTAATTAAAACCCTTAGAATCGCATTAACTCGATTTATGGACTCCCATATTAGGTTTGACCCTAATCTGACAGATTTTCGTCATCCTATTTCTAGGGTTACGATCAACTCCGCTTAACTATGCTAGATCTACTCCTAGACAGGGACTTTTGCTCCACTGCCTAAGCACATCAATACTTGAATCAATATCATGAAATATCAAAGCAAGAATTAAGAACACATAATTAAGAACAAATTAAGTATTTAATATACAGCTCAAAAAACAATAACAAGATCCGTCTTAGGTTTCATCCCTCTCAGGCATTTGAGAGGTTTAGTTCATAATTATAAAAGAAAACATCTCAGAAGAAAATATAAAACAAAACATAAAAAAAAAACCCTAAAACCCCTTGAAGGAATTGAAGGAGAGATCCTCAGTCTTGAGTATGATTCCGGCTTCTTGAGATGAATCAACTGGCTTTCTTCGAGTGAATCCCACAATTCGGCACCTCTGGCTTGGCTCTTTGGCCTAGTTGAACACCCTCTTTAAGGTTGGCCTCTAGGGTGTTTATATAGACTTTTGGATTGACTTTCTTTGCCTCTAAGTACCCTAATCCGAATGAAATTCTTCTTTGCTACGTCAGGGGCATGCCCATGGCACACGCCCGTGTAAGTCGAGGCTAGGCCGTTTTTGGGTCCGTTAATGTAATATCCGGATTTATGGCTTATGCATTAATACTAAATTGTATGAAGTAGCATGCCTATGTGTGTTCTGATTGTGTTGTACGAATTTTGTGAACTTCAGAGTATAGATAAATGCTTTAGAAATTATTTAATTTTAAGTTTCAAAGAGGGAGCTAAGCCTAAAAGGCCTTAAGAAAATTAGTAAGGGAAATATGACACAAGAATGGGCTTGCTTAAATGGCTTGGAGGGGCCACTTAGGGGCTCAGTATGTGACGCCACAAGCAGGGTGCAAGGGCCTAGGTTCGAGCAACGTGAGAAGCAAATAAAAGAGTTTTAAATTTGCTACAAGGTTGAGCAGTAGTGGACAGCAATGGGGCACTAAGGGATGAGTTTAAGATGTGGTCTAATCTTTTAAAATTTCGGCTAAAGTAAGGGATAATTGATGATTTATTTTGAATTTTTTTTAAATAGGTAAAGAGAGAGAAAAGAAGAGAAAAATGAGGAAGCTGATAAGGGAAGGAGAGTTGGCCGGCCTAGGGACTTTCTTGATAGCATTTTCGGCTAGTGATAGCTTAGGGGTGCTGAAACATAGTTCCCTCTTCACTTAATTCATTTGTGCCGAAAATCCTTAGGAGTTCAGCTAACTTTCTTTGCTTTCTTCTTCCTTTCCTCTTCATTTGACCAAAGCCAAATATTCCTTTCTTAAAATCCACCATTGCCAATTCTCTCTAAGTCTCATACACTCTCTTCTCTTTTCCTTTTGATTCTCCAAAAGCCGAATCTCAAGGTACCCTAGCCGATTTCTTCATAGCTTCAAAAGTCGAAACTTGTTGATCACTACGTAGCCTTCATAGCCACACATCTTGGTGGATTTAAGCAAGGGTGCTCTCGACTACAGTATTAAGGGTAAGATCAATTGTTATTCGATCTTCAAGCTTTTTCTTCTAGCCGAAAGTTAAGGACTAATCCCATTAATATTCTTGTTTGTCGAAACTTGGAAGGTGAATTTCGGTATTTCTAGTGTAGTCGACTAAAAGGAGGACATCTTTGGGATTTCAATAGCCAAGGTGAGTCATGTGATATTCGGCCAAGGGCCACTTATTGTGATTTGAATGTTAGAATTGAATCTAACATGTACCCTGTAGGATTTTGACATCTTCTTAGCCAATAGACTACTTTCGGGATTTAAAATCGCAAGGTGAGTGTACATGTACATTTAACCAATATCATATTTAGTGATTCGAATATGTGTCTTAATTGTTCAAAAGCCGAAACTAACTAGTTAAGTGATCTAGTGTTGGCCGATTGCAAGGAAGAAATATCACGAAATTTCAGGATTTGATTAGTAATCAAATCGGCAGCAAGGTAAGATTTCGGTTACGTAAATCCTTTGGGATTTGATTATTTAGCCGAATGGCTCTTTACTGAAGTACTTAAGGTTAGCCAAATGTAGGAACTAAGGATCTAAAGCATTAGATCAGATTTTTGGGTTTTCAGTGAAAGCGTTAAGTGAACCAGGTGTGTAACCCACACTGAATCTTAATAGATTTACGAATTTAATTTAATATATGTGTTAATAAGAATGTGAAAGATATGGCTTAAGGTACCATTCAATGGTACGGCATATTTAGGTACTTTATTCTCTAAAACTATGTTATCAATGTTACAAATACCTGTTATGACACATATGTGGATATTGGTAAGAATGTGAATTAAAGAATGTGGCATAATCTTTGCATGATTTGTATGACATGGGGCACATGGGTGATTATGAAAGGGGAAGTGATTTGGTGGTTAGATACCACAATATCTGAATGTGATGACTTATGTCACGAAATCTGAATGTGGTGACTTATGTCACAAAATATTATCTGGTGGCTATGCCACGAAATTATAAGGGCGATGTGCAAGTCCTCTGCAGCGACTGCCTTCGATGATGTGTAGCGGATGGAGGGTCGACTTAGTAGTCCCCACGGTGTGATGGTTGGTACGGGTGATGTGTAGCAGATGGTAATCTAGGTTTGGGTTTGGGAATGCATCGTTACTTATATTTGCTATCTGTACATGTTTGAACTGATATGCCTAAATTTGTTAGGATTTAGTGTTGGTCGTTACACATCGAGTCTGTTGACTCACCCGCTGTGGGATATTTTTAGGTGACACTCAAGAATGGACCGGTCGGTAGGAGCTTAATGGTGGCCATGCTCAGCTCAGAATTTCTTTTATTTTGGACTTTCTATACTTAAGTATTTTGGATTATTTCGAGATTTGTTGTTGATGTAATAAGGCCACTAGTATGAAACTGTTTATGCATGCATTTTAATTATTTTAGTATGATATGATTTTTATCAATTTAAAGTTAAAGTAATTTTTTGTAAAAATAAATGATTAAATGTTTTGACACATAAACAACACCGTTTCCAATTGAACTCAATTCAAACAAATTTTTCTTCAAAACTACTCAAATTTTCCTAAAGTAACGAACTAGTTTTAAAATGTTTTTCCTTAGGAACATGCCAGATCCGGTCAGGGCTTGTGGGCCGAGTTTGGGGTGTTTCAGGTTGGTATCAGAGCCAGGTTCAAAACTCAGCCTCGAGGGCTTTTTTGGCCCAAAATGTTTTCTTTCTTTTGAAATTGGATTTTACTAAGAAATGAGCAGGTTTTCTGGCATGGCACCTAAGTCTCCGGCCCGAAGTCTACCAGGTAAGTACCCCTAACTCTTCTGTGATTTGTATGTGGGAATTATAGGGACGTAGATTAGTAGACTAGGAATTAAAACCTAGGATTAGCCTTCTTCAACACCAAGATACATAAAACTTAAAGTCAAACCAAACAAATCTGTGCCTGAGTCACCGAGTTAAAGGTGTGGCAACCGTTGTGCGCATGTCTAGGATTGGATTCAGGAGGAGCTTGGTATTTAAGCAGTCCTAGTGACTCACCTCCTCTCCGCTCGAATCCTACCTAGTGCGTAGTGACGGTTCACCCTAACCAAGAGGACTCAGTCACAGGCTAAACTCAATAACTAAACCCCGAAAGGGACCCGTCACCTTGTTTTGTGAAATTCTAAAGACAAACCGTGATTTAAAATTTTAAAGTACCCTTGATTTAAAAATGGCCAAAATACCCTTGATTTGTAAATTGACCAAATTACCCCTAACCCGTATAAATGACCAAAATACCCTCAGTGTGGAAAGTTACCGAAGTGCCTTCAAATTAAAAATTTCTAAAAATTCCCTTGTTTTGAAAAGTCCTCAGGAACCATATTTTGCAAAAAAAATTTTACCGAAATGCCCCTGGTTTGAAAAATTACGAAAATACCCTTAGCTTATAAAATTACCATTTTACCCTTAAAATTTTCTTACCAAGTATTTCAATTTTGTGGAAATGCCAAAATCTCTACCTTGTAAAATTTTCAAATACCCTAATTTGGAAAATTACCAAAATACCCCTATAGGATAAAATTACGGAAATACCCCTGGGTAGTGGAAAATAACAAACAATGACAACTACAACATTTTCTGTAATGAACACAAGTTCATGAATGTGATTGAATGAATGAATTGAGACTGTATGTGTATGGAATCGAAAGAACTACTCCTTATAACTATTGAACATAAGACTGTTCGCGATAAATCAGTGGAACAAAAACTAATCTATAAAATTCTTTAATCAGATAAACACGATTCAGAAGTATGAACTCTAGGGGACGTGGTTGTAATGTGCGTGGCCGTGGTAGAGGCCGAATGACCGTGTTTCGAGCTCGTTAGGTCGTGACAAGGGTCTAAAATGAAATGCCACCACCACCATTACCGATGTGGAATATCAAGATCAGACGGGGGGAGATGCGGTATCACAGGTGATGCTGTGAGTTTTGGAAAGGGTGGCTGGAGTAGGGGGAGACATGAGAGCTCGAAAGTCGGTACCTGAGCGACTTCGAGCTAATGGAGCTGAGTTTTTCCGTGGAGTATCTAGTGTGGTACCCAATACAGCTGAGTATTGGTTAGAGGCGACGAAACGGATTATGGACGACTTGGACCTGACTGCCGAGGAGAAACTGAAAGGGGTAGTATCGCTACTCCGCGATGAGTCATATCAATGGTGGCTCACGGTGCGGGATGGTGCTGCCGCTGATGATCTTACATGGGAATACTTTAAGGCAACATATCAGAAGAAGTACATTGGAACTAGTTATGTGGATGCGTAGAGGAAGGCATTTTTGAGGCTAGTTTAGGAGAATAAGATCGTAGCAAAATACGAGGCAAAATTTCTGAGGTTGAGCCGATATGCTCGAGGTATTATGTCGACGGAGCATGAACGGTGTGTTCAATTTGAGGACAGACTAAGGGATGACCTAAGGTTGTTGATAGCTCTACAGCAGGAGCGAGAATTTGTCGTATTGGTGGAGAAGGCTAAGGTAGCCGAAGGGATTAAGGATTCGGTGAGATAGAATACGGACGAAAATAGGCAAAAGAGAGGTTTTGGACCATCAGGGTCATCGGGGAATATGTAGAAGAGGCCTAAAAGTGATGGGCCATGAGGTCAGCAGGCTGCTATGGAAAGACAGTACCGTACTTGTGGCCAATGTGGGAAGATGCATTTAGGAGAGTGTTGAAAGAAGACGTGAGGATGTTTCAAGTATGGGTCTAAGGACCACATGATTAAGGATTGTCCTATGAGAACAGAAAGGGGTCGACCAGTAAGCCATGGTCCTAACCAGGCTGGAAGAGGAGGACAGCAGCCACCGCGAGGCCGTGGTTCAGCTGGCAGAGGTAATGATTCTGGTAGAGGACGGGGAACACCTGGCTGAGGTGTAGGTAACACGGAGGCGAGATAGCCGAGTCTGGTATATGCAGTTCGTCGGAAGGAGGATGGAGACGCACCGAACGTCATAACCGGTACGTTCCTTATAGTCAACAAGCCTTATTTTATTCTAATTGATGTTGGCTTTACCCATTCTTATATTGCATGTAGAGTGGTTGAAGCACTAGGCATAGCCTCTGAACTATCTAATAGGGAGATGACTGTAGTAAGCCCATTAGGTCAAACTGTAGTGGTGAATAAGATATTTTAGAGTGTACCTCTAGAGCTTCAGGGAGTGGTATTCCCTACCGACTTGATGGAACAACCCTTCGGAGATTTCGATCTCATCCTTGGTATGGACTGGCTAGTGGAACATCGGGCTATATTGGATTGTGCAGCTAAATGAATGGAGTTAAGGACCCCAGAGGATGAGGTGATAGTTATGATAGGGGAAAGAAGAAACTACTTGTCCAACGTAGTTTCAGCCTTAAAGGCTGATAAGATGGTTCGAAAAGGGTGTAAGGCATTTCTAGCTTTCGTTAGTGCTTTGGATGCGAAAGAAGGGGGAGTTAGTGGAGTTAGAACCGTAAAGGAGTTTGTGGATGTCTTTTGAAGGAGTTACCTAGAATACCCTCAGATAGGGAAATGGAGTTCAGAATTGACTTACTACTGGGTATAGCACCGGTCTTGTTTGTGAAGAAGAAAGATGGAACTATGCGCATGTGCATAGATTATCGTCAGTTGAATAAGCTGACTATCAAGAACAAGTACCCTTTGCCAAGAATAGATGACTTGTTCGATCAGCTTAAGGGGGCCGCGGTATTTTCAAAGATAGATTTAAGGTCTGGATATCATTAGCTTAAGGTGAAGAAAGTAGATATCCATAAGACGGCTTTCTAAATAAGGTACGGCATTATGAATTCTTGGTAATGCCGTTCAGATTGACAAACACCCCAGCCGCGTTCATAGACATGATGAACCGGATTTTCCAACCCTATCTGAACCGGTTCGTTGTTGTGTTCATAGACGATATTTTGGTTTATTCGAAGTCTGAGGAAGAACATGATGAGCACCTCTGAGTTGTGTTACAAGTGTTAAGGGAGGAAAAGCTATATGCTAAGTTCAGCAAGTGCGAATTTTGGCTGAAGGAAGTTACATTCTTAGGACATGTGGTGTCTGCAGAAGGGATAAGGGTGGATCCTCGAAGATTGAGGCAGTGTTGGATTGGAAACCACCTAAGTCCGTGGCGAAAGTTCAGAGTTTCTTGGGTTTAGCAGGCTATTACAGAAGGTTTGTGAAGGGTTCTCGTCAATAGCCGCACCTTTGACGAAGTTGCTAAGGAAGGAGGTACCTTTCGTATGGACTGATAAGCAACATGAGAGCTTTGAGAAGCTTAAGAGAGTCTTGACTGAAGCTCCAGTTTTGATTTAGCTTGAGGAAGGGAAGGATTTTGTGGTATACTGTGATGCATCCCATACAGGATTGGGAGGTGTCCTTATGTAAGACGGGAAAGTAGTTGCTTATGTGTCTCGACAATTAAGGCCACATGAGGTAAACTACCCGACGCACGACTTGGAATTGGTAGTAGTAGTCTTCGCTCTTAAGGTGTGGAGGCACTACTTATATGGAGAAAAGTCAATGATCTACACGGACCAAAAGAGCCTGAAGTATCTGCTGACTCAGAAAGAGTTGAACCTGAGACAGCGAAGGTGGGTGGAATTATTGAAGGATTATGATTGTTCTATAGAGTATCACCCAGGCAAGGCGAATGTGGTGGCAGATGCCCTAAGTCGGAAGGTAGTGACTAATCTGAGGGCAATGTTCGCACATTTAAGCCTCTATGATGATGGAAGTTTGCTGGCAGAGTTGCAGGTCAAGCCGTCATGGCTGAATGAGGTGACAGAGGGACAGTTGGTTGATGATGATTTAAGTGCTAAGTTTCGGCAAGTGCAGAGTGGGGAGTTGGAGGATTATGGTATTAATGATGATGAAGTATTGTGTTTCAAGGGAAAGGTTTGTATGCCTAAGAATAAGGAGCTAAGGTAGCAAATTCTTTAGGAATCGCATAGTAGTCCTTGTGCAATGCATCCTGGAGGCAGTAAGATGTATAGAGATCTAAGGGAATAGTTTTGGTGGCCTGGTCTTAAGTGGGAAGTTACCAAATTTGTAGGCAAGTGCTTAACGTGTCAGCAAGTTAAGGCTGAACACCAAGTTCCGTCAGGATTACTTCAACCAATAAAGATTCCACAGTGGGAGCGAATCACCATGGACTTCGTTAGTGGGCTTCCCCTTACGCCTACTAAGAAGGACTCGGTATGGGTGATAGTGGATCTACCGACAAAGTCGCGCGATTTCATTCCAAAGGCTTGAGTTGACTATTCTCTCCGAAGCTAGCAAAGTTGTATGTGGCGAGATTGTGAGGTCGCATTTGAGTGCCGTGTCGATTATCTTGGATAGGGATTCGAGGTTTACGTCTCAGTTTTAGAAGGCGTTACATCAAGCTTTGGGCACCAGATTGGACTTTAGTATGTCATTTTATCCACAGTCGAATGGCCAGTCTGAGCGAGTGATCCAAGTGTTAGAGGATATGATGAAGAGATGTGTGATAGACTTCAGAGGAAGTTGGGAAGAGTATTTGCCTTTAGCGGAATTTGCGTACAATAACAGCTATCAGGCCAGTATTAAAATGGCACCGTACGAGGCGTTATATGGACGAAAGTGTCGCACTCCTACGTGTTGGACGAAATTAGGGGAACGTCAGATTTTGGGTCCGAAAATTGTGGCAGAATCGAAAGAAAAGGTTAAGGTAATTCAGACACGGTTGAAAAAGGCATCTGACCGGCAAAAGTCATACGTGGATCTTAAACGGAAGGAAATTGAGTTTGCTGTGGGAGATTATGTGTTTCTTAAAGTTTCGCCGTGGAAGAAGGTAATGAGATTCGGTCGCAAAGGGAAGTTAAGTCCAGGTTTATAGGACCTTATCGGGTATTGAAGCAAATTGGACCGGTGGCATACTAGTTGGAGTTACCTTTGGAGTTGCAGCAGATGCACGATGTATTCCATGTTTCCATGTTACGTCGATACCGATCGGATCTATCTCATGTAGTTATGGCTGAAGAGGTGGAGCTTAGACCAAATCTGTCTTATGTGGAAGAGCCGATTCAGATTCTGGAACATGATGTGAAGGTGCTTCGAAGGAAGTTGGTCCCTCTGGTCAAAGGGTTATGGTGTAATCATGGAGCGGAAGAAGCTTCTTGGGAGCCGGAAGAAGCAATACGACAGTAATGCCCCCACCTATTCTAGCCAGGTAATTTCGAGGTCGAAATTATTTTAAGGGGGTAGAACTGTAATATCCAGATTTATGGCTTATGCATTAATACTAAATTGTATGAAGTAGCATGCCTATGTGTGTTTTGATTGTGTTGTACGAATTTTGTGAACTTCAGAGTGTAGATAAATGCTTTAGAAATTATTTAATTTTAAGTTTCAAAGAGGGAGCTAAGCCTAAAAGGCCTTAAGAAAATTAGTAAGGGAAATATGACACAAGAATGGGCTTGTTTAAGTGGCTTGGAGGCTCCACTTAGGGGCTCAGTATGTGACGCCACAAGCAGGGTGCAAGGGCCTAGGTTCGAGCAACATGGGAAGCAAATAAAAGAGTTTTAATTTTACTGCAAGGTTGAGCAGTAGTGGACAGCAATAGGGCACTAAGGGATGAGTTTAAGATGTGGTCTAATCCTTTTAAAATTTCAGCTAAAGTAAGGGATAATTGATGATTTATTTTGAATTTTTTTTAAATAGGTAAAGAGAGAGAAAAGAGGAGAAAAATGAGGAAGCTGATAAGGGAAGGAGAGTTGGCCAGCCTAGGGACTTTCTTGATAGCATTTTTGGCTAGTGATAGCTTAGGGGTGCCGAAACTTAGTTCTCTCTTCACTTAATTCATTTGTGCCAAAAATCCTTAGGAGTTCAGCTAACTTTCTCTGCTTTCTTCTTCCTTTCCTCTTTATTTGACCAAAGCCAAATATTTGTTTCTCAAAATCCACCATTGCCGATTCTCTCTAAGTCTCATACACTCTCTTCTTTTTTCCTTTTGATTCTCCAAAAGCCAAATCTCAAGGTACCCTAGCCGATTTCTTCATAGCTTCAAAAGCCGAAACTTGTTGATCACTACCTAGCCTTCATAGCCGCACATCTCGGTGATTTAAGCAAGGATGCTGTCGACTACAGTATTAAGGGTAAGATCAATTGTTATTCGATCTTCAATCTTTTTCTTCTAGCCGAAAGTTAAGGACTAATCCTATTAATATTCTTGTTTGCCGAAACTTGGAAGGTGAATTTCGGGATTTCTAGTGTAGTCGACTAAAAGGAGGACATCTTTGGGATTTCAATAGCCAAGGTGAGTCATGTGATATTTGGCCAAGGGCCACTTATTGTGATTTGAATGTTAGAATTGAATCTAACATGTACCTTGTAGGATTTCGAAATCTTCTTAGCCAAGAGACTGCTTTCGGGATTTAAAATCGCAAGGTGAGTGTACATGTACATTCGGCCAAGGCCATATTTAGTGATTCGGATATGTGTCTTAATTGTTCAAAAGCCGAAACTAACTAGTTAAGTGATCTAGTGTTGGTCGATTGCAAGGAAGAAATATCACGAAATTTTGGGATTTGATTAGTAATCAAATCGACAGAAGGTAAGATTTGATTGCCACGTAAATCCTTTGGGATTTGATTATTTAGCGAATGGCTCTTCTTCAAGTACTTAAGGTTGGTGAATGTAGGAACTAAGGATCTAAAGCATTAGATCGGTTTTCGGATTTCGGTGAAAGCGTTATGAACCGTGTGTAACCCACATGAATCTTAATAGATTTACTGATTTAATTTAATATATGTGTTAATAAGAATGTGAAAGATATGGCTTAAGGTACCATTCAATGGTACGGCATATTCAGGTACGTTATTCTCTAAAACTATGTTATCAATGTTACGAATACCTGTTATGAAACATATGTGAATATTGGTAAGAATGTGAATTAAAGAATGTGGATAATCTTTGCATGATTTGTATGACATGGGGCACATGGGTGATTATGAAAGGGGAAGTGATTTGGTGGTTTTATACCACAATATCTGAATATGGTGACTTATGTGATGAAATCTGAATGTGGTGACTTATGTCACAAAATATTATCTGGTGGCTATGCCACGAAATTATAAGGGCGATGTGCAAGTCGTCTGCAGCGACTGCCTTCGATGATGTGTAGCGGATAGAGGGTCGACTTAGTAGTCCCCACGGTGTGATGGTTGGTACGGGTGATGTGTAGCGGATGGTATTCTAGGTTTGGGTTCGAGAATGCATCATTACTTATATTTGCTATCTGTACATGTTTGAACTGATATGCCTAAATTTGTTGGGATTTAGTGTTGGCTGTTACACACTGAGTCTGTTTAACTCACCCCGTTGTGGGATATTTTTCAGGTGACACTCAGTAATAGACCGGGTCGGCAGGAGCTTAATGGTGGCCATGCTCAGCTCAGAATTTCTTTTATTTTGGACTTTCTATACTTAAGTATTTTGGATTATTTCGGGATTTGTTGTTGATGTAATAAGGCCACTAGTATGAAACTGTTTATGCATGCATTTTAATTATTTTGGTATGATACGATTTTTATCAATTTAAAGTTAAAGTAATTTTTCGTAAAAATAAATGATTAAATGTTTTGACACATAAACAACACCGTTTCCAATTGAACTCAATTCAAACAAATTTTTCTTCAAAACTACTCAAATTTTCCTAAAGTAACGAACTAGTTTTAAAATGTTTTTCCTTAGGAACATGCCAGATCCGGTCAGGGCTTGTGGGCCAAGTTTGGGGTGTTTCAGTTAATGAGGCACGACTGTGTGGTCTTGGGCCCAGGCCGTGTCGATTTTGTAATTCGGCCCAATTACTTCATTTTCGGCCCATTTCTTTTTCTTTTCATCCTCTGGTACTTTCTTGAGTATAAAACATGAAAACAAAGGATTAGGAGCACATATTTCCATAATTAACGGGATAAATCATCCAAAAACATGCTAAATGTGGGATTAAAATATGTTCATATTTTGGTTTATCAGATGTTACAAATATGTTTGTCAAAACAGCTACTAAAGAAATATATCTCAGTTGCCATTGAAAAATGTAAATCAAAAGATCCACTTGTCATAGCCACTTCTCAAGACATTTGTTGCAAACAAAAAAATTATAGGATTAAATTTTAAATTTCAAAAGGCTACATAACCCTTTTTCATATTTAAATCAAAAGCAAAAAAACATAATCATTAACCCATACTTTCACTTTTTTGCTTTTGTTTCTTGATCATCAAAAACCATGATTATTTAACCGGATTAGATCAACTGATTAGACTAAGAATCGACTATTACATCGATTCAAAAATCGATTATTAGACCACCAACTACGAACTAGATAAATTGATCGATCCAACCGATTTTTATGGTTTTGAGACCAAATTTCATCTATCCCAAATCTAACAAAAAGAAAACTAACTATTCCCCTACCCCTGAAAAAATTAAAACCCACCCTCAAAATCAATATAATTTTTTTTTTTTAAAAAAAGAACCCCTAATATTGCAAAAACCTATTATAAGCACGGTGTGAAATGGATTAACTGAACAGCCAGAAGCTTTATACGTACTTTTTAGAGTGGTTTAAAAGAAATAAGAAAAATAAAAAGAAGATGATGAGAGAAAACACAATATTCTTCATAGTTCACTACAAAGAAAAACAGATTTTTTAGCGGCGTTTTTAGTGGCGTTTTAAAGAAAACGCCGCAAATAGAAATTATTAGCGTTTTTCTAAAACGCCGTAAAAAATGATCAATTGCGCGCTTATTTACAAAACGCCGCTAAAGGATATTCATGGCGTTTATTCTTAAACGCCGCTAAAATCTGAGCATTAGCGGCGCTTTTAGAAAACGCCGCTAAAAGTTCGAGCATTAGCGCGCTCGAAAAACGCCGCTAAAAGTTCGAGCATTAGCGGCGCTTCGCAAACGCCGTTAAAGTTCGAGCATTAGCGCGCTTCAAAAACGCCGCTAAAATTTGATATTAGCGGCGCTTTTGGAAAACGCTAAAGTTCGAGTATTAGCGCGCTTTTGGAAAACGTCGCTAAAGTTTGATATTAGCGGCACTTTTGGAAAAACCGCTAAAAGTTTGAGCATTAGCGGCGCTTTTTGGAAAAACGCCGCTAAAAGTCTGAGCATTATATTCTCATGATTGTTTAGGGTTTATGGTTTAGCATATATAGTTTAGTGTGTAAGGTTTATGAGCTATTTTAATGTTTAGGGATTATGAGCTATTTATGATTTATGATTTGGGGTTTGGGTTTAGATTAATTTAGTGTCTTTTAATTTATATATTAAATAATTTATTAATGTTTAATTGTGAAAGATATAACATTAATTTTAATACATTAAAATTATGATTCTAGTTTTAATTATTTAAGAGAAAATTATTTGTTAAAAGTTACAAATTGCTAACTAAACAATTTAGAAGTTACAAATTAATTAATTATGAAAAGTTACAAATTGTTAACTAAACAATTTAGAAGTTTTCATTTAAGTTACAAATTAAGCTATTAAAATTGATTTAGGGTTTAATGTTTAGTATGTTAATTTCATGATTTAGGGTTTGTTATTTTGGTATATGGGTTTAGTGTTTTAAAATTTGTTGTTTGGGTTTATTGTATATTGTTTAATATCTTAGTGTTTACGGTATTAAGGTTTAAGTGTTTGTGGTTAGGTTAAAGTTTAGGTTAGGGGTTTAGGGAAATGGTTAATGGGGTAGGGTTTTGAGTTTAGGGGTTATGGGTTATGATTTATGTGTTTAGGGTTAGGGTTTGGGGGAATGGCTAATGTGTTAGGTTTTTGATTTTAGGGTTTATAGTTTAGGGTTTGGGGTTATATAATAGGGCTTGGAGTTAAGTTTTTAATTTATATATTAAAAATTTATTATATAATCGTAAAAAGAGATATTATGAATTTTTATATAAATTATAGTTTTTAAATCTTTTACTTCATATTTTGGAATTTTTAGTTTGTTTTCTTACATAAAAAATTATATAAAACTTATGGCATGTATCAAATTCTTTTAAATTAATATGACTCAATTAAGTTTGAAAATTTATTTATTAAAATTTTAATATTTAATAATAAAAATTAAATTTTTAAGATTTAATAATAAAAATTAAAAATTAAAAACTTAAAATTTAATATTTAATATTTTACTTAAAAAGTTCAATACTCAAAATATAATAAAAATAAAAATTCAAAAAAATGATAATCTCACCATAATAATTTTAAAAGAAAAAACATAAAAAATATAAGTTAAAATTGTGTAATAGTAAAAATAGAGCTGTAGTGGCGTTTTTAATAAAAACGCCGCAAAAAATAAACTATAGTGGCGTTTTTTTAAAAAACGCCACAAAATTTCAGTCATTTTTTCCCCCTATTTTTATTTCCCCCAAACCCTAAATTTCCTAAGTCCAAAATTTCTACATCGTTTTCTCAAAATTTCTACATCGCAACGAGGAAACCCATCCCAAGACAAAGAAAGCTTGCCCTCGTTCCTTTTCTCAGACTTTACTTGTATGCAACCTTCGCTTGTGATGAAAACCAAGCCCGCCGATCTTAGTCAGCTTTGCTCTTTTGGGGGTACTGTCTTTGCTAAGCAGAGTGAGCCGAACAAGCAGGACCTATGGTGTTCTGGCTGAAGGCAGCTCTTCTTGTACCAAGAATCCATTATCATTGTACCAAAATTTGATTCGTTTTTTTTTTTTCATTTTTCTCAGAGCTTTTTTCCGCAATGACGAAGATAGTGGGAACTTTAGGCCCAAAATCTCGATCCATTGAAGTCATTTTGATTGCCTTAAAGTGGAATGTCGGTAATCGTATTTGTTGCATCCATCTTCATTTTATAATTATGTATTGCAATTTGTTGCCTCAAACTCTAGTTTTATACAATTTTCTTGTTTTGGATAGTGGCGTGTTCGATTTCTCGTGGCATGATCCGGCGATCATCGTGAAACTTTAGAAAATTTGAAGGTCATGTTAAGCTCACTAAGAAGCTTTGTGCGGTATATTCTTTGTATTTTGGTTGATATTTGTTAGTTATTTACTTTTTCTTTGCTTCTTTGCTCTGTTTTAATGCGAAGTATTAAGTGTAAACTTTAGTTTTCAAATGGAAAGAGAATCTTTTGAAAAGTTTTATTATGTGAATTTTGCGAGCAATTTTGTGGCTTACTCCGAAGGAGGAGTTGATCTGTTCTTTGATTGCTTTGATGGAGTCATGGAGATAATGGAAATTAAGAAAATAAAGTGATTTCTATTTTTGTTCTTTTTTCGTGTTATGTTGGATCGTGGGTGCTAAGATACAGTTGTTAATAAAAGTGAGAAAGCTAGCTCACTTGAGGCGGATGCTATCGTTGTTTTGACACCGGATAAAGGACGGAGGCTCTTCGTAATTATTGCCAATCAACTTTGATGGATTGTCGAAGGTACAAACCTTGCATGCTACCTCTCATTGCATTTTGCGTATCCCATGTTTATCAATTTTTGCACAAAACATTATAAAAATAAAAGTCAAAAAATGCATGATGATCTCCATTCTCTTACTCCTCATTAATGCACTTATCATTGTGCTTTCTATTTTGAAGCCATGGAAGAAATGAACAGGGGAAACTAGACTCCTATAACTCCATCCATTTCCTTCCTTTTCATTTTATTTTGGCGTATGTGATGAAATTCAAAAACCACTTAGAAATACTATAATGTTATGAGAAATGATTTACCTCCACTTTTGACATTACTGTTATCTATGGTAGCTAACAATCTCCTCCCTCAATCCTTGTTAAAACATTCAGACAATAGAAATTCTAGCATTTGGATATCTGGTTTAGTTGTTAAATGATATATGCTATGTAATATGAACAATGATGTGACCAGCAAGGAAGATCACAGAGTTAAAGGTGAAGTACATGGGGTGGAAAATACCCAGGAAAATTAGTACATAGTTACACTTGCAAAACATAATAAGCACTTGCAGGTAGTTAACAGCAAGCAAAGGTAATGAGCCTTTGAGATTGGTAAAATCCAACAAGAAAAGTACCAAGAATAAAATGTTAATCTTATATCATAACCAAAAACGATAGTCAACACATGCAAATGTAAAAGAAAATGATACTAAAACGATAGTCAACACATGCAAACATTGTCATGAAACAAGAATGTCACTAGGTCATATATATATTTGATGTACTAAACGAGAATAACAATTTTCCTAGGGAAAATAAATAATCTTGATGCGTTTTGTTTTATGTATTTTATGTCACCTTGGCCCATCCATTGTCCACCATGCGCTTGATTTTTCTTCTACGATATTGATCATCCGTTAGAAGTCGGTCTCTTTCACTTGTTGTGTTGCTTATCCGTAATCGACTAAGTTGGATTTATGAAATGTTTGGTTTCATTCTACCGAGAATTATTATCTCGGTTTCCCTAACAACTTAAAAACTTGCAGAGGGATCAAGCGGTAGTGTAGCCGAGAAGGACTACCATAGTTTTCTTGTAGAGAGACTTCGCGCTCTTCTTAAGGAAAGATGACTTTCACCCAAAGGAAAGAAGGCATGTTCTTGAGAAACCTTTCTTTTATGCTTTTAATTTTTAAGCACCGTGATTGATTATAGTGGTCCGAGAGCGTTGTTTGGCGTCAGTAGTTCATTTTAGATGCAATACACTACATTTGTCAAGATTATCTACTTGTTTTGGATGATAAGGCTACCTACTTGCATGATCGAATACGCTTGGCTAGTTAATGACTTGTTCGGATCTAATGATGTGTTGAACTGCAGGATGAGCTGATCGCACGCTTGAAATGTGTAAATGAATCACCGAGTAGTTGGATCAATGCTTCTACTGTCAGAGGCGATGGATGTGGACTAAAAGGAAGAGATGGATATGTAAATTTGTAGGTGCTTTTTATATCTATGTAGGTGATCGATTTTTGAAACTAAATTGTTAAATAATTCAATTTTGAAACTAAATATAGGTTCCTTCAAAGCAAATACTTCCAATTCCAAGACTTGACCCTAAGTTGTTGCTTTGCTTACTTCGTGATTAACAACATCAATAGCTTTGGAAGAGGTACCTTTTATTGCACTTTTCTCTTATTAGATGTAGACTTTTGCATTCTCTTATTTGTTTATACTGAAATGATGTTTGTTCAACAGTTTCTATTTTCTACTTTGTTCGATTCTCTTTGCATTTTATGTAAAATGAGGATTGCTTGTGAAAGTATAGTTAAAACATAAATCTGGTTTTTATCAAAAAACATAGATATTGGTTTTACCACATAATGATTAGTAAAAGAGGATTGTGAGATGAAACATGCTAGTTGTTTAAGATAATGGGAGATAATCTTTGTTATAATGGGAGAAAAGATATTTCTTCAGAATATAAAATAAAAATTAAAGTAAAGAACTTGATTGGATAAAATGAAGCATAATGACATATTTGCGTGTGCATTTTTTGAATTTAAGCGCCATCCTCGTAGATGTATCATTAGTTAATCTATTTGCTATGATGCTAATCTACATGACTTTTTTTTCCTTCGATTCACTTTATCTTGCCTATTCTCTTATGTCAAGATGCATTTTATGAAATTGCCTATTCTTTGGTGGATTTCGATTTCTAAACTATAAAATTGGTCACGCAGGAGGTCAATGGAATCAAGGTTCTTCAATCGAAACTGCAATTGGTGCAAAGAATTAGGGTATAAAATTGTATCAATTATGGTTATGATGTATTAAAATGTAAAAGATCATCTAACCATGTGTTTTTCTTATGTGATTAAGTTCTTTGATCATGTTGTTGGTATCAACGCACCTCGATCGCGATTTCTTATATGTCTTGTTCATGAATTTCCATTTTAATACATATTGTTCGTGAATTTTTATTTTAATAAGTCTTCAAATTAAATTATATATTTTTAAATTGGATTTGTATGCTTTTATAATTTTTTATTTTTTTATTTTTAGGATTTTTAGCGTTTTTGGTAAAAGTGTCGCTAAAAGTATAATATTTTAATTTTTTTATTTTTAGACTTTTAGCGCGTTTTGGTAAAAGCTACCGCTAAAAGTATAATATTTTAATTTTTTATTATTTTAGGACTTTTAGCGCTTTTGCTCAAAGCACCGCTAAAAGTATAATATTTTAATTTTTTTATTTTCGTGATTTTTAGCGTTTTGAAAAGCGCTAAAGACCATGACTTTTAGCGTTTTGAAAAAGCCGCTAAAGACCTTGACTTTAGCGGCGTTTGTTGAAAAGCCGCTAAAGACCATGACTTTGCGGCGTTTGTTGAAAAGCGCTAAAGACCATGACTTTAGCGGCATTTTTGAAAAGCGCCGCTAAAGACCATGACTTTTAGCGGCGTTTTGAAAGCGCCGCTAAAGACCATGACTTTAGCGGCGTTTTGGAAAAGCACCGCTAAAGACCATGACTTTTAGCGTTTTACCACAAACGCCGCTAAAAGTCATGATCTTTAGCGTTTTTTATAAACGCCATAAAATTTTTGCGGCTGGTGGTAGTAGCGGTTTTTGTATGCGCATAAAAGCGCCAAGAACACTTTTAGTGGCGCTTATAAACGCCGCTAAAGGCCAAAAAAAACGCCGCTAAAAGTCTGTTTTGCTGTAGTGGTTGTAGATTTTGAAAAAACAAGTAAGTAATAAAGTTCTTGACTTCATCATTGGTAAAAAAAAAAAGGTCCGTAAATTTTGGAATGACAAAAAGTGTAAAGTATGATATTGAGTCAAAGTGTCAACGTACCTTACTAGTGATTTCCATAAGCATTATAAGCTTTGTGCTCCTTGCTTGAGGTTGTTTCGGTCTGAGTTTGAATTTGAATTTATTTCTTTAGGTATGAGTTTCTAGCATATTGGATATTAATAAATTTATTAAAAAAAGCATGAGGAGAGGAATTTTCCCTCCATTTTTTTAAATTTTCTTTTACAATTCTCAAACAGTATTTTATGCTGGTGTTATGGTTGATGTTGAGATTTTTTTATTGTTAATATTTTTCATTTTTTGACCATCCACTACCAAAAGCCACCCACCAAGGCCAGGCAAGTACCAGCCGTCGCTTTTGGTCCAAGATTAGATAGACGATATGGCGAAGTGGGCAGGAGATTAAATTGAAATTTCCATTTATTTTTTCTTTGTAATTTTTTTAATATTTTTAAATTATATATATTTATATATATTTTATTTTTAGCGATAAATCCCAAAACTATATTGAACTATGGTTTAATGTGCAATTATATAAATTGTCAAATGATTTCATCATCATTATCACCTATAAAAAGAGCAAATTGATCTTTTCTGTTAAAAATTTCATCTATTTATACTATTAAAAATTGGGGGTTGATAGAACAATTGAATAGTGACATATGATGTGCCATGTGTACCTTATGTTGATCTACGTCGGCTAATTTTTAACTATAGAAATAGATTAAAATTTTTAATAGAAGGACCAATTTGTTATTTGATCTAACATACAAAGATCAATTTTCCCTTTTTTTTAAGTAGAGAAGATAACATGCTATCTAAATTCTAATACAATAACTTTCATGATAATTTTACTTGACGATCATACGTGGGAGTAGTGAATCTATAGCATATATTTAAAAAAAAAAATCCCCTATAGGGTGAATGCTTGATAAACCATAATTTATACATATTTTTACCCCATACTTGGCTTATTTTTGGATAAATATTCATTAGATTTAATGAATTCGATGCTCCTAATCCTTTAATTTCATGATTTTTACTCAAGAGAGCTTAGGAAATCAAAAAGAATGAAAAACGGGCCAAAAAGGGACAAAATAGGCCTACACGGCCTAGACCACTGCACACGGGGCGGACCAAACGGCCGTGTGTGACAAACAGGATCGAACACGGCCTGGACTATTGACCACGGGCGTGTCCCTGCCGAAACTAGGATGAATTCTATTCGGAATAGGATACTTGTGGGCCAAGTAAGGCATCTCAAAGCCTATATAAACACCCTAGGGGCAACCTAAAGGGGAGTTCGATAGGATGTCGAATAGACGCCGAGTAGAAGGCAGAAAATACTCCAAGATAGCCGTCGAGAGCAACTTAGGAGAAGGATCTCCATCAAGACGGAGGATCTCCCATCAAGTTCTTTAGAAGTTTTTTTGGGTTTTCTTATGTTTTGTTGTTTTCCCTATTCTAATATGTTTCCCTCTATCAGTATGAACTAAATTCCCTAAATACCTAAGGGGATGAAACCTAAGACGAATCTTATTATTGCTTGATTTATAAGATAAATACTTGTTCTTATTCTTGTTTTGATAATTCAGGTTATTGATTCAAGTCGAATGTGCTTATTCAGTGGAGCAAAAGTCTCTGTTTAAGAGTAGATCAACACAATTAAGCGGAGTTGATTGCAACCCTAAAAATAAGGCGACATAAATTTGCCGGTTTAGGGTCAAACCTAATAAGGGGATCCATAGATCGAGTTAATACAACGATAGGGGTTTTAATTAGAAAGAGATTTCAATTAATCAACCTAGAGTTAGTTGTTTTTAGTCTTAAAAGAGATATTACATAAATCAAGGATTTCTACGGATTAAGTCAAGTGAATAAATCTATGAATCAAAAGTAATAAGTGAAGTCTAGGTGGATTCTTCCTTAGGTATTGCCCATCTCATATAAGTTGTCCAAAAGTATTTTCCCAATTCACTCTCTGTCACTTTCATAGTCATTTAGTTAGTTAATTTTAGATTAAAAATAAATCCCCTTAATTATTAGGCTAGATAATAAAAAATAGTTATTACTAGTAATTTTAGTCCTTGAGCATATGATATTCGGGACTCACCACAACTATACGACTATTCGATAGGTGCGCTTGTCTTTGTCGAAATAATAGTTAGTTTCGAGCCCATCAAGTTTTTGGCGCCGTTGCCAAGGACTAAGATATTAGGAAAACTAAATTTTTATTACTTTAGCCATTTTATTTATTTGCAATTTATTTTTATTTTATTTTAACTTTGCTAGTTTGTCTTTTATTTGCTTCTGGCAGGTAATTTTAGTTTATGACTAGAAGAAACCCATCAGGACCCTTGATTTTTGACAGTGATATAGAGGGTACCGTTCACAGAAACAGAAGAGAAATAAGGCGAAACCTATAATACATAGAAGAAGAGCAATAGGACGATACTAATACTACCGAAGAGATGGATGATAATAATCCGCTACCTCTTGTGGTTACCGCAAACCCGATAAATCAAAATCCTGCTACTCGTACTATGTATGATTATGCTAAACCTAATTTAACTGGAACCGAATCAAGTATTGTTAGACCTGCTATTGCTGCAAATAATTTTGAACTGAAACCTAACACTATTAAGATGATATAGCAATTTGTTCAGTTTGATGGTTTGTAGGATGAGGATCCAAACAATCACTTGGCAAATTTTCTTGAGTTTTGTGACACTTTCAAGATTAATGGCATTTATGATGATGCCATTCACCTTAGGTTGTTTCCCTTCTCATTGAGGAATAAAGCTAAACAGTGGTTGAACTCGTTACCACGAGGATCAATTACTACATGGGACCAAATGACCGAAAATTTTTTACTTAAATATTTTTCACTGGCTAAAACGGCTAAGTTGAGGAATGATATTTCTTCTTTTGTGCAGATAGATTTAGAGACACTTTACGATGTATGGGAGAGATATAAGGATTTATTAAAAAGGTGCCCTCACCATGGGTTACCTTTGTGGCCACAGGTTCAAACCTTTTACAACGGTGTGAACCCCTCAACTAGGCAGTTGATTGATCCAGCCGCCGATGGAACCCTAAATAACAAAACTTCTGAAGCAGCTTATGAGTTTATAGAGGAGATGGCACTGAATAACTATCAATGGAAAGTTACAAGGACAAGGCCAACAAAAGCTGCCAGTGTTTTCAACCTCGACGCATTTACCATGCTATCAAACCAGGTAGAGCTTTTACATAAGAAAATTGATGGTTTGTGTGGTTCTTCGCAGGTACATCTAGTGATGCAGTGTGATACAAATGGAGGAGGGATGAGTAATACAGAATATCCATCCTACAACCATGGCATAGAAAGCGAACATATGAACTATATGAGTAACAATTCTAGACCTCAAAATAACCCCTATAGTAACACTTACAATCCAGGTTGGAGGAACCACCCAAATTTCTCATGGGGTGGCCAAGAAAATCAGAGACAACAACCCCCTCCAGCCTTTCAACGGCAACCCTACCCACAAGAGAAAAATTCGAACCTTGAGGAGATGCTAACAAAGTTCATCGCGGTGTCAGAGACATGCTTCCAAAACATAGAAAAAACACTTAAAAATCAATAGGCACCAATTCAAGGGCTCGAGAACCAATTAGGATAGCTGGCTAAGTTGATCTTAGAGCGACCACAAAGCAGCTTGCCAAGCAATACTGAAACTAACCCAAAGGAACAACTTCAAGCCATAACTACTCACGGCAGTGAAGGGTTAAATGAACCAAAATTGAGGCAAGAGAATGTGGTAGAGGAAGGCAAGGTTGAGGTAAGCCATGATAAACCAAAACCAGTAATTACAAAGTACCAACCTTGTGTGCCATACCCTAATGCGATGAAGCAAAACAACATAGATGAACAATTCGGTAAATATCTTAAACTTCTAAAGAAATTACATATTAACTTACTATTTCTTTAAGCTTTTTTGCAGATGCCCAATTCAAGAAAATTTTTAAAAGAGCTTTTGAAAAATAAATGAAAGTTAGACGATGCGTCGCATGTGGAGCTAAATGCAGTATGCTCAGCAATTTTACAAAATAAACTACCACGAAAGTTAAAAGATCTAGGGAGTTTTTCAATTCCATGCTTAATTGGTAGTTTATCTATTAATAAAGCTTTAGCTGATTTAGGGCCAAGCATAAATGCTATGCCTTATAAAAAGTTTAAACAGCTAGATCTTAGGAAACCCAAACAAACTAGGATGAGTGTCCAGTCGGCTGATAAAACTTTTAGAATTCCTAGGGGTATAATTGAAGATGTACTAGTGAAAATTGATAAATTTATATTCCCAGTAGACTTCGTTGTTTTAGACATGGATAAGGACAATAATGTTCCTTTAATTTTAGGAAGACCCTTTTTAGCAACTGCTAGAACTAAAATTGATGTTTATACATGTGAACTCACACTTCATGTAGGTGACGAAACGATCACTCTTCAGGCTCTTGACACGACTAGGACATCGAGTAATAAAGGTGAAAACATAAATTATATTAATGACCATTTGGTTCAACCTTCTTTTTAGGAAGCACCACCAAATTGCACAACTGAGCCACATCTTAGACCTTGTGCCAACAAAGAAATAACTCATGAGGAACGAAGGTTTCAAATCGATGAACTAGACAAGTGAAAGACACATTTCAAGGAGAAACTAAGAACATAGGAAGCAAAACTGAAGCAACTCCATGACAATCTTAAAGATCAGACAAACCAATTTCAAATAAAGAATCAGGTATTGTTGGATAAAACAGACCCTAGAATCGCCACTTCAGACCTTAATACAACCGAAGAGATCCCTTTTAAGGTACTCAATGACTTCCCATACGGAACAATCGAGGTAACTAATCCTAAGTTCGGCACTTTTAAGGAAAACACCACTCGACTCAAACTATATAGTGATCATAGAACTGATAGCAAGGGAGAGGAGTTTCAACTCCTCGACCCACCATGAGATATGTGGATGAAGGGTAAGTTTAGCTTAAGACTTTAAATGAGCACTTCTTGGGCGGCAACCTGAGCATTAACCCCATTAACTTCCATATTTTTTATTTTTAGCATTTAACTACAAACTAACAAAATTAATAAAACACAGGTTTCCCTACCACACGGCCTTGCACACGACCGTGTGCGTGGCTGTGTGGACACCACGAGTAGGTACATCAGCGTGGATATTAATTTTTTAAAAATAGGGCTACAATAAAATGCCACGGTCATGCGACACAGCCGTGGTCAATTCTGAGAAAGTAACACGGGCGTGCGACACGCCCGTGTCTTAAGGCCATGGTCGACATTGAGAAATTTACACGGGTGTTGAAACCTCTACACAGGCATGGGAGAAACGAAAAAAGTACCACACGACCGTGCGATACGGTCGTGTAACCTAACACACCCATGGTACACAGGCGTGGGCAGTAACCAGATCCTTGACTCTATTTAAACCCCCTTCTTCTGTTCACTTTCTTCCCCAATTCTCCCTTCCTTCCCAACCCTAGCCACCATAATTTTTATCCCTTTTTCACCATTTTTGCCACCATCACACAAATGACTACAAACAAAACCAACACCACTATCCCCATGTTGAAAAAGCGAAAGGACCCTAGCACAGTCTCCCCGTACGAGACTGATCTACATAAATTCATGCCGGCTGGTTCATTAACTCGACAGGACAAAGAACTTTTAGTCTATTTTCATTTTCTTTTTCTTTTATTTTTATTTTTAAATTCTGTCCCTTTATCTTTCTTGTCTTTAATTTATATTATTATATTTTGATTTCTTTAATTTAGGTTCAAAGGGTTATTAAAGAATGACCACACCTCTAACGGAGTATCCACCTCCACCTTCATCTATGCCTACCTTCCCGTTTCTTTTCCTTGACTCCATCCAAAATTCAAGAAGTTCACTTCTCTCCATATCCTATGATTTTATTTATTGTAGATATCTATCTTTGTACATTGAGGGCAATGTACATCTTAAGTGTGTGGAGGTGTCAACAATACTGAATTATGCCTTGTTCTTAAGTAATTTTCTCATATTAATATTAGAAGGAAACTTCTATTGACTTATGATTTTTATTGATATGTTTTGGATTAAATCATAGATAATTATGCATTAATGGTTTAAACTTTAAGATATTAGAGAATCAAGCATGATAAGTCTATTTTCAGAATAAAAAATTTTATTAGGTTGTTTCCCTAATCTTAAATGTTACCTTGAAGTTTGAAATTTACAAGGTGGATATCAAAAACCATAATTTTTGTGAGATTTTGAGCCTTTTAGAGCAAATATCTTTTCTTACTCACTTTATTGATTATGAGTGTGTCAACATTGATTTGTTATTATAGAACTTGTGTAGCATACTTAAATCGGGGTATCTACATTTTGTGTGTTTTCATGTGATGATATGCTTACTGTACTAGTTTAGGGTGTTTTGGGGGCCTAGGCATGACCTCGGGTTAGGCTTGAGTCATGGCTAAAATTTTTGTTTTGGCACTTAGGAATAAGGAGCTAAGGGAGTTAGAGGTTAAATGATATTCTTGGTGTGTTGTGACATAAAGAACCTAGTGGCAAAGTGGCAAAGTAGGCGCCACTAGGGTACTAGGAAGGTGACACCACATGCAGGGAAGGAGTGCTCAGGTTCGAGCAGTAGAAATCTCATTTTCTGCTTATTATTTTGACACCAAGCTAAGGAAGTGGAGTGCTCAGGGTGGACTCTGGAGGATAAGGATGGGAGGAGTCAAATAGATAAAAGTGAGGAAATTTAGGAGCTTGAATCTTATCAACCTCATTTAAAGGTGTTGGCCAAAAGTTAGACTGTGGGGAGGAGGAGTGATCAGTTTTGGGTACTTGGGAAGGGGGTGTGCCGAATGTCTATGATGGTTTAGGGAATATTTCGGCAAGTGGGGATAGTTCTTTTTGTTTTCTCTTGAGTTAGAGTCATAAGCCAAAACCCTCTTGCTCTCCATCTCATTTTGGTTTTCTCTTTTCGACATTCTTGGTGCTTGGCCGAACCACCCTTGCATTTCCTTGAGAAAGCCGAAACCATATATCCATCATCTTCTCTTCTTGGGTTCAAACATTGCTTGCCAAAAACCATATCCCCATTCCTTCTTTTCTTCTATCCCTTCATTCTTTGGTTAGCCGAAACTCCCTAACCCTTTTTTTGAGTAGCGTTTTCTCTTCTTTGTCGAATCTATCCCTCTCTTGTGGAGTTATAGCCGAATCTCCTAGTAAGTAACTTCTTCTTCTTCTTTTCTTGATTGATTTGGGTAATGCCGAAATCCCACTTCTCTTCTATCTCCCCATTTATTGTAGATCCAAACTTAAACTCTTCTTGTTCTATATTGGTGGCCGAATCTGTCAGTAAGGTAAGGGGGTAAGTGTTTTACGATTTTGGTATTTCTTGTTGTGTTTAATAGCGAAGGCTTTAATCCAATGATGGTGATACTTGGCCGATTGTAGGAAGGGGTGATGCAAATGTGTGGGTTCTCGAGATTCGTTTGGATCGTGGCTTGGATCTAGATCTTCTAGATCTTTGGGATTTGTCAACTAAGGTAAGGGAGTGACAATCTCTTTTGATTTTTGGATTCATGCTAAAGCCGAATGGCTTTTGGATTCCTAATGATGTGTCTAACCGATTGTAGGAAGAAGGGTCGCTGTGTTCAGTAGATTTTCAGGATTTGTTGGCTTGCGATTTAAGCCTAAAGGCTCGGGTGTAATCGATCTTGGTAAGGGTCTTATTGTGCGTTATTTCATCCTTCGGGATTTGTAGATAAGCCGAATGGGCTTTTGTTTATTAACAATGTGTTGGCGAATACAGGAAGGGAGGAGGCAAATGTTTCGGGATCTTCGGTTTCTATTGGTTTTGGAATAGATTGTAGTTTTGGGATTTCGCTAGATTCACAAATAGTCAGGTGTGTAACGCTTACACACTTCATTAGTATGATATTTTTATCGTGTTTCTGTTATAGCCATTAAAACCAGTAGTTATGCCTTGTGGGCATGAGCATGGACTCCGGGTAAGTCCCCTGATTATGGATCTCATTATATGCTATCATGTCATTATTTAATGTTATGCTATGTGTTATTTGCATCATCATGTATTATCATGCCACGAATGTTATGGTCATGATGGTGGGATTATTGAGAGGAGGGGGAAGAATTATTTGGACTGTCACCAGTGGTTTTGACCACACGACAGGTTGGCCCCGTCTTTGATATTATAATTTGTGACTAAGTCCCAGTGGCTTTGACCACATATGGATATTGTGACTCGTCCAGTGGTTTGGTACCACAATGGGTTGGCCCCACATGATTAATTGCAGGATTGTCATCAGTGGTTTTGACCACGCGATGGGTTGGCCCCATCACTTGATTTGTGACTACGGTCACCAGTGGTTTTGACCACACCGATATATATATTTGTGGCTACGGTCACCAGTGGTTTTGACCACCAGTGGTTTTGACCACATGGGGTAGATAAAGGAGATTGGATGGTTAGGTTATGGGGTTTGCATGATTTGCATGTTATACTGATGATTTGCGTAAGTGCTTTCACTATCGGGTTGGGGATTTACACACTGAGTCTTAGTGACTCACCCCTTCCCTTATATTTTGCAGATGAGGCGTAGATTGCAGGTATGGAGCTAGGGAGGACTCGAGGCGGCCATGCATGCTAGTTTCGGGCTTTGATTTTAAAATACTATTTTGGTTTTATTTACTTTCCTTCAATTTGGTTTTGGTTTTGTAATAAGGCCGCTAAGTATTATTTTGGGTTTTACTTCTTTTATTTTATTTTACGGATCTTATGCATGTGATTAATAGTTTGATATTGCTTAAGAAACCAGGATTAAATCGATGCTTTCAAAACTCTGCTCGATATTGGGTTTTTCAAATGTTACCATCGGGTAACATTATTCACAAGGTAAACAACAAAGTTAACATAGATGATTCCAAACCTAAAGTTTCAAACAACTCCAAATGCAAATGGTTTCAACTTGACCATGCTCATTTCACTCGATTTTTTTATGATTTCTAAAAACTAGTAACAACCAACAGATTTTCAATAAAATTTAACCGGTAACTGGTTTATTCAAACATTTTCACTCCATGACATACCAGATCTGGTCGTGGTGTATTGACCGAGTTTGGGGTGTTACAATTCTAGTATCGAGAGCAGGTTCAAAGTTCTATTTGTGGGCTCGAGGCCCAAAATGTTTAAAAGTAGGGATTTGAAAAGTTTTGTGGGAAATGTATGTGGTTTGAACAAAGATGGCACCGAGTCTCCGGCACCAATCCGCTCAGGTAAGTATCTCTAACCATTGTGTGATTTGAATGTGGAAGAAATGGGTATTTTGGGATCGTAGATTAGAAGATTAGGAGTTATTGAACCCTAGGAATAGCCTACTCCAACACAAAAATTACATAAGACTTAAAGATCAACTAAACAAACTTGTGAGTACGTCGCTGAGTTAAGGGTGTGGCAACCGTTGTGCGCATGTCTAGGAATGGATTCAGGGGGAGCTTGGTATTTAAGCAGTCCTAGTGACTCACCTCCTCTTCACTCGAATCCTACCTGGTGCGTAGTGACGGTTCACCCTAACTGAGAAGACTTATTCACAGGCTAAATTCAATAACTAAAACCCGAAAGGGACCAACCACCTTATTTTGTACAATCCTAAAATTAAACCTTGGTTTTCAAACTACCAAGGTACTCTTGATTCGAAAAAAAATTCCCGATTTGAAAAATGACCAAAATACCCCTGATTTGTAAATTGACCAAATTACCCCTGACTTGTAAAATTACCAAAATACCCTCGGTATGAAAAATTGTTGAAGTACCCCCGAATTGAAAATTTCCAAAATACCCCTATTTCGTAAAATCACTTGGAACCATATTTTGGAAAATTACAAAAATACCCCTAGTTTATGAAATTTCCAAAATAGCCCTGGTTTATGAAATTACCAAAATACCCCCGATCTCTGGAATTTTTGAAATACCTATAATTTGTAAAGGATTCCAAATTAACCCTGATTTATTACTAAAATACCCTGATAGGTTAAATTACAGAAATACCCCCGGGTAGTGAAATAACGAGGATACCCCTACAAGTGGTATGTGGGTGGAGGATGTTATTGATGAATGAATGTGATTCACTAAATTAGGATAGAAGACTTGAAATGAAAGCTTTGTAATGATCGAAAGAACTAGTACTACACTTCTTTACATAAAACTTGTTCGTGGGTAATCAGTGTAACAGAAACTAATGCATAAATTTTTTTTAAGTAGATTAAATCGCGATTATAGATATGAGTTCTAGGGAACATGATCGTAATGTGCGAGGGCGTGGTAGAAGCAGAATGATCGTATCAGAACCAGTTAGGTCTGACCAAGGGTCAAAAAATGAGATACCACCACCACCGATTCTTTGGTGTTGAGTACCGAGATCGACGGGGGATGATGCAGTGTCGCAAGCGATGTTGCGAGTGCTTGAGAAAGTGGCTGGAGCAGGTGGAGGTACGGCAGCTCAAAAATCTATATCTGAGCGACTCCGAACCAATGGAGCTGAGGTATTTCGAGGTGTATCTGGAGTGGCGCTCAATACAGCTAAGTATTGGTTGGAGGCGACGGAGTGAATCATGGATGATTTGGATCTGACACTTGAGGAAAAACTAAAAAAGGTAGTGTCACTTCTCCGAGATGAGTCATACCAGTGGTGGCTCACGGTTCGGGATAGTGCTGCAGCAGATGATCTCACTTGGGATTATTTCAAGGCGACTTATCAGAAGAAGTATGTTGGGACCAGTTATATTGAAGCACAAAGGAAGGAGTTTCTGAGGCTGGTTCAGGGGAATATGTCCGTATCAGAGTACGAGGCAGAATTTTTAAGGTTGAGCCGGTATGCACGAGGTATCGTGGGTACGGAGCATGAGCGATGTGTCAGGTTCGAGAACAAATTGAGGGATGATCTGAGATTGCTGATTGCTCCACAACAATAAAGAGAGTTTGTGGTCCTAGTGGAAAAGGCCAAAGTTACGAAGGAAGTGAAACAGTCAGTAAGACAGAATTAGGACCAGGGTTGGAATAAAAAGAATTCCGAATCATCTGGGTCTACGGGGAATCAACAAAAATGGGGTAGATATGACAAGCCGAATCAAGCTGCTAGGCCTACTGCTGCTAATACTTAGTGGCCGCCACGACGTGCTCGGTGTAGGAAGTCTCACACGGGAGAATGTTGTACTGGAAACAGAGGATGTTTTGAGTGTGGATCGATGGATCACCGAGTGAGGGATTGTCCACAGAGGTCAGCTAGGTTGCAGTCTGGGGATCAGAATTGTGCACAAATCAAGAGGGATGGTCAGCAGCCACAGAGGGGCCGTGGTGCAGCCAGGGGAGGTAATGGCTCTGGTAGAGGCCGTGGAGCACCGGGCAGAGGTGTAGGTGGTACAGAGGCGAGACAGCTTGGATTGGTCTATGCAGCGAGGCGTCGAGAGGAGGGTGACACACCGGACGTCATAACCGGTACGTTCTTAGTCTTTAGACTACCTTATAATGCTTTGATAGATGTGGGTTCGACGCACTCATATGTAGCCAGTAGAATAGTGGAAACTATGAATTTAGACCCTGAGATTACTTCTAGGAAGATGACAGTGATAAGCCCTCTAGGTCACTCTGTAGAAGTAAGTAAACTATATAGGGATGTACCCCTAGAACTTCAAGGGGTCGTGTTTTTGGTTGATTTGATGAAACTGCCGTTTGGGGAGTTCGACCTGATTCTCGGGATGGATTAGCTGGTGAAGTACTAGGCCAGCTTGGATTACGCGGATAAGCGCATGGTGTTGAGGACAATGGAAGGTGGGGAGGTGGTAATGATAGGTAATAGAAGAGATTACTTATCCAATGTGGTCTCTGCACTGAAGACAGAGAAAATCATAAGGAAGGGTTGTGAGGCATTCATGGTGCATGTTTGTGCTTTGGGAGCCAAGGATGCAGCTGTAGAGAGTGTTCAAACTATAGGGGAATTTGCTAATGTATTCCCAGAGGAACTTCTGGGTCTGCCTCCGGATCGGAAGTTGAATTCAAGATAGACACATATCTGAATCGCGTGCGGTGTCTATTGCCCCGTATAGAATGGTGCCAAAGGAATTGGTGGAGCTGAAGGCTCAAATTCAGGAATTGCTGGACAGAGGTTTCATTCGACCGAGTATATCTCTTTGGGGAGCGCCTATGCTCTTTGTTAAGAAGAAAGACGGTACAATGCGGATGTGTATAGACTACCACCAGCTGAACAAGTTGACGATCAAAAACAAGTATCCGTTGCCCAGGATTGACGACTTGTTTGATCAACTCAAGGGAGCATCAATTTTCTCTAAGATAGATCTTAGGTCGGGGTATCATCAACTTAAAGTGAATGAGGCTAATGTTCATAAAATGACTTTTCATACTTGGTATGGGCATTACGAGTTTTTGGTGATGCCGTTCGGGTTGACTAATACACCGGCAGCATTCATGGACTTGATGAACCGAGTGTTCCAGGAGTACTTGGACCAGTTTGTCATGGTATTTATTGACGACATATTGGTGTACTCAAGGACTGAGGAGGATTATGATACGCACTTGTGGGTAGTGTTGCAAATTCTGAGGGAAAAGTAGTTATTTGCCAAGTTCAGTAAGTGCGAGTTCTGGCTTAGAGTGGTAACTTTCTTAGGTCACGTAGTTTCAGCTGAAGGGATTAGAGTGGACCCTCGCAAGATTGGGGCAGTGTTGGACTGAAAACCACCTAGGTCGGTTGCAGAAATTCAGAGTTTCCTAGGTCTGGCAGGGTATTACCAGAGATTTGTGGAAGGATTTTCTCTGATCGTGGCGCCGTTGACCAAGTTATTGAGGAAAGGAGTTCCATTTTTATGGTCGGAGAAACAACAGGAATGTTTTGACAAGTTGAGGAAGATTCTAATGGAAGCTCCGATTCTGGTTCAGCCTGAGGTAGGAAAGGTATTTACGGTCTACTGTGATGCATCACATACTAGCTTGGGATGTGTGCTGATGCAAGAAGGGAAAGTAATGGCATATGCGTCTCGACAGCTGAGACTGCATGAGGTTAACTATCCGACACATGATCTGGAGTTGGCTGCAGTGGTTTTCGCCCTAAAAATATAGAGACACTACAAGAGTCTGGAGTATCTTTTGACGCAGAAGGATTTAAATTTGAGACAGCGTAGATGGATTAAGCTGTTGAAGGACTACGACTGCTCAATTGAGTATAATCCGAGCAAAGCTAACGTGGTTGCAGACGCGTTGAGTAGTAAGGTAGTGTCAGAATTAAGAGTAATGTTTGCTCATCTTAGCCTGTATGACGATGGGAGTCTTTTGGCAGAATTACGGGTTAAGCTGACTTGGGTAGAGCAGATTAAAGAGAAACAGTTAGTGGATGAGGGTTTGAATGCTCGGAGGTTGCAAGTACAGAGTAGTGGTGTGGAAGGTTATAGCTTGACCAACGATGGAGTGTTGTGTTTTCAAGGGAGAGCTTGTATGCCGAAGGACGTCGAGTTGAGGCAAAGGATTCTTCAGGATGCACATAGCAGCCCATACGCTATGCACCCTGGAGGTAGCAAGATGTACTAGGATTTGTGAGAGAGCGATTACGGTGGCAGTGTCCGGCGAAAAGTGACCGAGTTTGTGGGTAAGTGTCGACGTGTCGCCAGGTCAAAGTGAACATCGCTTGCCGTCGAGTTTACTTGGTGGTGAAGATTCCTCAGTGGAAGTGGGAAAGGATCACTATGGACTTTGTCAGTGGGCTATCCCTTACGCCTAGCAAGAAGGACTTAGTCTGGGTGATTGTTGACTGTTTGACCAAATCGGCTCATTTCATGCCGGTGAGGGTTGATTATTCACTCCAGAAGTTAGCCAAGTTGTTTGTGGCCGAGATAGTAAAGTTGCATGAAGTGCCAGTGTTGATTATCTCGGACAGGGATCCCAGGTTCACGTCGAGGTTCTGGAGAGCTTTGCATCAGGCTTTGGGTACGAGGTTGGATTTCAGCACAGCTTTTCACCCGCAATCTGATGGATAGTCTGAGAGAGTAATTCAGATTTTAGAAGACATGCTAAGAGGCTGTGTTCTGGATTTTAGTGGTAGTTGGGAAGAGTATCTACCATTGGTGGAGTTTGCTTATAATAATAGTTATCAAGCGAGTATTCAGATGGCACTATATGAGGCACTGTAAGGACAGAAATGTCGTACTCCGCTGTGTTGGACAGAATTGGGTGAACGGCAGATATTGGGTCCGAAGTTGGTGGCAAAAACTGAGGATAAGGTTAAGGTGATTCGGGCTTATTTTAAGAAAGCGTCAGACAGGCAGAAGTCTTACACCGATCTTAAGTGCAGAGATATAGAGTATGCAGTAGGTGACAGGGTCTTCCTGAAGGAATCGCCGTGGAAGAATGTGTTGAGATTTGGGCGAAAAGGGAAGCTAAGCCCTAGGTTTATCGAGCCGTACATGGTGTTGAAGCGAGTGGGACCGGTAGCTTATCAGCTTGAGTTGCCGACGAAGTTAAGTCAGATTCATGATGTCTTCTATGTTTCGATGCTTAGGCGCTATCTATCAGATCCATCAGACGTTGTGCCAGTTGCGGAGATTGAGGTGAGCTGAGACTTGTCTTTCGAGGAGGAATAGGTACAGATATTGGATTGGGATGTCAAGGTCCTGCGTAGGAAGTCAGTTTCCTTGGTGAAAATGTTATGGTGGAACCATGGTACGGAGGAGGCCACGTGGGAACCCGAGGATGTGATGCGACAGCAATACCCTCAGCTCTTCTGACCAGGTAATTTCGAGGCCGATATTATTTTTAAGGGGGAAGAACTGTAACATCCTTAAATCAAGGTCTCTGCATTTTGTGTGTTTGCATGTGACGATATGCTTATTGTGCTAGTTTAGGGTGTTTTGGGGGCCTAGGCATGACCTCGGGTTAGGCCTGAGTCATGGCTAAAATTTTTGTTTTGGCACTTAGGAATAGGGAGCTAAGGGAGTTAGGGGTTAAAAGATATTCTTGGTATGTTGTGACACAAAGAACCTAGTGGCAAAGTGGCAAAGTAGGGGCCACTAGGGTACCAGGAAGGTGACGCCACATGCAAGGAAGGAGTGCTCAGGTTTGAGCAGCAGAAATCTCATTTTCTACTTATTATTTTGACACCAAGCTGAGGAAGTGGAGTGTTCAGGGTGGACTCTGGAGGATAAGGATGGGAGGAGTCAAATAGATGAAGGTGAGGAAATTTAGGAGTTTGAATCTTATCAACCTCATTTGAAGGTGTTGGCCGAAAGTTGGACTGTGGGAAGGAGGAGTGATAGGTTTTGGGTACTTGGGAAGGGGGTGTGCCGAATGTCTATGATGGTTTAGGGAATATTTTGGCAAGTGGGGATAGTTCTTTTTGTTTTCTCTTGAGTTAGAGTCATAAGCCGAAACCCCTCTTTCTCTCCTTCTCATTTTGGTTTTCTCTTTTCGGCATTCTTGGTGATTGGCCGAACCACCCTTGCTATTTCCTTGAGCAAGCCAAAACCATATATCCATCATCTTTTCTTCTTGGGTTCAAACATTGCTAGCCGAAAACCATATCCCCATTCCTTCTTTTCTTCTATTCCTTTATTCTTTGGTTAGCCAAAACTCCCTAACCCTTTTTCTGAGTAGCATTTTCACTTTTTGCCGAATCTATCCCTCTCTTGTGGAGTTATAACCGAATCTCCTGGTAAGTAACTTCTTCTTCTTCTTTTCCTGATTGATTTAGGTAATGCTGAAATCCCACTTCTCTTCTATCTCCTCATTTGTTGTAAATCCAAACTTAAACTTTTCTTGTTCTATATCGGTGGCCGAATCTGTCAGTAAGGTAAGCGGGGTAAGTGTTTTACGATTTTGGTATTTCTTATTGTGTTCAATAATGAAGGCTTTAATCCAATGATGGTGGTACTTGGCTGATTGTAGGAAGGGGTGACGCCAACGTGTGGGTTCCTGGGATTCGTTTGGATCGTGGCTTGGATCTAGATCTTCTAGATCTTCGGGATTTGTCGACTAAGGTAAGGGAGTGATAATCTCTTTTGATTTTCGGGATTCATGCTAAAGCCGAATAGCTTTTGGATTCCTAATGATGTGTCTAACCGATTGTAGGAAGGAGGGTAGCCGTGTTCAGTAGATTTTTAGGATTTGTTGGCTTGCGATTTAAGCCTAAAGGCTCGGGTGTAATCGATGTTGGTAAGGGTCTTATTGTGCGTTATTTCATCCTTCGGGATTTCTAGATAAGCGAATGGGCTTTTGTCCATTAACAAGGTGTTGGCCGAATACAGAAAGGGAGGAGGCAAACGTTTCGGGATCTTCGGGTTCTATTGGTTTGGGAATTGATCATAGTTTTGGGATTTCACTAGATTCACAAATAGTTTAGTGTGTAACGCTTACACACTTCGATAGTATGATATGTTTATTGTGTTTCTGTTATAGCCATTAAAACAGTAGTTATGCCTTGTGGGCATGAGCATGGACTCCGGGTAAGTCCCCTGATTATGGATCTCGTTATACGCTATCATGTCATTGTTTAATGTTATGCTATGTGTTATTTGCATCATCATGTATTATTATGCCACAAATGTTATGGTCATGATGGTGGGATTGTTGAGAGGAGGGGGAAGAATTATTTGGACTATCACCAGTGGTTTTGACCACACGACGAGTTGGCCTCGTCTTTGATATTATAATTTGTGACTAAGTCCCAATGGTTTTGACCACAAGTGGTTTTGACCACATATGGATATTGTGACTCGTCCCAGTGGTTTGGTACCATAAGGGGTTGGCCCCACATGATTAATTACGGGATTGTCATCAGTGGTTTTGACCACGCGATGGGTTGGCCCCATCACTTGATTTGTGACTACGGTCACTAGTGGTTTTGACCACACCGATATATATATATTTGTGGTTACGGCCACCAGTGGTTTTGACCACCAGTGGTTTTGACCACACGAGGTAGATAAAGGAGATTGGATGGTTAGGTTATGGGGTTTGCATGATTTGCATGTTATACTAATGATTTGCATAAGTGCTTGCACTATCGGGTTGGGGATTTACACACTGAGTCTCGGTGACTCACCCCTTCCCTTTTATTTTACGGATGAGGTGTAGATTACGGGTATGGAGCCGGAGAGGACTCAAGGAGACCATGCATGCTAGTTTTGGGCTTTGATTTTAAAATACTATTTCGGTTTTATTTACTTTCTTTTAATTTGGTTTTGGTTTTGTAATAAGGCCGCTAAGTATTATTTTGGGTTTTACTTTTTTTATTTTATTTTACCTATCTTATGCATGTGATTAATAGTTTGATATTGCTTAAGAAATCGGGATTAAATCGATGCTTTCAAAACTCTGCTCGATATTGGGTTTTTCAAACGTTACCATCGGGTAACATTATTCACAAGGTAAACAACAAAGTTAACATAGATGATTCCAAACCTAAAGTTTCAAACAACTCCAAATGCAAATGGTTTCAACTTGACCATGCTCATTTCACTCGATTTTTTTATGATTTCTAAAAACTAGTAACAACCAATAGATTTTCAATAAAATTTAACCGGTAACTGGTTTATTCAAACGTTTTCACTCCGTGACATACCAGATCTGGTCGTGGTGTATTGACCTAGTTTGGGGTATTACAATTCTGGTATCAGAGCCAGGTTCAAAAGCTCAACTGTGGGCCCGAGGTCCAAAATGTTTAAAAGTATGGATTTGAAAAGTTTTGTGGGAAATGTACAGGGTTTGAACAACATGGCACCGAGTCTCCGGCACCAATCCGCTCAGGTAAGTATCTCTAACCATTATGTGATTTGAATGTGGAAGAAATGGGTATTTTGGGATTGTAGATTAGAAGATTAGGAGTTATTGAACCCTAGGAATAGCCTACTCCAACACAAAAATTACATAAGACTTAAAGATCAACTAAACAAACACAGTGAGTACGTCATTGAGTTAAGGGTGTGGCAACCGCAGTGCATGTCTAGGAATGGATTCTGGGGAGCTTGGTATTTAAGCGGCCCTAGTGACTCTCCTCCTCTTCACTGAATCCTACAGTGCGTAGTGACGGTTCACCCTAATCGAGACGACTTATTCACAAAGTTAAATTCAATAACTAAAACCCGAAAGGGACCAGCCACCTTATTTTGTACAACCCTAAAATTAAACCTTGGTTTTGAAACACCAAAGTTCTCTTGATTCGAAAAAAAATTCTCGATTTGAAAAATAACCAAAATACCCCTGATTTGCAAATTGACCAAATTACCCCTGACTTGTAAAATTACCGAAATACCCTCGGTATGAAAAATTGCAGAAGTGCCCCGAATTGAAAATTTCCAAAATACCCCTATTTCATAAAATCACCTAGAACCATATTTTGGAAAATTACGAAAACATCCCTAGTTTATTAAATTTCCAAAATAGCCCTGGTTTATGAAATTACCAAAATACCCCCGATCTCTAGAATTTTTGAAATACCTATAAGTTGTAAAGGATTCTAAATTAACCCTGATTTATTACTAAAATACCTCGATAGGTTAAATTACGAAAATACCCCCGGGTAGTGAAATAACGAGGATACCCCTACAAGTGGTGTGTGGGTAGAGGATGTTATTGATGAATGAATATGATTCATTGGATTAGGATAGAAGACTTGAAACAAAAACTTTGTAATGATCGAAAGAACTACTACTACACTTCTTTACATAAAACTTGTTCGTGGGTAATCAGTGGAACAGAAACTAACGCATAATTTTTTTTAAGCAGATTAAATCGCGATTATAGATATGAGTTCTAGGGGACGTGGTCGTAATGTGCGAGGGCATGGTAGAGGTAGAATGACCGTATCGGAACCAGTTAGGTCTGGTCAAGGGTCAAAAAATGAGATACCACCACCAGCTGCTGGTGTTGAGTACCAAGATCAGACAAGGGATGATGCAGTGTCACAAGTGATGCTGCGAGTGCTTGAGAGAGTGGCTAGGAGCAGGTGGAGGTACGGGAGCTCAAAAATCTGTATCTGAGCGATTCCGAACCAATGGAGCTGAGGTATTTCGAGGTGTATTTGGAGTGGCGCCCAATACAGCTGAGTATTGGTTAGAGGCGACGGAGCAAATCTTGGACGATTTGGATCTAACGCCTGAGGAGAAACTAAAAGGGGTAGTGTCACTACTCTAAGATGAGTCATACCAGTGGTGGCTCACGATTTGGGATGGTGCTATAGCGGATGATCTCACTTGGGATTATTTCAAGGTGACTTATCAGAAGAAGTATGTTGGGACCAGTTATATTAATGTATAGAGGAAGGCATTTCGAATTTGGTTTAGGGAATAAGTCTCAGACGAGTACGAGGCAGTATTCTTAAGGTTGAGCCGGTATGTCGAGGCATCGTGGCTATGAAGTATGAGCGATGTGTCAGGTTCAAGGACAGATTGAGGGATGATCTGAGATTTCTGATTGCTCCACAGCAGGAAAGAGAGTTTGCGGTCTTAGTGGAAAAGGCCAAAGTTGAGGAGGAAGTGAAATAGTTGGTAAGACGGAATCAGGACCAGGGTTGGAATAAAATGAATTCTGGATCATCTGGGTCTACAGGGAATCAGCAGAAACGGTGTAGATATGGTGGGCCGAATCAAGCTGCTAGGCCTACTGCTGCTAATACTCAATGGCCGCCACGATGTGCTCGGTGTGGGAAGTCTCACACGGGAGAATGTTGGACTGGAAATAGAGGATGTTTTGAGTGTGGATCGATGGAGCACCGAGTGAGGGATTGTCCATGGAGGTCAGCTAGGTTGTAGTCTGGGGATTAGAATCGTGCACAAATTAGGAGGGATGATAAGCAGCCACAGAAGGGCCGTGGTGCAGCCAGGGGAGGTAATGGCTCTGGTAGAGGCCGTGGAGCACCGGACAGAGGTACAGGTGGTACAGAGGTGAGATAGCCTGGATTGGTCTATGCAGTAAGGCGTCGAGAGGAGGGCGATGCATCGGACGTCATAACCGGTATGTTCTTAATCTTTGGACTACCTTATAATGCTTTGATAGATGTGGGTTTGACGCACTCATATGTAGCTAGTAGCATAGTGGAAACTATGAATTTAGACTCTGAGATTACTTCTAGGAAGATGACAGTGATAAGCCCTCTAGGTCACTCTATAGAAGTAAGTAAACTATATATGGATGTACCCTTAGAACTTCAAGGGGTCATGTTTTTGGCTGATTTGATGGAATTGCCGTTTGGGGAGTTCGACCTGATTCTCGAGATGGATTGGCTGGTGAAATACCAGGCCAGTTTGGATTGCGTGGCTAAGCGCATGGTGTTGAGGACAATGGAAGGTGGGGAGGTGGTGATGATAGGTAATAGAAGAGATTACTTATCTAATGTGGTCTCTGCACTTAAGGCGGAGAAAATGGTAAGGAAGGGTTGTGAGGCATTCATGGTGCATGTTTGTGCTTTGGGAGCCAAGGATGCAGCTGTAGAGAGTGTCCAAACTGTAGGGGAATTTGCTGATGTATTCCCAAATGAACTTTCAGTGCGCCTCCAGATTGGGAAGTTGAATTCAGATAGACTTATTACTTGAATCGCGCAAAGGTGTCTATTACCCCGTATGGAATGGCGCCAAAGGAATTGGTGGAGCTGGAATTGTTAGACAGAGGTTTCATCCGACCTAGTATATCTCCTTAGGAAGCGCCTGCGCTCTTTGTTAAGAAGAAAGACGGTACAATGCGGATGTGTATAGACTACCGCCAGTTGAATAAGTTGACGATCAAAAATAGGTATCCGTTGCCCAGGATTGATGACTTGTTTGATCAACTCAAGGGTGCATCGATTTTCTCTAAGATAGATCTTAGGTTGGGGTATCATCAACTCAAAGTGAAGGAGGCTGATGTTCATAAAATGGCATTTCGTACTCGGTATGGGCATTACGAGTTTTTGGTGATGCCGTTCGGGTTGACTAATGCACTGGCAGCATTCATGGACTTGATGAATCGGGTGTTCCAGTAGTATATGGACTAGTTTGTCGTGGTATTTATAGATGACATATTGGTGTACTCAAGGACTAAGGAGGATCATGATATGCACTTGCGGGTAGTGTTGCAAATTTCGAGGAAAAGGTTATTTGCCAAGTTCGAAGAAGTGCGAGTTCGCTTAGGAGGTGACTTTCTTAGGTCACGTAGTGTTAGCTGAAGGGATTAGAGTGGACCTTCGCAAGATTGAGGCAGTGTTGGACTGGAAACCGCCTAGGTCAGTTGCGGAGATTCAGAGTTTCCTAGGTCTGGCAGGGTATTACTGGAGATTTGTGGAAGGAATTTCTCTGATCGTGGCGCCGTTGACCAAGTTATTGAGGAAAAGAGTTCCATTTGTGTGGTCAGAGAAACAACAGGAAAGTTTCGACAACTTGAGGAAGATTCTAACGTAAGCTCCGGTTCTGGTTTAGCCTAAGGCAAAAAAGGTATTTACGGTCTACTGTGATGCATCACATACTAGCTTGGGATGTGTGCTAATGCAGGAAGGGAAAGTAGTGGCATATGCATCTCGACAGCTGAGACCGCATGAGGTTAACCATCCGACACATGATTTGGAGTTGGCCGCAGTGGTTTTCGCCCTGAAAATATGGAGACACTATTTGTGTAGGGAAAAGTCGATAGTCTACACGGACCACAAGAATCTGAAGTATCTTTTAACTTAGAAGGATTTAAATTTGAGACAGCGCAGATGGATTGAGCTGTTGAAGGACTACGACTGCTCAATTTAGTATCATCCGGGCAAAGTTAACGTGGTTGCAGACGCTTTGAACCGTAAAGTAGTGTCGGACCTGTGAGCAATGTTTGCTCATCTTAGCCTGTATGACGATGGGAGTCTTTTGGCAGAATTACGAGTTAAGCCGACTTGGGTAGAGTAGATTAAAGAGAAACAGTTAGTGGATGAGGGTTTGAATGCTCGAAGGTTACAAGTACAGAGTAGTGGTATGAAAGGTTACAGCTTGACCAACAATGGAGTGTTGTGTTTTCAAGGGAGAGCTTGTATGCCGAAAGACGTCGAGTTGAGGCAAAGGATTCTTCAGGATGCATATAGCAGCCCATACGCTGTGCACCCTAGAGGTAGCAAGATGTACTAGGATTTGCGAGAGCAGTTCTGGTGGCCAGGTCTGAAACGAGAAGTGACTGAGTTTGTGGGTAAGTGTCTGACGTGTCAGCAGGTCAAAGCTGAACATCAATTGCCGTCAAGTTTACTTCAGCTAGTGAAGATTCCTCAGTGGAAGTGGGAAATGATCACTATGGACTTTGTCAGTGGGCTATCCCTTACACCTAGCAAGAAGGACTCAGTCTGGGTGATTGTTGACCGTTTGACTAAATTGGCTCATTTCATACTGGTGAGGGTTGATTATTTACTCCAGAAGTTAGCCAAGTTGTATATGGCCGAGATAGTAAGGTTGCATGGAGTGCCAGTGTCGATTATCTCGAATAGGGATCCCAGGTTCACGTCGAGGTTCTGGAGAGCTTTGCATCAGGCTTTGGGTATGAGGTTGAATTTCATCACAGCTTTTCACCCGTAATTTGATGGACAGTATGAGATAGTAATTCAGATTTGAGAAGACATGCTAAGGCGCTGTGTTCTGGATTTCAGTGGTAGTTGGGAGGAGTATCTACCATTGGCGGAGTTTGTTTATAACAATAGTTATCAAGTGAGTATCCAGATGGCACCATATAAGGCAATCGCATGACGAAATGTCGACTCGACGTGTTGGATGTAATTGGGTGAACGGCAGATATTGGGTCCGGAGTTGGTGGCAGAAACTGAGGATAAGGTTAAGGTGATTCAGGCTCGTTTTAAGGAAGCGTCAGACAGGCAGAAGTCTTACGTTGATCTTAAGCGCAGAGATATAGAGTATGCAGTAGGTGACAGGGTCTTCCTGAAGGTATCGCTGTGGAAGAAGGTGCTGAGATTTGGGCGGAAAGGGAAGCTAAGCCCTAGGTTTATCGGGCCGTACATGGTGTTGAAGCGAGTAGGACCGGTAGCTTATCAACTCGAGTTGCCAACAGAGTTAAGTCAGATTCACGATGTCTTCCATGTTTCGATGCTTAGCCACTATCGATCAGATCCATCACACGTTGTTCCAGTTGCAGAGATTGAGGTGAGCTCAGACTTGCCTTTCGAGGGCATGAGCATGGACTCTGGGTAAGTCCTCTAATTATGGATCTCATTGTATGCTATTATGTCATTGTTTAATGTTATGCTATGTGTTATTTGCATCATCATGTATTATTATGCCACGAATGTTATGGTCATGATGGTGGGATTGTTGAGAGGAGGGGGAAGAATTATTTGGACTGTCACCAATGGTTTTGACCACATGACGGGTTGGCCTCGTCTTTGATACTATAATTTGTGACTAAGTCTCAGTGGTTTTGACCACATATGGATATTGTGACTCGTCCCAGTGGTTTGGTACCACAGTGGGTTGGCCCACATGATTAATTACAGGATTGTCATCAGTGGTTTTGACCATGCGATGGGTTGGCCCCATCACTTGATTTGTGACTACGGTCACCAGTGGTTTTGACCACACCTATATATATTTGTTGCTACGGTCACCAGTGGTTTTGACCACCAGTGGTTTTGACCACACGGGGTAGATAAAGGAGATTGGATGGTTAGGTTATGGGGTTTGCATGATTTGCATGTTATACTGATGATTTGCGTAAGTGATTGCACTATCGGGTTGGGGATTTACACACTGAATCTCGGTGGCTCACCCCTTCCCTTATATTTTGTAGATGAGGTGTAGATTGCAGGTATGGAGCAGAGAGGACTCGAGGCGGCCATGCATGCTAGTTTCGGGCTTTGATTTTAAAATACTATTTTGATTTTATTTACTTTCTTTCAATTTGGTTTTGGTCTTGTAATAAGGCCGCTAAGTATTATTTTGGGTTTTACTTCTTTTATTTTATTTTACCTATCTTATGCATCTGATTAATAGTTTGATATTGCTTAAGAAATCGAGATTAAATCGATGCTTTCAAAACTCTGCTCGATATTGGGTTTTTCAAACGTTACCATCGGGTAACATTATTTACAAGGTAAACAACAAAGTTAACATTGATGATTCCAAACCTAAAGTTTCAAACAACTCCAAATGCAAATGGTTTCAACTTGACCATGCTCATTTCACTCAGTTTTTTTTATGATTTCTAAAAACTAGTAACAACCAACAGATTTTCAATAAAATTTAACCGGTAACTGGTTTATTCAAACATTTTCACTATGTGACATACCAGATCTGGTCGTGGTGTATTGACCAGGTTTGGGGTGTTACAACTTGCTTCGATTATACATGTTGAGACCACATTTTTTATTTGATATACGGAGATGATAAAGGCACCTAGGTTTTAACCCACTTACTCCATAAAAAGCCTACCTCCATAATTAACCCCTAGTAAACCCCTTTTAGCCTAATAAACCGTTTCTTGACTCACCCACTAATATTAACCTAAAACAAAATTTTTACTTCCCCTAATCTTTTGACGTCCCTTTTTGTCGAGATTTGATTTGAGTAGTTGCCTAACTATGTTCTCTATTTCCATTGTTAAGTTCTTTCTTATTAATTTTATGTTCTTATTCCTAAAAAAAAAAGTTGAAAGTATATTCATTATTAGTTCTATTTTTATGAGAGTAAACAGTTAAGTTCACATCTTTAGAAGAAGCTCTTGTTATTAATGTAATCATTCACCATTAGTTCATTGTTTCTAGTTAGGTAATTTGTCAATTTAATCTTGATTCCAACCTTCTAATTCAGTCTACATCCACACCTTTAACCCAAGCCCCATTACGACCCTTTAAAGACCTTTTGATTTGTGTATCATCTCATTTTATAGTGGTGGAGATTTGATTTCATGCAAGCCTATGGGATTAACTCTTCATGTTTGACTTTTGAGTGCTTAAATTGAACCTTAAACACCTTGAGTGATTTGAGTGAATCTTGAGTGAGGATGTCAATTCTTGTCAATTTTAAATTAGAGGTAATTAATTAGGTAAGGGGAAACACCTATGTTTTCGTACTATAAAAATATATGACTTAGATTGTTTGACTCTTTGACTCTTTTAGTTAAATTATCAATGTATGAATTATCTATGAATTATGATGAAACATTATTGGTAAGAATTATGAATTAAGGAAGCTAATTTTAAATTGTGAGTTGAGAATTTTGCTTGAGGACAAACAAAGGCTTAAGTGTAAGGATATTTGATAAACCATAATCTATACATATTTTTACCCCATACTTGGCTTAATTTTTGGATGAATATTCATTAGATTTAATGAATTTGATGCTCTTAATCCTTTAATTTCATTATTTTTACTCAAGAGAGCTTAGGAAATAGAAAAGAATGAGAAACGGGCCAAAAAGGAACAAAATGGGCCTACACGGCCTGGACCACTGCACATGGGTGGGCCACACGGCCGTATGTGACAAACAGGATCGAACACGGCCTGGACTATTAACCACGGGCGTGTCCCTGCTGAAACTAGGATGAATTCTATTCGGAATAGGATACTTGTGGGCCAATTAAGGCATCTCAAAGCCTATATAAACACCCTAGGGGGTAACCTAAAAAGGAGTTCGACAGGACATTGAATAGACGCCAAGTAGAAGGCAAAAAATACTCTAAGAAAGCCGTCGGGAGCAGCTTAGAAAAGGATGTCCATTAAGATGGAGGATCTCCCATCAAGTTCTTTAGAAGTTTGTTTGGGTTTTCTTATGTTTTGTTGTTTTCCCTATTCTAATATGTTTTCCCTATTCTAATATGTTTCCCTCTATCAGTATGAACTAAATTACCTAAATACCTAAGGGGATTAAACCTAAGATGAATCTTATTATTGTTTGATTTATAAGATAAATACTTGTTCTTATTCTTAATTGTGAGTTCTTATTCTTGTTTTGACAATTCAGGTTATTGATTCAAGTCGAATGTGCTTATTCATTAGAGCAAAAGTCCCTGTTTAAGAGTAGATCAACACAATTAAGCGGAGTTGATTGCAACCCTAGAAATAGGGCGACATAAATCTGCCGGATTAGGGTCAAACCTAATAAGGGGATCCATAGATCGAGTTAATGCGACGATAGGGGTTTTAATTAGAAAGATATTTCAATTAATCAACCTAGAGTCAGTTGTTTTTAGTCTTAAAAGAGATATTAACATAAATCATGGATTTCTATGGATTAAGTCAAGTGAATAAATTGTATGAATCAAAAGTAATAAGTGAAGTTTAGGTGGATTCTTCCTTAGGTATTGCCTATCTCATATAAGTTGTCCAAAAGTATTTTCCCAATTCACTCTCTGTCACTTTCATAGTCATTTAGTTAGTTAATTTTAGATTAAAAATAAATCCCCTTAATTATTAGGCTAGATAATAAAAATATAGTTATTACTAGTAATTTTAGTCCTTGAGGATACGATATTATGGACTCACCACAACTATACTACTGTTCGATAGGTTACCTTTGTCAAAATAATAGTTAGTTTCGAGCCCATCAATGCTTGACACATGTTAAACTATAAGTTTTTTTAAAGATTTTAGTTTATAAATCTTAATGCCATTATAAATTTATAAAAATATTTTATATTTATTTTTAAGTTTGTTTTTAAAAATGAGTATATTTTTTAGTCTTTTTAGTTTTTGTTAAAGCTTATCACATTGATTTTTTTCTTAAAGAAGAGCGACAAGCAAACGGTTTTTCTAAGGCAACACTATCAATAGTAAAATGAATCCTAAGTATACACGACCTAATTATAACATCCTTAATTAATGGGCCTTTGCATTTGATGTGTATCATGTTCAATGTGTTAATTAGAGTATTTAAGGGGCTCAGATTGGGCCGAGGCCTTGGTTGAATTTTCTATTTAGACACTAGAGGGTTTAGAAGATGTTATCTATGTTTCAAACACAAGTGGGCTTGTGGCCCAGTGGCAAAATGGCACCACTTAGATAGCAAGGAGGTGGCGTCAACTAAAGAGGCCCAAACTCAAGGGGCATGAGGCCCAATTCCTTTAATTTTAATTAGATAAATTTTGGCATATAGGTGGGTAAGGTTGGACGGCAACAAGGCTTAAAAATATGGAGATTTATCTGTTGAATAATATAGATAATTGTGCTGATATTGGTTATGAGTAGATTAAGGAGAAAAGATTTGAGTTATCTGCTGTAGGCAGAGTTGGCCGAAATTCCAACTTTGAGGGGAGGAGTTGGCCGAAATTCCAACTCTAAGAGGAGGAAGAATCGGTTTTGATGTGGCATAAGGGGTGCCAAAATTCCCCATGTTTGTCAATTAATCTCGATTTTTAGAAGAGGGCAATTCTGGCATTTGATAGGTAAGTGCCAAAAATTCCCTATAAATAGGAGTGTATCTCTTCAAATTCTGGCATTTGAACCCTATTCTTTGTGCCAAAATTCTCAATCCTTCTCTACACTCTCTATTCTCTTTTCTTTTCCAAAAATCGAAACCTCTCAACTTTCTTCTCATCTCCATAACTGAATACCATTGTCTATTCCTTTTTCTATCTCATCTATTTCCTACTAAAAGCCGAAACCTTTTTAATTCACTTTTTTTTTCCATTCTTTTCCTCTTGTGTCGATTTCTCCATAAACCGGGATTTTCTTGAAGTGCCGATTTCTCTGTAAAGGTAAGAACCAAATTCTTTTCTCTTTCAGTTTTGAGACTATAGCCGAATGGCTAGTAGATTGATAGGCTATCTTTAGTTTGACTCTTTCGTTAATCGCATGTTCTTTTGGGTGGCACTCCAAAAAATCGTAGTAGATTGAATCATCTAGATCTCAAAAGCTGGAAACCATTAATCTCTAGTATCCTATCGATTTCAGGATCTCAAGGTAAGGGATTTCTTTAGATTCCTATTAAGATTCGCTCGAGATATTAACTCATATGATATGGTTTAACCCTATCTCGCTATAGTAGTTCTGACAAGGACTTTTTGGATGGAATCAAATATGGATCAGGCAAAGGAGAGGGTTGGGTCCGTAAACCTAATCCCTAAGTTTAAGAAACGAGCAGTGTCCACTGTTCAAAATTGGCCACTGGGTTATGGACGGGCTTCAACAAAGATCTTAGGCGAGATAGTAGTCGATTGGTTTTCGACAAAGGTTTACATAGAGGTGTCGTCTTAATAGTAATAAGGTGTGTAGATTCTTAACACATAAGCATTTATATATTATATGTATGCTAAAGGCTAAAAGTCGAAAAGAAAGGCTGTATGAACAGTTGTGTTACTCAGAAGGGGTAGGCATGGGATGCCAGATACATACCCATAGAAACTTTTCTATGTGAATCGTAGCATGTGAAAGTATGAGATCTGTTAGATGGCTTGATGACTTGTTTCTTGTATGTATGCATGCATGGGATGGGATTGATTGATGGATTTATAGTAGGGGAGCAGGGTCGCGAGGTGATCGTGGCTTTGCCACAGGCAGCATAGCTATTGAATACTATAATGTATTTCTGAGGTTCGGCGTAAGTGATCAGTCTATATGACAGGCAGCATAGTTGTCGAATACTATAATGTATTTCTGAGGTTCACGTAAGCGATAGGTCTTTATGACAGGCAGCACAGCTGACGATATGGTGTGTAGCGGATGGAGGGTTGATTGTAGAAATCCCCACGGTGTAATGGTTGGTACGGGGGTGTGTAGAGGATGGACTCTTAGGTTTTGGGATGGGCCATGATGCATGACATAATCTGTTACCATTGCATGCGGGCCAAGGCCCATAATGTGTTTGTGGGCCCTAGGCTTTTATGTGTTTTCAAGTTTTGCACACTGAGTCTTGGTGACTCACCCTTTTACTTTTTTCCCACTCTACAGATGAGCAGTAGATTGTGGACATGAGAGCCGAGGCGGACTCGAGGGACCATCAAGACTTTCATTTTCATTATGGATTATTATTTTTGTTTTTATTTCTGGAATATATTTTTGTAATAAGGCCCCATAACTTAGGTTTTCGATTTATCTTCTATCTTGTTATGTTGGTTTTTACAACTTATGTTTTGCTTCAAAGTCTCAAATATAAAATGAAATGAAAAACGGACTTTTCAAACCCAATAAACGCATTTAATAAAGTTATTTTTTTTCAAAACCCCACATTTAATGGATTATGCGGCTCTAATAAACTAGTTTTTCCAAAACCCATCGAAGCAAAGTTTTCAAGAATTAAACCCGTAGCATACTAGATCCGGTAATGATGTATGGGCCGGGTTTGGGGTGTTACATGAATACTTTTAAGCTAACTCAAAGTACAACTACAATTTCCTTTAAAATGTGTTTATTTTAGGTCTTCAAAAGTAACGTAAGTTAGCTTAGCCATTTCGGTGGCTAATGTAGCCTTCTCAATCTAGCCATAACGTCTAGGCCAGGTTTGGGAATAATTGATTTCAATTTAGTTTCTAAACATCATGCATAAAAAACATAGACAACTAAATTTGATAGTTCAAAATGTGAAAAATGTGTCCAAGCTAGAAGCACCATGCCATCATCAATGTTTATAAACCTAAGCATAATCATAACACTTAAACCTTATAAACAAAAAGCAATAACCAACAAAATGTCTAGAAATTAACATGTCGATAACCAAGACTACCACATTGCCTTTTCCTCGAAACATAATTAAATAAAGAACGCCTACAAAATAACACAACACTGGCTCGGATCACCTCTTGAAAACCACACTACTCACACTGGCACACAAATAATCTGCAATAGGTAAAGAAGGGAGTGGGTGAACTTAACAAGCTCAATGAATGATTAGAATAACCACATCGCAAACATATCATCACGCATCCTCAAGACAACCATATATAAGTACAATTACAATAGTCCTATATCTAGTGTTGTAGAGTACCAATCCATTCATTATCTATTGGTTCATCTACACAGTATTTACATAATCATGCAATATATATCATGTAACACACATATTTAGTCAAGCATATATCACAATTCACACAAGTCACATATAACGAAAAGTTGGCAATATAGCACATACTCCATTAAACATAAAACATGTTCCACACAATTACATATAATATGATAGATTAACACTTGAGTTATGAAACATACAATGAGCTCTATCATCACAGATCGGATACAAGGATCTCCGATCACACTAAATGGCTCATAGAGCCAGACATGTCCCAAAAGTAAAGAATATAGCTAACACTCTCCTTATTTCCCCTCACATGTCCCATTGAATGGACCTTAGCTCACATTCTCTTATCCCTTCAAACATGTCCCAGGGCCTCAACGCTCAAAACCACTATACATATAAGGGAGTACTCACAATCTTACGGCATGCAAACTATATCCAATTGTAACAACCCGTTTTCAGTGGTGTCAGAAATGGTTGTTTCAAGACCATAATTTTGACGAGTGATTTATTTTTTTAATATTTATTTAATGTCTACGAGATTATATTAAGGTCGTATTAAAATTTCGTTAAGAAATTTTGTCATTTAAGAAGTTAATTAAGTAAAAAGGACAAAATTGTCAAAGTTGTCAAAGTTGTCAAAGTTTATTTCTATTAGTTAAAAGGGTCAAATGGCTATGAAATTTTAAAATAATGGACTAAGATAGTAATTATATCATTTAATGAGTTCGTGGATGTACATGGACAAGGTTTTATTTAATTTTTTATTATTATTAAGGGTAAAATGGTAAATTAGTAAATAAACTTAAAATAAACTAAGAAAAAGATATCATCTTTACCATTTCTTCTTTTCTTTGGCCAAATGCACCATTGAAGGGGAGAGAGCTTCGATTTTGAATTCTTCATGGATGGTATGATTTTGTACTCCGTTTTTATTGATTTTTATGTTTTTGATTTCGTTTTAGCTTAATCTAGTTAGCCCGGGGGTTAATTTGCAAAAATGTTAAAGGTTGAAGGACTTTACATGGATGTTTTGAATATTTTTGAAGTTATTTGATAGATTATTCATTTTGGTTTTGAATTAAACATGTTTTATTAAGTGATTTTTAGTAAAATTGCAATTAGGGATTAAATTGTTAAAAGTGTAAATCTATGAGTTTTATTGTGAAATGTTGGTAATAATAGGTTATTTCAAGGTCCCTTGTAACATTAGTTAAGTTGTATTTAGGCTAAAATGAATTATATTTAAGTTATGAGCTTAAGGACTAAATTGCAAAAAGTTAAAGTATTATGGGTAATTTTGTAAGTTTGTAGAAATATGAAATATGGATTAAATTGAATACTAGAAGTACTTAATTGAATAAAATTATTTATTTATATCAAGATAAACTACAATCAGACTTAAATCAAGGAAAAGCTAAAGCTTCGGATTAGTTCAACTCTACTACTATGACCCTAGTTATCGAGGTAAGTTCGTATGAACTATAATCGTTTTAATGTTAGCTAAATTAATTATATGCTATGTTGTTTTAATATAAATGAATTTGAATATAAGTGTATCAATGCTACGATGAATTGACGGATAACGAGTCTTAAATGTTTTTTTTTCTTGTAAATGTTTCCCTAGATCGCGGATTTGGAGCCGAGGCGGACTTGAGGTGGCCATGCAATATTTTTCTCGTAAATTCATTTTCTTTATTTAAACTTATTTATAATTGGGATTTCGTTGTAATAAGGCCTTCTAATCTTTAATTTGGGTTTTGGATTTTATGCGCCTCAGCTCCAAATCCGCGATCTAGGGATTACCTGCAAAATTAAGCAGAAGGGTGAGTACTGAGACTCATTGTGTAAATCCCCTTATAACGCAATCTAGGCCTCAAGCCCACAGATGTCCATTGGGCCTTAGCCCATAAAATACAACATATTAAACATGTATGCAATGCAGCCCAACCCAACCTAGTTTTCATCCTCTAGGTCTCCTGAAACAGCCAAACACTCGTGGCATCAAGCCACTGTGGTCCCAGACCACTTGTGACAGAGTCACAAAATATATAAATGTGGGGCCAACCCACTGTGGTCCCAGACCACTGTGACGATCTCTGGTATGTATATGTGTGGCCAACCCACTGTGGTCCCAGACCACTGAGATGAGTCATTGATAAATATATGTATACGTGGTTCCAAACCACCGTGGTCTCAGACCACTGTGATAGAAGTCACTGAATCACTCTTCCCTTTTCAATCATTTCCCAAAGCCCATGCAACATATTATCACACTGAAATGAATGCAACATATTATCAATGCACAATAGATAATTAATTCATACATATATATATTCGAAAGTAACATCATATCGGAACTTACCCGGTGTCTCCAACCTTATCCACAAGGGTATCTCGACTATCTATACAATCGTTTCTGCTTTCAGCCAACACAGTTAATAACGCCAATTAATAAGTAAAGCGTGAGCATTACACACCTGATTACGCGTAAGACTGGACTCTCTAGATTGTTGACACTCTCACTAGAAGAAACAACGACGATTTGTCTATCCTATGTAGATGTTGGCTCCCTACCACAGCCTGGCAGAAAGTCTCAAACCGCCAACACAACACGTCGCTTAAACTTAGGGGCAGAGGCTACGGGTTCACTCCCCTCCTTAGAATGACTGGCACTCATATTCATGTAGAAAAATCTTGATCAATACAATACTATAGCAAAAACAAGAATTGCCCCAGTAAGGGGGTTTGATTACGACAGAGTAATATGAATAAAAGTTGATCATAAAGGACAAAAGAGAAACCCCTTACCTTGGCTACCGAGGAATCTTATCAACACAAATAGGTTCAGCCTTATGAAAAACACAAAATGAGACTTCCGGCTTTTAGAATGAACAAGCTAAAAGGAAGAGAACAAGAATCGATGGAAAAGAATTACGGAAGAAGAACATTACCTTGCAAAACACACCTACCGAATGTAGAGGATCTTTCAGCAAACAGAACCTAACTACTCTGCTTCTTAAGAATCGGCTAGAAGAGAAAAAATAGGGGAGAAGAGATGAAGAAGAAAAAGAAGTAGTAAATGAGGGAGAAGGTTTCGGCTTAATGGAGAAAGTAGAGAGACAAAGGGGAGGGATGGAGGTTCAGCTAGAAGAAGGAAATAAAGGAACAAAGGTAGTAAAGAAAAAGAAGTTGAAGAAGGGTAGAAGAAGGTGGTTTGGCCAAAAATAAGAGGAAAGAAAGTAGAAGTGCAAACGAGAAAAGAGAGGAAATAGGAGAAGAGTTGCAATTTGGCTAACGCAAATGAAGAGAAGGGATGGAGAGATAGCTGAGAGATTTGGCACAAGCTCTAAGTGAGCAACAATCCACAAAATGTCACAAAGAAAGCTAAAACAAAAACTATAAAATTCGGCACAACACTCTAATGGCTCGATTTTTGCTATCACACCCACAAATGCCGAATTTCCTAGCCAACTACACACATAGCCAAAATTCTTCCCCCAACTCTCCAACATTCGGCCAACTCTCATCCCCCCTCTCAAATTCCTTGATTACCTCCTAGTTTCACTCTCTATCCACCATTTGAATTGTTTGACCAATTCAAACACCACAAGCTCCTCTTGTCCATCCATTTGAACTTGTTGGCTCATTCAACAACCACGTTGAAGAGTCCCAGCCGAATGCCAACACTCCACCACCTTGAGCACAAAAATAAAGTCCCATAGTGCGGCAAAGGGGATTCGAACTCCTTCCCCTCTCCTACTCCCTTATGACGCCACCCCCTTGTCCCTTATGTTGCATCACTTGCCACTACACCACACTCTTCTTTGTGTCAACAAACATAATTAGTTATTCTTAAAGCCTGCTTCCACTAGCTTCCCTTCTTAAGCCCAAAAAACCAAAATTTCACCAAGGCTCTAGCTTAACCCCGAGCCTTCCCAGGACCCCCAAACACACCAAAATAACATGCTTAATGAGCCAAACACAAGCAATAGCATAAAATGCAGAACCCCCTAAGTCTAGGATGTTACAATAATAATAATTACATGTTATTATTTACTATCATGATAAGTTAGCCCAAATTAATGATCTAATTTGGTTAAAGTTTTATTGGGCTTTAGTTATTAGATAAAGTATGAGTTAAAATATGTGTAGATACTCTAGTAATTGAGCTCTAATTAATTTCTAATTAATGATGTGCTAATTAGGAATTAAGGCTAATATGCCAAAGCTATATATATTAGGGTTATGGTCCCTAAATTACATATAATATATCTTTTCTAATATCCCATCCTTAGGAAAGAGAAAGAAAGCAAATATTCTTTGAATTTATGTGTGCTGATTTGGAAGATCAAGTCCCCAAGATCGGGAAAAACTTCAAGGAATTCATGGATTTAGGTACACTTCCGCATTTAGTTTTATTCTTGATTTATTCTTGATGATTTGACATGATAGATCTTGGTTTATTAAGTTTTATTTTAGATTTATTTTACAAATCTAACAAGCTATATTAGAGTCTCGTCATATCGAATCATTGAGAATTAATTAAATTTCTTCCTTTGAATGATTGATTCATGAAATTTCATGGGTTTTATATTTTGAAGGTTTATATTAAAATTTTATGATGTCTTTTTTTTTAATTTTTAAATTTGGGTGGTTTTCAAATTGATGAATTAAATTACGGAGTTTAAAATATTTGTGTAATTGCAAATCTTATGTAACACCCCAAACCCGGCCTAGAAGTTAAGCCCGAATCTAGCGTGTCACACTGAAGAGTTTTTCGAAAACGTATAAAGAACTTATGACTAAAGTTGACATTATTTTGTTATAGTTAAGAAAAACAAATTAGTTTAGAAATACTTGATAAAAATACTACTAATCTTTTGAAAGGCTGATTTAAGAATCGATATTTGAACTAGTGATATTTTAAAATCGTGACTTTTGAAAATGACGTTAATAATTTCAGAAGAAAATCCAAGTTAAATTATTTGTACGTATTTACTATGAAAACCATTTGTTGATAAATTTTAGAAAATGTTATTTATGATTTTAGAAAATCCCCATTTAAAATAATTCAAGCAAAATAATAAGTACAAAAAAACATAAAGCAAAATAAAATATCCTAGAGGCCTTATTACAACTTTAAAACCCGAAATAGTAAAGGTAACGAAATAATACGGAAAGTAGTTTACTAATGGTTGCAATCATCATTTATGAAGTATGGCCTCCACCGAGTCATCCATGGCCCCAAGTCCTCGTCACTGAATGTTACCTATAGGGATTAAGAAAAGAAAGGGGGGTGAGTTACAAGAACTCAGTGTATAATCCCCTTACCGTTGTTCACTGAGCTTGAACCCGTTTAGCAAAAATTTGGGCTTGAGCCCATATAACAATAACTTGGGCCGGTGCCCATTTAGCAATAACTTGGGCTGAAGCCCATGTAGCATAATCTTGGGCCGAAGCACATTTACAAAATAGAATATATCGAATGAATCAAATGAATGTAATGTAATCCCAAACCAACCTAATAATCCATCCGCTACACACCACCTGTACCAACCAACACACCTATGGGGATCAAGTCAACCCACCCCGCCAACACACCAATCGTAGGCATTTTGCCTTTTATAACAAATTTAATTGTGGACAAGCCACCAGAATCACAGAATATACGTGGCATTGCCACTATACAGATTTGTGGCAGAGCCACCAAAACTTCTCTTCAACATTTTTCCCATCACATGCAATACATAAAGATGCAACATATATTGTAAATCATGATATTTACAAATGTAAACAACAATAATTAATTCAGACAAAAGTTATGCCCATTAACACTTTGCAAATCGGCCCTTTAAGGCAATTTATCAATTCGACCCATTAAGCAATATATCAATTCAGCCCACTAAGGCAATCTATCAATTCAGCCCATTAACGCAATCTATCAAATCGGCCCATTAAGGCAATCTATCAAATCGACCCATCAAGGGCATTTTTGTAATTTGGCCTATAAGGGTATTTTCGTAATTCAGCCCATAAGGGCATTTTCTAACATCCTAAATTTGTGGGGCTTTGCATTTGATGTGTTGTGATGTGTTGTTGTGCTTAATATGCTAGTTAGAGTGTTTTAGGGGTCCAGAATGGGCTCAGAGTTGGGTCGAGGCCTTAGCAAAAATTTGTTGTTGCGCACTGTAATGGAGAGCCAGCTGGGTTAGGGCTTAAAAGATATTATTTTTGTTTTATGACACAAGAATTGATGTGATAAAGAGGCAGGGAGGTGCCTCTTGGAGTAGAACAAGGTGACGCCACAAGGGAGGAGGTTCGTGTCACGGCTGGCGTCAGAAGGGGGCAGAGTTGGAGTCGGCTAGGATGCTTAGAAATAGGGAGTTGTGTGAGTTGGATAATGTGGCTGATAAAGGGAAGAAGAGGTGGTGTTATTCATGCCACTTGTGGATGAGTGATCAGATAAGGATAAGGGAGAAAATCTAGGACTCATCTAGGGAGCAAGGTGGTGGCTGAATTTCCAACTCTTTGAGGGAGGAGGCAATCGGTTTTGGTTTGTGCTAGGGGGTGCCGAATTTTCTTTAGCCATAGGACTCAGTGCTTGTTGTTTTTTTTACAAATTTTGGCTTTTGGGGTTGATAGGTGCCAAAATTGGGAATAGTTAGGTGAGGGTCCTCCTCACATTTTCGGCATTTTAAGTTCTTTCATTCTCTTTTCTCATTATTCTGCTAAAGCCAAACCCACCCTAGTCTTGTCGAAATTCTCTTTGTCTCCATACCATTCCTATCACTTCTTCATGTTCTTCTTCTTCTCTCAATTGATTCTTTCTCAAAAGCCGAAACATTCTAGGAATTGCCGAATCCTCTATGTTAAGGTAAGTGATGATTTCCTTCATATTTCACCTTTCATTTTTGGTTTTGGAGGCCAAAGCCGAAATGATAATTGAAGTGGCAAGGTTATCTCTTGAGTAACGTTTTGACTGTTCTTATGTTCTCATCTTGGGGCAACATTTCGGGAATCAAAGTAGATCAGATCATCTAGATCCCAAAAGCTAGAAACTGCTTGTCTCTGAACTCTATCTCTTTCGGGATTTCGAGGTAAGGGTTCTCTTTAGATTTTCATTAGGTTTGTTTATCGTATTCGTGATCTTAACCCTATGTTATGGATTAACAACCATATGTTATGATGGTAGCAACTGATAAGGTTTTTTGATGGAATCAAATGTCGATCAGGCGAAGGAGGGGATTGGACCCGTAAATCCAACCCCTAAGTTTAAAAAGTGTTCGGTGTCTGCCATCAGAGATTGGCCACCGGGTTGTGGACCGGCTACAAAACAAAATCGTAGGCAGTTAGTAGTCGTAACGGCTAGTGTCTGGCAAAGGTTTACATAGAAAGTATCATCTTGTCTGTAATCAGGTGTACAGATCTCTATCACATTATTTTTTCTATATTATACATGTTATGGGCTAAAAAGTTAGAAGAGGCTGTATGGACAGTCGAATAACCCGTAGGGGTTAGGCTAGGGATGCCAGGTACGAAAACATAACAAATTCTCTATGTGTATCGATGTTGTGATAACCTATTATCTTGTAGATGTTATATTGTTCTTGCTTTTGCATGTATGTGCATGGGATGGGGTTAATATGATGAAGCGGAAGAGCATGCTTAATAGGTCACTTAGTGATCGGTGGTTAAACCACGATATGCTATTTGGGTCACAATAGTGATCGGTGGCTACGCCACGTTAAATTGATCCCTGATTATTACGACTGGCAGCATGGCTGTCGAAATGGCATGTAGTGGTTGGTGGGTTGATTGTAGAAATCCCCGCGATGTAATGGCTTGTAAGGGTTGGCGTGTAGAGGATGGAATTTTAGGTTGGGTTGGGTCATATTGCATGTACTTGTTCTGTTGTCATTATGTGTTAGCTGAGGCCCAGTATGCGATTGTGGGCCTCAAGTTGTTTATGTGGTTCAGGGATTTGCACATTGAGTCTTGGTTTTCTCAACCTTTCAGATGAAGAGTAGATCGTGGATACGGGAGCCGAGGCAGACTCGAGGGGCCATAAAGTCTTTTATTTAAGTAAACTTATTTCTGGTTTTTCTTTAGTTTTAAATTTTGGGTTTATTTTCGTTAGCATGTAATAAGGCCTCTTAGCTTAAATTTTTGATTTCTAGTGGTTAATGATTATGGATTATAAATTTATATTTTAAGGACTTAATTATAAGAAGTAATAAAAATGGGAGTTTCAAACACGCTTAACGCAAAACAACGGTTTTCATAAAAAAAATCACTTATTTAACGGATATTAGAATAAAACAAACTGAGATCTTCGAACCCAACAAAGCAAAGTTTCCAACACAACGTGCTAACGAAAAGTTACTTTTTTCCAAATCCATGCTTCCTTCAAAGTAACCAGAGAATTTGAACTTTAACATTCAACCTGAAGCATGCCAGATCTGGTCGTAGCGTTTGAGCCGGGTTTGGGGTGTTACACATAACCTAAAGGTATTTCTGAATTTTTCATCCATCAAGGGTATTTCGGTAATTTCACCCACTAAGGGTAATTTGGTAATTTCGCAACCCAAGACTTTAACTACTAATTTGGGCATACAATTTGAAACTGTCCATCTGCGTCATATTGACTAAAATGACTATAACTTGAGTTAGGAATCTCGAAATCTAAATCTGTAAATTTTCCTTGAAACTAGACTCATATATCTTCTTACTACAAGTTTTCCAAAATTTTTTGCTTAACCATTTAGTACAGTTTATTCCTTAAAGTTTTCCATATTTCACTGACCAATGATTCTGACCTCTCTTAACTTAAGTTCAAATATCTCATTGTACAGTTTTCATATGCTGCTTGCACTTGTCTCTATTGAAAATAGACTCACTCATAATTCACTTTGTACAATTTTTAATGATTTTTCCAAGATAGAATAGGGAACCACGAAGTCATTCAGAACCAGTCTCACTAAAATTTATAAATCTCAAAATATACTAATCTTTTGTTTGCTCTGTTTCTTTTATAAGAAAATAAACTTAATTAGCTTTCAATACATATCTCTTTCACTTTCTATTTCCATTTGTCTTATTTTTCATGAGTTTTCTAAATCACGTCACTGCTGCTAACCAGAAACTATTTCATTGCAAAATATGGTTTCCACTACAAACATACGCCGATTTCCGGTTTTTCAATCATTCCACCGAATCACAAAGCATTTCATGTAAATATTCAGAGAGATATGAGATTACACACCATTTCAAACATGTATTCGGATGGGGTATGGGATTACACACCATTTCAAACATGTATTCGGATGGGTACGGGATTACACACCTGATTATGGTAAGCACTAAGTTTTCTTGATCGTCGACACCTAAAATATTATAACGCTTGATTAGTCGACATACGCAATTTATTAATCAACACTAAAATGAACGATCTACGGTGCTTACTCTTGGAATCGTGAATGACCATGATTTTTTAGTTTTCCCCAGTTGACGGTCCACAACCCGGTGGAAAATCCCGAATCGCCGATACTGCCCTTCGTTTGGATTTAGGAGTAGGGATCGTTATTCCGCTTCTTTTGAGGTCTCCACTCAACTTTCCGTTCAAATCGGTACCACAAGCCTCCATTCAGTTAGATCTTATATGGATCGATAATATGGCAAAATATGGATTGTCAAAGGGTAAAAGATCGGCTTACCACTAATCCCGAATGATCAACGGTTGAATCAATCAAGCGATTTAATTCCTATAATTATAATCGGTTAATCATCACCATTCCAATAACATCTTAACGAATAAATAACGATTTATAGAATCCTTTTATAACTCCTTACCTTGAAGATTTTTAGGACCGATTTCCAACGATTAAATGATGACTTTGGAAGAATCAAGGTTTCGGCCTTCCACTATATCACTACGGAGAAGAAAAATATCTTGTTGAGAGAGAATAAGATGTTGGTCTCGGTCAAAATGACCATCCCAAACCAAAACATAGATTCAGCAATAAGAGAAAGAAAATAAAAAGTTGAAAAGAACACTTACCGATTGATCAAGGGGTGAGTGACAACTCGAATGAAAAAGAAAGATTAATGAAGAGATGAAAAGGTTTCGGCTATGGTGAAAAGGATTAGAAAAGAAGAGATGCTTAAAGGATTTTGTGAAAAAGAAAAAGGAAGAAGAAGAGTGTTTGACTAATTTCAGTTTTCAAGAAAGATGAGTAAACAAATGTTTTTGGTCTCAATGTTTATGTGCATTCGGCAAGAAGAAAGATAGAAAATATGCACTCTCAAGGTTTGTAATTTCAGCAAGGAGGAGAAAGAAATTTGGAGAGAAAAGAAAAATGACACCAAAGTTGCAAATAAGAATTTGGCCAAAACAACACCAAAACTTTTACTAATTGCCAAGGACAAAATTTGGCTAAGAGAATAGTGTTTTGGAGAAAAAAATGGTACACTTGATGCTAAAGGAATTTGACCAACCAATCACTAAAACTCTACCAAAACTCCAACAAAAATTTGACTACCTCTCTTGCCCACAAAACCGTCCAAATACATGGCTATAATGGTCAAAAATTAGCCAACCATACTTTCCATAACACTTCCCTTGAAAAGGCCACTTGTTCCCCTTACTTTCCCCTTTCTCTTGATTTCTTTCCCCAACATCAACCTTTCCTTATTTCCTTAGCCACCTTACCAAAAATAAAGAAGTCCACCTTGCCATAAATACCTCTTGGCCGACACTTAAGGAGAGCATACAAAAATAATAGTCAAAATTTTCACACAATGGGATTTGAACCTCTTCCCTCAAAGCCTTTCATGTGGAGCCATTTTTGCTTTGCCATATGCTCACTTATGCTAGCAATTTACTCCTTTATTTCCATAAGCTTTGATGTCACTTACTATCTCTCCTTAATAGGCTTAAACACAAAATTTTACTAAGGCCCAACTTGAACCCGGAACTTCATAGAAACCTCGTAACTTTCCAAAATTACTTTCTTAATAAGTCCAACTTGAATTAATGCCATTCTCTTGTTCTCAAAATTTTAAACACTCCTACGCCTAAGGCCCAATGGGCCCAATCATACTAGGCCCAATTTCGGGATGTTACATCTTGACATTGAATTTCTATCCAATCTTGCTTTTAAATAAAGAATGTATACTTTACATGCTCTGTAACACCCCAAACCCGGCCTAAATGCTACAAACGGATCTGGTATGTCACATGGAAAGGTTGTTGAAAAACTACGTGATCGTTTAAAATTTCAAGTTTTGTTTCCATTTGAAAATCACATTTAGTTTTAAGGTTTCCTTGCAAAAATTTTATGAATAATCATAACAGTCAAAAACGTGTTTCGTGATTCAAAAAAAAAAAAAGAAACTAGTGGTATTCCGAAACGTGACATTTTGACTAAGCAAATTTTCGTATTCAATTATTATTCCGCTAGTTATTCGCTTGTTAATATTTTGGAAAATGTTTATATATTGCTAGGAAAAACTCTATGTTTAACATTTCATAATATAATAATAACCGTATTAAAATAAAAACCCAAGTTAAAATCCCGGAGGCCTTGTTACATAACAAAATCCCAAATTAAAAGTAAGTTTAAAAGAAGGAAGCGAAATTTACGAAAGAAATAATACATGGCCACCTCAAGTCCACCTCAGCTCCAAATCCGCAACTAGGGGTTACCTGCAAAATTAAATAGAGGGGTGAGTCACCAAGACTCAGTGTGTAATTCCCCTTACGAACGTAATCTGGCCTTAAGCCCATAGATGCACATTGGGCCTTAGCCCTCACAATGTGCCATATTAAAAAGTGTATGCAATGCAAGCCAGCCCAACCTAGTATTCTATCCTCTACATCACCTGTACCAGCCAAACACCTGTGGCACCAAGCCACAGTGGTACCAAACCACTGTGACAGAGTCACGATATATATATAAATATGGTACCAAACCACTATAGTACTAGACCACTGAAACAGAGTCACTGAAATACACTTCCCCTTTCAATCATATCCCAAAGCCCATGCAACATATTATCGCATTGGGATGAGTGCAATCATATTTCCAATGTACAACAGATAATCAAATCATAAAGATACTTACTTGATGTCTCCAACCTTACCAACCAGGGTATCTCAGCTATCTATACAGTCGTTTCGACTTTCAGCCATCACAGTCATTAATGCAAAATAATAAAAGAAGGTGTGAGCATTACATACCTGATTACGCGTAGATCTAAACACTCTAGATCTTCAACACTCCCACTAGCAGGAATAACCGCGATTTGCTTATCCCAAGCAGATGCCGGCTCTCTACCACAACCTGGCGGAAAGTTTCGAACCGCCGGCACAGCACACTGTTTAAACTTAAGAGTAGAGACTACGGGTCCACTTCCCTCCTTAGCTTGACTTGACTACTCAAAAATCGTCCCTAATGGATTCGACTTGCGATTCCAGAAGAATCCCACCCTCCTTACGAGATTCCAAAACTAAGAAGAGGCTTAAAGGGTGTGCTTGCGCTCTAACAGATTCGGCCCTTAGAAGAAGAGACAGAGTGTGACTTTCAGCTTTTAGAGTGAATAAGATAGAAAGGAAAAGAACAAGAACCGAAAAGAATTATGAACTACAGAGAAGAACCTTACCCTGCACAATCCAACCCAATTGAAGAAACTACCAGCAAACAAAAAGATTCCTAGCACCTTGCTTCCCAATGTTCGGCTAACAGTATAAAGTGACAAAATCAATTTAGTTTAGTACAATAGGAGATTTGGCCAGCCAAAAGAGAATGAAAATAGAAGAAATAAAAAGTAAAAAAAGAGACCCAATTCGGCTATGGAGGAAAACTAGTCAAGGGTCACAAAAAGAAGGGTTTCGGTTTAAAGGAGAAGGTGGAGAAGTAAAGAAGAAATATGGAGGTTTGGCTATGGTGGAAATCAAAAGAGAAAGGACCAGCAAGGAGTGGCTTCAAGAGAAATCGGCTTGTGGTGAAGAAGAAAAGTAGGAAGAAAAGAAAAGACGAAAAGGATGGGAAGGTTGAAGTTTCTGCTACCAAGATTGAGGGAGGAGAAAAGAAATAAAAAACAAAGAGAATAGTCACTTATGGTTTCGATAAAGAAAAGAGTGCAAAGATATTCCCAAAATTCTATGACCAAAAATACTAAGAAACAAAACTCACCTCTCCACCTTTGACACAAACGGCACACTACTCTCCCCTTACCAAAATTTCTACTCAAAAGTCCCCTATACTCCCCTACACTTTGGCTGAATTTTCCCCCTTCTCAAGCCCCACTTTCGGCCAACTTCATCACTCCACCACATCCCTTAAATTGCTCCTAGATTTTCTCCACCAAGCCCTCTCCATCCATCTTTTGAATTATTTGACCCATTCAAACTCCCCAAGCTCCTCATGTCCATCCATTTGAATTTGTTGACTCATTCCACAACCACCATGGTAGTGTCCCAGCCGAAAGCCACCTCCTCCTTGTTGAGCACAAAAAAATAAACTCCTAAGCGCAGCAAATGAGATTCGAACTCCTCCCCCTCTACTCCTACAAGTGACGCCAACACCACTCCACTAAGAGCTCCTTTCTTGTCATCAAACGCACATAATTACCCTTAAGGCCTACTTCCACAAGCTCTCCCCCTAAAGTGCCCTAAAAAGCAAAATTTTTCTAAAGCCCTGGCTCGAACCCGAGCCTCCCCAAGACCCCCAAACACACCAAAACAACAAGCATAGCTAGCCACATGCATGAGATAGTGCAAAATGTAGAACCCCTAATTCTAGGATGTTACATGCCCTGTTTCAATTTTGATTCCTACTATTTGCGCATAGGTAATTTAATTATTTTTTTAATCATATAAGATATTTAATTTAGTTAATAAAAAAATTGGAAAAGAAGTTCACAGTGGAAATTGATGTTTCATATGTTTCATATATATATATTATAATAGCCCATATGTGCCCGAGCCCATACAAAAAAAAAACCAAAAATAATAAACCAAATAAAATGCCCCTACATGTAACATCCTGATTTAGGAGTTGTTTGCAATTTAAATTTTTCATGTGCTTGCTTGAAAAGAAATGAATACTATGATTACTTGACATGTTTTAGGGTCTAGTGATAACCTCGGGCTAGGCCTGACTTAGAGCTAGAAGTTTTTTTTAGCACTTGAGAAGAGGAAGCTAAGTGAATGAGGCTTTAAAAATTATTTGGTGCGAAGCATGACACAAGAAATCATGTGATAAGGTGGCTTGGGATGCTACCTAAGGATCTAGGAAAGATGCGGCAAAGGAGGGAGGTTCGAATGCCAAATTTGCAATTGGGAGTTTTTTTTTTTTCAAGTTGGCGCCATGAAGAGGGAAGAGTTGGACGGCAATTGGGACTTTGGAAAGGATGGGATGTTTTCTTTTGATAATTTCGCTAAGAAGGGAAGATAAGGGTAATATTTATTTTAGAATTTTGAAAAGAGATATGATGGCCGAATGAAGGACTCTAGGGCTTGAGTTTCAAATTGAAGGAACCTAGGAGTGTTTTCGCTAAACCACCCTTTTCTTCTATTTTTCCTTATTGCTCAAACCGAAACCTTACAAAGCAACCCTCATCCTTGTTTCTTCTCTTCCTTTTCCCAATATTTGCCGAAAGTCCATACTACTCCATAATCTTCCATCCTCTCTATTTGTTCCCAAAAGCCGAAAGCTTGTTGTTTTTCCCACTGTTCATCAAAGAGATTTGGCCAAATACCCTTATCCCCAGTCTCTCCTCTCTCTCACGCAATTTAGCCTTCATTGAAGTATCGAAAGCAAGTTCTTCCTTGTTGGAATCATAGCTGAATCTTTGGTAAGCCATTCCTCCTCTATTTTTTTCCTTCTCTGGTATAGATCCATATTTAAAAGAGAACTTCACTCGTGCTCTTTAATGATAGCCGAAAATTTAAGCATCAAAAGGGTGAGCCGAACCTTGGTGATTGAAGGTTGAACCTGTGCATAAGGGAGGACTTTAGCCGATTGAAGGAAGCTTTGGATTTGATTCCCAAGATAAGGTGGTAGTAATATTCGCCAAAGGCCTTGATTAACATATATGTGCAAACCGAATCTAACAAAAGTTTTGGTAGGGATCTCGACAAGACAAGTGACAATTTTGGGATTTCGATAGGTAAGGTAAGAGGTTGTTGATATTCGGTCATGGGTCTGATATGGTATTTAATAGTTAACCGATTGTGTGCCATGGATCTAGGGCTAATCGGCCAAGGCAAACAAAGGCTTTCTGGATTTAAACTCGCTTTGGTAAGTGATAGTAAGTTTTAGCCTAAGGCCATATTTCAGGTACAATTAATCCTTCAGGATTATTAGTATAGCCGAATGGCTATTAGATCTAAAAGTATATGTGTTGGCCGATTGTAGGGTGAAACAACCTCTCGGGGTTTCGCTAGTATAGTTCGGGATTTGCTAGTCTCACGAGTAAACAAGTGTGTAAACTCCTACACACTTTATTAGTTGGCTTTCTTATTATGTACAGTTAACTATTGTGATAGTGACTTGCCTTGTGGGCATGAGCATGGATTCCGGGTAAGTAGCTTCTGACTTTAAATATGTTATATGAATGACATGATGAGTAAGATGCTATGCCATGACTTATATGCATGATTTATGATAAAATGTTAAGCATGTTATGAGCATGTTGGTAACGGGATTGAAGAGAGGAGGGGGATTATTCTCTATGGACTGTCACCAGTGGTTTTGACCACAAGATGGGTTGGCCCCATCAGTTTAATTGTGACTTCGATCACTAGTGGTTTTGACCACACTGTTGATATAAATTGTGACTAAGTCCCAGTGGTTTGGTACCACCAGTGGTTTTGACCACATATTGATAATTGTGACTTATGGTCATCAGTGGTTTTGACCACACGATGGGTTGGCCCCATCACTTGATTTGTGACTCTGACCACCAGTGGTTTTGACCACCAGTGGTTTTGACCACACGGGGTAGTTAAAGGAGTATGGATGGTTAGTTTTGGGTTGCATGTTTTGCATGTCTTACTAATATTTTGTGTATGAGTTTGCACTTCCGGGTTGGGGATTTATACACTGAGTCTTGGTGACTCACCCCTTTCCATACCATTTTGCAGATGAGTAGATCACGGATATAGAGCCAGGGAGGACTCGAGGCGGCCATGCTTGATTCCTTGGATTTAAAATTTTATTTAGCACAGTTTAAGTTTATTATTTACTAAATTTTGGTTTGGGTTGTAATAAGGCCGCTAGTTATTATTTTTGATATTTAAGTAGTTGTTTTACTTCACTTTTATTATATTACTCATGAAATGATAAAATGTTTAAATAAATCGGTTAAAAGTAACATTTTCAAAATGGGAAATTTTTACGAGTTTTCAAAGATGTTACCATCGGGTAGCAATATTCACCAAGTTAACAATAACTCAGATGGTTCAAAAATGTAAATGATCAAATGTTTTCAAAGGCATTCAACTCAACCAAGTTTTTCACATCCATTCCACCTGAGTTTTAATAAACACCGTTTTATAACTTTAACAACATTTTTTTTCAGATTTTCACCAGTTAATCAAAATTTTTCAAAACGTTTTTACTCCGTGACATACCAGATCCGGTCAGGGCTCATGGGCCGGGTTTGGGGTGTTACACTACAGTCCAATTTATAGGCCCGATATTAACCTAAACCAAATTACATCCTCAAGCCCAAAACATTAAAACAAACAGCCCAAAACCTAAATTAACCCAATACAAATACCCATGACCAATTCTAACCTAGCTCAAACTAAAATAGGCCCGAGTGGCCCATGTGATTAAGCAAGTCAGAGACCTAGGGTTTTTGGAACCCTAGGCACCGCAAGCGCCCAACACAAACCCTAGTCGCGCAGCAGTCAGCGCACATCACATCGTTGTTGCCACTGTGATTTTTGCCTTTCACCTGCAAAAGGAAAGAAAACACAGCAAAAATAGCAAGCATAGCAAGGAAGAATCTATGTATTTATGGTGTTTTCAATTTATTTTGGGGCTATAAAAACCCTAATGTAATCTGTAAAAGAGAGAGGATCTTGGAATACAGAAATTAGAACACAAAATCTTCAAAAGTCAGAGGTGATTTTTGACAGTCTTATTTTGCTTTTTTTTTTCTATTTTATTTTTGATACATGCAAAGACATACGAATCGGTTTTTTTTTCTCTAATACTAGTAGAAATAAAAAAAAAAGGAGTCACCTCTTGATTTACGTTGAAAAACGGAAGTCTCTGGCCTCCAGCCGTCATATATGGCAAGAGCATAGTTATGGCGCGTGGCGTATGGGTCCGATGATCGTAATCCGCATGAGGAAGGAGGAATGGAGTGGATTTTCAAAACAGATTCAAATGAAATTTTTTTATAAAAATAATTTATATAGCAACATAGAAACGACGCCGTTTTTGCTTAAGTCAATAAGCACTAAAACGACGTCATTTAAGGGCCAAGATCCGTGTGTTGACCCGATACCCGGGGAGGATCCGCGTGTTTTTGTTAGAGGGTCTAATTGCTCTATAGGCCCTTTCGCATTATTGCAATTTTGTAATTATGTCCAATTTGAATCTTTCTTTATTTTCAATTTGGACCTAAATTATGGCCTTTGTTTCAATTTGGTCCTTAAGGCCATTTTAAGGTAGATGCTGGAACAGTACCGTTTTGGGAATAGGGCATATTTGCCCAGTGAGTTCCTCCTTTGGGCACGCGTTTTAATTGGGTCCCTAGTTTGGTCTTATCCTTTTTTGAAAATTTCACCCCTATAATTTGTTTAAATTTAGTTTTAATTTTTATTTTATTTTTATTCTGATTTAGTTCTTTTAATTTATTATTTATTTATTTATTTTAATACTTTGTATATATATTATTTATTTTAAACTTTTTTATAAAACTGATTTATTACATATTACTATTTTTTATTTTGTTATATATTATTTATTATATATTGTATTGCTTTAATCATATTATGTATTATTTTAAAATTTGTATATTGTAGATTATTTAAATTGATTTATTATTAATGTAAAGTTTTCTATGTATTGTTTATTTTAAATACATATATTATTTATATATATATATATTAAGTTATTATCTTATATATTTAATATAAGTCATCCGTTGTACATATTTTTTATATATTCAAAGTTTTTTTATATTATTTATTTAATATATATATTCATTTTATTATATATATATGCATTTTAGATTTTGCCATTTTTTTACATATATGTTTTTTTTTTAATTTTGTTGTAGTATCTATTTATTATTTAGTATATGTCATTTATCTTATATTGTTATTTTACTTTTATACTTGATCTTGTATGTAAAGTTTCATATTCATTTCGTAGTTTTTATCTTTTGCATATATTTTTTTATTTACTACTTTATATCTCTTGTTTGTTTATTCATGTTCTTCTATTTGCTTATTTTTTTTTTTATGTTTGCCTTAATATAATCATTTTATTTCTGTATCATTCACTATTGTACGTTATTCTTCCTCTTAATTATCTATGTTAGTATTAAATTTGGTATATCATGTAATTTTCTTAAATTGTTTTTGGCATTTATGTTTTGTAATGTATTAATGCAATATTTTACTCGAATCATTGTTTTAAATAAAATACATTTTGCTAAATTCTCACATTTTATTCAAAAGTTTTTAAAAAAAAAATACGGCAATACATAATATTTGGGGGCTTCGAGAAAATTTGTACCCTAACTCACTGGGTTTCAATTTTTCTCGTTGAACTTAAGAAATCAAGTATCCCTTTTTGAAATCGAAACCCATAAGTTTCAAATAAAAACTTATTCTCGGAAATTCGAGATGTTGTGTCCTAACTTATTGGATATGACGTTTTGTTGTCTCGGGGTAAGAATTTCCTACAAATAAAGGTAAGCTTAGTTTCGAAGTCTTGAAATGTTGCATCCTGACTCATTGGGTGTGACATTTTATTTCTTTGAGATAAGTGGGTCTTGGCGTACAATTTGATTTATTCAAGTTTTCTTTCAAATAAAAAGGATCATATTTTAAAATTTTCAAATTTTCGACATTAGGACATTAGTTTATCAATTTGATACCAATTTTTGGGTGTTACGAGGGTTCTAACCCTTCCTCGTACGTAACCGACTCTCGAACCCATTTTCTTGAATTTCGTAGGCCAAAATCAATATTTTAAATAAAATAAAAAATGTTTTATAAGGTGATCCGATCACACCTGAGCAAAAAAAGATTAGTGGCAACTCCCGTTTTCATTTTTTTAAAGTCAATCCCCGTTTTTTAAAAAAATTAAAAATGGTTTCGACAGCTTGGCGACTCCGCTGGGGACCAATAAGAAAGTCAAGCCGTATAATTGATTACTTTCTGTCCTTTGTCAGAAATTTAAAAATTCGATTTGAAAATTTGATTTGAAAATTACGATCCTTTTGTTGCATTTGTTTGTGTCATTGCATATGATTGTTATTTTCTTGCGTACATTGCTTTGCATGACCGTTGTGGTCGCACCTTTAAGTGGGAGTGAGAAACTATGCCTTCGTGAGGTTTTCACCTCCGCATGGGCTAGTGGATTGCTTCTGGGATACATCTGTACCTATGTCTTCGTAAGGTTTTCACTTCTGCATGGCCATAGGGAAATGTATTCCCCTGAACTGAACTCAGTCCGTATGAGCCTATAATGGGTGAGGATCGAGGAATCTGCTGGTTCAGGTACCTCAACTTTAGAGCTAAACCACACATAGAAAATGTAAGGACTCACTCTACGTAGAACTATGCCAAACCTTAGTGGTCACCCAGATAGGTGTTTGTTTATTTACTTTATGTTTTATTTCATGGTACTAACTTGTTGTGCTTTATTTTGGTGCATGTCATTTCATATTTTAAGAGGTATCGATTCACGGTCAGTTTCTAAGTTAGAAAGCTGGTTATAGAGAGCGAATTTCTTGATAAAGTGGAAGAGAATGCAGCCGTCCACATGTGGTCAGAGCAAATGCAATTAGAGAAAGGGAATAGCTTAGCTGAGGGTATGTGTCGGAACTATGGGATTTCACTCGTATTAATATGACGCAAAATAAGTTGAAATAAATTTGGACCCAGTGGGATGATGAGGCTAAGCAGCTGTTCTATTTTAATTATGGCGATCTACCCTACTTGCTCGACATCAAGGTAGACAAGCATCTATTCCGGGCTATGGCTCAGTTTTCAAACCTTGCCTATAGTTGTTTCACTTTACTTTAGTGCCCACACTTCACTGTCCAAGGATCCAAGTCGACAAAGCTTATTCTAGGGCTCACTAATGTCCCAACTTTTGTAATGAATATCACAGGGATGAGTGAACAGTGGGTTGCAGCCAAAATTCAGAAGAAAGGTGAGGGTAAATGCATTCCTTGGGTGAGTTTGAGGGACCTGATCTTAGCACATCGAGATGTAAAGAAGAAGATCGACGTCTTTTCATTGTGTATTTATGGTTTGGTAATTTTCCCTAAAGCTCTAAGACATGTAGATGAAGTAGTCACTAATTTATTCGATTGACTTGATAGAAGGGTCACGCCTGTACCTGCGATCTTAGCTGAGACGTTCAGATTTTTGAATGCATGTCGGAAAGTAGGCGAGGGTAGGTTTATTGGATGTGTGTAGTTGTTATTAGCTTGGTTCCACAGTCATTTCTGAAAGGTGGAGAAAGTTTCTTATCGGGTTTTCTCTGAGAATTATTCTCCATTAAAAGAGATAGTGGCTACACTAAGGAGAGAAGACATGCTTGAGGAAACCTGGATGGTGCTCCTTCAAAACCTTCAAGAGGAAGACATCGAGTGGAGGGCTCCTTGGATGATTCCCGACGAAATTCTTTATCGGTGTGGGAGCTTTGACTAGGATCCTTTACTTGGAATTTGGGGAGCCGTTGGGTATGCTCCTTTGCTCGTACGAAGACAATATGGATCAAGACAATTCGTACCAGCAATACATGAGTTGGCTCAATGTGAGTTCTCATACAGAGGGGATAACTATAAGAAGAGGGTTAAGGAGATTTTTAGTGCTTAAAATCAGACTTGTAGGATGAAAATATTATTCGCAGGTCTAATGACGACCCCAGAATACAACGGATGGAGGATTAGAATGATTAATGATAACATCCCTGAGCTAAATCCAGAAGGTGCCCAATCAAGAGAGAAATACTTGCAAGTGGTCCCATCAGAGCTGGAGATCATAAGGCATGATTTTGAAAGGAGGAATTTGAAGCTTGAGAAGAAGATAGAATAGTTAGAGGAATAGAAAATGTATTTGAGGTTAGATGCTTATGTTCAAAAGCTGAAAGCCGAGAAATTAAAAAAAAAGAAAGAATGAAGTCAAAAAAGACCTGGGTAGTTTGAAAGTGGATTACAAGAAACTACGTCTATCAGTGAGAAACGACAGATTGGGAAAAATTTTGGAGCAATGGAAAAGAGAGATTCAAGAAGAAATGACCAAAGCTGACCGATAAGAGAGGAAGTTTTAAGAAATGCAAGCGCGAAACAAGGCCTTGAGAAGAGTTTGGCAGAACGCGAAATAAAAAAGGAGAATTAAAAGCTAAAGTGGTTGAACTTGGACGGTCTCTTCATCACCATCGAAGTAGTAATTCTGCAATCGAGCTAAAGTCAAGTCTGAACAATATTGAGGAAATGAAGGGTAAGATCGAAGAGTTAGAATTGACATTACAAAACTATGAACTTCGGATCGAGCTTCTTGAAGCAAGAGAAGGGCGTTGGAAGGAAGAGCTTCACCATTCTCATGATCAAGTTAGAAATAGGGATTATCTCATGGGTGAAGCCACAGCTCAGATTCGAGAGGTAGCTGATCATTTACAGAACCTTGCAGTACAGGCTAATACGTTGAGCATGAAATATGAGCTGCAGTCAGATCGTGGTCAAGAGTTAGCCTTGTTGTTTAGGAAAGTTAAGACTTTGGGCATTAGGGTGAAAGCATATTTGTAGTCTGTTTTATGTAAAGGATTTTGTTTTCTAATAAAGTTTTCTAAATGAAATTGAATCAGAATCGATGCCTTTTTGCAATCATACATTTTCATTACATCATATGCATTTAAATCCATAGAAAGACCCTAATTAGTTGAAGTTATTACACAGAGAGACAGTGAGAGAAGGAAAAGTTAATTTGGAAAGTAAACACCATTACGGTAAACGTGTTAAGACAAAAAATATGGATCAAAGACTCAAATAGTTCCAAAGAGACATGCAAGACCAGCTACAAGAACAGTTGATTGTTTCCAAACTAACTATGACAACGAATAAGGCAAGCGCACCTATCATTTGGTAGTATATCTATGGCAAGATTGAAAATATCGTATCCTTAAGGACCAAGAGTACTAGTAATTACTATCTTTCTATAATTTAGCCTAAGAATTAAAGGAATTGATGTTTAATCTAAAACTAACTAATTACTAAGCTAAAGATGATAAGACATAGAGAATGAATTGGGGAAATAATTTTGGGAAACCAATTGATTAAAACAATACCCGAGGAAGAATCCACCTAGACTTCAATTGTTATTTAACTCGAACTGCATTTATTTATTCACTTGACTTGATCCGTAGGATTCCCTAATTTATATTAATACCTCTCTCGAGGCTACTAACGTCTAACCCTAGGTTGACTAATTGAAATCTCTTTCTAATTAAAACCCTAGTGTTGCATTAACTCGATCTATGGACTCTCATATTAGGTTTGACCCTAATCCGGTAGATTTTCGTCGTCCTATCTCTAGGAGTGTGATCAACTCCGCTTAACTATGCTAGATCTACTCCTAAACAGGGACTTTTGCTCCCTAGCCTAAGCACATCAATACTTGAATCAATATCCTAAAATATCAAAGCATGTATTAAGAACACATAATTAAGAACAAATCAAGTATTTATCATATAGTTCAAAAAATAATAACAAGATCCGTCTTAGGTTTCATCCCCCTCAAGTATTTGAGGGGTTTAGTTCATGTTTATGAAAGAATACATCACAGAGAAAATTATAAAACAAGACATAAGATAAAACCCTAAAACCCTCTGAAGGAAATTGAAGGGAAGATCTTCCGTCTTGAGTATGATTCTGGCTTCATGAGATGAATCAACTGGCTGTCTTCGAGTAAATCCCACAATTTGGCCCTCTCTGGCTTCGCTTCTTGGCCTCCTCCTTTTAGGTTACACTTAGGGTGTTTGTATAGGCTTTCGAAATGTCTTTCTTGGCCCCTAAGTAACCTAATCCGAATGAAATTAAAACGAGTCAGGACAGGGACATGCCCATGTGGCACGACCGTGTGAATCGAGCACAGGCTGTGTTCGGGTCTACTAAAGTGGCACGGCCGAGTGGCTATTTCCAAGCCATGTGGTCTTCTTATTTTGGCCCATTTTCTCTTTTTTTGGTCTGTTTCTCATTCTTTTCATCCTCTGATGCTCTCTTAAGTATAAAACATGAAATTAAAGGATTAGGAGCATCAAATTCCACAATTCAGGGGATAAATCATCCAAAAGTATGATAAATGTGAGATTAAAATATGTATATATTATGGTTTATCAAATACCCCCACACTTAAGCATTTGCTTGTCCTCAAGCAAAATTCTCAATTCACAATTAAAATGAACTTCCTCAATTCATAATATTCATCAATAGTGTTTCATTATAATTCATAGGGAATTTATACATTGATAATTTAACCAAAAGGGTTCTAAATATTCAAACAATCAAGGTCATAGTTTTTTAAAGTAAGAAAACATAGGTGTTTCCCCTTACTTAAATAATTACCTTTAATTCAAAATCGACAAGGGTTGACATCCTCACTAAAGATTCACTCAAATCACTCAAAGTGTTTAAGGTTCAAAATTAAGCACTCAAAAGTCAAACATGAAGAGTTAATCCCATAGGCTTGCATGGAAATCAAATCTCCACCACTATAGAATGAAATGATACACAGATCAAAAGGTCTTTTAAGGGTTATAATGGGGCTTTGATTAAATGTGTTAATAAAAGCTGAATTAGAGGGTTAGAATCGAGATTGAATTGACAAATTACCTAACTAGAAAGATGAACTAAGACTTGAATAATTATATCAATTAAAATTTCATAACACAAACTTCTTCTCAAGATGTGGAATTTAAATGTATAAGCTCAATTAACATAGAACTAATAATGAATATACTTCGATTTTATTTTTATTTTTATTTTTTTAGGAACAAATCAAGTAGTAATGAAGAATTTAACAACTGAAATGGAAATCATAGTTAAGCTAAGTAATCCATTCAAATCAGATCTCGACAGAATAGGGGTCAAATTAATTAAAGGGATTTCAACAAAAGGTTTTATTTTTTTGGTTAATGTTGATGGTAAATCAATGGAAGGGTTGTTAGGATTAAAGGGGTTTACAAACATAAAGGTAGGCTTTTTAAGAGTAAGTGGGTTAAAAACCTAGGTGCCTTTATCATTTCAATATATCAAATTAATGATGTGGTCTTGACATGTATAATCAAAGCAAGTTCTAGAATAACAAATCAATGTTGACACACTCATAATCAATAAAGTGAGTAAGAAAAGAATGTATGCTCTAAAAGGCTCAAAATCTCACAAAAATTATGGGTTTTTGATATCATCCTTGTAGATTTCAAACTTTAAGGTAATAATTAGATTCAGGTAGACAACCTAACAAGTTTTTAATTCTGAAAATAGACTCATCATGCTTGATTCTCTAGTCTCCTAAAGTTTAAATCATCACTACACAATTATCAATGACTTAATCCAAAACATATCAATAAAAATCATGAATCAAAGGAAATTTCATTCTAATAGTAATATGAGAAAATTACATAAGAACAAGACATAATTCAGAGATTTGAGAATAATGCAAAAAGTTAGAACTTTTCAAAATAAAATTCACCCTCCACACTTAAGATGTAATTGCCCTCAATGTACAAAGATATATATCTAGAGATTAATAGCATGAAATCATAAGAGATAGGGAGAAGTGAAACTTCCTAAAATTTGGATGGATTCCTTGAGTTGGCAGTGGTCCTAGTGTGGTGATGCCCAAGTAGCCTTTAAAACCTAAAACCAAGAAACTATAATAAAATAAAATAAATTAAGCACAAGAGGAATAAAGAGAAGGAAAATAAAGGAGAAGATAAAAGAAAAAGGAAAAATTAAATGAACTCAAATGTCCTTAGCCTGTCGGGTTAATGAAGCGGCCGACATGAACTTATGTAGATTGGTCTAGCACGAGGAGACCATGCAAGGATTTTTCCGTTTCTTTGACATGGGGATGGTGGTGAGGATGGTGAAAAAGGAAGAAGAACTATGGTGGCTAGGGTTGAGAGGAAAGGTGTTTAGTGGAGAAGATGAATAGTAAAGAGTTTATATAGAAATAGGGGTACACGGGCTCGTCACATGCCCGTGTGGATCGTTATGAGCCTGTGTGCTTTGAGAATTAGGGTTTTGGCATGCCTAGTTTTGTGGCCCACGCTCGTGTTCTGTGGGCGTGTTGGGCCACATGGCCGTGTCGTACAGTCGTGCTGAGCTTTGTTTGCTTCTCCCACGTCGGAGTTGTTGTTGCCACGCTCATGTTGGTAAATCTGTGACGACCACGACCGTATTGTATGGCCATGGCATTCTACTAATGCTCCTGGTTTGGGGAAATTTTCGTCCTTGGCCCCCATAGTCTCCGCCACGCCGATATGTCTACTTGTGATGTCCACACAGCCACGGCCGCGCCCGTGTGAAAGGCCGTGTGGTGGTGAAACCTGTACTTAAAGCTTAAATGAAAGTAAAAAAAAACTAATTAGTATGGTTAGAGCTCGGGTTGCCTCCCGAGAAGTGCTTGTTTATAGTCATAAGCTCGACTTTCCTCTCAATCGCATATTCATGGTGATTTGAGGAGTTGAAACTCCTTACCTCTTGTAACAGATCGAATTTGACCCTAATCAGAACGGTGGTTTCGGGACCACGAATTTGAGTCTGAGAAATATTTTAGTATTATATTTCGTGTTTATTATATGTGAATTAATGTATGTGAAAGTCTCGTAGAGAAATTTTATCGTTTGTGTGTTTAATTTAGAAAAAGGACTTAATCGCATAAAAAGTAAAAGTAGCAAACTATAGTGTAAAGTTCTAGAATGATGATGGCTTTTTAAAGTGGGATATTAAAAGAGTAAATAGACCAATTTTAGATGTAGTGGGTGGCATATGTCTAATCTACCCTTAAGTTATATGTTATGAAATTTTATGACATAAGGTTAAATAAGTAATTATTTAAATAACATGTTATATGTTAAAATAAAATAAAAAAATAAGCCATCATCTTTATGTTCTTTCATGGCCGAATGTAGCTAAGAAAAAGGGGTTGAAGAAACTTTAAAATTTTGGCAACTATTTGGTTCAATTAGGTAAGAATTTTAGCTCGGTTTTTGTTGATTTTTACGTTTCTGAGATCGCTGCTTAGAGTACTAGCTGACCCATGTTGAAATTTTTGAATCTAAGCATGTGTGATATTCGGCCATTGACATGTTCTTGTGGTTTTTGATGTTTGATGTTTTTAAATTAAAGATATGTTTAAGATTAATATATTTGGTATTGGAAATTTTGGTAAATTTGAGTATTTGGGGCTAATTTGTAAAAGTAAATTTTTAGAGGGGCTTATTTACAAAATAAATGAAAGAAATGGATTATAATGCCCTTGTGAACATTCGGCCCTTGTATAGTCTTGGCAAATTTTGTGTATTTTGTGTTTTGTACAATTAGGACTAAATAGTAAAAATGTGAAATCTTAGGGGCAAAATGGTAATTTGCATGTTTATGTGTTTTGGGACTAAATTGAATTGAAATGTACTTGAATGAGCTGAATTTAATGTGTTCTAGATCAAGAGCAAAGAAAAACAAAATTGGATCGGGGAAAGACGAAAGTTCTCGAATAGCAGGTTTAAGTTGTTCTTCGACAGTCGAGGTAAGTCCTTAAGCTGAAATTTGTTAAAGTATTATTTACAAATCTATTAAATGATAATGTTCGATAAATTTGAAGGTAAATTGTTGTGATAGCCGAATGTATATGGTTAAATTGGCTTGAATGCATAAGTTGACAATATTATATGAATATGTATCTTTGATGTATTACTTGGGAAAAATGTGAAGTATGTGATTGGTTTATGAATTATTTCGGGCTTATTGCCTAGCAGGCTTTGTGCCGGTGATATATTCGAGCTTCGTGCCTAGCAAGCTTAGTGTCGGTGGCATATTCGGGCTTCGTGCCTAGCAGGCTTAGTGCCAGTGACATATTCAGGCTTAGTGCCTAGTAGGCTTAGTGCTGGTGACATATTCAGGCTTAGTGCCTAGCAGGTTTAGTGCCGGTGACATATTCGGACTTCGTGCCTAGCAGGCTTAATGCCGGTGAATTGCTATGAATGGAAAATTTGAGAATCAAACAAGGTAAGTTACATATAATGCTTTGTGTTAAAAGCTCGGGTAAGAGTTAGCCTACTATGTTTGTAAGGAATGAAGTGAGCAAATTTCTTATCGTTTTGATTAAATACGATGTGCTGAAATGGACAATTCCACAAGTACTTTATTTTATAATGTTGAACCTATCATTAATGTGTATGTACATTGCTTATGTGTGAAGTTGATAAAGTATATGTTCATGATGACATAGTGATAATAATTAATACAAATGTGACACTAGTATTCGGCTAAGTGTATTACATATATATAGAAATATTTATGTACAATATTATAAGCTTGGAGATTAAAATGTTTACATGTATGTTCATTACAATTATATGTGCTTAAGACTTACTAAGCCAGTGAGCTTACTTTGTGTGTTTTCGCTGTTCGTTTTATAGATTTTGGTCAAGCTATAGGCTCGAAGGATAGTTGGTGAAGTCAACCACACTATCATCTCTTTTTGGTACTATCCAGTTAGTTGATTTTGAATTTAAGGCATGTATAGGCTAGATCAACGTTTGAATGATTTTCTAACATCTATATATATAGCCATGCAAAAATGGCTTGATTTTTATGCTTGAGCTCTATTATGTCTAATCATGGTTTAAGCTCATTTTGGTAAATATGCTATATGACGTGCATGAATGGTATTTTTGATTATACAATGTGATTTGTATTCATATATGTGATTGATGATTTATGATTTTGACTTAGACTATAAGGTAGATGATTAATGCTTGATGAATTATGACAAGTGACATATAAATTGATTAAGTAATGTTTATGTTATATGTTTATGTAATTGATTCGATTATTTGTGAGATAATTAGTAGGTTGTTCAATGTATGAGTATATTCACTATACTTAATTATATATATATATATATATGCTTATGATATGTTCTCTCATGGGATAGCTATTGAGGTTATGAAAGTATTGTATAGACATGATCATAGTATGCGAATTAGGCATGTATGGTTCAATATGAATGTTCGAAAATGACTCAAATGGATATGGTCATATATACATAAAATATGTAATAAGAAAAGATGTATATTTGGTTTAGTCTTAAAGTCACTTTATGTGTATTATATAGGAATAAGTGTATATGTCTTGTATACCGTGTATGTGTAAGTAAAATGTTAGTAAATTAGGTATATTATGAACCTATTTATTGAGACCAAATATGGTGGTTGGTATAATAGTCATATGGATGTGAATTAACGGTTAAGTTGATGGTTACTTTAGTATATAGTAAATGGTTAATGATGGGCATGATTGTGGTTAAAATTTGGTTGGTGTTTTGGTTATGCATTTGTAATTTGAGTATGGTAAGTTGGTATGTGAATTGAGTGTACTTTTAGTTATGATTTGTGCATCAAAATGATTTAAATTAATATAGTCATATGCAAAAGGTCTTATAATTAGGAGGAGGTATGTTTAGGAGCGAGGTATGTTTAATCTTAAATGATAATTGTTTACGTGTAGTACATGTAAATGTATAACTTTTTTCGTGTGGATGTTTTGACTTAAAATAATGTACCAATCATGTTTGCTCATATTGACTGATATCAATGTTGCATATGTAAGAGGTATTTAAGTTGTGTAATATGGCTCATATAGTTTTGAAATGAGCATGTGCTGAGTTAAGAAATGGTACATTGATATTTGACAGATGAAATAGATATATTGGTTCATATTAGTTATATGAAATGTATTAATATATGTTTGAATGTTTTAATGTATGCGCATATAATTTGTAGAGTAATAAGTCGTCTGAAACTTTGATTATTCGAATGTTATATGAGAAGTATTTTTTTATATATATGATTGAATGGTGAAGTTTTAAAACATGTGAATTATGACTGTTCTGAGATGTGCTTTGGTCGGTAATGCCTCGTAACCCAAGTCCGGCGACGGATATGGGTTAGGGGTGTTATATTTTATTGGATCAGAGCTACGGTTTAGTCAATTCTAGGACTACCGTAGTATGTAATAGTCTAGCTATACATGCCTTTGAATTGTATATATGATAGTGTGGTGACTTCTGACAATTTCAATTGTATTTTATATAGTAAATGGATTCCGATCCCGATAGATCCGTAGTTGATGATGAGGAGAGCGTTGTGCCTGGTCTCACACGTGGATCAGTGCCAGTAGACTCTCGACCAGTTACGGGTAGCCATAAGGGGGAGGCTAAACAAGCCTTCTACCAAATGATGAATGAATGGTTTACCCAGTTTGTTCAGAATAATCCGGCTGTACAACAACCTCCACCCCCAAAAAATCCAACTCCGGTACCTTCAGAACCCCCGATGATAGATCCGATGAGATCTAGCAGACCTCTCATTGATAAAATCAGGAAATATGGGGCCGAGGAATTCAAGGCCAATGATAATGATGATGCGAATGAGCCGAGATGTGGCTTGATAACACTATTGGGTACTCGATGAGTTATCTTGTACTCAGATGAATGCCTAAAGTGTGCTATATCTCTACTTGGGACACCGCTTATCACCGGTGGAACACACTTGGTATCCGTAGTTCCAAAAGAAAAAGTAACTTGGGACTTCTTCCAAATTGAGTTCCGTAAGAAATATATCAGTCAGAGATTCATCGATCAAAAACAAAAAGAATTTCTTGAACTAAAATAGGGGCAAATGACTGTGACAGAATATGAACGAAAATTTGTCAAACTTAGCAGATATGCTAGAGAGTGTGTTTCTACTGAAGCCATTATGTGCAAAAGATTTGAAGACGGTCTGAATGAAAATATAAAGTTACTGGTCGGCATTCTTGAAATCAAAGAGTTTGTGATACTAGTCGAGCGGGCTTGTAAGGCTGAAGAGCTCGAAAAAGAGAAAAGAAAAGCTGAAATAGAAGCTAGATATACTCGTAAGAGATCAACGAGTAAGACTTACCATTCGGTGCCTAAGAAATTCAGAGATGACTCCAACCAACATAAATCTACTTCAGACTTACCTAGACGTGATCGACCTCTAGGGAGTTATCGAGCCACTTCGATAGCTAGTGTTGGTAACGTTCCACAGCACCGGGTCGAGTGTAAACAATGCGAGAAATGGCATTCTGGAAGTTGTAGGGTTCATGATCGGTCCTGCTTTAAATGTGGATCGTCGAACCATTTTATTCTAGAGTGCCCGATGTTAGCCGAACAGAATACGGTTTAGAACACTAGACCAAGCAGTACGCCAGCACAGGGTCAACCACCCAAACATTCCAGTAAAGTAGGTGGTAGTTAGAGAGGGACGAAGGACACTGTAGTTCGATCAGAGGCCCGAGCACCTATCAGAGCTTATGCTACACGAGCTAGAGAGGATGCTTCTTCCCCCGATGTCATTACCGGTAATTTCACCCTTTATGATATTACTGTGTTTGCATTGATTGATCCTGGTTCGACTCATTCATATGTGTGTGAAACTCTAGTATTCGGTAAGACTCTGCCAGTTGAGTCTACTAAGTTTGTGATTCGTGTGTCCAACCCTTTGGGTAGATGTGTACTTGTTAATAAAGTGTGTAGAGGTTGCCCGTTGATGATTCGGGATTATTGTTTCCCAGTTGATTTAATGTTGTTGCCCTTTGATGAGTTCGATATAATTTTGGGAATGGACTGGTTAACTTCACATGATGCAATGGTGAATTGCAAAAGAAAGCTTATTGATTTGAGATGTCAGAACGGCGAGATCATCAGAATTAAATCCAGTGATTTAAGCGGGTTTCCTACAATAATATCCTCGATACTGGCTGGAAAGTATGTGAGAAAAGGGTGCGAAGCTTATTTGGCTTATGTACTGGATAATAAAGTGTCTGAAAAGCATATTGAATCTGTACCGGTTGTGTGTGAATACCCAGATGTGTTTCCTGAAGAACTACCAGGTTTACCACCAGTACGAGAGATTGAGTTCAGCATTGAATTAGCACCGGGAACGACTCCAATCTCGATGGCTCCGTATCGGATGGCACCTACTGAGTTAAAAGAGTTGAAAGCACAGTTGCAAGAATTAACAGATAGGGGCTTTGCACGACCGAGTTTCTCTCCTTGGGGTGCACCAGTTCTTTTTGTGAAAAAGAAAGATGGAACGATGCGAATGTGTATTGATTATCGACAACTGAATAAGGTAACTATGAAGAATAAGTACCCGTTACCTCGGATTGATGATTTGTTTGATCAGTTGAAAGGGGCTTCAGTATTTTCGAAGATAGATTTGAGATCGGGTTATTATCGATTCATGAGTTAGAGATGCGATGTGCCAAAAGCGCATTCGGATGAGGTATGGACATTTTGAGTTTCGGTTATGCCTTTTGGACTCACTAATGCACTGCATTGCTTTTATGGACCTAATGAATCGGGTCTTGTGCAATTTTAGATCGGTTTGTAGTAGTGTTTATTGATGATATACTAATCTACTCTAAAGATGAAACCGAGCATGCCGAGCATTTGAGATTAGTGTTACAAACTTTGCGAGATCAATAGTTGTATGCAAAGTTTAGTAAGTGTGAGTTCTAGATGAATGAAGTCAGTTTCTTGGGTCATGTTGTTTCAGCATCGGGTATTCGTGTTGACCCGAGCAAAATATTGGCTATTATTGATTGGAAACCACCAAAGAATGTTTCTGAAATCTGAAGCTTTTGGGACTTGCGGGTTACTATCGACGATTTGTGAAAGGCTTTTCTATGATAGCTACCTCGTTGACAAAGTTATTGCAGAAAGATGTCAGGTTCGAGTGGTCAGAAAAGTGTCAAAAAAGCTTTGATCAGCTGAAAGCCCTTTTGACCGAAGCTCCAGTGTTGGTTCAGCCTGAATCGGGTAAAGAATTTATTGTTTATTCTGATGCTTCTTTGAATAGTTTGGGCTGCGTTTTGATGCAGGAAGGCAAAGTTGTAGCCTACGCTTCAAGACAATTGAAGCCGCATGAAAGAAATTACCCAACGCATGATTTAGAACTTGCAGCTATTGTGTTCGCATTGAAAATTTGGCGTCATTATTTATACGGTGAGAAATGTCATATTTACTCGGATCACAAAAGTCTTAAATATTTGATGACTCGGAAAGAGTTGAACTTGAGACAACGCAGATGGTTAGAACTGTTGAAAGACTATGAGTTAGTGATTGACTACCATTTTGCAGATGCATTAAGTCAAAAATCATTGCTTGCTCTTCGTGCATTGAACACACAGATGGTTATATCAGGTGGTAGTTCGATCATAGCCAAGTTAAAAGTAAGACCGATGTTTATTCAGTAAATTTGTGATGCACAAAAAGCTAACAAAGATATGACTGCTAAACGGGTTCAGTGTGAAAATAATGCGAGTCGAATTTGAATTGATGAAAATGACCGCTGAAATACAAAGGCCGAATGTGTGTACCGAGGGACGTGGATTTGATTCGATGTTATTGAAAGAAGCTCATAATAGTCGATGTCGATACATCCGGTAGTACGAAAATGTATAATGACTTGAAGCAGTTCTCTTGGTGGCCCGGTATGAAACGAGATATATCGAATTTGTTTCAAAGTGCTTAATTTGTCAGCAAGTAAAAGCCGAGCATCAAGTGCCTTCTGGGTTGCTTCAGCCAATCATGATACCTGAATGGAAATGGGATAGAATTACAATGGATTTTGTACCTGGTCTCCCTATGACATCGAGTAAGAAAGATATTGTCTGGGTTATAGTTGATAGACTGACTAAATTAGCTCACTTTGTGCCAGTTCGTACAGACTATTCACTTGATAAACTAGCTGAATTGTATGTATCATAGATTGTGAGATTGCATGGTGTACCGAGTTCCATTGTTTCAGACAGAGACCCGAGATTCACATCGCGGTTTTGGAAGAAGTTGCAAGATGCTTTAGGTACTAAACTTCATTTTAGTACAGCCTTTCATCCGCAGACGGACGGTCAATCTGAGAGAACTATTCAGATACTTGAGGACATGTTGAGATGTTGCATTCTCGAGTTTGAAGGTATGTAGGAACGATACCTACCTCTGATTGAATTTGCTTATAATAATAGCTTTCAATCAAGTATCAAAATGGTGCCCTATAAAGCTTTGTACAGTCGCAAATGTCGTACACCGTTGTATTGGACTGAGCTCAGTGAAAACAAAATACATGGGGTTGATTTGATCAAGAAACCGAACAAAAGTGGTCGTGATCGAGATACTTTGAAAGCCTCGGATCGACAAAAGTCTTATCTGATTTAAAATGTAAAGATGTTGAATTTCAAGTCGGGGATCGAGTATTCTTGAAAGTTTCTCTATGGAAGAAAGTACTCTGATTTGGTCGGAAAGGCAAACTTAGTCCGAGATTCATCAGACCTTATGAAATCAATGAACGTATTAGGCCTGTTGCTTATAGATTAAAGTTGCCCTCTGAGTTAGAAAAGATACATGACGTATTTCATGTTTCGATGCTTCGTAAGTACAGATCAGATCCGTCACATGTGATCACACCGTCGAAATTGAAATCAATTCGATTTGACATATGAGGAAGAATCGATCCGTATTTTAGCTCGGAAATGAAAGAGTTAAGAAACAAAAGGATTCCATTAGTGAAGGTATTGTGGAATCGACACGAGAGTTGAAGAGGCTACGTGGGAGCCTGAGGACTCAATGAGGCAACAATATTCGACGTTGTTTAACGGTAAGAATTTTTGGGGACGAAAATCCTTAAGGGGGAGAGTTGTAACAGACCGAATTTGACCCTAATTGGAACGGTGGTTTTGGGACCACTAATTCGAGTCTGAGAAATATTTTGGTATTATATTTTGTGTTTATTATATGTGAATTAATGTATGTGAAAGTCTCGTAGAGAAATTTTATCGTTTGTGTGTTTAATTTAGAAAAAGGACTTAATCGCGTAAAAAGTAAAAGTAGCAAACTATAGTGTAAAGTGCTAGAATGATGATGGCTTTTTAAAGTGGGGTATTAAAAGAGTAAATAGACCAATTTTAGATGTAGTGGGTGGCATATGTCTAATCTACCCTTAAGTTATATGTTATGAAATTTTATGACATAAGGTTAAATAAGTAATTATTTAAATAACATGTTATATGTTAAAATAACATAAAAAAATAAGCGATCATCTTTATGTTCTTTCATGACCCAATGTAGCTAAGAAAAAGGGGTTGAAGAAGCTTTGAAATTTCAGCAACTATTTGGTTCAATTAGGTAAGAATTTTAGCTCGATTTTTATTGATTTTTACGTTTCTGAGATCGTTGTTTAGAGTACTAGCTGACCCATGTTGAAATTTTTGAATCTAAGCATGTGTGATATTTGGCCATTGACATGTTCTTGTGGTTTTTGATGTTTGATGTTTTTAAATTGAAGATATGTTTAAGATTAATATATTTGGTATTGGAAATTTTGGTAAATTTGAGTATTTAGGGCTAATTTGTAAAAGTAAATTTTTAGAGGGGCTTATTTGCAAAATAAATGAAAGAAATAGACTTATAATGCCCTTGTGAACATTCGGCCCTTGTATAGTCTTGGCAAATTTTGTGTATTTTGTGTTTTGTACAATTAGGACTAAATAGTAAAAATATGAAATCTTAAGGGCAAAATGGTAATTTGCATGTTTATGTGTTTTGGGACTAAATTGAATTGAAATGTACTTGAATGAGATGAATTTAATGTGTTCTAGATCAAGAGTAAAGAAAAACGAAATTGGATCAGGGAAAGACGAAAGTTCTCAAATAGCCGGTTTAAGTTGTTCGTCGACAATGAGGTAAGTCCTTGTTGAAATATGTTAAAGTATTATTTACTTAATCATTAAATGATAATGTTCGATAAATTTGAAGGTAAATTGTTGTGATAGCCGAATGTATATGGTTAAATTGGCTTGAATGCATAAGTTGACAATATTATATGAATATGTATCTTTGATGTATTACTTGGGAAAAATGTGAAGTATGTGATTGGTTTATGAATTATTTCGGGCTTATTGCCTAGCAGGCTTTGTGCCGGTGATATATTCGGGCTTCGTGCCTAGCAGGCTTAGTGCCGGTGACATATTCGGGCTTCGTGCCTAGCAAGCTTAGTGCCGGTGACATATTCAGGCTTAGTGCCTAGCAGGCTTAGTCCCGGTGACATATTCAGGCTTAGTGCTTAGCATGCTTAGTGTCGGTGACATATTCGGGCTTCGTGCCTAGCAGGCTTAATGCCGGTGAATTGCTATAAATGGAAAATTTGAGAATCAAACAAGGTAAGTTACATATAATGCTTTGTGTTAAAAGCTCGGGTAAGAGTTAGCCTACTATGTTTGTAAGGAATGAAGTGAGCAAATTTCTTATCGTTTTGATTAAATACGATGTCTTTGAAATGGACAATTCCACAAGTACTTTATTTTATAATATTGAACCTATCATTAATGTGTATGCACATTGCTTATATGTGAAGTTGATAAAGTATATGTTCATGATGACATAGTGATAATAATTAATACAAATGTGACACTAGTATTCGGCTAAGTGTATTATATATATAGAAATATTTATGTACAATATTATAAGCTTGGAGATTAAAATGTTTACATGTATGTTCATTACAATTATATGTGCTTAAGACTTACTAAGCCAGTGAGCTTACTTTGTGTGTTTTCGTTGTTCGTTTTATAGATTTTGGTCAAGCTACAGGCTCGAAGGATCGTTGGTGAAGTCAACCACACTATCATCTCTTTTTGGTACTATCCAGTTAGTTGATTTTGAATTTAAGGCATGTATAGGCTAGATCAACGTTTGAATGATTTTCTAACATCTATATATATATATATATATATATATATATATATAGCCATGCGAAAATGGCTTGATTTTTATGCTTGAGCTCTATTATGTCTAATCATGGTTTAAGCTCATTTTGGTAAATATGCTATATGACGTGCATGAATGGTATTTTTGATTATACAATGTGATTTGTATTCATATATGTGATTGATGATTTATGATTTTGACTTAGACTATAAGGTAGATGATTAATGCTTGATGAATTATGACAAGTGACATATAAATTGATTAAGTAATGTTTATGTTATATGTTCATGTAATTGATTCGGTTATTTGTGAGATAATTAGTAGGTTGTTCAATGTATGAGTATATTCACTATACTTACTTATATATATATATATATATGTGCTTATGATATGTTCTCTCATGGGATAGCTATTGAGGTTATGAAAGTATTGTATAGACATGATCATAGTATGCGAATTAGGCATGTCTGGTTTAATATGAATGTTCGAAAATGGCTCAAATGAATATGGTCATATATACATAAAATATGTAATAAGAAAAGATGTATATTTGGTTTAGTCTTAAAGTCACTTTATGTGTATTATATAGGAATAAGTGTATATGTCTTGTATACCGTGTATGTGTAAGTAAAATGTTAGTAAACTTGGTATATTATGAACCTATTTATTGGGACCAAATATGGTGGTTGGTATAATAGTCATATGGATTTGAATTAACGGTTAAGTTGATGGTTACTTTAGTATATAGTAAATGGTTAATGATGGGCATGATTGTGGTTAAAATTTGGTTGGTGTTTTGGTTATGCATTTGTAATTTGAGTATGGTAAGTTGGTATGTGAATTGAGTGTACTTTTAGTTATGATTTGTGCATCAAAATGATTTAAATTAATATAGTCATATGCGAATGGTCTTATAATTAGGAGCGAGGTATGTTTAATCTTAAATGATAATTGTTTACGGTAGTACATGTAAATGTATAACTTTTTCGTGTGGATGTTTTAACTTAAAATAATGTACCAATCATGTTTGCTCATATTGTGATATCAATGTTACATATGTAAGAGGTATTTAAGTTTTGTAATATGGCTCATATAGTTTTGAAATGAGCATGTCTTTGAGTTAAGAAATGGTACATTGATATTTGATGATGAAATAGATATATTGGTTCATATTAGTTATATGAAATGTATTAATATATATTTGCATGTTTTAATGTATGCGCATATAATTTGTAGAGTAATAAGTCGTCTAAAACTTTAATTATTCGAATGTTATATAAGAAGTATTTTTTTATATATATGATTGAATGGTGAAGTTTTAAAACATGTGAATTATGAATGTTCTGAGATGTTCTTTGGTTGGTAATGCCTCGTAACCCAAGTCCGCGACGGATATGGGTTAGGGGTGTTACACCCCTGCTTTCAGTTCTACGATTACTATATAGTTCAAGTTGAGTAGTGTTTACCTTAAAAGTGCCGAACTTGGGATTTGTTACCTTGACTGTTCCATATGGAAAGTTATTCAGTACCTTAAAAAGGGTTTCTTCATTTGTATTAAGGTCTGAAGTGGCGATTCGAGGGTCTGTCTTATCCAACAATACCTGATCCCCAATCTAAAATTGGTTTGTCATGGTGTATCTTTGGTTCTGCTTCGTGTATTCCTAGTTTTTCCTTGAAATGTGTCTTCCACTCATCTAGTTCATTGATCTGAACCCTTCGTTCCTCATGAGTTATTTCCTTTTTGGCATGAGGTTTAGGATCTGATTCAGTTGGGTAGTTTTGTGGTGCTTCCTGAAAAGAAGGTTTAATCAAATGGTCATTAATAGAATTTATTTTCTCACCTTGATTACTTGATGTCCTAGCCGAGTAAGAGCCTGAAGAGTGATTGTTGTCACCTACACGAAGTATGAGTTCACCTGTACCAACATCAATTTTAGTTCTAGCAGTTTCTAAAAAGGGTCTTCATAAAATTAAAGGGATATTTGAAACACCCCAAACCCGGCCCACAAGCTTTGACCAGATTTGGTATGTTCCTCAAGTAAACTGGTTTCAAGTTCTTTTGTAACTTAGAGAAAACTTGTGTGATTTAAAAAAAATACTGTTTTGGATTGGGCTTGAGTTGAAAACAAGTTTATTTCATTAGTAAAAATTCTTTTACTTTAGGCGACAAAACGTTTGGGCTTTGTTTTAAAATAAATTTTCTTAATCTTTTAATAAATTTAAAATTTGCAAGCTTAATAAATAAAAGCAAAGTAAATTAGTGCTACTATGGCCTTATTACATCAAATAATTCCCAAAAATAAAAATTCAAAATACTTAAAATAACATAGTCCAAATAAAAATAAATGAACTTCTTGCTGTGCATGGCCATCCCTAAGTATCTGCCGGCCCGGTCCATCACTGATCGTCACCAGAAAAGTAATCCCACAACGGGGTGAGTCAACAGACTCAATGTGTACACATCACTAAGTCATAATCGAATCAGGCATAACAATTATTACACATTCATATCATAGCATACAAATTATGATGCATTCCCAAAACCCAAACTTATTAAGCCATCCGCTACACTCCCCCGTACCAACCTGTACACCGTGGGGACTACTAAGTCGACCCTCCTTCTGCTACACTCCATATCGCGGTCTTAGGTCACTGCATTCGTGGTCTTAGGTCACCACGTTCAGATTTCTGTGGTCTTAGGTCACCACATTTAGATTACTGTGGTCTTAGGTCACCACATTCAGATATCACGGTCTTAGGTCACCGTGTTTGTGGTCTTAGGTCACCACATTCACTTCCCCAAAAATAAACCCATATGCCCCATATAATAGTAATATGCATAAATATGCAGAGTTCACATTCTTATTCTTATTCTCATGTTACAATTAACATATTTCATAATCCTAGTAGGAGTAGGAAATGTACCTGAGTACTTTGTACCATAACATGGTACCTTAGCCACTTTCATATTCTTAATATCACATATATTAATTAAACGTAGCCATGATATAGTGTGGGGTACACACCTGATTCGCTTAACGATTTCACTTGAAATCCCGAAATTCGATCTACTACCTTAGATTTTAAGTCCCTACATTCGGCCAACCTTAGCATGTTAGCAAAGGCCTATTCGGCCATAAAACCAAATCCTAGGAGGATTTGTGCACTTACCGTAATGCCGATTGAATTAAAAATCAAATCCCAAAAACTTATATTCTTCCCTTTTGAAATCGGCTAATAACTAGATCCCTTGAATTAGTTAGTTTTCGGTTAAAACAAATAGATCTAAGTACTTAAGATAGGGCCTTGGCCGAATATGTGAATACACTTACCTTGGAATTCTCAAATCCCAAAACTTTGCTTATGCTCCTTCCTTGTATTCGACCAACTCTAAATCCCTTTAACATGTTAGTTTTCGGCTTTTAAGATAATAAAAGATAGATCCAAACACTAAGATAAGCCTTGGCAGAATGCTATAGATACTTACCTCCTAAATCTTAAATCCCGAAATTGATCTTTTGTCTTAGGTGCCTGTCGAAATCCTTATAATCATATGTTAGATTTGATCTAATATTAAAGTATGGAAGAGACATTTGGCCGAATGTACATATATGTACTTACCTTATTTTTAAATCTCGAATGATCCTTAGTAATAATCGGCTATGGCCTTGATGTGTATCACAACTTTAGCTCTTGAGGCTTAATGAGGAATCGGCTAGGGCTATTGGTATATTTTGGCTTTTGATTGTATTTGTAGCAGAAGAAGAAGAGAAAAGAGTTGAGCAATTTGGGTAATGAGTTTCGGCTACACAAGGTGTATTTTCGGCTTGGCAAAACGATGAAGAGAGGAGATATTTGCTAGAGAGAATTCGGCAGAGAGAGAGTTAAAAGAGAGAATGAATGGCCCTCTTTTCCTTGTATAGCCGAAATTACTAACTTAGAATCCCTTACTTGGCCATCACTCTTCTATTTTGATAGCTTTATCTCTTGTTTAGCCAAAATTCTAAAGGGAATAAAACTCTTCTCTTAAGAGTCCCTATTGCCATCCATTGCTTCCTCTCTAAGTAATTAAATAAAAAATCACTTAAAGCCTTAGCTAGATGCCGTCCACCCCCTTCCCTTGATGAGCCGAATTTAAACTTGTTCTATTGGACTCCTTGTGGCCACACGAGGCCCAAATTATCCACCTAAGTGGCGCCACCTTTGGGCTTTAAGTGGTATCTTGTGCCACTTTTCCAAGCCTGTTTGTGAGTCAAATTTCACATACTTTTTCTCTTAAGGCCACCTTGCCATAACTTCCTCTTTTAAACTTTAAAACTCGACATTTTTAAGTCATTTCTAAGTTTCCAAAAATTTTCGTTTGTTTCTTTAAACTTGACATTTCCTTACATTTCCAAGTTTCCCGAAATGTTTACTTTCCTCTTTTGAATCATTTCCAAATCATTTCCTTATATTTCTTAGTTTCCAAAAATGTTCACTTAGCATTTACAAGTTTCCAAAATGTTCACTTTCCTCTTTTTGAAACTTAACATTTCTAAATCATTTCTTACATTTCCAAGTTTCCAAAAATGTTCATGATGCATTCATAACACATAAGACATGTCATTTCGTACAATTAAACCGAAAATGCATAGGCCCATTTTCAGGATGTTACAATATTATTGTCCTCATCCATGTCTAAAACGACAAAGTCTACGGGGAATACAAATTTATCAAATTTCACGAGTACATCTTCAATTATACCCCTAGGAATTATAATAATTTTATCAGCTAATTAAATGCTCATCCTAGTTTGTTTGGGTTTCCCTAGACCTAGCTGTTTAACCATTTTATAAGGCATAACATTGATTCTTACCCCTAAATCAGCTAAAGCATTATCAACAGATAAACTACCAATTAAGCATGGAATTGTAAAACTCCCTGGATCTTTTAATTTTGGTGGCAGTTTATTTTGTAAAATTGCTGAGCACACTGCGTCTAGTTCCACATCCAACTCTTCAACTAACTTCCATTTGTTTGTCAAAAGCTCTTTTAAAAATTTCCTTGTATCTAGCATATGTGAAAGAGCTTCAAGAAACGGTAAATTAATATGTAATTTCTTTAAAAGTTTAAGAAATTTATAGAATTGTTCATCTGTGTTGTCTTTCTTCATCGCATTGGGGTGTGGCACACGAGGTTGGTATTCTTTCATTACTGGTTTTGGCTTATCATGACTTACTTCAACTTTACCTTCCTCTACCACATTCTCTTGCCTCAATTTTGTTTCATCTAACCCTTCACTATCTTGGGCAGTTATTGCTTAAAGTTACTCTTTTGGGTTAGTTTCAGTGTTGCTCGGCAGGCTTCCTTGTGATCGTTCAGAGAACTGCTTAGTTGTAACGCCCCGAATTTGGGCCTAGTAGAATTGGGCCTATTGGGCCTTGGGCACGGGAGTGTTTAAAAATTTTTGAGAACAAAAGAACGGCACTAATGCAAGTTGGACCTATTAGGTGAGTGATTTTGGAAGGTTAGGGGGCTTCCATGAAGACCCGGGATCAAACCTGGGCTTTAGAAAATATTTTGGTTTTAGGTGAATAAAACCCTGGGAGTTAGTAAGTAGGCTTTAAGAATAAAATGTGGAGAAAAAATGACACAAAAAGGAGTTGTGGTGTAGTGGCAAATGACGCCACATGGGAGACAAGAAAGTGACGCCATAGAGGAAGCAAGGGGTCCAAGGTTCAAGTCTTGACGCTTGTAATTCATTTTGATTTATTTTTAAATGAATTTAGACTTTGGCCCATATGTTTATATTTAGTTGTGCATGTTTTAAGTCATAAAAGGAGCTAGTGTTGTGGTGGCATGTAGTGTCTGGAGCATAGGAGAGGGCAAGGGTTCGAATCCCATTGCAAGTAAAAATGGATATTTATTTTTGCTAAGTTGGGGCGACAGGTGGTTGTGTTGGAATTAAACTCTGCTGAAGGATGGATCCCACATCGGAAAGCTAGCATGAGGGAAGGTGAGAAGTTGGCTTTAAATAAAGCAAGCTATGAAGAGAGTAAGCATACCTTGGTTGGCATTTGGGCATAGGAGTGTTTGGAGCGTGGATTAACTCCAGATTCCTATAAGTTGTATATTTCACACTACTCTAGGTGTAGACTGGCAAATGCCGAAATACTGGTCACACGAAAATGGTAGCCACACGAGCGTGGGAGCGCACGTGCAGGGGCTTCGACGCGATAGTTGAGGCCATCTTGAGTGTTCTTGTGGGTTTAGGCTATTTCGGCCACGATAGGCCGAAAGGGGCCATGTGGGGCCAATAGGCCTGTGGGCCCAATCGGATAAGTTGTATGATTGTGTAGTAACTATTGGACTGGACTATAGGAATCTCATATTTGTGGCTAGATTTGGGCTAAATGGGCCACACGAGCATGTGAGCCTATTTGGGCCGAGAGTGGGCCCTAGGCCTATTCGCATCGTTATCTCTGTTTAGAACTCTAGTTTATGAAATTACCAAAATACTTCGATTTGTAAAATTACCGAAATACTCCCAATTTGCAAAATTATCGAAATACCCTCGATTTTCAAAATCACCAAAGCACCCCTAATTGGCAAAATTACCGAAATACCTTTGGCTTGCAAAATTATCGAAATACCCCAGTTTATGAAATTACCAAATACCCCGATTTGTAAAATTACTAAAATACCCCAATTTGTAAAATTATCAAAATAGCTTTAGTTTGCAAAATTATCGAAATACCCTCGGCTTGAAAAATTATCGAAATACCCCTAGTTTGCAAAATTATCGAATTACCCCTAATTTATGAAATTACCAAAATACCCTCTATAGGAAAAGTTACCGAAATACCCCTGAAGGGTAGGATTATCGAAATACCCTTACATGGTAAATGTTTGTTTTGCCCTTACGGGTAACTGACTAATTAGGACTATGACTGTTCTAACTGTGAATGTATGACCGTGTTTTAACTGATTTGATTGTGGTCGTGTGACTTTTATGTTTTTAATGTGTGTGTAAATGATTATTACTGAGCATGGTCGTTTTGCATACACGTGTAATGATTGAGCATGATAAAGATAACATATTGCATTGGGTTGGGTTTGCTGATTGGAGGAAGTACCATTTTAGTGGCATCGCCACATACCTTTCTAGTGGCATCGCCACATACCGTTATAGTGGCATCACCACGTAATCTGGTTATGGCTTTGTGCCAACTTAAACATGGCTTAGTGCCATCTTAATTATGGTTTTGTGCCAATCGTATTTACTCGTGGCTATGTGCCTAACATATATATCGATGACTCTGTATCGATCATATTTACCCAAGGCTATGTACCGAATATCTTACCGTCACTGATGGCTATGTGCCAAACATAATATAGTTACTGGTGGCTTTGTGCCAATTATAATACTGCTACTGAAGGCTTAGAGCCGTATATTTATATTAGCAGCTTTGCTACATTATTGGAGAGTTTTGGCTGGGTGGGTCGACATGGTCCCCACATGGAGAGTTTGGTTGGTATGGGTGGAGAGTTTGGTTGGATTGGGGTGGGTACATATCCATTGTATTGTTATGACTTGGGGCTTAGGCCCAGATTGTTACCGAATAGGGCGTAGGTCCAAATTGATACCGTATGGGCTTAGGCCCAAACTGTGACTGTCGAAACCATTTTTTCTTTTAAAAACTGGATCGACTTTTAAAATGAAAATTGGAGTCGCTACCAATCCTTTTCGTTTAGGTGTGATTGGGTCACCAATAAAACATTTTGTTTTATTTTTAAAAGAAATTAATTTTGGTCTACAAATTTCAAGAAAAACGAGTTCGAGAGTCAGTTACATACGAGGAAGGATTAGCACCCTCCCAATTCCCAAAATTGGTACCAAATTGATTAATTGATGTCCTAATGTCAAAAATTTGAAAAGATTCTAAAATACAACCATTTTTATTAAAGAAAACTTGAAGAAATTATACCGGATGTCGAGACTCGCTTATTTTGAAAGAATAAAATATTATACCCAGTGAGTTAGGATACAACATTTCGAATCTTCAAAAATACGCTTGTCTTTGACATTCAATACTTGTACGTTTAAAATTAAGAAGGATATTCAGTTATTTGGGTCAAATGAAAGATCAAAACCCAGTATGTTAGGGCACTATCTCTCAAAATTCCCGAATACATAATATTGCCTTTGTTTTTTGAAAATCCTTATCTCGAGATAACAAAACGTCATATTCAGTAAGTTAGAACACAACATTTTGAATTCCCGAGAATAAAATTTTTTTAACACGTTTTGATTTTAAAAAAAAGACTCGGTTACTAGGATTTAACGAGAAAAATCAGAACCCAGTAAGTTAGGGCATGATTTTCTCGAAATGTCCAAACACGAGCATTGCCTTGTTTAAAACTTTGAGTAAAAATGATTTTAAAACTTAAATGGTGTTAAAACATGATGTTTTTTAAATAAACAAAACGTGATGGCATATAACATACAATGCGTGAAACACCCCAAACCCGACCCACAAGTCCTGACCGGATCTGGCATGCTCCTTGAGTAAAACGTAGTTAAACCTCGTAATGACATTTTGAAAATCTTAGTGGTTTTTGAAGAAAATAGATTTGGGATTGTTCTCAAGTTAAAAATTGAGTTGAAATTTAATTTTGTACTAAAACGATAATTTCATATTTCAAAAGTTACAAGTTAAAGAAATGCCGAACTTTTAAAGTTTATTATTATTATTAACTTGAAAACCGTAGGCGTTTGAGTTTCAAAACAATTGAAGTTGTTCGTATCATAGTAGAAATTCAAAAAACATAAATAAAACAGTTAAGTGATAATGGCCTTATTACATCAAAATATATCCCAAAATAAACCAAAATAAACTTAATAAGAAAATCAAGAAAATTGAGTCATGCATGGCCACCACTAAGTTCCCGCCGACCGGTCCATTCATCGAGTGCCATCTGTAAAAAGTTAGCCCACGAAGGGTGAGTCAATGCATACACGGTGTAACAACCATCACAGACCCCAAAACATATAAGGCATATCATATCACATACGAGCAAATATAAGCAATGATGCAACCCAAACCCACCTAGATATCCATCCTCTACACATCACCCGTACCTACCAATCACACCGTGGGGATTACTAAATCGACCTTCCATTCGCTACACACCATCGAAGGCAGTCGCTGTAGTCAACTGCTCATCGCCCTTATAATTGTGGCATAGCCAACAGATAATGTGATAGAATCACCAGATTCATAATCTGTGACATAGTCATCAGATGATGTGGTAAAAACCATCAGATCACTTCCCCTTTAACATAATCACCCATATGCCCATGCAACAAACAAATCAGGCTATTTATCATGCAATTTACCTTACCCCCAAAATCCAACGTAATACCACATATTTTCACATCAATGTTATTAAACACTATTTACGAGTGTTAAGGGTAACGACATGAATACCTTTGTACCATTAAATGGTACCCTTATCCATGTTTATTTGTCACTTCACTAACACATGATTAACATAACTATTATTAAACTATCGAGAACTCAGTGTAGGGTTACACACCTGATTTCTAATGCGATTACCAAATCCCAAAAATCCCGATCTAATGCTCTAGATCCCTTTTTCCTACATTCGGCCAACACTAAGCATATTAGCAAAGAGCCATTCGGCTACACAGCAAATCCCGAAGGGTTAACGCGACCAAAATCCTTACCTTTCTGCCGATTTGGTTACCACCCAAATCCCGAAACTACGTGATAAGCCTTCCTTGAAATCGGCTAAGCACTAGTATATTCAAATGGTTAGCTTTTGGCTTTTCAGATAACTAAGAGATGAATTGAATCAGTACAAAACCTTACCACTGACTTATGAAACTATTGTCAAGGAAAAGATGCTCCCGATCATCGCTTCAAAATCTCGTAAATCCTAAAAAAAACCGATTGCATGGTTGATTAAAAGTCAAGACAAATGCCAAAATTCAGCTTTTGTTCTACACATGTCGACAGAGAAGAAATAAGGAAGAATGGTGGAGATTTAGACTTACCTATCCCCAAACCGATTTGAGAAGAGATCAAGGGAGATCTCTGCTTGGTTGCTATTCGGCCAAAAACTGAGAAGGGATGAGGTTGAAAGATTTCGACAATGGCTTTAGGAAAACAATGGAGGTTCGGCCAATAGTGAAAGGAGGGAATAGGAGAAGGATGAATGGTATTCGGCTTTTGATGATTGTGAGAAGAGGAAAAAGAATGATATGGAGGCTTAGTTATGATTCGGCTAAAGTGAGAAAGAAGAAGAAAGAATTGAGAGAAAGAAAGGAATAAAGAAAGTGATGGTAACACAAATTCAGCTTAGGGGATTTTGGCTACTAGGTGATCGAATTTGTCATCCTAGAAGTCCCTTGGCCAGCCAGCTCTCCTTCTCTCCACTCAATCCCCCTTTTCACTCCACCTTAGCCGAATCTCTAAGTTGTCAAACCCAATCTATACCTCCTCCATCAGAGTCCTTGTGTCGTCCACCACTGCCCTTCCTTGCTGAAAATAAAACTCCAAAACGCTTCCCTTGTCAGCTCAACCTAGGCCCTTCTCACTCCTGTGGCGCCACCCACAAGGCCCTAAGTGGCGCCTCCTTGCCACCTTACCACTGGGTTATTTGTGTCCTAAACTACACAATAATCTCCTTAAGGCCTAGCTCCCTTAGTTCCCCTTTTTGGGCTTAAAAATCCAATAACTTCTAAGGCTCCTACCTACATCCCAAGGTTCTTGAAGCCCCCAAATCACATTCAAATCATACTCAAGCATGCAATTACATACATTAAGTAAAAATGCATAACCCCTAAATCTTGATATTACGCTTTTATTTCTTAAAATAATTTCGACCTTGAAATTACCTGGATAAAATAAGTGAGGGTATTGCTATCGCATTGTTTCCTCTGGCTCCCACGAAGCTTCCTCCGATCCATGGTTATGCCATAACACTTTGACTAAAGGATGTTTTTTCCTCCGAAGCACCTTTACATCCCATTCCAGAATATGAATCGGCTCCTCCTCATAGGATAGATCTGGTCTCAGCTCCACCTCCTCAACCGGTATTATATGAGATGGATCCGATCGATAATGACGTAGCATCGAAACGTGAAACACATCATGCATCTGTTTTAACTCCGAAGGCAATTCTAACTGATACGCTACTGGTCCAACCCGCTTCAGAATCAAATAAGGTCCTATAAACCTAGGACTTAACTTTCCCTTGCGACCAAATCTCATCACCTTCTTCCACGGCGAAACTTTAAGAAACACATAATCTCCCATAGCAAATTCAATCTCCTTCCGCTTAAGATCTGCGTATGACTATTACCAATCAGATGCCTCCTTCAATCGTGTCTGAATTACCTTAACCTTTTCTTCCAATTTTGCCACCATTTCTGGACCCAAAACCTGACTTTCTCCCAATTCTGTCCAACATGTAAGAGTGCGACACTTTCTCCATACAAAGCACTTCGTAGGGTGCCATCTGAATACTTGCCTGATAGCTATTATTGTACGCAAATTCCGCTAAAGGCAAGAACTCCTCCCAACTTCCTCTAAAGTCTATCACACAACCTCTCAACATATCCTCTAGCACTTGAATTACCCGCTCAGATTGGCCGTCCGATCATGGATGGAATGTCAGATCAAGTTCACTGGTGCCCAAAGCTTGATGTAATGCTTTCCAAAATCGAGACGTAAACCTCGGATCCCTATCCGAGATAATCGACACCGGCACTTTATGCAGCCTCACAATTTTGCTACATACTACTTTGCCAATCTCTGCAATGAACAGTCAACCCGCACAGGTATGAAATGTGTAGACTTCATCAATGAATCTACTATCACCCATACCGAGTCCTTCTTAGTAGGCGTAAGGGGAAGCCCACTAACAAAGTCCATGGTAATTCTCTCCCACTTTCATTGTAGAATCTTTATCGGCTGAAGTAATCCTGACGGTACTTGGTGTTCAGCCTTGACTTGCTGACACGTTAAGCACTTCCCTACAAACTCTGTAACTTCTCGCTTAAGACCAGGCCACCAAAATTGTTCCCGTAAATCCCTATATAACTTACTTCCTCCAGGATGCATAGCATAAGGGCCACTATACGATTCCTGAAGAATTTTTGCCTTAACTCTTCGTCCTTCAGCATACAGACCTTGCCCCAAAAACACAACACTCCATCACCGTTTACACCAAAATTTTCCAATTCCCCATTTTGTACTTGTAGCAGCTTAGCACTTAGTTCACCGTCTACCAATTATTTCTCTTTAACCTGACTTAGCCACGTCATCTTCACTTGCAATTTCGCTAGCAAACTTCTATCATCATAGAGGCTCAAATGTGCAAACATCGCCCTTAACTCTGACACCACTTTTCGACTTAGGGCATCTGCCACTACATTCGCCTTGCCCGAATGATACTCTATTGAGCAATCGTAATCCTTCAACAACTCTACCCACCTACGCTGTCTCAAATTCATCTCCTTCTGAGTCAGTAAATACTTCAGACTTTTGTGGTCCGTGTAGATCACCGACCTTTTTCCATACAAGTAGTGCCTCCATACTTTTAGAGCGAATACTACCGCCGCCAACTCCAAATCATGCGTCAGATAGTTAACCTTATGAGGCCTCAATTACCGAGAAGCATAAGTGACCACTTTCTCGCCTTGCATGAGAACACATCCCAACTCAGATGGAAGCATCACAATATACCACATAGTCCATCCCGCCTCAGTCAATCAAAGCCGAGCTTCACAAAACTTTATTAAGCTTCTCAAAACTTTCTCGCTGGTTATCCGCCCATACGAAAGGTACCTCCTTCCTTAACAACTTCGTCAAAGGTGCTGCTATTGACGAGAATTCCTCAACAAATCTTCTGTAGTAGCCTGCTAGTCCCAAGAAACTACGAACTTCTGCCACAGACTTAGGTGGTTTCGAATCTAATACTGCCTCAATCTTCCGAGGATCCACCCTTATTCCTTCAACAGACACCACATGTCCTAATAATGTAACTTCCTTCAGCCAAAATTCGCACTTGCTGAACTTGGCATATAGCTTCTTTTCCCTTAATACTTGCAGCACAACTCGGAGATGCTCATCATGTTCTTCCTCAGACTTGGACTACACCAAGATATCGTCTATGAACACAACAACAAACCAGTCCATGTAGGGTTGGAAAACCCGGTTCATCATGTCCATGAACGCAGTTGGGGCATTTGTCAATCCAAATGGTATTACCAAGAACTCATAATGCCCATATCTTGTCCGAAAAGTGGTCTTATGGATATCTGCCTCCTTCACCTTAAGCTGATGATATCCTGACCTTAGATCTATCTTCGAAAATACTGCGGCCCCCTTAAACTGATCGAACAAGTCGTCTATCCTCGATAATGGATACTTGTTCTTGATGGTCAGCTTATTCAACTGCCGGCAGTCTATGCACATGCACATAGTCCCGTCTTTCTTCTTCACAAATAGGACCAGTGCTCCCCATGGAGACACACTAGGTCGAATAAACCCACGATCGAGTAACTTTTGGATCTGGGCTTTAAGCTCTACTAACTCCTTTGGTGCCATTCGGTATGGAACAATTGACACAGGAGCTGTACCCAGTAGTAAATCAATTCCAAACTCCACCTCCCTATCCGGGGGTAACCCAGGTAGCTCCTCCAGAAAGACATCCACAAATTCCCTTACTATTCTAACTCCTCCTACAGATGCTTCCTTAGCCTCCAAGGCATTGATCAACATCAGAAAAGCTACACACCCTTTTCTCACCATCTTCTCTGCCTTAAGGGCAGATACCACATTCGACAAGCAATTCCGTCTCTTGCCTATCACCACAATCTCCTTGTCGTCAAGAGTTCTTAACGACATGCGCTTAGCAGTACAATCCACATTCGCATGGTACTTCACTAACCAGTCCATGCCTAAGACTAGATCAAATTCCTCAAATGGAAACTCCATTAAGTCAGCTGAAAATTGTACCCCCTGAACTTCCAAAGGTACTGCCCTAAAGAGTTTATCTAATCATTCGATTGCCCTAAAGGACTAAGTACACCATCTTCCTAGGTATAGTCTCGAGTTCACATGCGAGTTCCGCACACCTTACTAGCAATGTATGAATGAGTTGACCCAATATCTATCAACGCAATAAAGGATAATCCAGAGATAAGGAACATACCCGTTATGACATCAGGTGCGTCATTATCCTTCTTCGATGAACTGCATACACTAGACTCGACTGTCTTGCCTCCGTGTTACCAACACCTCTGCCTGGTGTTCACCGACCTCTTCTAGAACCATTACCTCTACCAGCTGGACCACGACCCTACGGTGGTTACTGTCCACCGCTTCAGCTTGATTAAGACCACGCTTCTTGGTTTGGCTCGCTCTATTTTCATAGGGCGCCCCTAATCATGTGATCCTTGGACCCACACTTGAAACATCCTCCGTCTTCTTCCAACACTCTCCCAAGTGCATCTTTCCACATTGAGCACAAGTATGGTACTGTCCTCCTATAACAACTTGCTGACCTCGCGACCCATCCGTTCTAGGTCTCTTTTGGACATTCCCAGATGACCTTGATGATCCAAAACCTCTCTTTTGCCTATTCTTGTTCGTGTTCTGTCTCACAGACTCCTTAACTCCTTTGGCTACCTTAGCCTTTTCTACCAACACGGCAAACTCTCGCTCCTACTGTGGAGCAGTTAACAATCTCAGGTCATCCCTTAGTCCGTCCTCAAATCGGACACATCATTCATGCTCCATAGCCACGATGCCTCGAGCGTATTGGCTCAACCTTAGGAACTCTGCCTCGTACTCCGCTATAGACTTATTTCCCTAGACCAGCCTCAGAAACGCCTTTCTTTGCGCATCAACGTAGCTAGTCCCAATATACTTCTTTTGATACGCCGCCTTAAAATGCTCCCAAGTGAGATCATCTGCGTAGCACCATCCCGAATCGTGAGCCATCACTGGTATGACTCATCACGGAGTAGCGACGCTACCCTTTTTAGTTTCTCCTCAGCAGTCAGGTCAAAATCATCCATAATTCACTCCATCACCTCCAACCAATACTCAACAGATTAGCGCCACACCGATTATACCATGAAAAACTCACCCATTGGCTCTGAGTCGCCAGTCTGATTTTGAGCTCCCATACCTCCACCGCTCCAGCCACCCTATCAAGAACTCACAACATCGCTGCAGATACTGCATCATCCCCCATCTGATCCTGATATTCAACACCAGCAGCTGGTGGTGGTGGCATTTCATTCTCGGACCCTTGACCAGACCTAACGGGTTTCGACACGATCATTCGACCTCTGCTACAGCACGCACATTACGCCCACGTCCTCTAGAACTCATTCTTCCAAATTGCATTTATCTGGTTAAGAATTTTATGAATCATTATTTCTTTCCACTGATTTATCGTGAACAGTCTTTTGATTAATAGTTCTAAAAAGTAGTTCTTTCGAATTCATACATACACTATAGTCTCAAGTTCATTCATTCGATCATCATCATTCATGAACTTACGTTCATTACAGAGAAGTGTTGTGGTTGTCATTGTTGTTGTTCTCCACTACCTAGGGGTATTTTTGTAATTTGTCCTATAGGGGTATTTTGGAAATTTTCCAAATTAGAGTATTTGAAAATTTTGCAAAATAGGGATTTTTGGTATTTTTTTTTACAAAATAGGAATATTTTGATAAGAAGATTCGAGGGTAGTATGGTAATTTTATAGACTGAGGGTATTTTTGTAATTTTACAAACCAAGGGCATTTCGATAATTTTGTAAAATATGGTTCCAAGTGATTTTATGAAATAAGGGTATTTTGGAAATTTTCAATTCAGGGTTACTTCGGCAACTTTCCACACCGTGGGTATTTTAGTAATTTTACAAGTTAGGGGTAATTTGGTCAATTTACAAATCAGGGGTATTTTGGTCATTTTTAAATCAAGGGTACTTTGAAAGTTTTATAACCAACGTTTGATTTTAGGATTGTACAAAACAAGGGGATTGGTCCCTTTCAAGTTTTAATTATTGAATTTAGCCTGTGATTTAGTCCTCTTGGTTAGGGTGAACCGTCACTATGCACTAGGTAGGATTCGAGCGGAGAGGAGGTGAGTCACTAGGACTGCTTAAATACCAAGCTCCCCCTGAATCCAATCCTAGACATGCGCACAACAGTTTCCACACCCTTAACTCGGCGACCCACTCATAGGTTTGTTTGGTTAGACTTTAAATTTTGTGTAATTTGGTGTTGGAGTAAGCTAATCCTAGGGTTCAATAACTCTTAATCTACTAATCTACGTCCCTATAATTCCCATATACAAATCACACAAGGGTTAGGGGTACTTACCTGGTGGACTTTGGGTCGAAGACTCAGGTGCCATGCTAGAAAACCTACTCATTCTTTAGTAAAACCCAACATTTAAAATAAGAAAAACATTTTCGGCCCAAAAGCCTTCAAGGCTGAGTTTTGAACCGGGCTCTGATACCAAAATTGAAACACCCCAAACTCGGCCCACAAGCCCTAACCAGATCTGGCATGCTCCTTGAGTAAAACATAGTTAAGCCTCGTAATGACATTTTGAAAATCTTGGTGGTTTTTGAAGAAAATAGATTTGGGATTGTTCTTAAGTTAAAAATTGAGTTGAAATTTAATTTTTTACTAAAACGATAATGGCATATTTCAAAATTTACAAGTTAAAGAAATGCCAAAATTTTAAAGTTTATTATTATTATTAACTTGAAAACCGTAGGCGTTTGAGTTTCAAAATAATTGAAGTTGTTCGTATCATAGTAGAAATTTAAAACACATAAATAAAACAGTTAAGTGATAATGGCCTTATTACATCAAAATATACCCAAAAATAAACCAAAATAAACTTAATAAGAAAATCAAGAAAAATTGAGTCATGCATGGCCACCACTAAGTTCCTGCCGACCCGGTCCATTCACTGAGTGCCATCTGCAAAAAGTTAGCCCACGAAGGGTGAGTCAACAGACTTAGTGTGTAACAACCATCACAAACTCCCAAAACATATAAGGCATATCATATCACATACGAGCAAATATAAGCAATGATGCAACCCAAACCCACCTAGATATCCATCCTCTACACATCACCTGTACCTACCAATCACACCGTGGGGATTACTAAATCGACCCTCCATCCGCTACACACCATCGAAGGCAGTCACTGCAGTCAACTGCGCATCACCCTTATAATTGTGGCATAGCCAGTAGATAATGTGACAGAGTCACCAGATTCATAATATGTGACATAGTCACCATATAATGTGGTAAAAACCACCAGATCACTTCCCCTTTAACATAATCACCCATATGCCCATGCAACATACAAAACATGATATTTATCATGCAATTTACCTTACCCCCAAAATCCAAAGTGAATACCACATATTTTCACATCAATGTTATTAAACATTATTTACGAGTGTTAAGGGTAACGATCAATACACCGCACCATTAAATGGTACCCTTAGCCATGTTTATTTGTCACTTCACTAACACATGATGAACATAATTATTATTAAACTATCGAAACTCAGTGTAGGGTTACACACCTGATTTCTAACGAGATTACCAAATCCCAAAAATCCCGATCTAATGCTCCAGGTCCCTTTTTCCTACATTCGACCAACACTAAGCATATTAGCAAAGAGCCATTCGGCTACACAAAGAACTCAAGGTTTAACGCGACCAAAATCCTTACCTTTTGTGCCGATTTGGTTACCACCCAAATCCCGAAACTACGTGATAAGCCTTCCTTGAAATCAGCTAAGCACTAGTATATTCAAATGGTTAGCTTTCGGCTTTTCAAATAACTAAGAGATGAATTGAATCAATACAAAACCTTACCACTAACTTACCGAAACTATTGACAAGGAAAAGATGCTCCCGATCTACTGCTTCAAATTCCTGAAAATCCTAAAAGAAAACTGATTGCATGGTTGATTAAAAGTCAAGACAAATGCCAAAATTCGACTTTTGTTCTACACATGTCGACAGAGAGGAAATAAGGAAGAATGGTTGAGATTCAGACTTACCTATCCCCAAACTGATTTGAGAAGAGATCAAGGGATATCTCTGCTTGGTTGCTATTCAGCCAAAAACTGAGAAGGGATGAGGTTGAAAGATTTCAGCAATGGCTTTAGGAAAACAATGGAGGTTCGGCCAATAGTGAAAGGAGGGAATAGGAGAAGGATGAATGGTATTCGACTTTTGATGATTGTGAGAAGAAGAAAAAGAATGATATGGAGGCTCAGTTATGATTCGGCTAAAGTGAGAAGAAGAAGAAATAATTGAGAGAAAGAAAAGAATAAAGAAAGTGATGGTGACACAAATTCAGCTTAGGGGATTTTGGCTACTAGGTGATCGAATTTGTCATCCTAGAAGTCACTTGGCTAGCCAACTCTCCTTCTCTCCACTCAATCCCTCTTTTCACTCCACCTTAGCCGAATCTCTAAGCTGTCAGACCCAATCTATACCTCCTCCATCAGAGCCCTTGTGCCGTCCACCACTGCCATTCCTTGCTGAAAAATAAAACTCCAAAACGCTTCCTTGTCAGTCAACCTAGGCCTTTCTCACTCCCCGTGGCGCCACCTTACAAGGCTCTAAGTGGCGCCTCCTTGCCACCTTACCACTAGGTTATTTGTGTCCTAAACCACACAATAATCTCCTTAAGGTCTAACTCCCTTAGTTCCCCTTTTTGGGCTTAAAAATCCAATAACTTCTAAGGCTCCTACCTACATCCCAAGGTTCTTGAAGCCCCCAAATCACATTCAAACCATACTCAAGCATGCAATTACATACATTAAGTAAAAATGCATAACCCCTAAATCCCGGATATTTCAATGCGGAGCAATTATTTACAAGTGAAATGCAACACTATTGAACAGCAAATAGCAAATAAATATAAGATGAGAATTAAAACACACATAATAGCAATAATCACCGAACATTGAATTAATGGTAAAAATAGAAATAAAATACATACAAGTATAATATATGTAAAACATATTTGAAATAAACAAAAGTGATTTTAAACATGTCTTAATACAAAAAGATTTTAAAGGATTTAAAAATATAAAAATACGCATGGATTTAAAAAAATATATATATACAAAAGAATGAGGAATTAACAATGCATTATAAATATCATATGAATTTTGAATCAAAAGATGCATATATATATATATATATATATATATATAAACTAAATGAATCAATAAAAACATTTTTACAAATGAAAATATAAAAAGATGAAGTGGTTTAAAATAATATATTAAAACAATTTTAAGGAGAAATAAACTACAAATAGATTAATAATAATATAAGTTAAAAATATGATAAGTTCAATTGAAACAAATTCAAAATCCAATGATCAATTTAAAAAAAAACTTATAAATTCAGTAAATTAAAAATTAAGAACCAAGATGAAAGGCGCCCTGAAACATAGGGACTAAAACCGCGAATATTCAAGTTCTTTAAACACAACGATTAAAAGGGGACAAAATTGAAATGTCGTATAAAATTCGAGTGCGAAATTAAGGAAATAGAGAACACCTATATGACTTAATCAGCTTGCAGTGAAACAGAGAAGGATTGAATATGCAAATATTCAATCAAAGACCGAAATGCGTGGATCTTGGCTACAATCAGATTGGGTCATCGGTTTGCTCTACACGATGTTGTTTAAAGGCTATTGCAACGAGCCTAAATAGTGCCGTTTCCTTAATGAATTAAAACTAAATTAAAACAGGTCAAATATAATTTTAAACTAAACCCTAGCCCCTCCCCTTTTTGTTTTTGTTCTCAACTGCAGAGAGAAATCCCCTTTGGCCACTACAATGCCATGGCCATCGGCGATTAGTGGCCCACTTAGGTTTGATCGACCGATCTCCTTCAAACCAGACCCGACCCTAGCCTTGACACCACCTTTGTTTCGACTTTGACGAAAAAGGCAGTCCGTCAATTCAACTTTCGCATGTTTTTATTTTCGCATGTAGAAAAAGAAAGAAAGAAAAAATGCTACAAAATATATTCAAATAAAAACAAAAAAGAAAGATGAAATCGAAAAAGAAACCTTTTTGGATCTGTTTCTGGTTTTTATTGCTATATTCTCTGTGTGCGTAAAAAATTATAGGATGGCTGATTCAATTTTATAGCCAAATCGAAATATAATTTTTGTATACATATTTTTTTGCTATTTCACTACTATTGTAGCCCCCTGTTTGCAGGTACGAATAGCACGGACATGGGGTACGGAGGCACGCAGGGCATGCGGAGACACGAGCTGTAGAGCGCGTGGAGGCATGCGCGGGGGAGGCTTCGTGCTGGCTAATTCCAGAGCCCTCTAGGGTCTCTGGAACATCGAAAATATTGGGCCATTTGAGCCTGCAAAGTTTTGTGTAATGATTTGGGTTTGGATTTATTTTGGGCTGGGGTTGGTTAGGCTAGGTTTTAGTTTCTTTGGGTCCTAATCTGGGCCATTTGTAAATGGACTATGGACATTGGTTTTTTTATACTGTATTTTATATTTTATATTTTTAAAAAAAATGGTTAATGATGTTTTGTTATTTGGGCCCTACAGCTGCCCCTCTTTACTCATTGTCGTGTAACGATAATAGAGCAAAGACTTTAAAAGGGCAAATTTTTGCCCGATTTTATCGAATCTTGGACTTCTTTCAGTGCTTTTCTTCTTCGAGTAGCTTCATTCCATCCACTGCATCACTAGGGGCCCAGGAACTAACACTTTGATCTAATCTCATGTAACATCCTAAAAATAGGGGTCTGGCATTTTTGTGATATTGCATGTGCTGCGCTTGTTAAGCTTATTATTTAGGTGTGATTAGGGGTCTTGGAGAGGCTCAGGTTTGAGCCTATGCCTTGGTGAAAGTTTGGTTTTTGGGCACTTTAGTGGGGTGAACTAGTGGAGGCAGTACTTAAGTTTAATTGGTTGTATTTTGTTAACACAAGGAAGCATGTGGCATTGTGGTGTGGCTGTAAGAGTATGCCCAATGATCAATCATGAGATGGTTGTAATAACATACTTGATTTACCATGTTTATTAATATAAAGCGTTGTCATTATTATTTCAGTTTTTCCTTCTATGTGTACAAATAAACTATTTTATAATAATGTCCTGAGAATAATATGATTATTCTTAAAATATCCTTAGTCAAATATTATTGTTAACTAGGACAACAATAATGCATTAAGACTAACATGTAGTTGATTGATGATAAAGAGTTGTCATTGATATGGAGTGTCAAAATCAATGCATGAATATGTGTGTTAGAGAACAACATATTGGACTAACCCGCTATGAGTATGTTTCTTGGATTATTATGTAATTGTCACAACATTACTCATAGTGATTAATATGTATATGATCCTTAGACTTGAGATAAACATTATCCCAACATCGTGAGTCATATATTTTGATCTGATCAAACGCATAATCAGAATCGGGTTGTTCTATAAAGGCTAATGTTGGATATACCATAATCTATGTAGAGGGATATTGTTGACCAATATAGGATAAGTCCCTCCCACATAATGGGAGTAATATCTTAGGCCACTTGATTGAGTGAGACTAGAAATGCATGGCCATGCTCAAATAAGTTGACATGAGATGTCATACTAATTTGTATATCATAGTCTACTCAAGATATCAAGAAACATGGGATGGACTATACAAGTGTGACTATTCCATGACTTGTATCTGTTCTAGAGATAAAGGACTTAAGGATTAATGAATGAAAAGTTAATCACAAAAAGTTATGTCGACTCATGACTTCTTGTAACTTAGGTAGCAATGATGCATTGCTAGATCCCACTCATTATTTGTGACATTAGAATTGTTCTAGTATTACTACTAACGTTACAAGAACCTACAGGGTCACACCCTATGGTTGAAATGAATGGAATGAAACATAGTTGGTATTGTGTTTGATTGTCACATGAATTAAATTAATTAAAGAATTAATTTAATTGGGTAATCAAGTATTGAATATATTATATGTACAAGGATGTTGTACACATAATGAGAATTAATATATGAATTTGGTTCAGATATAAATTTAAATAAATATAGTTTATCGAAATCCATGTTATAATTAATGTAATTATAACTTTTGGGTATAATTAATGTAATTATAATTTTAGTTAAAACATTATTATATTTATTTAATTTTATAATACTGATTATAAAAGGTAATAAGTGAAGAGAAACCTTAAGAATTTGCTTAGAAAAATCTAGTAGCCGTCAAGCAAATAAAAACCTCTGAAAATAGTTTTTGGAGATTTCTGTTGTTCATAGTCAAACCGGGTGGATTACGTAGAGGCCGACATCGTAAAGGTTGCGGCTTGGTTCGACAGTAGATCAGAACTCTTATTGTCGAGGCGTCGCTGTCTATTCAGATTAAAATTTTGGTAATTTTGAAACCTTTATTTCACCCCGATTCATTCCTCACACATAGATTCATGGTTTGGATCGCCGGGATTAATTTTATTTCACTGTGCCATGGGGGTACCGGCGTTCCAACAGTAGTATCAGAGCCACTTGTGTGATACGGACTCGGGTTTAAATACTTGGGTGATGCAATTGTCTGAGATGCATGCTTTTATTTTACTACGTTTTCAGTTGTTTAAATCGTTTAAGCATAACCTAATAACTGTTCCTTTCGATAATTGATTAAATGTTAATCATGGTGTTGTGGCCTATTCGACTTTATGTTATTACTGTTAACTATTAACAAATCTGTAATATTGCGACGATGGTATTTACAGTTTCCAGTAAGAGTTAACTGGCTAATGGAACAAGGGTTGTTCCGATATGAACCTCAATGATTAAAATCCTGAAAACACGATTCTGTTGATAAAAGTTATCAAATCGTGAGGTTTCATTTGACTGGGGTATGCGATTTGTACCGCGGGGGCTCCGTTTGGGCCAAACTGTTGGAAAACTAGCAAATGATAAATCTGAACGGGAAATCTACAAATCTGGAATTGAAACCTTACGTTTTGGGCTACACAAGCGTGTGGGCTCGTTTGGACCTAAAATGGATTTTAGGCACAATAGCTCTGTAGGGACCCAGAAAGGGTCTCGTGTTGCTCGAGGAGACAATAGGCCTCCGAAAAGGCCGTTAAATATAAAATTATAGAAATACCCCTGGAGGGTAAATGACCGTTATACCCCTAGTGGTAGTCTAAGTGATATGTATGAAATATTTATCTGATTGATTATGATTATGATGAATTGTTTATGTCACAACATCATGCATGGGATTGGGATATTGATGATCGGAGGAAGTATATTCTAGTCGCTCTACCACATATTCTAGTGGCTTTGCCACAATCTGTCCGTGGCTATGCCACGTATATTCTGATATCTAGTGGCTTCGCCATAAATTCTGTGATGAGCAGCTTGACTGCCATCGAGGTGTGTAGTGGATGGATGGGTCGATTTAGAAATAACCACAGGTGTGTTGGGCTGGTACGGGTGGTGTGTAGCGGATGGATTATTAGGTTGGGATGCATACTCTACCGCATCATTATGTGTATAGGGCTTCGGCCCAGTCTGTTTCTATATGGGCTTTGACCCAATCTACTTTTATATGGGCTTGGGCCCAAATTGTTACTGAATAGGGGATTACACATTGAGTTCTCGTAACTCACCCTACTGCTGTAACATCCCGAAATTAGGCCTAGTAGGATTGGGCCAATTGGACCTTGGGCTTTAGGAAAAATTAAAGTATTATCTTGTTATTTGTGTTGGCTCAGGTATGAATTTTTTTGTGTTTGGCATAGTCTTGTGAAGGCTTGATTTTATTTATGAAGCTAGAATAATTCTTAGTATTAAAAATTTAGTAAAGTGGATTAGGTGAACCTGACACTTAAGTTAATTTAAGTGTTATATTCTAGCACATGAGGAGTTAGTGCCAAGGTGGTTATGACGCATGAAAGGTTGCTTGAGGGAAGTGGTTCGAGTAGCATGGATTGCATTTGGAAGACTTTATTTTTATGCATCATTGCATTAAGTGTCGGCCAAGTTTTGCATTTGGTAAGTTGGACTTTCAATTTTTATGGCAAGTTGAATAGTAAATTAGGAAAGCTTGAACTTTGGGAAAGGAATCATATGGATTAAGGAAGGATAGGGGACATAAGGCTTGGTTTAAGGTGAGGTTTTTGGAAGCTTTTTAATGGCTAATTGTCCATGAATGTTCATAGGATTTTGGGGGGGATTAGTTGGTCAATTCTTAGCATTTTGTGCATCTTATGCATTTTTCTTTTCCTCTCCAAAATCTTCCTCCTTAGCCGAACGTGTCTTGGACATTAGGTGCAATTTTGTTTTTGTTTTGGCTTTCATCCTTGAACCAAATCCTAATTGCTTTCTCTCTTTTCTTTTTTGAAACTGAAACCACACTTAGCACTTTGTGCTCTCTTCTTTTTTCGACAAACAAGGTGTTTGGCCGAATCTCTTTCTCACATCTCTTTTCTTTTCTTTTCATAATTATTAAAAAAAAAAACCTACATCTTTTCTTTTACTTTCTTTTTGGCCGAATCTTCTTCCTTCCCTAATTCTCTTTTCTTTTCTTCCATTGTTTGCTCAAACCGAATCCTCCTTCTCCTAATTTCCCTTTTCTTTTCCTTTCTCTTTCTTCACTCTAGCCGAAATTATTTGATAGTCTTCTATCCACCATAGCCGAATCTTCTTTCTTTCTTTTGGGGTTATCTTGGCCGAATAAAAACAAGGGTAGGTCTTCATTTGGTTTCCTTCAATCATTTTTGGAAGGGGGTAAGTGTTCATGGCCGTATTTCTTTAGTTTTTTTTCTCTTTTCTCTGTCATTTTTCTTGAGGGCAAAGGCTGAATTTTTGGGCATTTGCTTACAAGGTTCTAATAATTCTTAGAAACCAATTTCTTCTAGGCTTATCGGGACTTTGGAAGCAAACGATTTAATCTTATTTCTCTAGCAAACGAAGTTGGTAAGTCAAATGGTAAGGATTTATGTTGGTTTATTATTCTTTAAGAGGATGTTAAGCCGAAGGCTATTGAGACTAAGGTTGGTTGTTGGCGAATGGTCTATGGCATTAATCTTAGTGTTGGCCGAATGTAGGATAAGGAGATCTAGTGCGGTAGATCGGGTCTTCGGGATTTAGTGATTTCGCTATTATCAGGTGTGTACCTTACACACTTTATAACTCGATAATATAAATATTTTAAATATTCTAATCATGTTATTAAAGCCAAAAACTATGAGATTCTCAATATGATACCGTATGGGTATAAGTAAGAAATCGGGTAAGTCTGTTTCAATATGACTTTTGCAATATGATGCATGATGATGCGATTTATGATTTATTTCTTATGTGATTTCTAATAAAGCATAAATGCATGATTTGTTTAAATGTTGCATTGATATGGGTGATATGAGAGGAGGGAGAAGGATTTGATATCCGTGTCTTTGGGACACCAGAGGTTTGGCACCTCCAGTGGTTTGGTACCACAGTTATTTCGTGTCTTTGGGACACCAGAGGTTTGGCACCTCATAGCGACTCGTCCCAGTGGCTTAGCACCACAGTGGGTTGGCCCCACATTTGATATTACGAGATCATCGCCAATGATTTGGTATCACACGTGGGTTGGCCCCACAGATGGATTATTCGTGACTTTGGGTCACTAGTGGTTTGGCACCATATTATTGGATATCGTGACTTTGGGTCACCAGTGGTTTGGCACCACCAGTGGTTTGGTACCACACGGGGTAGAAAAGGAGTTATGGATGGCTGGGTTGGGTGCATTATTTACATTACTTGGTTATGAATTGTGTAAGTATGTTGCATTAATCGGGGGAAGGATTTATGCACTGAGTCTTGGTGACTCACCTTCTCCCTTATCTTTTCAAGTGATTCGTAGATCGCGGATGAGGAGCCGGATGAACTCGAGAAGGCCATGCAATAAAATTTGATTTTACATGAACTTCGATTTTGGTATTTTATTTAATTTTAATTTGGTTAACATCTTTATTTGGATTTGTAATAAGGCCTCTTTAATTATGTTTTTGGATTATTTATATGCTTTGGACTTGTTTTAAACATGGCTAAATAAATATCATGTTTGATTTAATAATTGAGCCCAAAGTTTTCTAAACTATAAAAACGCAATGGTTTTCAAAATCTTACCATCGGGTAATATAAATCGTTTGATAGTAAAATTACAACTTAAGTGTTTTCGACAACTTAGATGATTTCCAAATTGAAGTTTCTACACACAAATGCAAACGGTTTTCAAAGTAATAAATCAAGTTTTTCTTAAAATTACATAAATGTTTTCTAACCTATGGATTGACAACTAAGTTTTAAAATATTTATTTACGGAATTTCAAAGTAAATTATCAGTTTTTAACTTGTTATACTCCTGTTTTCTACAAATATAGGACAACAAAGAGTTTATCACTAAAATTTAATCGGTAACTCAATTTTCTTCAAAACGTTTTCCTCTGTGGCATGCCAGATTCGGTCATGGCGTATTGACCGGGTTTGGGCTATTACAAATTGGTATCAGAGCCAAGTTCAAAAGCTCGGTTGTGGGCTCGAGGCCCAAAATGATTTAAAGTATGATTTTTTTAAATGTTTTGTTTAAAATTATATGGTTTGAAAGACATGGCATCGAGTTTCCGGCACCGATCCGCCCAGGTAAGTACCTCAAACTGTTGCTTTTGATGATATGATTATGATGATGATGGCATGACTGTATAGTAGTACGAACTACTCTAAGAGACTCAAAACTATAGGTTGGATGTACTCGCAAAAACAAAACTCTTTAATAAGAATTATTCATAAAACTGTGCTTTAAAGATAGTGGAATAATGACTAAAGCATAAAACTTTTAAATAAGATAATCAAGACTATTAGACATGAGCACTCGAGGTCGAGGTCGTGTCTGGCGTGGACGCCGACGGGTAGGATGGCTATGTCTGAACCAGTGAGGTCTGGTCAGGGGTCAGAAAATGAGATACCAGTACCACCACCGGCTGTAGGTGGTGAGTTTCAGGATCAAATGGGGGACGACGCAGTGTCTCAAGCAATGCTGCGAGTTCTTAAGAGAGTAGCTGGAGTAGGTGGAGGCACGGGAGCTTAGAAATCTGTACCTGAGCGACTCCGAGCCAATAGAGCTGAGGTATTTCGAGGTGTTTCGGGTGTAGCTCCCAGTACGACAGAATATTGGTTAGAGGCGACGGAGCGAATCATGGATGACTTGGATTTGAATGCTGAGGAAAAGCTAAAAGGGATAGTATCGCTTCTTCGGGATAAGTCATATCAGTGGTGGCTCACAGTGAGGAATAGTACTACGGCGGAGGATCTTATTTGGGACTATTTTAAGGCAGCATATCAGAAGAAATATATTGGGTCTAGTTACATTGATGCACAGCGTAAGGCATTTTTAAGTTTAGTTCAGGGGAGTAAGTCCTTATCAGAATATGAGGCAAAATTTTTAAGATTGAGCCGGTATGCTGGAGGTATCGTGGCTTCGGAGCACGAGCGATATGTTCGATTCGAAGATAGATTGAAAGATGAGCTGAGACTGCTGATTGCTCCACACCAGGAGCGAGAGTTTGCTGCGCTAGTTTAAAAGACTAAGATTGCTGAAGGGATAAAGGAATATGTAAGGCAGAGTCACGATAGGAACAAACATAAGAGAAGTTTTGGATCATCTGGGTCGGCTAGTAATTCTCAAAAAAGGGCTAGACAGAGTGGGCCGAATCAATCTGAAGGCTCATATCGCTAATCGTGGACCAAAGACAAGGTAACCGGTGGGAAATATCATTGGGGTGAATGTTGGACTAGTGGAAAAGGATGTTTTGAGTGTGGCTCGCTGGATCATTGTGTGAGGGACTGTCCATGTAAGCTAGCCAGGAATCAGACTGAGGGTCAAGGTCGTGCTCAGTTCAGAAAGGAGGGACCGTCACTGCAGAGAGGTCATGGTAATAGTAGAGGAGGTAATGGTTCTGGTCGAGGTCGCAGAGCATCAGGCAGAAGTGCAAGTAACACTGAGGCAAGGTAGCCTGGTTTGGTGTATGCAATAAGACGTCGTGAAGAGGGCGATGCACCGGACGTCATAACCGTACGTTCTTAATCTTTGGTTCACCATATACTGCTTTGATAGATGTGGGTTTGATGCATTCGTATGTTGCTAGTAGCATAGTAGAGACCATGAATCTAGACTTTGAAATTAATTCTAGGGAGATGACAGTAATTAGCCCTCTAGGTCACTCTGTAGAAGTAAATAAGCTGTATAGAGATGTACCCCTAGAACTTCATGGGGTAGTGTTTGTAGCTGATCTGATGGAACTGCCATTTGGGGAGTTCGATTTGATTCTTGGAATGGACTGGTTGGTTAAGTACCAGGAAAGTTTGGATTGCACTGCTAAGCGCATGGTTTTGAAGACAGCTGAGGGTAAAGAGGTGGTTATGATAGGTAATAGAAGAGATTATCTATCCAACGTGGTATCTATGTTGAAAGCTGAGAAGATGGTCAGGAAGGGCTGTGAGGCATTTGTGGTTCATGTGTGTGCGTTGGAGGCTAAGGAATCTACTGTAGGGAATGTCAGAACAATAAAGGAATATGCTGACGTATTTCGAGAAGAACTTCCGGGGTTGCCTCTGGATTGTGAAGTTGAATTTGGTATAGATCTGTTACCCAGAACTGCGCCAGTGTTAATTGCTCCGTATAGGATGGCGCCGAAGGATTTGGTGGAGTTAAAGGCTCAGATTCAAGAGTTGTTGGATTAAGGTTTTATTCGACCAAGTGTTTCACCTTGGGGAGAGCCGGTACTTTTTGTCAAGAAGAAGGATGGTACGATGCGAAAGTGTATAGACTACCGCCAGTTGAATAAGTTGACGATTAAAAACAAGTATCCATTGCCGAGGATAGATGACTTGTTTGATCACTTAAAGGGCAATGGTTTTCTCAAGATTGATTTAAGGTCCGGATATCATCGCCTAAAGGTGAAAGAGGTCGATATCCATAAGACGGCATTTCTTTTCGGTATGGGCACTACGAAGTTTCGTAATGCCGCTTGGGTTGACTAACGTCTTAAAGATTCATGGACATGATGAATCGTATTTCAATAGCTTTTGGATTAGTTTGTGGTGGTATTTATAGGCGATATTTTGGTATACTCCAAGTCAGAGGAGGAGCATGATACACATTTGCGAGTAGTATTGCAGATTCTGAGGGAAAAGTAGCTTTATGCCAAATTTAGTAAGTACGAGTTCTGGCTTAGGGAGGTGACTTTCTTGGGTCACGTAGTATCAGTTGAGGGGATTAGAGTGGATCCTCGAAAGATCAAAGCAGTGTTGGATTGGAAGCCGCCTAAGTTAGTGGCTAAGATTCGAAGTTTTCTAGGTCTGGCGGGGTATTACCGAAGATTTGTAGAGGGATTTTCTTTGATCGCAGCACCAATGACCAAGTTATTGAGGAAAGGAGTTCCATTTGTGTGGACTGAGAAGCAACAAGAAAGTTTCGACAAGTTAAAGAAGATTCTGACTAAAGCTCCGATTTTAATTCAACCTGAGGTAGGCAAGGAATTCACGGTTTACTGTGATGCATCACATACTGGCTTGGGATGTGTGCTGATGCAGGAAGGAAAGGTAGTGGCTTATGCATCTCGACAGTTGAGACCAATGAGGTTAACTATCCGACGCATGACTTAGAATTACTTGCAGTGGTTTTCGCCTTGAAGATTTGGAGACACTATTTGTACGGAGAGAAATCGATAGTCTATACTGATCACAAGAGTCTAAAGTATCTTTTGACTCAGAAGGATTTGAATTTGAGGCGCAGATGGATTGAGTTGTTGAAGGACTACTACTGCTCAATTGAGTATCATCCGCAAGGCTAACGTGGTGGCGCATTTATTGCCGTAAGGTTGTATCGGACTTAAGATCGATGTTTACTTGTCTTAGTTTATACGATGATGGGAGTCTTTTGGCGTAATTGCAAGTCGTCGACTTGGTTAGAGCGAGATCAAGAAGAAGCAGTTAGAAGATGATGGTTTGAATGATCGAAGGTTGCAGGTTCATAATGGTGGTTTAGAGGATTATAGTTTGTCCAGTGATGGAGTGTTGTGTTTTCAAGGGAGAGCTTGTATGCCGGAGGATGATGAGTTGAGGCAAAAAATTCTTGGGACGACATAGCATTTCATACGCTATGCATCCCGGAGGTAGCAAGATGTATCGGGATTTAAAAGAGTAATTTTGGTGGCTGTGTCCAGGCGAGAGGTAATCGAAGTTTGTGGGTAAATGTCCGACGTGTCGCAGATCAAGGTGAACATCGATTCTTGTCATTCTGGGTTGCTTCAGCCGGTGAAGATTCCACAGTGGAAGTGGGAAAGGATCACTATAGACTTTGTCAGTGGATTACCCCTTACACCGAGTAAAAAGGATTCAGTTTGGGTGATTATGGATCATCTGACTAAGTCAGCTCATTTTATTCCGGTAAGGGTGTATTACTCGCTTCAGAAGTTAGCTAAGTTGTATGTGGCGGAGATAGTAAGGTTGCACGGTGTGCCAGTGTCGATCATCTCGGATAGAGATCCTAGATTTACGTCGAAGTTTTGGAGAGCATTACATCAGGCCTTGGGTACGCGGTTGGATTTCAGTACGGCATTTCATCCACTATCGACGGGCAAATGGAAAGAGTTATACTGATTTTAGAGGATATGCCGAGAGGTTGTGTTTTGGACTTGAGGTACTGGAAGAGTTTTACCATTAGTGAGTTCGCATACAACAATAGTTATCAGGCAAGCATTAAGATGACACCATATGAGGCGTTGTATGGTAGGAAGTGTCGTACACCTACATGCTGGACAAAATTGGGTGAGCGTCAGATGTTAGGACTAGAGTTGGTTGCTGAGACTGAGGACAAGGTGAAGTTGATTCAAGCTCGTTTGAAGGAAGTTTGGACAGGCAGAAGTCATATACTGATCTCAAGCGAAGGGATATAGAGTTTGTTGTGGGTGACCAGGTCTTTTTGAAGGTCTCACCATGGAAGAAAGTGTTAAGATTTGGGAGAAAAGGCAAGTTGAGTCCAAGGTTTATTGGACTGTATAAGGTGTTGAGACGAGTGGGATTAGTAGCCTATCAGCTCGAGTTGCCAGCAGAGCTGAGTTAGATACACGATGTGTTCCATGTCTCCATGCTTAGACGCTATCGTTCTGATCCATCACATGTCGTGGCAATGGAGGAAATAGAAGTGAGTCCAGATTTGATGATAGAAGAAGAACCAGTGCAGATTCTAAACCGAGATGTGAAAGTTTTGCGTAAGAAGTCAGTTCCTTTAGTGAAGGTTTTATGGCGAAACTATAGCGTAGAAAAAGCTACATGGGAACCGGAAGATGCAATGAGGCAGCAGTACCCTCAACTCTTTTGATCAGGTAATTTCGAGGATGAAACTTTTTTAGGAGGGTAGAATTGTAACATCCCGAAATTGGGCCTAGTAGGATTGGGCCAATTGGACCTTGGGCTTTAGGAAAAATTAGAGTATTATCTTGTTATTTGTGTTGGCTCGGGTATGAATTTTTTTTGTGTTTGGCATAGTCTTGTGAAGGCTTGATTTTATTTATGAAGCTAGAATAATTCTTAGTATTAAAAATTTAGTGAAGTGGATTAGGTGAACCTGACACTTAAGTTAATTTAAGTGTTATATTCTAGCACATGAGGAGTTAGTGGCAAGGTGGTTATGACGCATGAAAGGTTGCTTGAGGGAAGTGGTTCGAGTAGCATGGATTGCATTTGGAAGACTTTATTTTTATGCATCATTGCATTAAGTGTCGCCAAGTTTTGCATTTGGTAAGTTGGACTTTCAATTTTATGGCAAGTTAAATAGTAAATTAGGAAAGCTTGAACTTTGGGAAAGGAATCATATGGATTAAGGAAGGATAGGGGACATAAGGCTTGGTTTAAGGTAAGGTTTTTGGAAGCTTTTTAATAGCTAATTGTTCATGAATGTGGACAGTATGGGTGTCTAGGGGGTGGCCGAATGTTCATAAGATTTGGGGGGGATTAGTTGGTCAATTCTTAGCATTTTGTGCATCTTTTGCATTTTTCTTTTCCTCTCCAAAATCTTCCTCCTTAGCCAAATGTGTCTTGGACATTAGGTGCAATTTTGTTTTTATTTTGGCTTTCATCCTTGAACCAAATCCTAATTGCTTTCTCTCTTTTCTTCTTTGAAACCGAAATCGCACTTAGCACTTTGTGCTCTTTTTTTTTTCAAACAAGGTGTTTGGCGAATCTCTTTCTCCCATCTCTTTACTTTTCTTTTCATAGTTGTTAAAAAAAACCTACATCTTTTCTTTTACTTTCTTTTGGCGAATCTTCTTCCTTCCCTAATTCTCTTTCTTTTCTTCCATTGTTTGCTCAAGCCAAATCCTCCTTCTCTTAATTTCCCTTTTCTTTTCCTTTCTCTTTCTTCACTCTAGCCAAAATTATTTGATAGTCTTCTATCCACCATAGCCGAATCTTCTTTCTCTCTTTTGGTGTTATCTTGGCCGAATAACAACAAGGGTAGGTCTTTATTTGGTTTCCTTCAATCGGTTTTGGAAAGGGTAAGTGTTCATGGCGTATTTCTTTAGTTTCTTTTCTTTCTCTCGTAGTTTTTCTTGAGGGCAAAGGCTGAATTTTTGGGCATTTGCTTACAAGGTTCTAATCATTCTTAGAAACTGATTTCTTCTAGGCTTTTCGGGACTTTGGAAGCAAACGATTTAATCCTATTTCTCTAGCAAACGAAGTTGGTAAGTCAAGTGTAAAGGATTTATGTTGGTTTATTATTCTTTAAGAGGATGTTAAGCCGAAGGCTATTGAGACTAAGGTTGGTTGTTGGCCGAATGGTATATGGTATTAATCTTAGTGTTGGCTGAATGTAGGACAAGGAGATCTAGTGGGGTAGATCGGGTCTTCGGGATTTAGTGATTTCGCTATTATCAGGTGTGTACCTTACACACTTCATAACTCGGTAATATAAATATTTTAAATATTCTAATCATGTTATTAAAGCCGAAAACTATGAGATTCCCAATATGATACCGTATGGGTATAAGTAAGAAATCGGGTAAGTCCGTTTCGATATGACTTTTGCAATATGATGCATGATGATGCAATTTATGATTTATTTCCTATGTGGTTTCCAATAAAGCATAAAGGCATGATTTGTTTAAATGTTGCATTGATATGGGTGATATGAGAGGAGGGGGAAGGATTTGATATCCGTGTCTTTGGGACACCGGAGGTTTGGCACCTCCAAAGTGGTTTGGTACCACGCTTATTTCGTGTCTTTGGGACACCGAGGTTTGGCACCTCATAGCGACTCGCCCCTAGTGGCTTAGCACCACAGTGGGTTGGCCCCACATTTGATATTACGGATCGCCGCCATGATTTGGTATCACACGTGGGTTGGCCCCACAGATGGATTATTCGTGACTTTGGGTCACCAGTGGGTTGGCACCATCAGTGGTTTGGTACCACACGGGGTAGAAAAGGAGTTATGGATGGCTAGGTTGGGTGCATTATTTACATTACTTGGTTATGAATTGTGTAAGTATGTTGCATTAATTGGGGAAGGATTTATGCACTAAGTCTTGGTGACTCACCTTCTCCCTTATCTTTTCAGGTGATTCGTAGATCGCGGATGAGGAGCCGGATGAACTCGAGGAGGCCATGCAATAAAATTCGGTTTTACATGAACTTCGATTTGGGTATTTTATTTAATTTTAATTTGGTTAACATCTTTATTTGGATTTGTAATAAGGCCTCTTTAATTATGTTTTTGGATTATTTATATGCTTTGGACTTGTTTTAAACATGTTTAAATAAATATCATGGTTGATTTAATAATTGAGCCCAAAGTTTTCTAAACTATAAAAACGCAATGGTTTTCAAAATCTTACCATCGGTTAATATAAATCGTTTGATAGTAAAATTACAACTTAAGTGTTTTCGACAACTTAGATGATTTCCAAATTGAAGTTTCTACACACAAATGCAAATGGTTTTCAAAGTAATAATTCGAGTTTTTCTTAAAATGGCATAAATGTTTTCTAGCCTATGGATTGGCAACTAAGTTTTAAAAAGATTTATTTATGGAATTTCAAAGTAAATTATCAGTTTTTAACTTGTTATACTCCTATTTTCTACAAATATAGAACAACAAAGAGTTTATCACTAAAATTTAATTGGTAACTCAATTTTCTACAAAACGTTTTCCTCTGTGGCATGCCAGATTCGGTCATGGCGTATTGACCGGGTTTGGGCTGTTACATCTGCTTTAACCTTGCAGGTGATCCCCAACGTTAGAGGATTTGGAGTTGCGGAAGACTCTCAGGTGGCCATACATCGGGAATATTTCTCGGGACTTAGTAAATTTTCATTTTCGCTTAATTTTAGTTTTAATTTATTTTGGGTTAATATTTTTGTAATAAGGCCTTCGGTTTATTTTCAATTAACTTTTCATTAATAGCTTTTAAACTTATAAATACGTGGTTTTCTTGAAACGACAATAACTATTCTGAAAATATCACATCATCACAAATCACTGAAACTGATTTCTATTATAAACAAGTTTTCGGTAATAATAGTAATAACGTTTTTGCAAGAAGACCATAAAGACCAATCTAATTTTCACAAATAACAAAGCTTGAGTTTCAAAGAGAATACGAACTTTTTAACGAACACGCAAGTTTTTAAACATCTTTTCTATGTGACATTCTAGATTCGGTCATAACGTATGGCATCTTGAGTCTCTGGCTGTGGAATGGGTTCGAAAATGTTTTTCAAAATTTGTTTGAAATGGGTTTGAAAATGTGGAATGGGTTCGAAAATGTTTTTCAAAATTTGTTTGAAATTTGGTTTAGCAAAATATACCTTTATTGGATGTATGGCATCCCGAGTCTCTGGCGCCAAATTCGTAAGTCCTCATATTTTATGATATGATGAAATGTCTGTAAGAGAGAAAACTACTAGAGTTAGTGGTAGTACACTAAAATTGTTAGCTACAGGAGCTAAGATTGTAGAGAATGAGACATTAGGAAATTCAATCTGCGAAAACAACTTTTATACATGTTTTCATAAAACATTTGTTAATAAACATTAGAATTATAGACTGATTCATAAAATTCTTAATTAGATTAATTCGATTCAGCAACATGAGTACAAAAGGACGTGGATGTGGTACACGCGGTCGTGGTAGAGGGCTAGGGTTGGATCCTCAAAGATCGTGACACATACTGAAATGGAAGCACTCAGATCACCGGTGACCGAGGCAGGTCTTATGATCGATTTGAGGGGACGATGCTCTGCCTCAAGTAATGCTGCGGGTTTTAGAATAGGTTACTGGAGCAAGTACTGGGTCGGTCGCTCGTGGGTTTATTTCTGAGCGACTCCAGTCAAACATGGTTGAAGTTTTTAGGGGCATTTCCAGTGTGGCCCCAAATGTAGTTGAATACTGGTTGGAGGCAGTTGAACGGATTATGGATGATCTAGATTACACCACTAAACAGAAACTAAAATGGGTAGTATCCCTACTGAGAGATGAGGCATACCAGTGGTGGCTCACTATGAGGGAAGGTACTCAAGCGGATCGTATCACCTAGGACTTCTTTAAGACAACGTTCCAGGGAAAGTATGTCGGGGCTAGCTATGTGGACGCTGGGAGGAAAGAATTCTTGAATTTGGTTCAAGAAAACAAATCAGTAGCAGAATATGAGGCGAAGTTCTTGTGCTTGAGTCATTACGCACGGGGTATAGTGGCGACCGACTATGAGCGCTGTGTGCAATTCGAGGATGGTCTGCAGGATGAGTTTCGGGTACTGATAGCTCTGCAGGGAGAAATAGATTTTGCCACTTTGATCGAGAAAGCAAAAATTGCCGAAGTGGTGAAACGTTCTGAGAGGCAAAATTGAGATAAGAAAAGGGACAAGAATAAGAGAGGCTTTGGGTCATCAGGTTCTTCCGACGGTTTCCAAAAGAGTCCTAAGTTGGATGGGCCAGCTCGAGTTGGGATGCCAGTTACTGTGGGTCAATTGCGACCTTGTATGCAGTGTGGGAAAACATATTCGGGGGAGTGCTGCAGAAGATCTGGTGGGTGTTTCAAATATGGGTCTAGGGATCATCTGATAAAGGACTATCCACGGGAGCCTGTTAGGGTACAGATGGTAGGTTAGAGATTTGTGCAGCCAGGGAGAGGTGGTCATAGCCATCAAGAGGTCGTGGTTCGGCCAGAGGGGAAAATTTATTTGGACGAGTTTGTGGAGCACCGGGCAGAGGTACTGGTAATACAGATGCAAGGTAGTCGGCGTTAGCTTATATGGCTCGACGTTGGGAAGAAGGTGATGCACCGGACGTCATAACCAGTACATTTCTCATATTTTATGTGCCATTTATAGCTTTGATTGATATTGGATCTACTCATTCATATGATGCTTGTACTATGTCTGGGACTCTGGGTATAAAATCTGAGATTGCTATTAGAGAAATGTCTATGATTAGCCCTCTAGGACAATCTATGGAAGTGAACAAGTTGTTTAGGAATGTGCCTCTAGAAGTTTAAGGAGTGGTAATTCCGGCAGATTTGATGGAACTACCGTTCAGTGAGTTTGATCTTATTCTAGGCATGGACTGGCTAGTTAAACACCGTGCGAATTTGGATTGCGCTGCTAAGCGTATGGTATTAAAGACATCAGAGGATGAGGAGGTGATTGTAATAGGAGAAAGAAGGGACTATATGTCTTATGTGATTTCAGCATTAAAGGCTGAGAAGTTGGTGAGTAAGGGTGTGAGGCATTTCTAGCTTTTTTCAGGGCATCTGGTGCTAAGGAATTGTTTGTTGGGGATGTCAGAACCGTGAAGTAGTTCTCAGATGTATTTCCCAAAGAGATTCGGGGTTGCCTCAAAATCGTGAGGTCGAATTTGGGATTGAGCTGTTACCGAGAACGGCTCCGGTGTCCATCACCCCTTATAGGATGGCACCGAAGGAGCTGGTAGAACTTAAAGCTCAGATCCAAGAGTTATTAGACCGAGGATTTATCCAACCAAGTGTATCTCTGTGAGAAGCGCCAGGATTGTTTGTGAAGAGGAAGGATGGGTCAATGCGTATGTGCATTGACTATCGTTAGCTGAACAAGTTAACTGTTAAGAATAAATAACCGCTACCAAGGATTGACGCTCTATTCAATCAGCTGCGAGAAGCTTCAGATTTCTCAAAAATCAATTTAAGATCGGGGTACCATCAGTTAAGGGTTAAGGAGGCAGATATTCACAAGACGGCATTCCAAACTCGTGATGGGCATTATGAGTTTCTGGTTATGCCGTTCGGTTGAACAAATGCACCAGCCACTTTTATGGATATGATGAACCAGGTCTTCCAACCCTATCTAGATCAGTATGTGGTGGTATTCATAGGCAACATCTTGGTGTACTCAAGAATTGAGGAGGAGCATGATTTGCATCTTTGAGTTGTTCTACAGATATTGAGAGAGAAGCAACTTTACGCCAAATTTAGTAAGTGCGAGTTTTGGTTGAAAGAAGTGACGTTTTTGGGACATGTTGTGTCTACCGAGGGGATTAGGGTTGATCCTTGGAAAGTTGAAGCGGTATTGGATTGGAAGCCACCGAAGTTAGTATTAGAAATTTAAATTTTTTTGGGTTTGACTGGGACTATAGAAAGTTTGTTGAGGGGTTTTTGTTGATTGCTGCACTCCTAACTAAGTTACTGCATAAGGGAGTACCATTTGTTTAGGTTGATAAACAGCAGGAAAGTTTTGAAAAGTTGAAGAAGATTCTGACTGAGGCATCAGTGTTGATACAGCCTGAGGTTGGGAAAGAATTTGTTGTCTATTGTGATGCGTTGCACACAGGTTTGGGATGTGTGCTGATGCAAGAGGAAAAGGTAGTGGCGTATGCGTCTCATCAACTAAGGCCACATGAGGTGAACTATCCCACTAATGACTTGGAACTAGCTGCAGTAGTGTTCGCCCTAAAAATATGGAGACATTATATGTATAGGGAAAAGTTGATTATCTACACCAACCATAAGAGCCTGAAGTATCTCCTTACCCAGAATGAGTTAAATCTCAGGCAACTAAGGTGGATAAAGTTGCTGAAGGACTACGACTACTCGATCGAATATAACTCGGGTAAGGCCAACGTGGTGGTAGATGCATTAAGTCGTAAGGTGGTATCAGATTTGAGAGCAATTTTTGCTCATCTTAGCCTTTATGAAGATGGTAGCTTATTAGCGGAACTTCAGGTGAAATCGACATGGGTAGGCCAGATTAAAGAGAAGCAATTGTTGGATGAATCGTTGGGTTCTCAGTTTTAGCAAGTGAAAAGTGGAGAGACAGTGGATTATCGGCTGAATAGTGAAGGGGTATTATGTTTCCGTGGAAAAGTTTATGTGCTGAAGGACTCCGAGTTAAGACAGATGATTCTGCGGGAGGCGTATAGTAGCCCATATGCTATGCATCCTAGTGAAAACAAGATATACTGAGACCTGCGTGAACAGTACTAGTTGTCAGGGTTAAAATGTGAAGTTACCGACTTCGTGAGCAAGTGTTTGACACGTCAGCAGTTGAAGGCTAAACATCAACTGCCTTCAGGATTGCTGCAACTGGTGAAGATTCCACTTTGGAGTGGGATAGAATAACAATGGATTTTGTTAGTGGGCTACCCCTGACGCCTACTAAGAAAGATTCAGTGTGGGTAATTGTTGATCGGTTGACTAAGTCTGCTTACTTCATACCGATTCGCACTGACTACTCGCCATCTGGTTGGCCAAGTTGTATGTGGCGTAAATTGTGAGGTCGCATGGGGTACCAAAGGTTCATCATATCGCATGGGACCCTAGGTTCACATCTCGGTTCTGGAAGGTGTTACATGAGGCTCTGGGTACAAGACTAGACTTCAGCACAGCGTTCCACCCATAGACTGATGGTCTGTCGGAGAGGGTAATCCAAATCCTGGAAGACATGTTAAGGGGCTGTGTGATCGACTTTAGAGGTAGTTGGGAGGATCATTTACCCTTGGAAGAATTCACATATAATAACAGCTACCAATCCAGGATTTAGATGGCACCCTACGAGGTTTTGTATGGTCGTAGGTGCCGTACCCCCACTTGTTGGATAGAATTAGGTGAGCGACAATTGTTGGGCCCGGAATTGATTTCAGATACGGAGGAAAAGGTGAAGTTGATTTGGGGTCAGTTAAAAGAAGCTTCCGATAGACAGAAGTCGTATGCAGATCTTAAGCTTATAGAAATTGAGTACATTGTGGGAGACTATGTCTTCTTTGAAGGTCTCACCTTGGAAGAAGATTTTGAGATTTGGACGGAAGGGTAAGTTGAGCCCCAGATTCATTTGGCCTTACCAGATAGTGAAGCGTGTGGGACCGGTCGCCTACCAACTTGAGTTTCCTCCGGAGTTGAACTGGATACATAACGTATTTCACGTTTCTATGTTGAGGCATTACCACTCGAATCCTTCTCATATAATGGCAGAGGAGGAAATCGAGGTTAGACCTGATCTGTCATTTGAAGAAGAACCAGTGCAGATATTGAATCAGGATGTTAAAATGTTGAGGAGGAAGTCCGTTTCGCTGGTCAAAGTGTTGTGGCGTAATCACGATTTAGAGGAAGCCACGTGGAAGCCGGAGGAGGCAATGCGACAGCAATACCCTCACCTCCTTTAATAAGGTAAATTTGAGGCCAAAATTTCTCTAAGGGGGTAGAACTGTAACATCTTAAAAATAGAGGTCTGGCATTTTTTTGATATTGCATGTGCTGAGCTTGTTAAGCTTGTTATTTGGGTGTGATTAGGGGTGCTGGGGAAGCTCGGGTTCGAGCCTAGGACCTGGTGAAAGTTTAGCTTTTGGGCACTTTAGTGTGGTGAACTAGTGGAGGCAAGACTGAAGTTTAAGTGGTTGAATTTTGTTAACACAAGGAAGCATGTGGCATTGTGGTGTGGCGTCACAAGGGAAACCTAGAGGAAGGGAGTTTGATTCTCTCAGGCTGCAAATTGTGGCTTTTATTTTGTGCTAAGCAGGTGGAGGAAGTAGAGTTCAACTTGGACTCTGCAAGGAAGTTGGAGACTCAGTCAAATTAGTTTGAATGAGTGATGGAGAGTGATGGGTAGAGTAAATAGAGGAGAAAATCAAGGGTTTGGTGGGAGAGGAGTTAGTGGTCGAATTTGGGATTGTGGGGGATGAGAGTTTCGATCAATTTGGTCATTTGGGAGGAGTGAATATTCACTTTGAGTAAGAAAGAGTGCCAAATTTCTTTAGCATTTTACTTGGCATGTGTATTTTTCTTCTTTGTGCATTTCAAGTCTCCTGGTTGCATTTTCTTACTTTTCAAAAATCCTTTTCTCACTCTCTTCTTCTCCAATTCTATTCTAATCATTTTCTCTTCTTTATGAACCTAAGCCGAATTGCTCATTTGAATCGGGTTGTCTTCTTAATTTGCTAATAGCCGAATTTTCTAGCTACTCACACATTCTTTCATTTCATCCACTTCTTCCGTTTTCTTAGATCAATAGCTGACCTACCTCTACTTTGACTCTTTGAGCCGATTGCTTGGTGTTTTACTTTTGGGTGTCGAAATTCTTTCTTTCCAATCGGGTTCTCTCTGATCAAAGGTAACAATTTTTTCCTCTTTATTCTCTTTCATCTCTCTTACTTCTTCTTAAATATGGGGCACTCAGTCTCAATTCTCTATGGTTTAGGCCAAATCCAACTACCCTCTACCATCTCAAATCCCTCTTATTGTGGAAAGGGCCGAACTCTCAAAAGTGCTTTTGGTGCAGGTTGCCTCGTGATCTTTTCCAAGTGTTGGTAAGTTAGAGCAGGGCCGATTGGGGTTGGAAGATTCTTTTTATCTCATGGAGTTTGTTAGGGCGGAAAGGCCACTTCTCTTAGTACGTTGTGTAGTTTTCTAACGCAATTTTCTCGATAGGGGCACGAACCTTTGAGTAGTAGAAGGAGGACCAAATACCCTCTTTGGAAGGGAGGCTAGTTGGTAAGTTAAGCCTATAGTCATAGATATTCACATTTTTGTATTATTGGGCAAGAAGACTAACTGTTAACCGATTGTATCCTTAGGTACTTTGGAGAGTATTGTGATTTGTATTCTAAATCAGCTGTGTAATCTCACACCTCTCTGAAAGTTTGCGTGAGACATTTTGTGAAATGGCCAAATGCCGAAAAGCTAAAAAACTGGCAACTGTGACCACTCGAGTGTATGAGCGCTCATGGTGGTAAATCGAGATACGAATGATGACGTTAAGTCACTGAGTGTGTTGTCAGACTGAGGCTGAAACAGGGCTAATCGGGTTGGAATGGGCCAAGTGGGCCTAATGGGCTATCTGGCCTATTTGGGCCAAACTGTTGGAAAGTAGCAAGTGATAAATCTGAACAGGAAATCTACAAATCTGGAACCAAAACCTTAGGTTTTGGGCCACACGAGCGTGTAGGCCCGTTTGGGCTTAAAATGGATTTTAGGCCCAATAGCTCTGCAGGGACCCAGAAAGGGTCTCGTGTCGCTCGAGGAGACAATTGGCCTTCGGAAAGGCCGTTAAATGCAAAATTATCGAAATACCCCTAGAGGGTAAATGATTGTTATACCCCTAGTGGTATTTTAAGTGATATGTATGAAATATTTATCTGATTGATTATGATTATGACATACTGTATACACGAATTGTTTATGCCACGACATCATGCATGGGATTGTGATATTGATGATCGGAAGAAGTATATTCTGGTGGCTTTTCCACATATTCCAGTCACTTTGCCACAATCTGTCTGGTGGCTATACCACGTCTATTCTGATATCTGGTGGATTCGCCACAAATTCTGTGATGATCACCTTGATTGCCATCGAGGTGTGTAGCGGATGGATGGATCGATTTTGAAATCCCCACAGGTGTGCTGGGCTGGTATGGGTGATGTGTAGGGGATGGATTATTAGGTTGGGCTGCATACTCTGCTGCATCATCATGTGTATAGGGCTTCGGTCCAGTCTTCTTATGTTTGGCTTCGACCCAATCTGTTTCTGTATGGGCTTGGGCCTAGATTGTTATCGAATAGGGGATTACACATTGAGTTCTCGTAACTCACCCCTCTGCTTTAACCTTGCAGGTGATCCCCAGTGTTAGAGGATTTGGAGCTGCGGAGGACTCTCGGGTGGCCATACATCGGTAATATTTATCGGGACTTAGTAAATTTTGTTTTCGCTTAATTTTAATTTTAATTTATTTTGGGTTAATATTTTTGTAATAAGGCCGTTGGTTTATTTTCGTTTAAGTTTTCATTAATAACTGTTAAACTTATAAATACGTGGTTTTCTTGAAACGACAATAACTATTTTCAAAATATCACATCTTCTCAAATCACTGAAACTGGTTTCTGTTATAAACAAATTTTCAGTAGTAATAATAATAATAATAACATTTTTTTAAGAAGACCATAAAGACCAATCTGATTTTCACAAACAACAAAGCTTGAGTTTCAAAGAGAATACAAACTTTTTAATGAACGCACAAGTTTTTAAACATCTTTTCTATGTGACATGCTAGATCCAGTCATAACGTCTAGGCCAATTTTGGGGTGTTACATCTCAAGAGAATTATACCTTGTAGCTTTAATTTGCTCCGCCGCAGCTTTGGGGAGATAAGATTTGCTAAATTTGATCCGACCTACTGCAATTTCAAAGGTATAGGATTCGTCGTTTTAATCCGCTCCACTACAACTTCAGGGAGATAGTATTAACTATCTTCAGTCTGCTCCACTGCAACTTCAGAGAGATAAGACTTGTGACTTCGACCTACTCCACTGGAACTTCGGGGAGATAAGGTTTGTTTTGATCTGATCTATTGTAACTTTAGAGAGATAAGATCTGTAATTTATAGCTTCAATCTATCCCACTGCAACTTTTAGGGAAATAAGATTCGCTATTCTTAGTTTGCTCCACTACATCTTCAGGGAGATAAAGTCGGTGGTGAATTCAATCTGACCTACTGCAACTTTAGAGGTATAGGATTGGTCGTTTTGATCTACTCCACTGCATCTTCAGGGAGATAAGGTTCAATCTGACCTTCTACAACCTCAGAGGTATAGGATTAACTGTCTTCAGTCCGCTCCACTGCAACTTTAGGGATACAAGACTTGCGATTTCAACCTGCTCCACTGCAACTTCAGAGAGATAAGGTTTATTTTGATCTGCTCTACCGCAACTTCAGAGAGATAAGATCTGTAATTTATGGCTTCAATTTGTTCCACTGCAACTTCAGGGAAATAAGATTTGCCGTGGTGGGTTTGATCCGACCTACTGCAACTTTAGAGGTATAGGACCTGTGGATTCGTAGATCTTGTTACACCATCCTCTAGGGAACATGACCTGTAGAATCAATTTATGGAATTATGCTTATGCATAATGATTAGGATGCCATGATCGGAATGAATCAAATGCTCCTAGTTAAATGTATTACGGATAACATTTGCATGAATGCAACATGTCATGGGAATGATCCTTTGTAGAAAGATTAGGATACAATGATCAAATTGAATCGAGTGATCCTAATAAATGTGTTTTGCACGAATGTAGAATTTCATGAGAATGATCCTTTTTTTAAAAGCTTAGGATTGACATTGCTCATTGTTCTTCCAGGTTGTATCACTGACGTAATATCCTGTCTTCTTGTTCAACTGATATTTTCAACAAATTCGAAGAAATGGTCACTGTGCAGAGTTTCCTTCTCAAACATTTCCAGCCCTTAGGCTTGGTGAGTTCTAGATAAAAGTCCTGCTTTAGGTTCTCATATTATTTAGAAGATTTCAAAGTAATATGCAAAACTCCTTTTGCAAAAATATTATTAGTCCATTAATCATTATATCAATACAAAATGCTTGAAAATAATCATAAATGATGGACAAAATGGAATTTGTCAAAAACGAAATCTGAAAAGAATAAGTTAATTAAAGGAAGCAAGCATTGCTGGAATACAAAACGATTAGGGGACAAGATAGGAGCCCTGTATATCGCAGTCTGAGCTTCTCTGTACAGACTTTCTGAAGACCATTTTAAGCTCAATATGTGTTTAGGAGATTGAGAGTACTCTGTTGACGATCCAAGATATAACATCCCTCCTTCTTCTTAATTTAGGTATGGCAAGATCACCGCATGCCCCGCGTTGATTGCAATTTGAGCCGCCTTTTTGTGTTTTCGGCTCAAAACCCTTTGGTCTCAAGGCACCCTTTGCGGGTTTTCACATTGGCCTCTCCATTTTCATTTTCATCAATATTTTTTTTGAAAAGGTCTCAAAGCGCCCTTTGCAGGTTTCCACTTTGGCCTATTTTCATCTTCAAGTATAGTACTTCTTGACTGAATCTGAGTTTATAGGATTGGGTAAGTTTTTTCCATCCATCTCAGCCAAGATCAGTGCTCCTCTGGAGAAAGCCTTTTTCACCATATAAGGTCCTTCCCAATTTGGCATCCATTTCCCTCTGAAATCCTTTTGCATGGGGAGGATCTTTTCCAAAACCAGGTCTCCCTCGTGAAATTCTCTTGGGCAAACCTTTTTTTTCATAAGCCCGCATCATTCTCTTTTGGTACATCTGACCATGGCGGATAGCCCGTTGGTACATCTAACTGTCGATTTAGTCAAGTTGGCGTATGAAGCAGCCTCTACCAACTTGGTGAAGCAATCAATGACCACAAAAACAAATCGATGCCTATTCGAAGCTTTCGGCGAAATTGGTCCAATGACATCCATGTCCCACATGGAAAAGGGCCATGGGGAAGTCATAACATGTGGGGGCGAAGGAGGTACATGAATTTTGTCCCCATAAATTTGGCATTTGTGACATCTCTTGGCATAGTTGATACAGTCTTCTTCCATGGTAGACCAATAGTATCCGAATCTCATAATTTGTCTAGCCATTGTGAAACCATTAGTATGTGTTCCACAAACACCCTCGTGGAATTCTTCCAGAATTTTTTTAGCTTCAACAACATCGACACATATCAACAATACTTAATCCTTTTTTCTTTTGTACAGGACCTACCCGGCTAAGACACAATCACAGGCTAGCCTTCTCAATGTCCTTTTGTCATTCTTAGTTACCTGCTCAGGATATTCACGATTTCTCACGTACCGCAATATATCGTGATACTAAGGGTGATTATCTCTTTCCTCTTCATCTATATTATAACAATGGGCTGGAGCTTCATAAATACTCATTTGGATAGGCTTCACATCCTTTTGTTTGCCCACTTTAATCATAGAGGCCAAAGTGGCCAAAGCATCCGCCATCTGGTTCTCTTCTCATAGGAGATAACTAAAAGTGATATCATTAAAATTCTCAATTAACCCTATAACTATCCTTGAATATTGATCAATTTGGGGTCCCTTGTCTCTCATTCACCTTTTAGTTGGTAGATCACTAGTGCAGAGTCTCCATATACTTCTACCACTTTGATTCTGTGCTCCGTGGCTGGCGAAAGTCCCATGATACACACTTCGTATTCTGCCATATTATTTGTACAATCGAAATCCAATTTGCAAGTGAATGGATAATGATCTCCATTTGGGGATACTAAGACTGCCCTAATTCCATTACCGACAGCATTTGATGCTCCATCAAAATTTAGCTTCAAAGATGATTCTTTAGGGTGTCTTCCTTCACTGCCGCTACATACATTAAATCCTTTTTTGGAAAACAAATTTCAATGGATCATAATCCTCTAAAGCTCTGCTAGCTAGAAAGTCTGATGTTGCTCTCCCTTTCACAGCTTTTTGACTCACATAGACGATATCGAATTCAGAAAGTAGGATTTGCCATATGGCCATCCTTCTATTTAAAGCAGTTGGCTCTATCATGTACTTTAGGGGGTTTAATTTCGAGATTAACCAGGCCGTGTGGTACAGCATGTATTGCCTCAATCTCTGATTTGTCCAAATCAATGCATAACACAATTTCTCAATGGGCAAATATCTCATCTCACACTCAGTGAATTTCTTACTGAGGTAGTATATCGCCTTTTCTTTTCTTCCTGAATCATCATGTTGACCCAGCACACATCCCATAAAGTGATCAAACACTGTCAAATACAGGATTAATGGCCTATCCGGGCATGGGGGTGACAATACTAGAGGGTTTGACAAGTACTGTTTGACCTTATCGAAAGCTTTCTGGCATTCATCATCCCACTCGCCTGGATTATGTTTCTTCAGAAGATGAAATAAGGGATCACATTTCTAGGTTAACTGTGAAATGAACCGAGCAATATAAATTAACCTTCCCAAGAAACCTCGAACTTCTTTTTGAGTGCATGGTGGAGGCAATTCCTGTATAGCTTGGATCTTGTCTGAGTCAATCTCGATTCCCTTCCCGATGACTATGAAGCCCAGCAATTTGCTAGATCTAGCTCCAAAAGTACATTTCATTGGATTGAGCTTCAGTTGGAATTTTCTCAACCTCAAGAACAGCTTCCTCAAAACTCAAATGTGTTCCTCTTCTATTCTAGACTTTGCAATCATGTCATCCACATAAACTTCGAGTTCTTTATGCATCAAGTCATGGAACAAAGTCACCATGGCCTCGTATGTAGCTCCCATATTTTTCAACCCAAATGGCATCACTTTATAACAGAATGTACCCCATAAGGTTATGAAGGTAGTTTTTCCCATGTCCTGAGGGTGCATCCATATCTGATTGTACCCCCGAGAACCCATCCATGAATGAAAATAACGAGTAACCTGCCGTATTGAAGTGGGGTAACAAAAAATTATCCTTTGGGCTAGCCTTATTTAGGTCTCTATAATCTACACACATTTGCACATTCCCATCTTTCTTAGGGACAGGCACGATGTTGGCTACCCATTCTGAATATTTGATCTTCTGTAAGAATTCAGCATCAATCTGTTTTTTGACTTTCTCCTTTATTTTTAGCATAATATCCGGCCTAATCCTTCAGAGCTTTTGCTGAACTGGCTTGCAATCCTCTTTTATGGGAAGGTAGTATACTACAATGTCACTGCTTAACCCCGGCATATCCTCGTATGACCACGCAAAGACATCATTGAATTCTTGAAGTAAATTTATGAGGTCTCACTTCATTTTTTCATTTATGCACATTCCAATTTTCACCGCCTTTTCCTCTTCCAAGGTCACGACCTCCACTATCTCTTCATGAGGTAGAATTTGTTTTTCCTCCATTCTACCATTCTTAACAAGTTTAGAAATAAGCCACAGTCTATGTTATCTTCAAAGTCCTGGGATCCCTCTAAATGCATGTCTTGCTCAAAAGGGGATTCTGATCTAATAACAGCATTGCTCATGTCGTTGATATCTAGGAATCTGTTGTAGGTACAAAGGAATATATAAAAAAATAAATAAATTTAAGAATAATTATTTGTACAGCATGATCATGAAGAATAAAAGAATATTTTGATTAAAGAATGATTATTTATATAATATGATTATGGATGAATTGGAAAGAATAAAGAATATTCGATCAAAAAATTCAGAAGCGTTTTCATTGAATTAAAGATTTTTAGGACATAAGCCCTTTTCACAAAGGATGCTTATTACTCCTAGGCATAGAGCAATAAGTGTTCTGAGACATTACTCTGAAATAGTTCTAAACACTATAGGGATCTCCTCTACAGTCCAATTATCTAGAATACTCCCAGGTTCAAAGGGGCGGATGTCCGACAAGTTCTCCCCTTCAATTGCCTCTTCTGATATGGCATTAATGTAGACACTGCCCAACATTGCTATTGTAACAGCCTGGGTTAGACCCTAGTCGGAACAGTGGTTCGAGATCACAAATCTGAGGTCATAAAAATATTTTAATGATATTTTTTGTGTGAAGGATATGTGACATAGCACAATGTAAAATTTCGTGTGATGATTTGATCGCTTTAATGCCGAATTAAGAAAAGGGACTTAATCGCATAGAGAGTAAATTGCTGTGTACTGAGTGGTGAGTACTTAAATGTTGATGGCTTCTTAAGGATGAGGCCTTATGTTGCTAATGAACCATTTTTAAGTTAGTGGAGTGTTAAATGACAAATTAGTCTTAAGAAGTATTTGTTTTATATGATTTATAAAGGGAAAAATTGGGATTTGATTAATAAGTTATTATTAATAAAAAACAAAACAATTTGATGGCCATTTTTATTTCATCTTTCTTCCACCGAAACTAGAGAAGAGAAATAACCATTGAAGCTTTAAGATTTTCGGCACTTACTTAGCTTAATTCAAGGTATGTTTTCGGTTAGTTTTTGATAATTTCTACATTTTGTGATCGTTGCTTTGTGCTTTACAAAACCCATGCACAAATTCCATGTATTGATGAATGTTGAGCTATGTGCTAGTTGATTTTGAAATATGAAAACTTAGTGTTGGATTATCATAGTTTGTATTGAGATTTTTATGAAATTGAGTATTTTGGGCTAAATTGAGAAAATGGAAAGTTGAGGGACTAAATAGCAAATTTGATGAAATATTTGGACTTGTATAATTCCTAGAAAGGTTCAACTAAGCTTGTGTTTGGTGGAATTTGGTGAATTTGATGTTTTGTGGGATAGGGACTAAAGTGTCAAAATATGAAAAATGTGAGGGCTAATTTGAAAAATACCCTAAATGTGTGTATGTGGACTAAATTGAATTAGTTAATGATTCAATGGATTGAATTTGAATGTGTATAGACCAAGAGAGGAGAGGTTCGGATTGAGATCAAGGAAAAGATAAAGTGCTCGATTAGTCGCCGTTTCGGTATTTTGACATCCGAGGTAAGTTCAGATATAATACTAGTTGTAAACCTTATATATGTGAAATAAATTGAATGGATGTATATGTATCTATGAGATTCGAAATGCTATGTGCTGAATTAAGATAAAAGGGGCACTAAGTGGGCAAAATTTGAAACGAGAAAGAGATGATTGGCACTGTGTGTGCGAAATGATAGAAGCTTCGGCTTATCGACTTAGCACTATGTGTGCGATACCGATATAAGTTCGGTTTAATGTATTGGCACTAAGTGTGCGGTGATGATTATGTTCAGTTATGAAATTGGCACTAAGTGTGCGAAAAAATCAATGGAATACTAAGGGTTGAACGAGAGGTAATATCGAACAATTGAGTAGCATAAATGGTAAGTAACTATGTGTTGATCAAGGTACATTTGAACCTATGTGGTTGATGATAGATTTAAGAGTTGAATAAATAGATAATTGGGTATGTGCTTGAGATTGATAATATGGCTAGTTATGCCTTTATCTATGTGATGGTACATATATATATACATATTGATGTTGTAGTAGCGAGTAATATGTATTATATTACAAACTTACTAAGCTTTGGAAAGCTTATTGTGTGATTTGTTTCTCTGCCTTGCAGTGTTAGTAAAGCTAGCTTGGATCTGGGATCATCAGCTTCTCAATCACACTATCGTCATTCTATTTTTGTACTTTTGGAAAGATGTATATAGATAGAATATGGCATGTATAGGCTACTTAATTGAATCAAGTTTGAGATTTGTAAGTAGCCATGAGATGTGGCTAGATATGTGATAGGTTTGGCATGAATGAATGTGGTATATATATATGATGCATCTTTTGGCATGATTTGTAGATTGATAAATTTGCTATTGAGTGGTAACTTTGTGTTGATAAATGCTAGTAGGGGTAGTGAGATTTTGGAATGAATTATGCTTGTGATAGATTAAGTATTGGTATTGAATTGGGTATGATTAGAGTTGGTATTGATTGCATGTTTTAAATTGCTAAATTGGTATGCTTTTAGATGGCATTATGTGCATGAGATGTTTGGTTGATTGGTTTGTAAGTTTGACCTTAAGTTGGTGGCATTATGTGCGAGAAATGGCAGTATATGACCTTATAGGACACGGCCTTAGCACACGGGTGTGCTTGTTAGTCGTGTTGACTTTGGAAGTATACAACCAAGGGGAGGTCACACGGGTGTGTCATGTAGCCGTGGGAGAGGCACGGCCTACCCCCACGGGCGTGTCTCCCCTGTATTCTAGAAAAGTTTCATTTTTCATGAAATTTTATATGTGTTTCGATTTAGTCCTGACTCAGTTTATAAGAATGCTTAGGGTCTTGGTGACTCGTTTAAGGGACACTATGATTGTATATGAATGTGTTTGATGATGATTGACTTTGTGTCGTGAATGCGATGTGAAATGATCCTATTGTTCGGTAATGCCTCTAAACCCTATTTCAGCGACAGTCTCGGGTTAGGGGTGTTACAGCTATACTGTCTTCTTCTTTTGGCGTCTTCTGCTCAGTACGAATGACCCTCTCGACACAACGGCTTTTAATATGTGTGGAATTATCATTGGCTCCCACTTGACTTCCTCTCCGTTCACCCTTGCTCTTCTCCTCTCTTGCTTCCTTTCGAGTTCCTTCTTTCTTTGTCTCGCGTCTGGCTTAAACCCTAAGTCAAAGCTGTCTCGTTTTTCCTTTAGCAACGGTACCTCAACCTTTCCTTGGAGGTATTTTCGTAGCCCTTTTCCTGGCAAAAATCCTTTTCCTAAGGTCATTTGCAATCCTATTCTTATGGATTTAGAGATTTTTAGGATCGAAATTATGTTTCCTTCCATAATAAAGGCTGCATTTACGAATTCCAAGGATCAAAAAGAGCACTTGATTGCCTCATCATTCGTCTCCAGATATGGTGCATCGCTGGTCACGGCTACTATAATATCCTCTTCGGCCTTTATTGTCACTAGCCGGCCTTCTGACACTAACTTCAATTTCTAATGTAATGATGAAGGTACCACTCCCGCTGAGAGAATCCATGGCCTTCCTAGTAAATAGTTATAGGAGGGCTTGATATCCATGACTAAGAAATCCACCTCATAAGTAGTCGGACCAATTAATAAGGGTATCTCAATTCTCCTTATGACTCTTCTTTGGCTTGCCATCAAACACCTTCACTATGTTCTGGCACTCTTTCTTGTGTGAACTATCCACCAGTAATTTTTTTAATATGGATAAGGGTAATACGTTTAGTGCTGACCCGCTGTCTATCAAGACCCCCAGCAATGTGTACCCTTTGCATCTGGTGGTGATATGAAAAGCCTTAGTGGATCCCCTGCCGCCTAGCATAATTTCATCATCGTTGAAATAGATAAAATTGTCATCACTTATGTTACCATTCAATCTATCCAGTTTATTGACCGAGATATTATTGGCCACATAACTCTCTTTCAAAACTTTCATCAATGCATTTTTGTGCACGTCTGAACTCAAGAGCAAAGCTAATACAGATATACATGCGGGCTGTTTATGCAACTGCTCCACCACACTGTACTCGCTGTGTTTTAAAAATTTCAAAAACACCCTAGCTTCTTCCTCCCTCACCGGTTCATTGACAAGTGACTCTAGCTCATCAGATTTTTCCTTCTCTTGTTCTACTATTAGAGCTTTCCCTTTTATTGGTTTTGGTCAGGTATTTACCAAATCGTAGCGTCTCCCACTACGAGTATAAGAACCTACATCTTGATCTTCCTTTGCTAAATTCTCTTTTTCTTGGATTGTCACGTTACAATCACAGTTCCAAGGGACTGTCTTGCTATCCCTACATGGAAAAACTACTGGCTTTTGGATTATGACTCGCAGTGCCACTTGTGTTTCAGCTTCATTGACTCTTGGCTTAGAGATGATCACTACTGGGCGGCTGCCCTTTTGGACCCGTTCCATTAACCCCTCATCTGAAGCATAAACCTCTCGTCCTTCTGATCCTTTAAACTCCTCGTAAAATTCCATCTCTTTATTATCCATCAAATTTTGCACTACGACTTTGAACTCGGTGCATTTTTGGATTCCATGCCCCTCTCTATTATGGAACTCGCAATGGTTCCTCTTTCCTTCGGACCTCTCTTCCGAACCCAATATGATCAGTCCTCTCTCGACCATCTCCCTCCAAACTTGTCTCAATAGGATTCTGACCTCTGCAATCTCATTTTTGAATTTCCTCCCACCATTATTTATTCCATTTACTCCTTGATCGGTATGATTAGGCAAGGGGTTTCTCGCTACATTTGGTACGGGTGAGTCGTCAAACTTTACGATCCCTATTTTTATTAGTTTTTCGACTACTTTCTTGAACATAGTGCAATTTTCAATTGAATGCCCCACAATCCCAGCATGATATTCACAATGGCCGTTTACATCATACCACTTGGGAAACGGGGGTTGCAGTGGTGTTAAGTAGAAAGGGGACACTACATGTGCATCAAAGAGGTTCTGGTACAACTCTTTATACGTCATGGGTATAGGTGTGAACTCTATCCTTTTGGCGCTCACCCTTGTAGTGGATTCTTGTTTTGGGAGACCTTGATGATTAGTGGTTGTTATTTTTTGCTGGTTCACCGTGATCGCTCTCGGATGACCTTTGTTATACGTACTCGTGTTATTCACCTCATTCTCCCTCCTTCTCGAGGCTAATCTCTTGGTGCCTTCCCCTGCTTCAATCTTTCCACACCTTATTGTATTTTCTATCATCTCCCCAGATATTACGATATTAGAAAAGCTTTTAGTAGCGCTTCCCAACATATGGTTGATGAAGGGAGCCTTCAAAGTACTGATGAAGAGCATAGTCGTCTTGATAAACTATAAAAGTAACATATTTTAATCCCAAATTTAGTATGCTTTTTTGATGATTTAGCCATTGATTTTATATAAAAGGTGCTTGTAATCCTTTCTTTTCATGTCATATACTCAGGAAAGCACCCGAGGATAAAAAGAACACAAAATGGGCTTAAAACGGAGTAATTGGGCCTTAGCAAGAAATCAACACATGGCCCAAAGCTCACATGACCGTGCCTCGTCGACTGCCTAGAGCACGGCCTCAACTCCGTCACACATGGCCGTGCATCATCCATTTATCATACGGACGTGCCTGGTGATCTACATGGCTGTGTCCCAATCGACAGACCTAAAGCACGGCCTGAATCTCGACTTTCATGGTCGTACCCAAAACAGCAAAACCAAGGCACAGCCCAACCCTAAAATTACACGGGCGTATGCCATGGGCGTGCCCCTACTACGGGAAAGAGAAATTTCACTCAGAATTGGATGCTTGAAGCCAAAGAAACATACTCTTAAGTCTACCTAAACTCCCTAATAGTAATTCTACTTGAAGGAGGTACTTAGGAGCCAAGTGTAGCATCTCAAAGCCTATATAAACAACCTAAGGTAGACATTGAAGGAGAGCTTTTTGTAGAGGCTTTTGCCGAAGCTTTCATCTTTTAGGGAATCACTTGAAGATAGCTAGTTGATCCATCTCAAGAAGCCAAAACTCTATTCAAGACAGAGGATCTCCTCTTCAATTCCTTCAGGGGGTTTTAGGGATTTCCTATGTTTCGTTTTATCTTTTCTCTTGAGATGTTTTCTTATTTTGTTATGAACTTCCCTTCAGATACCTGAAGGGGATGAAAATTATGATGGATTTTGTTATTTGACTTTTAAATTATACGATAAGCAGTTAGTTTGTTCTTAATTATGTTGCTAAATTTAATCTGATGTGCTTAGGTGGAGGAGGAATAGACCCTACCTAAGAGTAGATCTAGCATAATTGAGTAGAGTTGATCAGGCACCTAGAGATAGGGTTACGAGATTTTTCCAGATTAGGGTGAAACCTAATATGGGAATCCATTAATCGATTTACTGCTTCCGTAGGGGGTTATTATATGAGAACGATAGTTCCACTAATTAACCTAAGGTTAGATGTTATTCGCCTCGAGAGACGATTTAATGTAGGTTAGGGAGTCTCACGGATCAAGCTAAGTAAAGAAATCATATGGTTTGGGGAATAAATAATAAGTGAAGTCATTGGTGGATTCTTCCTGAGGGTATCGTCTTCATCAACTGAGTTTTCCTAAAGTCTTTCTCCCCTTTATTCTTTTGTCTTTGCATTTAGTTTTTGTTTATTTTCATTAGTTTAATAAACCAATCACTCCATATTTCAGGCTAAATAATAGAAAGAAAGTGAGTAGTAGTACTTTTAGGTTCCCTTGGGATAAGATATTCTTGCCTAAACTATACTACTGTTCGATAGGTGAACTTGCCTCAATCGTTGTCATAGTTACTCTGCAGGTTTGCTCATTCTTTATAAATATTAAAACTCGAGAGTTTGACATGATCACGTCTCTTTCTCTAAGAGTGGGGGTTGGACTTGCGTCACCACCTCTCTCCATCACTGGACATACTACCTAAAGCTCTCATTTGTCTTCTTCTCCATGTTCTAGAGTGTAATCCTGTTGGGTGCTATTTCTGTCACGTGGTTGTACTGCTTCATGTAAGCTTGAGCCAAGTCTTTCCATGAGCCAATTTGGGAACTGGTTAACTGATTGTACCATTTGGCCGCAGACCCGGTCAGACTTTCTTGAGAGAACTGGATTAATAACTAGTCATTGTTGACATATCCTGTCATTCTTTGATAGAACATTGTTATGTGAGCTTCAGGACAGCTAGTTCCATTGTACTTCTCAAACTCTGGCATTTTAAACTTCAGGGGGAGCGTCAGATTTGGGACCAAGCTTAAATCCTTCGTATCGTTCCCGCAACGGGAATCAATAGTTTCCATTGCTTTAAACTTCTCTTCTAGCCACTTACACCTTTTTTCTAATTGCCTTTGGGATTCTGTCGTCACTCTTTCTTCTCCTACCACTTCATCCAAGTCAGGAACAATTGGATTGTTTGAATTATGGCCAGGGTTAGAGCCTGAGCCAGCCTGGAAATTCATCTGTGTCAAGGCTCCATCCTGAATCTGTTGCGGCCTAATAGAGACAGATGGCCTTTGTGAATTTATCTCTGGTGGTGAATGTACATGCATTGGGGTAAAACCAGGAGGATATTGATTACTTTCCATGATATTATCCATAAGGCCTTTCCCTTTTTCTATTCCTCCAGCCAGTAATTGAGTCAATTAAGACATCATATTTTTTTGTGATTCCATCATCCGATCCATCATGTCCTGTTGGATCTTAGCCAGCTGCTCTTGCATTTATAGCTGAAGTTTATCTTGCATCTCCCTTTGGAGTTGTTCAAGCTTCTCTAATCTCTGATCCATATCTTTCGTCTTGGTTCGGGTGCCGTAGGGATGTTTGGTTTTGCTGGTGTCCAAGTTAATGCTGAAATAATTTTTTTATTCAATTAGAATCTTTCAGTGAACTTTAATGCATATGATGCAATGCAGATGCATGAAATGAAAAAGACGTCGATTCTGATTCAATTCTATTTAGAAAACTTTATTAGAAAAGAAAGCTCTTTACATAAAACGGATTACTAGTACGGCTTTGCCCTAATGCTCAGAGTTTTAACCTTCCTAAGCAACGAAGCTAGTTCTTGATCCCTGTCTGATTCCAGCTCATACTTCATACTTAGCATGTCAGCCTGAATTGCCAAGGTTTGAAGATGGTTAGCTATCTCCCTAATCTAAGCCACAGCTTCACCCATAATGTAATCTCGATCCCTAACTTGACTCTGAGAGTAATGAAGTTGTTCCTTCCAATTCTCCTCATTTACTTCAAGAAGTTCTACCCGAAGTTCACAAATTTGCAAAGTAGACTCTAGCTCTTCTATTCTTCTCTTCATTTCTTAAATTTTGTTCAAACTGGCTCTTAGCTCAGCCGTGGAATTACGATTTCTATACTGGTAGAGTGCTTTTTCAAGCTCTGCCACTCTGGCCTTTAATTCGTCTTTTTCGCTCTGGGCTTCTGATAGACTCTTTTCTAACGTCTCTCTCTGAGTTTGAGCCTCTTGGAACCTTTTCTTCCACTGATCAGCCTTGGTCTTTTCAATTTGAATTTCCTGTCGGCACTGCTCTGAAGTTTTCCTTAATTCAGCAGTCCTCATTGATAGACACATCTTCTTATAGTCCGTCTTTAAACTATCCAAATCCTCTTCAACCCGATTTTTTACTTTTCTTAACTTCTCAGCCTCTGCCTTTTGCACCTCCACAACTAATCTTAAGTGCATTTTTTTCTTCCTCTAGCTACTTAATCATTTTCCCAAATTCAAAACTTTTCTTTTCAAAGTCTTTTCTTATGATCTCTAGCTCTGACGGGACAACTCGTAAGTATTCTTCCATCGGTTGAACGCCTTCTAGACTTGGCCTTGAGATGTTGTCATTAATCCTTCTACTGAACCATCCGTTATACTCGGGACTAGTCATTGATCCTATCATCAACTGTTTCATCCGACGAGTATCCTCTTCTTGTAATTATCTCCTTTATTCTAGAACTCGCATTGCGCTAGACCATGTGTTACCGGTACAAACTGCCTTGATCCGTATTGTCTTAGTACTAGTAAATGAGTGTAACCAATGGCTCCCCAAATTCTAAGCAAAGGGACCCAATCAAAACTCCCGCATTGGAACAAGATCTTATTGGGTACCAACCAAGGAGCTCTCCATTTAATATCCTCTTCCGAAGATTTTGGAGAAGTGCTGTCCAATTCTCTTCTGACAGGTCATCTCTTTTTGGCGTTGCTGCTATCTCTTTCAATAGGGAATAACTATTAATGAAAACCCGATAAGAAATCCTATCCACCTTCCAAAAGTGGTTGTGAAACCAAACTAATAACCACTTAGCGCACCCTATGAACTTGCCCTCTATGGATCTTCTACATGCATTTAATAACCTAAAACTCTCGGCCAAGATTGTCAGAACTGGCGTGATCCCTTTACTAAGTCGATCAAAGAGATCTCTGACCGCTTCATCTACATACCCTAAAGCCCTAGGGAATAGCATCAATCTGTAGATGCTCAATGTAGAGACATCAACTTTGTTTTTTATATCAGGATGAGCTAAAATCAAATCCCTCAAGTTCCTCCAAGGGATGCACATATACTCACCCTTTTGCTTAATCCTGGCTGTGATCCACTGCTCGTTCATTCCCGTAACGTTCATTAATTTCTTTTAAAAGGCTGGGACATAAGCAACTCTCGAATAAACTTTATCCACTTGGGCTTTTGGACAATGCAGTAGAGCGGTGTATTCCTCCACGGTCGGCACCAAATCCACTCTCCCAAAGGTAAAGCAACTATATGCAGGGTTCCAGTACTGAGTGAGGGCCGGGAATAATTGTTCATCTACTTTGATGTCAAGTAAGTATGGCAAATCCCCATAACTATGGTAGAACAACCTCTTGGTCTCGTCGTTCCATTTATCCCATATCTCCTTTAACTCTTGGAGGTTATTTTGCGTAACACTAACATGAGTGTAGTCCCATAACTTGACATATGCCCTACAGTTAGGCTATCCCCCTTCTCTAATTGTGTTGTTTCTGACCAAGTTCGGACAATCGCATTATCTTCCACTTTATCAAGAAAGTCATTTTCCATGTCGAGCTCTCTAATTTAGCAATTGAACCTGAATCGACACCTTTTCCTAATATAAAAATGCATGCAAGGTGTAACATCCTAAAAAAATTAGAATATTATTTTATTATTTGTGTTGGCTTGGGTATGAATTTTGTGTGTTTAGCATAGTATGGTGTAGGCTTGTTTTTATTAATGAAGCTAGAATAATTGTTAGTATTAAAAATTTAGTGAAGTGGATAAGGTGAACTTGACACTTAAGTTAATTTAAGTGTTAAATTTAGCACATGAGGAGCTAGTAGCAAGATGGTTAGAATGCATGAAGTGTTGCTTGAGGGAAGTGGTTCGAGTAGCATGTTTAGCATTTTGAAGACTTTATTTTTATGTATCCTAGCATTAATGGACGGTCAAGCTTGACATATAGAAGGTTGGACTTTCAATTTCTCTTTATGGCAAGTTGAATATTAGTTTAAGGTAAGCTTGTATTTTGGACTAGGGGAGGGCTTGACCGATTTTTGATGGAAGCTTTGGTAGGTTAGTAGCTAGTTGGCCATATTACCTAAGCATTTGAGCATCACTTTCTTTTCTCTCCACAAACACTCCCTATAGCTGAATGTGTCTTGGGCATAAGTGGAGTTTTTGGTGTTAGTTTTGGCCTTCAATATTTGTTTTGGTGTCATAACCAAAAATCCTTTCTAGGTTTTGTAAGTTTCTCCCTAGTGCATCAAAGTGAAACAAAAATCAAAACCATCATTGTGCTTGGCCGAATCTCTTTTGTTCACAACTTCTTTTCCATTCTTTCATACTTGTTCAACCTACATTTCTTCTATTTTCTCTTGGCCGAAACTTCCTTCTCCCCATTCCTCTTTACTTTCTTTCATTTTTGTTCAAAGCCATAAACATCCCTCTCCCATTGAAATCTCTTTCTTTTTCTTCCTTTTTCCTTTCTCTTTCTCCACTCTAGCCGAATTCTTTTTGTTGTTACAAATCAACCATATTGCCGAAACTTCCCATACTCTTTTTGAATTGTCTTGGCTGAATATCATCAAGGGTAGGATTTCATTTGGTTTTCTTCAATCGGTTTTGGAAGATAGGTAAGTGTTCATGGTCGAATTTCCTATTATTTCTTTTCTCTTTTCTATGCCGTTTTCTCATGGACTAAGGCCGAACTTTTGGGCATTATTTGTAAGATTCTAACTATTATTAGGAACCGATCATTATTATAGGCTCTTTGGGAATTTGGAAGCATTTGATTTAAGCCCTATCTCTCTAGCAATCAAAAGTTGGTAAGTCAAGTGGTAAGGACTCTTGTCGGTTCTTCATCTCTTTTGATGGTTGAAAAGCTATAGGCTTTTGGATTTAGTGGCTTGGCTGAATGGATTTTATGTATAATCTAAGTATTGGCTGATTGTAGGACAAGGTGATCTAGTGCAGTAGATCGGATCTTCAGATTTTAATACTTGCGTTAGTGCGGTGTGTATCTTACACACTTTATAATTTGGGTTATATATATTTATATACATATTAACTAAACATGTTATTAAAGTGGGAATCTATGAGATTTTTGATAAGATACCTTGATGGGTATGTGCAAGGATTTGGGTAAGTCCGTTTCAATATGATGTTAATATATGTTGATTGATATCATGATCTATTATTTAAATATGTTATATGATCATATCAAAGTATGATGGCATGATTGATACTCTTAATACATTGGTTTGGGAATATGAGTGGAGGGGGAAGGATTTGATATCCGTGTCTTTGGACACCAGAGGTTTGGCACCTCCAGTGATTTGGTATCACATTTGTGTCTTTGGGACACCAGAGGTTTGGCACCTCATAGCGACTCGTCCCTGTGGTCTAGCACCACCGTGGGTTGGCCCCACTTTTGAGATATGGGATCGTCGCCAGTGATTTGGTATCACACGTGGGTTGGCCCCACAGATGGATTATTCGTGACTTTGAGTCACCAGTGATTTGGTATCACATTTTTGGATATCGTGACTTTGGGTCACCAGTGGTTTGGCACCACCAGTGGTTTGGTACCACACGGGGTAGAAAAGGAGTTATGGTTGGCTAGGTTGGGTGCATAATATATATGTTGCTTGATTATAAATTGTGTAAGAATGTTGCATTAATCGGGGGAAGGATTTATGCACTGAGTCTTGGTGACTCACCTTCTCCCTTATCATTTCAGGTGATTCGTGAGATCGCGGATGAGGAGCCGGATGAACTCGAGGAGGCCATGCAATAAAATTTGATTTTTCATGAACTTCGATTTGGGGTACTTTAATTTATTTTAATTTAGTTTTTGTTTTATTTTGGGTTTGTAATAAGGCCTCTTTAATTATGTTTTTGGATTATTTATATGCTTTGGATATGTTTTAAATATGGCTTATAAATTATTTGGTTAATTTAATAATTGAGCCCAAAGTTTTCTAAAATAATAAAATGCAATGGTTTTAAAATCTTACCATCGGGTAATATAAATCGTTTGATAGTAAAATATAGATTAAGTGTTTTTCTAAAATTTTAATGATTTCAAAATATTAAGTTACTACATTCAAAATGCAAATGGTTTTCAAATTAATAATTGAGTTTTCTTAAAATGATATAAATGTTTTCTAACCTATGATTTATCAACTAAGTTTTAAAGTTTTATTTATGAAATTACAAAGTAAATTATCGTTTAAACTTATTATACACTGATTTCTACAAATATAGAATTTTCAAAGAGTTTTTCACAAAAATTTAATCGGTCACTCAGTTTTCTTCAAAATGTTTTTTTAGTGACATACCAGATCCGGTCGTGGCGTATTGACCGGGTTTGGGGTGTTACACAAGGTAACAAAGATAAAACACAAAAAATTAGTACAATATATAGGAACAAAATTCAAAGCATGTAAAAACATTCAAGCGCCTATCTAGGTGACCACTAGAGGTTATCACAGCTCTACCTGGGGTGGGCTCTTAGGGCTTTCTATATGCAGTTTGGTTCTAAAGAGAGGTACCCGAACCAGCAAAATCCTCGATCCTCACCCATTATAGGCTCATATGGACCAAGTTCAGTTCAGGGGGACACATTTCCCTTTGGTTGCATGGAGATGAAAATCTCACGAAGACATAGGTACGGATGTATCCCGAAAGCGATTCACTATCCTGTACGAAGGTGAAAACCTCACGAAGGAGTAGCTTCTCACTCCCACTTAAAAGGGTGTGACCCGATGGTCATGCAATATGTTGCAAACATATTCTATAGGACTCGAACCAAAACAATCAAATGAGATGACGCAAGTAAATGCAATAAAAAGGATCGTAATTTTTGAATCAAATTTTTAATTTTCGACAAAAGGAAAAAAATTAATCAACTTTATGGCTCGACCCTCTCCCAGTCCCTAGTGGAGTCGCCAAGCTGTCAAAACCATTTTTTCTTTGGAAAACGGGATCGACTTTTAAAATGAAAATTGGAGTCGCCACCAATCCTTTTTGTTTAGGTCTGATCGGGTCACCTATAAAACATTTTGTTTTATTTTTAAAAGAAATTAATTTTGGTCTACGAATTTCAAGAAAAACGGGTTCGAGAGTCGGTTATGTACGAGGAAGGATTAGCACCCTCACAACGCCCAAAATTGGTATCAAATTGATTAATTGATGTCCTAATGTCAAAAATTTGAAAAGATTCAAAAATATGACCTTTTTTATTAAAGAAAACTTGATGGAATTATTCCGAATGCCGAGACCCGCTTATTTCGAAAGAATAAAATATCATACCCAGTGAGTTAGGATACAATATTTCGAATCTTCAAAAATACGCTTGTCTTTTGACATTCAATACTCATACGTTTAAAATTAAGAAGGATATTCGGTTATTTGGGTCAAATGAAAGATCGAAACCCAGTAAGTTAGGGCACTATTTCTCAAAATTCCCGAATACAAAATATTGCCTTTATTTTTTTGGAAATCCTTATCTCGAGATAACAAAACATCATATTCAGTAAGTTAGAACACAACATTTTGAATTCCTGAGAATAAATTTTTTTAAAATGTTTTGATTTAAAAAAAGACTCAGTTATTAGGATTTAACGAGAAAAATCAGAACACAGTAAGTTAGGGCACGATTTTCTTGAAATGTCCAAACACGAGCATTGGCTTGTTTAAAACTTTGAGTAAACATGATTTTAAAACTTAAATGGTGTTGAAACATGATGTTTTTTAAATAAATAAAATGCGATGGCATAATAACATACAATGCGGAGCAATTGTTTACAAGTGAAATACAACACTATTGAACCGCAAATAGCAAATAAATATAGGATGAGAATTAAACACACATAATAGCAATAATCACCGAACATGGAATTAATGGTAAAAAATAAAATAAAATACATACAAGTATAATATATGTAAAACATATTTGAAATAAACAAAAGTGATTTTAAACATGTCTTAAAACAAAAAGATTTTAAAGGATTTAAAAATATAAAAATACGCATGGATTTAAAAACATATATATACGAAATAATGAGGAATTAACAATGTATTATAAATATCATATGAATTTTGAATCAAAAGATGTATATATATATAAAAACTAAATGAAACAATAAAAACATTTTACAAATGAAAATATAAAAAGATGAAGTGGTTTAAAATAATATATTAAAATAATTTTAAGGAGAAATAAACTACAAATAGATTAATAATAATATAAGTTAAAAATACGATAGGTTCAATTGAAACAAATTCAAATTCCAATGATCAATTGAAAAAAACTTATAAAGTCAGTAAATTAAAAACGAAGGACCAGGATGAAAGGCACCCTGAAACATAGGGACTAAAAACGCGAATATTCAAGTTCTTTAAATGAAACGTTTAAAAGCGGACAATATTGCAATGTTGTATAAAATTCGAGTGCAAAATTAAGGAAATAGAGAACACCTATATGGCTTAATCAGCTTGCAGCAAAACAAAGAAGGATTGAATATGCAAATATTCCTTCAAAGACCGAAACGCGAGGATCTTGGATACAATCAGATCGGGTCATCGGGTTGCTCTACATGGCGTCGTTTAAAGGCTATTGCAATGAGCCTAAATGGTGTCGTTTCCTTAATGGATTAAAACTAAATTAAAACAGGTCAAATATCATTTTGAACTAAACCCTAGCCCCTCCCCTTTTTCTTTTTGTTCTCAGCTGTAATATCCGAGATCTAGGGGTTAGGCATTTTTAACTTAATTGTATGTGGTGGCGTGCCTATGTGTGGTTTGAGTGTGTTTTGGGAGTTTTGGGAATTTTAGAATGTAGGAGAATGCCTTAGAAAAATCTTAGATTTTTAATTCTTAAAAAGGGAGCTAGTCAAGATAGGCCTTAAGAAAATTTCTTGGAGGATTTAATCACAAGAATTTAGTTGGCAAAGTGGTAAGGAGGCACCACTTAGGGCCTTGGAAAGTGATGCCACAAGCAGTGTGAGGGGGGCTTAGGTTCGAATCCCATGGATAGACTGAAGGTGACTTTTATTTTGCATTTGTATGGCATGTGTTGGTCAAACTTTAATTAAGGTAAGGTTGGACTTTATCTTTTATGGATAGTAGACTAAGGGAATAAGGTAAGTGTTAACTTAAGGTATGGAATCAAGAAAATTTGGTATGATAAGGGGACATAAGGCATGAATCAAGGGCTTTGTGGATAGAACTTCTTGATGTTGGGGGATAGAATTTCTTAAACTTTGGGAAAGTAGATGATTACAAGGCATGTATCAAGGTGGATGTTTTGGAAATTATTTCATGGCCATTTTGACCATGAATGTGGATGACATTATGGACAAGGGGGTGGCCAGATTTTGTTGTTGATTTTGGTAAGGATGAGTGGTTGGGTGTATTACCCATTTGGTCATTTTTTGTACTTCTAAAACACCTTTTCTTTTGTAGTCGATTTTGCATAGGGAGGTTTAGGCATTTCCTTGTGTGATTTCTTTTCCCGAAAGCTTTTGTGTTCTTTTTCTTTTTGAGACCGTAAACTAAGTAAGTGACCTCTTGTGCACCTCTTTCTCTTTTGATCATCTTTCTCCTCTCTTTATTTTGTTTAGGCTGAACCTCTCATCCCTTTTATTTCACCTTTGCCGCAACTTCTAAGCCTCACACTTTCCCTCTCCATTCTTTTGTTAAGAGCCAAACCACTCCATCATTCACTTCTTCTTTTCATAGTTCTTTCAAAAGTCGAATCCCCTATCTTGTGTCCATAGCCGTTTGCATCTCTACCCCTGCCGATTTATTCATTAGACCAAAAGCCTATCATCTTTCTCATCTGAACCGATTTCTCCACTTTAGGTTCTTCTTGTCGATTTCTTGGAGTTTAGTGACCATTTGCGCTTTGGTCATTACTTTTTCGGTAAGAATCTCTTCTAGGCTGATTTCTTTTCCTTTTCTTTTCTAACGATTGAAAAGCAAAACTCTAATCTCTTCTATTCTCTTTGGTAAAACCATGAAGGAAAGTTTCGGGATTTCTTTTGTAGCCAACGTGAAGAAGCATTAAAGGATTCTTTTGGGTTTGATTACACAAGGTAAGTGTATAGTGTTCGGCCAAAGGCCACTCTCATGAGTTCTATGTTAGAGCCGAATCAAACATAGTTGTGTAGGAGGGAATTCATCAAATCACAAGGTGCAAATCGTTTAGGCTTTGGGTTTCGGGATTTAGTCGACTGTGCCAAAAAAGGTGTGTAGTTATCACACTGATCTCCTGTTGTTTGTATTTGTTGTTATGTATATATATACATATAAGATGTGTATGATAGCCAAAAATAATGGCTGAGATGGTGGCTACCCATGGTGGGTATTCGGTTAACCAGGTCAGTTTTATGATATTATTTTACCATGGTATATGTGTGGAATTGTGGTAAGCATGTGATGTATGCTCATTGGAATTTTACAATTTTTTTGGCCATGATACTGACATATGCATAGGGATTGGGATATGATTATTGAAGGACAGGGTGTACATTTATGTACGTGGTTTAGTGATGGCTACAAGCCTCACGTGGATTGATGATCGGCTCTGTGCCTCATCGTGGTTGGTATCGGCTTTGTGCCATATCGTGGTTGGTGATGGCTATGTGCCTCATCGTGATTTGATGTTAGCTACGAGCTACATTGTGGATTGACGTTGACTGAGGTCGCGTTGTGGATTATACTGTGATTTATTTCACGTGGACCAGTGGCTTGACCACTTGGTGGATGGCATTACTTGCCAAATTGGTGTGTAGAGGTTGGAGGGTTGATTTAGTAATCCCCTGGTGTGTGGTGGCTGGATACGAGGGTGTGTAGAGGATGGACTCTAGGCTGGGTTAGGTGCATTTTGCATTATTATTTGATATGTGGATTGGTGTGGTTTGGGCTAAGCCCATGTGTGAAAATCTGTGGACTAATTACACACTGAGTCGGTTTGACTCACCCAATTTTTTTTACCAAACAATGCAGGTGATACATGATTCTTGGACCGGGCTAGAGCGGATACGAGGTGGCCATGCAGAAGATGTTTTTTGTTGTTTTATGCACTTTATATTTTCAGTATTTTGAGTAAATATTTATTGTAATAAGGGCCACTTAAAGTATTTGGGGACTTTTATTGTGTTCGAGTTAGATTGACAATCGAGATGATATTTGGAATGTTTTATTTTAGAAAGCGATTTACATCATCAAAACTTATATTAAAGTTTTAATTCAGAAATTTGTAACAACATAATTTTACTTAGAATTTTATATATACAATGTTTTTATAAATGACAGAAATTTTTTTATGTTTTCACCCTTATGACAAATTCTTTTCAAACTTTTTCCTCAGTAGCATTCTAGATTCGGCCGTAGCGTTTGGGCCGGGTTTGGGGTGTTTCATCAGCCACAGAGAAAAATCCCCTTTCGGCCACTATAATGCCATGGCCATCGGTGATTAGTAGCCCACTTAGGTTCGATCAACCGATCTCCTTCAAACCAGACCCGACCCTAGCCTTGACGACCACCTTTGTTTTGATTTCGACGAAAAAGGCAGTCCGTCGATTCAACTTTTGCAGTAAATCCCTTTTTTTATTTTTGCGTGTAGAGAAAGAGAGAAAGAAAAAATGCTACAGAAATAAATTCAAAGAAAAACAATAAAGAAAGATGAAATCGAAAAAGAAACCTTTTTGGATCTATTTCTAGTTTCTATTGATGTATTCTATGTGTGCGTAAAAAATTACAGGATGGCTGATTCGATATTATAGCCAAATCAAAATATAATTTTTGTATACATATTTTTTTTGCTGTTTCTCTGCTATTGAAGCCCCCTGTTTCCAGGTATGAATGGCGTGAAAGTGGCGTACGGAGGCACGTAGGGCGTGCGGAGACACAAATTGTGGAGCACGCATGCGCAGGGGAGGTTGCGCACTGGCTGATTCCAGAACCCTCTAGGGTTTCTGGAACGTCGAAAGTATTGGACCATTCGGGCCTACAAAGTTTTGTGTAATGGTTTGGATTTATTTTGGGTGGGGTTGGTTAGGCTAGGTTTTAGTTTATTTGGGTCCTAATCTGGGCCGTTTGTAAATGGACTATGGACATTGGTTTTTTTATACTGGATTTTATATTTTATATTTTCAAAAATGGTTAATGGTGTTTTATTATTTGGGCCCGGGCAAATTTTGGGCCCTACAGTGACCGTGTAACACCCCAAACTCAGTCAACACACCACGACCGAATCTGGCATGTCACGGAGCAAAAACGTTTCGAAGAAAACAAGTTGCCGGTTTAGTTTTAGCGAAAAGAACTTCTTTATTTGCTTTGAAATCCTGAAAGGCTTTTTAAAACTCATTTATCATTCATTGCTTATGAAAAATGTTGAAGTCTATTGAAACCCGAGTGAATTCTTACTTAATTAATTTAAAACCATTTGATTTTGAGCTTGGAAAGCTTAGATTTTGAAAAGCATTTAAGTTAATGTTGTTATCCTCTTGTAAATATTGTTACCCGAATGTAAGATTTAAAAAAACAACCGTTGTGTGGTATAATTTTCGAAAACTTTGGTTATCAGGTTATTTAAAACATGCTAAACTGTTTACTTAACAACATTTAGAAATTTTAAGCAGATATAATAAAACCCAAAATAAAAATACTAATGGCCTTATTACAAACCCAAATAAAATCAGAATTTAAAATGAAGGTACCCAAATCGAAAGTCCAAGTAAAATCGAAAATAAATGTCGATGGCCACCTCGAGTCCACCGGCTCCCCATACATGATCTACGAGTCACTGAAAGATAAGGAGAAGATGAGTCACCAAGACTCGGTGCATAATCCCCTTCCAATTACAGCAACATTCTTACACAGGTCATAATCAAGCAAACATATCATGCACCAAAAACCTAACCATCCACAACTCCTTTTTCTACCTCGTGTGGTACCAAACCACTGGTGGTGCCAAACCACTGGTGATCCAAAGTCACGAATAATCCATATGTGGGGCCAACCCACATTGTGATACCAAATCACTGGCGACAATCCCGTTTTATCAAATGTGGGGCCAACCCATTGTGGTACAAAGCCACTAGGACGAGTCGCTATGAGGTGCCAAACCTCTGGTGACCCAAAGTCACGAATATCAACTGTGGTACCAAACCACTGGTGACCCAAAGTCACATATATCAATCTTCCCCTCTTCTCATATCACCCACAATAATGCACATGCATATACATATCATGCCAACATGATTAATCATTAAACATATAATAAACCATAGCATATGCGATTTCATCAAAATCAAATATCTTAAACTTATCAAATGGACTTACCCGAATCCTAGCTCACACCCATAAGGGTACCAAATCGAAACCTACACAGTTTCGGCTTTTACATAGTTTTAGGTTATTAACAAGTTTACATAGATTATAAAGTGTGTAAGATACATACCTGGTTACTAACGTGACTATCGAATCCCAAAGATCAAGATCTAACGCACTAGATCCCTCCTTTCCTACATTCGGCCAAGACAACTGTTAACAAAAAGGCCATTCGGCTACACTTGTAAATCCCAAAAAGTTAACGCATCTAATAACCATCCTTACCTTAGCGCTTTTTGATCCACAGTCACAACCCGAGATATACGAGATAGAGCCTTCCCTACAATCGGCCAAGACTAAACACTTAATCTTAATAGCCTTCGGCTTTTCAAATCATTAAAAGAAAGATTGAGTCAGCATGAAACCTTAACACTGACTTACTAAGACCGATTGACAGAGAATAGGTGACCCCGATCCACCGCTTCAAAATCTCAGAGACCCTAGAAGAAACCGATTTCACAGATGAATGAGAACCATGTCAAAGGCTGAAATTCGGCTTTTTTTCTATATATGTCGACAGAGAGAAAAGAAGGAAATAATAGAGATTTGGCCAAGAACACTTACCCCTTCCAAAACCGATTAGAGAAGAAGACCGAAGGGATCTACCCTTGATTGATATTCGGCCAAAGTTTAGAAATAAGAAGAGGAGAGTAAATGAAGATTTCAGCAATGGTGGTGGAACAAACAAAGAAGTTTCGGCTATGGCTTTTGGGAGAAGAGAAAAAGAGATTCGGCTTGCAAGAAATCAAGAAAAGGTTAATGAATCATTCAGCACAAGAGAAGGTGAAGAGAAAAGAAAGTTGTCGATTTGGGAAGAAGAGATGTTGATGGGGTTTTGAAACAAATATGAGAGAAGAAAAAAAGAAAAAAATGGGGGATAGGGAGATTCGGCTAAGGGGGTTTCGGTTTCAAAAGAAAAAAAGAAAAAAAAATGGTTTGGATGCTGGAGAGTGAAGTCAACTAGAGCCTAGGGGTTTTGGTTTTGCCTAACACAACAAGCTTCAAAGCTTTCTTAGCCGAAAGTGGCCACCTAGAATAGCTATGAAAAATCGGCACCTCTCCCAAGTCTTCCAACCGATTACTCCTCCTCCCAACAGTCAATACTTCAGCCAACACTTCAAGCCTCTCCTGACCACTCATTCAAATCAGTTTGAATGAGTCAATCTCCACAATTGTCTCCTCTCCATCCTTTTCAAATCTGTTGACTCTATCCACATCCTCCCAAGAGAGTCCTTCCTAAGTCCATCTCCTCCTTGCTTCTGGTGTCAAAAATAATTAGCAGCAAGGGATTTTTGCAGCTCAAACCCAAGCTCTCCTTCCCTTGCTTGTGGCACCACTGACTAAGGCCCCAAGTGGCGCCTCTTTTCCACTTTACCAAGGCTTTACTTGTGCTACAGTTTACCACAAAATATTCTTAACCCCTAGCTCCTTCAGCTTCCCTGAACCAATGCTTGAAAATAAAATTTTCCCTATAGTTCGAGCCTACCCTGGGCTCATATCTAGACCCTGAAACACCTCAATTAATAATGCAACTCAAGCCATGCACATGCAAATAGTTCAACCATAATAGCCCCTATTTAAGGATGTTACAGTTCTACCCCTTTAAAAATAATTTCAACCGCAAAATTACCTGGTCAAAAGAGTTGAGGGTATTGCTACCTCATCACATCCTCTGGTTCCCACATAGCTTCTTCCATGCCATGGTTCCGCCATAACACCTTCACTAAAGGAACTGACTTCCTACGCAAAACCTTCACATCCCGATCTAGAATCTGTACCGGTCCCTCTTCCATGGTCAAATCTGGGCTCACCTCAATTTCCTCCACCGACACAACATGCGATGGATCTGAACGGTAACACCTAAGCATGGAGACATGGAATACATCATGTAACTGACTCAGTTCTGCTGGCAACTCGAGCTGATAAGCTACTGGTCCTACTCATCCCAACACCTTATATGGGCCAATAAATCTTGGGCTTAGCTTGCCTTTCCTTCCAAACCACCACTCTGCACTTGCAACCTCTGAGCATTCAAACCCTCATCCACTAACTATTTCTCCTTAATCTGCTCTACCCAAATCGGCTTAACCCGTAATTCTGCCAAAAGACTCCCGTCATCATATAAGCTAAGATGAGCAAACATCGCTCTCAGGTCTGACACTACCTTACGGCTCAACGCGTCTGCAACCACGTTAGCCTTGCCTAGATGATACTCAATTGAACAGTCGTAGTCCTTCAATAGCTCAATCCATCTGCGCTGTCTCAAATTTAGATCCTTCTGCGTCAAAAGATACTTCAGACTCTTGTGCTCCGTGAAGACTATCGACTTCTCTCCGTACAAATAGTGTCTCCATATCTTCAGGTCAAAAACCACTGTAGCCAACTCCAAGTCATGTGTCGGGTAGTTACCCTCATGCGGTCTTAGCTGTCCAGACTCATATGCCACTACTTTCCCTTCCTGCATCAGCACACATCCCAAGCCAGTATGTGATGCATCACAGTAGACCGTGAATATCTTTCCTGCCTTAGGCTGAACCAGAACCAGAGCTTCCGTCAGAATCTTCCTCAACTTGTCGAGACTTTCCTGTTGTTTCTCAGACCACACAAAAAGGACTCCTTTCCTCAATAACCTGGTCAACGGCGCCGCGATCAGAGAAAGTCTTTCCACAAATCTCCGGTAATACCCTGCCAGACCTAGAAAACTCTGAATCTCTGCAACCGACTTAGGCGGTTTCCAGTCCAACACCGCCTCAATCTTGCGAGGGTCCACTCTAATCCCTTCAGCTGACACTACGTGACCTAAGAAAGTCACCTCCCTAAGCCAGAACTCGCACTTACTAAACTTGGCAAATAACTACTTTTCCCTCAGAATTTGCAAAACTACCCAAAAGTGCGTATCATGATCCTCCTCAGACCTTGAGTACACCAATATGTCGTCTATAAATACCACAACAAACTGGTCCAAGTATTGCTGGAACACCCGATTCATCATGTCCATGAATATTGCCGGCGCGTTAGTCAATCCAAATGGCATTACCAGAAACTCGTAGTGCCTATATTGAGTGTGAAACACTGTCTTGTGAATATCAGCCTCTTTCACCTTAAACTAATGATACCCCAACCTTAGATCGATCTTCGAGAAGATCGATGCCCCTTTAAGCTGATCAAACAAGTCGTCTATCCTCGGCAATGAATACTTGTTCTTGATCGTCAGCTTATTCAACTGGCGGTAGTTTATACACATCCGCATTGTACCATCCTTCTTCTTAACAAAGAGCACTAGCGCTCCCTAAGGTGAAACACTTGGCCGGATAAAACCCCGGTCCAACAACTCCTGAATTTGAGCCTTCAGCTCCACCAATTCCTTTGGCACCATTCTATACGGGGAAACAGACACTGGCGCAGTTCTGGGTAACAGATCTTTACCGAATTCAACTTCCCGATCCGGAGACAGACTCGAAAGTTCTTCTGGAAATACGTCAGCAAATTCTTTCACTGTTCGAACATTCTCCATGGCTGACTCCTTGGCCTCCAAGGCGCACACAAGAACCATGAACGCTTCATAACCCTTCCTAACCATCTTTTCAGCTTTCAAAGCAGACACCACGTTAGATAGATAATCTCTTCTATTACCAATCATCACCACTTCTTCACGCTCACCTGTTTTCAAAACCATGCGCTTAGTCGCACAATCCAAACTTGCTTGGTACTTCACCAGCCAGTCCATCCCAAGGATCAGATCGAATCCTCAAATGGCAGTTCCATTAGATCAGCCATAAATACTACCCCTTGGAGTTCTAGGGGTACATCCCTATACAGCTTATTTACTTCTACAGAGTGACCTAGAGGGCTAATTACTGTCATCTCCCCAGAAGTATTTTCAAAGTCTAGGTTCATGGTCTCTATTATGCTACTGGCAACATACGAATGCGTCGAACCAACATCTATCAAAGCAATATATGGTAATCTAAAGATTAAGAGCGTACCAGTTATGACATTCGGTGCATCGTCTTCCTCTCGATGCCTCGCTGCATATACTAATCCAGGCTATCTTGCTTCAGTGTTGCCTGTACCTCTGCCTGGTGTTTCGTGGCCCCAACCAGCACCATTACCTCTCTACCAGAACCAAGACCCCTCTGCGGTTGTGGTCCCTTGTGCCTGAACTGAGCACGGCCCTGACCCTCAGACTGAATCCTAGCTAACTTCTATTGATAGTCCCTCACACGATGATCTAGTGACCCACACTCAAAGCATCCTTTGCCACTAGTCCAACATTCTCCCCAATGAGATTTTCCACACCGATTACACCACGCTGGTCCCTGATTAGCAGCAATAGGCCTCCCAGACTGATTCGGCCCACCATGCCTAGCCCTTTTTTGAGAATTTTCGACTGATCTAGATGATCCAAAACCTATCTTTTGTCTATTCTTATTTGCATTCCATCTCACAGATTCCTTAACCCCTTCAGCTACCTTAGCCTTCTCTACCAACACGGTAAACTCCCGCTTCTGCTGTGGAGCAATTAGCAATCTCAGATCATCCCTCAGCCCGTCCTCAAACCTGACACATCGTTCATGCTCTGTAGCCATGATACCTTGAGCATATTGCCTCAACATTAAGAATTCTACCTCGTTCTCTGATACGGACTTACTCCCCTAAGCCAGCCTCAAAAACACCTTCCTCCGCGCATCAATATAACTAGACCCAATATACTTCTTCTGATAAGCCGCCTTAAAATAATCCCAAGTGAGATCATCCATTGCAGCACTATCCCGAACCGTGAGCCACCACTGGTATGACTCATCCCAGAGAAGCGACACTACCCCTTTCAGTTTCTCCTCAGCCATCAAATCCAAATCATCCATGATTCGCTCTGTCGCCTCAAACCAATACTCAGCTGTATTGGGCGCCATACTAGAAACACCTAAGAATACCTCAGCTCCATTGGCTCGGAGTCACTCAGATACAGATTTTTGAGCTCCCGTACCTTTACCTACTCCAGCCACTCTCTCAAGAACTTGCAGCACGCCTGCGACACTGCATCATCCCCCGTCTAATCTCGGTACTCAACACTAGCAGCTGGTGGTGATATCTCATTCTCGGACCCTTGACCTGACCTAACTGGCTCCGATACGGTCATTCTGCCTCTACCACGCCCACGCACATTTCGACCACGTCCCCTAGAACTCATGTCTATAATCGCGATTTAATATGCTTTAAGAAATTTTATGCATTAGATCCTGTTCCACTGATTACCCACGAACAAGTTTTATGTAAAGAAGTTTAGTAGTAGTTCTTTTGATCATTACAAAGTTTTTGTTTCAAGTCTCCTACCCCAATTCAGGGGATCACATTCATTCATCATTAACATCCACCACACACACTCACCACTTGTAGGGGTATTCTCGTCATTTCACTACCGGGGGTATTTCCGTAATTTATCCTATAGGAGTATTTTGGTAATTTTCCAAATCAGGGGTATCTTGTAATTTTGCAAAATATGGGTATTTTGGTCTTTTTGTAAAAGGGGGATACTTTGGTAAAAATCGAGGGTAGTATGGTAATCTCATAAATTGGGGGTATTTTCGTAATAAATCAGGGAAATCTTTACAAATCATAGGTGTTTCAAAAATTTCAAAAATCAAGGTATTTTGGTAATTTCTCAGATCTAAGGTAGTTTTACAAATTAAGGGGGTAATTCAGTGATTTTAAAACTAGGGTTTTTATAAAACAGTGTAGCTAGTCCCTTTCGGGTTATAATTATTGAATTTGGCCTGTGAATAAGTCCTCTTGGTTAGGGTGAACCGTCACCACGCACTGGTAGGATTTGAGCGAAGAGGAGGTGAGTCACTAGGACCGCTTAAATACCAAGCTCCCCGAATCCAATCTAGACATGCGCACAACTGTTGCAACACCCTTAACTCGGTGACTTACTCACAGGTTTGTTTGACTGATCTTTAAGTATTATATAATTTTGTGTTGGAGTAAGCTATTCCTAGGGTTCAATAGCCCCTAATCTACTAATCTACAATCTTCCACATACAAATCACACAATGATTAGGGGTACTTACCTGGGCGGATTGGTGCCGAAGACTCGGTGCCATGCTGTTTAAACCATGTATATTTTCTACAAAACTTTTTAAAACACTACTTTTAAACATTTTGGGCCTTGGGCCCACAGCCTAACTTTTGAACTTAGGTTTGATACTAAAAATGTAACACCCAAACCTGGTCAACACACCACGACCGAATCTGGCATGTCACAGAGTGAAAACGCTTCGAAGAAAATAAGTTGTCGGTTTAGTTTCAGCGAAAAGAACTTCTTTATTTGCTTTGAAATCCCGAAAGGCTTTTTAAAACTCATTTATCATTCATTGCTTAAGAAAAACGTTGAAGTCTATTGAAACCCAAGTGAATTCTTAATTAATTTAAAACCGTTTGATTTTGAGCTTGGAAAGCTTAGATTTTGAAGAGCATTTAAGTTAACATTGTTATCCTCTTGTAAATATTGTTACCCGAAGGTAAGATTTTAAAAAAACCGTTGTGTGGTATAATTTTTGAAAACTTTGGTTATTAGGTTATTTAAAACATGCTAAACTATTTACTTAACAACATTTAGAAATTTTAAGCAGATATAATAAAACCCAAAATAAAAATACTAATGGCCTTATTACAAACCCAAATAAAATTAGAATTTAAAATGAAGGTACCCAAACCAAAAGTCCAAGTAAAATTGAAAATAAATGTCGCATGGCCACCTCGAGTCCACCTGGCTCCCCATCCGCGATCTATGAGTCACCTAAAAAGATAAGGGAGAAGGTGAGTCACCAAAACTCAGTGCATAATCCTCATCCCGATTATAGCAACATTCTTACACAGGTCATAATCAAGCAAACATATCATGCACCCAAACCTAACCATCCACAACTCCTTTTTCTACCCCGTGTGGTACCAAACCACTGGTGGTGCCAAACCACTAGTGACCCAAAGTCACTAATATCAATAATAATGTGGTGCCAAACCACTGGTGACCCAAAGTCACGAATAATCCATATGTGGGGCCAACCTACGTTGTGATGCCAAATCACTGGCGATAATCCCGTTTTATCAAATGTGGGGCCAACCCATTGTGGTACGAAGCCACTGGGACGAGTCGCTATGAGGTGCCAAACCTCTGGTGACCCAAAGTCATGAATATCAACTGTGGTACCAAACCATTGGTGACCCAAAGTCACAGATATCAATCTTCCCCCTCCTCTCATATCACCCACAATAATGCACATGCATATACATATCATGCCAACATGATTAATCATTAAACATATAATAAACCATAGCATATGCAATTTCATCAAAATAAAAAATCTTAAACTTATCAAACGGACTTACCCGAATCCTAGCTCATACCCATAAGGGTACCAAATCGAAGCCTACATAGTTTCAACTTTTACATAGTTTTAGGTTATTAACAAGTTTACATAGATTATAAAGTGTGTTAGATACACACCTGGTTACTAACGCGACTATCGAATCCCGAAGATCAAGATCTAACGCACTAGATCACCCTTTCCTATATTTGGCCAAGACAACTGTTAACAAAAAGGCCATTCGGCTACACTTGTAAATCCGAAAAAGTTAACGCATTTAATAACCATCCTTACCATAGCACTTTTGATCCACAGTCACAACCGAGATATATGATATAGAGCCTTCCCTACAATCGACCAAGACTAAACACTTAATCTTAATAGCCTTCGGCTTTTCAAATCCTTAAAAGTAAGATTGAGTTGGCATGAAACCTTACCATTGATATCTAAGACCGACTGATAGAGAATAAGTGACCCCGATCCACCGCTTCAAAATCCCGGAGACCCTAGAAGAAACCGATTTCATAGATGAATGAGAACCATGTCAAAGGCCGAAATTCTACTTTTGTTCTATATATGTCGACAGAGAGAAAAGAAGGAAATAATAGAGATTTTGCCAAGAACACTTATCCTTTCCAAAACCGATTAGAGAAGAAGACCAAAGGGATATACCCTTTTCAAAAACAATGGTTTGGATGCTGGAGAGTGAAGTCAACTAGAGCCTAGGGGTTTCGGTTTTGCCTAACACAACAAGCTTCAAAGCTTGCTTAGCCGAAAGTGCCCACCTAGAACAGATATGAAAAATTGGCACCTCTCCAAGGTCTCCCAACCGATTACTCCTCCTCCCAACAGTCCATACTTCGACCAACACTTCAAGCCTCTCCTGACCACTCATTCAAATTAGTTTGAATGAGTCAATCTCCACAATTTTATCCTCTCCATCCTTTTCAAATCTGTTGACTCTATCCACATCCTCCCAAGAAAGTCCTTCCTAAGTCTATCTCCTCCTTGCTTCTGGGGTCAAAAATAATTAGCAGTAAGGGATTTCTACAGCTCAATCCCAAGCTCTCCTTCCCTTGCCTATGGTTTCACTGACTAAGGCCCCAAGTGGCGCCTCTTTGCCACTTTACCAAGGCTTTACTTGTGCTACGGTTTACCACAAAATATTCTTAACCTCTAGCTCCTTCAGCTCCCCTGAACCAATGCTTGAAAATAAAATTTTCCCTATAGTTCGAGCCTACCACAGGCTCATATCTGAACCTAAAACACCTCAATTAATAACATAACTCAAGCCATGCACATGCAAATAGTTCAACCATAATAGCCCCTATTTAAGGATGTTACGTTCTACCCCTTAAAAATAATCTCGTACCGCGAAATTACCTGGTCAAAAGAGTTGAGGGTATTGCTGCCTCATCACATCCTCTGGTTCCCATGTAGCTTCTTCCATGCCATGGTTCTGCCATAACACCTTCACTAAAGGAACTGACTTCCTGCACAAAACCTTCACATCCCAATCTAGAATTTGTACCGGTTCCTCTTCCATGGTCAAATCTGGGCTTACCTCAATTTCCTCCACCGACACAACATGCGATGGATCTGAACATTCAAACCCTCATCCACTAACTGTTTCTCCTTAATCTGCTCTACCCAAGTCGGCTTAACCCGCAATTCTGCCAAAAGACTCCCGTCGTCATATAAGCTAAGATGAGCAAACATCGCTCTTAGGTATGACACTACCTTACGGCTCAACTCGTCTGCAACCACGTTAGCCTTGCCCGAATGATACTCAATTGAACAGTCGTAGTCCTTCAACAAATCAATCCATCTGCACTGTTTCAAATTTAGATCCTTCTGCGTCAAAAGATACTTCAGGCTCTTGTGGTCCGTGAAGACTATCGACTTCTCTCCATACAAATAGTGTCTCCATATCTTCAGGGCGAAAACCACTGTAGCCAACTCCAAGTCATGTGTCGGATAGTTACCCTCATGCGGTCTCAGCTGTCGAGATGTATATGCCACTACTTTCCCTTCCTACATCAGCACACATCCTAAGCCAGTATATGATGCATCACAGTAGACCGTGAATACCTTTCCTGCCTCAAGCTGAACCAGAACCGGAGCTTCCGTCAGAATCTTCCTCAACTTGTCGAAACTTTCCTGTTGTTTCTCAGACCACACAAACGGGACTCCTTTCCTCAATAACCTAGTCAACGGCGCCGCGATCAGAGAAAGTCCTTCCATAAATCTCCGGTAATACCCTGCCAGACCTAAAAAACTCTGAATCTTTGCAACTGACTTAGGCGATTTCCAGTCCAACATCGCCTCAATCTTGCGAGGGTCCACTCTAATCCCTTCAGCTGACACTACGTGACCTAAGAAAGTCACCTTCCTAAGCCAGAACTAGCACTTACTAAACTTGGAAAATAACTATTTTTCCCTCAGAATTTGCAAAACTACCCACAAGTGCGTATCATGATCCTCCTCAGACCTTGAGTACACTAATATGTCGTCTATAAATACCACGACAAACTGGTCCAAGTACTGCTAGAACACCCGATTCATCATGTCCATGAATGCTACTGGCACGTTAGTCAATCCAAACGGCATTACCAGAAACTCGTAGTGCCCATATCGAGTGCGAAACACCGTCTTGTGAATATCAGCCTCCTTCACCTTAAGCTAATGATACCTCGACCTTAGATCGATCTCGAGAAGACCGATGCCCCCTTAAGCTGATCAAACAAGTTGTCTATCCTCGGTAACAGATACTTGTTCTTGATCGTCAGCTTATTCAACTGGCGGTAGTTTATACACATTCGCATTGTACCATCCTTCTTCTTAACAAAGAGCACTAGCACTCCCCAAGGCGAAACACTTGGCCGGATAAAACCCTGGTCAAACAACTCCTGAATTTGAGCATTCAGCTCCACCAATTCCTTTCTCGCCATTCTATACGGGGCAACAGACACTAGCGCAGTTCTGGGTAACAGATCTATACCGAATTCAACTTTTCAATCCGGAGGTAGACCGAAAGTTCTTCTGGAAATATGTCAGCAAATTCCTTCACTATTCGGACATTCTCCACGGCTGACTCCTTGGCCTCCAAGGTGCACACAAGAACCATGAACGCTTCATAGCCCTTCCTAACCATCTTCTCAGCTTTCAAAGCAAACACCACGTTAGATAGATAATCTCTTCTATTACCAATCATCACCACTTCTTCACCCTCACCCATTTTCAAAACCATGCGCTTAGTCGCAAAATCCAAACTTGCTTGGTACTTCACCAGCCAGTCCATCCCAAGGATTAGATTAAATCCCCAAATGGCAGTTCCATCGGATCAACCATAAATACTACCCCTTGGAGTTCTAGGGGTACATCCCTATACAGCTTATTTACTTCTACAGAGTGACCTAGAGGGCTAATTACTGTCATCTCCCTAGAAGTAGTTTTAAAGTCTAGGTTCATGGTCTCTATTATGCTACTGGCAACATACGAATGCGTTGAACTAACATCTATCAAAGTAGTATACGGTAATCCAAAGATTAAGAGCGTACCAGTTATGACGTCCAGTGCATCGCCTTACTCTTGACGCCTCGCTGTATATACTAATCCAAGCTATCTTGCTTCAGTGTTGCCTGCACCTCTGCTTGGTGTTTCGCGGCCCCAACCAGCACCATTACATCCTTTACCAGAACCACGACCCCTCTGCAGTAGCGGTCCCTTGTGCCTGAACTGAGTATGGCCCTGACCCTCAGACTGAATTCTGGCTAACTTCCGTGGACAATCCCTCACACGATGATCCAGTGACTCACACTCAAAGCATCCTTTACCACTGGTCCAGCATTCTCCCCAATAAGATTTTCCACACCGATTACACCATCTTTGGTCACGATTAGCGACAATAGGCCTCCCGGTGATTGACCCACCATGCCTAGCCCTTTTTTGAGAATTTTTGACTGATCTAGATGATCCAAAACCTCTCTTTTGTCTATTTTTATTCGCATTCTATCTCATAGATTCCTTAACCCCTTCAGCTACCTTAGCCTTCTTTACCAACACGGCAAACTCCCGCTTCTACTGTGGAGCAATCAGTAATCTCAGATCATCCCTCAGCCCGTCCTCGAACCTGACACATCGTTCATGCTCTATAGCCACGATACCTTGAGCATATTGGCTCAACCTTAAGAATTCCTCCTCATACTCCGATATGGACTTACTCCCCTAAACCAGCCTCAGAAATGCCTTCTCTCCGCTTCAATATAACTAGACCCAATATACTTCTTCTGATAAGCCGCCTTGAAATAATCCCAAGTGAGATCATCCGTTGCAGCACTATCCCGAACCGTGAGCCACCACTGGTATAACTCATCCCAGAGAAGCGACACTACCCCTTTTAGTTTCTCCTCAGCCGTCAAATCCAAATCATCCATGATTCGCTCTGTCGCCTCCAACCAATACTCAGCTGTATTGGGCGCCACACTAGAAACACCTCAAAATACCTCAGCTCCATTGGCTCGGAGTCACTCAGATACAGATTTTTGAGCTCCTGTACCTTCACCTACTCCAGCCACTCTCTCAAGAAATCGCAGCACGCCTGCGACACTACATTATCCCCCGTCTGATCTTGGTACTCAACACTAGCAGCTGGTGGTGGTATCTCATTCTCGGACCCTTGACCAGACCTAATTAATTCCGATACGGTTATTCTGCCTCTACCACGCCCACGCACATTTTGACCACGTCCCCTAGAACTCATGTCTATAATCGCGATTTAATCTGCTTTAAGAAATTTTATGCATTAGCTTCTGTTCCACTGATTACCCACGAACAAGTTTTATGTAAAGAAGTTTAGCAGTAGTTCTTTTGATCATTACAAAGTTTTCGTTTCAAGTCTCTCACCCCAATTCAGGGGATCACATTCATTCATCACTAACATCCACCACACACACTCACCACTTGCAGGGGTATTCTCGTCATTTCACTATCGAGGTATTTTTGTAATTTGTCCTATAGGAGCATTTTGGTAATTTTCCAAATCAGGGGTATCTTGTAATTTTGCAAAATATGGGTATTTTGGTCTTTTTGTAAAAGGGGGATACTTTGGTAAAAATCGAGGGTAGTATGGTAATCTCATAAATTGGGGGTATTTTAGTAATAAATCGGGAAAATCTTTACAAATCATAGGTGTTTCAAAAATTTTAGAAATCATGGTATTTTGGTAATTTCTTAGATCTAAGGTAGTTTTACAAATTAAGGGGGTAATTCAGTGATTTCAAAACTAGGGTTTTTATAAAACAGTGTAGCTAGTCCCTTTCGGGTTTTAATTATTGAATTTGGCCTGTGAATAAGTCCTCTTGGTTAGGGTGAACCGTCACTACGCACCAGGTAGGATTCGAGCGAAGAGGAGGTGAGTCACTAGGACTGCTTAAATACCAATCTCCCCCTGAATCCAATCCTAGACATGCGCACAACTATTGTCACACCCTTAACTCGACGACTTACTCACAGGTTTGTTTGACTGATCTTTAAGTATTATGTAATTTTGTGTTAGAGTAAGCTATTCCTAGGGTTCAATAGCCCCTAATCTACTAATCTACAATCTTTCACATACAAATCACACAATGATTAGGGGTACTTACCTGGGCGGATTGGTGCCGGAGACTCGGTGCCATGCTGTTCAAACCATGTATATTTTCCACAAAACTTTTTAAAACACTACTTCTAAACATTTTGGGCCTCGAGCCTACAGCTGAGCTTTTGAACTTAGCTCTGATACCAAAAATGTAACACCCCAAACTCGGTCAACACACCACGACCGAATCTGGCATGTCACAGAGTAAAAATGTTTTGAAGAAAACAAGTTGCCGGTTTAATTTCAACGAAAAGAACTTCTTTATTTTGCTTTGAAATCCCGAAAGGATTTTTAAAACTTAGTTATCATTCATTGCTTAAGAAAAACGTTGAAGTCTATTGAAATCCAAGTGAATTCTTACTTAATTAATTTAAAACCGTTTGATTTTGAGCTTGGAAAGCTTAGATTTTGAATAGCATTTAAGTTAACGTTGTTATCCTCTTGTAAATATTGTTACCTGAAGGTAAGATTTAAAAAAAAAAACTGTTGTGTGGTATAATTTTCGAAAACTTTGGTTATTAGGTTATTTAAAACATGCTAAACTATTTACTTAACAACATTTAGAAATTTTAAGCAGATATAATAAAACCCAAAATAAAAATACTAATGGCCTTATTACAAACCCAAATAAAATCAGAATTTAAAATGAAGGTACCAAAACCGAAAGTCCAAGTAAAATCAAAAATAAATGTCGCATGGCCACCTCGAGTCCACCTGGCTCCCCGTCTGCGATCTACGAGTCACCTGAAAAGATAAGGGAGAAGGTGAGCCACCAAGACTCAGTTCATAATCCCCCTTCCGATTATAGCAACATTCTTACACAGGTCAAAACCAAGCAAACATATCATGCACCCAAACCTAACCATCCACAACTCCTTTTCTACCCGTGTGGTACCAAACCCTTGGTGGTGCCAAACCACCAGTGACCCAAAGTCACCGATATCAATAATAATGTGGTGCCAAACCTTTGGTGACCCAAAGTCATGAATAATTCATATGTGGGGCCAACCCACGTTGTGATACCAAATCACTTTGGCGACAATCCCGTTTTATCAAATGTGGGCCGACCCATTGTGGTGCAAGGCCTTTGGGATGAGTCATTATGAGGTGCCAAACCTCTGGTGACCCAAAGTCACGAATATCAAGCTGTAGTACCAAACCATTGGTGACCCAAAGTCACAGATATCAATTTTCCCCATCCTCTCATATCACCCACAATAATGCATATGCATATACATATCATGCCAACATGATTAATCATTAAACATATAATAAACCATAGCATATGCGATTTCATCAAAATCAAATATCTTAAACTTATCAAACGGACTTACCCGAATCCTAGCTCATACCCATAAGGGTACCAAATCGAAGCCTACACAGTTTCAGCTTTTCCATAATTTTAGGTTATTAACAAGTTTACATAGATTATGAAGTGTGTAAGATTCACACCTAGTTACTAACGCGACTATCGAATCCTGAAGATCAAGATCTAACGCACTAGATCCCCTCTTTCCTACATTCGGCCAAGACAAGTGTTAACAAAAAGGCCATTCGGCTACACTTGTAAATCCAAAAAAGTTAATGCATCTAATAACCATCCTTATCATAGCGCTTTTTGATCCACAGTCACAACCGAGAGATACGAGATAGAGCCTTCCTTACAATCGGCCAAGACTAAACACTTAAACTTAATAGCCTTCGGCTTTTCAAATCATTAAAAGAAAGATTGAGTTGGCATGAAACCTTACCATTGACTTACTAAGACCGACTGACAGAGAATAGGTGACCCTGATCCACCGCTTCAAAATCTCCGAGACCCTAGAAGAAACTGATTTCACAGATGAATAAGAACCATGTCAAAGGCCGAAATTTGACTTTTGTTCTATATATGTCGACAGAGAGAAAAGAAGGAAAGAATAGAGATTCAGCCAAGAACACTTACCCTTTCCAAAATCGATTAGAGAAGAAGACCAACGGGATCTACCCTTGATTGATATTCGGACGAAGTTTAGAAATAAGAAGAGGAGAGTAAATGAAGATTTCGGCAATTGTGGTGGAACAACCAAAGAAGTTTCAGCTATGGCTTTTGGGAGAAGAGAAAAAGAGATTCGGCTTGTAAGAAATCAAGAAAAGGTTGATGAATCATTCGGCACAAGAGAAGGTGAAGGAAAAGAAAGTTGCCAATTTGGTAAGAAGAGATGTTGATGGGGTTTTGAAACAAATATGAGAGAAAAGAAAAGAAAAGAATGGGGGAGAGGGAGATTCGGCTAAGGGGGTTTTGATTTCAAAAGAAGAAAAGAAAAAAAACAATGGTTTGGATGCTGAAGAGTGAAGTCAACTAGAGCCCAGGGGTTTCGATTTTGCCTAACACAACAAGCTTCAAAGCTTGCTTAGCCGAAAGTGCCCACCTAGAATAGATATGAAAAATTGGCACCTCTTCCAAGTCTCCCAACCGATTACTCCTCCTCCCAACAGTCCATACTTCGGCCAACACTTCAAGCCTCTCCTGACCACTCATTCAAATCAGTTTGAATGAGTCAATCTCCACAATTTTCTCCTCTCCATCCTTTTCAAATATGTTGACTCTATCCAAATCCTCCTAAGAGAGTCCTTCCTAAGTCCATCTCCTCCTTGCTTCTGGCGTCAAAAATAATTAGCAGCAAGGGATTTCTACAGCTCAAACCCAAGCTCTCCTTCCCTTGCCTGTGGCGTCACTAACTAAGGCCCCAAGTGGCGCCTCTTTGCCATTCTACCAAGGCTTTACTTGTGCTACGGTTTACCACAAAATATTCTTAACCCCTAGCTCCTTCAGCTCCCCTAAACCAATGCTTGAAAATAAAATTTTCCCTATAGTTCGAGCCTACCCTGGGCTCATATCTAGACCCTAAAACACCTCAATTAATAACGCAACTCAAGCCATGCACATGCAAATAGTTCAACCATAATAGCCCCTATTTAAGGATGTTACAGTTCTACCCCTTAAAAATAATTTCAATCGCAAAATTACCTGGTCAAAAGAGTTGAGGGTATTGCTGCCTCATCACATCCTCTGGTTCCCACGTAACTTCTTCCATGCCATGGTTCCGCCATAACACCTTCACTAAAGGAACTGACTTCCTGCGCAAAACCTTTACATCCTAATCTAGAATCTGTACCGGTTCCTCTTCCATGGTTAAATCTGGGCTCACCTCAATTTCCTCCACCGACACAACATGTGATGGATCTGAACGGTAACGCCTAAGCATGGAGATGTGGAATACATCATGTAACTGACTTAGTTCTGCTGGCAACTCGAGCTGATAAGCTACTGGTCCTACTCGTCTAAACACCTTATATGGGACAATAAATCTTAGGCTTAGCTTGCCTTTCCTTCCAAACCACCACTCTGCACTTGCAACCTCCGAGCATTCAAACCCTCATCCACTAACTGTTTCTCCTTAATCTGCTCTACCCAAGTCAGCTTAACCCGCAATTCTGCCAAAAGACTCCCGTCGTCATATAAGCTAAGATGAGCAAACATCGCTTTTAGGTCCGACACTACCTTACGGCTCAACGCGTCTGTAACCACGTTAGCCTTGCCCGGATGATACTCAATTGAACAGTCGTAGTCCTTCAATAGCTCAATCCATCTGCACTATCTCAAATTTAGATCCTTCTGCGTCAAAAGATACTTCAGGCTCTTGTGGTCCGTGAAGACTATCGACTTCTCTCCATACAAATAGTGTCTCCATATCTTCAGGGCGAAAACCACTGCAGCCAATTCCAAGTCATGTGTCGGGTAGTTACCCTCATACAGTCTCAGCTGTCGAGATGTATATGCCACTACTTTCCCTTCCTGCATCGGTACACATCCCAAGCCAGTATGTGATGCATCACAGTAGACCGTGAATACCTTTTCTGCCTCAAGCTGAACCAAAATCGGAGCTTCTGTCAGAATCTTCCTCAACTTGTCAAAACTTTCCTGTTGTTTCTCAGGCCACACAAACGGGACTCCTTTCCTCAATAACCTGGTCAACGACGTCGCGATCAGAGAAAATCCTTCCACAAATCTCGGTAATACCTTGCCAGACCTAGAAAACTCTGAATCTCCGCAACCGACTTAGGCGGTTTATAGTTCAACACCGCCTCAATCTTGTGAGAGTCCACTCTAATCCCTTCAGCTGACACTACGTGGCCTAATAAAGTCACCTCCCTAAGCCAAAACTCGCACTTACTAAACTTGGTAAATAACTATTTTTCCCTCAGAATTTCCAAAACTACCCGCAAGTGCGTATCATGATCCTCCTCAGACCTTGAGTACACCAATATGTCGTCTATGAATACCATGACAAACTGGTCCAAGTACTGCTGGAACACCCAATTCATCATGTCCATGAATGCTACCGGCGCGTTAATCAATCCAAACGACATTACCAGAAACTCGTAGTGCCCACATCGAGTGCAAAACGCCGTCTTGTGAATATCAGCCTCCTTCACCTGAAGCTGATGATACCCCGACCTTAGATCGATCTTCGAGAAGATCGATGCCCCCTTAAGTTGATCAAACAAGTCGTCTATCCTCGGCAACGGATACTTGTTCTTGATCGTCAGCTTATTCAACTGGCGGTAGTTTATACACATCCGCATTGTACCATCCTTCTTCTTAACAAAGAGCATTGGCGATCCCCAAGGCGAAACACTTGGCCGGATAAAACCCCGATCCAACAACTCCTAAATTTGAGCCTTCAGCACCACCAATTCCTTTGGTGCCATTCTATACGGGTCAATAGACACCGCAACTTTTTGATCCCGGAGGGTAATAGATCTATACCGAATTTAACTTTTGATCCGGAGGCGCACAAGAACCATGAAGTTCTTCTTAGAAATAGACACCACGATGGATAATCTCTTCTATTACCTAATTCCTTCACCGTTTTGTTCGGACATTCTCCACGCCGGTCCATCCTAAAGATCATATCCTTGGTCTCCATCGGAAGGCATAAATACTACCCTTGGAGTTCTAAGGTACACCATGAACGCTTCTGAGTGACCTAGAGGGCCTTTCTCGGAAGTAGACCATCTTCTTAGCTTTTAAAGTAGACACCACAATTGATGGATAATGTCGGTGTGTCTCTTCTATTACCTAATCATCACCACTTCTTCACCATTACCTCCCTCACCCGACCCTCTTTAGCGGTCCCTCGTGCCTAAACCGGCATGGCCACGACCTTAGTGAATCCTAGCTAACTTTCGTGAATCCAAAATTGCTTGGTACTTCTGGTCACGATTAGCGACAATAGGCCTCCCGGTGATTGACCCACCATGCTTAGCCCTTTTCTTGAGAATTTTGGTGATCTAGATGATCCAAAACCTCTCTTTGTCTATTCCTATCCGCATTCTGTCTCACAGATTCCTTAATCCCTTCGGCTACCTTAGCCTTCTCTACTAACACGACAAACTCCCGCTCCTGCTGTGGAGCAATCAGCAATCTCAGGTCATCCCTCAGCCCGTCCTCGAACCTGACACATCGTTCATGTTCCGTAGCCACGATACCTCAAGCATATTGGCTCAACCTTAAGAATTCTGCCTCGTACTCTGATACGGACTTACTCCCCTAAACCAGCCTCAGAAATGCCTTCCTCTGCGCATCAATATAACTAGACCTAATATACTTCTTCTGATAAGCCGCCTTGAAATAATCCCAGGTGAGATCATCCGTTGTAGCACTATCCTGAATTCTGAGCTACCACTGGTATGACTCATCCCAGAGAAGCGACACTACCCCTTTCAGTTTCTCCTCAGCCGTCAGATCCAAATCATCCATGATTCACTCCGTCGCCTCTAACAAATACTCAGCTGTCGTACCTCCACCTGCTCCAGCCACTCTCTCAAGAACTCGTAGCATACCTACGACACTGCATCATCTCCCGCCTGATCTTGGTACTCAACACCAGCAGCTGGTGGTGGTATCTCATTCTCGGACCCTGGACCAGACCTAACTGGTTTCGATACGGTCATTCTACCTCTACCACACCCACGCACATTTCTACCACGTCCCCTAAAACTCATGTCTATAATTGCGATTTAATCGCTTTAAGAAATTTTATGCATTAGCCACATTCACTTGATTACCCACGAACAAGTTTTATGTAAAGAAGTTTAGTAGTAGTTCTTTCGATCATTACAAAGTTTTCGTTTCAAGTCTCCTACCATAATTCAGGGGATCACATTCATTCATGACTAACATCCACCACACACACTCACCACTTGCAGGGGTATTCTCGTCATTTCACTACTTGGGGGTATTTTTGTAATTTGTCTTATAGGAGTAGTTTGGTAATTTTCCAAATCAGGGGTATCTTGTAATTTTGCAAAATATGGGTATTTTGGTATTTTTGTAAAAGGGATACTAAATGGCGAGGGTAGTATGGTAATCTTATAAACTGAGGGTATTTTAGTAATAAATTGGGAAATCTTTTCAAATCATAGGTGTTTCAGAAATTTCAGAAATCGGGGTATTTTGGTAATTTCTCGGATCTAAGGTAGTTTACAAACTAAGGGGTAATTCAATGATTTTAAAATTATGGTTTTTATAAAAGCAGTGTAGCTAGTCCTTTCGAGTTTTAATTATTGAATTTGGCTGTGAATAAGTCCTCTTGGTTAGGGTGAACCGTCCTCGCACCATGTAGGATTTGGCGAAGAGGAGGTGAGTCACTCATTTGCTTAAATACCAAGCTCCCCAGATCCAATCCTAGACATGTGCTGTTGTTGCCACACCCTTAACTCGTGACTTACTCACAGGTTTGTTTGGTGATCTTTAAGTCTTATGTAATTTTGTGTTGGAGTAAGCTATTCTTAGGGTTCAATAGCTCCTAATCTACTAATCTAAAATCTTCCACATACAAATCACACAATGATTAGGGGTACTTACCTGGGCAGATTGGTGACGGAGACTCGGTGCCATGCTGTTCAAACCATGTATATTTTTCACAAAACTTTTTAAAACCCCACTTTTAAACATTTTGGGCCTCAAGCCCATAGCTGAGCTTTTGAACTTGGCTCTGATACCAGAAATGTAACTCCCCAAACCCGGTCAACACACCACGATAGAATCTAGCATGTCACAGAGTGAAAACGTTTTGAAGAAACTCATTTATCATTCATTGCTAAACTATTTACTTAACAACATTTAAAAATTATGGAAAGCTTAGATTTTGAAGATATAATAAAACCCAAAATAAAAATAACGAATGGCCTTATTACAAACCCAAATAAAATCAGAATTTAAAATGAAGGTACCCAAATCGAAAGTCCAGGTAAAATTGAAAATAAATGTCGCATGGCCACCTCGAGTCCACCCGGCTCCCCATCTGCGATCTACGAGTCACCTAAAAAGATAAGGGAGAAGGTGAGTCACCAAGACTCAGTGCACAATCCCCCTCCCAATTATAGCAACATCCTTACATAGGTCATAATCAAGCAAACATATCATGCACCCAAACCTAACCATCCACAACTCCTTTTTCTACCCCGTGTGGTACCAAACCACTGGTGGTGCCAAACCACTGGTGACCCAAAGTCACTGATATCAATAATAATGTGGTGCCAAACCACTGGTGACCCAAAGTCACGAATAATCCATATGTGGGGCCAACCCACGTTGTGATACCAAATCATGGCGATAATCCCGTTTTATCAAAAGTGGGGCCAACCCACTGTGGTACGAACCCACTAGGACGAGTCGCTATGAGGTGCCAAACCTCTGGTGACCCAAAGTCACGAATATCAACTGTGGTACCAAACCACTGGTGACCCAAAGTCACAGATATCAATCTTCCCCCTCCTCTCATATCACCCACAATAATGCACATGCATATACATATCATGCCAACATGTTTAATCACTAAACATATAATAAACCATAGCATATTCGATTTCATCAAAATCAAATATGTTAAACTTATCAAACGGACTTACCCGAATCCTAGCTCATACCCATAAGGGTACCAAATCAAAACCTACACAGTTTCGACTTTTACATAGTTTTAGGTTATTAACAAGTTTACATAGATTATGAAGTGTGTAAGATACACACCTAGTTACTAATGCGACTATCGAATCCCGAAGATCAAGATCTAATGCACTAGATCCCCCCTTTCCTACATTCGGCCAAGACAACTGTTAATAAAAAGGCCATTCGACTGCACTTGTAAATCCCGAAAAGTTGACGCATCTAATAACCATCCTTACCTTAGCCCTTTTTGATCCACAGTCACAACCCGAGATATACGAGATAGAGCCTTCCCTACAATCGGCCAAGACTAAACACTTAATCTTAATAGCCTTCGACTTTTCAAATCATTAAAAGAAAGATTGAGTCGGCATGAAACCTTACCACTGACTTACTAAGACCGATTGACAGAGAATAGGTGACCCTGATCCACCGCTTCAAAATCCCCGGAGACCCTAGAAGAAACCAATTTCACAGATGAATGAGAACCATGTCAAAGGGCAAAATTCAGCTTTTGTTCTATATATGTCGACATAGAGAAAAGAAGGAAATAATAGAGATTCGGCTAAGAACACTAACCCTTCCAAAATCGATTAGAGAAGAAGACCAAAGGGATCTACCTTTGATTGATATTCGACAAAAGTTTAGAAATAAGAAGAGGAGAGTAAAGGAATATTTCGGCAATGGTGGTGGAATAACTAAAGAAGTTTCGGCTATGGCTTTTAGGAGAAGAGAAAAAGAGATTTGGCTTGCAAGAAATCAAGAAAAGGTTGATGAATCATTCGGCACAAGAGAAGGTGAAGAGAAAAGAAAGTTGCCGATTTGGGAAGAAGAGATGTTGATGGGGTTTTGAAACAAATATGAGAGAAAAGAAAAGAAAAGAATGGGGGAGAGGGAGATTTGGCTAAGGGGGTTTCGGGTTCAAAAGAAGAAAAGAAAAAAATAATGGTTTGGATGCTGGAGAGTGAAGTCAACTAGAGCCTAGGGGTTTTGGTTTTGCCTAACACAAAAAGATTCAAAGCTTGCTTAGCCGAAAGTGGCCACCTAGAATAGCTATGGAAAATCGACACCTCTCCCAAGTCTCCCAACCGATTACTCCTCCTCCCAACAGTCCATACTTCGGCCAACACTTCAAGCCTCTCCTAACCACTCATTCAAATCAATTTGAATGAGTCAATCTCCATAATTTTCTCCTCTCCATCCTTTTCAAATCTGTTGACTCTATCCACATCCTCCAAAGAGAGTCCTTCCTAAGTCCATCTTGTAACAGACTGAATTTGACCCTAATCGAAACGGTGGTTTTGGGACCATGAATCTGAGTCTGAGAAATATTTTAGTATTATATTTTATGTTTATTATGTGTGAATTAATGTATGTGAAAGTCTCGTAGAGAAATTTTATCGTTTATGTGTTTAATTTAGAAAAAGGACTTAATCGCGTAAAAGGTAAAAGTGGCAAACTAAAGTGAAATGTGCTAATTTGAGCATGGCTTTATAATATGAAGTATTGAAAGGGTAAATAACCCATTTTATGAGTTAGTGGCCGGCCATGGACAAGTTTGTCCTTGATATATATTATTTGGTTATTTTATTTTAAAGGTTAGTTAAGTAATTAAATAATAACTTAAAATATATTAAAGTAAAACAAAACAAAATGCCATTTTCATTCATCTTTTTTCTTGGCCGAACCTTTGCATGAGAAGACGGGTTTAAATTCTTTGAATTTTTGGCACTTTGAAGCTAAAATTGAAGGTGAGTTCTTAGTCGGTTTTAGATAATTTTTACGTTTTTGAGATCGTTGCTTAGAGTATTAGCTGACCCATGTTGAAATTTTAGAATCTAAGCATGTGTGATATTCGGCCATTGTCATGTTCTTGTGGTTTTTGATGTTTGATGTTTTTAAATTAAAGATATGTTTAAGAGTAATATATTTGGTATTGGAAATTTTGGTGAATTTGAATATTTAGGGCTAATTTGTAAAAGTAAATTTTTAGAGGGGCTTATTTTCAAAATAAATGAAAGAAATGGACTTATAATGTCCTTGTGAACATTCGGCCCTTGTATATTCTTGGCAAATTGTGTGTATTTTATGTTTTGTACAATTAGGACTAAATAGTAAAAATGTGAAACCTTAGGGGCAAAATGGTAATTTGCATGTTTATGTGTTTTGGGACTAAATTGAATTGAAATATACTTGAATGAGCTGAATTTAATGTGTTTTAGATCAAGAGCAAAGAAAAACAGAATTGGATCGGGGAAAGACAAAAGTTTTTGAATAGTCGGTTTAAGTTGTTCGTCGATAGTCGAGGTAAGTCCTTAAGCTAAAATAGGTCTTAGAATTATTTACTTAATCATTAAATGATATTGTTCGATAAATTTGAAGGTATATTATGGTAATAGCCGAATGTATATGGGTGAAATTGGCTTGAATGCATAAATTGACAATCTGAGATTACTATGTATCTTTGATATATTATTTGGGAAAAATCTGAAGTATGTGATTGGTTTATGAATAGTTTTAGGCTTATTGCCCAGCGTGCCTTGTCTTAGGTGATTTGATTTAGGCTTTGTGCCTAGCGTGCTTAGTCTTAGGTGATATATTCGCTTAGTGCCTAGCGGACTTAGTGCCGGTGACATATTCAAAGCTTCGTGCTCAATGTGCCTTGTGTCGATGATTTGATTCAGGGCTTCGTGCCTAGCAGCTTAGTCTTAGATGATTTGATTTGAACTTAGCGCTTAGCGTGCTTAATGGGTGATACTTTAAAACGAAGAAGTTATAAATTGTTCGAGTGTATTATAGTGAACCTATTAAGCTAAAAACTCAGGTAAGCTTAAATCTCATTGAATTTATCAGAAGTAAGGTAACTTGTGATTAATGTTACTTGAATTGAAATATCATATTAAGAATGGTGTTATGTATGAATGGTAAAGATAGAATCTGAGCTTAAACGTGCTATTTTGTCGATGTTCGGTTACTAGTAGAAATGCTAATAGTAAAAAGCTGTGAATATGATAATAGAGTTGATATGAATATTGCACCTATGTGATAAGGAGCATGAGATTCATGTAAAATATGTTTATACTATAGTTCGATGAATTGTAGGATTATGATAATGTGGAGTAAATGCTATGGTTAATAAATGTTTAAGTGTTCAAATGTTATGCTAAAGTTGCTTAAGACTTACTAAGCTAGCGAGCTTACCCTGTTTGTGTTTGTATTTCTGTTTTATAGATGGTTGATTCAATTACGGGCTCAAGGGATCATCAAGAAAGTCGACCACACTATCACTCTCTTTGGTATATATATGTTTTGCATACTTTTTGAGTCAAAGGCATGTATAGGCTAGCTAAGTTTTCTAATGATGTTATAATAATGTATTAAGGCCATACGAAAGTGGCTAATTTTAATGTTAATGTTTGATGGTATGAATCTATCCTTGGTGTGATATGCATGGATAATATGCTTGAAAGATGTATATGAATTGATGCATGTTTTCTCATCATGATAATAAAGTTCAGTTTTGAATAAGGAAAATGTTATAATTATCTTGGGCTGATTATTAAAGATACAAATTGAAAACCGAACGTAAGAAAGTGAATGAGTAGTACTATGTATTTCGAACTAGTTATATAGTATATGTTAGGTATGCTATTTAACGAACCTTGTGTCTATGAACCTTAATTGTGAAAACGGTGAAATAAGCATGAATTTAGAAACCATTCAAGTTGTTCACGGTTATAAATATTATATATATACATATAGAACGCTTTGAAAACTTATTGGTACATTTTGGTTCAATTATGTAATTATAAACGAAACTGTGTGAATCTTGATTTACTTGGGCATAGGACCTATTTGAATATAGTATTAGTTATGTTCGTGTTATTTCATATGTGTACTCTTGTATATTAGCCAAATAATTATATGCATAGAATTGTTTATTGAGCGCTTAAATTAGGACACATGATATTATGTAATGTGATGGTTTATTTGATCACAAAAAAAAGAATTACTTACCATGTATATTCTACCTTACAAGTGTTATATAGCATGGTGAAATTGGATCATGTCTCTTTACTTAAATAGTTATAACTGGCTTGTTTCTTTAAATCTTTATAATAATAAAGATAAGATAAATGAAACTAATGATGTTTGAATTGTAGTATGGTATTAGTAAAATGTATATTACATGTTTGATTTGAGTAGTTTATCGTGTGTCATATAACTTAATTAAGTAAATTAAGCATGATTTACGTATGTGATTGGTTGCTTATATTGTAACATCATATAATTATGTTAAATTATGATTTGATTTATTGAATAAAGATTGGGTTATTGGTAATGCTTGTAACCCTAATCCGGCTATAGATACGAGTTAATGGGTGTTACACATCTCCTCCTTGCTTCTGGCGTCAAAAATAATTAGCAGCAAGGGATTTCTGTAGCTCGAACCCAAGCTCTCCTTCCCTTGCTTGTGGCGTCACTGACTAAGGCCCCAAATGGCGCCTCTTGCCACTTTACCAAGGCTTTACTTGTGCTCTGATTTACCACAAAATATTCTTAACCCTAGGTCCTTGACTCCCTCGAACTAATGCTTGAAAATAAATTTTTCCCTATAGTTCGAGCCTACCCTGGGCTCATATCTAGACCCTAAAACACCTCAATTAATAACGCAAATCAAGCCATGCACATGCAAATAGTTCAACCATAATAGCCCCTATTTAAGGATGTTACAGACCGTACAGGGGATTACACACTGAGTTCTCGTAACTCACCTCTTTCTCTTAACCGTGCAGGTAATCCCCAGCCTTAGAGGATTTGGAGCTGCGGAGGACTTGGAGGTGGCCACACGTCGGATATTATTTAAAGACTAAACTTAGCGATTTTAGTTTAGTTTAGTTATTTTAAATTATTGGGTTAATAATTTTTGTAATAAGGCCATTGGGTTTTTCTTTTTAACTTTTATTTGGTAATTCTTTAAATTACAAACTGCTAGTCTGTTAAACACGGGTTTTTAAAACTATAACCACTATTTTCAAAATATCACGTATTCGCAAATGTTTGAATCAAACTTCTGCAACAAACAAGGTTTTGAAAGTAATAATGTTTTTTTGCAAGGGAATGACTTTTAATAAATTACATTTTGAAGATAAGCAAATGAAATTTGAGGTTTTACATGGAAGAAAGTTTTAAATTCTTTAAGAAAGGTTTCTAATGAAAGCATAGTTTTCAAAAAACTCTTCAGTGTGACACGCCAGATTCGGGCCTAACTTCTAGGTCGGGTTTGGGTGTTACATTTATGGTATCAGAGCCAGGTTACAAAACTCGGCTGTGGAATGGGTTTTCAAAATTGAATTTCTGAAGGTGTTGTTTAAAAAAAACTTGAAAAGATTTGAAGTTCTGAAATGTTGTATTGGCCGTTTTTGAAAGTGTGGTACACCGAGTCTCCAGCTTCGAATCTATAAGTTTTCTAAATACTTTTGTCTATTTAGAAATCTAAATACAGTGAGTTAGAAATACGGTGATCTCTTTAGGTATTGGACTATATTTTTGGTATTTATTTTGTGTGTGTTTGGTTCAGATGTGATGTTTGGATATAGAAATTGGACGCGTATGACATATCTGTCTACTTTGATGGTTAAGTGTTTTGAGTATGTGTAGAATATGATAGGGATATCAGAATTAGAGTGTGCAGCGAGAGCGTAGTATGCTAGGTTAGGATGTGCGACTATTCCTATAGTTTGAAATTTCAAGGATGAAATTTCTTTAAGGGGGTAGATTTGTAGCGTCCCGAATTTGGGCCTAGTAGAATTAGGCCTATTGGGCCATGGGTACGGGAGCGTTTAAATTTTTTTGAGAATAAGAGAACGACACTAATGCAAGTTGGACATATTAGGTGAGTGATTTTGGAAGGTTAGGGGGCTTCCATGAAGTCCTGGGATCAAACCTGGGCTTTAGAAAAAATTTTGGTTTGAGGTGAATAAAACCCTGAGAGTTAGTAAGTAGGCTTTAAGAATAAAATGTGGAGAAAAATGACACAAAAAGGAGTTTTGGACTAGTGGCAAATGACGCCACATGGGAGACAAGAAAGTGACGCCATAGAGGAAGCAATGGGTCCAAGGTTCAAGTCTTGGCGCTTGTAATTCATTTTGATTTCTTTTTAAATGAATTTAAACTTTGGCCCATAGGTTTATATTTAGTTGCACATGTTTTAAGTCATAAAAAGAGGTTGTGTTGTAGTGGCAAGTAGCATCTGGAACATAGGAGAGGGCAAGGGTTCGAATCCCATTGCAAGCAAAAAGGGATATTTATTTTGCTAAGTTGGGGCGATAGGTGGTTGTGTTGGAATTAAACTCTGCTGAAGGAGGGATCCCACATCAGAAAGCTAGCATGAGGGAAGGTGAGAAGCTAGCTTTAAATAAAGCAAGCTATGAGAAGAGTAAGCATACCTTGGTTGGCATTTGGGCATAGTAGTGTTCGGAGCGCGGATTAACTCTAGATTCCTATCATGTGTGTATTTCGCACTACTTTTGCTGCAGAGCGGCAAATGCCGAAATGACTGCCACAAGGCAATGGCAGCCACATGAACGTGCGAGCACAAGTGTGGGGGCTTCGACGCGATAGTTGATGCCATCTTGAGTGTTCTTGTGAGTTTAGGCTGTTTGGGCCGCGATGGGCCAAAAGGGGCCATATGGGGCCAATGGGCCCAATCGGATAAGTTGTATGATTGTGTAGTAAATATTGGACTGGACTATGTGAATCTCATATCTGTGGCTAGATTCTCATATCTGTGGCTAGATTTGGGCTAAATGGGCCACACGAGATGATTGTGTAGTAAATATTGGACTGGACTATGTGAATCTCATATCTGTGGCTAGATTCTTATATCTGTGGCTAGATTTGGGCTAAATGGGCCACACAAGCGTGTGGCCCTATTTGGGCCGAGAGTGGACCCTAGGCCTATTCGCATCATTATCTCTGTTTAGAACCTCCGGTTTATGAACTTACCGTAATACCCCGATTTGTAAAATTACCAAAATACCCTCAATTTGCAAAATTATAGAAATACCATCGATTTGGAAAATTACCAAAGTACCCCTAATTGGCAAAATTACCGAAATACCCTCAGCTTTTGAAATTACCAAAATACCCTAATTTGTAAAATTACCAAAATACCCTCGATTGGCAAGATTATCGAAATACCCCTGGTTTGCAAAATTACCGAAATACCTCTGGTTTGCGAAATTATCGATTTACCCTTAGTTTATGAAATTACCAAAATACCCTCTATGAGTAAAGTTAACGAAATACCCTTACAGCGCAAATGTCTATTTTGCCCATGTGGGTAACTGACTGATTAGGACTATGACTGTTCTAACTGTGAATGTATGACCGTGTTTTAACTGATTTGACTGTGCTCGTCTGACTGTTATGTTTTTAATGTGTGTAAATGATTATTACTTAGCATGGCCATTTTGCATACACATGTAATGATTGAGCATGAAATACATAACATATTGCATTGGGTTGGGTTTACTGATTGGAAGAAGTACAGTTTTAGTGCCATTGCCACATACCGCTCTAGTGGTATCGCCACATACCGTTCTAGTGGCATCGCCACATACCGTTATAGTGGCATCGCCACGTAATCTGGTTATGGCTCTGTGCTAACCTAAACATGGCTCTGTGCCATCTTAATTATGGCTTTGTGCCAATTGTATTTACCCGTGGCTTTGTTCCTAACATATATATCGATGACTCTGTGTTGTTCATATTTAGACTGTGTGTCAAATATATTATCGACGCTGATAGCTATGTGCCAAACATAATACAGTTACTGATGGCTTTGTGCCAATTATAATGCCGCTACTGAATGCTTAGAGCTGTATATATATATATATTAGCAACTTTGCTGCACTGTTATTAGTAGCTTGGCTGCATTATTGGAGATTTGGGCTGGGTGGGTCGACATGGTCCCCACATGGAGAGTTTGGTTGGTACGGGTGGAGAGTTTGGTTGGATTGGGGTGGGTACATATCCATTGCATTGTAATGACTTGGGGCTTAGGTCCAAATTGTTACCAAATGGGGATTAGGCCCAGATTCTTATCAAATAGGGCTTAGGCCCAAATTGTTACCAAATAGGGCTTAAGCCCAGACTGATATCGTATGGGCTTAGGCCTGACTGTGACCATATCGGGGGATTACACACTGAGTTCTCATAACCCACCCCATTCTTTTAATCGTATAGGTAATCCCCAGCCTTAAAGGATTTTGAGCTGAAGAGGACTCGGAGGTGGCCACACGTCAGATATGGTTAAAAGACTAAACTTAGCAATTTTAGTTTTGTAACACCCCATACCGAGTCCGAGGCCTAGACCGGATACGAGACATTACTATACTAAAACTTGCTGAATCATGAAATTACGGGCCATAAAATTTTGCTCCCGATTAAGAACCTTTCTCTCTCAAACAATTCATACATCTCATGGGACTACAAGGCCTTAAACTCATGTTCAGAAACTTTCAAAGCTTAATCAAAAAACCTTTCTTGGAAGCAGGGGTCACACGCCCATGTGGTTTGGGGCATGCCCTTGTACCCCTAGACACGCCCATGTCCTCCAACCGTAGGGAGTTACTGACTATACTCACACGGTCTTGACACGCTTGTGTCTTTTACCCGTGTGGAGTTACTAACTATACTCACATGGCCTTGACACGTCCATGTCAACCGTCCGTGTACTACACTCGGCCCAAACGAACGACCGTGGGATTCACCCATGGTCTATTCTGACTCAAAAATACAGAGGTACAGGGTGCCTCTAAATACCCGTGTGTCCATCCGTGTGGGCACTTAGAGGCTATTTATCGAGCCAAATGCCACCCTAAAATCAAGATCAAATTCATGCTCGATTCAATACATTTCATACCTTATCACATAACTACACATAACAACGATATTACTCTTGAATTAAAGACGCTTAATCATAAAAGAAATAAAGTCTTCATCCCATATACTAAGGAGAACTATTTCCCATGTAATTACAAACAACTTAAGCCCTCATCTATGGCTATATACTAACAAAACATAAGTTCTCTTAGGCCAACACAATTTGGCTACATCAACAATGACTTAATCAACTATCCCTATACACGCCATGACTCATAAGGACTTGAAACCTCATACCAAGTGTTTGATCGATAGTGTGAAAACATCTCCAGCGGTCTCCAACCCGAGCTAGCTAAATTAACCTATAAGAGATGAAAAAGGGAAAGGAGTAAGCAATAATGCTTAGTAAGTTCATCTGTATATAACTGATAAGCACTGATATTCATTAAATATACACAATTACAAGGCATTTCAATAAGTTTTTCTCATTAACACATGGCTTCTTACTCAACCATTCTTAAGGCTTACTCACTCTATCTCTTACTGCGTCCTAATCGTGCCACAAGCCAAATGCCCATTTTAATTAATAGACATTCCTGCACTGGTCACCACATGATCATATAAAAACAACACATCAAATATTTTCAATAAGCCACTCATACTACTAATCTCTCGGTGGTTACGCACTTAGCCCACCATTGAATCTCTTATAGGGTGGTATCGCACACAGCCCACCATTTATATATACCTATGGTGATTTCGCACTTAGCTCACCAATCATTCATAAGCGATGGTATCGCACACAGCCCATCAATTTCTAATTAATCAGGTGGTATTGCACACAACCCACTGATAGTAATATGGTTGATGGTATCGCACATAGCCCATCAACTAATAATAATATATCAGGTGGTATCGCACACAGCCCACCTATATTATACTTCACAAATATCAATCATCATACATTTCTCTAATTCAAATGTTCATCCGTAAACATCCTCACCCACTATCGTTCTTGCTTAACTTTCCACGATTCTCATTCGCATTCACACAATGCATTAACAAATCTATCTCATGCAACTAAGGTGAATTAATTATATATATCCCACTAGGGTTCATCATATATTGAATTCATATCAATTCAGTTCTAACACATACTTGTGCTTCTCGTGGTACAATCACATACATTCAATATATTGGTTGAATCATTCAAATTATTAAATAACTATCTTGAGGTTCATACACATAGTTCTCATTGACATCATACCCTAATAGGGTCTTACATATATTACCCTATCGATGCCATGTCACTGACATGGTCTTATACTAATTCTTTCACCGAGACCATGAAACACCCCAAACCCGGCCCAAAAGCCTGACCGGATTTGATATGTTCCTCGAGTAAAACTTTAGCAAATTCTCGCTTTGTTTAAGAAAAACTTGATGATTTTGAATAAAAACAGATTAACTTAAAGATCGGGTTGAAATCAAATTGTAAAGTAAATTTGTATCTTCTTAAAACATTATTTTAAGAGAAATTAATAAGTTAAAAGAAAACCAAATTTAATGAAAATTTATTAATATTGTGAAAATATATTTTGTTTTCAAAAGCAGTTTAAATTATTTATCAAAAACCATTTAGTTATTTAAATAATAATTGTTCATGGTAGAATAAAAATAAATCCAAACACAAAAATTAAAAACAGTTCATAGTGGCCTTATTACATAAAAATAGCAAAACCCATAATAGATTTTAAATAAGTTTAATAAGTTTAATTTGGAAAATCTCCAAAATACTTTTTTTGAGCATTGGCCACCACGTAGTCCTCGCTGACCCAATCCATCGCGCTAAGAGTCATCTGAAAAATTATCCCACAAAAGGGGTGAGTCATAAACTCAATGTGTAACACATACATTAAAAAGCCCATTTGATCATATAGTCATAGGCCCATTTAAGTCATATTTGGCCATAAGCCCATTTTATAGCAAATCAAATAATAATCATTTAAAATCACATGGATATATACATATAATGAAATGCAAGCCTGGCCCACCTAAATATCCATCCGCTACACACCACCGTACCAACCAATCACACCGTGGGATTACTAAATCGACCCTCCATCGCACATAAACCATCAAGGCGATTCTTGCGGTCAACATGCACATCGCCCTTATAATTTTGTGGCAAGGCCACCAGATAAATGTGACCGAAGTCACCAGATTCAAATATATGTGACCGAAGTCACCAGATTCACATATGTGACCGAAGTCACCGAATTCAAATATGTGACCGAAGTCACCGGATTATGTGGTAAAACCACCGAAATACTTCCCCTTTATCAATTTTACCCATATGCCCATGCACATACATAATATTTAGTTTTCATGACATTTACCCCAAAATCATAATATAGTCATACTTATTTCACATTTAAGCATATAGCAAAAGTTAACGAAATATTGGGGTAAACATACCTGAATATCGTATACCACTGAATGGTATCCACAATCATTATCAAACATATTGTCATATAAATCACATTTAATATAGATCTATGAGATTTTATTATAAGGTTACACACCTTATGACTGTGAGAACGATACCTTCCCGCTCGTCAACATCTAGTTAATTATCACACTTGATTAGTATACACTATTACTAATAAAAATATACTATTGATGAGAGATCTACATCCTTACCCTCGGATTCTCGAACAATCGTTATTTATGGTTTTTCTCCGTTAGATGGATCAAAACCCGCTGATAACCCACCAACGAAAAGTGGTTCGGTTGTACGCACGACTTCAAATAACTGATCTTCGTTAGCAGAGGGTCCACAACCCGGTGGAAAATCTCTTATCGCCGATACCGCCCTTCGTTTGAAGTTTAAGGGTACAACAGTGCCTCCTCTCTTCCAAACATTCCGTCTTCGCTTTTTCGAACCTATCTTGTTAGTCTCAAATTCACCCCAAAATAAAGTTGATTAATAAACTATCTAAAAGAATTGATATAACAGAAAGTGATATTCTTAGCTTGGATGATTTGAAGGTTTCTCTTAAAACGTTGATTTCAAAAGATTCTTAAAATCCTTCCAAGGATTGGCCTAGGAGAGAAAAGAAAAATAAGAGAACTATGTTTCTAAATCGGCTATAATAAAAGGAGATAATGAAAACAATTGACAAAATCTTACTTGACCACTTGAAGATTGACCTTGAACAAAAGAAGAAAAATATGGTGTTTTGGCTATGGTGGTTTCGGGTTTCCAACAAAAGAAAAGAAAGATTAAGATGAAAATGAAAGATGATTTGGTTTGACAAATGAGAAGAAAAGAATGTTGATTTTTTGTTTTGGTAGAAGGTAGTTTCGGTTGAGACAGAAGAAGAAAGAAAAATGAAAAGAGAAAGAAAGAGAAAAGGAAGAAAAAGATGATGATAATGATGATTTCCAAAAGAAAAGAGATGAGTTTAGGGACTTATGTGCATTCAGCCAAGAGGGAAAAAGTGAAGAAAATAGGTTTATGATCTTTGGTATTTTCGGCAATGAAGGAAAAAGAAAAAGAAGAAATGTTCTCCAAACTTTTTGATGCTTTTGACTATAGAGGACAAGAATTTGAGAGAATAGGTACTTTAAACAAAATGGTCAAAATGAAAGCCAAAACAAGGAAAAACTTTTACCTAATGTCATTAACAAAATTTGATTAGGAAGAGAGCTTTTGGAGAAATGAGAAAAGATGTAGAAAATGCTAGAATTTTTGGCCAACTATCACCCCCTAATCCAAAGTCAAATTCGGCCAACATGTATGCCAACATAATCCCCCTTTTTCCTCCACATTTCTTCCCCATCAATCCTATGTTTCCTAACACAATTAAGCTTTCTCCCTTAGCCCCTAAAGCCGACTAGGTTCATGGTCAAATGACCATGAAAAAGCTTCCAAAACATTGTCCTTTCTTCAAGCCTTTTGTCCCCCCTATCTTACCATATCATCATGATCCCATGCCATATCTTTTAGCTTGCCTTTTCCATATGGTCTACTAACCAAAAATAAAAAGATGCTCATCCAATCTAGAATAGTCTTGGCCGATGCTATAGGAAAGAAACTAAAAAAAAAAATTAAAATTCTTCCATTTGCTAGCTAGGGATTCGAACCTCTCCACTCATGCATTCACTCATGCACCATTACCACTTTGCCAAATGACTTATTATGCTTAAAACCTCTTGCCATTATTTCATAACGCCTATCTTGCTTAACTCCATCTTAATTATTAAAAATTTAATATTTCACTAAGCATTCACTTACATAATGAAGTTCAAAAATAAATTTCCAAAACACACTCAATCATATTTAGGCATGCAACAACATTTAACTAAGTAGAGATGCATAACCCCTAATTATCAGGATGTTACAGTTCTACCCCCTTAAAAATAATTTCGTCCTCGAAATTACCTGGCTAGAACAAGTGAGGGTATTATTGTCGCATCGCTTCCTCCGGTTCCCACGAAGCTTCTTCTGATCCATGATTACGCCATAACACTTTGATGAGAGGAACCGATTTTCTCCGTAACATATCCCGCTCTAGGATTTGAATTGGCTCCTCTTCATAGGACAAATCTGGTCTTAATTCCACTTCCTCAACTGGAACTACATGAGATGGATCTGACCAGTAACGACGTAACATTGAAACATGGAACACATCGTGCATTTGCTTCAACTCGAAGGCAAATCTAATTGATATGCTACAGGTATGACCCATTTCAAAATCCGATAAGGTCCAATGAATCTGGGACTTAACTTCCCTTTGCGACCAAATCTCATCACCTTTTTCCAAGGTGAGACCTTTAGGAATACTTGATCCCCCACAGCAAACTCTATTTCCTTCCGCTTAAGATCTGCGTACAACTTTTGTCTGTCAGATGCTTCCTTTAACCGAGCCTGGATTACCTTAACCTTTTCTTCGGATTCAGCCACTATTTCTGGACCCAAAATCTGACGTTCCCCTAATTCTGTCCAACACGTAAGAGTGCGACACTTCCGTCCATATAGTGCTTCATATGGTGCCATCCGAATCTTGGCTTGGTAAGCTGTTATTGTACGCATAAATTCGCTAACGGTAAGAACTCTTCCCAGCTTCCTCTAAAATCTATCACACATCCCCTTAACATATCTTTTAAGATTTGGATTACTCGTTTAGACTGGCCGTCAGACTGTGGATGAAATGCCGTACTGAAATCCAATCTGGTGCCCAAAGCCTGATGCTATGCTTTCCAAAATCGAGACGTAAACCTCGGATCTCTATCTGAAATAATTGACACCGGTACTCCATGCAATCTCACAATCTCAGCCACATATAACTTCACCAATTTTTGTAAAGAGTAATCAACCCGAACTGGGATAAAATGTGCAGATTTTATCAATCGGTCCACTATCACCCATACCGAGTCTTTCTTAGTAGGCGTAAGAGGAAGCCCACTAACAAAGTCCATGGTGATCTCTCCCACTTCCACTACGGAATCTTTATCGGCTGAAGTAATCCGAAGGTACTTGATGTTCAGCCTTGACTTGCTGACACGTTATGCACTTTTCTACAAACTCCGTAACTTCTCATTTAAGACCAGGCCACCAAAATTGATCTCGTAAATCTCGGTATAACTTACTTTCTCCAGGATGCATAGCATAGGGGCTACCATGCGATTCCTGAAGAATCTTTTGCTTCAACTCCTGATCCCTCGGCATACAGATTTTACCTTTGAAACATAATACCCCATCACTGTTAATACCATAATCTTCCAATTCCCCATTCTGTACCTGCTGTAGCTTTGCACTCAGATCATCGTCTACCAATTGTCTCTCTTTCACTTGACTCAACCATGTCGGCTTAACTTGTAATTCTGCCAACAAGCTTTCGTCATCGTAAAGACTAAGATGTGCAAACATCGCCCTTAAATCTGACACCACTTTCCGACTTAGAGCGTCTGCCACCACATTTGCCTTGCCCGGGTGGTACTCAATAGAACAGTCGTAGTCTTTCAACAACTCTATCCACCTTCGCTGCCTCAAATTCAGTTCCTTCTGAGTCAGTAAATATTTTAGACTCTGTGGTCCGTGTATATCACTGACTTTTCCCCGTATAGATAATGTCTCTAAACTTTAAGAGCAAAGACTACAGTTGCCAACTCCAAATCATGCGTCAGGTAATTAACCTCGTGTGACCTCAATTACCGAGACTCATATGCAACTACTTTTTTGCCTTGCATCAGAACACATCCTAATCCTGTGTGAGAAGCATCACAATACAGCATTTAAATCCTTTCACGCCTCGAAAGTGAATCAAAGCGGAGCTTCATTCAAAACCCTCTTGAGCTTCTCAAATCTCTCTTGCTGATTATCAGCCCACACGAAAGGTACTTCCTTCCTCAACAATTTCGTTAAAGGTGCAGCTATCGATGAGAATCTTTCGACAAATCTTCGGTAATAGCCTGCTAATCCCAAGAAACTACGAACTTCAGTTACGGACTTAGGTGGTTTCCAATCTAGCACAGACTCAATCTTCTGAGGATCCACCCTTATCCCTTCTGCAGACACCACATAGCCTAAAAATGCAACTTCTTTCAGCCAAAATTCACACTTGCTGAATTTGGCATAAAGCTTCTTCTCCCTTAAAACTTGTAACACAATCCGGAGTGCTTATCATGTTCTATTTCGGACTTAGAATACACCAGGATGTCGTCTATGAACCCACGACGAACTGTGCCAAGTAGGGTTAGAAAATCCAATTTATCATATCCATGAACGCAGCTGGGGCATTCGTCAATCCGATTGGCATTACCAGAAATTCATAATGCCCATATCTAGTTCAGAAAGCCGTCTTATGGATATTCGCTTCTTTCACCTTAAGCTAATGATACCCCGACCTTAAATCAATCTTTCAGAATACCGCTGCTCCCTTAAGCTGATCGAACAAGTCATCGATCCTTGGCAAAGGATACTTGTTCTTGATGGTCAGCTTATTCAACTGCCGGTAGTCTATACACATCCTCATCGATCCGTCCTTCTTCTTCACAAATAGGACCGGTGCTTCCCATGAAGACACACTAGGTCGGATAAATCCACGATCAAGTAACTCCTGAATCTGAGCCTTAAGCTCAACTAACTCTTTCGGTGCCATTCTATATAGAGCAATAAAAACTGACGCCATTCCAGGTAATAATTCAATCCCGAATTCTACCTCTCGATCCGGAGGCAATCCTGGAAGTTCTTCCGAAAAAATATCTACAAATTCATTCACAGTCCTAACTTCTTCAACAGTTGCCTCCTTAGCCTCCAAGGCACTCACCAACATCAGAAAGGCTACACATCCATTTCTAACCATCTTTTCTGCCTTAAGAGCGGATACTACATTTGATAAGTAGTTCCGTCTCTCGCCCATCACTATAACTTCTTTGTCATCAAAAGTTCTTAAGGACATCCGTTTAGCGGCACAATCCACATTTGCACGATACTTCACTAGCCAATCCATGCCTAAGATCAGGTCGAACTCTCTGAATGGTAACTCCATTAAATCAGCCAGAAACTGCGTCCCTTGAACTTCTAAAGGCACTTCCTTAAAAAGTTTATCTATTACTACTGTCTATCCTAAAGGACTAAGTACAGTCATCTTTTTAGGTACAGTCTCAGAAGTCACATGCAAAGTTCTAGATACTTCACTAGCGATATAAGAGTGAGTTGACCCTATATCTATCAAAGCAATAAAGGACAACCCAGAAATCAAAACGTACCTGTGATAACATCGGTGCATCATCTTCTTCTCGTGACGAGCGCATATACTAGACCTGGCTGTCTCACCTCGAGCTACCACCGCTTGCCTCTCTGAAGTTCCGCGACCTCTTCCAAAACCATTACCCCTTCCATTTGGACCCTGACCCTTATCGACTCATCGTTCACCTCTGCCAGCTTGATTAACACCCTAACCTACTGGACGGTTCTTATCTGAATTCATCGAGCAATCCTTGATCATATGATCCTTAGACCGCACTTGAAACATCCCTCGATCTTTTTCCAACATTCTCCCGGGTGCATCTTCCCACATTGAGCACACGACGATGTTGTCCACCGTGTGATCTGGCGACTCGCATGCCCATCATTTCTTGGTTTCTTTTGAAAATTCACGATGACCACGAAGAACCAAAGCTTCTCTTATTCTTATTTCGCCTCTGTCCGGTTACATCTCTCGGTCGCTTAACTTCTTCAGCTATTCTTGCCCTTTCTACTAAGCTTGCAAATCTTTTTCCCAGTGCGGAGCAATCATCACTCGCAGTTCATCTCTAAGTCTATCCTCAAATCTGATACACCGTTCATATTTCGTAGCCACTATCCCTCCGCATAATGGCTAAGTCGTAAAAATTCTGCTTCATATTCAGCTATCGACTTATTTCCTTACACTAAATTCAGAAATGCCTTCCTCTGGGAGTCGATGTAGCTAGCTCCAACATATTTTCCTCCGAATTTAACTTTAAAATACCCCCAATCTACTCGATCCACAGGGGTACTCTCCTTAATAGTGAGCCACCACTGGTAGGCCTCATCGCGGAGTAGTGAAACAAGACCTTTCAAACTTTTCTTCAAGAAGGCGGTCTAAATCGTCTATGATCCTCTCGACCGCCTCTAACCAAGATTCGCTACATTCGGAGCTACTCCAAATACTCCCCTAAAAACCTCAGCTCCATTTGATCTAAGTCTCTCAGCTACTGACTTTTGAGACCCATTCCCCGTACTAGCTTCTGCTACTCGTTCCAAAACTTGAAGTATAGCTTGTGATACTGCGTCACCTCCTTCATTTTGCTCTTGAAAATCCACCCCAACAGTCAGTGGCGGAGCTTCATTTTTGAAACCTTGACCAGATCTAACTGGTTCCGACACAGTCATTCTTCCTCTACCGTGTTCGCGACGACCACGTCCCCTAGAACTCATGTCTACTACGCGTATTATCTGTTTTTACGAAAAAATCTTATGCATTAGAGTCTTTTCACTTCTTATTAAAAGAATGTTTTATGTAACAAATATTTATTCAGTGGTTTTTTTGTAGTAGTACACATACACCTAGGGTCCATGTCTCTAAAGTATAATTTCCTTAGGTTTATCACTTTAGAATATCATACACTCACATCACTTTATCAACAAAAAGTACTTACCTGATGGATCTGGGTCGAGAACTCGGGTGCCATGCTTCTATAAAACCTTTTAACTTAAGAAAACTTTCAAAAAGTCATTTGGGCCAAATTTTGAAAATGTTGTGGGCTTCAAAACCCAAGGCCGAGAGTTTAAAATTGGGCTCTGATACCAAGTTGAAACACCCCAAACCCGACCCAAAAAGCCTGACGGGATTTGATATGTTCCTCGAGTAAAACTTTAGCAAATTCTCGCTTTGTTTAAGAAAAACTTAAAGATTTTGAATAAAACAGATTAACTTAAAGATCGGGTTGAAATCAAATTGTAAAGTAAATCTGTATCTTCTTAAAATATTATTTTTAAGAGAAATTAATAAGTTAAAAGAAAACCAAATTTAATGAAAATTTATTAATATTGTGAAAATATATTTTGTTTTCAAAAAGCAGTTTAAATTATTTATCAAAACCATTTAGTTATTTAATTAATAATTGTTCATGGCGTAATAAAAATAAATCCAAACACAAAATTAAAAATAGTTCATAGTGGCCTTATTACATAAAAATAGCAAAACCCATAATAGATTCTAAATAAGTTTAATAAGTTTAATTTGGAAAATCTCCAAAATACTTTGTTTGAGCATTGGCCACCACGTAGTCCTCGCTGACCCGATCCATCGCGCTAAGAGTCATCCGAAAAATTATCCCACAAAAGGGGTGAGTCATAAACTCAATGTGTAACACATACATTAAAAAGCCCATTTGATGATATAGTCATAGGCCCATTTAAGTCATATTTGGCCATAAGCCCATTTTTATAGCAAATCAAATAATAATCATTTAAAATCACATGGATATATATGTATAATGAAATACAAGCCCGGCCAACCTAAATATCCATCCGCTACACACCACCCGTACCAACCAATCACACCGTGGAGATTACTAAATCGACCCTCCATCCGCTACACACTATCGAAGGCAATTGCTGCAGTCAACATGCACATCGCCCTTATAATTTTGTGGCAAGGCCACCAGACAAATGTGACCGAAACAACTGGATTCAAATATATGTAACCGAAGTTACCAGATTCACATATGTGACTGAAGTCACCGGATTCAAATATGTGACCGAAGTCACCGGATTATGTGGTAAAACCACCGGAATACTTCCCCTTTATCAATTTTACCCATATGCCCATGCACATACATAATATTTAGTTTTCATGACATTTACCCCAAAATCATAATATAGTCATACTTATTTCACATTTAAGCATATAGCAAAAGTTAACGAAATATTGGGGTAAACATACCTGAATATCGTATACCACTGAATGGTATCCACAATCATTATCAAACATATTGTCATATAAATCACATTTAATATAGATCTATGAGATTTTATTGTAAGGTTACACACCTTATGACTGTGAGAACGATACCTTCCCACTCGTCAACATCTAGTTAATTATCACTTGATTAGTATACACTATTACTAATAAAACTATACTATTGATGAGAGATCTACATCCTTACCCTCGGATTCTCGAACAACTGTTATTTGTGGTTTTTCTCCGTTAGATGGATCAAAACCCACCGATAACCCACCAACTAAAAGTGGTTCGGTTATGCATACGACTTCAAATAAGCGATCTTCATTAGCGGAGGGTCCACAACCCGTGGAAAATCTCTTATCGCCGATACCGCCCTTCGTTTAAAGTTTGAGGGTACAACAGTGCCTCCTCTCTTCCAAACACTCCGTACTACTCTTTTCTAACCTATCTTGTTAGTCTCAAATTCACCCCTAAAATAAAGTTGATTAATAAATATCTAAAAGAATTGATATAACCGAAAGTGATATTCTTACCTTGGATGATTTCAAAGGTTTCTCTTAAAACGTTGGTTTCAAAAGATTCTTAAAATCCTTCAAGGATTGACCTAGGAGAGAAAAGAAAAATAAGAGAACTATGTTTCTAAATCGGCTATAATAAAAAGAGATAATGAAAACAATTGACAAAAATCTTACTTGACCACTTGAAGATTGACCTTGAACAAAAAGAAGAGAAAAATATGGTGTTTTGGCTATGGTGGTTTCGGGTTTCCAACAAAAGAAAAGAAAGATTAAGATGAAAATGAAAGATGATTTGGTTTGACAAAAGAGAAGAAAAGAATGTTGATTTTTTGTTTTGGTAGAAGGTAGTTTCGGTTGAGAGAGAAGAAGAAAGAAAAATGAAAAAAGAAAGAAAGAGAAAAGGAAGAAAAAGATGATGATAATGATGATTTCCAAAAGAAAAGAGATGAGTTTAGGGACTTATGTGCATTCGGCCAAGAGGGAAAAAGTGAAGAAAATAGGTTTATGATCTTTGGTATTTTCGGCAATGAGGGAAAAAGAAAAGGAAGAAATGTTTTCCAAACTTTTTGATGCTTTTGACTATAGAGGACAAGAATTTGAGAGAATAGGTACTTTAACCAAAATGGTCAAAATGAAAGCCAAAATAAGGAAAAACTTTTACCTAATGTCATTAACAAAATTCGGTTAGGAAGAGAGCTTTTGGAGAAATGAGAAAAGATGTAGAAAATGCTAGAATTTTTGGCCAACTATCACCCCCTAATCCAAAGTCAAATTCGGCCAACATGTATGCCAACATAAACCCCCTTTTTCCTCCACATTTCTTCCCTATCAATCCTATGTTTCCTAACACAATTAAGCCTTCTCCCGTAGCCCCTAAAGCCGACTAGGTTCATGGTCAAATGACCATTAAAAAGCTTCCAAAACATTGTCCTTTCTTCAAGCCTTTTGTCCCCCCTATCTTACCATATCATCATGATCCCATGCCATATCTTCTAGCTTGCCTTTTCCATATGGTCTACTAACCAAAAATAAAAAGATGCTCATCCAATTTAGAATAGTCTTGGCCGACACTATAGGAAAGAAACTAAAAAAAAATTAAAATTCTTCCATTTGCTAGCTAGGGGATTTGAACCTCTCTCCTCATGCATTCACTCATGCACCATTACCACTTTGCCAAATGACTTATTATGCTTAAAACCTCTTGCCATTATTTCTTAAAGCCTATATTGCTTAACTCCATCTTAATTATTAAAAATTTAATATTTCACTAAGCATTCACTTACATAATGAAGTTCAAAAATAAACTTCCAAAACACACTCAATCATATTTAGGCATGCAACAACATTTAACTAAGTAAAGATGCATAACCCCTAATTATCAGGATATTACAGACCATAATCCAATAGGGTCTTACACGAAACTATAACTATCATCATATAATGCTATATCCATTTCCCATTACTCCCAAATTCAATTCTCTTGACATCTCATTGAAAGATATTTCCTACAATCATCGAGTAGGTATACATTTCATACAACATTGGAATACTAAATTAACTTATACATAATTGCCACATTCACACATGAACTTACCTCGATGTCAAAATGGCCGAAAGGGACTTTTTGCCCATATTTTTCTTTTCACCTGTTCTAGGTTCGAATCTCATTTTCTTTGATCTAGACCAATAAAATTTACTGATTTAATCACTTATAGTTCATAATTCACCATAAATTACACTTTAGGCAAAATGACTATTTTGCCCCTACACTTTGGCAAAATTATGATTTTGCCCCTAGGCTCGTAAATGAATTTTTGTTACATTTTCTTGTTAAACAAACTTAGCTGAACATTTAATCCTCTTACAACTAATCACAATTCCAACTATTTCATGCCTTAATGAACAAATTACAACTTTTGCATTTTAGTCCCAATTAGGTGTTTTCATGACAACACCTTTCACAAAAGTTGTTTCTCATCTTCCTAACATTCATTTTCTTCCATAAAAACTCAAAAACTAGCATAAAATCTCTCATGGAAAGTCCCTAGACTCTCAACCATGTTGCAAATTAGTCCCACATTAGCTAGCTTAAGTTTTGGGGACTCCAAAAGTACAAAAATTATCAAGAAAGATCATCAAAATCACTTACTTGAATGGAGTAAAGCTTGCTGAAAATTTGAAGCTTTCAAACCCCTCCCATGGCTGATATTTTCGGTGGAAAGAGAGAAGAAATAAAAAGATGATAACTCCTTGTTTATTTCATCTTATTTTATTTCTCTCCCTTTTTTTAACTAATATCACCTACTTCAATCATAATTAATGCACTTGTCCCCCTTTTGCATATTATGGCCGGCCAACACACTTAACAAGGCCAAATTGCACATTTGGGGCCTGCAATCTACAACCCATGGCTCTTTGGTGCTTCTAGCAAATAAAATAGAACTTTTGCACTTTATGCAATTTAGTCCTTTTCCCCAATTTAGCTAGAAATTGCTAAAATTAAGACACCAAAATTTTCATGCACCCTTATAAACATGTTATAACACATAAAATAACATGAAAATAATTTTCTCTAACCTTGAATTAGTGATTTTGAGATCACTATTCTGACTAAACCCTAAATTGGGCTGTTACAAGTTTAATTTAGTTATTTTAAATTATTGGGTTAATAATTTTTGTAATAAGGTCATTGGGTTTTTCTTTTTAACTTTTATCTGGTATTTCTTTAAATTACAAACTGCTGGTCTGTTAAACATGGGTTTTTAAAACTATAACAACTATTTTCAAAATATCACGTATTCGTAAATGTTTGAATCAAACTTTCGCAACAAACAAGGTTTTAAAAGTAATAATGTTTTTTGCAAGAGAATGACTTTTAATAAACTACGTTTTGAAGATAAGCAAATGAAATCTGAGGTTTTACATGGCAGAAAGTTTTAAATTTTTTAAAAAGGGTTTCTAATGAAATCATGGTTTTCAAAAAAGCTCTTCAGTGTGACACGCTAGATTCGGGCCTAACTTCTAGGCTGAGTTTGGGGTGTTACATTTATGATATCAGAGCCAGGTTGTAAAACTCGGCTATGGAATTGGTTTTCAAAATTGAATTTCTGAAGGTGTTGTTTCAAAAAAAAACCTTGAAAAGATTTCAAGTTCAAAAATGTTGTATTGATCGTTTTCTAAAAGTGTGGTACATCGAGTCTCTGGCGCCAAACCTATGAGTTTTCAGAATACTTTTGTCTATTTAGAAATTTAAATATAGTGAGTTAGAAATACAGTGATTTCTTTAGGTATTGGACTGTATTTTTGGTATTTATTCTTTGTGTGTTTGGTTTGGATGTGATGTTTGGATATAGAAATTGGATGCGTATGAGATATCTGTCTGCTTTGATGGTTAGGAGTTTTGAGTATGTGTAGAATATGATAGGGATATTAGAATCAGAGTGCGCAGCGAGAGCATAGTGTGCTAGGTTAGGATGTACGACTGCTCCTATAGTTGGAAATTTTGAGGACGAAATTTCTTTAAGGGGTAGATTTGTAACGTCCCAAATTTGGGCCTAATAGAATTGGGCCTATTGGACCTTGGGCACGGGAGCATTTAAAAATTTTTGAGAATAAGATAATGGCACTAATGCAAGTTGGACCTAGTAGGTGAGTGATTTTGGAAGGTTAGGGGGCTTCTATGAAGTCTCGGGATCAAACCTGGGCTTTAGAAAAAATATTGGTTTTAGGTGAATAAAACTCTAGGAGTTAGTAAGTAGGCTTTAAGAATAAAATGTGGAAAAAAATGACACAAAAAGGAGTTGTGGTCTAGTGGAAAATGATGCCACATGGGAGACAAGAAAGTGGCATCATAGAGGAAGCAAGGGGTCCAAGGTTCAAGTCATGGCGCTTGTAATTCATTTTGATTTCTTTTTGAATGAATTTAGACTTTGGCCCATAGGTTTATATTTAGTTGCGCATGTTTTAAGTCACAAAAAGGAGCTTGTGTTATGGTGGCATGTAGCGTCTGGAGCATAAGAGAGGGCAAGGGTTCGAATCCCATTGCAAGCAAAAAGGGATATTTATTTTGCTAAGTTGGGTCGACAAGTGGTTGTGTTGGAATTAAACTCTGCTGAAGGAGGGATCCCACATCAGAAAGCTAGCATGAGGGAAGGTGAGAAGATGGCTTTAAATAGAGCAAGCTATGAGGAGAGTAAGCATACCTTGGTTGGCGTTTGGGCATAGGAGTATTCGGAGCGTGGATTAACTCTAGATTCCTATCAGGTGTGTATTTCGCACTACTCTTGCTGTAGAGCAGCAAATGCTGAAATGAGGGCCACACGGCAATGGTAGCCGCACGAGCGTACAAGAGCACGTGTGGGGACTTCGACGCAATAGTTGAGGCCATCTTGAGTGTTCTTGTGGGTTAGGATGTTTGGGCCACGATGGGCCGAAATGGGCGATGTGGGGCCAATGGGCCTATGGGACCAATAGGATAAGTTGTATGATTGTGTAGTAAATAATGGACTGGACTATGTGAATCTCATATCTATGGCTAGATTACGGCTAAATGGGCCACACGAACGTGTGGGCCCATTTGGGCCGAGAATGGGCCTTAGGCCTATTCGCATCGTTATCTCTATTTAGAACCCCCAGTTTATGAAATTATCGAAATACCTCAGTTTGTAAAATTATCGAAATACCCCCAATTTGCAAAATTATCGAAATACCCTCGGTTTGTGAAATTATCGAAATACCCCTAATTTGTGAAATTATCAAAATACCCTCGAATTGAAAATTTATCAAAATACCCATGATTTGTGAAATTATCAAAATACCCTCGATTTGCAAAATTACTGAAATACCCTCAGTTTACAAGATTATCGAAATACCCCTGGTTTGCAAAATTATCGAAATACCCCTAGTTTGTGAAATTACCTAATTACCCCTAGTTTATGAAATTATTGAAATACCCTCTATGGGTAAAGTTACTGAAATACCCCTGAACGGTAGGATTACCGAAATACCCTTACAGGGTAAATGTCTATTTTGTCCTTGCGGATAACTAATTGATTAGGACTATGACTATTCTAACTGTGAATGTATGACCGTGTTTTAACTGATTTGACTATGCTCGTGTGACTGTTATGTTTTTAATGTGTGTGTAAATAATTATTACTGAGCATGGCCATTTTGCATACACGTGTAATTATTTAGCATGACAAACATAACACATTGCATTGGGTTAGGTTTGCTGATTGGAGGAAGTACCATTTTAATGGCATCGCCACATACCGTTCTAGTGGCATCGCCACATACCATTATAGTGGCATCGCCACGTAATCTGGTTATGGCTTTGTGCCATCTTAATTATGGCTTTGTGCCAATTGTATTTATCTGTGGCTATGTGCCTAACATATATATCGACGACTCTGTGTCGTTCATATTTACCCAAGCTGTGTGCCAAATATATTACCGTCACTGATGGCTATGTGCCAAACATAATACAGTTACTGATGGCTTTGTGCCAATTATAATACCGCTACTGAAGGCTTAGAGCCATATATATATATATATATTAGCAGCTTTGTTGCGTTGTTATTAGCAGCTTGGCTGTATTATTGGAGAGTTTGGGCTGGGTGGGTCGACATGGTCCCCACATGGAGAGTTTGGTTGGTACGGGTGGAGAGTTTGGTTGGATTGGGGTGGGTACATATCCATTGCATTGTTATGACTTGGGGATTAGGCCTAGATTGTTCTCGAATAAGGCTTACGCCCAGATTGTTACTGAATAGGGCTTAGGTCCAGATTGTTAACGAATAGGGCTTAGGCCCATACTGATACCATATGGGCTTAGGCCCAGACTGTGACCGTATCAGGGGATTACACACTGAGTTCTCGTAACTCACCCCTTTCTTTTAACCATGCAAGTAATCCCTAGCCTCAGAGGATATGGAGCTGCGGAGGACTCGGAGGTGGCCACAAGTTGGATATGCTTTAAAGACTAAACTTAGCAATTTTAGTTTAATTTAGTTATTTTAAATTATTGGGTTAATAATTTTTGTAATAAGGCCATTGTGTTTTTCTTTTTAAATTTTATTTGGTATTTCTTTAAATTACAAACTGTTGGACTGTTAAACACGGGTTTTTTAAACTATAACCACTATTTTCAAAATATCCCGTATTCGTAAATGTTTGAATCAAACTTCCGCAACAAACAAGGTTTTGAAAGTAATAATGTTTTTTGCAAGAGAATGACTTTTAATAAACTACGTTTTGAAGATAAGCAAACGAAATCTGAGGTTTTACATGGCAGAAAGTTTTAAATTCTTTAAGAAGGGTTTCTAATGAAAACATGGTTTTCAAAAAAAAATCTTCATAGTGACACACTAGATTCGGGCCTAACTTCTAGGCTAGGTTTGGGGTGTGACATTAGCAAGTTCTCCTAATTGGTTCTCGATCCCTTGAATCGATGCTTGTTGATTTTTGAGTACTGTCTCGGTGTTCTGGAATCAGGTTTCTAACACCACTATAAATTTTGTTAGCATCTCTTCAAGGTTCGGCTTTTTTCTTGTGGGTAGGGTTGCTGTTGGAAGCCTAGGAGGGGTTATTTTCTTTGATTTCCTTGACCACCCCATGAGAAATTGGGGTGGTTCCTTCAACCAGGATTATAAGTATTACTCTAAGGGTTATTTTGAGGTCTAGAATTATTACCCATATAGTGAACTTGCTCATTGTCAGCGCTCGGGTTGTAAGGTGGATATGCTGTATTGCTCATCCCTCTATTCGTGTAGCACTGCATAATTGGATATACCTGCGAAGAACCACATAAACTATCAATCTTTTTATTTAACATCTCCACCTGATTTGATAGCATGGTTACTGGGTCGAGGTTGAAAATACTAGCGGCTTTTGTTGGCCTTATCCTCATGACTTGCCACTGATAGTTATTCAGTGACATCTCTTCAATGAATTTGTAAGTAGCCTCAGGTGTTTTGTTATTCAGGGTTCCTCCAGCAGCTGAATCAATCAACTGCCTGGTTGAGGGGTTCACACCATTATAAAAGGTTTGGACCGGTAGCCACAAGGTTAATCCATAGTGTGGGCACCTTCTCAATAGATCTTTTATCTCTCCCATGCATCATAAAGTGTCTCTAAATCCATCTGCACAAAAGAAGAAATATCATTCCTCAACTTAGCCATTTTAGCCGGTGAAAAATATTTTAACAAAAATTTTTCGGTCAGTTGTTCCCATGTAGTGATTGATCCTCGTGGTAACGAGTTCAAACACTGTTTAGCCTTGTTCCTCAATGAAAAGGGAAACAACCGAAGACGAATGGCATCATCAAAACACCATTTATTTTGAATGTATTACAAAATTATAGGAAATTCGCCAAGTGATTATTTGGATCTTCATCCTGCAAACCATCAAATTGAATAAATTGCTGTATCATCTGAATTGTGTTAGGTTTCAGTTCAAAATTATTTACAGCAATAGCAGGTCTAACAATACTTAAGTTCCTGTTAAATTAGGTTTAGCATAATCATACATAGTACGAGGAGCAGGATTTTGATTCACAGGGTTTACGACAACCACGGGAGGTAGCGGATTGTTATTAGCCATCTCTTCGGTAGTATTGGTATCGTCCTCTTGCTCTTCTTCTATGTATTGTAAGCTTCACCTTATTTCTCTTCTGTTTCTGTGAATGGTACCTTCTATATCACTGTCAAAAATCAAGGGTCCTAATGGGTTCCTTCTAGTCATAAACTAGAAAAACCTATTAGAAGCAAAGAAAAGAAAAGAAAACTTAGAAAAGTAAAAATAAAAAATAAATTGCAAATAAATAAATAAATAAATAAATACTGGCTAAAGTAATAAAAATCAAGTGTTCCTAATATCTTAGTCCCCGGTAATGGTGCCAAAAACTTGATCGTGTCCAAACTAACTATGACAACAAATAAGGCAAGTGCACCTATCGTTTCGTAGTATAGCTATGGCAAGACCAGAAATATCGTATCCTCAAGGACCAAGAGTACTAGTAATTACTATCTTTCTATTATTTAGCCTAAGAATTACGGGAATTGATGTTTAATCTAAAACTAACTAATTACTAAGCTAAAGATGCTAAGACACGGAGAATGAATTGGGGAAATCTTTTTGTAAAACCAATTGATTAAGACAATACCCGAGGAAGAATCCACCTAGACTTCACTTTTTATTTAACTCTGAACCAGACGATTTATTCATTTGACTTGATCTATAGGATTCCCTAATTTACATTAATACCTCTCTATAGGCTACTAACGTCTAACCCTAGGTTGATTAATTAAAATCTCTTTCTAATTAAAACCCCTAGTGTTGCATTAACTCGATCTATGGACTCCCATATTAGGTTTGACCCTAATCTGGAAGATTTTCGTCGTCCTATCTCTAAGAGTGCGATCAACTCCACTTAACTATGCTAGATAGACTCTGAAACAGGGACTTTTGCTCCACTGCCTAGGCACATCAATACTTGAATCAATATCCTGAAATATCAAAGCAAGAATTAAGAACATATAATTAAGAACAAATCAAGTATTTATCATATAGTTTAGAAAACAATAACAAGATCCGTCTTAGGTTTCATCCCCCTCAGGTATTTGATGGGTTTAGTTCATGTTTATAAAAAAATACATCTCAGAAGAAAGTATAAAACAAGATATAAGAAAAACCCTAAAACCCCCTAAATGAAATTGAAGGGGAGATCTTCCGTTTTGAATATGATTCTAGCTTCTTGAGATGAATCAACTGGCTGTCTTTGAGTAAATCCCACAATTTGGCCCTCTCTGGCTTCACTTCTTGGCCTCCTCCTTTTAGCTTACACTTAGGGTGTTTATATAGGCTTTCGGAATGTCTTTCTTGGCCCCTAAGTAACCTAATCCGAATGGAATTAAATGAGTTATGGCAAGGACACACCCGTGTGGCACGGCCATGTGAATCGAGCCTAGTTCGTGTTTGGGTCTGCTAAAGTGGCACGGCCATGTGGTTATCTCCAGGACATGTAGTCTTCTTACTTTGGCCCATTTTTTCCGTTTTGGCCCGTTTCTCATTCTTTTCATCCTCCGATGCTCTCCTAAGTATAAAACATGAAATTAAAGGATTAGGAGCATCAAATTCAACAATTCAGGGGATAAATCATCCAAAAGTATGCTAAATGTGGTATTAAAATATGTATATATTACGGTTTATCAACAGTTGGCAAAGATCCAACAAGATATGAGGGAACAAATGATGGAAGTCTGATAAACCATAATATAACAGAGTTTAAACCTGCATTTAGCAAACTTTTGGACGATTTATCCATTTAATTGTGGAATTTGATGCTCCTAATCCTTTGTTTTCACGTTTTATACTCAGGAGAGCATAGGAGGATGAAAAGAACGAGAAATAGGCCAAAAAAATGAAGGAAATAGGCCAGAGTATGAAATCCACACAGCCTAGAGCTCACCACACGGCCGTGCCTCTTTAACATGCTCGAACACGGGCCTGGGCTCGAATCACACGGGCGTGTTCCTGACGTGACCTATTTTAATTCCACTTGAAAAGGATACTTAGAGGCAAAGAAAGACATTCTGAAAGCCTATATAAACACCCTAAGTGTATCCTAAAAGGGGGAAGTAGCCTGAGGCAGCCAGAGAGGGCTGAATACAGGGAATTACTCAAAGAAAGACAGTTGATCCATCTTAGAAGCCGAAATCACACTCAAAATGAAGGTTTCTCCTTCATTCCTTTAGGGGGTTTTAGGGTTTTCTTTATGTTTTTTTATTTTCTTCTAAGATGTATTCTTTTATAAGCATGAACTAAAGCCCTTAAATACCTAAGGGGGATGAAACCTAATATGGATCTTGTTATTGTTTTCTAAACTATATGATAAATACGTGATTTGTTCTTGATTATGTGTTCTTTATTCTTGTTTTGATATTTCAAGATATTGATTCAAGTATTGATGTGCTTAGGCAGTGGAGCAAAAGTTCCTGTTTAATAGTAGATCTAGCATAGTTAAGCGGAGTTGATCGCACTCCTAGAAATAGGACGACGAAAATCTGATGGATTAGGGTCAAACCTAATATGGGAGTCCATAGATCGAGTTAATGCAACACTAGGGGTTTTAATTAGAAAGAGATTTCAATTAATCAACCTACGGTTAGACGTTAGTAGCCTCAAAAGAAGTATTAATATAAATTAGGGAATCCTACGGATCAAATCAAGTGAATAAATCGTCTGGTTCAGAGTTAAATAATAAGTGAAGTCTAGGTCGATTCTTCCTCGGGTATTGTCTTGATCAATTGATTTTTTCCCAAAAGTATTTTCCTATTCATTCTCTCGTGTCTTGGCATCCTTAGCTTAGTAATTAGTTAAATAAACATTAATCACTTTTATTTTAGGCTAGATAATAAAAGAGAGTCGAGATTAGTACTTTTGGTTCCTTTGGATTCGACATTAGGTCTTGCCACTAAGCTATACTCTTTGTTCGATAAGTGCTCTTTCCTGAATCGTGGTGATAGTTTCTAGGCTCAATCATTCATTATATAAATATTAAGACTTATCACGGACACGATCAAAGCCCAAAGGAATATGGTGGCTCAAAGACTCAGCTACTGAATGGGGCAATGGACAAGGGAAAAAGGCCCCATGACTAATGCTGGAGAAGATAATGAGGATTATCCTCCGGGTTTTACCCCACTGCATGCACAAACACAACCTAAAGCATATCCTCGAAGGTTGTCTGTTACAATTAGGCCTCAACATGGTCAAGCTGATGCTGGGGTGCCCATGAATTTTCAAATTGGCTCAGGATCTAACCCAGGAGATAACCCTGCTAACTTGTTATCCTTGATTTAGATATAGCAAGAGAGGCAAGCGACGAGAATTGAATTACCAAGGCAGTTAGATGGTGTTGTAGATGGTTAGAAGAAAAGTTCAAGGCCTTGGAAAATGCTGATAATCATTATGGAATTAATGCTAAAGATTTGAGCTTGGTTCCAGATTTGGTGCTTCCTCAGAAGTTCAAAATGCTAGAATTTGACAAGTACAATGGGACTAGCTGTCCTGAAGCCCATATTACCATGTTCTATAGACGGATGACTGGGTATGTTTGTAACGCCCCAAATTTGGACCTAGTAGAATTGGGCCTATTGGGCCATCGGCACGAGAGCGTTTAAAAATTTTTTAGAACAAGAGAACGACACTAATCCAAGTTGGACCTATTAGGTGAGTGATTTTGGAAGGTTAGGGGGCTTTCATGAAGTCCCGGGATCAAACCTGGGCTTTAGGAAAAAATTTGGTTTTAGGTTAATAAAACCCTGGGAGTTAGAAAGTAGGCTTTAAAAATAAAATATGGAGAAAAATGACACAAAAGGAGTTGTGGTCTAGTGGCAAATGATGCCACATGGGAGACAAGGAAGTGACATCATAGAGGAAGTAAGGGGTCCAAGGTCAAGTCTTGGCACTTGCAATTCATTTTGATTTCTTTTTAAATGAATTTAGAATTTGGCCTATAGGTTTATATTTAGTTGCGCATGTTTTAAGTCACAAAATGAGCTTGTGTTGTGGTGGCATGTAACGTCTGGAGCATAGGAAAGGGTAAGGGTTCAAATCCTATTGCAAGCAAAAAAGGGATATTTATTTTGCTAAGTTGGGGTGACAAGTGGTTGTGATGGAATTAAACTTTGCTGAAGGAGGGATCCCACATCGGAAAGCTAGCATGAGGGAAGGTGAGAAGCCGGCTTTAAATAGAGCAATCTATGAGGAGAGTAAGCATACCATGGTTGGAGTTTGGGCATAGGAGTGTTCGGAGCGCGGATTAACTCTAAATTCTTATCAGGTGTGTATTTCACACCACTCTAGTTGTAGAGCGACAAATGCTAAAATGCCGGTCACACGGTGATTATAGCCACACGAACGTGCGAGCACACGTGTGGGAGCTTCGACACAATAGTTGAGGCCATCATGAGTGTTTTTTGTGGGTTTAGGCTGTTTGGGCCACGATGGGTCGAAAGTGGCCATGTGGGGCACGTGGGCCCAATCGAATAAATTTTATGATTGTGTAGTAGATATTGGACTGGTCTATATGAATCTCATATCTGTTTCTAGATTTGGGCAAAATGGGCCACACGAGCGTGTGGGCCCATTTGGGCCGAGAATGGGCCTTAAGCCCATTCGCATCGTTATCTCTGTTTAGAATACCTTGGTTTGCAAAAATTACCGAATTACCCCTATTTGCGAAATTACATTTTAACTTACCTCTTCTTGGAGCCCTCTTTCAAATGCCCGAATCAAGGAGATTTTTAAGACAGCTCTTGACAAACAAACGGAAAATAGATGAAGAGCACCATGTGGAACTTAACGCAACATGCTCAGCAATGCTACAGAATAGACTACCACAGAAACTAAAAGATCCAAGGAGTTTTATGATTCCATGTAACACCAGATTCGAGCGTAAATTGAATAAAAATTTAAACCCTTACCCGATACCGTTACCAGAGTCGAGCGTAAGGCATTACTAGACTTAACTACTAATTTGGGGCATAAAATTTTAAACTGTCCATCTGCACTATATTGAATAAATTGACTATAACTCAAGTTACAAAACTTGAAATTGAGATCTGTAAATTTTCCTTGAAACTAGACTCATATGTATTTCTACTGTAATTTTTCCAGAATTTTTCATGAAGGCAATCAGTACATTTATTCATTAAAGTTTCCCTATTTCATTATTTGATGGTTCTGACCTATCTTTACAAAACTCAATTATCTCATTGTAAAAATTCAAATAATGTTATAATTTCTTTAAAAACAAATAGACTTATTAAGGATTCTAAGCATATAAACTATGCTCCATGATTATTTTTTACAATTTTTAATAATTTTTCCAATACAGAACAGGGGATCACGAAGTCATTCAGAACTAGTCTCACTAAACTTAAATATCTCATAATATAAAATTCCTTTGCCTACACTTTTCTTTCATATAAAAATAGACACAATAATCTTTAATTATATATCTTATTCATCTTCTCATTCCATTTCTCCTATTTTTGGTGATTTTTCAAAATTACATCACTACTGCTAACTAAAACTATTTCATTGCAAAATATGGTTAACTAATTTATAACATCTTTACTCCATTTCATTTAAACTCTAACCAAACTTATAGATATACCAAAACCAAATCAAACATGATCATCAAGCCAAAATATAAATTTCATGATTAACAAGATGGACAAGCCATTTTCGCATGGCTATTACTTAGATACTCAATTCATATCTACCATTTTTTTTCTACTCTATACATGCCATATATTCGTAATTAACATAACCAAAATACCAAAATAAGTTGTCAATAGTGTGATAGTCTTGTTGACGATCCCGAGCTCAGAATTGAATCCAAAATCTATAAAAAGAAAACCGACAAGGAAACACCAAGTAAGCTATTTAAGCTTAGCAAGTTTTAAGCATTTTAACTCACATATACGCTTTAGCATGATTTAATAAATTATTTCATTTACAATTTCCTTGCCGAATAGTCAAACATACTAAATAGATTTCATAGCAACATTATATGCATGTATAAATATGTATATATCCATACATCACCTTCACATGATAAAATAACAGCATATGCCTCTTTTACTTACCAAATTCCTACTTTCATTTCAAGCCACCATCAATCACAAGTTGTTATAATTAATACATACCTTTTGGGTCATTTACCTTTCCAACCTTAACCACCCGAGCATAACATATGATTGTATACTCGAACATTTTATTATCCTTATCAACATTAATGATACGAGTCTATTAAAAGCATCAAACCTGTATACCTGTTACAAGAATTTAATAACATATCGCACACATAGTGTCGTTACTTTAACGTTCCGCACACTTAGTGCTAAGATTCCGTAACGTATCGCATACTTAGTGCCGTTACTTTGAAAATTTGCACACATAGTGCCTTGTAACCGATTTCACACTTAGTGCTCGGTTATAAGCTCGCACACTCATGCCTTTCATAACTCGTCATTCATTCAATGTACACATACATATACAAGATCCAATCCACAACTTCACATATAAATACATACACATAGATATAACTTTATTATTTTCTATCCAAGTCTATATCATATTTGGCCAAGACATTTTCATGTAACTAACCTTTCCTTTAGATATATTCATATCCTAGTTTAGTATCCCTTATATCCATTTGCATCATTAACATATAAATATCCAATTCATGCAATTAAATCCAACCTCCGAGCAACCTCACAGTCAGCCAACTTATACCAAGTCCATACACATATTCGGCAATGTGACATTTAACTTACTAAAATTCACATAAAATCTTCAATTGTATCACATATAATTAGTAACAAATATCAAGTTACTAATTTACCTTATCTCAAACAATCAATAAGCTTACACATACCTGAACATTGAGTTCATTTACCGAATTTAAATTCCACATCAGCAAGAATCTTTTTAAGCATACACTTATAATACAATTCACCGGCATAAAGCCCAATATTTCTCACTGGCACAAAGCCTGCTAGGCATAAAGCCCGATATTTCTCACCGGCACAAAGCCTGCTAGGCATAAAGCCTGATATTTCTCACCGGCACAAAGCCTGCTAGGCATACTACTAGGCATAAAGCCTGATATTTCTCAGAGACACAAAGCATGCTGGGCATAAAGCCCGAATATTTTCACCTAAGACAAAGCACGCTAGGCATAAAGCCCGATATTTCTCACCAAGCACAAAGCACGCTAGGCATAAAGCCCGAATATTTCTCACCAAGCACAAAGCACGCTGGGCATAAAGCCCGAATATCATATTTTAAAGTTGTCTCACAACCAATTCATATATCGAACTTTTCTTGTACTTCATAATCTTTGTTCGAACTTTCAAATATTAGAACTCAATCAAACCAAACTTAAACATATTAATTTTATAATTAATCACATTCGGCTAACTCAGTACTAATTTTCCAATTTCCAAATCAGCATATTAATAATTAAAATATATAATTTACAATGTTTAATCGCTTAAAGACTTACCTCGGATATCGACGGACGACAAAACCAACTATTCAACTATTTTTGCTTTTCCTCGATCCAAGTCCGATTTATTTGGTTCTTGATCTAAACATATTCAAATTAAGTTCATTCAAATATATTTTCATTCAATTTAGTCCAGAAACACATAAATGAACATTTTACACTTTAGCCCCTAATATATCACATTTTCTCAATTTAGTCCCCATTTCAAAACAACACAAAATTTCCTTAAACCCATGCTTGGTCGAATCTTCCATAGGTCCCTAGAAGCCCATAAATTTCATTTATTTCACATTTTAACCCCTCAATTTATAAATTTCACAATTAAATCCTTAATATGCATTTTTATCAAAAATCACTTAATTAACTATGATAACTACCAACATTTATTTATTTTTCATCATCAAACAACAAAAAAATGAAGCTTTCAACAATGGCAAATCACAAAATCATCATCAAATCTGAAAATTAAAACATGGGCTAGCTAGTATACGAAGCAACGATCTCAAAAACGTAAAAATTATCAAAAATCGAGCAAAGAACATACCTAAAAAAAGCATGAAATGGCCTAAAGTTTCAAAGCTTAAACTTTCTCTTCTTTCTCTTGGTTTTGGTCACTTGAGAAAGACGAGCACTTTCTCTTTCATTGTTTTTTTTTCATTCCATTATAATATAATAACATATATTAAATTATATCACCAAAACATAAAATATAATAAACAATTTCAAATCACCAATACATGCTCATCATGGCCGACCACTATGTCCCTTTTTAGTCAAATTGCTACTTTAAACCTCCAATTTATAAAGACATCATCAATTCATTACTTACACATTTAACCACCAAATTTTCTTTTTATGCGATTAAGCCCTTTTTCACAATTAAGCACCAAAACGATCAAATTTTAATACGAAATTTTCACACACACCAGTTCACACATAATAAGCATAGAAAATAATATTAAAATATTTTTTGGCTCAAATTCGTGGTCCCGAAACCACCATTCCGACTAAGGTCTAAATCGGGCTGTTACAGTTTAACTATTGATAATGCGTTAGCTGATTTAGGGGCAAGTATAAATGTCATGCCTTATGCACTATTTAAATGACTAGGTCTAGGGAAGCCCAAACAAACTAGGATGGGTATTCAACTAGCTGATAAAACTGTTAGAATTCTTAGGGGCATTATTGAAGATGTTTTAATAAAAATCGATAAATTTGTTTTCCCAGTAGATTTTGTTGTTTTAGACATGGATGAGGAAAATTCAATCCCTTTAATTTTAGGAAGACCTTTTCTTGCAACTGCCAAGACTAAAATTGACATTGCCACAGGAGAACTCATACTTCATGTAGGAGATGAATCGGTCAATCTTCAAGCTCTCGGCTCAGCCAAAACAACAGAAGATGAAGGTAAGAAAGTCGTTTCAATAGATAATCAAATTGTTCAAACTTCATCACAGGAAACATCACAAAGCATCAAAGCTGAGCCAACTCATAGTCCCCAAGTCGTCACAGAAGAATCACACCAAAAACAAAATTGGAAGACCGACAAATTAGAAGAGCAGAAGATACACACCAAAGAAAAGCCGGATCCACACGAAGTAAAACCTAAGGAACCACTAGAAGAGCTCATAGGGACATCAAATCACTTTAAAATAGGAGACTAGGTGCTATTAGACAAAGCCGATCCTCACATCACTTCAACAGACCTAAAGAAAAAGGAAGAAATACTCCTTCAGGTACACGATGTTTTCCCACACGAAATAGTCAAGGTAAGCAATCCAATATTTGGCAATTTCAAGGTAAACGCTTTTCGACCTAAACTTTGTCACGAAAATAAAACTTTCAGTAATAGGGAAAATATTCAAACCTTTAAACCTCACTAAAATTTTCAAAGTTTAGGATAGTCTAGCTTAAGACTATAAACCAGCGCTTCTCGGGAGGCAACCCGGGCACTAACACTTTTTATTTTTCAAATTTATTTTTTCTTTTCTTTCCTTCTCTCTTCTCTCTCCACATTTAAAACAAAGATGCAAGTTTCCAAGCCACACGGCCTTACACACGGTCATGCCTATGGCCGTGTGGACCATCAGAACTACCACATCGGCAGAGCAGAGCCGTGCAAGTCAGTCCAACCACCCCTAACGTCACGGAGCCAACCACCCACAGCACGGGCACAGAACAAAAATAGCACGCTCGTGCCTCACGACCATGCTTAGATACTGACTTATTGAGCATGGGCAGACCACGCCCGTGCATTCTGACTGTGCTTACATACTAGCCTTTTAGAAATGGGCGCGCCAATTGACAAACAGGCGTGGAAGAATAACACACTCCATAACACGGCCGTGCGATACGACCGTGTGAATAGGCACACCCTTGGTACATGGGCGTGGGAACGTGCCAGATTTGAAATCTTATTTAAAATCCCACAGCCCTTTCCCTTTTTTTTTTCTTATCTTCTTTCTTCCCTTTCTTGTAAATTTATCTATCTGTTCATAGAAAAGGTCCAAGATTCTTGAGCAACACAAAGATCATGCCGAAGAAATGTAAGAAGGTAAGCATCGTCTCCTCAGAGGAGACCTCAACATGAGTTCATGCTGGCAGCTTCACTTAATTGACACGCCAAGGGTCTCGGAGACCTTTTCGGTTCTATTTTTCTTTTCTCCTCTCCTTTATTTCCTTATCTATACTTTTTTTCTACTTAATTTAATTTATTTCATATTAGTTTCTTGGTTTTAGGTTCTAAAGGCTGCTTGGGAATCACTCACCACAGCCTTCGAGGTCACATCCACCTTGCGAACCATCCAACAATAAGGACTCCTTAGTCCATTAGTCTTTTCTTTTAATTTCAGTTTTCTTCTTAGTCTCCTTCTTTTTATTTCCTTAATATTTAATTATATTATTAGTATAGTATTATTATTTCTCTAGATCTCTTGGCTATATCTTCACAGGCTACCTAATTTCTTCATCTAGTAAATTGTTTTTCGGTAGCCACTCCACCAGGCCCATAGAAAACACCATCACCGCCATCAAAGATGCCAGGGATCATCCAGATTTCAGGGAGTATTACTTTCCCCACTTATCTTTTTGATTTGGCATCTAATTATCATTATATATCTTTGTACATTGAGGGTAATGTACATCTTAAGTGTGGGGGTAATAGTGCCTAACTTTTTGCATAATTCTCAAAACCCTTAATTTAGTCTTGATCTTAAGTATTTTTATCATATTATTAATAAGGGTGAAATTTCTAATGATTTATGATTTTTATTGATATGTTTTTAAATAAGTCATAGATAATTGCGCATTGATGATTAAATTTGAAGAATATTAGAGAATCGAGCATGATCAGTCTACTTTCTAAAAATTAAAATTGATAGGTTGTTGAACTGAATTTGAGTATCACCTTGAAGTTCAAAATTTATAGGGATTGATGTCAAAAACACCCATAATTTTTGTGAGATTTTGAGCCTTATAGAATATATACCTTTTTTCGTGCTCACTTTATTGATTATGAGTGTGTCAACCTTGAACTGTTATTCTAGAACTTGCCTCGTTTATGCATGTCGAGACCACATTAATGATTTGATATACTGAGATGATAAAGGCACCTAGGTTTTAACCCGTTCACTCCACTAAAAAGCCTACCTACATAAATAACCCCTAGTGAACCCCATTGAATCCTAACAACCTTTTTATTGACTCACCGTCTAATATTAACCCTAAATCCCTTTGTATTTGTTATTAACATTCCTTTAGCTACCCCTCTATCGAGAATTGATTTGATCAATTACCGAATTAGGTTATTACAATTATCAAAGTTCCTTCTATTAAGTTTTTCTTAGTTTGTGCTTAAAAAAAATCCAAGTTTATTCAATATTAGTAGTATATAAAAGAGCTTAGAGCATTTAAACTCCAATTGTTGAAGAAAAAGCTCGTATTAAAGTATTATAAAATTTCAAGTGATGAAAATACTCTTTATTATAGAGTAATTATCAAAAGTGGTATTATTAGTTTTCATTCAAAGTAAATATTCATATTTAGTTCATTGTTTCTAGTTAGGTGATTTGTCAAGTCAGTCTCAATTCTAACCTTCTAATTCAGCCTTTATCCACACCTTTTAAACCCAAGCCCCGTTACAACCCTGATAAAGACCTTTTGATCTGTGCATCATCTTATAAACATTGGTGGAGATTTGATTTTCAGGCAAGCCTATGGGATTAACTTTTCAGGTTCGACTTAGAGTGCTATTCTTGAACCTTAAACACCTTTGAGTGATTTGAGTGAATCTTTAGTGAGGATGTCAGTCCTTGTCGATTTTGAATTAAAGGTAATTACTTAGATAAAGGGAGACACCTATGTTTTCATACTACTACAAAGGTATGACCTATCTTGATTGAATCTTTAGGGTTCTTTGAGTTGAATTATCCATGTATAAATTATCTATGAATTATGATAAGACATTGTTGATAGGAATTATGAATTATGGAAAGTTCGTTTTAATTATAAGTTAAGAATTTTGGTTGAGGACAATCAAAAGCTTAAGTGTGGGGGTATTTGATAAACCGTAAAAGTAATATATTTTAACCCCTTACTTAATAGGCTTTTGGATGATTTAGCCCTTGATTTATGTAAAAAGGTGCTTTTAATCCTTTCTTTTCATGTTTATACTCAGGAAAGCACCCGAGGATAAAAAGAACACAAAACAGGCTTAAAATGGAGTAATTGGACCTTAGCAAGAAATCAACACGGCCTGGCCCAAATCCCACACGATCGTGCCTTACCGATTATCTAGAGTACGGCCCCAACTCCGTGACACACGGTCGTGCATCATCCATTTATCACACGAACGTGCCTAGCGATCTATATGGTCGTGTCCCAATCGACAGACCTAAAGCACGGCCTGAATCTCGACTTACATGGCCATGCCCAAACCGACAGAATTGAGACACAGCCCAACCACGATTTACATGGGCGTGTGCCATGGCCGTGCCCCTGCCGCAGGAATGAGCAATTTCACTTGGAATTGGATGCTTAAAGCCAAAGAAACATACTCCTAAGTCTACTCAAACACCCTAATAGTAATTCTACTTGAAGAAGGTACTTAAGAGCCAAGTATAGCATCCCAACGCCTATATAAACAACACAAGGCAGACATTAAAGAGGACAGCTTTTTGCTAGAGGCTTTTGCTGAGGCTTTCATCTTTTAGGAAGTCACTTAAAGATAGCTAGTTGATCTATCTCAAGAAGCTGAAGTTCTACTCAAGATGGAGGATCTCTCCTTCAATTCCTTCAGGGGGTTTTAGGGATTTCTTATGTTTTGTTTTATCTTTTCCCTTGAGATGTTTTCTTATTTAGTTATGAACTAAACCCCTCAGATACCTGAATGAAATGAAACCTATGATGGATTTTGTTATTTGATTTCTAAATTATATGATAAGTACTTAGTTTGTTCTTAATTATGTTGCTTAATTTAATCTGATGTACTTAGGTGGAGGAGTAATAGACCCTACCTAAGAGTAGATCTAGCATAATTGAGTAGAGTTGATTGGGCACCTAGAGAAAGGGTTATGAGATTTTGTCGGATTAGAGTGAAACCTAATATGGGAATCCATTGATCGATTTACTGCTTCCTTAGGGGGTTATTATAAGAGAACGAGAGTTCCACTAATTAACCTAAGGTTAGACGTTATTCACCTCGAGAGAGGGTTTAATATAGGTTAGGGAGTCTCACGGATCAAGCTAAGTAAATAAATTATATGGTTTGAAGGATAAATAATAAGTGAAGTCATAGGTGGATTCTTCCTAAGGGTATCGTCTTTCATCAACTGAGTTTTCTTAAGTCTTTCTCCCATTCATTCTTTTGTCTTTGCATTTAGTTTAAAGTATTTTATTAGTTTAATAATCCAATCATTCTGTATTTCACGGTAAATAATAGAAAGAAAATGAGTAATAGTACTTTTAGGTTCCCTTGGGTTTGATAAGATATTCTTGCCTAAACTATACTACTGTTCGATAGGTGCACTTGCCTCTATCGTTGTCATAGTTAGTATACAGGTTCAATCATTCTTTTTATAAATATTAAAACTCGACTGTTTGACACGATCATATATATATTAGAAGCTTGGCTGCATTATTGGAGAGTTTTGGCTGGGTGGGTCGACATAGTCCCCACATGGAGAGTTTGGTTGGTACGGGTGGAGAGTTTGGTTGGATTGGGGTGGGTACATATCCATTGCATTGTTATGACTTGGGGTTTAGGCCTAGATTGTTACCGAATAGGGCTTAGGCCTAGATTGTTACCGAATAAGGCTTAGACCCAGATTGTTACTGAATAGGGCTTAATCCAAGATTGTTACCGAATAGAGCTTAGGCCCATATTGTGACCGTATCAGGGGATTACACACTGAGTTCTCATAACTCACCCCTTTCTTTTAACCGTGCAGGTAATCCCCAACCTTAGAGGATTTGGAGTTGCGGAGGACTCGGAGGTGGCCACACGTCGAATATGGTTTAAAGACTAAACTTAGCGATTTTAGTTTAATTTAGTTATTTTAAATTATTGGGTTAATAATTTTTGTAATAAGGTTATTGGGTTTTTCTTTATAACTTTTATTTGGTATTTCTTTAAATTACAAACTGCTGGTCTGTTAAACATAGGTTTTTAAACCTATAACCACTGTCTTCAAAATATCACGTATTCGTAAATATTTGAATCAAACTTCTGTAACAAACAAAGTTTTGAAAGTAATAATGTTTTTTGCAAGAGAATGACTTTTAATAAACTACGTTTTGAAGATAAGCAAACGAAATTTGAGGTTTTACATGGCAAAAAGTTTTAAATTGTTTAAGAAGGGTTTCTAATGAAAGCATGGTTTTTGAAAAACTCTTTAGTGTGACACGCAAGATTTGGGCCTAACTTCTAGTCTGGGTTTTGGGTTTTACATTTATGGTATCAGAGCCAGTTTACAAAACTCGACTGTGGAATGGGTTTTCAAAATTGAATTTTTGAAGGTGTTGTTTCAAAAAAAACCTTGAAAAGATTTGAAGTTCTGAAATGTTGTATTGACCATTTTCTAAAAGTGTGGTACACCGAGTCTCCAGCGTCGAATCCTTAAGTTTTATGAATACTTTTATCTATTTAGAAATTTAAATACAGTGAGTTAGAAATACGGTGATTTCTTCAGGTATTGGACTGTACTTTTGGTATTTAATATGTGTGTGTTTGGTTTAGATGTGATGTTTGGATATAGAAATTGGATGCGTATGAGATATCTGTCTGTTTTGATGGTTAGGTGTTTTGAGCGTCTGTAGAATATGATAGGGATATTAGAATCAGAGTGCGCAGCGAGAGTGTAGTTTGCTAGGTTAGGATGTGTGATAGTTTTTATAGTTGGAAATTTCGGGGGCGAAATATCTTTAAAAGGATTGATTTGTAATGCCCCGAATTTGGGCCTATTGGGCCTTAGGCACAGGAGCGTTTAAAAATTTTTGGGAATAAAAGAATGGCACTAATGCAAGTTGGACCTATTAGGTAAGTGATTTTGGAAGGTTAGGGGGCTTCCATGAAATCCCGGGATCAAACCTGGGCTTTAGAAAAAAATTTGGTTGTAGGTGAATAAAACCCTAGGAGTTAGTAAGTAGGCTTTAAGAATAAAATATGGAGAAAAATGACACAAAAAGGAGTTGTGGTCTAGTGGCAAATGACGCCACATGGGGGACAAGAAAGTGACGCCATAGAGGAAGCAATGGGTCCAAGGTTCAAGTCTTGGCGCTTGTAATTCATTTTGATTTCTTTTTAAATGATTTTAGACTTTGGCCCATAGGTTTATATTTAGTTGCGCATGATTTAAGTCGCAAAAGGAGCTTTTGTTTTGGTGGTAGGTAGCTTCTGGAGCATAAGAGAGGGCAAAGGTTCGAATCCCATTGCAAGCAAAAAGGGATATTTATTTTGCTAAGTTGGGGCGACAGGTGGTGGTGTTGGAATTAAATTCTACTGAAGGAGGGATCCCACATCGGAAAGCTAGCATGAGGGAAGGTGAGAAGCTGGCTTTAAATAGAACAAGCTATGAGGAGAGTAAGCATACCTTGGTTGGCGTTTCGGCATAGGAGTGTTCGGAGCGCAGATTAACTCTAGATTCCTATCAGTTGTGTATTTCGCACTAGTTTAGCTGTAGAGCGGCAAATGTCGAAATGCCGGTCACATAGCAATGGTAGCCACATGAGCGTGCGAGCACACGTGCGGGGGCTTCGACGCGATAGTTGAGGCCATCTTGAGTGTTGTTGTTGGTTTAGGTTGTTTAGACCACGATGGGCCGAAAGGTGCCACATGGGGCCAATAGGCTCGTGGGCCCAATCGGATATGTTGTATGATTGTGTAGTAAATATTGGATTGGACTATGTGAACCTCATATTTGTGGCTAGATTTAGGCTAAATGGGCCACACGAGTGTGTGGGCCCATTTGGGTCGAGAGTGGAGTCTAGGCCCATTCGTATCGTTATCTCTGTTTAGAACCCCCAATTTATGAAATTATCGAAATACCTCAGTTTCCAAAAGTACTAAAATACCCTTGATTTGCAAAATTTTCAAAATACCCCAATTTGTAAAATTACCTAAATACCCTCAATTTAAGAAATTTCCAAAGTATCCTTAATTGGTAAAATTATCGAAATACCCTCGGCTTACAAAATTACCGAAATACCCTCAATTTATGAAATTATTGAAATACCTCGATTTGTAAAATTATCGAAATACCCTCGTTTGAAAAATTATCGAAATACCCTCGATTTGTAAAATTATAGAATTACCCCCAGTTTATAAAATTATTGAAATACCCTTTATGGGTAAAGTTACCGAAATACCCCTGAAGGGTAGGATTATCAAAATACCCTTACAGGGTAAATGTCTATTTTGCCCTTGTGGGTAACTGATTGATTAGGACTATGACTGTTCTAACTGTGAATGTATGATCGTGTTTTAACTGATTTGATTGTGGTCGTGTGACTGTTATGTTTTTAATGTGTGTGTAAATGATTATTGCAGAGCATCTCCATTTTGCATACACGTGTAATGATTGAACATGAAATACATAACATATTACATTGGTTTGGGTTTGCTGATTCGAGGAAGTATCATTTTAGTGGCATCGGCACCTACCGTTCTAGCGGCATCGCCACATATCGTTCTAGTGGCATCGTCACATACCGTTCTAGTGGCATCGCCACGTAATTTGGTTATGGCTCTGTGCCAACCTAAACATGGCTCTGTGCCATCTTAATTATGGCTTTGTGCCAATTGTATTTACCTGTGGCTATGTGCCTAACATATATATCGATGGCTCTGTGTCGATCATATTTACCCAAGGTTGTGTGCCAAATATATTATCGTTGCTGATGGCTATGTGCCAAACATAATACAATTACTGATGGCTTCGTGCCAATTATAATACCACTATTAAAGGCTTAGAGCCATATATATATTAGCAGCTTTGCTGTATTATTGGAGAGTTTTGGCTGGATGGGTCGACATGGTCCCCACATGGAGAGTTTGGTTGGTACGGGTGGAGAGTTTGGTTGGATTGGGGTGGGTACATATCCATTGCATTGTTATGAATTGGGGCTTAGGCCAGATCTTTACCGAATAGGGCCTAGATTGTTATCGAATAGGGCTTAGGCCTAGATTGTTACCGAATAGGGCTTACACTCAGATTGTTACCGAATTGGGCTTAGGCCCAGACTGATATCGTATGGGCTTAGGCCAAGGATGTGATCGTATCAGGAGATTACACACTGAGTTCTCGCAACTCACCCCTTTCTTTCAATCATACAGGTAATCCCCAGCGTTAGAGGATTTGGAGCTGTGGAGGACTTCGAGGTGGCCACACGTCAGATATGGTTTAAAGACTAAACTTAGTGATTTTAGTTTAATTTAGTTATTTTAAATTATTGGGTTAATAAATTTTGTAATAAGGCCATTGGGTTTTTCTTTTTAACTTTTATTTGGTATTTCTTTAAATTACAAACTGCTGGTCTGTTAAACACGGGTTCTTAAAACTATAACCACTGTTTTCAAAATATCACGTATTCACAAATGTTTGAATCAAATTTCGGCAACAAACAAGGTTTTGAAAGTAATAATGTTTTTTGCAAGAGAATGACTTTTAATAAACTATGTTTTGAAGATAAGCAAACGAAATATGAGGTCTTACATGGCAAAAAGTTTTAAATTTTTTAAGAAGGGTTTCTAATGAAAGCATGGTTTTCGAAAATCTCTTCAATGTGACACGCCATATTTGAGCCTAACTTCTAGGCCGAGTTTGGGGTGTTGCATCTATGGTATCAGAGCCCGAGTTGCAAAACTCGGTTGGGAATGGGTGTTCAAAATTGAATTTCTGAAGGTGTTGTTTCAAAAAAAACTTGAAAATATTTGAAGTTCTGAAATATTGTATTGACTGTTTTCTGAAAGTGTGGTACAGCGAGTCTCCGGTGCTGAATCTGTAAATTTTCTGAATGCTCTTATCTATTTAGAAATTTAAATACAGTGAGTTAGAAATACAGTGATTTCTTTAGGTATTGGAATGTAGTTTTGGTATTTATTCTGTGTGTGTTTGGTTTGGATGTGATTTTGGGATATAGAAAACGGTTGCGTATGAGATATCTGTCTAGTTTGATGGTTAGGTGTTTTGAGTAGGTGTAGGGAGTTCCAAGTTCTAGTTAAGATATGATAGAGATACTAGAATCAGAGTGTGCAGTGAGAGCAAAGTGTGCTAGGTTAGATGATGCGACTGTTCTTATAGTTGGAAATTTTGAGGATGAAATTTCTTTAAGGGGGCAAATTTGTAACGCCCCAAATTTTGGCCTAGTAGAATTGGGCCTATTGAGCCTTGGGCACGGGGGCGTTTAAAAAATTTTGAGAACAAGAAAATGGCACTAATGCAAGTTTGACCTATTGGGTGAGTTATTTTGGAAGGTTAGGGGGCTTCCATGAAGTCCCGGGATCAAACCTGGGCTTTAGGAAAAATTTTGGTTTTAGGTGAATAAAACCCTGGGAGTTAGTAACTAGGCTTTAAGATTAAAATGTGGAGAAAATGACACAAAAAGAGTTGTGGTCTAGTGTCAAATGACGCCACATGGGAGACAAGGAAGTGACGCCCTAGAGGAAGCAAAGGGTCCAAGGTTCAAGTCTTGGCGCTTGCAATTCATTTTGATTTCTTTTTAAATGAATTTAGACTTTGGCCCATGGTTTATATTTAGTTGCGCATGTTTTAAGTCTCAAAAGGAGCTTGTGTTGTGGTGGCATGTAACGTCTGGAGCATAGGAGAGGGTAAGGGTTCGGATCCCATTGCAAGCAAAAAAGGGATATTTATTTTGCTAAGTTGGGGCGACAAGTGGTTGTGATGGAATTAAACTCTGCTGAAGGAGGGATCCCACATCGGAAAGCTAGCATGAGGGAAGGTGAGAAGCTGGCTTTAAATAGAGCAATCTATGAGGAGAGTAAGCATACCTTGGTTAGCATTTGGGCATAGGAGTGTTCGGAGCACGGATTAACTCCAGATTCTTATTAGGTGTGTATTTCACACTACTCTAGCTGTAGAGCAGCAAATGCCGAAATGCCGGTCACACGGCGATTGTAGCCACACGAGCGTGCGAGCACACGTGTGGGAGCTTCGACACGATAGTTGAGGCCATCATGAGTGTTCTTGTGGGTTTAGGCTATTTGGGCCACGATGGGCTGAAAAGGGCCATGTGGGGGCCGTGGGCCAAATCAGATAAATTGTAAGATTGTGTAGTAGATATTGGACTGGTGTAGGTGAATCTCATATCTGTGGCTAGATTTGGGCTAAATGGGCCACACGAGCGTGTGGGCCCATTTGGGCTAAGAATGGACCTTAAGCACATTTGCATCATTATTTCTGTTTAAAATACCTTGGTTTGCAAAAATTACCAAAATACCCCCTATTTGCGAAACTATCGAAATACCCTTAGTTTGCGAAATTACCAAAATACCCTAGTTTGCGAAATTACCAAAATACCTCAAATACCCAAATTATCGAAATACACTTAGTTTGTAAAATTACCGAAATACCTTTAATTTGTGAAATTACCGAAATACCCTCAGATTGTAAAATTATAGAAAACCCCTTATTTATGAAATTACTGAAATACCCTTAGTTTGCAAAATTATTGAAATACCCTTGGTTTGTAAAATTACAGAAATACCCCCAGTTTGCAAAATTATTGAAATATCCCTGATTTGTAAAACTATCGAAATACCTCCGGTTTGCGAAATTATCAAATTACCCCCAGTTTATGAAATTATTGAAATACCCTCTATGTGTAAAGTTAACGAAATACCTTTACAGGGTAAATGTCTGTTTTGCCCTTGCCGGTAATTGACTGATTAGGACTATGACTGTTTTAACTGTGAATGTATGACCATGTTTTAACTGATTTGACTGTGGTCGTGTGACTGTTATGTTTTTAATGTGTGTGTAAATGATTATTACTAAGCATGGCCATTTTGCATACACGTGTAATGATTAAGCATGACATAGATAACATATTGCATTGGGTTGGGTTTGTTGATTGGAGGAAGTACCGGTTTAGTGGCATCGCCACATACCAATGTAGTAGCATCGCCACATACTGTTCTAGTGGCAACACCACATACCGTTATAATGGCATCGCCATGTAATCTGGTTATGGCTCTGTGCCAACCTAAACATGGCTCTGTGCCATCTTAATTATGGCTTTGTGCCAATCGTATTTACCCGTGGCTATGTGCTTAACATATATATCGATGACTTTGTGTCGATCATATTTACCCAAGGTTGTGTGTCGAATATATTACCATCGCTGATGGCTATGTGCCAAACATAATACAATTACCGATGGCTTTGTGCCAATTACAATACCGCTACTGAAGGTTTAGAGCTGTATATAGATATATTAGCGGCTTTGCTGCATTATTATTAGCAACTTGGTTGTATTATTGGAGAGTTTTTGGCTTGGTGGGTCGAAGTGGTCCCCACATGGAGAGTTTGGTTGGTACGGGTGGAGAGTTTGGTTAGATTGGGGTTGGTACATATCCATTGCATTGTTATGACTTCGAACTTAAGCCCAGATTGTTACCGAATAAGGCTTAGCCCAGATTTTTACCGGATAGGGCTTAGGCCCAGACTGTGACCGTAATAGGGGATTACACACTGAGTTCTTGTAACTCACCCCTTTCTTTTAACCGTGCAGGTAATCTCCAGCCTTAGAGGATTTGGAGCTGCGGAGGACTCGGAGGTGGTCACATGTCGGATATGGTTTAAAGACTAAACTTAGCTATTTTAGTTTAATTTAATTATTTTAAATTATTGGGTTAATAATTTTTGTAATAAGGCCATTGGGTTTTTCCTTTTAACTTTTATTTGGTATTTCTTTAAATTACAAACTGTTGGTCTGTTAAACATGAGTTTTTAAAACTATAACCACTATTTTCAAAATATCACGTATTCGTAAATGTTTGAATCAAACTTTCGCAACAAGAAAGGTTTTGAATGTAATAACGTTTTTTGAAAGAGAATGAATTTTCATAAACTACATTTTAAATATAAGCAAATGAAATCTGAGATTTTACATGGCAGAAAGTTTTAAATTCTTTAAGAAGGGTTTCTATTGAAAGCATGGTTTTCGAAAAACTCTTCAGTGTGACACACCAGATACGGGCCTAACTTCTAGGCCATGTTTGAGGTGTTACATTTATGGTATCAGAGCCCGGGTTGCAAAACTCAGATGTGGAATGGGTATTCAAAATTGAATTTCTCAAGGTGTTTTTCAAGAAAAGACCTTAAAAAGATTTGAAGTTCTGAAATGTTGTATTGACCGTTTTATGAAAATGTAGTACACCGAGTCTCCGGTGCCAAATTCGTAAGTTTTTTGAATACTTTTATCTATTTAGAAATTTAAATACAGTGAGTTTGAATTACAGTGATTTTGTTAGGTATTGGACTATATTTTTGGTATTTATTTTGTGTGTGTTTGGTTTGGATGTGATGTTTGGATATAGAAATTGGTTGCGTATTAGATATCTATCTGGTTTGATGGTTAGGTGTTTTGAGTAGGTGTAGGGAGTTCCAAGTTCTAGTTAAGATATGATAGGGATATTAGAATTAGAGTGCACAGCAAGAGCGTAGTGTGCTAGGTTAGGATGTGCGACTATTCCTATAGTTGGAAATTTCGAGGACGAAATTTCTTTAAGGGGGTAGATTTGTAACGCGTCGAATCTGGGCCTAGTAGAATTGGGCCTATTAGGCCTTGGGCACGGGAGCATTTAAAAATTTTTGAGAACAAGAGAACGGTACTAATGCAAGTTGGACCTATTAGGTAAGTTATTTTGAAGGTTAGGGGGCTTCCATGAAGTCCTGGGATCAAACCTAGGCTTTAGGAAAAATTTTGGTTTTAGGTGAATAAAACCCTGGGAGTTAGTAAGTAGGCTTTAAGAATAAAATGTGGAGAAAAATGACACAAAAGGAGTTGTGGTCTAGTGGCAAATGACGCCACATGGGAGACAAGGAAGTGACGCCTTAGAGAAAGCAATGGGTCAAAGGTTCAAGTCTTGGCGCTTGCAATCCATTTTGATTTGTTTTTAAATGCATTTAGACTTTGGCCCATAGGTTTATATTTAGTTGCACATGTTTTAAGTCTCAAAAGGAGCTTGTGTTGTGGTGGCATGTAACATATGGAGCATAGGAGAGGGTAAGGGTTCGAATCCCATTGCAAGCAAAAAAGGGATATTTATTTTGCTAAGTTGGGGCGACAAGTGGTTGTGATGGAATTAAAATCTGCTGAAGGAGGGATCCCACATCGGAAAGCTAGCTTGAGGGAAGGTGAGAAGCTGGCTTTAAATAGAGCAATCTATGAGGAGAGTAAGCATACCTTGGTTGGCGTTTGGGCATAAGAGTGTTCAGAGCGCGGATTAACTCCAGATTCCTATCAGGTGTGTATTTCGCACAACTCTAGCTATAGAGCGGCAAATGCCGAAATGCCGGTCACATGGCAATTGTAGCCACACGAGCGTGTGAGCGCACGTGTGGGAGCTTTGACGCGATAATTGAGGCCATCATGAGTGTTCTTGTGGGTTTAGACTGTTTGGGCCACGATGGGCCAAAAAGGGCCATGTGGGGCCCGTAGGCCCAATCAGATAAATTGTATGATTGTGTAGTAGATATTTGAATGGTCTATGTGAATATCTTATCTGTGGCTAGATTTGGGCTAAATGGGCCACACGAGCATGTGGGCCCATTTGAGCTAAAAATGGGCCCTAAGCCCATTCGCATCGTTATCTCTATTTAGAATACCTTGGTTTGCAAAAATTATCGAAATACCCCCTATTTGCAAAATTAACGAAATACCCGTAGTTTGCAAAATTACTGAAATACCCCTGATTTGAAAAATTACCAAAATACCCCTGATTTGTGAAATTACCGAAATACTCTCAGATTACAAATTTACTGAAATACCCCTAATTTGTGAAATTACCAAAATACCCTCAAATTGCAAAATTACCAGGATACCCTCGATTTGCAAAATTATCGAAATACCCCTACTTTGTAAAATTACTGAAATACCCCCAATTTGCAAAATTACCGAATTACCCCCAGTTTATAAAGGTGCTAAAATATCCTCTATGGGTAATGTTACCGAAATACCCCTAAAGGGTAGGATTATCGAAATACCCTTATAGGGTAAAAGTCTATTTTGCCCTATCGGGTAACTGACTGATGAGGACTATGACTGTTCTAACTGCGAATGTATAATCGTGTTTTAACTGATTTGAGTATGGTTGTGTGACTGTTATGTTTTTAATGTGTGTGTAAATGATTATTACTGAGCATGGCCATTTTGCATACACGTGTAATGATTGAGCATGACATACATAACATATTACATTGGGTTGGGTTTGCTGATTGAAGGAAGTACCGTTTGAGTGGCATCACCATATATCGTTCTAGTGGCATCGCCACATACCGTTCTAGTGGCATCGCCACATACCGTTATAGTGACATCGCCACATAATTTGGTTATGGCTCTATGCCAACCTAAACATGGCTCTATGCCATCTTAATTACGGCTTTGTGCCAATCGTATTTACCCGTGGCTATGTGCCTAACAAATATATCGATGACTCTGTGTCGATCATATTTTCCCAAGGCTGTGTGCTGAATATATTACCGTCGCTGATGGCTTTGTGCCAAACATAATACAAGTACTGATGGCTTTGTGCAAATTATAATACCTCTACTGAAGGCTTAGAGCCGTATATATATATATTAGCAACTTTGCTGCATTGTTATTAGCAGCTTGGCTATATTTTTGAAGAGTTTTGGCTGGGTGGGTCGACATGGTCCCCACATGGAGAGTTTGGTTGGTACGGGTATAGAGTTTGGTTGGATTGGGGTGGGTACATATCCATTGCTTTGTTATGACTTGGCGCTTAGGCCTAGATTGTTACTGAATAGGGCTTAGGCCCATATTGTTACTGAATAGGGCTTAGGCCTAGATTGTTACCGAATAGGGCTTAGGCCCAGATTATTTTCGGATAGGGCTTAGTCCCAAACTGTGATCGTAATAGGGGATTACACACTGAGTTCTCGTAACTCACCCCTTTCTTTTAACCATGCAAGTAATCCCCAGCCTTAGAGGATTTGGAGATGCGGAGGACTCGGAGGTGGCCACACGTCGGATATGGTTTAAAGACTAAACTTAGTGATTTTAGTTTAATTTAGTTATTTTAAATTATTAGGTTAATAATTTTTGTAATAAGGCCATTGGGTTTTTCTTTTTAACTTTTATTTGGTATTTCTTTAAATTACAAACTGCTGGTCTGTTAAACATGAGTTTTTAAAACTATAACCACTATTTTCAAAATATCACATATTCACAAATGTTTGAATCAAACTTCCGCAACAAACAAGGTTTTGAAAGTAATAATGTTTTTTACAAGAGAATGACTTTTAATAAACTATGTTTTGAAGATAAACAAATGAAATCTGAGGTTTTACATGGCAAAAAGTTTTAAATTCTTTAAGAAGGCTTTCTAATGAAAGCATGGTTTTTGAAAAACTCTTCAGTGTGACACGCCAGATTTGAGCCTAACTTCTAGGCCGGGTTTGGGATGTTACAATGTTAATAACGATCAGCTGTTGATCCATTGTTTTCAAGATAGCTTGGTGGGGGCAACGTCCAGGTGGTACAACCAATTGACCGTGTTAGGACTAATTCCTGGAGAGACCTAGCACAAGCATTTATGAAACAATACAATCATGCGACAGATATGACGCCTGACAGAATCACCTTGCAAAACATGGAGAAGAAATTAAATGAAAGCTTCAGGTAGTATGCACAATGATGGAGGGAAGTTGCCATGCAAGTTCAGCCACTACTCCTAGAAAAGGAAATTACAATGCTTTTTATCAATACTTTGAAGGCCCTATTCATTACTCACATGATAGGAAGTACCACAAAGAGCTTTGCGGATATAGTAATTACAGGAGAAATGATTGAAAATGCCATAAGGGGTGGCAGGATAGAAGCATGGCAAAACACCAAAAGGTCTACTCCAAGGAAAAAGGAGAATGAGGAGAATAATACGAGCACATATAACAAAGGGTACTCGAAAGAAATTACTGTTACCAAGCAAAACTCTGAAAAGCTCTAATTTACGCAAATCCTAATGACGTATAGGGAGCTGTATGAAAGTTTATTTGATGCACACGTGGTGTCCCCATTTTATCTAAAACCGTTACAGCCCCATATCCCAAATGGTATGATTCAAATGCTCAATGTGACTATCATGCGAGAACACTGGGGCATTCAATAAAAAACTGTACTACTTTCAAAAAGGAAGTCGAGAGACTTATTAAGATGGGGATTGTAAAGTTTGATGATACACCGAGTGTAGAAAATCCATTGCCTAACCATAGAGATAATGGGGTAGATGCGATTGGTAAAAGTATCGTGAGAAGGATCAAGAAGGATATTGCGAAGGTAAAAACCCCGTTGAGAATTGTCTAGAGAGATGTGGTAGGAAGAGGATTGATAGTATAAGATTCTATGGAAGGATGTGAAGGAGTAAGGGACTATTGTGAGTTCCACAAAGCAGAAGGGCATGAGATCCAGGAATGTGTTGAGTTCAGGGTCTTGGTGGGCCTTATGGACAATAAGGAATTGGAATTTTATAAAGAAGGCTCAGGGGGAGGAAACATATATGCAACAGAAGGAGAGTTGAAAAACCAAAAAGTCAATTATCCAAGGGTCATCATCTCCCGACCAAGAAACACAAAAGCAGAGCCCAAATGGCGCCAAAGGTCGTAATCCAAAAACCTGTTTCCTTTCTTTATAAGGATAATAAAATGGTACCTTGAAATTACGACTGTAATGTGACAATACCAGGAGGGGAAATCCTAGCTAGCGATTCCAAAGAGGACTAAAATAAAGGATCTTACACACGTAGTGGAAGGCATTACGACTCCGTAAACCTCAAAATAGAACCAGTGAAATCAAAGACCTTGGCAGTTGAACGAGAGAAAGGACTTGAGGCACTTACCAATGAACCAATAAAGGAAGAAAAGGCTAAAGAATTTTTGAAATTCTTGAAGCACACTGAATACAGTGTGGTAAAGCAACTGCACAAACAATCGGCTCACATATCAGTGCTAGCATTACTTTTAAGCTCAGAAGTACATCGCGAGGCATTGATGAAAGTGTTGAATGAAACCTATATTACTAAAGATATATCTGTCAACAAACTTGATCATCTGGTTAGTAATATAAGTGCCGACAACTTTATTTATTTCAGTGATGATGAAATTCCACCTAGAGGCATGGGATCAACTAAGGATCTGCACATCACTACTCGTTGCAAGGGATATACTCTGCCAAGTGTGTTAATCGATAATGGATCGGCTTTGAATGTCTTACCATTGTCTATGCTGAATAGATTGCCTATAGACAGTTCTCACATGAAAACATGCCTGAACATAGTGAGAGCATTTGATGGCACTAAGAGAAGAGTAATGGGAAGAATCGACATATCTTTGTTGATTGGACCAAACACATATGAAGTAGATTTTTTGGTAATGGACATCAAGCCCTCCTACAATTGCTTGTTAGGTAGGCCCTGGATACATTCGGCAGGAGCAGTGCCTTAATCATTACATCAAAAATTGAAACTAGTAACGGAAGGTCGGCTAGTTACTATAAATACTGAAGAGGACATTATAGCAACTGTTATCAACGACGCCATATTTAGAGGCAAATAAGGAGGCCATTGAGTGTTCCTTTCGATCTTTAGAGTTCGTGAATGTAACATTCATTTTGGAAGGGAATGAGGTTCCGGTACCTAGGATATCCAGGAACACGAGAATAGGCTTGCAAATGATGGTGGGGAAAAGAACCTTACCAGGAAAAGGATTGGGTAGACACCTCTAAGGAGGGATTCAGGTTCCGATGCTGAAAGAGAAAAAAGATCATTTTGGCTTCGATTTTAGGCCAGATGCTAGACAAAGGAAAAAAGAGATGGAAAAGAAGCAGGAGAGAAAGAGATCATGGTTGAGTGGGGAAGAAGTCAAATGGGAATTAATGGCATTCCCTCACATATCCTAGACTTTTGTATCAGGAGGGATAATTCACTCCGAGACAGGATTGTAAAGAAACAAAAACCTCCATATCAATGCCATACACGAGGAAGGAATTAAACGAAGAAACTTGTTGGGCATTCTTCCTTATGAACCTGGAAGTGTTTTAAACAACTGGACTGCAGAGGAACTTCCTGTAGTGTTTAGAGATTACACAGAGTAACGTTCAGAACACACTTGTTGTTTTAAAGCCTAGAAACAATAAGATTTTATTTGTGAAATAGGCTCATGTTCAGACATTTTTGTTTCAATAAAATACATCTTTGATGATCAATTCGAGCAAATATTCATTTATTCTTTTGATATTCTAATTTCCTTCCAAAATTTTTATTATTCTCATTCATATCATGTGAATAGTTATTCTTGAATTCATTTGTTCTTTTTACATTCCTTTTTGCCTACCACAGGTCCCTAGATATAAATGACATGAGCAACGATATTACAGATTCAGAGTTCCCTTTTGAGCGAGACATGCGTTTAGAGGAATCTCAGGATTTTGAAGGTGACAGAGATTGTAACTTGCCTCCAAATTTGTTAAGGATGGTAGAACAAGAGGAGAAAAAAATTTTACCCCATAAAGAGGTGGTAGAGAATGTAATCTTAGATGAAGGGAAGGTAGTGAAAATTGGAATGCACATAGCCGAAGAGACAAAGCAAGACCTCGTTGAGTTACTGCAAAAATTCAAAGCCATCTTCGCATGGTCATAACAAGATATGCCTGGGCTAAGTATTAATATTGTAGTGCATCGTCTTCCCATAAGAGAAGAATGCAAGCTAGTTCAGCAAAAACTAAGAAGGATGAGGCCTGATGTGGTGTTAAAAATAAAAGAGGAAGTTAAGAAATAGTTTGATGCTGGTTTTTTACAAGTGGTCAAATACTCAAAGTGGGTTGCCAATATTGTTCCTGTCCCTAAGAAGGATAGAAAGGTTCGGATGTGTGTAGACTATAGGGATTTAAATAAAGCCAGCCCAAAGGACAATTTCCCCTTGCCTTATATTGACACGTTGGTGGATAATACGGCGGGATACTCACTGTTTTCTTTCATGGATGGTTTTTTGGGGTACAATCAGATAAAGATGAATCCTAAAGATATGGAGAAAACTACTTTCATAACATTGTGGGGTACCTTTTGTTATAAGGTGATGCCATTCGGGCTAAAGAATGCAGGAGCAACATATCAAAAGGCCATGGTAACCTTATTCCATGACATGATGCACAAAGAGATTGAAGTATATGTTGATGACATTATCATCAAATCTCGAATAGAAAAAGAACACATTGAAGTTTTGAAGAAGTTGTTCTTGAGATTGAGAAAATTTCAATTAAAGCTCAACCCGAAAAAGTGTACTATTAGAGCTCGGTCAGGGAAATTACTGGGCTTCGTAGTCAGTGAGAGAGGAATCGAGGTTGACTGTAACACCACAAACCCGACCTAGAAGTTAGGCCCGAATCCGTGTGTCACACTAAAAAGTTTTTTTTCGATAACGTATAAAAAAAACATGTCAAATGAGAAAAACATGTTAAATCCTTACTATTTGTACAAAAGTAGATGTTGATTTGTTAAAATCAAGAAAATCAAGTTTGATTTGAAACATTTGATAAAACACTACTAGCCTCGAAGATTAATCGATTAAATTTGTAGTAATAATTTTATAAAACTATGACTTTTAGAAAATATCGTTGATAGATCGAGACAAAATTTTCGTGTTAAAAATATTTGTAAAAAGTTTATTTGAAATTCATATGTTAATCAAACATAAAGCAAATAATAAAATACTCCAGAGGCCTTATTACAAATAAAAACCATAATAGCAAAAGTAATAAAACGAAATATGTAATTTAATAAAGTTCGAAACACCAATTTCTAAAATATGGCCTCTATCGAGTCATCCATGGCCCCAAGTCCTCGTCACTGAGCATTACTTACAAGGGTTAAGAGAAGGGGGTGAGTTACAAGAACTCAGTGTGTAACCCGCTTACCGTGTCCGCTAGGCCAAAACCATATAAGCATTTAATTGGGCTTGAGCCCATTTACAAATGTACAATATATATATATATATATATATATCAAATATAAAATGCATGTGATATGCAAATCCCAACCAAGCCTAATTTTCATCCGCTACACACCACCCGTACCAACCAGCACACCTGTAGGGATCAAGTCAACCCACCCCGCCAACACACCAATCGTAGGCAATAAGCCATTTAAAATGTTTGTGGCAGAGCCACCGAACTAGATTGTGATAGAGTCACTAAACTAGATTGTGACAGAGTCACCGAACTAGATTATGGGAGAGCCATCCAAACTAGATTGTGGCAGAGCCACCAGAACTTCTCTTCAATTTTATCCCAACCCATGCAATCATGTATGCATATACAAAGCATAACAATTATTCATATAATGATTTCATCATAAGGCCCATAATACAAGTTGGCCCATTAAGCGATCTAGCAAATTTGGCCCATTAATCGATCTAGCAAATTTTTGGCCCATTAATCAATCTAGTAAATTTTGGCCCATTAATCGATCTAGCAATTTTTTTTCAAATAACTCATATGGCCTATTTATCACATGTGGCCCAAAATATCACTTTTCATCATTTTAGCCCATTAAGGGCGATTTCATAATTCGGTCCATAAGGGCATTTTATTAATTTTACCCGCCAAGGGTAATTCGGTAATCTTGCAACCTAGGGGTATTTCAGTAATTTACCATCTAAGGGTATTATGGTAATTTCGTAACCTAGGCTTAACTACTAATTTGGGGCATAAAAGTTTGAAACTGTCCATCTGCGTCATACTGACTAAATTGACTATAACTCATGTTAGGAATCTCGAAATCTAAATCTGTAAATTTTCCTTGAAACTAGACTCATATTTCTTCTTACAAAATTTTTTCTAAAATTTTTACCTTAACCATTTAGTACAGTTTATTCCTTAAAGTTTCCCTTGTTTCACTGTCCAACGATTCTGACCTCTCTTACCCAAAATCCAAATATCTCACTATACAGTTTTTATATACTGCTCCCACTTATCTCTAATGAAAATAGACTACTAAGGAATCCATACATATAAATTATGTCCCATAATTCACTTTTTACAATTTTATATGATTTTTCCAAGATAGAACAGAATACCCCAAAGTCATTCAGACCAGTCTCACTAAAATTAACATATCTCAGAATATAATTTTCCTTTTCCTCTTCTGTTTTTTCATATTAAAGTAGACACAGTAAGCTTTAATTTGATATCTTACTCACTTTGTAATTCTTTTTATCCAATCTTTCGTGATTTTTCAAATACATGACCGAAACTGTTTTATTACATAACATGATTACCACTACGAGCCTACGCACGTCCGAGTGATCATGGATGCCGGTTATCAGTTTTCTTCGATATTTCTATCGAATCATAGAATATTTCATGTAAACTTTCAAACAGATGTGAGACTTATTCACCATTTCAAACATATATTCGGAAGGGTACGGGATTACACACCTTGATTACGAGTTGTGCTTTCTACCGATTTCAATACCTATATTGATAGTTGATAGAAAGTTAGTCTCAACTTCGATAATCGTAACTAGAAACACTTTATTAGGCTAACTCCACTTACCACGACGGTGATCTCCCTCGATGCACTAAGAATCGATCCTACCAACAATATCAATTAGCCAACCTTCAATCCGATTAACTCAATAACCAAATGGAGATATCGAATCGACTATGAAAGATCTTCCTTACCTTAATTGATTATAATCTCGTTTCTCACGATCATCCTATGACTAGAGATAATTAGGCGATGTTGTGGTATTCGGCCTTCCTCTATATCACTACAAAGAAGAAAACGATCTCGTATGAGAGAAAGTAAGGTGATGGTCTCGGTCAAAATGACCATCCAAAAACCAAAGTATGGATTCGATCATAAGAGAAGAAAATAAAACATTGGAAAGAATACTTACCGATTGCTTAAGGAATGAGAAAGAAAGAACGATGGAAAGGTTTCGGTTATGGAGGAGAATGAACAATGATATTTGACTATCAAGGAGATTAGACAAAAGATGAATATGTGACCAATTCAAGAGAAGAGAAAATGCACTATTGTGCTAGAAAATTTCAGCAAAGAAAGTAGCAAAAAGAGAGAAGATGACACAAAGGTTGCAATAGGAGTTTTGGCCAAAACAAAACCAAGGCCTTACCAAATGCCAAGGCAAAATTTTCAGCCACCTATCTACCTCAAAATCGTCCACATGCATCCCCCCTTAGGATAAGAGTTTGGCCGCCCATACTTTCCAAAACACCTCCCCCGATATTAGCCTCTTGTCCCCCTTTCTTTCCTATTCCTCTTGATTCCTTTCCCGAACTTTAACCTTGCCTTATTCTTATATCCATCTTACCAAAAATAATGAAGTTAAACCTGCCATATTTACTCCTTGGCCGACACTTAAGGAAAGAGTGCAAAAATATTAGCCAACATTGCACACAAAGGGATTTGAACCTCCTCCCTCAAAGTACTTCACTTGATGCCATAACCTCTTTACCAATAGCTCATTTATGCTAACAATTTATTCATTTATTTCAATAAGCCTTAAGCTCACTTACTCTATCTCCTTAAAGTGATAAAACACCAATTTTTTTCCTAAGGCCCAATTAAACCCGAGACTTCATAGAAACCTTGTAACCTTCCAAATTCGCTTAGCTAAAAAGTCCAATTTGCAATAATGCCATTCTCTTGTTCTCAAAATTTTAAACATTCCTACGCCCAAGGCCCATTGGGCCCAATTCTTCTAAGCCCAATTTTGGGATGTTACAATTCTACCCTCCTTAAAGAAATTTCGTCCTCAAAATTTCCAATCAACTACTAAACTTATCGCTCAAATCACATCACTAAGCTTTCGCTGCGCACTCTGATCTTAAAAACCACAATGTACTTTTAACAAAATCTTGAATCCTCTTTCACACAGCCAAACATCTAACCACAAAAGCAAACAGTTGTCTACCATTTATACTTAGAATTTTCTACATTCAATCTTCATGTCCAACCAAACATACATGACTTGATGGTGATGTAACAATCCTGAGCCTTATGCTCCTTAGACCCGCATCTCAAGCATGCTTCTAACCTCCTCCAGCACTCACCCGGATGACGCCTGCAATAATCGCAAGCCGAAAAGTTTGGACGTGCCTTGACACGCTTCACAGAACGAGACTGCGACCCAAAAGAACCGCGATCTATTTTCTTCTTGTAGTCCACAAATCCAAATCGAAGTGCTTCATCGATTTCCTTAACCTCCTTCAATACCTTCTTAACTATCTGAGTCATCTCCTCAACCCCAACTCGATCATGAGATCCCATCTCAGCCACTAACGATGTCTGTGCCTCTCTTTCGGGCACATGCCTTGGTGCCAAAGATCTAGTCCTAGCACTCGGCCTCTACCACGTCCACGTCTACCACGTCCGCATCTTCTAGAGCTCGTGTTCACTAAGTCGATATAATCTTGATTACGAGTTTTATGAATCAACATGCTATTCGATGTTTATTAAACGATGTTTTATGGAGTACGAGTAGAAAAGTTGTTTTCGAGAGTCAAATCTGCATCCTAGAGTCTCAGTCTCTATAGTTTCAACTCTTAAGACTAACAGTTCTAGAGTATTCTACTTTGTAGAATTTTCGTAACATAATAATCATAAAATGAAAACAATTACTTACTTGACTTGGTGCTGGATACTCGTGGTGCCATACTTCCTTTAGAACATATATTTATAAATCAAAATTCTAAACAGCTTTGGAAAACGCTTTTGAACCCAAACCACGGCCGAGTTTTGCAACTGGGCTTTGATACCATAAAATGTAATACCCCAAACTCGGCCTAGAAGTTAGGTCCGAATCCGGTGTGTCACACTAAAAAGTTTTTTTTTCGATAACGTTTAAAGAAAACATGTCAAATGAGAAAAACATGTTAAATCCTTACTATTCGTACAAAAGTAGATGTTGATTTGTTAAAATCAAGAAAATCAAGTTTGATTTGAAACATTTGATAAAACACTACTAACCTCAAGATTGATCGATTAAATTTGAAGTAATAATTTTATGAAAACTATGACTTTTAGAAAATATCGTTGATAGATCGAGACAAAATTTTCGTGTTAAAAATATTTGTAAAAAGTTTATTTGAAATTCATATGTTAATCGATTTTGGAAAACTTATATTTAAGTTTCTAGAAAAATCCCATTTTAAAGTAATTTAAGTAAAATATAAGTAAATCAAACATAAAGCAAGTAATAAAATACTCAGAGGCCTTATTACAAATAAAACCCATAATAGCAAAAGTAATAAAACAAATATGTAATTTAATAAAGTTTGAAACACCAATTTAAAATATGGCCTCCATCGAGTAATCCATAGCCCCAAGTCCTCACATCCGAGCATTACCTACAAGGGTTAAGAGAAGGGGGTGAGTTACAAGAACTCAGTATGTAACCCACTTACCATGTTCACTGGGCCAAAACCATATAAGCATTTAATTGGGCTTGAGCCCATTTACAAATGTACAATATATATATATATATATATCAAATATAAAATTCATGTGATATGCAAATCCCAACCAAGCCTAATTTCCATCCGCTACTCACTACCCGTATCAACCAGCACACCTGTGGGGATCAAGTCAACCCACCCCTCCAACACACCAATCGCAAGCAATAAGCCATTTAAAATGTTTGTGGCAGAGCCACCGAACTAGATTGTGATAGAGTCACAGAACTAGATTGTGACAGAGTCACCAAACTAGATTATGGCAGAGCCATCCGAACTAGATTGCGACAGAGCCACCAGCACTTCTCTTCAATTTTATCCCAACCCATGCAATCATGTATGCATATACAAAGCATAACAATTATTCATATAATGATTTCATCATAAGGCCCATAATACAAGTTGGCCCATTAAGCGATCTAGCAAATTTGGCCCATTAATCGATCTAGCAAATTTTTGGCCCATTAATCGATCTAGCAAATTTTTTTCAAATAACTCATATGGCCCATTTATCACATGTGGCCCAAAATATCACTTTTCATCATTTTAGCCCATTAAGGGTGATTTCGTAATTCGGCCCATAAGGGCATTTTCATAATTTTACCCATCGAGGGTAATTCGGTAATCTCGCAACCTAGGGGTATTTCGATAATTTACCCTCTAAGGGTATTATGGTAATTTCGTAACCTAGGCTTAACTACTAATTTGGGGCATAAAAGTTTGAAACTGTCCATCTGCGTCATACTGACTAAATTGACTATAACTCATGTTAGGAATCTCGAAATCTAAATCCGTAAATTTTCCTTGAAACTAGACTCACATTTCTTCTTACCACAATTTTTTCAGAATTTTTACCTCAACCATTTAGTACAGTTTATTCCTTAAAGTTTCCCTTGTTTCACTGTCCAATGATTCTAACCTCTCTTACCCAAAATCCAAATATCTCACTGTACAGTTTTCATATACTGTTCTCACTTGTCTCTAATAAAAATTGGCTCAAGAAGGAATCCATACATATAAATTTTGTCCCATAATTCACTTTTTACAATTTTATATGATTTTTCCAAGACAAAATAGAATACCCCAAAGTCATTCAGACCAGTCTCACTAAAATTAACTTATCTCAAAATATAATATTCCTTTTCCTTCTCTGCTTCTTTCATATTAAAGTAGACATAATAAGATTTAATCTAATATCTTACTCACTTTGTAATTTCTTTTATCCAATTTTTCTTGATTTTTCAAATACACGTCACTGTTTCTGACCGAAACTATTTTATTACAAAACATGATTACCACTACGAGCCTACGCACGTCCGAGTGATCACGGATGCCGGTTATCAATTTTCTTTGGTATTTCTACCGAATCATAGAATATTTCATGTAAACTTTCAAAGAGATGTGAGACTTACTCACCATTTCAAACATATATTCGGAAGGGTACGGGGATTACACACCTTGATTACGAGTTGTGCTTTCTACCGATTTCAACACCTATATTGATAGTTGATAGAAAGTTAGTCTCAACTTCGATAATCGTAACTAGAAACACTTTATTAGGCTAACTCCACTTACCACAATGGTGATCTCCCTCGATGCACTAAGAATCGATCCTACCAACAATATCAATTGGCCAACCTTCAATCCGATTAGCTCAATAACCAAATGGAGATATCGAATGGACTATGAAAGATCTTCCTTACATTAATCGATTATAATCCTGTTTCTCACAATCGTCCTATGACTAGAGATGATTAGGCGATGTTATGGTATTCGGCCTCCCTCTATATCACTACGAAGAAGAAAACGATCTCGTATGAGAGAAACTAAGGTGATGGTCTCGGTCAAAATGACCATCCAAAAACCAAAGTATGGATTCGGTCATAAGAGAAGAAAATAAAACATTGGAAAGAATACTTACCGATTGCTTAAGGAATGAGAAAGAAAGAACGATGGAAAGGTTTCGGTTATGGAGGAGAATGAACAATGATATTCGGCTATCAAGGAGATTAGACAAAAGATGAATATGTGACCAATTCAAGAGAAGAGAAAATGCACTATTGTGCTAGAAAATTTCAGCAAAGAAAGTAGCAAAAAGAGAGAAGATGACACAAAGGTTGCAATAGGATTTTTGGCCAAAACAAAACCAAGGCCTTACCAAATGCCAAGGTAAAATTTTCAGCCACCTATCTACCTCAAAACCGTCCACATGCATCCCCCATTAGGATAAGAGTTTGGCCGCCCATACTTTCCAAAACACCTCCCCCGATATTAGCCTCTTGTCCCCCTTTCTTTCCTATTCCTCTTGATTCCTTTCCCAAACTTTAACCTTGCCTTATTCTTAGAGCCACCTTACCAAAATTAATGAAGTTAAACCTGCCATATTTACTCCTTGGCTGAAACTTAAGGAAAGAGTGCAAAAATATTAGCCAACATTGCACACAAAGGGATTTGAACCTCCTCCTTCAAAGTACTTCACTTGATGTCATAACCTCTTTACCAATAGCTCATTTATGCTAACCATTTATTCATTTATTTCAATAAGCCTTAAGCTCACTTACTCTATCTCCTTAAAGTGATAAAATACCAAATTTTTCCTAAGGCCCAATTAAACCCGAGACTTCATAGAAACCTTGTAACCTTCCAAATTCACTTAGCTAAAAAGTCCAATTTGCAATAATGCCATTCTCTTGTTCTCAAAATTTTAAACATTCCTAAGCCCAAGGCCCATTGGGCCCAATTCTTCTAAGCCTAATTTCAGGATGTTGCATTGACTCAGATAAGGTGAAAGCTATACAAGAATTACCTCCACCACACACTCAAAAATAAGTTTGAGGTTTTCATGGAAGGTTAAATTACATTGCTCGGTTTATTTCACAATTAACTGAGAAATGTGATCCCATATTTCGTCTTATTAAGAAACGAGTGCCAGAAAGCTTTTGACAATGTCAAACAATATCTGTCAAATGCCCCGGTACTATCTCCGCCTAATCCAGATAGACCATTAATATTGTATTTGATAGTGTTCAATAACTCTATGGGATGTGTGCTTGGTCATGATGAGTTAGGAAGAAGAGAAAAAGTGATATATTATCTCAGTAAAAAGTTCACTAAGTGTGAAATGAGATATTAATCAATTGAGAAATTGTGTTGTGCCTTGATTTGGACAACTCAGAGGTTGAGGCAATATATGCTATATCATACAACCTGGCTAATTTCGAAACTTGACCCATTGAAGTATATGATGGAGTCAACTGCTCTGAATGGAAGGATGCCAAGGTGGTAGATTTTTCTTTCTGAATTTGATATAGTCTATGTGAACCAAAAGGCTATAAAAGGGAGCGCAATAGCAGAATTTTTGTCTAGCAGGGCTTTAAAAGATTGTGAACCTTTGATCTTTGATTTCCCCAATGAAGAGCTAATGTATGTGGCAACTAATGAAGAGTATCCATGGAAGCTAAACTTATATGGAGCATCAAATGCCATAGGAAATGGAATTGTGGCAGTCTTGATATCCCCAAATTGATCGATTACCAAAAAATAGTTTTAGGATTGATTGAGGAGTTTGATGGCATCACTTTTAATTATCTCTCACGTGATGAAAACTAGATGGAAGATGCTTTGGCAACTCTGGCTTCTATGATTAATGTAAACAAACTAGAAGATATGAGACCTATTCAGATGAGTATTTTTGAAGTTCCAGGTCATCGTTGTAACATGGAAGAGGAGGAAAAGGATGACTACCCTTGGTATCATGATATATTGCGATACGTAAAAAATCGTGAGTACCCTGATCATGCAACTAAGAATGAAAAAAGAACGTTAAGAAGATTAGCATGTGACTATGTTTTAGATGGGGATATCTTGTAGAAAAGAAGGAAATATCAGGTACTATTGAGATGTGTTGACGCTTTTAAAGCTAGGAAAATTTTGGAAGAAGTTCATGAGGGCGTTTGTTGAACACATGCTAATGGATTCACAATGGCTAAACAAATAATGAGATTCGGGTACTATTGGTCCACCATGGAAGGAGATTGTATCAACTATGGCAAAAGATGTCATAAATGCCAGATTTATGGAGACAAAATTCACGTACCACCTTCATCTTTGCATGTCATGACTTCTCCATGGCCTTTTTCCATGTGGGGCATGGATGTCATTGGGCCGATCTCACTGAAAGTTTCGAATGGGCATCGATTCATCTTCATGGTTGTTGACTACTTCACGAAATGGGTGGAGGCTACTTCATACGCTAGCATTACTAAGTCAGCAGTTAGCCAGTTCTCGAAGAAGGAAATCATATGTCGATATGGAATGCCCGAGAGGATCATATCAGATAATGCACTAAACTTGAACACCAGCATAATAGTAGAAGTCTGCAGTCAATTCATGATCAAACACCACAACTCATCTTCGTATCACCCAAAAATAAATGGGGCATGGAAGCAGCCACTAAAAATATTAAGAAGATAGTAGGGAAAATGATTGAGACTTATAAGGATTGGCATGAGAAATTACCATTTTCACTCTATGCTTATCGAACGTCTGTCATAACTTCTATTAGGGCAACTCCTTTCTCATTGGTTTATGGGATGGAGGTAGTCCTACCTATTGAAGTAGAGATACCTTCTCTTCGAGTTTTGTCAGAGATAAAGCTGGATGAAGCGGAATGGATCCAGTCTCTACATGATCAGTTGAGCTTGATTGAAGAAAAAAGGCTAAGGGCTATTCGTCACGATTAGATGTACCAAAAACGAATGATGCGAGCTTATGATTAACAAGTTTGCCCAAGATAATTTCACGAGGGGAACCTTGTACTAAAAAAGATCCTTCCCATACAAAGGGATTTCAGAGAAAAATGAATGCCGAATTGGGAAGGACCATATGTGGTGAAGAAGGCTTTCTCTAGAGGTGTATTGATTTTGACCGAAATAGATGGGAAAAGCTTACCCAATCTTGTGAACTCGGATTCAGTCAAAAAATATTTTGCTTAAAAAGGAGAAGAGGCCAAGGTGAAAACCCACAAAGGGCGCTTTGAGGCTTTAAAAAAAAAAAAGAGGAGAGGAGAGGCCTAGGCGAAAACCCGTAAAGGGCGCCTTGAGACCAAAGGGGTTTTGAGTTGAAAACCTGAAAATGGTGGCTCAAATTTTGAAGGGCATGCAGTGATCTTGCTATACCTGAATCAACAAGAAATGAAGAATGTTACATATCTGGGCATCAACAAAGTACTTTGGATCTTCTAAACGCATGTTATGCTTAAAGAAGTCTTCATGGAGTTTGTATATGAAGCCCAATCTGTGATATCTAGGGCACCTGGTCTTTGTCCTATTCATATCAATTTACTATCTTTGGATTCTTTTTCTTCTCAAAGATGTTTTCCCAGATAATTTCCTTTTTATTGATAATTTTTTTCAGTTCGAACTATCCTCAAGATCAATTTGTTTGTTGTCCATTATTACCATTCATAATCATGTTGCATTGAAATAATGATTGATGAACTAATAATATTTTCATAGAAGAAATTGAAACAAGACAATTGTTTAGAATTTCCATGAATAAGGATTGGAAATATTTGAGAAAGAAGAGTCTAGATAGAGACTATTTATCTGAATTTTCTATCCAAATGGTAATTGGACAAAATAACGAGTTGTTGTGATGAAAATGAGCCATGTCATTTTACAAGCATATTCATCGGGTCATAACATTCAGAGAATGGTGGCAAACCAAATTGATGGGAAAAAATTCAAAACCCTTGAATTGCGGTGGAATGGATGGGAGTTGAAACAAATCCTGTACCCTTAAATTGTAGTAGGGACAAACTGAAAAAGTTTTGATTCCTATAAATCATGGTGGGATGGTTTGAAGGCGGTACAAGCCTTGTGTCCCTAAGGTTCAAGTGAAGCGGACTTTGAAATTACCATGAGGCAAATTATTTGAGCAGAATATGATTGATACTTCGAGAGGAACGAGGATGAAGAACAAATGAGTGATGACACCTTGAGTAGGAATCATGCTCATAACATTTCTGCATTCATATATCATAGCGTGTCTAATTAGGTGCATTTGACTCATTTCGATCAGGGCATCCTAATCATTCGGCATAAGCATATACCCATTCTACAGGTTATGTCCTCTATAGGACAATGTAGTAGAATAGATTGACGCTTTCAGCCTTGCCTCCCTGAAGTTACAGCGGAGCAGACTGAAGACAACAGATCTGGCCTTCCTAAAGTTGCAATGAAGCGGATCGAAGACATCAGCCTTGTCTCCCTGAGTTTGCAGTGGAGCAGACTAAAAGATAGGAAATCCTGCCTTCCTGAGGTTGTAGTGAAGCAGATCAAAGACACCAGTCTTGTCTCCCTGAGTTTGCAGTGGAGCAGACTAAAAATAGCATATCTGGCCTTCCTAAAGTTGCAGTGAAGCAGATCGAAGACATCAGCCTTGTCTCCCTGAGTTTGCAGTGGAGCAGACTAAAAGATAGCAGATCCTGCGTTCTTGAGGTTGTAGTGAAGTAGATCAAAGACACCAGTCTTGTCTCCCTGAGTTTGCAGTGGAGCAAACAAAAAATAGTAGCTGTGGCCTTCCTGAAGTTGTAGTGAAGCAGATCGAAGACATCAGCCTTGTCTTCCTGAGTTTACAGTGGAGTAGGCTAAAGATTGCAAATCTTGTCTTCCTGAAATTGCAGTGAAGCAGATCGAAGACACTAGCCTTGCCTCTCTGAAATGGTAGTGGAGCAGATCGAAGAAAGCAAATCTTATGGAAAATCTTATTTTTCCTGAAGTTGCAGTGAAGCAGATTGAAGCCGTCATACTTATTTCCCTGAAAGAGCAGTATAACAGATAGTCCAATACTTCTAAAGTTGCAGTAGTTGCAGAGAAGTAAAGTTAAGTTGAAATTCCAATACCCCTGAAGTTGCAGTTGGGTTGGTAGCCATTTGGAGAAGACGAGGACCAAGAATTCAAGACTTGGCGAGATCGAGAAAAATTGGTCCTTTTATAGTCTTTGCTCTATTCTCGTTACACAAAAATAAGCAAAGAGGGGCAGCTGTAGCCCATTTGTGCCCGGGCCCATACAAAAAACCAAAAATAATAAACCAAATAAAATTTCCCTACAGTCCAATTTACAGGCCTGATATTAACCTAAACCCAAGTACACCCTCAAGCCAAAAACATTAAAACAAGTAGCCCAAAACCTAAATTAACTCAATACAAATACCCATGACCAATTCTAACCTAACCCAAACTAAAATAGGCCCGAGTGGCCTAAGTGATTAAGCAAGTCAGAGACCTAGGGTTTTTAGAACCCTAGGCGTCACAAGCGCCCAACACAGACCCTAGTAGTGCCGCAGTCAGCGCTCATCACGTTGTTGTTGCCACTGTGATTTTCACCTTTCACTTGCAAAAGGAAAGAAAACACAGCAGAAATAGCAAGCATAGTAAGGAAGAATCTATGTATTTATGGTGTTTTTGATTTATTTTGGGGCTATAAAAATCCTAATGTAGTCTAAAAAAAAAAAAAAAAGAGGATCTTGGAATACAGAAACTAGAACACAAAATCTTCAAAAGTTAGAGGTGATTTTTGACAATCTTATTTTGCTTAATTTTTTTCTATTTTATTTTCGATACATGCAAAGACATACGAATCGGTTTTTTTCCTCTAATACTACTAGAAATAAAAAAAAGGGGTTACCTCTTGATTTATGTTGAAAAACAGAAGTTTCTGGCCTCTAGCCGCCGTATATGGCGGCGTTTACGGTGGCGCGTGTGGCGCGGGTCCGATGATCAGAATCCAGACGGAGGATTGGAGGAATGGACGAATGGAGAGGATTTTCAAAACTTTTTTTAAAAATAGATTCAAATGAAATTTTTGTATAAAAATAATTTATATAGCAACATAGACACGACGCCGTTTTTGCTTAAGTCAATAAGCACTAAAACGATGTCGTTTAAAGGCCAAGATCTGCATGTTGACCCGATACCTGGGGAGGATCCACGTGTTTTTGTTAGAGGGTCCAATTGCTTTATAGGCCCTTCTGCATTATTGCAATTTTGTAATTTTGTCCAATTTGCATCTTTCTTTTATTTTCAATTTGGCCCTGAATTATGGCCTTTGTTTCAATTTGGTCCTTAAGGCCATTTTAAGGTAGATGCTGGAATGGTACCGCTTTGGGAATAGGGCATATTTGCCCAGTGAGTCCCTCCTTTGGGGCATGCGTTTTAATTGGGTCCCTAGTTTGGTCTTATTCTTTTTTAAAAATTTTATCCCTAGAATTTGTTTAAATTTAGTTTTAATTTTTTAATTTTTTAATTTTATTTTTATTCTGATTTAGTTCTTTTAATTTATTATTTATTTATTTATTTTAATACTTTGTATATATATTATTTATTTTAAACGCTTTTTATAAAAGCGCTTTATTACATATTACTATTTTTTATTTTGTTGTATATTATTTATTATATATTGTATTGCTTTAATCATATTATGTATTATTTTAAAATTTTTATTGTATATTATTTAAATTGATTTATTTTTAATGTAAAGTTTTCTATGTATTGTTTATTTTAAATACATATATATATATATATATATTAAGTTGTTATATTATATATTTATTATAAGTTATCCCTTGTACATATTTTTTATATATTCAAATTTTTTATATATTATTTATTTAAAATATTTATTTATTTTATTATGTATACATATATATCAATTTTAGATTTTGCCATATTTTTTTACATATATATTTTTTTTTAAATTTTGTTGTAGTATCTATTTATTATTTGGTATATGTCATTTATCTTATATTATTATTTTACTTTTATAGTTGATCTTGTATGTAAAGTTTCATATTCATTTAAGTAGCTTTTTATCTTTCACATTTTTTTTTTGTTATTTACTACTTTATATCTCTTGTTTGTTTATTCATGTTCTTTTATTTGCTTATTATTTTTATGTTTGCCTTAGTATAATCATTTTATTTCTGTATCATTCGCTATTTTATGTTATTCTTCCTCTTAATTATCTATGTTAGTATTAAATGTTAGTATATCATGTAATTTTCAGAAATTGTTTTTTGTATTTATGTTTTGTAATGTATAAATGCAATATTTTACTCGAATCGTTGTTCTAAATAAAATACATTTTGCTAAATTGACACATTTTATTCAAAAGTTTTTAAAAAAAATACGGCGATACATAATATTCGGGGGTTTCGAGAAAAATTGTACCCTAACTCATTGGTTTCAATTTTTCTCGTTGAACTTAAGAAATAAAGTATCCCTTTTTGAAATCGAAACCTATAAGTTTCAAATCAAAACTTATTCTCGGGAATTCGAGTGTTGTGTAACATCTTGAAAAGGGCCTATGCATTTTTGGTTTAATTGTACGAAATGACATGTTTTATGTGTTTTGAATAAATTTTGAATATTTTTGGAAACCTAGAAATGTATGGAAATGTTACGTTAAAAATAGGAAAGTGACCATTTTGGAAACCTAAGTAAAATAGGAAAGTGAACATTTTGGAAACCTAAGCTAAAAGAGGAAAGTAAACATTTTGGAAACTAAGCTAAAAGAGGAAAGTGAACATTTTGGAAATCTAGGAAATGTCAAGTTTATAGAGCCGAACGAAAATTTTTGGAAACTTAGAAATGACCTAGAAATGTCGAGTTTTAAAGTTTAAAAGAGGAAATTAAGGCAAGGTGGCCTTAAGAGAAAAAGTATGTGAAATTTGATACACAAACGGGCTTGGAAAAGTGGCATGAAGATGCCACTTAGGGCCTCAGAAAATGGCGCCACATGCAAGTGTAATTGGGCCAGGGATCGAGTCACTTAGGAAGCAAATAAAAGAGATTTTTATTTTGCTACAAGAGCAGAGAGGTGGACGGCATGTGGGCTCTTAAAGGAGGAGTCTTATTTCCTTTAGAATTTCGGCTAATTAGGAGATAATTGTTAGATTAAATCTTTTGATAAAAGTGATAATTATCACATAGGAAGAGTGGTGGCCAAGTAGAGGAGTCTAGCCTAGGAATTTTAGCAATAGAGGGAAAATAAGGGCCATTCTTCATTCATTCTTTTCTCTTCAAGGAAACCTCTGCCGAAATTCTCTAGCAAATAGCACCATTCTTTTCTTTTCTCCTTAGTCAATTCTCTCTGCCATAATTCTCTTCTTTTCTTTTCTTCTTCTATTACAAACACAATCAAAAATCGAAAGTAAGCAAGCCCTAGCCGATTCCTTTATTGTTACAAAAGCTGAAACCTTGTGTTACACATAAGGGCCATAGCCGAATACTATTAAGGGATTCAAGCAAGAGTTCCATCAAATTCTTCAGTAAGGGTAAGACTAGGTTCGATTCTCATTCGATTTCTTTTAAGTCTGTCGAAATTAAGATTCTAATATCCTCTATATATTGTTGCCGAAACCTTGAAGAGATCTTTCAGGAATTACTAAGTGTCGACTACAAGGAAGGAGAAGTTCTTTTCCCGAAGGTACACCATAGGCCACGTATTCCCTAGTTATTCGGTGAAAGTTGGGATTTAAAATCCACAAGGTAAGCACCTAAAAGCATTCGGCCAAGGCTTGTATGAATACTTAGATCTGTTCTTTAATTATTAAAAAGCCGAAAACTAACCTATGCTGAGATTTAGGGTTGGCTGAATATCAGGTGAAGAAAAAAACAAAGTTTTCGGGATTTAAATAGTCATCAAATCGGCACAAAGGTAAGAAATTGACTATATAAATCCTTCGAGATTTGGGTTATAGCCGATTAGGCTTTAAAAGAAAACACTAAGTTTGGCCGAATAGGCCTTTGCTAAATGTTACCATGTTGGCCGAATGTAGGGACTTAAAAGTCTAAAGCAATAGATCGATTTTCTTTTCGGGATTTCAAGGAATTTGTTAAGTGAATTAGGTGTGTACCCCACACTAATCTTAATAGATTTATGGCTTAAATATTATATATATGTTAATATGAAAGTGTAAGAATGTGGCTAAAGTACCATAATATGGTACAAAGTACTCAGGTATGTTTTCCTACTCCTACTAGGATTACGGAATATGTTATACTTAACATGTGAAAAGTGACATGAATGTGAAATTAAGTATGATTGCATGATATGAATAATATGGGGCATTTGGGTTATTTGAGAAAGGGGAAGTGAGTGTGATGACTTCGGTCTCACTAAGTGAAATGTGATGACTTGGTCTCACTAAATGAATGTGATGACTTGGTCTCACTAAGTGAATGTGGTGGCCGGTCACATTATCTGAATGTGGTAACCCGGTTACATTATCTAAATGTGGTGTCTCATGACACAATTATCAGTGGCTATGCCACAAAATTTTATGTGGCGATGAGCACGTCATTGCAATGGCGCCTTTGATGGTATGTAGCGGATGGAGGTTGACTTAGTAGTCCCACGGTGTGCGGGTTAGTGCGGGTGGAGTGTAGCAGATGGCATATAGGTTTGGGTTCAGGATTGCATCATTATCATGAATTATTATATGAACATGATTTGTTTGGTGTGCCTAATTCTATTATATTTTGGTGTTGGTTACACATTGAGTCTATCGACTCACCCCGTTGTGGGAACATGTTTGGTGATGAGCAGTGATGGTAGGGACGGTAGAACTTGTGGTGGCCATGCTCGACGAAGAATTATTCAATATGGACATTTTATTTTATTTAAGTACTGTATAATTTTATTTTGGGTTTTGTTTATGTAATAAGGCCATAGTGATGATTTTTTTTTACTAAGCTACGAATCTAAGGTATTTAATTAATAAGTCCATTTAATTTAAAATAAGCTTAAGTATTTTGTCACCTGAAATAAATGGGTTTTCAATATAAAAAATAAACTTGTTTTCAACTCGAGCCCAACCCACAAACAACTATCTTCAAAACACACAGTTTTCAAAGTATTCAAAAGAATTTTGAATCGGGTTACATCGAGGAACATACCAAATCTGATCCAGGCTCGTGGGCCGGGTGTGGGGTGTTTTAGTTTGGTATCAGAGCCCAGTTTTAAACTCTCGGCCTGTGGCCTAAGGCCCAAAACATTTTCAAATCGAGCCCAAATGAGTTTTATGGAAGTATTTCTGAAAATAGGCAGGTTTGATGGCATGGCACCTAAGTCTCCGACCCGCAGTCCACCAGGTAAGTACCCCTAACTATCTGTGTGATTATGTGAATTATAGAATTTTGGCATGGCACCTAAGTCTCCGACCGGATCTGGTATGTTCCTCGATGTAACCCGGTTCAACATTCTTTTGAGTACTTTAAAAACTGTGTGTTTTGAAGATAGTTGTTTGTGGGTTAGGCTCGAGTTGAAAACAAGTTTATTTTTATATTAAAAACCCATTTATTTCAGGTGACAAAATATTTAAGCTTATTTTAAATTAAATGGGCATATTAATTAAATACCCTAGATTAGTAGCTTAGTAAAAAAAATCATCACTATGGCCTTATTACATAAACAAAACCCAAAATAAAATTATACAGTACTTAAATAAAATAAAATGTCCATATTGAATAATTCTTCAAGCTGAGCATGGCCACCACAAGTTCTACCGTCCCGGTCCATCACTGTTCATCACCTGAAACATGTTCCCACAACGGGGTGAGTCGATAGACTCAATGTGTAACCAACACCAAAATATAATAGAATTAGGCACACCAAACAAATCATGTTCATATAATAATTCATGATAATGATGCAATCCCGAACCCAAACCTATATGCCATCCGGTACACTCCACCCGTACCAACCTGCACACTGTGGGGACAACTAAGTCAACCCTCCATCCGTTACACACCATCGAAGGCAGTCGCTGCAATCGACGTGCTCATCGCCCATATAAAATTTTGTGGCATAGCCACCAGATATGTAACAGACCGAATTTGACCCTAGTCGAAACGGTGGTTTTGGGACCACGAATCCGAGTCCGAGAAACATTTTAATATTTTATTTTGTGTCTAGTATGTGTGAATTAAAAGGTGTGAAAATTTTGTAGAAAAATTTTATTGTTTAAGTGTTTAATGTGATAAAAAGGACTTGATCGCATAAAGGGTAAAATTGGCATGCTAAAGTGAATTGTACCTTTTTGATTGTGGCTTTTAAAGTGGATGTCCTAAAAGGACAATTAGCCCATTTCTTTAGATAGTGGACGGCATATATGAGAAATAAAAATAAAATTTTGCTTAATAATCTTATGTTTTTATATTAGGTAATGAATAAACAAAATTACCTTTAATTTAAAGGCATAAAATAATGAAATAAGTGGGAAGAAAGAGAACATGTCTTGTTCTTCTTCTCTGGTCGAATGTGGAGGTGAAAAACTCCATCTTTGGAGCTTGAATTTGGCACCTTGCATGTTCAAATAAGGTTAGTGATTAAGCTTAATTTTGTAAATTTTAACATTTTTGAAGTGGTTGACATGTATATTTACTAGCCCATGTTCGAATTTTGATTTTTATGGTATGTTTCAAGTATTGCCATGGACGAAATTTGAGTGTTTGGATGATTAATGATAGTATATGTTATATATAAGTTAGATTAATAAGATTTCCTTTAGAACTTTTGATAGATTTTGGTATAAGGGTGATTTTGTAAAAAGAAAAATTTTGGAGGGACTAAATATCAACAAAAAGGGAAAAATTGAGTTGATGGAAGGGCTATAAGCATTCGGCCCTTAAGTGATATGGTCAAATTCTAGATATTTTGTGTTTTGAACTATAAAGACTTAATTGTAAACATTGTAAAAGTCAGGGGTAAATTTATAACTTATTAAATTATGTGTTTAAGGATCAAATTGAGATGAAATGGACTTGAATAAGCTAAATTTTAATGTGTTTTAGATCAAGAGCAAAGAAAAACAGATTTAGATTGGGAAAGACGAAGGTTCTCGAATAGCCGATTTGCAAGGTCTATCGACAACCGAGGTAAGTCCTTAAGCAAGTATAGGTTATCGAATTATTTATGAATGTGTTAAATGATAGTATTCAATAGAATTTTGTATAAAACCTTGTGTTAGCCGAATGTGAAAGTATTGGTATGGATTAGTTGGAATTTTATTCAAAGTGATGTGAATAAGTGATTTGGTTTGTTATTCGATATAATACGTAAATTACAAGTGGTGGTGAATTTAACACAATGAAATGTGAAATGAAAATTATCTATACATATTTAGTGCTTCGTTAGGTGACATATTGGCTTAGTAGTGCTTAGTGGTGACATATTCGGGCTTCGTGCCTAGTAGGCCTTGTGCCGGTGATTTATTTCGGGCTTTAATGCCTAGCAGGCTTTATGCCGGTGATGTGTTTTACAAAGGAGAAACTGAATTGTTGTTCAAGGTAAATCATGGCTAATGTGTCTAGTTAAAGGCTCAGGTAAGTAAGTAAGGTATGATATGTTTAATGTTACTAGAGTTTAACTAATATTATGAGTACAGTGTTATGTACATTTGAGATTACGATTGATGTGCACAAGTATTATATGAATGAGTTTGAGCTTGAATGTACTATCATGGAGATTCGGTTTTCAAATAGTAGTGCTAAAGGTGAAAGAAATTTTAATATGATAACATGGTTGAGTTGAATGATTTAAATGTTTAAGTAATTGAATGTAGTATTATTATGAGCTTGGGACTTACTAAGTTAGTAAACTTATTTGTGTGTAATGTTCTCTCTGCTTTTATAGATTAGGTAAAGGCTACCGCTCAGCGGGATCGTCAAGACAATCGACCACACTATCGATCTAATGTTGGTACTCTTTCATTTTGGTTTTTAGATAGAGGCATGTATAGGAAAGACTTGACCTTGTTTGTTGAAAACTTTTTGTTCATGTATATAATAGCCATGCGAATATGGCTAAATTTTTGTTAAGTATGTTTATCATGCTTTTGATGTAATAGTCAGTTTATATCGTTAATGTTTGTGCAAACTCAATCAAGGTTTAATTCGAATATGGTAAGGAAATATGTGATTGAGAAGTGAAAATATTAGTTGGGCAATGTGGTATGAATAGTTAATTGTATACTCGATTATATTGAACCATAGTTGTGTTTTGTTCATAGGTTAGTAATGTTAGGTTATAAAAGATATTGGGTATGTGTATTTCTTTTTAAGTTCAAATGAGGTGATTCGATGATGAAATGATCAAATGATGGTGCTATGGTTTGTTTGTATTTGGTCTTTTGCATGATTCTTAAACAAAGTTAATTTGGCATAGTAAACAAGTATATTTTAAGTATATTGCTCATGAATATGTCTAGTTAGTTATATATGTATGCTTGAAATGAGATATATGTTTGTGCATATTCGGATGTAATAGAATTTTTGCTAAAGAATAGGAAATTTATAAAATTTTGATAGAGACATTATCTATAAGTTTAAGTAGATATTACATGTTGTTTGATGAATTTAGTTGATGTAATAATTATTTTGAAATTATTATTTTTAAACATAATTATGCATTCGGTCAAGATAATTTTAAAGGTTAGTATTCATTTGTGTTAATAACTAATTATGTTTGCATGTGATTGAATATACATGTGATAAATTGGTGTGAGTTAACCTTTGAAAAATAGTTTATATTCGACCACCTTATTTGAAATGACTAAATGAATAGTACTCTATAGTATAAAATAAGTTTACTTCTTTTGTTATGTATAATGTAATTGATATTATAATCAAATTGATGTTTTGTTTATTGAAATATCATTTATTAAGTATTAAGATTCAAGTGATTAAATGAACTTGGTGGTTAGTAAAGTAGCATCAGTCAAGCCTACTCTGGCGACGGATATGGGTGTTACATTTTATTGGTATCAGAGCTACAGTTTAGTCGGTTCTAGGACTACCATAGTATGTAAGAGTCTAGCTATACATGCCTCTGAATTTTATATGTGAAAGTGTGGTGACTTCTGATGATTTCAATTGTATTTAATATAGTAAATGGATTAGATCCCGATAGAGCAGTAGTGATGATGTGGAGAGTGTTGCGCTGGTCTCGCACATGGATCAGCACCATTAGACTCTCAACCGATTCACGGGTAACCAAGAGGAGAGGCTAAACAAGCCTTCTACCAAATGATGAATGAATGGTTTACCCAATTTGTTCAAAATAATCTGGCTGTACAACAACCTCCACCCCTGAATAATCCAACTCGGTACCAAAGACTTCGATGATAGATCCAATGAGATCTAGTAGGCCCCTGTTGATAAAATCAAGAAATTTGGGGCCGAGGAATTCAAGGCTAATGATGATGATGATGCGAGAAAGTGAAATGTGGCTTGATAACACTATTCGGTACTTGATGAGCTATCCCGCACTCTGAGACGAAAGTTTGAAATGTGCTATATCCTTACTTCGGGACACTGCCTATCACTGGTGGAATACACTAGTATCAGTGGTTCCAAAAGAAAAAGTGACATGGGATTTCTTCCAGAATGAATTCCGCAAGAAATATATCAGTCAGAGGTTCATTAACCAGAAACGAAAAGAATTTCTTGAATTGAAACAGGGGAAAATGACCGTGATTGAATATGAGCGAAAATTTGTCAGATTGAGCCGATATGCTCGAGAGTGTGTATCAACTAAAGCCATTATGTGCAAAAGGTTTGAAGACGGTTTGAATGAAGATTTAAAGTTGCTAGTTGGCATTCTTGAGATCAAAGAGTTTGTCACACTAGTCGAGCGAGCTTGCAAAGCTGAAGAGCTTGAGAAAGAGAAAAGAAAGGCTGAAACAGAAGCTAGAGACACTCGTAAAGGACCGTCGGGTAGGAATTTCCATTTCATATTTAAGAAGTTTAGAGATGACTTCAGTCGACATAAAACTACTTCAGATTCACCTAGACATGATCGACCTTCCGTGGGCTCCCGAGCTACCTCGATGGCCAGTGTTGATAACGTTCCATAGAATCGAGTTGAATGCAAACATTGTGGAAAATGGCATTCTGGGAGTTGTAGAGTTCGTGATCGGTCCTGTTTTAAATGTGGATCTTTAGACCATTTTATTCAAGAGTGCCCGATGTTAGCCGAAGCGAGAATCTGTACAGAACTCTAGACCAAAGCAAAGGTATCATCGATGCAGGCGGACCACCCAGGCGATCTAGCAATGTAGGTGGTAGTTTGAGAGGGACGAAGAACATGGCAGTTCGATCTGAGGCTAGAGCTCCACTAGAGCTTTTGTTACTCGAGCCAAGGAGGATACCGCTTCTCCAAATGTCATTCTGGTACTTTCACCCTTTATGATACTCACCGTGATTGCATTGATTGATCTGGTTCGACCCATTCATATGTATGTGAAACTCGGTATTGAGAAGACTCGCCATTGAGTCTCATCGAGTTTGTGATTCAGCGTATCCAACCCTTTGGGTAGATGTGTGTTTGTTAATAAAGTGTGTAAAAGTTGCCCATTGATGATTCGGGATTTTTGCTTCCCGATCGATTTAATGTTGTTGCCTTTCGATGAGTTTGATGTAATTTTGGGAATGGGTGGTTAACCGCATGATGCGGTGGTGAATTGCAAAAGAAAGCTTATTGATTTGAGACACCAGAACAGTGAGATCATTGGAATTGAATCCGATGATTTAGGTGGATTTCCTACAGTTATATGCTCAATGTTAGCCAGGAAGTATGTGAGAAAAGGGTGCGAAGCTTATTTGGCTTATGTCTTTGGATAATAAGTTGTCTCGAGAAGCAGATTGAATCTGCACGATTATATGTGAATACTCGGATGTGTTTCTAAAGAACTACGGGTTTACCCTCAAAGACGAGAGATTGAGTTTGGCATTGAATTAGCTCGGGAATGACTCGATCTCAATAGCTCCATATCGGATGGCACCTCTTGAGCTAAAAGAGTTGAAAGCACGATTGCAAGAGTTAACAGATAGGGGCTTTGCACGACCAAGTTTCTCTCCTTGGGTGCACAGTTCTTTTGTGAGAAAGAAAGATGGAGCGATGCGAATGTGTATTGATTATCGGCAATTGAATAAGGTAACTATAAAGAATAAGTACCGTTACCTCAGATTGATGATTTGTTTGATCGGTTGAAAGGGCTTGATATTTTGAAAATAGATTTGAGATCGGGTTATTATCGATTCTTGAGTCGAGATACAGATGTGCCAAAGAGCGCATTAGGACGAGGTACGAGACATTTTGAGTTTTTGGTTATGCCTTTTGGGCTTACTAATGCACCTGCTATTTTTATGGATTTGATGAATCGGGTTTTTAGACAGTTTTTGGATCGATTTGTGGTGGTGTTTATTGATGACATATTGATCTACTCCAAAGATGAAATTGAACACACTGAACATTTAAGGTTAGTGCTACAAACTTTGCGAGATCATCAGCTGTATGCGAAGTTTAGTAAGTGTGAGTTCTGGATGAAAGAGGTCAGCTTTTTGGGGCATGTTGTTTCAGCATCAAGCATTCGAGTTGATCTGAACAAAATCTCGGCTATACTTGATTGGAAGCCACCGAAAAATATTTTCGAGATTCGAAGTTTTCTGGGACTTGCGGGTTACTATCGACGATTTGTGAAAGATTTTTCTATGATAGCTACCCCGTTGACAAAGTTATTGCAGAAAGATGTCAGGTTCGAGTGGTCACAAAAGTGTCAGAAAAGTTTTGATCAGTTGAAAGCCCTTTTGACAGAAGCTCCTGTGTTAGTTCAGCCTGAATCGGGTAAAGAATTTGTTGTTTATTCTGATGCTTCTTTGAATGGTTTGGGCTGCGTTTTGATGCAGGAAGGCAAAGTCATAGCCTATGCTTCAAGACAACTGAAGCCGCACGAAAGAAATTACCCGACGCATGACTTAGAACTTGCAGCCATTGTTTTCGCATTGAAAATTTGGCGTCACTATTTATTTGGAGAGAAATGTCACATTTATTCAGATCATAAAAGTCTAAAGTATTTAATGACTCAGAAGGATCTAAATCTGAGACAACGCAGATGGTTAGAATTGTTGAAAGACTATGAGTTGGTGATTGACTACCATCCGGGAAAAGCTAACGTCGTTGCAGATGCGTTAAGTCGAAAATCATTGTTTGCTCTTCGTGCAATGAACGCACAGATAGCTATGTCTGGTGATGGTTCGATCATAGCCGAGTTACAAGCAAGACCGATGTTTATTCAGCAAATTTGTGATGCACAGAAAGTTGACAAAGATTTGATCGCTAGACGAATTCAGTGTGGAAAAGATCAGAGTCGATTTTGATTGATGCAAATATTTGTTTGAATTTTAAAAGTCGAATGTGTGTTTGAAAAACTTCATTTGATCTGGTGATTCGAGTAAGGCCCATAGTGGTCGATTATCAATTCATCCGGGTAGCACAAAGATGTATAATGATTTGAAAGCAGATTCTATTGGTGGTAGGGCATGAAACGGGATATATCTGAATTTGTTTCGAAATGCTTAATTTGTCAGCAAGTAAAAGCTGAACATCAAGTGCCATCCGGATTACTTCAGCCAATCATGATACCTGAATGGAAATGGGATAGAATTACAATGGATTTTGTATCCGGTCTTCCTATGACACCGAGTAAGAAAGATGCCGTCTGGGTTATAGTTGATAGACTGACTAAATCAGCTCATTTTGTGCCGGTTCGTACAGACTTTTCACTCGATAAACTTGCTGAATTGTATGTATCGCAAATTGTGAGATTGCATGGTGTACCGAGTTCCATTGTTTTAGACAGAGACCCGAGATTTACATCGCAGTTTTGGAAGAAGTTGCAAGATGCCTTAGGTACTAAACTACATTTTAGTACAGCTTTTCATCCGCAGACAGACGATCAGTCTGAGCGAACTATTCAGATACTTGAGGACATGTTGAGATGTTGCGTTCTCGAGTTTGAAGGTACGTGGGAACGATACCTACCTTTGATTGAATTTGCTTATAATAACAGTTTTCAATCTAGTATCAAGATGGCACCCTATGAAGCCTTGTACGGGAGAAAGTGTCGAACACCATTATCTTTCGGGTGAGCTCGGCGAGAATAAGATACAGGGTTGATTTGATTAAAGAATCGAGAAAGTAGCTATTATTAGAGACAATTTGAAAGTCGCCGGATCGTCAAAAGTCTTATCTTGATTTGAAGCGTAAAGACATTGAATTTCGGTCGAAATCGAGTATTTTTAAAGGTTTCTCCGTGGAAGAAAGTACTCCGTTTTGGTAGGAAAGGCAAGTTGAGCCCGAGGTTCATTGGATGTATGAAATCATTGAGCGTGTTGGGCTGTTGCTCATAGGTTGAAGCTACCTCTGAATTAGAAAAGATACATGATGTATTTCACATTTCTATGCTCGTGAGATCTGGATCGATATGTCACATGTGATTGCTCAAATCGAGATTGAGATACAACCCGATATGACGTATGAGGAAAAATCGATCCATATTTTAGCTCGGAAGTGAAAGAGTTAAGAAACAAAAGATTTCCTTAGTGAAAGTATTATGGAATCGACGGAGTTGAAGAGGCTACGTGGGAGCCTGAAGATTCAATGAGGCAACAATATCCAACTTTGTTTAACGGTAAGATTTTCGAGGACGAAAAATCCTAAAGGGGAGAGTTGTATGAATCGAATTTGACCCTAGTCGAAGCGGTGGTTTCGGGACCACGAATCCGAGTCAGAAACATTTTAATATTTTATTTTGTGCCTAGTATGTGTGAATTAAAAGGGTGAAAATTTCAGAGAAAAATTTTATTATTTAAGTGTTTAATTTGATAAAAGGACTTGATCGCATAAAGGGTAAAATTGGCATGCTAAAGTGAATTGTATCTTTTTATTGTGGCTTTTAAAGTGGATGTCCTAAAAGGACAATTAGCCCATTTCTTTAGATAGTGGACGGCATATATGAGAAATAAAAATAAAATTTTGCTTAATAATCTTATGTTTTTATATTAGGTAATGAATAAACAAAATTACCTTTAATTTAAAGGCATAAAATAATGAAATAAGTGGGAAGAAAGAGAACATGTCTTGTTCTTCTTCTCTTGGCCGAATGTGGAGGGTGAAAAACTCCATCTTTGGAGCTTGAATTTCGACACCTTGCATGTTCAAATAAGGTTAGTGATTAAGCTTAATTTTTGTAAATTTTAACATTTTGAAGTGGTTGACATGTATATTTACTAGCCCATGTTGAATTTTGATTTTTATGGTATGTTTCAAGTATTGCCATGGACAAAATTTGAGTGTTTGGATGATTAATGATAGTATATGTTATATATAAGTTAGATTAATAAGATTTCCTTTAGAACTTTTGATAGATTTTGGTATAAGGGTGATTTTGTAAAAGAAAAATTTTGGAGGGACTAAATATCAATAAAAAGGGAAAAATTGAGTTGATGGAAGGGCTATAAGCATTCGACCCTTAAGTGATATGGTCAAATTCTAGATATTTTGTGTTTTGAACTATAAGGACTTAATTTTAAACATTGTAAAAGTCAGGGGTAAATTTGTAACTTATTAAATTATGTGTTTAAGGATCAAATTGAGATGAAATGGACTTGAATGAGCTAAATTTTAATGTGTTTTAGATCAAGAGCAAAGAAAAACGGATTTAGATCGGGGAAAGACGAAGGTTCTCGAATAGCCGATTTGCAAGGTCTATCGACAACCGAGGTAAGTCCTTAAGCAAGTATAGGTTATCGAATTATTTATGAATGTGTTAAATGATAGTATTCAATAGAATTTTGTATAAAACCTTGTGTTAGCCGAATGTGAAAGTATTGGTATGGATTGGTTGGAATTTTATTCAAAGTGATGTGAATAAGTGATTTGGTTTGTTATTCGATATAATACGTGAATTATAAGTGGTGGTGAATTTAACACAATGAAATATGAAATGAAAAATTATCTATACATATTTGGGCTTCGTGCCTAGCGTGCTTAGTGCTTGGTGACATATTCGGCTTCGTGGTTAGTGCTTGCTTGAGCCTTGTGCCTTGTGCTTGATTTATTTCGGGCTTTAATGCCTAGCGTGCTTTATCTTGGTGATGTGTTTTACAAAGGAGAAACCGAATTGTTGTTCAAGGTAAATCGTAGCTAATGTGTCTAGTTAAAGGCTCAGGTAAGTAAGTAAGGTATGATATGTTTAATGTTACTAGAGTTTAACTAATATTACGAGTACAAGTGTTATGTACATTTGAGATTACGATTGATGTGCACAAGTATTATATGAATGAGTTTGAGCTTGAATGTACTATCATGGAGATTCGGTTTTCAAATAGTAGTGCTAAAGGTGAAAGAAATTTTAATATGATAACATGGTTGAGTTGAATGATTTAAATGTTTAAGTAATTGAATGTAGTATTATTATGAGCTTGGGACTTGCTAAGTTTGTAAACTTTTTGTGTGTAATGTTCTCTCTGTTTTATAGATTAGGTAAAGGCTACCGCTCAAGCGGGATCGTCAAGACAATCGACCACACTATCCATCTAATGTTGGTACTCTTTCATTTTGGTTTTAGATAGAGGCATGTATAGGAAAGACTTGACCTTGTTTGTTGAAAACTTTTGTTCATGTATATAATAGCCATGCGAATATGGCTAAATTTTTGGTTAAGTATGTTTATCATGCTTTTGATGTAATAGTCGGTTTATATCGTTAGTGTTTGCATAAACTCAATCAAGGTTTAATTGAATATGGTAAGGAAATATGTGATTGAGAAGTGAAAATATTAGTTGGGTAATGTGGTATGAATAGTTAATTGTATACTCGATTATATTGAACCATAGTTGTGTTTTGTTCATAGGTTAGTAATGTTAGGTTATAAAAGATATTGGGTATGTGTATTTCTTTTAAGTTCAAATGAGGTGATTCGATGATGAAATGATCAAATGATGGTGCTATGGTTTGTTCAGTATTTGGTCTTTTTGCATGATTCTTAAATAGGTTAATTAAGCATAGTAAACAAGTATATTTTAAGTATATTGCTCATGAATATGTCTAGTTAGTTATATATGTATGCTTGAAATGAGATATATGTTTGTGCATATTCGGATGTAATAGAATTTTGCTAAAGAATAGGAAATTTATAAAATTTTGATAGAGACATTATCCATAAGTTTAAGTAGATATTACATGCATGTTTGATGAACTTAGTTGATGTAATAATTATTTTGAAATTATTTTTTAAACATAATTATGCATTCGGTCAAGATAATTTTAAAGGTTAGTATTCATTTGTGTTAATAACTAATTATGTTTGCATATGATTGAATATAAATGTGATAAATTGGTGTGAGTTAACCTTTGAAATATAGTTTATATTCGCCACCTTATTTGAAATGACTAAATGAATAGTGCTCTATAGTATAAAATAAGTTTACTTCTTTTGTTATGTATAATGTAATTGATATTATAATCAAATTGATGTTTTGTTTATTGAAATATCATTTATTAAGTATTAAGATTCAAGTGATTAAATGAACTTGGTGGTTAGTAAAGTAGCATCAGTCAACCCTACTCCGGCGACGGATATGGGTGTTACAAGATAATTGTGTCATGAGACACCACATTCAGATAATGTAACCGAAGTTACCACATTCAGATAATGTGACCGAAGCCACCACATTCACTTAGTGAGACCGAAGTCATCACATTCACTTAGTGAGACCGAAGTCATCACATTTCACTTAGTGAGACCGAAGTCATCACATTCACTTCCCCTTTCTCAAATAACCCGAATGCCTCATATTATTCATATCATGCATATCATACTTAATTTCACATTCATGTCACTTTTCACATGTTAAGTATAACATATTCCGTAATCCTAGTAGGAGTAGGAAAACGTACTTGAGTACTTTGTACCAAAATATGGTACTTTAGCCACATTTTTACACTTTCATATTAACATATATATAATATTTAAGCCATAAATCTATTAAGATTAGTGTGGGGTACACACCTGATTCACTTAACAAATTCCTTGAAATCCTGAAAAGAAAACCGATCTATTACTTTAGACTTTTAAGTCCCTACATTCGGCCAACATGGTAACATTTAGCAAAGGCCTATTCGGCCAAACTTAGTGTTTTATTTTAAAGCCTAATCGGCTATAACCCAAATCCCGAAGGATTTATGTAGTCAATTTCTTACCTTTGGTGCCGATTTGATGACTATTCAAATCCTGAAAACTTTGTTTTTTCTTCACAGTATTGACCAACCCTAAATCTCAAAGCATAGGTTAGTTTTCGGCTTTTTAATAATTAAAGAACAGATCTAAGTATTCATACAAGCCTTGGCCGAATGCTTTTAGGTGCTTACCTTGTGGATTTTAAATCTCAAATTTCACCGAATAACTAGGGAATACGCGGCCTCTGGTGTACCTTCGGGAAAAGAACTTCTCCTTCCTTGTAGTCGACACTTAGTAATTCTCGAAAGATCTCTTCAAGGTTTCGGCAACAATATATAGAGGATATTAGAATCTTAATTTTGACAGACTTAAAAGAAATCGAATGAGAATAGAACCTAGTCTTACCCTTACTGAAGAATTCGATGGAACACTTGCTTGAATCCCTTAGTAGTATTTGGCTATGGCCCTTATGTGTAACACAAGGTTTCGACTTTTGTAACAATAAAGGAATCGGCTAGGGCTTGCTTACTTTCGGTTTTTGATTGTGTTTGTAATAGAAGAAGAAAAGAAAAGAAGAGAATTATGGCAGAGAGAATTCGGCTAAGGAGAAAAGAAAAGAATGGTGCTATTTGCTAGAGAATTTCGGCAGAGGTTTCCTTGAAGAGAAAAGAATGAATGAAGAATGGACCTTATTTTCCCTCTATTGCCGAAATTCCTAGGCTAGAGTCCTCTACTTGGCCACCACTCTTCCTATGTGATAATTATCACTTTTATCAAAAGATTTAATCCAACAATTATCTCCTAATTAGCCGAAATTCTAAAGGAAATAAGACTCCTCCTTTAAGAGCCCACATGTCGTCCACCTCTTTGCTCTTGTAGCAAAATAAAAATATCTTTTATTTGCTTCCTAAGTGACTCGATCCACGCCCAATTACACTTGCATGTGGCGCCATTTCACGAGGCCCTAAGTGGCATCTTGAGCCACTTTTCCAAGCCCGCTTGTGTATCAAATTTCACATACTTTTCTCTTAAGGCCACCTTGCCTTAATTTCCTCTTTAAACTTTAAAACTCGACATTTCTAGGTCATTTCTAAGTTTCCAAAAATTTTCGTTCGCTCTATAAACTTGACATTTCCTAGGTTTCCAAAATGTTCACTTTCCTCTTTTAGCTTAGATTCCAAAATGTTTACTTTCCTCTTTTAGCTTAGGTTTCCAAAATGTTCACTTTCCTAATTTGCTTAGGTTTCCAAAATGGTCATTTTCCTATTTTACTTAGGTTTCCAAAATGGTCACTTTCCTATTTTTAACGTAACATTTCCATACATTCCCAGGTTTCCAAAAATATTCAAAATTTATTCAAAACACATAAAACATGTCATTTCGTACAATGAAGCCAAAAATGCATAGGCCCTTTTCAGGATGTTACAGTTCTACCCCCTTAAAATAATTTTGTCCTCGAAATTTCCTAGCTAAATAATTGAGGGTATTGCTGTCACATTGCCTCCTCTGGTTCCCACAAAGCTTCTTTCGATCCATGATTGTGCCATAACACTTTGACTAGAGGAATCGACTTTCTCCGTAACACTTTCAGGTCATGTTCCAAAATCTGAATCGGCTCTTCCTCGTAGGTTAAGTCTGGCCTTAGCTCCATTTCTTCAATTGGTACCACGTGAGAGGGATCCGATCGGTAGCGACGTAGCATGGATACATGGAATACGTCATGCATCTGCTGCAACTCTGGTGGCAACTCTAGCTGGTATGCCACTGGTCCCACTCACTTTAGTACCCGATAGGGCCCTATAAACCTTGGGCTTAACTTTCCTTTTCGACCAAACCTCATCACCTTCTTCCATGGCGAGACTTTCAGAAACACTTGGTCTCCCACTTCAAACTCAATTTCCTTCCGCTTGAGGTCGGCGTAAGACTTTTGCCTATCAGAGGCTTCCTTTAACCGTGCTTGGATTATCTCAACCTTCTCTTCAGTTTCTGCCACCATCTCTGGTCCCAAAACTCGACGTTCTCCTAACTCAGTCCAACAAGTAGGAGTACGACACTTTCGACCGTACAATGCTTCATATGGTGCCATTCGGATACATGCTTGATAGCTGTTGTTGTATGCAAACTCGGCTAGAGGCAAATACTCCTCCCAACTTCCTCTAAAATCCATCACACAGCCTCTCAACATATCCTCCAACACTTGTATTACCGGTTCAGACTGCCCATCTGATTGTGGGTAAAAGGCCGTAGTGAAGTCCAACTTAGTGCCTAAAGCTTGATGAAGTGCCTTCCAAAATCGAGACGTGAACCTTGGGTCTCTATCCGAAATAATTGACACCGGCACTCCGTGTAGTCTCACAATTTTTGCCACGTATAACTTGGCTAACTTTTGAAGGGAATAATCCACTCTTACCGGGATGAAATGTGCGGACTTAGTCAAACGGTCCACTATTACCCATACCGAGTCCTTCTTAGTAGGCTTAAGGGGAAGCCCACTAACGAAGTCCATGGTAATTCTTTCCCACTTCCACTGCGGAATCTGGATTGGCTGAAGCAATCCGGATGGAACTTGGTGTTCAGCCTTAACTTGCTGACACGTCAAGCATTTTCCCACGAATTCAGTAACTTCTCGTTTAAGATTAGGCCACCAAAATTATTCTCTCAAATCTCTGTACAACTTAATGCCTCCAGGATGCATAGCATAAGGGCTACTATGCGCTTCCCGAAGAATCCTTTGTCTTAACTCCTTGTCCCTCGGCATACAGACTTTTCCTTTGTAGCACAATACTCCTTCATCATTAACCTCATAGTCCTCTAACTCTCCGTTCTGTGCTTTTTGTAACTTAACACTTAAATCCTCATCAACCAACTGTCCCTCTTTCACCTCCTTCAACCATGTTGGCTTGACTTGCAATTCAGCCAACAGGCTTCCATCCTCATACAAACTTAAATGGGCGAACATTGCCCTTAGGTTCGACATAACCTTTCGACTTAGGGCATCAGCTACCACATTCGCCTTGCCCGAGTGGTACTCTATCGAGCAATCATAGTCTTTCAGTAATTCCACCCACCTTCTTTGCCTCAAGTTTAACTCCTTCTGAGTCAACAGGTACTTGAGACTCTTGTGGTCTGTGTAGATCACTGACCTTTCTCCATAGAGATAATGCCTCCACACCTGAAGGGTGAAAACCACTGCTGCCAATTCCAAGTCATGGGTTGGGTAGTTCACCTCATGCGGCCTTAACTGTCGAGACACGTAAGCGACTACTTTTCCATCTTGCATTAGAACACATCCTAATCCCGTATGTGAAGCATCACAGTACACCACAAAATCCTTTCTCGCCTCGGGCTGAATCAACACTGGAGCTTCCGTCAATACTTTCTCAAGTTTTTCAAAACTCTCCTGTTGCTTATCCGTCCATATAAAGGGTACTTCCTATCTCAACAACTTTGTTAATGGCACAGCTATTGATGAAAATCCTTCCACGGCCTGCCAATCCTAAGAAACTATGAATCTCCGCCACTGGCTTAGGTGGTTTCCAATCCAACATAGCTTCTATTTTCTTAGGATCCACCCTTATTCCTTCGGCAGACACCACGTGTCCTAAGAAAGCAACTTCCCTAAGCCAAAATTCACACTTGCTGAATTTGGCATAAAGCTTCTTCTCCCTCAATACTTGCAACACAATCCATAGATGCTCATCATGCTCCTCTTCAGACTTAGAGTATACCAAAATATTGTCGATGAACACTACGACGAACCTATCTAAGTAGGGTTGAAACACTTGGTTCATCATATCCATGAATACGGCTGGGGCGTTTGTCAACCCAAATGGCATTACCACAAACTCATAGTGGCCGTATCTTGTCCTAAAGGCGATCTTATGGATATCTACCTCCTTCACTTTCAACTGGTGATATCCTGACCTTAAGTCGATCTTTGAGAACACTGCAGCTCCCTTAAGCTGATCGAACAAGTCATCAATCCTAGGCAAGGGGTACTTGTTCTTGATGGTCAGTTTATTCAATTGACGATAGTCTATGCACATACGCATAGTTCCGTCCTTCTTCCTCACAAACAGGACTGGTGCTCCCTACGGAGACACACTGGGTCGAATAAACCCACGATCCAACAATTCTTGGATTTGAGCCTTGAGCTCAACCAACTCTTTTAGCGCCATTCGGTATAGAGCGATTGACACAGGAGCTGTTCCTGGTAGCAAGTCTATTCCAAATTCAACTTCCCTATCTGGGGGTATTCCTGGTAATTCCTCTGGGAACACATCCTCAAAGTCCCTTACCGTTCTAACTCCTTTGACACCTTCCTCCTTTCCATCCAACTCACTTACAAAGGCTAAAAATGCCTCGCACCCTTTACAAACCATTTTTCAGCCTTAAGGGCCGAAACTACATTAGACAAGTAATTCCTTCTTTCTCCTATCATAATGACCACCTCATCCTCAAGGATCCTTAGTTCCATTCATTTAGCCGCACAATCCAACACGGCTCGGTGTTCTACTAACCAATCCATACCAAGTATGAGGTCAAATTCTCCGAAGGGTAACTCCATTAAGTCAGCTCGAAAGCTCACTCCCTGAATTTCTAGGGATACATTCTGAAAGATCTTATTCACCACTATAGTTTGGCCTAATGGGCTTACTACCATCATCCCCCTATCAGAAAGTTCAGAGTCTAGGCCTAGTGTTCCAACTACACTACAGGCAACATAAGAATGGGTCGAGCCCACATCAATTAAAGCATAATAGAGTTTTCCATGAATAAAAAACGTACCGATTATACGTCCGGCGCGTCTCCATCCTCCCTACAAATGACCGCATAAATCAAACCCTTTGCCTTGCCTCGATATTAAGACACCTCGCCACGTCCTCTGCCAAGACCATTACCCTCATTATTCGAACCTCGACCTCGTTGAGGTCACGCCTCCCTACCAACCTGATTAACATTCTGAGTTGCTGGCTGCTTTTCATCTGATATCTTTGGATAGTCCTTGAGCATATGGTCCTTGGACCCACACTTAAAACATCCGCCCGTCTTTTTTCAACACTCACCTAAATGCTTCTTTCCACAATGCTCACAAGGACGATACTGTCCTCTGGTACCAACTTACTGACCCTTCGGCCCATCAGTTCTGGGCCTTTTCTGTACATTTTTAGATGATCCATAACCCTCTTGGGTCTATTCCTATCAGAGTTTTGCTTAGTCGAGTCCTTGATTTCCTCAGCTACCTTAGCCTTTTCAACCAACGCGAAAAACTCCCGCTCCTGATGTGGAGCTATCAGTAACCTTAGGTCATCCCTTAGTCCGTCCTCAAAACGGACACAGCGTTCATGTTCAGTTGCGACTACTCCACGAGCATATCGGCTTAACCTAAAAATTCAACCTCATATGCTGCTACCGACTTGTTTCCTTGAACTAGTCCTAGAAAAGCTTTCCTTTGTTCATCAATATAACGTGTGCTGACATACTTTTTCTGATATGCCTCCTTAGCATACTCCCAGGTCAGATCCTCTACCATGGCACCATACCAGACAGTTAACCACCATTGGTACGCTTCATCGCGTAGTAGTGCCACCATTCCTTTCAACTTCTCCTCCGAGGTCGATCGAGCTCATCCATAATACACTCAGTTGCTTCCAACCAGTACTCAGCTGTACTGGGTGCCACACCGGACACTCCACGGAACACCTCAGCTCCGTTGGCTCAGAGTCGCTCGGGTACAGATTTTTGAGCTCCCGTATTTTCACCCGTGCCAGCCACCATTTCTAAAACTCGCAGCATAGCCTGCGATACAGCATCATCCCCCATCTGAGCTTGCTGCTCGACATTAACAGCTGGGGGTGGTGGTGGCAGTGGTAACTCATTGTCAGACCCTTGACCCGATCTAACGGGTTTTGACACAGTTATTCTTCCTCTTCCGCGTCCTTGACGACCATGTCCTCTAGAGCTCATTTCTAACGTCGAGATCTGATTAAGAAGTTTTATGAATTAGTACTTTTGTTTCACTTGATTACCCGCGAAGAAATTTTATGAAAAGGAATTTAGGAGTGGTTCTTTCGTATTCATACATGCACACAGTCTTTTCATTCATTCACACATCCATCAAACAATTATGAACCTTAGTTCATTCAGAGAAACGTTGTAGTTTTCATTTGTTGTTGTTTTTCCACTACCCGGGGGTATTTTTGTAGTTTGTCCTACAGGGGTATTTTCGTAATTTGTCAAAATAAGGTTCCTTGGTGATTTTGTCACAAAGTATTTTGGTATTTTTAAATTCCCGAGGTATTTTGGAAAATTTTTAAAATTTGAGGGTATTTCAGAAATTTTTGGACCTTGGGGGTATTTTGGTAATATTTCCACAAATCGGGGTAAATTGTAAAATTTTAATAAATCAGGGATATTTCAAAAGTTGCAAAACTTTGAGGGTTCTTTTTGAGAAATTTATTTTCCAAAACGATGAAGTTGCAAAAATTTTGGAAATCAGGGTCATTTTGGTAATTTTAGTAAGTTAGGGGCAATTTTGTAATTTTCCAAAAATCAAGGTATTTTTCTGATAGTTTGCAAATTAGGGTTTTTGAACATTTATGAAATAATGAAATTTTGGCAAAACTATTGAGTAGTTGGGCATTTTATAAACCAAGGGCATTTTTGTAATTTTACCATTAGGGGTATTTTTGTAATTCTATAAATTGGAAAATTTTTTGAAAATTTGTGTAAAAAGAAATAATTTTCGTGAATAAAAAAATGATTTTAAGAGTTTCAATATTAGGGTTCTTAAAAAAATGGCTAGTTCCCTTTCGGGTTTTAGTTATTGGGTTTAGCCTATGACCGAGCCTCCTTGGTCAGGGTGAACCAAAGCTACGCACCAAGCAGGATTCGAGTGGAGAGGAGGTGAGTCACGCGGACTGCTTAAGTACCAAGCTTCCATGAAACCATTCCTAGACATGCGTCTGTGGGTTGCCACACCCACTAAGTCCTCCAGGTTGGGTGAGCTGAAGCTACGCACCATGTAGGATCCTCTGAAGAGGAGGTGAGTCACTAGGACCGCTTAAATACCAAGCTCTTGGGATCCAATCCTGACATGCGTACCATGGTTGCCACACCCTAACTCGATTGACTTAGCCATAGGTTTGTTTAGTGCATTAAGTCTTATGTAGTAGTTGGGGTAGACTAGTCCTGGGTTCAAGTTCCTATCATGCTATTCTACGTTCCATTCCTTTTCTACCCTTCTATAATTCACATAATCACACAGATAGTTGGGGCACTTACGGTGGATCATGGGTCGGAGACTTAGGTGCCATGCCATCAAACCCGCCTATTTTCGAAATACTTCCATAAAACTCATTTGGGCTCGATTTGAAAATGTTTTGGGCCTTAGGCCACAGTAGAGAGTTTAAAATTGGGCTCGATACTAAATGAAACACCCACTTTGCCCACGAGCTGGACGGATCAGTATGTTCCTCGATGTAACTTGGTTCAAAATTCTTTTGAATACTTTGAAAACTATGTGTTTTGAAGATAGTTGTTTGTGGGTTGGGCTCGAGTTGAAAACAAATTTATTTTTATATTAATAAGTCCATTTAATTTAAAATAAACTTAAATATTTTGTCACCTGAAATAAATGGGTTTTCAATATAAAAATAAACTTGTTTTCAACTCGAGCCCAACCCACAAACAACTATCTTCAAAACACACAGTTTTCAAAGTATTCAAAAGAATTTTGAACCGGGTTACATCGAGGAACATACCAGATCCGATCCAGGCTCGTGGGCTGGGTGTGGGGTGTTTCATGTTGTGTCCTAACTTATTGGATATGACGTTTTCTTGTCTCGAGGTAAGGATTTTCTACAAATAAATGCAAGCTTAGTTTCAAAGTCTTGAAATGTTGCATCCTAACTCATTGACTGTGACATTTTATTTTTTGAGATAAGTGGGTCTTGGCGGACAATTTGATTTATTCAAGTTTTCTTTCAAATAACAAGGATCGTATTTTAAATTTTTCAAATTTTTGACATTAGGACATTAGTTTATCAATTAAGTACCAATTTTTGGGCGTTACGAGGGTGCTAACCCTTCTTCGTACGTAACCGACTCCCGAACTCGTTTTCTTGAATTTCGTTAAAATCAATATTTTAAATAAAACAAAAAATATTTTATAAGGTGATCTGATCACATCTAAGCAAAAAAATATTGGTGGTGACTCCCGTTTTCATTTTTTTAAAGTCGATCCCCGTTTTTAAAAAAAATTAAAAATGGTTTCAACATATATAATATGCATGTTTTGATTGGTTTAATGCATGTTGTTTTGGAAAATTATATAAATATATATGATTATATTTTAATTTGATTGAAAGATTAAATTAAGGCAAATATCTTGAAATAAATATATTGATTTTGACTTTTAATTAAGGATGTTTAATATTTTAAATAAATTAGTTGAAACAAAATGCCATAAAGTGACCTCTTTTGTGTAGATTAGTTTATTTGAAATATTAAGATAAATATAGTAACACCCCTAATCCGTATCCGTCGCGGAATTAAGGTTACAAAGCATTACCGAAAGACATAGCTCAGCACATTCATTTAACACCTTTCATGCACTAAATTATAACTATTAATTGTAGCCTTAACTACTTTTATTATGACAGTAAGTAAATCAAACCGAATCAAAAGTTCATTACCAAACATGACACACAAATATTGCATATTTAAAACATTAACCAATTCAATACAGTAACCAATCCAAACATTGAATCAACATAACATACTTAAAACAATGTGGTCATTAATTCCATGATATTCGAACACCTAAATTTGAGTTATAATATATATATATATATATATATTTCATTTCATATACCATGCAAATAATAAATCAAACAATGCATTTTTTTTTCTTTTTTCTTTTTACCTACTAATACCATTAACATATGCGGCAAAAAAAATTTCACAAAAAGGATGAAATGTTGCTTTTAAACATCATAACCACGTGCAATTAATCACATCGAATTTATGGCATCTTTACATATGAATTATAACATATTTCATGTCTAGTTTATAAATTAACAACCATGCCATACATCAACCTCTTTAACCGTTTTTTGTGCTATTTAAAAACCAAACCCAAAATGATCCACCAATCAAGCATAAAACATATGCATACTTAACCAATACAATCTAAATTAAAATGTCCATTATACCATCAACTATAAATTCATCATCTATAACATTACAAAACCAATCACTAAACCAATCACATATACAATTTTAAAACTTATACCAAACTTATTTATTTCATTTTCGCTTTATAACATTCAAAACATCAACATTCATGCCTTTATAAATCGAACCTAAATGGTCAAATAACATAGCTGAACATACAATACACACACACACACACATATATATATATATATACTAATTTTCCCAATTCATATCAAAGTTATCCCATAGCTTATAGATACATGAAACATAAATCCAAGACTTGTCCATCCAATACCATATTATTCAAGCCGAAACACATGTTTATCCTCACACACAAACTATACCATAAAATGTACTTCCAAATAAGTTAATTACATAGCCGAATAACCTTAATACCTTTCACTACTCAATACCAACTTATAAATCAACCATTTCAAGTATATAAACCATGAAACATACCTTAAAAAAAATTAAATCACAATTGAATACACATAAAGATTAACCATCACATAAAACTCATTCATTAACCATACCTAATCCACTTAAATCAAATTATATCAAACCACCATGGCTTAATAATTACAACCTCAAAACTAACCAAAACAAATACTAGACTATACATGCCATAGGTTCGAAATTCAAGCTTTAAAGGTACCAAAATAGTGATCGATAGTATGACTGATTACTCTGACGATCCCCAAGCTCATAATTTGTTTCCAAAATCTATAAAACAATGAACAAACACGCACACAGTAAGCTTGAATAGCTTAGTAAGTCATAAGAAAATATTTTATCAAATGAACATTAACATTAAATACAACTAGCCGAAGCAAACAAACCATAACATAATGTACAATTATCATGCTTGCAAACTCAAATATTTTCTCATAAACATTAGTATTATAATATCAATGGTCGAATGTACATATACTCATAAACATATATGATTCTCACTTTTATAATGCATATTTCATATATATGTCTCAAGTACACACTTACCTTATTTTTCCCAATCATTTAATTTAACACATATTTGACCTTTTAACTCGATTTCACATTCAATTTAAACTCGATATTGCCCGTTGAACCATTCGAAATTAATAAGGATACTTGGATAGTTGGAAACCTCGTACAATGCCAACGTCCTAGATGTGGTCTTACATGTAATCACATATCATTGCCACTGTCCAGACAGGGTCTTACACGTACATCACAAGTCGATGCCAACGTCCCAGATGTGGTCTTACTCGTAAACACATATTAGAAATCCCATGTCATGACATATGTCTCCTAACTATTCCTAAGGTTTGTACGGGGCTTTCTGACATTGTAACTCGATCGATTCAAGCTGTTAAATAATGTTCCCATGCTTAATTCAATTGGGCAAGTATAAATATATATAATATATATATATATACAAGTAGTAATTCAATTCGGCACTATTAAAATATATACAATTGAATTTAACAACATTTATTTACTTATGAACTTACCTCGGCAAAGACGGACGAATCGGGACGACTATTCAAAAATTTTATATTTCCCCCGATCCAAATCTGATTTCCTCTTTCCTTGATCTAATTCAATATAAAATTGACTTATTTAATCAAATATTCAATCAAATTCATCCAAAAACACAATAATGGGCTAATTACACTTTTGCCCCTAACATTTTACATTTTTCACAAATTAGTCCCTATTTCACAAAATACAAAATATTCAAAATTTGACCATACTATAACTTGGCCGAATGTTCACTAAACTCATATAAGTCCACACATTTCATTTATTTCACATTTTAGTCCCTCAATTTATTATTTTCACAATTTAGCCCAAATTACTCAAATTCATCAAAAATTCAAATGCAAAACATATTAATCTAACAACATATATTTATTTTCCATCATCAAACAACAAAAACCAAAAACTATCATCAATGGCAATTTATGAATACATCATCAAATTCAAAAATTCAGGCATGGGCTAGCTAGTATTCAAAGCAATGATCTCAAAAACGTAAAAATTATCAAAAACCGAGCAAAACACATACCCGAATTAAGCTCCCAAAGATGCCGAATGTTTAAAGCTTCCAAAGCTTTATTTTTCTTCTTAGATTCGGCCAAGAAAGATGAACGCATGCATGGCCATTTATTTTGTTTTATTGAATACATATTAATATACATTTTACAATTTTAACCTTAATGATTTAATTACAAAACTATTTAGTGGTTGTCTATTTTTGTCCATGCATAATTCTAATGATTAAATTACAACATAAGGACTCAATATAATAAAATCCATAGCAAATAGATACCTTTACATATAGCATGCTAGTTTTGCATTTTACACAATTAAGTCCTTTTAATTAAATCGAGCACACAAACGATAAAATTTTCACACGAAACTTTCACACACATAAATTAACATGTTGTAGATACCAAAAATAATATTAAAATATTTTTCTGACTCAAATTTGTGGTTTCAAAACCACTATTTCAATTAAGGTCTAAATTAGATTGTTACATTATATGTTTTTGTGATTCATGCATTTATTGATTGACCCAAAGGTAAGTAATATTTGGTAGAATTTCAATGACATCTATGGTGATAAATGTGTAAATGTTATAAGATATTTTATGTAAGATGTAAGTCAGCCCAAAGATTAATTAATTGTTTGACATAATTTATTGTCAATGTCTGTTTGCTACAACAAGAGTATCACTTACTATTAGTATTATTGTCCAAAGACTTGATATTAATGTGGTGTTTGGTATCTTGAGATGGAATTAGCCATTATCTTTAATTTATTATTTACTTATGAATATTGATTTAAGCTTGTTTTTATTTGTTCTATATTCAACTAATTCATCGTCTGCTACTATAATATCTGCTATTATAAATTCTATACCTATGCTTAATGGGACTAATTTTAAGGAATGGAAAAGGCACTTACTTATAGTGCTTGGCTGGATGGACATAGACCTTGCACTAAGGGAAGAACAACCTCTACCTCTCACTGCAGAAAGTACCCCTGATGTTAAGAGGCATTTTGAGAGGTGGGATCGTTGAAATCGCATGAGTCTAATGATCATGAAACACGGCATTCCAAAAGCCTTTAGGGGCACATAATCTGAAGAGATTACTCAGGCCAAGGGTTTCCTTGATGAAATTGAGAAACATTTTGCTAAAAACAATAAGGTTGAGATGACATCACTTCTAACTTCTTTGATTTCTATGAAGTATAAGGGTTAAGGAAACATAAGGGAGAATATTATGGAGATGTTCCATACTGCTTCAAGACTTAAGGCACTTAAGATCGAGCTTTCTAAGGAATTTCTTATTCTTATGGTTTTGGTATCGCTTCATGCACAGTTTAATCAATTAAAAATTAGTTATAACTGTCAAAAGGAGAACGGACCCTAAATGAGCTCATTTCTCGTTGTGTGCAAGAGGAAAAAAGGTTGAAGCGTGATAAGTCTGAAAGTGCTCATTTGGCCAATGCCCCTAAAGACAAGGGCAAGAAAAGAAAATATCATAATGAAGCTGCTAAGGGTCCAACTCAAAAGAAACAACAACAAGCTACAGAGATTTTTTTATTTTGTAACAAGTCTAGACACGTAAAGAAAGATTGTATCAAATATCATGCTTGGCATGCAAAGAAAGGTATAATTCTTAATTTGGTCTATTCTGAGATTAATTTAGCTTCAGTACCTAGAAACACCTAGTTGATAGATTCTGGTGCTACTACTCACATAAGTGTTTCTATGCAGGGTTGCCTAAGTTACCGAAAGCCAAGTGATGGTGAAAGACACATCTTTGTGGGCAATGAAAATCAATAGAAGTGGAAGCGATTGGGCATTTTAGGTTGTTATTAGGAATTGGTTTTTATTTGGATTTAAAAGAAACTTTTATTGTACCGTCATTTAGAAAAAAATTAGTTTTTGTTTCTTCGTTAGACAAATTTGGATATTATTATTCATTCTGAAACAATCAAATTAGTTTTTCTTTAAATTCAAATGTTATTGGAACTGGTTATTTAATGATTTATGACAACCTTTATTTGCTAGAAACAATTGCATCCTATAATGAAACCTTCCATGTGGAATCACGTGGTATTAAATGCAAATTAAATAAGGAAAATTTAGCATCATTATGGCATAAGCGCTTAAGTCATATCTCAAAAGGTAGAGTTGAATGCCTTGTGTCTGATGGTATTTTAGAGTCCATTGACTTCATAGACTTTGATGTCTGTTTCTATTGCATTAAGGGAAAATAGACAAAAACCAAGAGATTGGGTGCCAACAGATCTTCAGACATCTTACAATTAATTCATATAGATATTTGTGGGTCATTCCTGCGGCACCTGTAATGGTTAACAATATTTCATAACATTCATAGACGATTACTAACGTTATGGGTACCTATATCTCATTCATGAAAAATCTCAGTCTTTGGACGTGTTCAAAGCTTATAAAGTTAAAGTTGATAATCAACTCAACAAAAGGATTAAGAACGTTAGATCTAATCGTGGTGGTGAGTACTACGATAGATATAATGGCTGTCCAAGACTATTTGCAAAATTCCTAGAGGAACGATGTATTGTCCCATAGTACACCATGCCAGGATCACCTAGTATTAATAGTGTAGCTGAAAGATGAAACAAAACTCTTAAGGATATGGTAAGGAGCATGATTGTTCATTCTACCTTACCTGAGTCCTTCTGGGGAGAAGTATTAAAGATAGCAGCTGACATTCTGAATAAAGTACCCAATAAAGTAGTTGCAAAAACACCTTATGAGCTTTGGACAAGTCAAAAGCCTAGTCTAAATCACTTTTGAGGATGTTGAGTTTGGGGGAGAAATAAGGTTAGAGACATTGCTTTTAAGGAGGAATTGGATTCTAACTCAATTCATACTATCATTTTTGACAATGTTCGGGTTGACATACCTATCATTGATCAAGAAGTGAATCCAGAACCTCAACAAGAAAATTTTGAACAACTTATCATTCAAAATGAGGTAAATTTTCCAAAATAACAAACTCAACAACCTCAAGAATAAGTGCCATTAAGGAGGTCCACAAGAGAAAGCAGAAATGCTATTCTAGATGATTATGTTGTATTTCTCCAAGAACATGATAATAATAGAATGATGGAAGATGATCCAATCAACTTTTATTAGATCATAAAAAGTTCTAATTCTCAAAAGTGGATTAATGCCATGAAAGATGAGTACAAGTCTATGCAAGATAATAAAGTTTGAGAACTTGTCCCATTACCTGAAGGTGTGAAACTAGTTGGTTGTAAATGGATATTTAAAACCAAGAGGGATGCAAATGGTAATGTAGAGAGGTATAAGGCGCGTCTTGTAGCTAAAGGATATACTTAGAATAAAGATATTGATTTTACAGAGACTTTCTCTCTAGTTTCATCGAAAGACTCTTTCAGAGTAATCATGGCACTTGCTGCTCATTTTTATCTTGAGGCATCAAATGGATGTTAAGACTGCGTTGCATAATGGCGACATTAAAGAAACATTTTATATGGTGCAACTGGAAAATTTTGAGTCGGAAGACTCAATGACTATGGCTTGCAAATTAACAAAATCCATCTATGGACTCAAACAAGCTTCTCGTCAATGGTACCATAAGTTTCATCAAATAATTGTTTCATTCGATTTTGAGATGAATATTGTTGATGATTGTGTGTATCACAAATTCAATGGGAGTAAGTACATATTTTTGGTTCAATATATTAACGACATTTTGCTTGTCGCTAATGATATAGGCTTATTGCACGAAACCAAGAGGTTTTCACCTAAGCATTTTCAGATGAAAGATCTTAGGGACGCCTCTTTTGTTTTAAGAATTCAGCTACATCGAGATCGATCTCGAGGTATTCTTGGATTATCACAAAAGAGCTATATCGATAAAATACTCAAAAGGTTTGGCATGCAGAGTTACAGACCAGGTGACACCCCTGTCACTAAAGGAGACAAATTTAGTCTTACTCAATGCCTTAAAAGTAACCTTGAAATTCAAGAAATGCATAAGATTCCCTATGCATTAGTTGTTGGGAGTTTAATGTATGTTCAAGTAAGTATGCGTCTGGATATTACGTACATCATTGGTATGTTAGGCATATATTTAAGCAACTCTGGTATAGATCATTGGGTAGTAGCCAAAAGGGTTATGAGATATCTCAAGAGAACAAAAGATTACATGCTTACTTACATGCTTACTTATAACATATCAGATCTTTTAGAGGTAGTAGGGTATTCTGATTCTGATTTCGATGGGTGTCAAGATAGTAGGAAATCTACATCAGGCTATATTTACCTATTAGTTGGAGGAGCTATATCTTAGAAAAGTGTCAAACAAACACTTGTAGCTTTGTCTACTATGACAAAGAGTTTGCAGCATGCTATGAGGCATCAAATTATGGAATATGGTTGCGAAACTTTGTCACAAGGCTACGCATTTTGTAGAAAGACCACTCTAATTATTTTGTGACAATAAGTCAGCAGTGCTGTATTCCAATAACAATAGGAGTTCATCTAAGTCAAAGCATATTAAAATAAAGCTCCTAGTTGAAAAAGAAAGAATGCAAAATGGTCAAATATCCATAGAGCACATTGGAAAAAACTTCATGTGTAACACCTTGATTTTTGGGGTTAAAAGTTTGAGATTCTTAGTAAGGGTCAGTGAGCAAGTCGTGCACTTAGGATAGTTTCTGCGTTTTAGTGTAAGAATGAGCCTACTGGTTAGGTGGTTGGATGTGTTTTAGTTTGCCTCTATGTTCTATGTTCAAGTCCTTGTGCGTGCGTTTTGGGTGAAATATTTTTATATTGTTAAATAGTAGATTTGATTTATGTTAAAAATAATTATTTAGTTTTATTTATTTTTATTTTTATTTTTCTTATTTTCCTTTGATGGCTAAAACTATGATTTTGGCTTGTTCCAGTGTGGTTTCGTGACCACCACTGGCAACACGAGCGTGGGCATTTTCACATAGTCGTGTGGAATTAGGAATTAGGGTTTTCGAGTAAGATTTAGATGTCACACTACTGTATGGCTGATTTGGGAAAATTAGCCGATGTCTACATGGCCGTGTCCCTTGGGCACAAGGGCATGTGTGTTTGGGAATTATGGTTTGGGTGATTTGGTGCCACACAATTGTCTGGCTAATTTGGGGATTTAGGGATCCCACACAGGCGTGTGTTAGACACAAGACAGTGTCGGGTGGGCACATGGGCGTGTGAGACTCTCACACGACCGTGTCTACCCTGAACCATATTTTAGCACAACTGGATAGAAAGTTACACTAGCTATTCACTTGGCCATGTTCCTGGCTTACACAGGTGTGTGCCTCCTCCCACACGGCTGTGTTGACCCCCACACGGCCTAGGCATTTCCACACGACCAGAGCACACGGTGATGTGGCCCTAAGTCATTAATTTTAGTTGTGTGTATGTGTTTTATTTGAAAATGTGTCTGTGTGTTCCGACCCTTGGCTAGGCTTTAGTGAGGGTAGTTAACAATCCGATCTGGGCTTCGGCTTATGTATTATTTGAGATTGTTGTGCGAGATATCTGATTCTGAACTTGATTAGCTGGGTGTGTGCATGTCTATTGTTGTCTAACTGTCTATCGATGTGTTCATTGTTTCTGTGAGGTTGTAAGCATACATACACTTGCATAAAGTAATTTTTGAGTTGGTTGTGAAGGGAAAGAAGACTAATTCTGATCTGATTTGGCAGTTTAACTACAACTTATTGGTACAACGGTATACCGCATTGTACTGCATGTATGCCAGCTTTGTTGCGTACTATTATTTGATGTGGCAGTTTAAACTGCAACATGTTTGTACAACAATTTACTGCAATGCACTGTACTACATATACGCCAGCTTTGCTATATATTATTATCTGAGTGGCTTAGTCCACATACATGGTGTGTAGGGTTGGATGGGCCTTTCGAGGTTCTTTGTGGTGTATTTGGTTGGTGAGTTTAAATAGCTCTTTTAGGGTGTGATCAGGGGACGGAGAGGTGTGTTGGTTGGATGGGTGGGTTTTTACTACTTGACTGTATTCATATGCATTGAGTGACTAGGTGTAGGTGTGTTTGTTTGTATTCTATCTACTTCTCTTAACGTTCGTGACTATTCTAATTGCGAGTATGAACGGATAAACATAATTCTGATTTTCTTATCATTGTGTTTGGGATGATAGTGTTTTGGTATCAAACCATTGATGGGTTTGCCTGTTGTGATTTTGAGTATAGTACCAAGTGTGTTGATTGTTGCATATGGTTGGGACGTATTGTAACACCCTGAATTAGGGGTTATTTGTAATTTAAAAAAATTCCATGTGGACTTCAAGAAATAAATAAATATGATTTTATTTAGCATGATTTAGGGTCTAGAAATAACCTTGATTTAGGTCAAATTTGGGTTTAAAAAAAAATTTAATTAAAGTACTTAAAAGGAGGGAAGCTTGGGAATAGGGGTTAAATAAAATTTAGGAGGAACATGACACAAGAATGGGCTTGGTACAAGTGGCTTAGTGCACCTAGGAGAGTTGCTAGGGGGAGGTTCGAGCCACGGCAGGAACAAGGGGGAATGTTTTTTTTCCCTTGTGGGCTTTTTGGGTGTAAGGCCTAGGAAGGCCTTATAATTAAATCAGGGGGCTCATTGACATGAAAGGCAGGTAGTAGGAGTGGCTTGGGGTGCCACTTGAGAGGGAGAGGTTTCGGGTTCGAAACGCAAGGGAAGCCAGGAAGAAATTTTGTTTTTGGGCCTTTTGCGTCATAAGGGAAGGGCCAAGAGGAAGGTTTTATAAATATATAAAAAGGGTATTTGACATGAAAGTCGACTAGGAGAATTGGCCTGGGGCGTTGGAAGAGAGGACTGTGGCGCTTGGACTCGTGTTCGAGTCCTGAGGGTAGCACATGTGTGCGTTTATTTTTGTTTTAGCGCCAAAGCATAAGGAGCCAGCGAAGGATGGCTTATAAAAATGTCGCGACGAGTTATGACATGAAAGTCTATTCGGGAAAGTTGGCAAGGGCATTGAGAAGGGGGTTCTTTGCTTGGGGTGCGTGTTGAATCCAAGGAGCAAACACAGGTTATTTTTTTTTCTTCTCTCTTTTCTTCTTTGGCGTGAAGGATGAAGAGTTTGGTCTGCACTTTGGACTCCCAAATTTGGTGAAAGAGGTAAGTTGGTATTTTATTTTCATTCAATTTGTTTAAACAAGGATAGGAGATAAAGTGCTATTATCTTAGGTGATAATTAATAGTTTAATTATCAGCATAGAGAGGAGAATTTGGTAGCATTAGGACTCTTTGGGGAGCTGCTTTTGTATAGCAAATAGAGCAAAGAAAATTTCCAGCAACTATGTACTTTTCTTTTCCCTTTGCTACTGCCGAAATTCCCTAGGGAATCCTTCAAAAATTTCCAGCTTTCTCTTCTTTTATTTAGCCAAAAACCACCTTTGATTTCTCCTACTTATTCTCCTTTTTCTTTCTTTCACCATTGGCCGAATAATCCACCACTTTGCTGCCAAATTTCCTCTGCTATTATTAAAAAAAATTCCAGCATCTTTTCCTACTTCTTGTTCTTCCTCTTTTTCACATAAGCCAAACCTTGTTTATTATTTTAATCAACAATAGCCGAATTCTCTTCTCCCTACTTTGAGAAGTCTTGGCTGAATATCAAAGCAAGGGTGTTCTCCTCTTTCTTTTTCTTCAATCGGCTTGGCAAGGTGGTAAGGATCTATTTTTATTTTGGTATTTAATTAGTGTTTAAAGCCGAAGGCTACTAATTCTGGATAAGTGTCGATTGTAGGAAAGTGAAACCGATTCACACTTAGAGTGTGTTGGCTAGTGTTCAAAAGCATTTGGGTAAGGCTTCGTATTCAAGCAGTAACCTCTTTGGATTATTTTGGTTTGGCCGAATGGCCTTAGTACTAACATTTGTTAATGGCCGAAAATAGGGCAAGGAAGGCTAGTGTGGCCGATTGACTTTTCGGGATTTAGAATTATCGTCGGTGACAGGTGTGTACATACACACTTTATGATTGATTAACTGTGCTAAATATTGTGTGTGCTAAATCTGATTTATGTAGCTTTGGATTTGATACCGTAACGGTATAAGCGATGGTTCAGGTAAGTCTCTGTCAATATGAGTTACTATTTGATGCTTTTGGGAAGCATGGCATATTTGATATATGTGAAATCTGTTGTATATCATGGATTGATGTGGGATATATGAGTGGAGGGGGGATTAATTTTCATGTCGACGGACACCAGTGATTTGGTATCACATTATGACTACGGTCACCAGAGGTTTGGCACCTCCAGAGGTTTGGCACCTCATAGCGTCTCGTCCCAATGGCTTAGCACCACAGTGGGTTGGCCCCATAGTTTATTTTACGGGATTGACGCCAGTGATTTGGTATCACACGATGGGTTGGCCCCATCATTCGATTTGTGACTATAAGTCACCGTGGTTTGGCACCACAACATGACGGCTTCGGACTATTTGGTTTAGCACCACCGGTGGTTTGGTACCAACGGGGTAGAAAGGCGTTTGGATGGTTAGGTTGGGTGCATAACTTAGTGCATGTTAATCTGTTATAATTGTATATGATGTTGCATTTAACCGGGAAAAGGGTTACACACTGAGTCTTGGTGACTCACCTTTTCCTTTAATATTTTTCAGGTGACATGTTGATCGCGGATGTAGAGTCGGATGGACTCGAGGTGGCCATGCAGTGGATATTTGATATAAATGAACTCTAAACTTTGGCTTATTTTATTTTATTATTGGTTTGATTTTAATCAAGTTGTAATAAGGCCTCCTAGAATTATTTTATTATTGTTACATGTTTAGAATATTTTGTTTAAATTATTTAATGATGTTAAAACGGGTTCACATGTTTTCTCAAATTAAACGTAAAATGTTTTAAGTGTCATCGGGCACATTCGAAATCTATAAACAACCCGACTTAATAAATATTTCTAAACAACACTAAGTATGGTTTTAACAAGAGACTTGAAAACACAAGGTTTTCGACAAAACTTATAACGGTTTTAAAAGATTTCAAAATGTTTTCTCGATAGCAAACCAAATTGATTCGTCATGTTTGGGCGGGTTTGGAGTTTACAAATTGGTATCGAGCCGGTTCAAAACTTCATTTGTGGGGGCCCAAGGCCCAAAATATTTGGTTTTTGGATAGTAGGCCTTATTATAATGGTTGAGAAATTGTTTTGGCTTGAAACGAGATGTCATCGAGTCTCCAAGCACCTATCCGCCTGTAAGTACTTCTATCAATTTTTTTGAACTCTTTTGATGAGGGGTAGAAGGGAAAAATGGGAACGTTGACTACTAGAGTAGAAACTGTTGAACCCTAGGGCTAGTATACCCCAACTATGCATAAGATTTAATAATTACCTAAACAAACCCTGTGAGTTGTCACTAAGCAAAAGATGTGGCAATCGTTATACGCATGTCTAGGATTGGATTCGGTGGGGGCACGGTATTTAAGCGATCCTCGTGACTCACCTCCTACTCACTTGAATCCTACAGTGCGTGGTAGCAGTTCATCCTAATGAGACGACACACTCACAAAGCTAAACTCGATAACTAAAACCCAAAAGGGACTAGCCGTTTTGTTTTGAAAATAATTAAAATTTTAGTTTTTGTTTTAAAAAAAAAGAGACCAAAATACCCTCAGTATGAAAAATGACCAAAATACCCCTGGTTTGTAAAATACCCTCCATATGGAAAAATTTTCAAATAGAAATTTTCAAAAACATCCTTCTTTTGTGAATTCACTTAGAACCTGAATTTTGGAAATCATTTTGTGAAGATACCCTGACTATGTAAAATTACTAACATACCCTTAGGGGTGAAATTACGAAAATGTCCTTGAATTATGGAATTTCAAAATACCCACAGTTTTAATCAAAAATGTCATCACATGAAAAGTGCCCAAAAATCTTGAAACTCAAAAACGTCATGTAAAATTACAAAATTGCCCCTAACCTACAAAATTACCAGAATACCCCTGACTTTCAAAATTTGGCAACATCACTATTTTGGAAAATACAATTATCAGATAGAGCCCTCAAAGTTTTACAACTTTTGAAATATCCCTGATTTATCAAATTTTACGAATTTACCCTGATTTGTGGAAAATTACCAAAATGCCCTTGAGATCCAAAATTATCGAAATACCCCCGGATTTTAAAATTTTACAAAATACCCATGAAATTAAGAGTTTTAAACTAATTTTTGACAAAATCATCCGAGAACCTGTATTTTTGAAAAATTACGAAAATACCCCTGTAGGACAAATTACGGAATTACCCCCGGGTAGTGGGAAACTGTATGCATGTATGATTACGAAAGAACCACTCCTAAACTCTTGCCATAAAATTCCTTCGCGGATAATCAAGTGAAATATTAATGCATAAAATTCTTAAGCGATCGTTAGATATGAGTTCTAGAGACGCTTGATGCGTCGAGGGCGTGGTAGAGATTGTGCCTAGGAAGTAAGATAATTTTATTAAGATCGAGTCTTGTGACATAAGCGTATACGGTGAGTTAAGATGTACGACTATTCGTTAGTAAGTAATTTTGAGGACGAAATTATTTTTAAGGGGGGTAGAATTGTAACACCCTGAATTAGGGGTTATTTGTAATTTAAAAAAATTCCATGTGGACTTCAAGAAATAAATAAATATGATTTTATTTAGCATGATTTAGGGTCTAGAAATAACTTGATTTAGGTCAAATTTGGGTTTAAAAAAAAAATTTAATTAAAGTACTTAAAAGGAGGGAAGCTGGGGAATAGGGGTTAAATAAAATTTAGGAGGAACATGACACAAGAATGGGCTTGGTACAAGTGGCTTAGTGCGCCTAGGAGAGTTGCTAGGGGGGAGGTTGGAGCCACGGCAGGAACAAGGGGGAATGTTTTTTTTTCCCTTGTGGGCTTTTTGGGTGTAAGGCCTAGGAAGGCCTTATAATTAAATCAGGGGGCTCATTGACATGAAAGGCAGGTAGTAGGAGTGGCTTGGGGCGACACTTGAGAGGGAGAGGTTTCAGGTTCGAAACGCAAGGGAAGCCAGGAAGAAATTTTGTTTTTGGGCCTTTTGCGTCATAAGGGAAGGGCCAAGAGGAAGGTTTTATAAATATATAAAAGGGTATTTGACATGAAAGTCGACTAGGAGAATTGGCACAGGGCGTTGGAAGAGAGGATCATGGTGCTTGGACTCGTGTTCGAGTCTGGGGTAGCACATGTGTGCGTTTATTTTTGTTTTAGCGCCAAAGCATAAGGAGCCAGCGAAGGATGGCTTATAAAAATGTCGCGACGAGTTATGACATGAAAGTCTATTCGGGAAAGTTGGCAAGGGCGTTGAGAAGGGGGGCTGCTGCTTGGGGTGCCAGGTTCGAATCCAAGGAGCAGCACCTGGGTTATTTTTTCTCTTCTCTCTTTTTGCTGCTGGCGTGAAGGATGAAGGAGTTTGGCTGCACTTTGGACTCCCAAATTTGGCTGAAAGAGGTAAGTTGGTATTTTATTTTCATTCAATTTGTTTAAACAAGGATAGGAGATAAAGTGCTATTATCTTAGGTGATAATTAATAGTTTAATTATCAGCATAGAGAGGAGAATTTGGCAGCATTAGGACTCTTTGGGGAGCTATTTTTGTACAGCAAATAGAGCAAAGAAAATTTCAACTATGTACTTTTCTTTTCCCATTAGAAATTCCCTAGGGAATCCTTCAAAATTTCCACTTTCTCTTCTTTTATTTAGCCAAAACCACCTTTGATTTCTCCTACTTATTCTCCTTTTTCTTTCTTCCACCATTGGCCGAATAATCCACCACTTTGCTGCCAAATTTCCTCTGCTGTTATTGAAAAAAATTCTAGCATCTTTTCCTACTTCTTGTTCTTCCTCTTTTTCACATAAGCCGAACCTTGTTTATTATTTTAATCAACAATAGCCGAATTCTCTTCTCCCTACTTTGAGAAGTCTTGGCTGAATATCAAAGCAAGGGTGTTCTCCTCTTTCTTTTTCTTCAATCGGCTTGGCAAAGTGGTAAGGATCTATTTTTATTTTGGTATTTAATTAGTGTTCAAAGCCGAAGGCTACTAATTCTGGATAAGTGCCGATTGTAGGAAAGTGAAACCAATTCACACTTAGAGTGTGTTGGCTAGTGTTCAAAAGCATTTGGGTAAGGCTTCGTATTCAAGCAGTAACCTCTTTTGATTATTTTGGTTTGGCCGAATGGCCTTAGTACTAACATTTGTTAATGGCCGAAAATAGGGCAAGGAAGGCTAGTGTGGCCGATTGACTTTTCGGGATTTAGAATTATCGTCGGTGACAGGTGTGTACATACACACTTTATGATTGATTAACTGTGCTAAATATTGTGTGTGCTAAATCTGATTTATGTAGCTTTGGATTTGATACCGTAACGGTATAGCGATGGTTCGTAAGTCTCTGTCAATATGAGTTACTATTTGATGCTTTTGGGAAGCATGGCATATTTGATATATGTGAAATCTGTTGTATATCATGGATTGATGTGGGATATATGAGTGGAGGGGGGATTGATTTTCGTGTCAACGGACACCAGTGAATTGGTATCACATTGTGACTACGGTCACCAGAGGTTTGGTACCTCATAGCGTCTCGTCCCAGTGGCTTAGCACCACAGTGGGTTGGCCCCACAGTTTATTTTACGGGATTGACGCCAGTGATTTGGTATCACACGATGGGTTGGCCCCATCATTCGATTTGTGACTATAAGTCACCAGTGGTTTGGCACCACAACATGATGGCTTTCGTGACTATAAGTCACCAGTGGTTTGGCACCACCAGTGGTTTGGTACCACACGGGGTAGAGAAAGGCGTTTGGATGGTTAGGTTGGGTGCATAACTTAGTGCATGTTAATCTGTTATAATTGTGTATGATGTTGCATTTAACCGGGAAAAGGGTTACACATTGAATCTTGGTGACTCACCTTTTCCTTTAATATTTTTTAGGTGACATGTAGATCGCGGATGTGGAGTCGGATGGACTCGAGGTGGCCATGCAGTGGATATTTGATATAAATGAACTCTAAACTTTGGCTTATTTTATTTTATTATTGGTTTGATTTTAATCAAGTTGTAATAAGGCCTCCTAGAATTATTTTATTATTGTTACATGTTTAGAATATTTTGTTTAAATTATTTAATGATGTTAAAACGGGTTCACATGTTTTCTCAAATTAAACGTAAAATGTTTTAAGTGTCATCGGGCACATTCGAAATCTATAAACAACCCGACTTAATAAATATTTCTAAACAACACTAAGTATGGTTTTTAACAAGAGACTTGAAAACACAAGGTTTTCGACAAAACTTATAACGGTTTTAAAAAGATTTCAAAATGTTTTCTCGGTAGCAAACCAAATTCGATCGTAATGTTTGGGCCGGGTTTGGGGTGTTACACGTATGTTCCAAGTTTACCCTCTGTTTCTGTGTGTCTCTATGAATACACTATGCCATTGAATTGCTATTTGAATTTCTATTCTATAATTCTATTGTTTGTTACTTTTTGGACTCACACTGAGCTCGTGTAGCTCACTCCTTTAGTGTTTCCCCTTTTAGGTAAATTATCACTTTCTGAATGTTGGACTCAGCATGCCAGAGGTCTTGGACAGTCATGATAAGGAAACATGTTTAACAGTGTTCTTTCTAATTGCTATTTTGGTAAATGGTTTTGACATTTAAACAGTTATAGGAACCGTGGTATGATTCTAATTTGGACTTTATTTCTGAGTTTTTTTATGGAACTTAATTGCTATAATTTTTGTTTTGGTTTGTTAAACTAAATTTTCCAAGATCACTTCGGTGATCAATGTGACCTCCGGAGTCAAGCCTAAATTTCTAGGCCGAGTTTTGGGGCGTTAGACCATGATAGTGGATCCATTAACAAAAGGTTTACCACCCAAGGTCTTTCATGAGCACACTGCTCACATGGGTGTTACATTGTTTGAGGATATCATGATTTAGTGGGAGTTTATATTTTATTTGTTTTATGTTTGTTTTCAGACATTTATGTATTTGGTTATTTTCTGATAAAAAATGAAGTATTTAGTTTATTCACTCTGTTTATTATTTTGATACTAACCTCACTTAAGTTTAAAGAGGACCAGTTGAAAATAGACATGTTTAGATCATATTGTATGTAATTTTCATGCTACACATCCATACTTGATCTATGTCATTTATTTGTGTTAATTTATGTGATCAGTAATGGATTTTGTTACGATATATGTAACGAAAGTCGTCTTGGTTCTATGTTAGCATAATTAATGGATGGGATTGTTCGGAATACCTTTTGGATATGATAGTAAAAAAAGTTTGAGCTCATAAGGTTATATAATGACATGTAATTATAGAATAGTTAGTATATATATGTGGTCCAAGTGGGAGATTGTTGGAAAATATTAACATCACATATATAATAATAATTACATATTATTATTTACTATCATGATAGGTTAGCCCAAATTAAAAGTGATCTAATTTGGTTAAAGTTTTATTGGCTTTAATTATTAAATAAAGTATAAGTTAAAATATGTGTAGATACTCTAGTAATTGAGTTCTAATTAATTTTTAATTAATGATGGGCTAATTAGAAATTAAGGCTAATATGCCAAAGCTATATATATTAGGATTATAGTCCCCAAATTACATATAAAATATCTTTTCTATTATCCCATCCTTAAAAAGAGAGAGCAAATATTCTTTGAATTTCTTATATGCTAATTTGGAAGATTAAGTCCCTAAATTTGGGAAAACCTTCAAGTAATACATGGATTCGTGCGCTTCCACATTTAATTTTATTCTTGATTTATTCTTAATAATTTGACATGAAAAATCTTAATTTATTGATAGATCTTTATTTATTAAGTATTACTTTAAATTTATTTTATAAATCTAACACTTTTATATATTTGTTTGTGTTTTCTAGACAGGCTTTAACTACTTTTCTACATATATTTTACTCATAGTAATCTTACGCGGATGTTTTCATTTTAATGCAACAGCTCATCATTTTCACTAAAAATATTTATCAAATATTAACACGTATATTATTATTTATTTATTGGATATTCTTTCCTTCTAATAAAGGTTGATGGAAAAGAAAAGATTGAAGACCCAAAATCAGGAACTAAAAAGGGAATTACCTAAAATATTGTCACACATATTATTTATTCATTTACTTATTTTTAATATAACTGAATATAGTATCAATTTTTAGTCTTGAGATTTAGGCTCGAGTTTTATCATATGTAATTACGATGTATGAGTCATCATCCCATGTAGTTCGTGTGCCATGTGTGGGGTAAAGTTATATTCTTTTCGAATTAGTCTAATTATTTCTGATTCTTTATTTGTTGTGCGTGTGTCATGTGTATCATATGATATTATATTTCATCGAGCATATATTTATATTTATATTTATATTGTACTTGTGATTGTATTTAATAATTTTTGAAATTAACAATTTAAAAATAAATTATATTTACCTATTTTCTATTATAATATTGCATTTGATAGAACATATATTTATATTTATATTACACTCGTAATTTTATTGTATTTAATGCGTTTATAAAATTAATAATTTAAAATATATATATTTACCCATTTTCTAACATCATATACAACACATCAATCACCGTCTAAATCATAAATAACTACTCTATGCTCTTGATATGGCTTAGGGGTTCCAATTGTGCCATTCACTTTTCGACATTTCAACTTTTATTTTAAATAGTCATTTTTTTACACAAAATTATTTATAGTCTCTCTTCAATTTATAAGTAGGAAGATAATATATTTTAACATACTTAAATTCACGTCCTCTTATATTAGTAATAATGTATATGCCAATTGAATTAATTCTCAATTAACATATTTTATTATTATATTTTGGTGTAATTAAAACGAGATTGTTTATTAATATTTATGAAAAGGTTTTTTTTTTTTCAATGTTACTTTTATGATTAAAATTGAGAGAGAATATTGTTTAAAGAAAAATAAAAAAAATCAATGAGGTAGTCATGAACTTGGGAAGTGAAATGGCGTGGAGGTAGGTTGACTTGTCTCAGCAGCTATCTGCTTGCGCATATATCATATTATTGAATATATATCTAACTCTATGTGGTAGCGGTCAGGTTTTCAAAGCCTGGGACTTCTAGACATGAATTATGTTGGGAAGGTTTTTCTATGGGTTGAGAAAAAAATTATATTAAGACCAAAATTCCTAACATTATATTAATATTACAATTTTTAACACTTTTTAATTAAAAATGTTGATAGAAACCTTTTCTTTTTGAAGCACACAACAAGTTGCATGAGTTTGACCATAAGCTATATAGCTTTTGGTTTGTATGTATTCTGATTTTTGTTTATCATTTTGCATCACAACAGGTCCATAAATAGCATGTGGCATCACATGGAGATTTAATTAATTTTTCAACAGTTGATGAAATCAACCACTTATTATTTTAGTCCTTAAATTTTAGTGCATTAATTGATGAAGATCCCGGCTCCCATATGGAACCTTGTCCAATCAAACAGGAGTATCATAGCCTATAAATAGCATATTGAGCCGTATGCTAATTCACCTCAAAACAAAAAGATCTTAAAAACAAACAAGACGTCAGCTAAGATGAATATGGGCAATGCTAATGGGGAGGATGCTATTGAGGCACTCCAAGCACAAGCTCACATTTGGAGACATGCTTTCAACTTCGTAAGCTTCATGTCTCTAAAATGTGCACTTGATTTGGGCATCCTTGATATCATTCATGATCATGGCAAGCCCATGACTATTACCGAGCTGGTTGCTGCGCTACAGATGCTCAACCCTACTAAAGCATGCGACATTTATAGGCTCATGCGCATTCTAGTTCACTCGGACTTCTTTGCACGCCAGAAGCTAGACAATGGTGCTCAAGAAGAAGGATATGTTCTTACCAATTCTTCTCGAATTTTGCTCAAGAATAATCCCTTCTGCATAACGCCTACTTTGAAGGCTACAATGGATCCTATTATAACAAAGCCTTGGAGTTTTCTAGGTACCTGGTTCCAAAATGATGATCATACTCCATTTGCTACTGCATATGGGAAGACATTGTGGGACTATTTTACCCATGATCCTCAGCTAAAAGATTTGATAAATGATGGCTTAGCTAGTGATTCTCAATTGGTTACTAGTGTTCTAGTTCACAAGTGTAAAAGGGCATTTGAGGGATTGAACTCCCTTGTAGACGTTGGGGGTGGCACAGGAACTACGGCCAAGGCCATTGCTGATACATTTCCACTGATGGAGTGCACTGTGTTTGATCTTCCTAATATTGTTGCTGGCTTGCAAGGGAGTAACAACTTGAAATATGTTGGAGGCAACATGTTTGAGGCATTTCCAACAGGAGACGCAATTTTATTAAAGGTTAAGCTTTACTAAATTTATTCGCATTATTTTTTTCTGGTATTTTTACTTTTACAAATAATGAACAACAAATTCCATTACAAATTATAATATTCAATGATTTGAAGGCAAATGTAATCATAGTTTGTGGGTTAGCTAATGTTTTATGTTTTTTGGGCTAATTATGAATGATAATTGAACAGAAGGTATTGCACGATTGGAATGATGAAGGATGCTTGACAATTTTGAAGCAATGTAAAGAGGCCATTTCAAGCCAAGACAAGGTAGGAAGAAAGTTGATCATAATTGACATGGTTGTGAGGGAGAATGAGCAAGTGAATGATGAAGCCTCAAGCTTAACTAAAACACAACTCTTTTTCGACATGTTGATGTTGGTATTGGTGGCTGGAAAAGAGAGGCGGGAAGAAGAATGGGCTAAACTATTTTTAGCAGCTGGTTTTAGTTCTTACAAAATTACTCCTATTGTGGGTTTGACATCTCTCATTGAGGTTTACCCCTGAGAGCATTTGGTTATTGCATTATTAGAATAATAATATCGAGAAATTCATAGTTGAAGTGGTAAAATTGAAGTGGTAAAATTGTTCTTTGTTGACATCATTTACTAGAGTTGTTTGCTGGGAATTTAACTGTGTTGCGTATTCCTATAATAACTGTGTTGCAGTTTTTAATTTTAATTTTAATAGTTTGGTGGTTTTGTTCCTTGATCCGTAATTTGTTTTACTTCAGTCCATGAACATATAATTCTAATTTTAATTCAATTTGAATCACATGTTTATTTACTGTTAATACTTATTGAGTATTTATTGGGTGACATTTTATATATTTGTGTAATTTAAATTTTTAATAAATTAACAGCTAAAATTATTGGAAATGATTGTAAAACTTTTGCAACATAAATAAATAGGTTTTATATGTTTTTTCTCCAGGATGCAAATGATTTACTTGTCATTTGCTTCAAATTGAATAAAATTAGAATTATATGTGCATGGACTGAAGTAAAGCAAATTCAAGTGTGCATATATAGTTTTATCGGTTTGTAAGAGATATTGAATACAAATATAAAACAAAACTAAGACTTAGAGCAATTCCCGAAGTCTATATATAGAAAGAAATCACTTAACCCAAGCAGAAACCCACATTGCCTTTATGTCCAGAGTTCGCTTGTATCACTTTTCTAGTGTTTATACTTTGCCTGGATCACTTGCCATTACTGCTACACACTGTGCGATCTAACTATCTGCAATGTTTAGAGAGGAGTGTGTGAACTTTTGCAAACTCAATGAATATACAGGAAAACCATATAGCATGCACAAAATTATAAGTTAAACAAGTATTTAAACAAAGTTACGGATCTGTGAACCGAGTTCAACTTATTTAAATGAAGCTTGGTTTGCAGTTGTCTACTGTTAGTTAGCTTAAAATAGTAAAACATGATATTTTGAAAAACACAATCTTATTCACATGTTCTTTTCTATTGGATAAACGGATTTCCTTATAACTCCTCACTTTGACTCAAAGAGCCTTAACATATCCTATAAGTGTAGCACAAAGCTTAGCACTCTCCAAACACACCAACATATCATATTGAATGGAGTTTAGCTTGACATTCCCTTATTTCTCCTACTCTGTCATAGGCCTCTCGCCCAAAATATAAAACACAAAGGTGAGTATTCACAGTCCTATGGCATGTCATTATATCCAACGGTTTCAAAAGATTACATTGTCAATACATTCACTTAAACATAGAGCTCGCAAATCAAGAGGAGCTCGTAGAACACTATTCATAATTAGCTCGCAATATAGAGCTTGCATATTACTGCTCATAAAAACAAATATTTAAACTCAACCACAAAACAGAGTTTTAGAGAAGACTTACTCTCTAAACTTTGGTTAAAGCCCTAAGCTCCTGATTAACTCTATGGTTTGCACATACAAGTGGTGACCCTTGAACACTCACCAAATTGCTGAAACCTTTCAAACAAGCTTCGGTTTTCCCTTGTTTTTGCTTATAGATAGTTCTATCAGGTTTGCAATTCCACAACATAGACAAGTCACTAACAGGCAAAACACATTAAGACTCATACACAAACAAAAGCGAACCTAGGTCCACACATGTTAGTCTTTTGGAGAACCTAGTTTCCTTTGTTGCGAACTTTTCTTAATTATTTTCAAATATCAACACAATAGAGAAACATTGTCTTAACTTAAATCCTAAGAGCTAAGTTTTGGGTTCTTGTTTTCGTAGAAACTTGACAACAAGATAATCGATGAAGGAATTTGAGAGAGTTTTTTCATTCAAAAAAATATGAATTTTTCAATGAAAAGAGCTTAATTTATAGGCACTAGGTGTTTTGATGTTCTTAGGATGCCCTAGTCGTAGTAGAAGTAGAAAAGAGTTACATGCATGAGTGGTGTTGTGAAGAGGAAAATAAGTTGACTTCCTAATTTTGGTATAACTGTCCTTTGGCTACTCCTAATTTTAATCCTCGATCCAAAACATTTATCGTAGTTTGACTGACGCTCTGGCAACCACAACTCGTCAGACCCACTAGCGTCCACAGCTCGCCAATCCCACCAGTGACCCTAACTCACCTAGCTTAAACTTCAAGTGTCATATCCCAAAAATAGGGTTAGGAGAATCGGGTAAGTAAATCGGGGGTTAGTAAACTGGAAACCATAATTAGATTATATAATTAAATAATTAGGAATTAATTAAATAAAGTATTAGAATATTTAGAATTAATAATTTTAGGTTAGGAAATTACAATTAGGTGTTCGAGAATTAATTTGATAAAGAATGAATTTAAAAAAAAATGATATTTGATTTGAAAATAATTTTAAAATTTGTTTTAATTGAAAAGTAAGGACCTATTTGAAAAAGGGAAGAAATTAGAGGTGGTTAAATGGACAATGGCCCAATTTTTAAAATGGGTTGCCTATTTAACAACCCCATACGTCTCCTTCCCTCCCATTCTTTATATTCTTCAAAAATTTTCCAAACACCAAATCAAAGTTTTTCTCCTGAAACTAGTTCATCCTTTTTTATTCTAAGCTCTCTAAACATAAAATCTCTTTTCAATTTTGAAGAATACTCATGTTTTCAACCTCAATTTCTCTAAAGTTCTTTACATGTTCAAAGCTCAAATTAGCTCCTTAGCTGGTTGATTTTGCAAAATTGAGGTGAGATTCTAACTTTTTATGATTAAACTAAGTGGGTTGGTATTTAAATTCAAGATTTAAATGATTTAATCAATATGTCAATAAATCACTTGATTTTAAGTTGGTTTTTGGATTAAAAATGGTAGATCTCGTATTTCTTGGGTAAGCTTCAGTTTTAAAGCAAATTCTAACTCATTTTGATCTAATTAAAAGGCAATTGATCTTAATTTAATAAATCATTTATGAATTTAAGATGATTGAATGTTTTCCCCTTTTTAAAAGATCACATAAGCTTGATTTTTCTGTAAAAATTAGATCGGTAAAATTGGATGAAATTGATGGTTTGGATATGTAATTAGATGATATTTAGGAATATTAGAATCAAAATTAAGGCTTAGAGATAAGTTTTGAGTGGTAAAACACCTATTTCGACAAAACTAGTTAAACTTTTGATAGGAGAAAGTGAGCTTAGAGTGGTGATTTTACTACTACTTTTTTTAGTTTAAGGCTGCTAATAATGATTTTATATTGTATTTAATGTATATGCAAAGTTTTGGATTCATCAGGAGGTTTCACGAGCAATGCGAATGGGTAATAAAAGCTTGTTTGACATTGTTGTGCAAGATGTATTGACTAAAGTGAAGGTTTGATATACTATATTTAAACTCCAATACACAAGCTAAGGTAACATATGTGATTCCCCTGTTTAATTAATATGTGAACCTTGACTTTTTCATTTTGCAAATCCTTATAATTTTGGTTGAATCGTTGAGTATATTCACTATGTGATTTTAATAGTGCAAAATGCATCAACTTATATATATATATATATATATATATATATATACATGGGCTTTATTTTGTGTATAAGGGTGCTACATATATAATATCAATGGGAGAATTGGTAATATATATGTGTCTTATATATATATATATATATATACTACAGCAAAACAGACTTTTAGCGGCATTTTTTTAGGCCTTTAGCGGCGTTTTTAAGCACCACTAATAGTATTTGCGTCGCTTTCACAAGCGCCGTAAAAAATGCCGCTATAGACAACGCCGCTAAAATTTGCAGCTTTTATTTTTAAAAAAACGCCACTAAAGATCATGACTTTTAGCGACGCTTTTTCAAAAAACGCCGCTAAAGACCACGACTTTTAGAGGCACTTCTTCATCAAACGCCGCTAAAAGTCATGACCTTTAGCGGCACTTCCATAGAAAACGCCACTAAAGATCAAGACTTTTAGCAGCGCTTCTTCAACAAATGCCGCTAAAAGTCATGACCTTTAGCGGCGCTTTGTCTACGAACGCCGTTAATTTTTACAAATTTGCAATTAACTTTTTTATCAATATCCAACCCTTTCTGCATTAAGTCCAACCAAAAACAACAAATGTAGCATACAAATCCAACCAAAAACATCAAATCTAAATCAACGAAAGATATATGATGTAAATTAATAAATGGAGAATAATTCAAAATATTCTTACAATAATGTTAAATGTGACAATTGTCAAAACCATTTTTAAAGTTTTTAAAAAACGGGGATCGACTTAAAAAATGAAAATGGGAGTCGCCACCAATCCTTTTTTACTTAGGTGTGAATGGATCACCTTATAAGACGTTTTAGTTTAAAACATTGATTTTTGGTCCACAAAATACCAGAAAATAGGTTCGGGAGTCGGTTACGTACGAGGAAGGGTTAGCACCCTCGTAACGCCCAAAATTTGGTACCTAATTGATAATTCCATGTCCTAATATTGAAATTTCAAAAAAAATATAATCCTTTTATTTGAAGGAAAGCCAATACTTACCCATCTCAAAGAAATAAGATAGTATACCCAGTAAGTTAGGATATAGTATCTCATGACTTCAAAACTAGGCACACCTTTACTTTAAAAATTTCCTACCTCGAGACACAAAACATCATATCCAGTAAGTTAGGATGCAATGTTTTGAATTCCCAAGAATAAGTTTTTTTTGGTTTGAAGTTTGTAAGTTTCAATTTTAAAAGAGAAGGGACATTTAATACTTTATGTTCCACGAGAAAAATTGAAACCTAGTAAGTTAGGGCACAATTCTTCTCGAAGTCCCCAAATATTACATATCACCGTATTTTTAAAATTTTGAATAAAATACGAAAGTTTCAAAAAATGTATTTTATAAAAAAATGATATGAATTGATTTTGTATTAATATATTACAAAATATAAAAGCATTGATTCATTATAACCACAAGTTATACTAACAATTAATGCTAATATAGTCAATTAACAAACGAATATAGCAACTAATATATGAAATGAAAATAAATATTCTAAGCAATAATGAACAATTAAAAGAACATAAATAAACATATACAATAAGCAACAATAATTAAAAATTCATATGGAATATAAAAATTCAATAAATGAATATTAAACTTTATCAACAAGATCAAATGTAGAAATAAATAAATGAATAATATACTTAAGCATTGAAGAAACAATATAATAAGAAAAAGAATATGACAATTTCTAAAACTATTTAATATATAACCAATGTTTTAAATGAATAATAAAAAGTATATATATAAAAAAATTTATAACAAATTTCATAATTTAATAATTTAATACATATAAAAATGATTATATATAATAAAAAGATGAATAAATAGTATAATAATTTTAAATAAAAACATATATAATACACTAATCATAAATGTAACACCCTTAATCCTCTTCCGTCACGGATTAGGGTTAGAAGATATTACCAAACTAACCATAATTCATTACATTCATATAACTCATTTATTTCAATAGTAATGCATAAATGCTCCATACTTACAAGTCGAATTCATAAATTTAATAATTTATTAATCATTAACGAACAACAATCAATTTAACAAAACAATTCATCATTCAAATGGGCATACCCGAAAGTACCATGAAATAAAGATATGCTTAACTTGCGAATTTTTTAAACCATGTCACACCACATATATGATCTAAACCATTTATCACATGCACAAATCGGCTATCTTACTTATTAACCTAAAATATCCACACAGCATACTAAGTATATAAGTAAACTTAGATATAATCATACACATAACTAATCAATTAACTATATATGCATATACATATTTGGTTAACTAATATGACTTTCATACAAAATATTTAAGCTGTGACCGTGGTTTGCTTTCCTATTTAAAGCTTAATTAGCTAATCATTCAAACAAAATTTATGCACTTATTCACCAAATTAATCAAATTGCGCATTCATTCAACTTTTTCAATAAACACCTAGCATTAACCGTACATAATTTCATCTATTACAAGCATATATTAACATTAGTTAGCTTTAAAGTCATACATGTAGTATTCATTCGAAACATATCAATAAAATACCTTTCATAATTTCATGAACACACATACCGAAACAAGCTTATATCAAGACCAAAAATGCACAAACATATACATAATCTCAAGCATATTCAACTAACCCAAGCATAGAAAATTAGCCATTTTCGCATGGCATTTACATACATTCACATATACACCATTTGAGTCAATTCAAAAGTAGTTTAGCCTATACATGCCATAGACTTTAAGTTCGAATACCAAAAAGGTACCAAAGTATTGACGATTGTGTGATTGACTTTGACGATGATCCCCGAGCTCAAACTTAGACTTCAAAATCTATAAAATAGTCAAATAAATACATACAGTAAGCTAACATAGCTTAGTAAGTTATAAGCAATGGTAAACATATACAGCTAATCATTTTTCAAATTTAATTAATTCAATTTGATCCTCAACTAACTCATAACTGCATATACATATAACATTTCATCATTCAACATTTATCATATTCAATAGGTCTTGCTCTTGAACCATCTATCCATTCCAAACAAGTCCAAAAATTAATAATCTTACCTCATTACTAAAATTTCATAAACAAAACAACTTTCCTCATTAGTACTAAGTCATTCAACTATCATGTATTACTTACCTATGTATCACCTCTCGATTACCTCCATTCATTTGTTCAGGTCTCTTACAAATTTGTAAACCCGCACACATAATGCAATTCACGTAACATATCACACACTTAGTGCCGTTACTTTGATAAAGAGCACACATAGTGCCAAATATCAGTAATGTATAAGTAATTCGCCTCATTCACATCCAGATCATGAATGTTTGGAATCCATATTATGCAAGGAGACATTGCTTTTGCTAGTTCGAATTGAAGGGTGATATAAAATCGGTCTATTTCCATCATCATATTCATAGTTATCGCATTCATCATAGTTAGAAGCTCCAGCTCCGTATCAAGGTCACGACCAATAGCGTCACTATCATCAATAGCGTCACTAGCATCAATATTGTCACTAGCATCAATATCGTCACTATCATCAATATCGATATCATCAATAAGAAAACCTTTAAGCTTGTTATCCAGAACTTGTTCGAAATCTTGTAATGAAAGGAACATAGGGTTTGCCGCTAGGTATTTGAACAAATAGGATCACCGGTTCCTATAGAATCTATCACTAAAATACCCCTAGAGGGAGATATGGCTAAGCGGAGCGAAAAGGGTTTTCCACGAGACGGGAAATGAAAACTATTAGTGTTGGAACGCGGCACCCCCATGGCGCAGCGAAATAAAATTAATCCCGGTGATCCAAACCATGAATCCATGTGTGAGGAATGAATTGGGGTGAAATAAAGGTTTCAAAATTACCGAAATTTCAATCTGAGTAGACAGCGGCACCTTGGCAACAAGAGTTCTGATCTACTGTCGAACCAAGCCACAACCTTTACGATGTCGGCCTCTACGTAATCCACCCGGTTTGACTATGAACGGTAGAAATCTTCAAAACTATTTTTAGAGGTTTTATTTGCTTGACGGCTGCTAGACTTTTTCAAGCAAAAATTAAGGTTTTCTTAATAAGTTTTTTTATCACTTATTACCTTTTATAATCGGTATCTCTTTTATGAATTATAAAATTAAATAAATATAATAATGTTTTAACCAAAATTATAATTACATTAATTATACCCAAAAGTTATAATTACATTAATTATAACATGGATTTCGTAAACTATATTTATTTAAATTTATATACTGAACCAAATTCATATATTAATTCTCATTATGTGTACAACATCCTTGTACATATAATATATTCAATATCTGATTTCCCAATTAAATTAATTCTTTAATTATTTTAATTCATGTGGCAATCAAACACAATACCAACTACGTTTTATTCCGTTCATTTCAACCATAGGGTGTGACCCTGTAGCTTCTTGTAATGTTAGCAGTAATACTAGAACGATTCTAATGTCACAAATAATGAGTGGCATCTAGCAATGCATCATTGCTACCTAAGTTACAAGAAGTCATGATTCAACATAACTTTTTTTGTGATTAACCTTTCATGCATTAATCCTTAAGTCCTTTATCTCTGGAATGGATACAAGTCATGGAATAGTCACACTTGTATAGTCCATCCCATGTTTCTTGATATCTTGAGTAGACTATGATATACAAATTAGTATGACATCTCATGTCAACTTATTTGAGCATGGCCATGCATTTCTAGTCTCACTCAATCATGTGGCCTAAGATATTACTCCCATTATGTGGGAGGGACTTATCCTATATTGATCAACAATATCCTCTACATAGATTGTGGTATATCCAACATCGCCTTTATAGAACAACGATTCTGATTGTACGTTTGATCGTATCAAAATATACGACTCACAATGTTGGGATAATGATTATCTCAAGTCTAAGGATCATATACATATTAATCACTATGAGTAATGTTGTGACAATTACATAATAATCCAAGAAACATACTCATAGCGGTCACCCAATATGTTGTTCTCTAACACACATATTCATGCATTGATTTTGACACTCCATATCAATGACAACTCTTTATCATCAATCAACTACATGTTAGTCTTAATGCATTATTGTTGTCCTAGTCAACAATAATACTTGACTAAGGATCTTTTAAGAATAATCATATTATTCTCGTGACATTATTATAAAGCAGTTTATTTGTACACACAGAAGGAAAAACTAAAATAATAATGACAACACTTTATATTAATAAACATGGTAAATCAAGTATGTTATTACAACCATCTCATGATTAATCTTTGGGCATACTCTTACAATTAGCCCCACACGAAGTTTGTGAATAAGTGATTGTCTGATAATGAGCAAGGAATATCCGCCTTTCTGCTAAACAGGATGTATTGAACTCATAATTCATTAGATACTTTTTATGAATGTCAACTAACTATCGTAAGTAAATTGGTTCCGGTTGTTCAATCATTTGATAACCAAAGTTATTCTTTGATAAATGATCACTATGAGTCAGACTCAATAGAATTTGATCAATCCTTTTTTCTGTCGTTAAGGTGGAGAACTGAACCAATAATTCTCTTTCTTTATCATCAATCGAATCACTGTTCGCAACCTAGGATTCTATTTTCTCATCAATCCAATCACCGCTCACGTTTTTTCTTTTTCTTATCAATGAATAGATCTCTTTACTTGTATGACTTAGATGCCTCGTATTTCTCAAAAAAATTATTCGATTGATGGGATTTGGTATGATACTTATGAGATTGATGATATCGATGAGATTGATATTCAAATATTTCTTCTTAGAATGTATTGATTTGACCCCATAAGCGGGACCACCACCCCATAGCATGATGCTGCCAAAAGCAGAACCCCGTATTTCTTCTAAAGAATCCCCTAATTGTTCCAGAGCAACTAGAAAGAGATTCTTTAACCAGAAAGAATTCGGTTCAGATGTAGGATACCTATCTAGAAGTTTCTGTAACTCAATCATGTATGATGGAATCATCAAAGAGTTGACCTTTGCAAACTCTGTCTGTAACTCACTATAGGCTCGGGAAACAAAGAGAAGATATGTACGAACGAGATATCCAGGAACAAGAAGAAGGAAAAAGATTGAATAGATGAACTCCGAACATTTGGCGATCTCAGATGTGTCGATATCAATGGTGACTCATTATTTCAATGAATCATTTCTTCGTACAGAAGAAAATTAAGTAAACACTTACTCGAAATCTCACTTATCATATTCCATTGTGGAAGGCACAATTTTTTGAAGAATTCGCCATGATATATCTGATCCATGCATAATATCATGAAAAATGGATACAAATTGACTATTTGTCCCTCTGTTAGAGGTGTTCCAGAAATGTCTGCAATCGAGTAAATAGCTCTACGAACTAATGGATCGGATCGAATTGCAAACTAGAAAGATTTGTACAAGTTATACCTTTCGTCACCACTTTGTGAAAAAATCATTAGATATGAATATGTTAGATACCTGCGACTCGATTGTTGAAGGTGAAATAGTATCTCTCCCCAAAAAAGCATGTTTTTTTTTACCACAGCATAAAGAAAATATTTTGTTGCGAATGAATAAGATATTGAGGAATTGTCCATACGTAAAATCATAATTATTGATACGGGCCTTTTCCACATAAAAGGGAATCTTTTGTTACAATAAAAGCGTAAGTGATGTGGATTATTCAAGAATCAAGTCGATTTGCTTTATAAAAGAAGATATCAATGAACTTCTATGAAATGGTTTCACAGATTCACCAATTGTCTTGATCGTGGGATATCATTGAGAAATAGGAATCTATGTTATCAAAAGATTTCTGCGATTATTTCTAGTATGGAATGAGTCAATCATCCACTTTGGTATCTTATTGACCAAAAATGGTGATATTGTTCCTCCATTGATCAATAATTTCGCTTTTGAGAAGTATTATGATCATCCAATAAGAAAGGTTTCAATTTTTTCAAATGAACGATTTGAAGACCTATTAATTCTAACAACGATTGCAAAGTTGATCATTCGGACCTTTCAATTCATAGATGTGGATCTCGGACCTATGAATGGGGATATTCCCAAACTCAAAAAGAAAAATGAAGTGAGTTAGACAAAAGAGAAGCAACTTGGACAAAAGAGAAATAACTTGGACAAAAAGAAACGAAGTGACTTAGACAAATCTTTTTTATCGATAACCTCAGACCAATCAATCAAATATTGATTAATACGTAATAGATCGAACACTACTTAAAAATGGCTCTTCTACTCAGAAACGAAATGTTCCAAATTCTCCTGGAAATTCTTGCTCCCGTTGGACCATTTGTATCTATATGCATTAGGATCCCGATTCATGGATCTCTCGTCCAGAAATAAAAATAAGAGGATCGAACCATTTCTTCCGACTCTTTTCAAATTCGATAAATGTTGGTTAATCGTATATTTCATTATAGTTCTATGATTTAGAGTATCATTTCCTATTTGATCCCTTTGAATTCCATATTCAAAGTTGCAATTGGATCGATTCTTTTAATGAATCGATTCAATACATTCTTATGTACCCATAGGTGCTATATTGGATTTGAATCGATTTGGATCAATCTATCTTGATTGATTGCCTCTATTATGTTGTTGCTAGCAAATACCACTAATTTTGGTTTTGGATCTTCCAAATCATTCCCACAGAGATCCGCACCCATTTTTTCTCGATCCTTCAATAAAAGATTCATTTTCTTCATAAAAAATAGGAGGTAGAGCCGATAAAGATTTCTTTTTCGATTCATCCACGAGTTGAATACCTCAATCAAGAATTGTTTTGATCCAATCCGTAAGAATCAATAGAAAAGGCAAATCCCTTATAATACACCGATCCAAATTTCGGTTATTGATAGAGTGAATAGATTGCCATTTCTTGAAATCTCTCTTTGATTTAAAATCGTGGTGTAACGTGTATCCCTCATGTTTTGGTCATGGAATAGATGAAATAAATCAAAAATGGATTTTTGTTCAAGAATGAAATCTTATTGAACCTTGATTCATCCTTTGGAACCATATCACATCCGGATCGATGAAATAGGATGAATTGAGGCGGTATTTTGTAAATACGTAATTATCTTGAATATATTAACTATTTCTTTATTTTTCGATCGTCTGGAAGGGACAAAAGAAACATCTTGTTCTTTCTTCAACAATTTCGATCTCTAGTGGACCTCTCAAGAAGGTTCGAACCGGATGAAGTTCGACCATCTATCGAGAAAAAACGAATGGATCTTGTAGGATTCCCAAGAAACTCTTTGATTTCTTAGGAAGCGATGATTATTCATCCACTTCTCACGTTCCGTGAATAGCCGAGACATTGAGGAATATCCGGAAAGGCACTTAGGGAATAGGTCTGATTCTATCTCCGTTCATTCCGTTTGAAGAAAGGAAGGATCCCAAAGAATAGATCTTTCTTTTAGTTGTTGAATCTCTCTTTGATTGATCAATGTATGATATTCCGAATACTCATTACTAATGGAATCGAAACGATCTCTGGATTGATCAGAAGATCCTTTCAATTGGCATGAATTCGTTATTTGAACGAAACTAGATCTTGTGGAATCATATTGAATATTTGACGATACATTCTGTACCTTGCTAAAAAATCGATCCCAGTTTACCAACCATACATTGTCTAACCAAATCCATTTCTCTCTCGATATGTTCCTCAAAAAATCCGATTCGTAATATATGTAACACCCCAAACCCGGTCAGCACACCACAACCGGATCTGGCATGCCACAGAGTGATACCCTTTTTAAAAGTGAAAGGTTGTCGAATAATTTTCTTGGAAAACCCATTTTGTAGTACGTAAAGTTTGGAAATCCTTGCTTGAAGTCTACCTATCGTTGCAAGTTTTTAGAAAACATTCAAGTTATCTTTGTTATCATATTTTAAGTGGTGTTACCCGATGGCAACGCTTTAAAGAAAAACGAAGGAGTTATAGTTTTGAAAAACATTACCCTTTACCGGTTAATTTAACAAAACTATATATCCAACATAGTTAAAATAATAGAAAATAATAAAATAAAACCAAAACAAATCTTAGCGGCCTTATTACATAACCCAAAACCAAAATTTAAAATTTAAATAGTAACTAAAAGAAATCAAAATCCAACGAACATGCATGGCTGCCTCGAGTCCTCTTGGCTCCATCTCCGCAATCTATTCATCTGCAAAATAAAAGGGAAGGGGTGAGTCACCAAGACTCAGTGTATAAATCCCCAACCCGATAGTGCATCCACTTACACAAGCTATCAGTAGCAATATGCAAATCATGCAAAACATGCAACCCATAACCTAGCCATCCAAACACCTTTAACTACCCTGTGTGGTCAAAACCACTGGTGGTCAAAACCACTAGTGACCGTAGTCACAAATATATCGGTGTGGTCAAAACCACTGATGACCGAAGTCACAAATCAAGTGATGGGGCCAACCCATCGTGTGGTCAAAACCACTAATGACAATCCCGTAAATAATCTCGTGGGGCCAACCCACTGGGACGAGTCACAAATCGATATGTGGTCAAAACCACTGGTGGTCAAAACCACTAGGACTTAGTCACAATTTATAATATCAAGACGGGGCCAACCCGTCGTGTGGTTAAAACCACTGGTGACAGTCCAAAATAAATCATCCCCCTCCTTTCATCAAACCCATCATCATGTTCATAACATACATGCCATAGTATCGAATGATCATGCAAATAACATATAACATAGCATCAACAGATCATGACGATGTATACTAAAAGTCACATAACAGGGGACTTACCCGGTTTCTAAGCTCATGTCCACAAAGCATACTCACTGATTCAATAGTGATAACGGTAACACAATAAGCATATTATACTACATAGGAGTGTGTAAGCATTACACACCTGACTATATGTAGATCTAATACGAAATCCTGAAACTACACCATACTACGAGATCTTGAAACGTATGACCTCACTGCACCTACAATCAGCCAACATCATATTTTAGATCTAAAGCCTTTCGGGTTAATCACAAAATCCCGAAGGATGTGTCGCACTTTAGTAGTACTCACCTGAATGCCGATTTGGTTTCCAACCAAATCCCGAAGCTATACAATAATCCCCCTTGCAATCGGCCAAACATAGAACGCACAAATGGTTAGCCTTCGGCTTTTGAACGATTAGGAAATAGATCTTGAAACGTTTAAGCCTTACCTAGATCGGCCACCAAATCTCGAAGATTCGGCTACACACCTTCCTACAATCGATTAACACCACATCAACTCTCATAGCCATTTGGCTATGATTAACAAATCCCGAAAGGAATAAACCATACCACAAGAACCACACCTACCTTAACGCACAAGATCTCTCTGGCTTTTAAAAAGATTCGGCCCTAGCATCCAAAAATAGAAGAATCGACAACCAAAAGAGAAGATGAGACTACTAAAAGATTCGGCCATACACCAAAAGAGAGAAAGAGAAAGGCAGCAATGAAATTACAAAGACTTATCACACCAAGATTTGGGATTCGGCAAAGAGAATCAAGAAGAGATGAATGTCGGCACTTAGGATGATGAAAAGAAAATACAAGAAGAGAGGGTTTATGAGCAAGGTATTCGGCCAAGATGATTGAGAGGACTTTCAGCACAAGGGTTTGAAAGAGAGAAGAGAAAAGATAAGTGTAGAGGGTTCGGCTATGGTGTTTCGGCTTCAAGGTTTTAAGAAGAAAAGAGAAAATTCTTGTGACTCAGAATTTTAGCTAAGAGAACTCAAAAGATAGCCACTCACACCACTCAAAATTCGACACTACCCCCCATCCATGACCAAAACTATACTCCCCTCCAAAGTCCCATATTCGGCCAACTCTCTTCAAATGAGTTTGAAAATATTCCAACTCCTCAATTCCATCATCTATGTCTATTTGACTCCCTCTATCCTTATCCCCCAGAGTCCACCCTGAGCACTCCACTTCCCCAGCTTGGCGTCAAAATAAATAAGTAGAAAAGGGATTTTTGTTGCTCGAACCTGAGCTCCCCCTTCCATACATGTGGCATCACCAACCAAGCACCTTAGTGGCACCTCCCTTTCCATTTTGCCACTAGGTTATTCGTGTTACAACATACCAAAAATATCCTTTAACCCCTAGCTTCCTTAGCTCCCTATTCCTAAGTGTCAAAACTAAAATTTTAGCCATGACTCAGGCCTCACCCGAGGTCATGCCTAGGCACCAAAACATGCTAAACTAGCACAGTGAGCACATTATCACAAGTAAACATACAAAATATAGAGACCCCATTTTAAGGATGTTACAGTTCTACCCTTAAAAATAATTTCGACCTCGAAATTACCTGGTCAGAAGAGTTGAGGGTATTGCTGCCGCATCACATCCTCTGGCTCCCACGTGGCCTCCTCCGTACAATGATTCCGCCATAGCACTTTTACCAAGGGTACTGACTTCCTACGCAGAACTTTAACATCCCGATCTAAGATCTGTACCGACTCCTCCTCAAAAGACAAGTCTAAGCTTTCCTCAATCTCTACAACCGGCACAACATGTGATGGATCTGATCGGTAGTGCCTAAGCATCAAAACATGGAAGACGTCATGAATCTAACTTGATTCTGCCGGTAGCTCAAGCTGATAAGCTACCGGTCTTACTCACTTTAACACCGTATACGGCCCGATAAACCTAGGGCTTAGCTTCCCTTTTTGCCCAAATCTCAACACTTTCTTCCATGGCGATACCTTGAAAAACCTTATCACCTACTGCATACTCTATATCTCTGCGTTTTAGATCGGCGTAAGACTTCTGCCTGTCCGACGCTTCCTTGAGACGAGTCCGAATCACCTTAACCTTATTCTCAATTTTTGCCACCAATTCTGAACCCAAAACATGCCGTTCACCCAACTCTGTCCAACACGTAGGAGTTCGACACTTCCGTCCATACAGTGCCTCATATGGTGCCATCTGGATACTCACTTGATAACTATTGTTATAAGCGAATTTCGCCAATGGTAGATACTCCTCCCAACTACCACTAAAATCCAAAACACAGCCCCTTAGCATATCCTCTAAAATCTGAATCACTCTTTCAGACTGTCCATCAGATTGTGGATGAAAAGCTATGCTGAAATCCAACCTCGTTCCTAAAGCCTGATGTAAAGCTCTCTAGAACCTCGAGGTGAACCTAGGATCCCTATTCGAGATGATTGACACTAGCACTCCATGCAACCTCACAATCTCGGCCACATACAACTTGGCTAACTTCTTGAGCGAATAATCAACCCTCACCGGTATAAAGTGAGCTGATTTGGTCAGACGATCCATAATCACCCAGATTGAGTCCTTTTTACTAGGTATGAGGGGTAGCCTACTGACAAAGTCCATGGTAATCCTTTCCCACTTCCACTGAGGAATCTTCACCGGCTAAAGTAATCCTGACGGTAGCTGATGCTCAGCTTTGACCTGCTGACACGTCAGACACTTACCCACAAACTCAGTCACTTCTCACTTCAACCCTGGCCACCAGAACTGCTTCGCAAATCCCGGTACATCTTGCTACCTCCAGGATGTATAGCGTATGGGCTGCTATGTGCATCCTGAATACAAGCTCTCCCTTGAAAACACAGTACCCTATCATGAGTCAAGCTGTATCCTTCCAACCCATTACTCTGTACTTGTAACCTCTGAGCATTCAAACCCTCATCCACTAATTATTTCTCCTTAATCTGCTCAACCCAAGTCGGCTTAACCTGTAATTCTGCCAAAAGACTCCAATCGTCAAACAAGCTAAGACGAGCAAACATCGCTCTTAAGTCCACTACTACCTTACAGCTAACGCGTCTGCCACCACGTTAGCCTTGCCAGATGATACTCTATCGAACAATCATAGTCCTTCAACAGCTCAATCCATGTACGCTGTCTCAAGTTCAAATCCTTCTGAGTCAGAAGATACTTCAGACTCTTGTGATCTGTGTAAACTATCGACTTTTCTCCGTACAGATAATGCCTCCAAATCTTCAGGGAAAAAACCACCGCAGCCAACTCCAAGTCATGCGTCGAGTAGTTACCCTCATGCGGTCTTAGCTGTCGAGACGCGTACGCCACTACTTTCCCTTCCTGCATCAACACACATCCCAAGCTAGTATGTGATGCATCACAATAGACCGTGAATACCTTTCCTGCCTCAGGCTGTACCAGAACCTGAGCTTTCATCAAAATCTTCCTCAACTTGTCAAAACTTTCCTACTGTTTCTCCGTCCACAAAAATGGGACTCCTTTCCTCAATAGCTTAGTCAACAGTGCCGCGATCAGAGAAAATCCTTCCACAAATCTCAGGTAATACCTTGCCAGACCTAGAAAACTCTGAATTTCTACAATCGACCTCGGTGGTTTCTAATCCAACACCGCCTCAATCTTGCGAGGGTCCACTCTAATCCCTTCAGCGGACACTATGTGACCCAAGAAAGTTACTTCCCTAAGCTAGAATTTACACTTACTGAATTTGGCAAATAGCTGCTTCTCCCTCAGAATTTGCAATACCACCTGAAAGTGTGTATCATGATCCTCCTCAGTCTTTGAGTACACCAATATGTCGTCTATGAATACTACAAAAAACTAGTCCAATTACTTCTAGAACACCCGATTCATCAAGTCTATGAATGTTGCCGGTGCATTGGTTAACCCGAACGGCATTACTAGAAACTCGTAATGCCCATACCGAGTACAAAATACCGTCTTATGAACATCAGCCTCCTTCACTTTGAGTTGATGATACCCCGACCTAAGATCTATCTTAGAGAAAATCGATGTACCCCTAAGTTGATCAAACAAGTCATCAATCCTGGGCAACGAATACTTGTTTTTGATCGTCAACTTGTTCAGCTGGCAGTAGTCTATACACATCCGTATTGTACCATCCTTTTTCTTGACAAAGAGCACTGGCGCTCCCCAAGGAGATATACTCGGTCAGACGAAACCTCGGTCCAATAACTCCTAAATTTGGGCCTTCAACTCTACCAATTCCTTTGGCGCCATCCTATACGGGGCTACAGACACTGGCGCAGTTTCGGGTAACAGGTCTATACTGAATTCAACTTTCTAATTCGAAGACAGACCCGGAAGTTCTTCTGGGAATACATCAGCAAATTTCTTCACCGTTCGGACATTCTCCACTACTGACTCCTTGGCCTCCAGGGCGCACACCCGAACTAAAAATGCCTCACAGCCCTTCCTAACCATTTTTTTCGCCTTCAGTGCAGAGACCATATTGGATAAGTACTCCCTCCTATTACCTATCATCACCACCTCCTCACCTTCTATTGTCCTCAACACCATGCGCTTAGCAGCGCAATCCAAACTGGCCTGGTACTTCACTAGCCAATCAATCCCGAGAATTAGATTGGACTACCCAAACGGTAGTTCCATCAAATTAGCCAAGAAAACGAACCTTGAAGTTCTAGGGGTACATCCCTAAATAGTTTACTTACTTTTACAGAGTGACCTAAAGGGCTTATCACAGTCATCTTCCTAGAAGTAATCTCAAAGTCTAAGTTCATAGTTTCCACTATGCTACTGGCTACATATGAGTGCGTCGAACCCACATCTATTAAAGCATTGTAAGGTAATCCAAAGATTAAGAACGTACCAGTTATGACGTCCGATGCATCACCCTCCTCTCGATGCTTAGCTGCGTAGACTAACCCAGGCTGTCTAGCCTCCGTACCACCTGCACCTCTGCCTGGTGCTCCACGGCCTCTACCAGAGCCATTACCTCCCTTAGCAGCATCACGACCCCTCTGTGGCTGCTGACCATCCCTCCTGTTCTGAGTATAATTTTGATCCTCAGACTGTAATCTATCTGACCGCTGTGGACAATCCCTCACTCGGTGCTCCATCGACCCACACTCAAAACATCCTCTGTTTCCAGTCCAGCATTCTTTCGTGTGAGACTTCCCACACCGAGCACATCATGGCGGCCACTGAGTATTACTAGTAGTAGGCCTAGCAGCTTGATTCGGGCCACTATATCTACCCCATTTCTGCTGATTTCGCTAGACCCAGATGATTCAGCATTCCTTTTATTCCATCCCCGGTCCTGATTCCGTCTCACCGACTGTCTCACCTCCTCAGCAACTTTGTCCTTTTCCACTGAGACCGCAAACTCTCTCTCCTACTGTGGAGCAATCAACAACCTCAAATCATCCCTTAATCTGTCCTCAAATCTAACACACCGCTCATGCTCCGTAGCTATAATGCCCCGAGCATATCGGCTCAGCCTTAAAAATTCTGCCTCGTACTCCGATACAGATTTATTCCTCGAACCAAATTTTAGGAATGCCTTCCTTTACGCATGAATGTAGCTAGACCCAACATGTTTCTTCTGATAAGCTATCTTAAAATAGTCCCAAGTGAGATCATCCACTGCTGCACTATCCCGAACCGTGAGCCACCACTGGTATGACTCATCCTGGAGAAGCGACACCATTCCTTTTAGTTTTTCCTTAGCAGTCAGATCCAAGTCATCCATGATTCGCTCCGTCGCCTCTAACCAATACTCAGCCGTATTGGGAGCCACACCAGAAACACCTCGAAATACCTCGGCTCTATTAGCTCAGAGTCACTCAGATACAAATTTTCAAGCTCCCGTACCCCCACCGGCTCCAGCCACTCTTTCTAGCACTCGTAGCATCGCCTGCGACACTGCATCTTCCCCCGTTTGATCTTGATACTCAACACCAGTAGCTGGTGGTGGTGGTATCTCATTCTTGGACCCTTGACCAGACCTAACGGGTTCTGATACGGTCATTCTGCCTCTACCGCATCCTCGCACATTCCGACCACGTCCCCTAGTACTCATATCTAAATCGCGATTTATCTGATTAAAGAAATTTATGAATTAGCTTCTGTTCCACTTATTACCTACGCATAAGTTTTATGTGAAGTAATTTGGCAGTGGTTCTTTCGATCATCACAGAGTTTTCATTTCAATTTCCTACCCTCATTCCGCGTGTAGGGGTATTCTCGTCATTTTACCACTCGGGGGTATTTTCGTAATTAGCCTATTAGGGTATTTTAGTAATAAAATAGAGTTAATTCATAAACCCTTACGAATCATAGATATTTCAAAAATTCTAAAAATCGGGGGTGTTTTGGTAATTTCGTAAACCAGGGGTATTTTCATAAATTTTTTTTTTAAAAAATGTGGTTCCACTTGATTTTACAAAGGAAGGGTATTTTGAAAGTTTTCACTTCGAGGGTACTTCGACAATTTTCCATATTGAGGGCATTTTGGTAATTTTTTACAAGTCAGGGATAATTTGGTCATTTTTCAAATTAGGGGTATTTTAGTCTTTCTCAAAACCAGGGGTACTGAGGTAATTTCAAACTAAGATTTAAAGTATTTCAGAACAAAATGGCTGATCCCTTTCGGGTTTTAGTTATTAAATTTAGCCTGTGAATAAGTCGTCTCAGCTAGGATGAACCGTCACTACGCACCATGTAGGATTCGAGTGGAGAGGAGGTGAGTCACTAGGACTGCTTAAATACCAAGCTCCCCCCTGAATCCACTCCTAGACATGTGTACAACGATTGCTACACCCTTGGCTCAGTAACGTACTCACAGGTTTGTTTAGTGGATCATTAAGTCTTATGTAACTTGTTGGAGTAAGCTATTCCTAGGGTTCAATAATTCCTATTCTACTTAATCTATGATCCCGAAGTACCCATTTCCCCACATATAATTCACACAACAGTTAGAAGTACTTACCAGGGAGGATTGGTGCCGGAGACTCGGTGCCATGCTGTTCAACCCATGTACCTTTTCCATAAAACTTTTTAAAGTCCCAATTTAAAACATTTTGGACCTTGGGCCCATAGTCGAGCTTTTGAACTTGGCTCTGATACCAAAATTGTAACACCCCAAACCCGGTCAGCACACCACAATCGGATCTGGCATGCCACGGAGTGTTACCCTTTTTAAAAGTGAAAGGTTGTCGGATAATTTTCTTAGAAAACCCTTTTTGTAGTACGTAAAGTTTGGAAATCCTTGCTTGAAGTCTACCTATCGTTGTAAGTTTTTAGAAAACATTCAAGTTATCTTCGTTATCATATTTTAAGTGGTGTTACCCGATGGCAACGCTTTAAAGAAAAACGAAGGAGTTATAGTTTTGAAAAACATTACCCTTTACCGGTTAATTTAACAAAACCATATATCCAACATAGTTAAAATAATAGCAAATAATAAAATAAAACCAAAACAAATCTTAGCGGCCTTATTACATAACCCAAAACCAAAATTTAAAATTTAAGTATTAACTAAAAGAAATCAAAATCCAACGAACATGCATGGCCACCTCGGGTCCTCCCAGCTCCATCTCCGCAATCTATTCATCTGTAAAATATAAGGGAAGGGGTGAGTCACCAAGACTCAGTGTATAAATCCCCAACCCGATAGTGCATTCACTTACACAAACTATCAGTAGCAATATGCAAATTATGCAAAACATGCAACCCATAACCTAGCCATCCAAACACCTTTAACTACCCGTGTGGTCAAAACCATCGGTGGTCAAAACCATCGTGACCGTAGTCACAAATATATCGGTGTGGTCAAAACCACTGATGACCGAAGTCACAAATCAAGTGATGGGGCCAACCCATCGTATGGTCAAAACCACTGATGACAATCTCGTAAATAATCTCGTGGGGCTAACCCACTATGGTACCAAACCACTGGGACGAGTCACAAATCGATATGTGGTCAAAACCACTGGTGGTCAAAACCACTGGTGGTCAAAACCACTTGGACTTAGTCAAAATTTATAATATCAAGACAAGGCCAACCCGTCGCGTGGTCAAAACCACTGGTGGCAGTCCAAAATAAATCATCCCCCTCCTCTCATCAAACCCATCATCATGTTCATAACATACATGCCATAGTATCGAATGATCATGCAAATAACATATAACATAGCATCACCAGATCATGACGATGTATACTAAAAGTCACATAACAGGGGACTTACCCGGTTTCTAAGCTCATGTCCACAAAGTATACTCACTGATTCAATAGTGATAACGGTAACACAATAAGCATATTATACTAAATAGGAGTGTGTAAGCGTTACACACCTGACTATAGGTAGATCTAATACGAAATCCCGAAACTACGCGATACTTCGAGATCCCAAAATGTATGACCTCACTGCACCTACAATCAGCCAACATCATATTTTAGATCTAAAGCCTTTCGGCTTAATCACAAAATCTCGAAGGATGTGTTACACTTTAGTAGTACTCACCTGAATGTCGATTTGGTTTCCAACCAAATCCCAAAGCTACACAATAATCCCCCATTGTAATCGGCCAAACATAGAACACACAAATGGTTAGCCTTCAACTTTTGAACGATTAGGAAATAGATCTTGAAACGTTTAAGCCTTACCTAGATCGGCCACCAAATCTCGAAGATTCGGCTACATACCTTCCTACAATCGATTAACACTACATCAACTCTCATAGCCATTCGACTATGATTAACAAATCCCGAAAGGAATAAACCATACCACAAGAACCACACCTACCTTAACGCACAAGATCTCTCTGGCTTTTACAAAGATTCGGCCCTAGCATCCAAAGATAGAAGAATCAACAACCAAAAGAGAAGATGAGACTACTAAAAGATTCGGCCATACACCAAAAGAGAGAAAGAGAAAGGCAGTAATGAAATTACAAAGACTTACCACACTAAGATTTGGGATTTGGCAAAGAGAATCAAGAAGAGATGAATGTCGGCACTTGGGATGATGAAAAGAAAATACAAGAAGAGAGGGGTTTATGAGCAAGGTATTCGGCCAAGATGAATGAGAGGACTTTTGGCACAAGGGTTTGAAAGAGAGAAGAGAAAAGATAAGTGTAGAGGGTTCGTCTATGGTGTTTCGGCTTTAAGGTTTCAAGAAAAAAAGAGAAAATTCTTATGACTCACAATTTCGGCTAAGAGAACTCAAAAGATAGCCACTCATACCACTCAAAATTCGACACTACCCCCCATCCATGACTGAAACTATACTCCCCTCCAAAGTCCCATATTCGACCAACTCTCTTCAAATGAGTTTGAAAATATTCCAACTCCTCAATTCCCTCATCTACATCTATTTGACTCCCTCTATCCTTATCCCCTAGAGTCCATCCTGAGCACTCCACTTCCCCAGCTTGGCGTCAAAATAAATAAGCAGAAAAGGGATTTCTGTAGCTCAAACCTGAGCTCCCCCTTCCATGCATGTGGCGTCACCAACCAAGCACCTTAGTGGCGCCTCCCTTGCCACTTTGCCACTAGGTTATTCGTGTCCCAACATACCAAAAATATCATTTAACCCCTAGCTTCCTTAGCTCCCTATTCCTAAGTGTCAAAACTAAAATTTTAGCCATGACTCAGGCCTCACCCGATGCCATGCCTAGGCCCCAAAACATGCTAAACTAGCATAGTGAGCATATTATCACAAGTAAACATACAAAATGCAGAGGCCCCGTTTTAAGGATGTTACAATATATGTATAAAAAAATGCATGAATTGAAAAGAAAATAAAAAAAAGATGAGACGAATATTAAAAAAATCACCTCTGTAAAGTATTTTTGTATTTTATTTCTCTGTATATTTTTTGTGAATATTTTCATGTTCTATCTCTGTGTAAGTCCCTGTTTTACAAGTTTTGGGGTTTATATAAACCCGAAAATAAATTAAAAAAAGGAAATATAGGGATTTTGCCATATTTGCTTGATGTTTCTTTCCTTTTTGCAAGAGATCGATGAAGGTCTCGGTAGTGGTGAGGGATTCGTGCACGGATTACGGTACGATTAAAGGATGGCGTGGGCGCGAGGAGCTGATTGCGACGCGAGGAGCTGATTGCGACGCGAGGAGCTGATTGCAGCACGAGGGTTTGGGCATTTGCGGCGCCTAGGGTTTCAGAAACCTTAGGCTTACTGAAACTATTCAGGCATTTGGGCCTTTTTGGGCCGTGAGTTTAGGTCTGGGGTTGGGTAGTCCATTTAGGTCTGAGGGTGTAATTAGCTTGGGTCTGTAAGTAGGCTCGGGTAGTTTTTGTTAAATGGACTTTGTAAAATGGACTGTGCTGAACATTTTATTATTGTTTTTTTTTTATTTTGGTTTTTTATTCTGGTTTATTTTTAAGCCCGGGCAAAATGGCCTTATTACAACTACCCTATTTGCTCATTGTCGTGTAACGAGAATAAAGCAAAGACTATAAAAGGTCCAATTTTGCCTAATTTTTACCGAGCCTTGATTTCTTGATCCTCGTCTTCTTCAAATGGCTTTCAACTCCACTGCAGCTTCAAAGGTATTGGAATTTCATCTTGATTTCAATAAGTCTAATAGCTTCAATCTAGTTCACTGCAACTTCAGGAAAGTAGTATCCACTATCTTTTAATCTGCTCCATTGCAGCTTCAGGGAGATCAGACTAGTATTTTTGATTTGCTTCCTGCAACTTAAGGAAGACAAGATCTGTTGTCTTCAATCTGCTCCACTAGAAAATCATGGAGACAAGATTTGATGTCTTTGATCTGCTTCACTGCAATTTCAGGAAGGCGAGATTTGCTATTTTAGTCTGCTCAACTGCAACTTCAGGGTGACAAGCTAATATTTTCGATGGTAAACTCAATCCGACCTACTACAACTTCAGAGGTATATGATTCATCATTTTAATCCACTCCACTGCAACTTTAGGGAGATGGGATTAACTGTCTTCAGTCTGCTCCACTGCAAATTCAAGGAGATAAGACTTGTGACTTCAACCTGCTCTACTGCAACTTTAGAGAGATAAGGCTGAAAATGCCTTTAATCTGCTTCCTGTAACTTCAAGAAGATGAGATCTTCTGTCTTCAGTCTACTCCACAGCAACTTTAGAGAGATAAGGCTGAAAGTGCCTTTGATCTGCTTCCTACAACTTCAGGAAGATAAGATCTTTTGTCTTTAGTCTATTTCGCTGCAACTTCAGGGAGATAAGACTAAAAGTGTCTTTGATCTACTTCCTACAACTTCAGGAAGATGAGATCTTCTATTTTCAGTCTACTCCACTACAACTTCAGGGAGAAAAGGCAAAAAGTGTCTTCGATCTGCTTCCTACAACTTCAGGAAGATGAGATCTGAAAACTCACTAATATTGCTACACCATCTACTGAGGGACATGTCTTGTAGACTCGGTTCCATATGTTTATGTCACATGACTAAGATGTTATGATCAGAATGAATCAAATGCTTCTAGCTACATGTGTTATGAGTGACCTGAATGTAACATGTCATGAAAATGATTCCTTTTAAAGGATTCGGATTAGGATGCAATGATCAAAATGAATCAAATGCTCCTAATGAAATTTGCTATGATACAAAAATGTTATGAGTATGATTCCTACTCTAGGTGTTATCACTAGTTTTTTCTTCATTCTTGTTCATCAATCATGTTCTGCTCAATAAGCTTGACCTAATGTAATTTTTGAGTCAACTCCGCTTGAATCTTGAGAACACAAAGCTTGTACCATCCTACCATAATGGGAATTGAAACCTTTTCAATCCGCCCCATCTAAATTTTCAGGGTATAGAGTTTGTTTCAAATTCAACAAATTCCACCATAATTTAGGGTTTCTTAGTTCATCACACCATTCCCCAAATGTTATGACCTGATCACATCAACTCATTATTGATCGTTCAAAGAGTCGAGTTTTAAATATTAAAAAAAAGAATGATCGAACCTGTAGATTAACTATGATAATGATATAGGCAAGTTCACCTATCGAACAGTAGTATAGTTTAGGCAAGAATATCTTATCGAACCCAAGGGAACCTAAAAGTACTACTACTCACTTTCTTTCTATTATTTAGCCTGAAATATGGAGTGATTGGTTTATGAAACTAATGGAAAAAAAACTAAACTAGATGCAAAGACAAAAGAATGAATTGGAGAAAGACTTTAGGAAAACTCAATTGATGAAGACGATACCCTCAAGAAGAATCCACCTATGACTTCACTTATTATTTATTCCCCAAACCATATGATTTCTTTACTTAGCTTGATCCGTGAGACTCCCTAACCTATATTAAACCCTCTCTCGAGGCGAATAACGTCTAACCTTAGGTTAATTAGTGGAACTTTCGTTCTCTTATAATAATCCCCTAAGGAAGCAGTAAACCGATCAATGGATTCTCATATTAGGTTTCAACCTAATCCAGAAAAATCTCATAACCCTATCTCTAGGCTCCCGATCAACTCCGCTTAATTATGCTAGATCTAATCTTAGGTAGGGTCTATTCCTCCTCCACCTAAGCACATCAAATTAAATTAAGCAACATAATTAAGAACAAATTAAGTACTTATCATATAATTTAGAAATCAAATAACAAAATCCATCATAGGTTTCATCCCCTTCAGGTATCTGAAGGGTTTAGTTCATAACTAAATAAGAAAACATCTCAAGAGAAAAGATAAAACAAAACATAAGAAATCCCTAAAACCCCCTGAAGGAATTGAAGGAGAGATCCTCTGTCTTGAATAGAGTTTCGGCTTCTTGAGATGGTTCAACTGGCTATCTTCAAGTGATTCCCTAAAAGATGAAAGCTTCGGCAAAAGCCTCTGCAAAAAGCCTCTTGTTTTGGCTTCTGTCGAACTCCTCTTTTTAGTTGCTACCTTGGGTGTTTATATAGGCTTTGAGATGTTTTACTTCGCTCCTAAGTATCCTAATTCAAGTAGAATTCCTCCTAGGATGTTTAAGTAGACTTAGGAATGTGTTTCTTTGCCTCCAAGCATCCAAATTCGAGTGAAATTGCTCTTTCCCGCGGCAGGGGCATGGCCATGGTACACGCCCGTGTAAATCATCTCTAGGTCGTGTCTCGATTCTGTTAATTGAGGCACGGTCGTGTATATCGTGGTATGGCTGTGTGAAGTAATTTGATGAGACACGGCCATGTGGCTTGAAGTCCAGGCCGTGTCGATTTCCTCTTTGGCCCAAATTGGCCCATTTTAAGCCCATTTCTCGTTCTTTTCGTCCTCGGGTGCTTTCTTGAGTATAAACATGAGAAGAAAGGATTAAAAGTACCTTTTTACATAAATCAAGGGCTAAATCATCCAAAAGCATACTAAATATGGGGTAAAAATATGTTACTTTTACTGTTTATTAATGATTTTGTCCAATTATCATTTGGACAAAGAATTCAGAGAAATAGTCTCTATCCAGACTCTTCTTTCTCAAATATTTCTATGCACATGGAAATTCTAAACAATTGTCCTGTTTCGATTCCTTATTTTATCTAGAAATATCCAAAGTAATATGTAGAACCTCTTTTCATGAAATTATTAGTTCATCAATCATTATTTCAATGTAACACATTTATGAATAATGGGTAACAAATAAATTGATCTAAAAAGAGTTAAATAAATTATCAAAATACAAAGAAAATTAACTGAGAACATATCTTTGAGAAGAAAAAGAATCCAAAGATAGTAAAATGAATAGGAGAAAGATCAGATGCTAGTAAAATGAATAAGACAAAGATCAGATGCCCTAGATATCGCAGATAAAGCTTCTATATACAAACTTCATGAAGACTGCCTTGAGCTCAACATGTGTTTAGAAGACCCAAAGTACTTTGTTGATGCCCCAATTATGCAGCATACTTTATTCTTTGTTGATTCAAGTAAAGCAAGATTACTGCATGTCCATTTAGAATTTGAGCTACCTTTTTTGGGTTTTCAACTCAAAACCCCTTTGGTCTCAAGGCATCCTTTGCAGGTTTTCGCCTTGGCCTTTCCTTTTTTTAAAAAAAAAACTCAAAGTGCCCTTTGCGGGTTTTCACCTTGGCCGATTCTCATTTTTAAGCAAAATACTTTTTGACTAAATCTGAGTTCACAGGATTTGGTAAGCTTTTCCCATCTATTTCGGTCAGAATCAGTGCACCTCTAGAGAAAGCTTTCTTCACCACATATGGTCCTTCCCAATTCGGCATCCATTTTCCTCTGAAATCCTTTTGTATGGGAAGGATCTTTCTCAGTACAAGGTCCCCCTCATGAAACTCTCTTGGATGAACTTTTTTTATCGTAGGCTCGCATCATTCATTTTTGGTACATCTGACTGTGACGAGTTGCTCTTAGCCTTTTTTCTTCAATTAAGTTCAACCAATCATACCGAGCCTGGATCCTTTTAGCCTCATCTAGCTTTATTTCTGACAAAAATCGAAGAGAGGGTATTTCCACTTCAATATGTGGAACTGCCTCCATCCCATAGACCAACGAGAAAGGTGTTGCCCTAGTAGAGGTTCTAACAGACGTCTGATAAGCATAAAGTGCAAACGAAAGTTTCTCATGCCAATCCTTATAAGTCTCAGTCATATTCCCTACTATCTTCTTAATATTTTTGTTGGCCGTTTCCGCTGCCCCATTCATTTTTGGATGATACGGAGACGATTTGTGGTTTTTGATCCCAAATTGACTACAAACTTTAGCTATTGTAGTTGTTCAAGTTCAATGCGTTATCTGATATGATCCTCTCGGGCATTCCATATCGGCAAATGATCTTCTTCTTCAAGAACTGACTAACTGCTGACTTAGTGACGCTAGCATATGAAGCAACTTCTACCCATTTCGTGAAGTAGTCAATTACCACGAAGATGAATGGATGCACATTCGAAGCTTTTGGTGAGATCGGTCCAATAACATCCATGCACCACATGGAAAAAGTCCATAGGGAAGTCATAACATGCAAAAGTGACGGAGGCACATGAAATTTTTCTGCATAAATCTAGCATTTATGACATCTCTTGGCAAAGCTGATATAATCTCCTTCCATAGTGGACCAATAATATCAAAATCTCATTATTTGTCTGGCCATTGTAAATCCATTAGCATGGGTTCCACAAATGCCCTCATGAACTTCTTCTAGGATTTTGCTAGCTTCAACAGCATCAACACATCTCAATAGCACTTGATCTTTTCTCTTTTTGTACAAGATATCCTCGTCTAAACCATAGTCAGAGGCCAATCTTCTTAATGTCCTTTTCTCATTCTCAGTTGTGTGCTCCGGTTATTCACGATTTTTCACATATCGTAATACATCCTGATACCAAGGGTGATCATCTTCTTCCTCTTCTTCCACATTATAACAATGAGCTGGAACTTCAAAAATACTTATCTGAATAGGTCTCATATCCTCTGGTCTATTTACTTTGATCATAGAAGCCAGTGTCGCCAAAGCATCTGCCATCTGGTTTTCATCGCGTGAGAGGTAATTGAAAGTAATGTCATCAAACTCCTCAATCAATCCCAGAACTATTTTTTGGTAATCAATTAGTTTGGGATCTCTTGTCTTCCACTCTCCTTTAAACTGGTAGATTACTAGAGCAGAATCTCCATATACTTCTAGCACTCTTATCTTACGCTCTAAGGCTGCTCAAATTCCCATGATACAGGCTTCATATTTCGCCATGTTATTTGTGCAATCATAATCCAATTTGCATGTGAATGGATAATAATCACCACTAGGGGATACCAAGATTGCCCCAATTTCATTTCCCATAGCGTTTGACGCTCCATCAAAGTCTAGCTTCCACAGACATTTTTAGTATTTGCCACATACATCAGCTCTTCATTTGGGAAATCAAAGCTTAAAGGTTCATAATCCTCCAAAGCTCTGCTAACCAAAAATTCTACTACTACGCTCCCTTTTATAGCTTTTTAGTTCACATAGACTATATCAAATTCAGGCAGCAAAATCTGCCACCTAGCCATCCTTCCATTCAAAGCAGTGGACTCCATCATATACTTTAACGGATGAAGCTTCAAAATTAATTAGGTAGTATGATATAGCATATACTGCCTCAATCTCCGAGTTGTCCAAATCAGGGCGCAACACAAATTTTCAATCGATGAATATCTCATTTCACATTTAGTGAACTTTTTGCTGAGATAATATATCGCCTTTTCTTTCCTTCCTGACTCATCATGTTGGCCAAGCACACATCCCATGAAATTATTGAATACTGACAAATACAGTATCAATGGTCTATCTGGATTAGGTGGAGACAAGATCATGCTCGATGATATTGTTTGACTTTGTCGAATGCTTTCTGGCACTCATCGTCCCATACACCCTGGTTGTGTTTCTTTAGAAGATGAAATATGGGATCACATTTCTTAGTTAATATTGAAATAAACCGAGTAATATAATTTAATTTTCCAAGAAAGCCTCAAACTTCCTTTTAAGTACGTGGTGGAGGCAATTCTTGTATTGCTTTGACCTTGTTTGAGTCAACTTCAATTCCTCTCTCGCTAACCACAGAACCCAATAATTTCCCCGATCGAGCTCCAAAAGTACACTTTGTCGGGTTGAGCTTCAACTGAAATTTTCTTAATCTCAGAAAAAATTTCTTTAAAACCTCAATGTGCTCCTTTTTTGTTCGATATTTGGAAATCATATCATCAACATATACTTCAATCTCTTTGTGCATCATGTCATGAAATAAAGTTACCATGGCCCTTTGATATGTCGCCCCTGCATTCTTCAGTCCAAATGACATTACTTTATAACAAAAGGTACCCCACAAAGTTATGAAGGTAGTTTTCTCCATATCCTCAGGGTGCATCTTGATCTGATTATATCCCGAAAAACCATCCATGAAGGAAATCAATGAGTATCCCGCTGTATTATCCACCAACGTGTCAATATGAGGCAAAGGGAAATTGTCCTTTGGGCTAGCTTTATTTAAGTCCCTATAATCTACACACATCCAGACCTTTCCATCCTTCTTCGGAACAGGAACAATGTTGGCAACCCATTCTGAGTATTTGACCACTTGTAGAAATTCAGCATCAAACCGTTTCTTGACTTCCTCCTTTATTTTTAACACCACATCAGGCCTCATCCTTCGTATCTTTTACTGAACTAGCTTGCACTCTTCTCTTATAGGGAGACGATGCACCACAATATCAGTACTTAGCCCAGGAATATCTTGATATGACCATGCAAAGGCGTCCTTGAATTTTCGTAGTAACTCAACAAGGTCTTGTCTTGTTTCTTCGGCTATATGTGTTCTGATTTTGACAACCTTTCCTTCCTTCAAGGCTATGTTCTCTACCTCCTCTTCATGGGGTAAGATCTGTTTCTCCTCTTGCTTTACCATTCTTAACAAATCTAGAGATAAATCACAATTTCGGTCACCTTTAAAATCCCGAGATTCCTCTAAACACATGTCTTGCTCAAAATGAACCTCTGGGTCTATACTATTATTGCTCATGTCATTGATATCTAGGGACCTCTGGTAGGTATAAAGAATAAATGAATTCGAGAACAAGTATTTATGGTATGAATGAGAATAAAAATTTTTGGATGAAATTAGAAAATCAAAAGAATGAAATAAAATGAAAGAATATCTTATCAAAGATGTATTTTATTGAAACAACAATTTCTGAACATGAGCCTATTTCACAAAAAGAAATCTTATTGTTCCTAGGCTAAAAAACAACAATAGCGTTCTGAATATTACTCTGTATAATCTCTAAAAACTATAGGAAGTTCCTCTACAGTCCAATTGTTCAAAACGCTTCCAGGTTCATAAGGGCGAATGCCCAACGGGTTTCTTTGTTCAATTCTCTCCTCGTGTATGGCATTAATGTGAGGACTTTCCAATAACCCTCTATCAGGGTGAATTATCCCTTTAGATACGAAAGTCTGGGATATGTGGGGAATGTCATTGATTCGCACTTGACTTCTTCCCCATTCAGCCGTGCTCTTCTTCTTTCCTACTTTTTCTCTATCTTTTTTCTCCTCTGTCTGGCATCTGGGCTAAAACTTAAGCCAAAATGATCTCTTTTCTCTTTCAACAGTGGCACTTGAATCTCTCCTTAAAGATGTCTGCCTAGTCTTTTTTCTGGTAAGGCTCCTTTTTCGATCATCATTAGTAGGCCCATCATCATGGTCTTGGATATCTTAGGCACTGGAACCTTATTCCCCTCCAAAATAAATGTCACATTCATGAACTCTAAAGACTGAAAAGAACACTCAGTTGCTTCTTCACTCGCCTCTAAATATGGCACGTCGTTAGTAATAGTGGCTATGATGTCCTCCTCCGCATTTATAGTGACCAGTCGACTATTCGTCACCAGTTTTAGTTTTTGATGAAGTGATGAAGGCACTGCCCTTGCTGAATGAATCTAAGGCCTTCCCAGCAAGCAATTGTACGAGGGCTTGATATCCATCACTAGAAAATCCACTTCATACATGTTTTGCCCAATCTGCAATGGTATATCCATTCTTCCCATCACTCTTCTCTCGGTGCCATCAAACGCTCTCACTTTGTTCTGGCATGTCTTCATATGAGAACTATCTAGCGGTAACCTCTTTAGCGTCGACAATAGTAAGACATTCAAGGCTGATCCATTGTCAATTAACACACTTGGTAGGGTATATACCCTGCAACGAGTAGTTATGTGTAGGGCCTTGGTCGATCCCATACCTTCAGGTGGAATTTCATCGTCACTGAAGGAAATAAAGTTATCAGCACTTATGTTACTAACCAATCGGTCAAGTTTATTGACAGATATATCTTTAGTCACGTAAGTCTCATTCAGGACTTTCATCAATGCCTTATGATGTACTTTCAAACTTAAAAGTAAGGCTAGCACCGATATACGAGCCAGTTGCTTGCGCAGCTACTCTACCACGTTGTATCCACTGTGCTTTAATAATTTTAAAAATTCTTTAGCCTCTTCCTCCTTCACAGGTTCATTGATAAGGGCGTCAGTCCTTTCTCTGGTTTAACTGTCTCAGTCTTCGATTTCACTGGTTTTGTTCTGACATTTACTGAGTTGTAACGCCTTCCACTTCATGTGTAGAATCCCTCACTTGGACCTCCTTGGAAGTGCTAGCTAAGTTTTCCCCTCTTGGTGTCATTACATTACAGTCGTAATTCCATGGTACCATCTTATTATCCTTGTAAGGAAAGGAAACATGTTTTTGGATTACAACTTTAGGCACCAATTGTGCTCCGCCTTTTGTATTTCTCGGTCGGGAAATTATGATCCTCAGATAATTGACCTTTTGCTTTGTCAATTCTTCTTCAGTTGCACATACATTTCTTTCCTCTAAGCCTTCTTCATAAAAAATCAATTCCTTATTGTCCATAAAGATCTGTATCAGGACCCTAAACTCAATACATTCCTGGATCCTATGTCCCTTTGCTTCGTAGAACTCACAGTAGTTCCTTGGTTCTTCACCTCCTTCTTCAAAACTTGATTCTATCAGTCCCCTTCTTACCATTTCCCTCCAAACCATTCTCAATGGAGTTCTCACTTTCGAGACATCTTCCTTGATTTTTCTCATGACCTTTTCACCGATCGTATTTATCCCCTTATCCCTATGATTAGGTAACGGGTTCTCCGCACTAGGTGTCTCATCAAACTTGACAATCCCCATCTTGATGAGCCTCTCAACTACCTTTTGAAAGTAATGTAGTTTTCTCTCGAATGCCCCGATATTCCCGCATGGTAATCACAGTGAGTGTTTGAGCCATACCATTTAGGATATAGGGGCTACATCGATTTTAGATAGAATAGGGAGACCACATGCACGTCAAATAAACTTTGATAGATCTCCTTATACGTCATTAGGATTGGCGTAAATTAGAGCTTTTCAGAAATTTTTCTTGGGCCTGATTCTTGTCTTGTCGACCCTTGTTGCCCGGCAGTAACTACTTTCGGCTGGCTAACAGTAATTGCCTTTGAGTACCCTATGCTGTTCACCTTATTGTCCTTTTTCCTAAGAGCAGACCTTCTAGTGGTTTCCCCTGCTTCAATCTTTCCACCTCTTATGGCATTTTCTATCATTTCTCCTACCATCACTATATCCGCGAAGCTTTTAGTGGTGCTTCCTATCATATGGGTGATAAATTGTGCCTTCAAAGTGTTGATAAACAGCATGGTGGTTTCCTTCTCTAGGATAGGTGGTTGAATTTGCATGGCAACTTCCTTCCATCTTTGCGCGTATTGCCTGAAGCTTTCATTCGATTTCTTCTCCATGTTTTGCAAGGTGATTCTGTCAGGTGTCATATATGTGACATGATTGTATTGCTTCATGAAGGCTTGGGACAGATCTCTACGAGAGCTAATCCTAGCACGGCGAAGTTGATTGTACCACCTGGATGCTGCCCCCACTAAACTCTCTTAGAAACAATGAATCAAAAGTTGATCATTATTCATATAGCTAGTCATCCATCTACAGAACATAGTGATGTAGGCTTTAGGGCAACTAGTCCCATTGTACTTCTCAAATTCTAGCATCTTAAATTTATGAGGAAGCATGATTGTGTCAAATAGTTGAGTTTTAATATTTATAAAAAGAAAGAATTAGACTAACTATGACAATCAAGTTCATTAGCTCAGTTTTCTCTATCATCAATCTGCAATCTCATCTATATCTATCAGTGCTTGATTGTTTACACTACTTATATAGATCACTTATGTAAGGTTCATTCTCCTTCATTTATGTACATCGATTAAATTAAGCAACATAATTAAGAACAAACTTCGCTTAATTTAACTGATGTGCTTAGGTGGAGGAGGAATAGACCCTACCTAAGAGTAGATCTAGCATAATTGAACTGAGTTGATCAGTGCCTAGAGATAGGTTACTAGATTTTGCTTGATTAGGTGAAACCTAATATGGGAATCCATTAATCGATTTATCGCTTCCTTAGGGGTTATTATAAGAGAACGAGAGTTCCACTAATTAACCTAAGGTTAGACGTTATTCGCTTTGAGAGAGGGATTAATATAGGTTGGGAGTTTCACTGATCAAGCTAAGTAAAGAAATCATATGGTTTGAGGATAAATGATAAGTGAAGTCATAGGTGGATTCTTCTTGAGGGTATCGTCTTCATCAACTGAGTTTTCCTAAAGTCTTTCTCCAATTCATTCTTTTGTCTTTGCATCTAGTTTAGTTTTTTTCATTAGTTTCATAAACCAATCACTCCTTATTTTAGGCTAAATAATAGAAAGAAAGTAAGTAGTAGTACTTTTAGGTTCCCTTGGGTTTGATAAGATATTCTTGCCTAAACTATACTACTGTTCGATAGGTGCACTTACCTCTATCATTGTCATAGTTAGTCTACAAGTTCGATCATTCTTTTATAAATATTAAAACTCGACTGTTTGAGACGATCAAGTTTTTGGCGCCGTTGTCGGGGAACACTAAAATATTATGAAAGCTCTATTTTTATTACTTTAGCCAATTTTTTATTACAACTTTTTTATTATTATTATTTTTTTATTATTATTATTTTAACTTTGCTAATTTTTTTTCCTTTATTTTGCTTTTGGCAGAAATTTTAGTCTACAGAAAAGATGGCACTGAATAATTATCGGTGGCAAGTCATGAGGACAATTCCTACTAAAATGTACCGGTGTCTTCAACCTGCACGTGGTCACCGGTTATCTAATCGCTAGAGATGATGAATAAAAAGATTGATGATTGGTATAGTCCCTAGTAGGTACATCCAGAAGTACTATATGATTTGAATCTAGGAGGTGTGGCGAATCCTGAGTACCCACCCACGGATGTGGCATGGGAAATGAGCAAGCTTACTATATAGGTAACTATTATAGATATCAAAATAATTTTTATAGTGACACTTATAATGTAGGTTGGAAGTACCATCCCAATTTCTCGTGGGATGATCAAAATAGCCAAAGATCGAAACTTCCTCCAGATTTTCAACAACAACCTCACCAACAAGAAGAGGAGCCAAATCTTGAAGAGATGTTGATGAAATTCATGGCAGCCACAGATTCTCATTTCCAAAAGACTGAAGCGGCACTTGATGAACAACAAAAATCGATCAAAGGGATCGAGAATCAAGTTGGAGAACTTACTAGGTCAATGGGACATCTCGCAAAGCTAATGTCGAACGACCGCTAGGACGCCTACCAAGTAACACCGAGGTTAACCCAACAGAGCAAATTCAAGCCATCTCACCAAGACAAGAAGGGGTTAGATGAACCAAACTCAATACAAGAAAACAAGGTAGACAAAGGTAAGGTAGAGGTAACACAAGAAAAGTCAAAACTGGTAATCAAGAAGTACCAACCTCGATACCTTATCCTCAAGTAATGAAAAAGAGGAGAGAGAAGCTTGGTAAGTTTCTTAAACTCTTAAAGAAATTACATATTAACTTTCTTCTTGAAGCTCTTTTTCGATGCCAAACTCGAGGAAATCTTTAAGACAACTCTTGACAAACAAATGCAAATTAGACAAGGAGCACCATGTGGAATTAAACGCAGCATGCTCAGCAATGTTACGTAACGTACTACCACGTAGCAAAAAGACATAGGAGTTTTACAATTCCATGTTTAATTGGTAGTTTATCTATTGATAATGCTTTAGCTGATTTAGGTCAAGCATCAATGTTATGCCTTATAAAATGTTTAAACAACTAGGTCTAGGGAAACCTGCATAAACTAGGATGAGCATTCATTAATCGATAAAACTATCAGAATTCCTAGGGGTATAGTAGAAAATGTTCTAATCAAAATTGATAAATTCATATTCCTAGTAGATTTTGTTGTCTTATACATGAATGAGGACAATTCAATTCCTTTAATTTTAGGAAAACCCTTTCTAGCAACTACCAGGACTAAAATTGATGTTGGTACAGGAGACTCATTCTTCGTGTAGGTGACAAATCAATTAGTCTACAAGCTTTTGACTCGGCCAGGACATCAAGTGATGAAGGTGAGAAAGTAAATTTAGTTGATAATCAATTTGTTCAACTTTCACCACAGGAAACACCACAAGGCTACAAACTTGAGTCGAATCATGGGCCCCAAGCCGTACAAGCTCATAATAGTGAATTGTTAGTGGAACCAAGCCCAAGGGAAGAACCTGTGGTAAGAAAAGGTAAGGTTGAGGTGTGCCATGATTTACCAAAATCGGCAATTACAGAGTACCAACCTCGTGTGCCATATCCCGATGCAATAAAGAAAGATCACATAGAGGAAGAATTCGGTGAACTCACACTTCATGTAGATGACGAAACAATCACTCTTCAAGCTCTTAACTTAGCTAGGACATCGAGTAATAAAGGTACGAACATTAATTCTATTGATAATCATTGGTTCAACCTTCTTTATAGGAAGCATCACGAAATCACTTAGCTGAACTAGATCTTAGACCTCGTGCCAACAAAGAAGAAATACATAAGGAACAAAGCCTTAGGGTTGACAAACTAAAAGGGCAGGAAACACAAATCAAAGAGGAACAGAACCACACAAAGTGAAACCAAGGAGCCCCAGACGAGCTGATAGGAATAATGAATCACTTCAAATTAGGAGATCAAGTATTGTTGAATAAGGAAGACCTCGAATCACCAATTCGCACCTCAAGACAAATGAAGAAATCACTTTTGAGGTACTTAATGTCTTCCTATACTGACACAAATGAGGACAAAGAATCCTAAATTTGACACTTTTGAGGTAAACATTACTCGACTTAAACTGAAACACCCCAAACCCGACCCAAAAAGCCTGACCAGATTTTATATGTTCCTCGAGTAAAACTTTAGCAAATTCTCGCTTTGTTTAAGAAAAACTTGATGATTTTGAAAAAAACAGATTAACTTAAAGATCGGGTTGAAATCAAATTGTAAAGTAAATTTGTATCTTCTTAAAACATTATTTTAAGAGAAATTAATAAGTTAAAAGAAAACCAAATTTAATGAAAATTTATTAATATTGTGAAAATATATTTTGTTTTCAAAAGCAGTTTAAATTATTTATCAAAACCATTTAGTTATTTAATTAATAATTGTTCATGGCGTAATAAAAATAAATCCAAACACAAAATTAAAAAGCAGTTCATAGTGGCCTTATTACATAAAAATAGCAAAACTCATAATAAATTCTAAATAAGTTTAATAAGTTTAATTTGGAAAATCTCCAAAATACTTTGTTTGAGCATTGGCCACCACGTAATCCTCTTGACCCGATCCATCGCTTAAGAGTCATCTGAAAAATTTTCCCACAAAAGGGTGAGTCATAAACTCAATGTGTAACACATACATTAAAAGCCCATTTGATCATAGCCTTAAAGCCCATTAATTACACATATAGCCATGGGCCCATTTAAGTCATATTTAGCCCAAAAGCCCATTTTCATAGCAGATTAAATAATAATCATTTAAAATCACATGGATATGTACATATAATGGAATGCAAACTCGCCCACCTAAATATCCATCCGCACACACCACCCGCACCAACCAAACACACGTGGGGATTACTAAATCGACCCTCCATCCGCTACACACCATCGAAGGCGATTGTTGCAGTCAACATGCACATCGCCTTATAATTTTGTGGCAAAGCCACTGCATAAATGTGACCAAGTCACCAGATTCACATATGTGACCAAGTCACTTGGATTATGTGGTAAAACCACCGTAATACTTCCCTTTATCAATTTTACCCATATGCCCATGCACATACATATTATTCAGGTTTTCATGCCATTTACCCCAAAATCATAACAAAATCATATTTATCTCACAATTATGCATATAGCAAAATTAACAAAATATTGGGGTAAACATACCTGAATATTGTATACCACTGAATGGTATCCACAATCAATATCAAATATATTGTCATATAAATCACATTTAATAAAGATCTATGAGATTTTATTGTAAGGTTACACACCTTATGACTGTGAGAACGATACCTTCCCGCTCGTCAAAACCTAGTTAATTATCACACTTGATTAGTATACACGATTACTAATAAAACTATACTATTGATGAGAGATCTACATCCTTACCCTTGGATTCTCAAACAACCGTTATTTGTGGTTTTTCTCCGCTAGATGGATCAAAACCCACTAATAACACACCAACGAAAAGTGGTTCGATTGTACGCACGACTTCAAATAATCGATCTTCATTAGCAGAGGGTCCACAACCCGGTGGTAAATCTCTTATCGCCGATACAACCCTTCGTTTGAAGTTTGAGGGTATAATAGTGCCTCCTTTCTTCCAAACACTCCGTACTGCTCTTTTCAAACCTATCTTGTTAGTCTCAAAATCACCCCTAAAATAAAGTTAGTTAATAAACTATATAAAAGAATTGATATAACCAACAGTGATGTTCTTACCTTGGATGATTTCGAAAGGTTTCCCTTAAAATGTTGGTTCCAAAAAGATTCTTAAAAATCCCTTCCAAGGATTCGGCCTAGAGAGAAAAGAAAAAATAAGAGAACTATGTTTCTAAATCGGTTATAATAAAAGGAGATAAGAAAACAATTGACAAAAAGTCTTACTTGCCCACTTGAAGATTCGACCTTGAACAAAAGAAGAAAAGAAATGATGATTGACTTGAACAAAAGAAGAGAAAATATGGTGCTTTGGCTATGGTGGTTTTGGGTTTCCAACAAAAGAAAAGAAAGATTTAGATGAAAAGAAAGGTGATTTGGTTTGACAAAAGAGAAAGAAAGTATGTTGATTTTGGTTTTGGTAGAAGGTAGTTTTGGTTGAGAGTGAAGAATAAAGAAAAATGAAAAGAGAAAGAAAGAGAAAAGGAAGAAAAGATGATGATAATGATGATTTCCAAAAGAAAGAGATGAGTTTAGGGACTTAGGTGCATTCGCCAAGAGGGAAAAAGTGAAGAAAATAGGTTTATGATCTTTGGTATTTTCGGTTACAAAGAGGATGAAAGATGTTTTGTTTAGAGAAAAGAAACTAAAAGACTTTTCAAACCGAAATGGCAAATTGCAAATGACCAAAAGAAGAGAAAAGACTTCTCTTTGTGTAGATAAGCATTCGGCTAGGAAGGGAGCTTTTGGAGAAAATGAGAAAGATACACAAAATGTTAGAATTTGGCCAACTATCACTCCCCTAATCCATTGTCAAATTCACCAACATGTATGCCAACATAATCCCCTTTTCCTCCACATTTCTTCCCATTAATCCTATGTTTCCTAACACAATTAAGCCTTCTCCTTAGCCCCTAAAGTCGATTAGGTTCATGGTCAAATGACCATGAAAAAGCTTCTATAACATTGTCCTTTCTTCAAGCCTTTTGTCACCCTATCTTACCATCCTTTCATTATTCCATGCCATATCTTCTAGCTTACCTTTTCATATGGTCTACTAACCAAAATTAAAAGATGCTCATTCATTCTAGAATGATCTTGGCCGACACTATAGGAAAGAAAACAAAAAAAATTAAAATTCTTTCATTTGCTAGCTAGGGATTCGAACTCTCTCCTCATGCATTCACTCATGTCTGCTACCACTTTGCCAAATGACTTATTATGCTTTAAACCTCTTGTCAATATTTCTTAAAGCCTATCTTGCTTAGCTCCATCTTAATTATTAAAAATTTAATATATCACTAAGCATTCACTTAATTAATGAAGTTCAAAAATAAACTTCCAAAACACACTCAATCATATTTAAGCATGCAACAACATTCAATTAAGTAGAGATACATAACCCCTAATTATCAGGATGTTACAGTTCTACCCCCTTAAAATAATTTCATCTTCGAAATTACCTGGCTAGAACAAGTGAGGGTATTGATGTCGGATCGTTTCCTCCGGTTCCCACGAAGCTTCTTCTGATCCATGATTATGCCATAATACTTTGACGAGAGGAACCGATTTTCTCAGTAAAACCTTTACATCCCGCTCCAGGATTTGAATTGGCTCCTCTTCATAGGACAAATCTGGTCTTAATTCCACCTCCTCAACTAGCACTACATGAGATGGATCCGACCAGTAACGGCGTAACATTGAAACATAGAACACATCATGTATTTGCTTCAACTCCGAAGGCAAATCTAACTGATATGCCACAGATCCGACCCGCTTCATAACCCGATAAGGTCCAATGAACCTGGGACTTAACTTCCGTTTGCGACCAAATCTCATCACCTTTTTCCAAGGTGAGACCTTTAGGAATACTTGATCCCCCATAGCAAACTTTATTTCTTTCCTCTTAAGATCTGCGTACGACTTTTGTTTGTCAGATGCTTCCTTTAACCGAGCCCGATTACCTTAACCTTTTCTTCGATTCAGCCACTATTTCTGGACCCAAAATCTGACGTTCCCCTAATTCTGTCCAACACGTAGGAGTGCGACACTTTCGTCCATATAGTGCTTCATATGGTGCCATCCGAATACTGACTTGGTAACTGTTATTGTACGCAAATTCTGCTAACGGTAAGAACTCTTCCCAACTTCCCCTGAAATCCATCACACGTCCCCTTAACATATCTTCTAAGATTTGGATTACTTATTCATACCGCCGTCGACCGTGGATGAAATGTCGATCGAATCCAACTGTGCCCAAAGCTTGATGTAATGCTTTCCAAAATCGAGACGTAAACCTCGGATCCCTATCTCAAATAATTGACACCGCACTCCATGCAATCTCACAATCTCACCACATATAACTTTGCCAATTTACGCAAAGAGTAATCAACCAAATGGGATAAAATGTGCGATTTCATTAATCGGTCCACTATTACCCATTCGAGTCTTTCTTAGTAGGCGTAAGAGGAAGCCCACTAACAAAGTCCATGGTGATTCTCTCCCACTTCCATCATGGAATCTTTATCGGCTAAAGCAATCCTCGAAGGTACTTGATGTTCAAACCTTGACTTGTCGACACATTAAGCGATTCCTACAAACTCCAGTAACTTCCCGCTTAAGATCAAAGCCACCAAAACCGATCTCGCAAGTCTCGATATAACTTACTTCCTCCAGATGCATAGCATAAGGGCTACTATGCGACTCTAAAGAATCTTTTGCCTCAACCCCTGATTCCTCGGCATACAGATTTTACCTTTGAAACACAATACCCCATCGCTGTTAATACCATAATCTTCCAATTCCCCATTCTGTACCTGCCGTAGCTTTACACTCAGATCTTCGTCTACTAACTTCCTCTCTTTCACTTGACTCAACCATGTCGGCCTAACTTGTAATTCTGCCAATAAGCTTCCGTCATCGTAAAGACTAAGATGTGCAAACATCGCCCTTAAATCTGACACCACTTTCTGACTTAGAGCGTCTGCCACCACATTCGCCTTGCCCGGGTGGTACTCGATAGAACAGTTGTAGTCTTTCAATAATTCTATCCGCCTTCGCTGCCTTAAATTCAGTTCTTTCTGAGTCAGTAGATATTTCAGACTCTTGTGGTCCGTGTATATCACTGACTTTTCCCCGAATAAATAATGTCTCCAAACTTTAAGAGTAAGACTACAGCTACCAACTCTAAATCATGCACCGGGTAATTAACCTCGTGCGGTCTCAACTGCCGACACGCATACGCAACTACCTTCCCATCTTGCATCGTAACACATCCTAATCTCGTATGAGAAGCGTTATAATACACGCATTTAAATCCTTTCCGCCTCAGTTGAATCAAAACTGGAGCTTCAGTCAAAACCCTCTTAAGCTTCTCAAAGCTCTCTTTCTGTTTATCGACCGCAACGAAAGGTACCTCCTTTCTCAATAATTTCGTTAAAGTGTAGCTATCGATGAGAATCCTTCGACAAATCTTCTCAGTAGTAGCCTGTTAATCCCAAGAAACTGCGAACCTCAATTACGGACTTAGGTGGTTTCCAATCTAGTACAGCCTCAATCTTCTGAGGATCCACCCTTATCCCTTCCGCAGACACCACATGGCCTAAAAACGTGACTTCCTTCAGCCAAAATTCACACTTGTCAATTTAGCATATAGCTTCTTTTCCTTAAAACTTGCAACACAATCCGAGATGCTTATCATGCTCCATTTCGCACTTAGAATACACCGTAATGTCGCCTATGAACACCACGATTTAACCGATCCAAGTAGGTTGGAAAATCCGGCTCATCATATCCATGAACGCTGTTGGGCGTCATTCAATCCGAATGGCATTACGTAAATTCATAATGCCCATATCTAGTTCGTAAAGTCGTCTTATGGATATCCGCTTCTTTCACCTTAAGTCGATGACACCCCAACCTTATATCAATCTTTGAGAATACCGCTCCTTTAAGTCGATCGAACAAGTCGTCGATCCTCGGCAAAGGGTACTTGTTCTTAATGGTCACTTATTCAACCGCCGTAGTCTATACACATCCTCATCGATCCGTCCTTCTTCTTCACAATAGGACCGGTGCTCCCCATGGAGACACACTAGGTCGGATAAATCCACGATCAAGCAACTCCCGAATCGAGCCTTAAGCTCAACTAACTCCTTCTGCCATTCTATATGGAGTAATAGAATCGGCGCTGTTCGTGCAATAATTCAATTTCAATTCTACCTCTCGGTCCGGAGGCAATCCCGCGATTCTTTCAAAAACATCTACAAATTCATTCACATTCCCGACTTCTTCAATAGATTACCTCTTTAGCCTCCAAGGCACTCACCAACATCGTAAAGGCTACACATCCCTTTCTAACCATCTTTTTGCCTTAAGAACGGATACTACATTAGATAAGTAGTTCCGTCTCTCGCCCATCACTACAACTTCTTTGTCATCAATAGTTTTTAATGACATCCGCTTAGCAGCACAATCCACATTTGCACGATACTTCACTAGCCAATCCATGCCTAAGATCAGGTCAAATTCCCCGAATGGCAACTCCATTAAATCAGCCAAAAACTGCGTCCCTTGAACTTCTAAAGGCACTTTCTTAAAAAGTTTGTCTATTACTATTGTCTGTCCTAAAGGACTAAGTACAGTCATCTTCCTAGGTACAGTCTCAGAAGTCACATGCAAAGTTTTAGATACTTCACTAGCGATATATGAGTGAGTTGACCCTATATCTATCAAAGCAATAAAGGGCAACCTGTAAATCGAAATGTACCGTGATAACATCAAAAGGCCACTATCCTTTCTCATGACGAATCGCATATACCAGACTTGGTCTGTCTCGCCTCGAGCTACCACGCCTCGCTCAAGTTTCACGACCTCCGCGTAACCATTACCCTTCCATTTGGACCACGGCCCTTTATCTATCATTGTCATCGCCTCTGCCGACTGATTAACGCCTCGACCTGTTTGGCGATTCTTATCTGAATTCTTTAGGAAATCCTTGATCATATGGTCTTTAGATCCGACTTGAAACATCCCCGGCCTTTTTCCAACATTCTCCGTGCATCTTCCCACATTGAGCACAAGCACGATGTTGTCCACCAGAAGTGATCAACGACTTCATGCCCATCATTTCTTGGTTTCTTCCGAAAATTTCTGATGACCTCAAGACCCAAAGCTCCTCTTATTCTTATTCGCCTCTGTCCTGCTTGCTCTCTCTCACCGCTTAACTTCTTCAACTATTCTTGCCCTTTCCACTAAGATTGCAAAGTCTCTTTCCCAGTGCAGAGCAATCATCACTCGCAGTTCATCTCTAAGTCCATCCTCAAATCGACACACCGCTTATATTCAAGAGCCACTATCCTCCGCATATCGGCTAAGTCGCAAAATTCGCTTCATATTCACTATCGACTTATTTCCTTGCACTAGATTCAGAAATGCCTTTCTCTGGGAGTCGATGTAGCTAGCTCCAACATATTTTCCTTCAAATTTAACTTTAAAATACCCCCAATCCACTCGATCCACAGGGGTACTCTCCTTGATAGTGAGCCACCACTGGTAGGCCTCATCACGGAGTAGTGAAACAACACCTTTCAGCTTTTCTTCAGCAGTGCAGTCTAAATCGTCCATGATCCTTTCGACCGCCTCCAACCAGTACTCCGCTACATTTGGGGCTACTCCAGATACTCCCCTAAAAACCTTAGCTCCATTTGATCTTAGTCTCTCAGCTACTAACTTTCGAGACCCATTTCCAGTACTAGCTTCTGCTACTCGTTCCAATACTCGAAGCACAGCTTGTGATACTGGGTCACCTCCTCCATTTTGCTCTTGAAAATCCACCCCAACAGCCAGTGGTGGAGCTTTATTTTTGGAACCTTGACCAGATCTAACTGGTTTCGACACAGCCATTCTTCCTCTTCCACGTCCACGACGATCACGTCCCCTAGAACTCATGTCTACTACGTGTCTTATCTGTTTTTACGAAAAAGTCTTATGTATTAGAGTCTTTTCACTTCTTATTAAAAGAAAGTTTTATGCAATAGATATTCAATGGTTTTTCGGTAGTAGCACACATACACCTAGGGTTCATGTCTCTAAAGTATAATTTCCTTAGGTTCATCACTTTAGAATATCATACACTCACATCACTTTATCAACAAAAAGTACTTACCTGATGGATCTGGGTCGAGAACTTCGGGTGCCATGCTTCTATAAAACCATTTAACTTAAGAAAATTTTCAAAAAGTCATTTGGGCTAAATTTTGAAAACGTTGTGGGCTTCATAACCCAAGGCCAAGAGTTTAAAACTGGGCTCTGATACCAAGTTGAAACACCCCAAACCCGGCCTAAAAAGCTTGACCGGATTTGATATGTTCCTCGAGTAAAACTTTAGCAAATTCTCGCTTTGTTTAAGAAAAACTTGATGATTTTGAAAAAAATAGATTAACTTAAAGATCGGGTTGAAATCAAATTGTAAAGTAAATTTGTATCTTCTTAAAACATTATTTTAAGAGAAATTAATAAGTTAAAAGAAAACCAAATTCAATGAAAATTTATTAATATTGTGAAAATATATTTTGTTTTCAAAATAGTTTAAATTATTTATCAAAACCATTTAGTTATTTAATTAATAATTGTTCATGGCGTAATAAAAATAAATCCAAACACAAAAATTAAAAGCAGTTCATAGTGGCCTTATTACATAAAAAAAGCAAAACCCATAATAAATTCTAAATAAGTTTAATAAGTTTAATTTGGAAAATCTCCAAAATACTTTGTTTGAGCATTGGCCACCACATAATCCTTGCTGACCCGATCCATCACGCTAAGAGTCATCTGAAAAATTTTCCCACAAAAGGGGTGAGTCATAAACTCAATGTGTAACACATATATTAAAAAGCCCATTTGATCATAGCCTTAAAGCCCATTAATTACACATATAGCCATAGGCCCATTTAAGTCATATTTAGCCCAAAAGCCCATTTTCATAGCAGATTAAATAATAATCATTTAAAATCACATGGATATGTACATATAATGGAATGCAAACCTGGCCCACCTAAATATCCATCTGCTACACACCACCCGTACCAACCAAACACACCGTGGGGATTACTAAATCGACCCTCCATCCGCTACACACCATCAAGGCGATTGTTGCGGTCAACATGCACATCGCCTTATAATTTTATGGCAAAGCCACTGCATAAATGTGACCAAGTCACCAGATTCAAAATATGTGACCGAAGTCACCAGATTCACATATGTGACCGAAGTCACCGGATTATGTGGTAAAACCACCAGAATACTTCCCCTTTATCAATTTTACCCATATGCCCATGCACATACATATTATTCAATTTTCATGCCATTTACCCCAAAATCATAACAAAATCATATTTATCTCACAATTATGCATATAGCAAAATTAACAAAATATTGGGGTAAACATACCTGAATATCGTATACCACTGAATGGTATCCACAATTAATATCAAATATATTGTCATATAAATCACATTTAATAAAGATCTATGAGATTTTATTGTAAGGTTACACACCTTATGACTGTGAGAATGATACCTTCCTGCTCGTCAACACCTAGTTAATTATCACACTTGATTAGTATACACTATTACTAATAAAACTATACTATTGATGAGCGATCTACATCCTAACCCTTGGATTCTCGAACAACCGTTATTTGTGGTTTTTCTCCGCTAGATGGATCAAAACCCACTGATAACCCACCAATGAAAAGTGGTTCGGTTGTATGCATACGACTTCAAATAATCGATCTTCGTTAGCAGAGGGTCCACAACCGGTGGAAAATCTCTTATCGCCGATCACCCTTCGCTTGAAGTTTGAGGGTATAATGATTGCCTCCTTTCTTCCAAACACTCCGATCGCTTCTTTTCGAACCTATCTTGTTAGTCTCAAAATCACCCCTAAAATAAAGTTAGTTAATAAACTATCTAAAAGAATTGATATAACCAAAAGTGATGTTCTTACCTTGGATGATTTCAAAGGTTTCCTTTAAAACGTTGGTTCCAAAAGATTCTTAAAATCCTTCCAAGGATTCGCCTAGGAGAGAAAAGAAAAATAAGAGAACTATGTTTCTAAATCTGTTATAATAAAAGGAGATAAGAAAACAATTGACAAAAAGTCTTACTTGCCCACTTGAAGATTCAAACCTTGAACAAAAGAAGAAAAGAAATGATGATTCGGCTTGAACAAAAGAAGAGAAAATATGGTGCTTTGGCTATGGTGGTTTCGGGTTTCCAACAAAAGAAAAGAAAGATTTAGATGAAAAGAAAGGTGATTTGGTTTGACAAAAGAGAAGGAAAGTATGTTGATTTTGGTTTTGGTAGAAGGTAGTTTGGTTGAGAGTGAAGAAGAAAGAAAATGAAAAGAGAAAGAAAGAGAAAAGGAAAAAAGATGATGATAATGATGATTTCCAAAAGAAAAGAGATGAGTTTAGGGACTTAGGTGCATTCGCCAAGAGGGAAAAGTGAAGAAAATAGGTTTATGATCTTTGGTATTTTCGGTTACAAAGAGGATGAAAGATGTTTTGTTTAGGAGAAAAGAAACTAAAAAGACTTTTCAAACCGAAATGGCAAATTGCAAAATGACCAAAAGAAGAGAAAAAGACTTCTCTTTTGTGTAGATAAGCATTCGGCTAGGAAGGGAGCTTTTGGAGAAAATGAGAAAGATACACAAAATGTTAGAATTTGGCCAACTATCACCCCCCTAATCCATTGTCAAATTCGGCCAACATGTATGCCAACATAATCCCCCTTTTTCCTCCACATTTCTTCCCCATTAATCCTATGTTTCCTAACACAATTAAGCCTTCTCCCTTAGCCCCTAAAGTCGACTAGGTTCATGGTCAAATGACCATGAAAAAGCTTCCATAACATTGTCCTTTCTTCAAGCCTTTTGTCCCCCTATCTTACCATCCTTTCATGATTCCATGCCATATCTTCTAGCTTACCTTTTTCATATGGTCTACTAACCAAAATTAAAAAGATGCTCATTCATTCTAGAATGATCTTGGCCGACACTATAGGAAAGAAAACAAAAAAAAATTAAAATTCTTTCATTTTCTAGCTAGGGGATTCGAACCTCTCTCCTCATGCATTCACTCATGCACCATTACCACTTTGCCAAATGACTTATTATGCTTTAAACCTCTAGTCAATATTTCTTAAAGCCTATCTTGCTTAGCTCCATCTTAATTATTAAAAATTTAATATATCACTAAGCATTCACTTAATTAATAAAGTTCAAAAATAAACTTCCAAAACACACTCAATCATATTTAAGCATGCAACAACATTCAATTAAGTAGAGATGCATAACCCTTAATTATCAGGATGTTACATAAACTATATATCCATAACCAAAGTGATCGCATGAGAAAGGATTTTCACCTCCTCAAACCATCATGACCATACGAATGAGAGGTAAAGTCTAGCTAAGACTATAAACGAGCACTTATCGGGAGGCAACCCGAGCACTAACCCCATTTTTACTTTTTTTTTATTTTTATTTTTATTTTTTTCTTTTCTTTTTCTTTTTAGCACCTAACCATAAACTAACCAAAGAACAGATTTCTAGGCCACATGGCCCTACACACGGGCGTGCCCGTGGCCGTGTGGAAGCCAGGGGATGAACCATGGGTGTGTTAGTAGCCGTGCACGACATAAAAAATTTCTTTTCCCAACAAGGGTGGCGATAATAGTCCACGCCTGTGCCGACACCCCGTGCGAGGTTACTGACTTGTCAAGCACGGGCTAAACACGGCCGTGCCTTTCAACCGTGCCAACATTCTGACTTATCAAACACGGGAGGAGCACGCGATTAAATGACTGTGTGAAGAAAAACAGGCGTGCCATGACACCCACAACCCTGCCCAAACACCCTAAATTCGTTCAAAATTCAAAATCCCAAAACATGGGCTGCATCTCTATTTAAACCTCATTCTCCATTTTTCTAGTTGTCTTTCATTTTCCATTATTTATTTTTGTTTTTATTTTATTTCATCATTATTTTTTACTTTACTTTATTTTATTTTCTTCTTCTTATTCTTTATGGCATTTAGATTTGGCTTAGGATACAATAAAACCAAGCCGGCTACTTCGAGGATTCAATTTCAAACGGTTCGAGACGCTTCCCCACGTTCACCTCCAATCTTATCCGGTTTCTTTTCATAAACTTCATCCAAAAATTCAGGAAGTGTTACTTCTCCCTTTCTCTTTTGATTTTATTATTACATAATTGTTTATCTATCTTTGTACATTGAGGGCAATGTACATCTTAAGTGTGGGGGGTTAAAAGTACCTAACTTTTTGCATAATTCTCAATTTAATGCCTAATTTTTCATTATTCTCAAAAATCCTGAATTATAAACTTGTTCGAAAGTATTTTTCTCATATTACTAATTAGGATGAAATTTCTAATGATTTATGATTATTATTGATATGTTTTAGAGTAAGTCATTGATAATTGTGCATTGATGATTAAATTTGAAGAATACTAGAGAATCAAGCATGATAAGCCTACTTTCTAAAAATTAAAATTGATAGGTTGTTGAACTGAATTTGAGTATTACTTTGACGTTTGAATTTACAGGGATTGAGGTCAAACACACCCATAATTTTTGTGAGATTTTGAGCCTTATAGAGCATATATTCTTTTTTGTGCTCACTTTATTGATTATGAGTGTGTCAACTTTGAACTGTTATTCTAGAACTTGCCTCGTTTATACATGTCGAGACCACACTTTTGATTTGATATACAGAGATGATAAAGGCACATAGGATTTAACCCACTTACTCCATAAAAAGCCTACCTTCACAAATTAATCCCTAGTGAACCCCGTTGAATCCTAACAACCTTTTTGTTGACTCACCCACTAATATTAACCCAAAACCCCTTTGTATTTGTTATCACCCTTTCTTTGAGGTTTGATTTGATTAAATTACCGAATTATATTAGTTCAGTAGTTATATTTATCATTTATGATGTAATAATTTAGTTTGTTCTTAAAAAAAAAACCCCAAGTATATTCAATATTAGTAGTATATAAAAGAGCTTAGAGCATTTAAACTCTAATTATTGAAGAAAAACTCAGATTAAAGTATTATCAAATTTTAAGTGATGAAAATACTCTTTATCATAAAGTAATTATCAATAATGGTATTATTAGTTTTCATTCGATGTAAATATTCATATTTAGTTCATTGTTTCTAGTTAGGTATTTGTCAAGTCAGTCTCAATTTTAACTTTCTAATTCAGCCTTTATCCACACCTTTTAACCCAAGCCCCGTTACAACCCTAATTAAAGAACTTTTGATTTGTGTATCATCTCATATACAATGGTGGAGACTTGATTTTCAAGCAAGCCTATGGGGTTAACTTTTCAGGTTTGACTTATGAGTGCTTATTCTTGAACCTTAAACACTTCGAGTGATTTGAGTGAATCTTTTGTGAGGATGTCAATCCTTGTCAGTTTTGAATTAAAGGTAATTATTCAGATAAGGGAGACACCTATGTTTTCGTACTACAAAGGTATGACTTATCGTGATTGAATCTTTAGGACACTTTGAGTTGAATTATCCATGTATAAATTATCTATGAATTATGATGAGACATTGTCGATAGGAATTATGAATTATGGAAAGTTTGTTTTAATTGTAAGTTGAGAATTTTGCTTGAGGATAAGCAAAAGCTTAAGTGTGGGGGTATTTGATAAACCATAAAAGTAACATATTTTAATCCCACATTTAGTATGCTTTTGGATAATTTAGCCCTTGATTTATATAAAAAGGTGCTCTTAATCCTTTCTTTTCATGTCTTATACTCAGGAAAGCACCTAAGGATAAAAAGAACGTAAAACGGGCTTAAAACGGATCAAATTGCGCCAACCCAAGAAATCGACACGGCTTGGACTTCAAGTCACATAGCCGTGCCTCGTCAAATTACTTCACACGACCATGCCACGATTTACACGGTCGTGCCCTAATCGACAGAATCGAGACACGACCTGAAGATGATTTACACGGGCATGTGCCATGGCCGTGCTCCTGCCATGGGAATGAGCAATTTCATTCGAATTTGGATGCTTGAAGCCAAAGAAACACATTCCTAAGTCTACTTAAACATCCTAGGAGGAATTCTACTTGAATTAGGATACTTAGGAGCCAAGTAAAGCATCTCAAAGCCTATATAAACACCCAAGGTAGCAACTAAAAGGGAGTTCTACAGGAAAAAATGAGCGATTTTTTGCGCGAGGCTTTTACCGAAGCTTTCATATTTTAGGGAATCACTTGAAGATAGCCAGTTGATCCATCTCAAGAAGCCAGAACTCTATTCAAGACGGAGGATCTCTCTTTCAATTCCTTCAGGGAGTTTTAGGGATTTCTTATGTTTTGCTTTATATTTTCTCTTAAGATGTTTTCTTATTTAGTTTTGAACTAAACCCTTCAGATACCTGAAGGGGATGAAACCTATGATGGATTTTTTATTTGATTTCTAAATTATAAGATAAATACTTAGTTTGTTCTTAATTATGTTGCTTAATTTAATCCGATGTGCTTAGGTGGAGGAGGAATAGACCCTACCTAAGAGTAGATCTAGCATAATTGAGCGGAGTTGATCGGGCGCCTAGAGATAGGGTTACGAGATTTTACCGGATTAGGGTGAAACCTAAAATGGGAATCCATTGATCGATTTACTGCTTCCTTAGGGGGTTATTATAAGAGAATGAGAGTTCCACTAATTAACCTAAGGTTAGACGTTATTCGCCTTGAGAGGGGGTTTAATATAGGTTAGGGAGTCTCACGGATCAAGCTAAGTAAAGAAATCATATGGTTTGAGGAATAAATAATAAGTGAAGTCATAGGTGGATTCTTCTTGAGGGTATCGTCTTCATCAACTGAGTTTTCCTAAAGTCTTTCTCCAATTCATTCTTTTGTCTTTGCATCTAGTTTAGTTTTTTTCATTAGTTTCATAAACCAATCACTACATATTTCAGGCTAAATAATAGAAAGAAAGTGAGTAGTAGTACTTTTAGGTTCCCTTGGGTTCGATAAGATATACTTGCCTAAACTATACTACTGTTTGATAGGTGCACTTGCCTCTATTGTTGTCATAGTTAGTCTACAGGTTTGATCATTCTTTTATAAATATTAAAACTCGACTGTTTGACACGATCAGAATTGAAGGAGAGATCCTCTGACTTGACTAGAGCTCTAACTTCTTGATATGGATCAACTGGCTATCTTCAAGTGATTCCCTAAAAGATGAAAGCTTCAGCAAAAGCCTCTGCCAGAAAACGTGATGCCTTGAATGCCTACCTTGGGTTGTTTATATAGGATTCTGAGATGCTCTACTTGGCTCCTAAGTACCTCTTTCAAGTAGAATTACCATTAGGGTGTTTAAGTTGACTTAGGAGTATGTTTCTTTGGCTTTAAGCATCCAATTTCGAGTGAAATTGCTTATTTCTGCAGCAGGGGCACGGCCATAGCACACACCCGTGTCAATCGGGGTTGGGCCGTTCCTTGATTCTATCATTTTGGGCACGACCATGTAGATCGCTTGTAACTCCCGTGTGTGGTAATTTAATGATGCGCGGCCGTGCAACTAGTGAGTTAGGCCGTGCTCTAGGTAATCGGTGAGACACGGTCATGCAGGCTTTGTGCCAGGTCGTGTTGATTTCTTGCTAAGGCCTAATTACTCCATTTTAAGCCCGTTTTGTGTTCTTTTTATCCTCGGGTGCTTTCCTAAGTATATGACATGAAAAGAAAGGATTACAAGAACCTTTTATATAAATCAAGGGTTAAATCATCAAAAATCATACTAAATATGGGATTAAAATATGTTACTTTTATGGTTTATCAAAGCACCAAATCTAGAACCAGACTCAAGTCTTTGCATCAATACCATAGTAATGATCGGTATTTTCCAAAGCCTTGAATTTTTCCTCCAACCATCTACAACAATCCTCTAACTGCCTTGAGGATTCACTTCTTGTGCCTTCCCTCTCTGCTATATCCAAATCAGGGATAACAGGATTAGCAGGGTTATCTCCTAGGTTGGATCCTGAGCCAACATGAAAGTTCATGGGTGGTCTAGTATCAGCTTGCCCCTGTTGAGGCCTAATCGTGACAGATGGCCTTTGGGGATACTCTTCAGGCTGTGCTTATGCATCTGGTAGGGTAAAACCTGGGGGAATGCCTTCGCTATCTTATCAGGTAATAGCCATGGGACCTTTTCCTTTGTCCATCACCCCGCTCAACATTTGGGCCATTTGAGCTATCATGTTCCTTTGAGCCTCAAACATTTGGTCCCTCATCTCTTGTTGGAGTTTTTCCATTTGCTCTTGCATCTGGTCTTGCATATCTCTTTGGAATTATTCCAGTCTTTGATCCATTTTCTTTGATTCTAGATTTTCCTTATCTTTCTATCTCTCTCTCTCTCTCTGTTATAATTTCAACTAATTAGACTCTCTCTATGGATTTGAATGCATATGATGTTAAGTAATGCAAATGCATGTATGAAAAGAGGCATCAATTCTGATTCAACTTCATTTTAGAAAACTTTATTAGAAAACAAAATCCTTCACAAAAAATGGACTACAAATATGCTTTCGCCCTGAGTCCTAAAGTTTTGATTTTCCTAAACAAAGAGGTTAGCTCTTAACCACGATCCGACTGTAGCTCATACTTCATGCTCAATATATTAGCCTGTGCTACCAAAGTCTGTAGATGATCAGCTACCTCTCGAATCTGAACTATTGCTTCACCCATGAGGTAATCTTGACTTCTGACTTGATCATGGGAATGATGGAGCTCTTCCTTCCAATGCCCTTCTCTTGCTTCAAGTTGCTCGATCCGAAGTTCACAATTTTGCAATGTTAATTCTAATCTTTCAATCTTGCCCTTCATTTCCTCGATCTTTATCAGACTCAAATTCAGCTTGTTCGCAGAATTATGGCTTCAGTGGTGGTGAAGAGACCGTCCCAATTCAACCACTCTAGCTTTTAATCCACTCTTTTCCTTTTGGCTTTCTGCTAACCTCTTTTTTAAGGCCTTGTTTTGCATCTACATCTCTAGGAACTTCTTCTCCCAATGGTCAGCTTTGGCCTTTTCCTCTTGAGCCTCATGTTCCACTATTCTGAAGTCTTCCCCAATCCAGCATTTTTCATCTATAGACGCAACTTCTTATATTCTGCCTTTAAGTCATTCAGATCTTCCTCGACCCTTTTCTTCCTTTTCTTTAGTTTTTCAGCCTCTAATTTCTAAACATCCACGTCTAACCTCAGATACGTTTTCTCTTCTTTCAACTTCTTTATCCTTTTTCCAAGCTCTGAACTCATCTTTTCAAAGTCTTGTTTCACAATCTCTAACTCTGATGGGACCACTTGCAAGCATTCTTCTCTTGATCGGGCGCCTTTTGGATTTAGCTCAGGGATGTTATCATTAATCCTTCTAAGCCTCCATCCACTATATTTTGGGGTCGTTATTGGGCCCGCGGATAATCTCTTCATCCTACGAATCTGATCCCAAGCACCAGAAATTTTCTCAACCCTCTTCTTATAGTTTTCCCTCTGTATGAGAACTCACACTGAGCCAGCCCATATGCTGCAGGTACGAACTGTCTCGATCCATATTGCCTTAGTACGAGTAAAGGAGCGTACCCAACGGCTCCCCAAATTCCTATAGAGGAACCTAGTCAAAATTTTTACATCGATAAAGAATTTCATCTGGAATCATCCAAGGAACTCTCCACTCAATGTCTTCCTCTTGAAGGTTTTGAAAGAGCACCATCCAATTTTCCTCAGACACGTCTTCTCTCCTTAGTGTAGCTACTATCTCCTTCAACGGAGAGTAATTCTCAGAGAAAACCTAATAAGACCTTTTCTCCACCTTCCAGAAATGACTGTGGAACCAAGCCATCAACAACTGTGCACATCCAATGAACCTGCCTTTACCGGCTCTCTGACATGCATTTAAATTCTAAACATCTCGGCTAAGATCGCAGGTACAGGTGTGACTCCTCTGCCAAGTCATTCGAATAAATCAGTAATTGCTTCGTCTACATATCTTAGAGCTTTAGGGAAGATTACCAAACTGTAAACACACAAGGCTAAGACTTCAATCTTGTTCTTTACATCTGGATGTGTTAGGACCAAATCCTTCAAACTCTCCCGAGGAATGCATTTACCTTCACCTTTCTCTTGAATTCTAGCTGCAACTGACTGTTCACTCATCCCCGAGATATTCATTAACTTCTTCATAAAAGTTGGAACATTAGCAGCTCTAGAATAAACTCTGTCAACTTGGATCCTCGAACAATGAAGCAAGGTCGTATATTCCTCTACCGTGAGCACTAAATCTACTTTCCCAAAAGTGAAACAACTATAAGCAGAATTCCAAAACTGAATCATAACGCAGAATAGATACTTATCTATTTCAACGTCGAGCAAGTAAGGTAGATCACCATAATTATGACAGAACAGTTGCTTTTCCTTATCATCCCACTGGGTCCATATTCCCTTCAACTCCTGAAGCTCATTTTGCGTGACACTGATACGAGTGAAATCCCGTAATTTCGACATATACCTCTCAGCTAAGCTATCCCCTTTCTCTAATTGCCTTTTCTCTGACCATATACGGACAACTGCATTGTGTTCCACTTTATCAAGGAATTCATTCTCCATAACCAGCTTTCTAACTTTAAAAACTGATCGTGAATTGATAACTCTAAAAATATGAAATGACATGCACAAAAATGAAACACAACAAGTTAGTACCACATAATAAAATATAAAGCAAGTAAAACGGACATTTATCTGTGTAACTACTAAAGTTTGGCATAGGTCTACCTAAGGTGGGTTCTTAGGGTTTACTATATGTGGTTTATTCCTAAAGTTGAGGTACCTGAACCAGCAGATTCCTCAATCCTCACCTATTATAGGCTCATACAGACCGAGTTCGGTTCAGGGGAATACATTTCCCTATGGCCATGCGGAAGTGAAAACTTCACGAAGACATAGGTACAGATGTATCCCGAAAGCAATCCACTAGTCCATGCGGAGGTGAAAACCTCACGAAGGCATAGCTTCTTACTCCCACTTAAAGGTGCGACCACAACGATCATGTAGTACAATGCAGAGATATATATTAAACCACATACAATAAAGGATGATGTTTTTTTTTAAAAAAAACCAAAATTTTAAACTCGAACAAAAGGACATGAAATTATCGATTTTACGGCTTGACTCTCTTATTGGTCCCCAGTGGAGTCGCCAAGCTGTCGAAACCATTTTTAAAAACTTAAAAAACGAAAACAGGAGTCGTCACCAATCCCTTTTTACTTAGGTGTGATTGGATCACCTTATAAGACGTTTTATTCCAAAACATTGATTTTTGGTCCACAAAATACAAGAAAATAGGTTCGGGAGTCGGATATGTATAAGGAAGGGTTAGCACCCTCGTAACGCCCAAAATTTGGTACCTAATTGATAATTCCATGTCCTAATATCGAAATTTCAAAAAAATATAATCCTTTTATTTGAAGGAAAGCCAAGACTTACTCATCTCAAAGAAATAGTATAGTATACCCAGTAAGTTAGGATATAGCATCTCATGACTTCAAAACTAGGCATGCCTTTATTTTAGAAAATTCCTACCTCGAGACACAAAACATCATATCTAGTAAGTCAGGATACAACGTTTTGAATTCCCAAGAATAAGTTTTTTTTGGTTTGAAGTTTGTAAGTTTCAGTTTTAAAAGAGAGTGGATATTTAATACTTTATGTTTCACGAGAAAAATTGAAACCCAGTAAGTTAGGGCACAATTCTTCTCGAAGTCCCCAAATATTACATATCACCGTATTTTTCAAAACTTTGAATAAAATACGACAATTTCGCGAAAGTGTGTTTTTATAAAAAAATGATATGAATTGATTTTGTATTGTTATATTACAAAATATAAAACATTGATTCATTATAATCACAAAGTTATATTAACAATTAATGCTAATATAGTCAATTAACAAAAGAATATAGCAACTAAAATATGAAATGAAAATAAATATGCTAAGCAATAATGAGCAATTAAAAGAACATAAATAAACATATAAAATAAGCGACAATAATTAAAATTCATATGGAATATAAAATTTCAAGAAATAAATATTTAACTTTATCAACAAGATCAAATGTAGAAATAAAAAATGAATAATATACTTAAGCATTGAATAAGCAATATAATAAGAAAAATAATATGACAATTTCTAAAACTATTTAATATATAAACAATGTTTTAAAAGAATAATAAAAGTATATATATATAAAATATATATATATATATATATATAATATTTATAACAAATTTCATAATTTAATAATTTAATACATATAAAAATGATTATATATAATAAAAGCGATGAATAAATAGTATAATAATTTTAAATAAAAACATATATAATACACTAATCATAAAAATTACATATGTAATAAAAATATAAATAAAAATTATTATATAATTTAAATAAATTTTATACAAAATAAAATTTTAAAAATAATGTATGATATGATATAATACTATATAATATACAAAATTTTAAAAATATATAATATAATAACTGACATAAAAATTATAAAATAATATATAATATAATAATAAATAAATAAAATAATAAATAGTAATAATTTAATATTTATAAAAATAATATGTATTTAAGGAAAACTATACATAAAAATTATATACTAGTAATAAATTAATATACAAATAAATAAAAATAATATAGAATTTTAATATAATAAAAATAATTTAATATAATATTAAATAAAAAATAAAATAAAAAAGGTTTTAAAAATAAACAAAATAAAAAATCTAAAAAATGTAAAAGGATGACATTGAAGTGCGCTACAAATTGTAGGGACCTAATGGGTAATTATACCCTATCTCCTAAACGGCGCCTTTCTGTCATTGGCCATTAAGTAGTCCAAAGGATTAAATTGAAACGAAAGAAATAATTCTGGGCCCGATTGTAAAATAAAAAGAAACTTAATTGTAAAATTAAAATAATGCGGAAGGGCTTGTAGGGCAATTAGACCCTTAAAAAAAACACGCGGATCCTCCCCGGGTCGGGTCAACGCGCGAGTTACAGGCCTTTAAACGATGTCATTTTGGCCTTGAAAGGGAACCTCCAAAATGGCGTCGTACAATAGGTCCTATATAAGTAAAAATAAACCAAAAAAATTCATTTTAAACACTTTAAAAAAAACAAATAGGAGCTCTGAGAAGCTCTCTGTAACACCCCAAACCCGGCCCATGAGCCCTGATCGAATCTGGTATGTCACGGAGTAAAATGTTTTGAAATATTTTGTTTAACTGGTGAAAATCTGAAAAATATTGTTAGGATTATAAAATGGTGTCCGTTAAAGACTCAGGTGGGATTGATTTTACAAACATGGTTGAGTTGAAACCTTTGAAAAACATTTGATCATTCGAATTTTTAAAACCATCAGAGTTATGGTTGACTTGGTAAATTTTGCTACCCGATGGTAACATCTTTGAAAACTCATAGAAGTTACTTAATTTGAAAATGTTACTTATAACCGATTCACCTAACAATTTATAGTTTCATTTGTAATATAGTATAAGTAAAGTAAAAACAACTACGTAAACATCCAAAATAATTATTAGCTGCCTTATTACAAACCAAACCAAAAATTTAGAAATAAATAAACTTAAACTGTACTAAATAAAATCCCAAATCCAAGGAACAAGCATTGTAACACCCCTAACCAGAATCCGTCGCCGGATTAGGGTTACGGGGCATTACTATTTAAATCACAACTTTTAATCAATCACTTAATCGATCCAATGCAAACCTAAAATTTATTAATATATGCATAATGAGCCACATAAATTTAAACAACTTATTTACTACTTTTGCATGCACTATTTATACCAAATGCTATTGCAACCAATGCTCATATATTTAAAATAACAAATTCTCATTCCACTTGCAAAACCAAAATGTCATTATATAACCAAATATAATACATCCATATGCTCAAACTCTATAATCATAATATAACATCATGTACATATATTACTTAGGTGGCGAATATACATGGTCATATATATACATTTTAAAATTCAATTCCACAATTTTCATATCATTATTTCATTAAGCGAATACACCTACCAAATTCACTAATCTACCACCCTTATTTACATATAAAAGGTTTATCAAATCTCATATAAGTAATCACATAACAAACATATCATATCTAAACATCATTTGTTCTAACAATCAATAAACTAATCAAAAGTTCGAACATAATATACAACTAACCAAGAATAATAAATATATGTATTCACTTACACAAACCGAATCAAAATAGCTCAATACAACCCTACATTATTGAACTTAATGCTTATCTATCAATGACCAATTCCAACTGCATCATGCTGACCAAATCGACCATAACTCGAGTTACAAAACTCAAAATTTAGATCCGTAAATTTTCCTTGAAACTAGACTCATCTAACTTTTCACCATAATTTTTCCAGAATTTTTCATGTGGCCAATTAGTACAGTTTATTCATCAAAGTTACCCTCATTACACTGCTTGACAATTATGACCTGTCTCTACAAAAATACAGTTATCTCATTGCACAAATTTCCTATAATGTTCTTGTTTATACCAATGAAAAATAGACTCATTAAGGGTTCTACACATATAAACCATGATTCTTAATGATTTTTGTACAATTTTTGACAATTTTTCCAAAACAGAACAGTGACTCATGAATTCATTCAGAGCAGGTCTCACTAAAACTTAATTATCTCATAATATATAAATCTTTTGCCTACTCTGTTTCTTTTATGTAAAAATAGACACAATAAGGTTTAATTTAATATCTCATTCACCTTCTAATTCAATATACCCTATTTTTGGTGATTTTTCTAACTCACATCACTGCTGCTACTACAAGCTGTTTTGTTGCATTTTATGAAAGACTAGCTTCTAACCGAACCTACCTACATCCCTAATTCAAGGATTCATTTCGTATACAAACATTTCCTTAACAAAAACGATTAAACTTTGATTAAGAATGCATAAACATTGCCATCATAAACCAACATACATATCAAGACACAACAACAGTACTTAACTAAAAATTTAGCCATATTCGCATGGCTATTATATACAAAAACCTTAAGATTTCATCAAACAAAGACCAAGTCCTTCCTATACATGCCTTCGTTTAAAAATCAAAATGAAAGAGTACCCAAAATGTAGATTGATAGTGTGAGTGACTTTCCGAGCGATCCAGAAGAGCTTGTAGCTTGCACCTAAACTATAAAAGCAGAGGAAACATTTCACATGATAAGCTTACTAGCTTAGTAAGTCTCAAGCAAATGTCAATATAATGAGCATACATTTAAACATATTAAAATCCAAGCTTGTAGTATAAACACAATTATTTCATTTTAGGCATCGATATTCTTTTTCTACTTTTACGCAAGCACTAGCGCTTTTGTCACACTCGTCATTGATCTTTAACTATACAATAAAAATTTTAGTTCACTTCATTCCTTACTAAAAATAGTAGGTTAGTTCTTACGAAATGGTACCACTTAACACTATATACACATCTCACTTTATTTGATATTCAACATTTCCACTTATAGCGTATCATAGGCATAAAGCACGCTAGGCATTTAAAGCCGAAATAAATCAACGCACGAAGCACGCTAGGAACTAAGCCGAATAGATCAAAGACGATGCACGCTAGGCATTTAAAGCGAATAGATCAAGACACGAGCACGCTAGGCACTAAGCCGAATAGATCACCAAGCACGAAGCACGCTAGGCATTTAAAGCCGAATAGATCACCAACACGAAGCACGCTAGGCACTAAGCCGAATATATCAGCATGAAGCACGCTGAGCACTAAGCCGAATAGATCAAAGACGAAGCACGCTAGGCATTAAAGCCCGATACATAACACAATCAACATTTCCATGCACATTACTTAAGGCTATAATCACATCCATCTCATATGCTTTATTTTACAATATCATGTTAAACCGAACGTAAGTAAACACATCACATCCAACCAACAAATTTAATACTAATTCATGCCCCACATTCGGCCTATATACATTATTATGCCTTAGTATACCAAATTTTATCGTATACTACTTTTGCAATTAACTTCTCGATATAAATTTGCTTAAGGACTTACCTCGGTTGTCGATAGGCCGTGCAAATCGGCTATTCGAGAACCTTCGTCTTTCCCCGATCTAAATCCGTTTTTCTTTGCTCTTGATTTTGAATTTTGCTTGGATCTTGCCGAAATCTCAAAGAACTTAGCTCCCCTTGTGTTTCTTAATATTCGGCCAAAAAGATGAATGAAAATATCCTTTATTTCTTTTATGTTTTATTTAACATATAATATGGTTTTTTTAACTTTTTACTATTTTAACCTTAATTCATAAAATTATATAATATAAAACTTATGGTTAATTTTGTCATATACCAACCCACTAACTTAAAAATGGGTTATTTACCCATTTAACACTTCATATTAAAAAGCCAAGCTCAAACTAGCACATTGCACTTTAGTATGCCACTTTTACCTTTTACGCGATTAAATCCTTTCTATCAAATTAAGCACTTAAACAATAAAATTTTTCTACGAAACTTTCACACGCATTAATTCACATATAATAAACTCAAAATATAATATTAAATTATTTCTCGGTCTCGGATTCGTGGTCCCGAAACCACCGTTCGATTAGGGTCAAATTCGGTCTGTTACAACTCTCCCCCCTTAAGGATTTTCGTCCCCGAAAATCTTACCGTTAAACAAGGTCGGATATTGTTGCCTCATTGAATCCTCAGGCTCCCACGTAGCCTCTTCAACTCCATGGCGATTCCATAGAACCTTCACTAACGGAATTCTTTTATTTCTCAATTCTTTTATTTCCCGAGCTAAAATACGGATCGGTTCTTCATTATATGTCAAATCAGATTGGAGTTCAATCTCTGTCGGGGTGATCACATGAGACGGATCTGATCTGTACTTACGAAGCATCAAAACGTGAAATACATTGTGTATCTTTTCTAACTCAGAGGGCAATCTCAATCTATAAGCAACAGGCCCAATACGTTCAATGATTTCATACGGTTCGATAAATCTCGGACTCAACTTGCCTTTTCGACCAAATCGAATACTTTTTCCACGGAGAAACTTTTAAGAATACACGATCTCCTACCGAAATTCAATGTCTTTACATTTCAAATCAGCATAGGACTTTTGTCGATCGATCGACTTTCAAATTATCTTTTATTATGGCTACTTTACATTCGGTCTCTTTAATCAAATCAACCCGTGTATCTTATTTTCATTGAGCTCGATCCGATACAATGGTGTTCGACATTTCCGACCGTACAAGGCTTCATAGGCGCCATTTTGATACTAGATTGAAAGCTATTATTATAAGCAAATTCAATCAAAGGTAGGTATCGTTCCCACGTACCTTCAAACTCGAGAACGCAACATCTCAACATGTCCTCCGATGATTCGAATAGTTCGCTCGGATCGACCAAATGCATCTGCGGATGAAAGGTCAGTACTAAAATGTAGTTTAGTACCTAAAGCATCTTGCAACTTCTTCCAAAATCGTGATGTAAATCTCGGGTCTCATCGACACAATGGAGCTCGGTACACCATGCAATCTTACAATCTGCGATATATACAATTCAGCAAGTTTATCGAGTGAAAAGTCTGTACGAACCGGGCACAAAATGGGTGATTTAGTCAGTCTATCAACTATAACCCATACGGCATCTTTCTTACTCGGTGTCATAGGAAGACCGGATACAAAATCCATTGAAATTTTATCCCATTTCCACTCAGGTATCATGATCGGCTGAAGCAACCCAGAAGGCACTTGATGCTCGGCTTTTACTTGCGACAAATTAAGCACTTTGAAACAAATTGAGATATATCTCGTTTCATACCGAGCCACCAATAAAAGCTGTTTCAAGTCGTTATACATTTTGTGCTATCCGGATGTATCGATAGTCGGCCACTATGAGCCTCACTCAAAATCATCTGTATCAAATCTGAGTTCTTTGGAACACATATTCGGCTTTTAAAATTCAAACAGTCATTTGCATCCATTTGAAAATCTGACTCCGCACCTTTTTCACACTGACTTCGTTTAGCAATCATATTCTTGTCAACTTTCTGTGCATCACAAATTTGCTGGATAAACATCGGTCTTGCTCGTAACTCGGCTATGATCGAACCATCACTAGACATAGCCATCTGTGCATTCATTGCCCGAAGAGCAAATAAAGATTTCTGACTTAACGCATCCGCAACAACGTTAGCTTTTCCCGGGTGATAATCAATCACCAATTCATAATCTTTCAATAGTTCTAGCCACCTACGTTGTCTCAAATTCAGATCTTTCTGAGTCATTAGATACTTCAGACTTTTATGATCTGAGTAAACATGACATTTCTCGCCAAATAAGTAATGACGCCAAATCTTGGTCACGAACACAATGGTCGCAAGCTCTAAATCATCGTCGGGTAATTTCTTTCATGCGGCTTCAATTGTCTTGAAGCATAGGCTACAACTTTGCCTTCACGCATCAAAACGCAGCCCAAACCATTCAAAGAAGCATCGAATAAACAACAAATTCTTTACCAGACTAAAATTTGAACTAACACTGGAGCTTCATCAAAAGGGCTTTCAACCGATCAAAACTTTTCGACATTTTTCGACCACTCGAAGCGGACATCTTTCTACAATAACTTGGTCAGCGGGTAGCTATCATAGAAAAATCTTTCACAAATCGTCGATAGTAACCCGCAAGTCCCGAAAACTTGAATCTCGAAAACATTTTTGGTGGCTTCCAATCAAGTATAGTCGAGATTTTGTTCGGATCAACTCGAATGCGATCTTTGAAACCACATGTCCCAAAAAGTGACCTCTTTCATCGAACTCACACTTACTAAACTTCGCATACGGTGATGATCTCATAAAGTTTGTAGCACTAACCTCAAATGTTGGCGTGTTCAATTTCATCTTTGGAGTAGATCAATATGTCATCAATAAACACCACCACAAATCGATCCAAAAGCGTCTAAAACCCGATTCATCAAATCCATAAAAGCAAGAGTGCATTAGTAAGCCCAAAAGGCATAACCAAAAACTCAAAATGTCCGTACCTAAATCCGGAATGCGTCTTTGGCACATCTATATCTCGACTCATAGAATCGATAATATCCCGATCTCAAATCTATCTTGAAAATCTGAAGCCCTTTCAACCGATCAAACAAATCATCAATCCGAGGTAACGGTACTTATTCTTTATGGTTACCTTATTTAGTTGCGATAATCAATACACATTCGCATCGTTCCATCTTTCTTTTTCACAAAAAGAACTGGTACACCCCAAGGGGAAAAACTTGGCCGTGCAAAACCCCTATCTATCAACTCTTGCAACTGCGATTTCAACTCTTTTAACTCTGTAGGTGCCATCCGATACGGAGCTATCGAGATCGGAGTCGTTCCCGGTACTAATTCAATGCCGAATTCAATCTCTCGTACTGGTGGTAAACCTGGTAATTCTTCAGGAAACACGTCTGGGTACTCACACACAACCGGTACGGACTCAATATGCTCTTCAGACACTTTATTTTCCAATACATAGGCCAAATAAGCTTCGCACCCTTTTCTCACATACTTCTGGGCTAACATCAAAGATATTACTGTAGAAAACCCACTTAAATCACTGGATTCAATTCTGACGATCTCACCGTTCTGGCATCTCAAATCAATAAGCTTTCTTTTACAATTCACTACTGCATCATGCGAAGTTAACCAGTCCATTCCCAAAATTATATCAAACTCATCGAAAGGCAACAGCATTAAATCAACTGGGAAGCAAAAATCCCGAATCATCAATGGGCAACTTTTACACACTTTATTAACAAACACACATCTACCCAAAGGGTTGGATCGTGAATCACAAACTCGATGAGACTCAATGGCGAGTCTTCTTGAATACCAGAGTTTCACATACATATGAATGGGTCGAACCAGGATCAATCAATGCAATCACAGTAGTATCATAAAGAGTGAAAGTACCGGTAATGACATCTGGAGAAGCAGCATCCTCTCTAGCTCGAGTAACATAAGCTCTTGCTGGAGCTCTAGCCTCTGATCGATCTGTTGTGTTCTTTGTCCCTCTCTGACTACCACCTACATTGCCAGAATGCCTGGGTGGTCTGCCCCGTACTGATGCACTACTTGGTCTAGAGTTCTGTGCTGTATTCGACTCAGCTAACATCGGGCACTCCCGAATAAAATGGTCTGAGGATCCACATTTAAAGCAAGACCGGTCACGAACTCTACAACTCCCAGGATGCCATTTTCCACAATGTTTACATTCAACTCGGTTTTGTGGGACGTTACCAACACTAGTCATCGAGGTAGCTCGGGAACCCACTGGAGGTCGATCACGTCTAGGTAATTTTGAAGTAGCTTTATGTTGACTATGGTCATCTCTAAACTTCTTGGATGTAGAATTGAAGACCTTACCCGAAGATCTTTTACGAATGTCTCTAGCTTCTGTATCAGCCTTTCTTTTCTCTTTCCCGAGCTCTTCAGCTTTGCAAGCTCGATCTACTAGTGTCACAAATTCTTGAATTTCAAGAATACCAACAAACATCTTTAGGTTTTCATTCAAGCCATCTTCGAATCTTTTGCACATAATAGCTTCTGAAGAAACACACTCTCTAGCATATCTGTTGAGCCTGACAAATTTTCGTTCATATTCCGTCACGGTCATTCGTCCTTGTTTCAGCTCAAGGAATTCCTTTCGTTTTTGATCAACGAATCTTTGGCTGATATATTTCTTGCGGAATTCATTCTGGAAGAAATCCCATGTCACTTTTTCTTTCGGAACTACTGATACTAGTGTATTCCACGGTGATATCACGGTGTCCATGAGAAGGATATAGCACATTTCAGGCATTCATCGGGAGTACAAGATAGCTCATCAAGTACCCGAATAGTGTTATCAAGCCACATTTCGGCTCGCTCTGCGTCATCATTATCATTGGCTTTAAATTCTTCGGCCCCAAATTTTCGGATTTTATCAACTGGGGGCCTACTAGATCTCATTGGATCTATCATCGGAGGTGTTGAAGGTACCGGAGTCGGATTATTCGGGGGTGGAGGTTGTTGTACAGTCGGATTATTCTGAATAAACTGGGTAAACCATTCATTCATCATTTGGTAGAAGGCTTGTTTAGCCTCTCCCTCGTGGTTACCCATAACTGGTTGAGAGTCTAGTGGCGCTGATCCATGTGCGAGACCAGGCGCAACACTCTCCACATCATCGGCTACGGCTCTATCAGGATCAGAATCCATTTACTATATAAAACAAAGTTCAGGCTGTCAGAAGTCACCACACTATCAATATATGATAAAGGCATGTATAGCTAGACTCACACGTGCTATGGTAGTCCTAGAATCGACTAAATCGTAAGCTCTGATACCAATAAAATGTAACACCTAACCGAATCCGTCATGGGATTAGGGTTACGGGCATTACTATTTAAATCACAACTTTTAATCAATCACTTAATCGATCCAATGCAAACCTAAAATTTATTAATATATGCATATGAGCCACATAAATTTAAACAACTTATTTACTACTTTTGCATGCACTATTTATACCAAATGCTATTGCAACCAATGCTCATATATTTAAAATAACAAATTCTCATTCCACTTGCAAAACCAAAATGTCATTATATAACCAAATATAATACATCCATATGCTCAAACTCTATAATCATAATATAACATCATGTACATATATTACTTAGGTGGCGAATATACATGGTCATATATATACATTTTAAAATTCAATTCCACAATTTTCAAATCATTATTTCATTAAGCGAATACACCTACCAAATTCACTAATCTACCACCCTTATTTACATATAAAAGGTTTATCAAATCTCATATAAGTAATCACATAACAAACATATCATATCTAAACATCATTTGTTCTAACAATCAATAAACTAATCAAAAGTTCGAACATAATATACAACTAACCAAGAATAATATATGTATGTATTCACTTACACAAACCGAATCAAAATAGCTCAATACAACCCTACATTATTGAACTTAATGCTTATCTATCAATGACCAATTCCAACTGCGTCATGCTGACCAAATCGACCATAACTCGAGTTACAAAACTCGAAATTTAGATCCGTAAATTTTCCTTGAAACTAGACTCATCTAAATTTTCACCATAATTTTTCCAGAATTTTTCATGTGGTCAATTAGTACAGTTTATTCATCAAAGTTACCCTCATTACACTGCTTGACAATTCTGACCTGTCTCTACAAAAATACAGTTATCTCATTGCACAAATTTCCTATAATGTTCTTGTTTATACCAATGAAAAATAGACTCATTAAGGGTTCTACACATATAAACCATGATTCTTAATGATTTTTGTACAATTTTTGACAATTTTTCCAAAACAGAACAGTGACTCATGAATTCATTCAGAGCAGGTCTCACTAAAACTTAATTATCTCATAATATATAAATCTTTTGCCTACTCTGTTTCTTTTATGTAAAAATAGACACAATAAGGTTTAATTTAATATCTCATTCACCTTCTAATTCAATATACCCTATTTTTGGTGATTTTCTAACTCACATCACTGCTGCTACTACAAGCTGTTTTGTTGCATTTTATGAAAGACTAGCTTCTAACCGAACCTACCTACATCCCTAATTCAAGGATTCATTTCGTATACAAACATTTCCTTAACAAAAATGATTAAACTTTGATTAAGAATGCATAAACATTGCCATCATAAACCAACATACATATCAAGACAAAACAGCATACTTAACTAAAAATTTAGCCATATTCGCATGGCTATTATATACAAAAACCTTAAGATTTCATCAAACAAAGACCAAGTCTTTCCTATACATGCCTTCGTTTAAAAATCAAAATGAAAGAGTACCCAAAATGTAGATTGATAGTGTGAGTGACTTTCCGAACGATCCCGAAGAGCTTGTAGCTTGCACCTAAACTATAAAACAGAGGAAACATTTCACATGATAAACTTACTAGCTTAGTAAGTCTCAAGCAAATGTCAATATAATGAGCATACATTTAAACATATTAAAATCCAAGCTTGTAGTATAAACACAATTATTTCATTTTAGGCATCGATATTCTTTTTCTACTTTTACGCAAGCACTAGCGCTTTTGTCACACTCGTCATTGATCTTTAACTATACAATAAGAATTTTAGTTCACTTCATTCCTTACTAAAAATAGTAGGTTAGTTCTTACCGAATGGTACCACTTAACACTATATACACATCTCACTTTATTTGATATTCAACATTTCCACTTATAGCGTATCAAGGCATAAAGCACGCTAGGCATTTAAAGCCGAAATAAATCAACACGACGAAGCACGCTAGGCACTAAGCGAATAGATCAAACACGAAGCACGCTAGGCATTTAAAGCCGAATAGATCACCAAGACGAATCGCTAGGCACTAAGCCCGAATAGATCACCAAGACGAAGCACGCTAGGCATTTAAAGCGAATAGATCAAGACGAAGCACGCTAGGCACTAAGCCCGAATATATCACCAAGCACGAAGCACGCTAGGCACTAAGCCGAATAGATCAAAGACGAAGCACGCTAGGCATTAAAGCCCGATACATAACACAATCAACATTTCCATGCACATTACTTAAGGCTATAATCACATCCATCTCATATGCTTTATTTTACAATATCATGTTAAACCGAACGTAAGTAAACACATCACATCCAACCAACAAATTTAATACTAATTCATGCCCCACATTCGGCCTATATACATTATTATGCCTTAGTATACCAAATTTTATCGTATACTACTTTTGCAATTAACTTCTCGATATAAATTTTCTTAAGGACTTACCTCGGTTGTCGATAGGCCGTGCAAATCGGCTATTCGAGAACCTTCGTCTTTCCCCGATCTAAATCCGTTTTTCTTTGCTCTTGATCTTGAATTTGGCTTGGATCTTGCCGAAATCTCAAAGAACTTAGCTCCCCTTGTGTTTCTTAATATTCGGCCAAAAAGATGAATGAAAATATCCTTTATTTCTTTTATGTTTTATTTAACATATAATATGGTTTTTTTTAACTTTTTACTATTTTAACATTAATTCATAAAATTATATAATATAAAACTTATGGTTAATTTTGTCATATACCAACCCACTAACTTAAAAATGGGTTATTTACCCATTTAACACTTCATATTAAAAAGCCAAGCTCAAACTAGCACATTGCACTTTAGTATGCCACTTTTACCTTTTACGATTAAATCCTTTTTATCAAATTAAGCACTTAAACAATAAAATTTTCTCTGAAACTTTCACACGCATTAATTCACATATAATAAACTCAAAATATAATATTAAATTATTTCTGGTCTCGGATTCGTGGTCCCAAAACCACCATTCGATTAGGGTCAAATTCGATTACATTACAAGCATGGTCGCCTCGAGTCCTCTCGGCTCCATCTCATGATCTACTCATCCGCAAAATGATATAGGAAGGGTGAGTCACCTAGACTCGGTGTATAAATCCCCAACCCGAAAGTGCAACCTCATACACAAAATATTAGTAAAGCATGCAAACATGCAACCCAAAACTAACCATCCATACTCCTTTAACTACCCGGTGTGGTCAAAACCACCGGTGGTCAAAACCACCGTGACCGGAGTCACAAATCAAGTGATGGGGCCAACCCATCGTGTGGTCAAAACCATCGATGACCATAGGTCACATTTATCAATATGTGGTCAAAACCCTTTGGTGGTGCCAAACCATGGACTTAGTCACAATTTATATCAAACGGTGTGGTCAAAACCACTGGTGACCGAAGTCACATAAACTGATGGGGCCAACCCATCTTGTGGTCAAAACCACTAGTGACAGTCCATAGAGAAATAATCCCCCTCCTCTCATCAATCCCGTTACCAACATGCTCATATCATGCTTAACATATTATCGTATATCATGCATATAAGTCATGGCATAGCATATTACCCATCATGTCATCCATAACAGATTTTAAATCACAAGTGACTTACCCGGAATCCATGCCCATGTCCACAAGCAAATCACTACCACAATGATTAAATCGTAACATAATAGCAATGCTAACTAATCAAGTGTGTACGAGTTTTACACACCTGTTTAACCGTAGATCTAAGGAGAAATCCCGAATCTATGCGATATCACAAAATCCCAAACGTATTCCCGTATTGTCCTACATTCGGCCACTTTAGGTTAGTATCCAAAAAGCCTTATTCGGCTAGATCTAATAATCCCGAAGGATGAATCGCACAAGTTTGATTTCTTACCCTAGTGTCGATTTGGTCTCCTACCAAATCCCGAAAACACACACCAAGTCCTCCTTGTATTCGGCTACACTAGCACACCTTAAAAGTTAGCCTTCGGCTTTTCCAAAATATCTAATGAATAGGCTTAAGGAGAAATTCTTTACCATAGACTTACCAAATCGATTAGTAGAGAACGGAGGCTTAGTTCGGCGGTTTCGAAATTCCATAGCACCATATGAGAAAACAGTTTCAAAAGTAGTTAGCCAAACCATCCACAAATGCCAAATTTTGGCTTTTCCTTCATATAGGTCGACAGAGAAAGAGATAATATGGAAAGAAGGTTTCGGCAATCACTTACCCTTACAAACCGATTTGAAGAAGAAATCCCGAAGAGAATCTATGCCCACATGATATTCGGCCAAAGTGGATCTAATAGGAGAAGGGAGATTTAGGCAAAAGAATGGAGTAGATTCGGCTTACACAAGATGGAAGATGGAGTTTTGAGTAGAATGGGGGTGATAGGTTGGGCCAAGTAGAACAAAAGAAGAGAAGGATTTGAAGAATTTTGAGCAATTGGGCTAGAGAGAATTCGGCCAAGAATAAGTTGGGGAGAAAAGAAAAACCAACTAAATGAATTTCGGCACCTCCCTGCTATACTCAAAACCGATTGTGGATGGCCCTAAGGAGTCCTACATTCGGCCAACACTTACCCCTTTGGTGATAATTCTAAAAATAAATCTTACCCTTATCTTCCCTTCTTAGCTGAATTTATCAAAAAGAAAGGCTTATCCCATCCTTTCCAAAGTCCCAATTGCCGTCCAACTCTTCCCTCTTCATGGCGCCAATTTGTAAAAATAAAAGAAAAACCCTTATGCTATCATCGTGACTCGAACTTGAGTCCTCTTCCCCCTTGCTTGGGCGACATTCACCAAGTCCCTAAGTGGCGGCCCCAAGCCACTTTACCAATTTGACTTTCATGTCCGTAACCTTTACCATTTATTCTTAAGGCCTCCCTAGCCCAACTCCCCCTTCATAATGTAAAAAAAAAAAAAAAAACTCCCAAGTGCAAATTTGGCAGCTCGAACCTCCCTCCTTTGCCGCATCTTTCCTAGATCCTTAGGTAGCGTCCCAAGCCAACTTATCACATGATTTTTTTTGTGTCATGCTTCGCACCAAATAATTTTCAAAGCCTCATTCATTAGCTTCCTCTTCTCAAGTGCTAAAAAAAACTTCTAGCCCTAAGTCAGGCCTAGCCCGAGGTTATCACTAGACCCTAGAACATGTCAAGAAATCAAGCATACATATTTCTTCAAGCACACACATGGGAAAAATAATTAAATTGCAAACAACCCCTAGTTCAGGATGTTACAGTTCTACCCCCTTAAAAATAATTTCGGCCTCGAAATTACCTAGATCAGAAGAGTTGGGGGTATTGCTGCCGTATCACATCCTCGGGTTCCTATGTGGCCTCCTCCGTACCATGGTTTCACCATAGCACTTTTACCAAAGGTACTGACTTCCTCCTCAGAACCTTGACATCACGATCCAAAATCTGTACCGGCTCCTCCTCGAAAGACAAGTCTGTGTTCACTTCAATTTTCGCAATCGGCACTACGTGTGATGGATCCGATCGATAGCGCCAAAGATCAAAACATGGAAAACTTCATGGATCGGCTCAATTTCGCCGGCAACTCAATTCGGTAAGCTCTGGGTCCCATACGTTTCGACAACGTATGCGACCCGATGAATCTAGTGCTTATCTTGCCCTTCCAGCCAAACCTCAGCACCTTCTACCAAGGTGATACCTTTAAGGAGACCTTATCACCCACTGCATACTCCATATCCCTACGCTTAAGATCGGCGTAGGATTTCTGCCTGTCGACGCCTCTTTAAGACGAGCCCGAATTACTCTAACCTTATCCTCCGTCTCCACCACTAACTCTGGACCTAACATCCGATGTTCACTCAGCTCTGTCCAACACGTAGGAGTACGACATTTTCGACCATACAGCACCTCATACGGTGCCATCTGAATACTCGATTGATAACTATTATTATAAGAAAATTCTACCAAAGGTAGGTACTCCTCCCAACTACCACGGAAGTCCAAAACACAACCCCTTAACATATCTTCCAACACTTGGATTACCCTCTCAGATTGTCCATCAGACTGCGGATGGAAAACCGTACTGAAATTCAACTTCATGCCTAACTCTTGATGTAAGGCCTTCCAGAATCTCGACGTGAACTGGGGATCCCGATCTGAGATAATGGACACCGGTACTCTATACTACTGCACTATCTCTGCTATATATAGCTTGGCTAACCTTTGAAGTGAGTAGTCAGCCCTTACCGGTATGAAATGGGCCGACTTAGTCAACCGGTCTACTATCACCCAAACTGCATCTTTCTTAATGGGCGTAAGGGGAAGCCCATTTATGAAATCCATAGTAATCTCCTCCCACTTCCACTGTGGGATCTTTACCGACCATAATGACCACGATGGCAATTGATGCTCGGCCTTAACTTGTCGGCATGTCGACACTTGCCCACTAACTCGATTACTTCCGCTTAAGACCGCCACCAAAACTACTCCTTAAATCTCGATACATCTTGTCGCTTCGGGTGCATAGCGACGGATCGCTATGAGCCTCTTTAAGGATTCGCTGCCTCAAATCATCATCCTTAGGCATACATACTCTCCCCTGAAATTACAACACTCCATCACTACCCAAGCTAAACCCTTCGGCCTCACCAGTTTGTACTTCCAACCTCTGAGTACTCAGAACCTCGTCGGTCAACTGCCTCTCTTTAACCTCATCGATCCAAGACGGCTTTACTTGCAACTCTGCCAGAAGGCTCCCATCCTCATAGAGACTTAGGTGAGCAAACATTGCTCGCAAATTCGCTACCACCTTACGGCTCAATGCATCAGCTACCACGTTAGCCTTACCGGGATGGTATTCGATTGAGCAATCGTAGTCTTTCAACAACTCAATCCACCTTCGCTGCCTCAGATTTAAATCTTTTTGAGTCAGGAGGTACTTCAGGCTCTTGTGATCCGTGTACACTACCGACTTCTCCCTATACAGATAGTGCCTCCAAATCTTCAAGGCGAACACCACATCAGCCAATTCCAAATCATGTGTCGGATATTTACCTTCGTGAGGCCTCAACTGCCGTGATGCATAAGCAACTACCTTTCCTTCTTGCATCAACACACACCCTAAACCAATATGCGGTGCATCACAATACACAGTGAATTCCTTTCCTGCCTCAGGCTGAATCAAGACTGGTGCTTCTGTCAAAATCCTTTTCAGCTTATCGAAACTCTCTTACTGCTTCTCAGACCACACAAACGAAACTCCTTTTCTTAGCAGCTTAGTCAACGGTGCTGCGATTAAGGAGAAATTTTCCACGAATCTCCTAAATATCCTGCCAACCCCAGAAAACTCCAAATTTTCGTAATCGACTTTGGTGGTTTCCACTCTAATACATCCTCAATCTTACGGGGATCTACCCTGATTCCCTCAGTTGAAACTACATGGCCAAGAAAAGTCACCTCCTTAAGCCAAAACTCATATTTACTGAATTTGGCGTACAACTGTTTCTCCCTTAGAACTTGCAGAACCACATGAAGATGTGCGTCATGCTCCTCTTCTGACTTCGAGTACACCAAAATGACGTCTATGAATACCATGATGAATCGATCTAGATAGGGTTGGAAAACCCGATTCATCATGTTCATAAACGTGGCTGGTGCATTCGTCAAACTAAAAGGCATTACCAGAAACTTGTAGTGCCCATACCGAGTACGAAATGCCGTCTTATGGATATCAGCCTCCTTCACTTTAAGCTGATGGTACCTTGACCTAAGGTCGATCTTAGAGAACACCGATGCACCCTTGAGTTGATCGAACAAATCATCAATCCTGGGTAAAGGGTACCTGTTCTTTATTGTCAGCTTGTTCAGCTGACGATAGTCTATGTACATTCTCATTGTCCCATCCTTCTTCTTGAAAAAAAGCACTGGAGCTCCCCAAGGCGATACACTTAGTCGAATGAACCCTCTATTCAACAATTCCTAGATCTGAGCCTTCAACTCTACCAATTCTTTCGACGCCATCCGATATGGAGCTATGGATACTGGCGCGGTTCTAGGTAACAAATCTATACCAAATTTAACCTCACGATCCGGAGGTAGACCCGGGAGTTCCTCTGGAAACACATCAACATAATCCCTTATGGTCCGGGCATCCCTCACAGCTACACCCTTAGCTTCCAAAGAACAGACATGCACTACATATGCTTCACAACCTTTTTTAACCATCTTTTCCACCTTCAATGCAGAAACCAGATTAGATAGGTAATCTCTCCTTTTACCTATCATCACCACCTATTCTCCTTCCATGGTCTTTAATACCATGCGCTTAGCTGCGCAATCCAGGCTAGCTTGATACTTTACTAGCCAATCCATCCCGAGGATTAGATCGAATCCCAAAACGGTAGTTCCATCAAGTCAGCCAAGATCACGATCCCTTGTAGTTCTAAGGGTACATTCCTATAGAGTTTACTTATTTATATAGAGTGGCCTAGAGGGCTTAATACAGACATCTTCCTAGAAATAAGCTCAAAGTCTAAGTTCAGAGTTTTCACTACGCTACTAGCAATGTATGAGTGAGTTGAGCCAATATCAATTAAGGTGCTATAGGGTACTCTAAAGATCAAAAACATACCAGTTTTGATGTCCGGTGCGTCGCCCTCCTCTTGACGCCTCGCGGCATAGACCAAACCAGGTTGCCTAGCCTCAGTACCACCAGTACCTCCCCTCGGTGCCCCACGACCTCTGCCGGTACCATTACCTCCTCTTCCTGCACCACGACCTCTCGATGGCTGTTGATTATCCCTCCTATTCGGTGCACGATCCTGACCCTCTGACCTTAGCCTAGTTGCCTTTTTTAGACAATCCCCAACTCGATGTTCCATGGATCCACATTCAAAACATCCCCGATTACCATTCTAACACTCCCCCGTGTGAGACTTCCCACACAGAGCACACCGTGGTGGCCATTGAGGATTAACAGCAGCAGTAGGCCTAGCAGCTTGATCTGACTCACCATACCTCGTCCTCTTCTGCTGATTACCAAAAAAACCTCGAAGATCCGAAGCTCCTCTTATTCCAACTCCTATCCTGATTTCGCCTAACTGACTGTCTTACCCCTTCAGCAACCTTAGACTTCTCCACTAGGACAGCGAACTCCCGTTCCTGTTGTGGAGCTATCATCATCCTCAGCTCATCTCTCAGCCCATCCTCGAATCTGACACATCGTTCATGCTCGGTACCCACAATACCACGAGCATACCTGCTCAACCAAAAAATTCGGCCTCATACTCTGCCACTATCTTATTACCCTAAACCAGGTTCAGGAAAGCCTTCTCTGCGCATCCATGTAGCTAGTTCCTATGTATTTCTTTTGGTAGGCAGCCTTAAAGAATTCCCATGTGAGATCCTCCACCATCGCTCCATCCCTTACGGTGAACCACCACTGATATAACTCATCCCGAAGTAGAGAGATTATACCCTTTAGGTTTTCCTCAGCTGTAAAATCCAGGTCACCCATAATCCTCTCAGTTGATTCCAACTAATACTCTGCCGCACTGGGTGCCACTCTAGAAACTCCTCTAAACACGTCTGCTCCGTTAGCCCGGAGTCGCTCGACCACAGATTTTCGGGCTTCGGCACCTGCGCCTGCCTCGGTAACTCGTTCCAACACTCGTAGTACAGCTTGAGATACTACATCGTTACCACCGGTCTGATCTTGAAACTTAGTTTTCACCGCCGGCAGATCCGGCATCACATTTCCAGACCCATGACTAGACTCTGCTGGCTCTGACAAGGTCATCCTACCCCTACCACGGCCACGCGACGGACGTCCATGACCTCTTGTACTCATTCTTCTCATTCGCGTTTATCTGATTAAGAATTTTATGCATTATTAATACTGTTCACTGTTTACCCACGAGCAATTTTATGAGAAATAGTTTTTGAAGTGATTCTTTCGAAATCAAATCTACCTATAGTTCCAGTTTCAGACTTATCTCCTAGTTCTAAGTACACCCATCACACAAACAACATTTACAAACCATAACTAACGTGTAGGGCATTTTCGTCATTTCACTACCTGGGGTATTTTCAAAATTTTAACCTACAGAGGTATTTTTGTAAATTTTCAAAAATAGAAGTTCTCAGATGATTTTGTCAAAAAGTATTTTAAAACTTTTAAATTTTGGGGTATTTTGAAAAATTTTAAAATTCGGGGGTATTTTGGTGAGTTTGAAGCTCAGGGGTATTTTGGTAATAAACCAGGGTAACTTTGTAAAGTTTGATAATTTCAGGGTATTTCCAAAATGTTGCAAAACCTTGAGGGTTCTCTTTTTGAGAATTTGTTTTCCAAGTTGATGGTGTTGCATAAATTTTAAAAATCAGGGTCATTTTGGTAATTTTGTAGGTTATGGCAATTTCATAATTTTCCAAAATCAAGGTACTTTGGACATTTGCAAAAATAGGGTTTTTAAACACTTTTACAAAATAAGGAAATTTTGGAAAAACTGTTGGGTAGTTGAACATTTTATAAACCAAGGGCATTGTTCGTAATTTTTACCACTAGGGGTATTTTAGTAATTCTACAAATCAAAATTTTTCTTTCAGAAAAATGTTGTAAAACAATAGTTCTCACACATTAAAAAGAAATTTTAAGAGTTTTAAAACTAGGGTTTTTATGAAAATACTGGCTAGTTCCCTTTCGGTTTTAGTTAGGGTTTAGCTTTATGAATAAGTCCTCTGGTTAGGGTGAACAGAAGCTACGCACTGTAGGTTTCAGTGGAGAGGAGATGAGTCACGCAGATCGCTTAAATACCAAGCTCCCATTGAATACCAATCCTGACACACGCACCATGGTTACCACACCCTAACTTCGGTGACTTAGACATAGGTTTGTTTAATTAAGCAATTAAGTCTTATGTAGTAGTTGGGGTAGACCAGGTCCTAGAGTTCAAGTACCTATCATTCTATTCTCGTTCCCAAGTTACCCATTTACCCTTATCAAGTATTCACAGAACAGTCAGAGATACTTACCTGGGCAGATTGGTGCCGGAGACTCAATGCCATGCTGTTCAAAACAAAAACCATTTTCATAATAAATCACAGAGGCCTACAAAAATGTTTTGGGCCCTGGGCCCTGGGCCCCCACAGTTGAGTTTTAAACTGGGCTCTGATACAAAAAATGTAACACCCAAACCCGGCCCATGAGCCCTAACCAGATCTAGTATGTCACGGAGTAAAATGTTTTGAAATATTTTGTTTAACTGGTGAAAATTTGAAAAAATTGTTAGGGTTATAAAATGGTGTTCGTTAAAGACTCAGGTGGGATTGATTTTACAAACATGGTTGAGTTGAAACCTTTGAAAAACATTTGATCATTTGAATTTTTAAAACCATTAGAGTTATGGTTGACTTGGTAAATTTTGCTACCCGATGGTAACATCTTTGAAAACTCGTAGAAGTTACTTAATTTGAAAATGTTACTTATAACCGAATCACCTAACAATTTATAGTTTCACTTGTAATATAGTATAAGTAAACTAAAAATGACTACGTAAACATCCAAAATAATTATTAGCGGCCTTATTACAAACCAAACCAAAAATTTAGAAATAAATAAACTTAAACTGTACTAAATAAAATACCAAATCCAACGAACAAGCATGGCCGCCTTGAGTCCTCTCTGGCTCCATCTCCACGATCTACTCATCTGCAAAATGATATGGGAAGGGGCGAGTCACCTAGACTCAGTGTATAAATCCCCAACCCGAAAGTGCAACCTCATACACAAAATATTAGTAAAGCATGCAAACATGCAACCCAAAACTAACCATCCATACTCCTTTAACTACCCCGTGTGGTCAAAACCACTGGTGGTCAAAACCACTGGTGACCGGAGTCACAAATCAAGTGATGGGGCCAACCCATCGTGTGGTCAAAACCACTGATGACCATAGGTCACATTTATCAATATGTGGTCAAAACCACTGGTGGTACCAAACCACTAGGACTTAGTCACAATTTATATCAACGGTGTGGTCAAAACCACTGGTGACCGAAGTCACAATTAAACTGATGGGGCCAACCCATCTTGTGGTCAAAACCACTAGTGACAGTCCATAGAGAAATAATCCCCCTCCTCTCATCAATCCCGTTACCAACATGCTCATATCATGCTTAACATATTATCGTATATCATGCATATAAGTCATGGCATAGCATATTACCCATCATGTCATCCATAACAGATTTTAAATCACAAGTGACTTACCCGGAATCCATGCCCATGTCCACAAGCAAATCACTACCACAATGATCAAATCGTAACATAATAGCAATGCTAACTAATAAAGTGTGTACAAGTTTTACACACCTGTTTAACCGTAGATCTAAGGAGAAATCCCGAATCTATGCGATATCACAAAATCCCGAACGTATTCCCGTATTACCTACATTCGGCCACTTTAGGTTAGTATCCAAAAATCCTTATTCGGCTAGATCTAATAATCCTAAAGGATGAATTGTACAAGTTTGATTTCTTACCTTAGTGTCGATTTGGTCTCCTACCAAATCCCGAAAACACACACCAAGTCCTCCTTGTATTCGGCTACACTAGCACACCTCAAAAGTTAGCCTTCGGCTTTTCCAAAATATTTAATGAATAGGATTAAGGAGAAATTCTTTACCATAGACTTACCAAATTGATTAGTAGAGAACGGAGGCTTAGTTCGGCGGTTTCAAAATCCCATAGCACCTTATGATAAAATAGTTTCAAAAGTAGTTAGCCAAACCATCCACAAATGCCAGATTTCGGCTTTTCCTTCATATAAGTTGACAGAGAAAGAGATAATATGGAAAGAAGGTTTCGGCAATCACTTACCCTTACAAATCGATTTGAAGAAGAAATCCCGGAGAGAATCTATGCCCACTTGATATTCGGCCAAAGTGGATCTAATAGGAGAATGGAGATTTAGGCAAAAAATGGAGTAGATTCGGCTTACACAAGATGGAAGATGGAGTTTTGAGTAGAATGGAGGTGATAGGTTCGGCCAAGTAGAACAAAAGAAGAGAAGGATTTGAAGAATTTTGAGCAATGGGGCTAGAGAGAATTCGGCCAAGAACAAGTTGGGGAGAAAAGAAAAACCAACTAAATGAATTTCGGCACCTCCCTGCTATACTCAAAACCGATTGTGGATGGCCCTAAGGAGTCCTACATTCGGCCAACACTCACCCCTTTGGTGATAATTCTAAAAATAAATCTTACCCTTATCTTCCCTTCTTAGCCGAATTTATCAAAAAGAAAGGCTTATCCCATCCTTTCCAAAGTCCCAATTGCCGTCCAACTCTTCCCTCTTCATGGCTCCAATTTGCAAAAATAAAAGAAAAACCCTTATGCTATCATCGTGACTCGAACTTGAGTCCTCCTCCCCCTTGGTTGGGCGGCACTCACCAAGGCCCTAAGTGGCGGCCCCAAGCCACTTTACCAATTCGACTTTCATGTCCGTAACCTTTACCATTTATTCTTAAGGCTTCCCTAGCCCAACTCCCCCTTCATAACGCAAAAAAAATAATAAAATAAAACTCCCAAGTGCAAATTTAGCAGCTCGAACCTCCCTCCTTTGCCGCATCTTTCCTAGATCCTTAGGTAGCGTCCCAAGCCACCTTATCACATGATTTTTTTTGTGTCATGCTTCACACCAAATAATTTTTAAAGCCTCATTCACTAGCTTCCTCTTCTCAAGTGCTAAAAAAAAACTTCTAGCCCTAAGTCAGGCCTAGCCCGAGGTTATCACTAGACCCTAGAACATGTCAAGCAATCAAGCATACATATTTCTTCAAGCACACACATGGGAAAAATAATTAAATTGCAAACAACCCCTAGTTCAGGATGTTACACTCTCTCTCTCTTGGCCTAAGGTCTAGCTCTAGCCTAGACTCCGGTGTCCAACCGCCACACATGCCTCCTCCGACGGTAGTCGGAAAGCCCAAAAACCTCCGTTTTCAACGTCGATCAAACTTCTTCTCTTTTTTTAGTAATATATGTATAAAAAATGCATGAATTGAAAAGAAAATTAAAAAAGATGAGACGGATATTAAAAAAATCACATCTGTAACTATTTTTGTATTTTATTTCTCTGTATATTTTTTGTGAATATTTTCGTGTTCTATCTCTGTTTAAGTCCTTGTTTTACAAGTTTTGGGGTTTATATAAACCCGAAAATAAATTAAAAAAGGAAATATAGGGATTTTGCCATATTTGCTTGCTTCTTTCCTTTTTTTAGGAGATCGATGAAGGTCTTGGAGGTGGTGTGGGATTCACGAGCAGATTACGGCGCGATCGAAGGCTGGCGTGGGCGCGAGGAGCTGGTTGCGGTGCGAGGGTCTGGGCACTTGCGGCGCCTAGGGTTTCAAAAACCCTAGGCTTACTAAAACTGTTTAGGCATTTAGGCCTTTTTGGGCCGTAAGTTTGGGTCTGGGGTTGGGTAGTCCATTTAGGTCTGAGGGTGTAATTAGCTTGGGTCTGTAAGTGGGCTCGAGTAGTTTTTGTTAAATGGACTTTGTAAAATGGACTGTGCTGAACATTTTATTATTATTATTATTTGTTTTGGTTTTTTATTCTGGTTTATTTTCAAGCCCGGGTAAAATGGCCTTATTATAACAATGTCAAAAATATTCTTACATCGAGAAAAAAAATGTCTAAGATGGCGGCTTTTGCGACTACTGGAACATCTTCATCATATGCTGCAGCTGTACCTAGAGCTCATCGTACTTTCTACTCTGCTTTGCTGCCATCACTGCTGCCTTTGCCTCTCTCGCTGCCTCCCTCGCTCCTGCATCCGTTATAAGTTTTTGCTGGAGTTCTTTATATTTTCTTTGAACCTTGGCAATTTGCTCAACTGTGCTCGCTTGCATCTAAACTATCTGGTCTCTTAACCTCTGAACTTCAGCTTGAGCTTGACTTTTGGAAGGCATGTATTGCTTGGAGCTGGATCCAAAATATTGGGTCAGGGTAACACCAGATCTTTGAAATCGAACCCGACCATACCTTTCAGGACCCAAAACTTCAATAATAATTCTGTTATCTATGTCCTCAAGATTAACAGAACTATCAGTCGAAGCAATCGCTTCATACTCTGCATTCTTCTCCTTTAGTTTGTCCTAATAAATCAATTAAAGAGTTAGAAACGAAATATATAATAAAAAGGAATGCATCATAACATAACTTAACATTATTTAAACCTACTAACGATGAATTAAACCATTATAATTAAACATATAAATATTTATAATTAATCAAATTTTATTAAGTAAATATACCATAATTTCTCTAGGTTCAGATGTCATCGGAGATCCATCTTTCTTCCTATGCGTAATGTCAAAAAGCTGAAGGTGGCCAACTTTTTGACCAGACGAGACTTCCTACATATATTAATAGTAGTAAAAATATTTTTTTAATATTAGAAAGTCATTAATATTTGACAGAATTAATAAATTTATAATACCTCAGCCTCAGCTACACAAGCAAAACTTCTCGACCCTGCCGTGTGCGTGAATTTTTGTTTTTGCCTACTGCTTGTTCCAACTCACTCACGATCCTACACAATGAAATTATTATTACGTATATAGTAAATACTATAAACCAAAAAATTTATAAGAGTTTGGAAGTACGTAATACCTCTCCTTTCTTTGAATTCCAGAATCTAATCGCATCTTCCCATTGGTACCTCAGCATTCCCGGTGGGACATTTCGTAATTTTTCTTCGAGGTTTATGTCTTTCTTAAAATATTCTTTTTTCAAAGTGCTTTTATGGTCTATCCATTTTTTACCTAATGCTTTCTTGATATACTCATCGGAGACCTCTAAAGCAAATCTCTCCTAAAAAAACACAAGTTTATAAAGTAAATATAAATGAAACTTAAACCAAAGTATTATAAATTACATTCACGTTTTGTTACCTTAATATTATCGAGAGCTTGATTTTTGTTGCTATCAGGCATGTTACACCATGATTTGTAGTTGATGGGCAACATATTGGCATTTCATGCTATAATGCCCAAATAGCCAGCTAAAAGTCAAGCTTCAGATCAAATAGGCTAGCCATGACTGTTTCTACTTACTTTGACATGCTCAACAGGGTTTAAGTCATATAAATCTTTAAGTAGCATACGTCCTCGACCTCTGTGCGTCCCACCACTTTCAGCTAAAAAATGATATATTATTATATTAAAATTGAAAAATGAATCAATAATAAAAGTCAAAATGCATGTAAAATAACTTTGACATTACTTTGAAATTCTGCAGGCTCGTCAACTGTCTCCGGCACATTCGAAGATCCAATAACTGTTTGCTGTTCACTATTTCCTTCTTCCGAATTTGGAGTATCCTGGACAATACTTAAATCTCGTAATCTTCTTCTACGCATTTTTCCTGCAATACACATAAAATAGTTGAAATTTTAGTAACAAATAACAATAATAATAGTACATATAAAATAGTTAAATTATATAGCATGACCAAGATTAAAATTATAATATTACATATAAATAAAAAATTGTAAAATCTCACTACATCATAATTCGTAAATATCTTCATCCACATCCTTACGAACCCATTGAAATTGTGTACTAGTACTAGGGATATTTTCATTTAAGTTTTGTTCTAGAAAAGGCAAAGTTTCTGATCTTTTGACGATGTCATCTCTACTTCCATTGCCCATGTCAAACAAGTCTCTAGGGGTGTTTCGGAGTACAGCGTACCAACCCTTATCAGTTGGATCTTTTGAGTAAAAAACTTGATTCACTTGAGAAGAAAATACATACAGCTCGTCTATTAATTGTTCTCCAGTGTGAATCAATCGAGAGAAATTCACCATTGTAAAACCATATTGATCGTTTTTAATTCCACGAGCCGTATTCACATTAGCCCAATCACCTCAAAATAAGACAACTTTCCATTTTCCATAATAATCCAACTCAATTATGTCAGTAAGAAGTCCGTAATACTCCACATTCCCCTTGACAGGATTACTGTCCCTAGCACTAGTATAACTTGTAATTGAAGAATTAACAACAATTCCACAATTTTGGGTTCTCTTCAATCTCTCGCAATATTTTGTATGAAATCTGAATCCATTGATGAGGAAGGCACTATATCTTTTCACTATTCTATTTGGACATTGGGAAAGCCATTTAACTTCGTCATTTACTTTATTCCGACTCCAAACCTATTGAATCAAAAGTAAATTGAGTAATTATAAATGTTATGAGAAAACATTATTACTTGTCAATGAAAGCTTCAATTGCATACCGTTTGGATTAACCATTCATGAAATGATTCTATGAACAACTTATTAATATTTGTTTGTACTCACTATGTTAAAAAAACGTTTACTTTGTTAGAAGACAAACAAATTATAATTGATGAATATTTATCAAATTCTAAAACTTACTTGCGTAATGGTTCCATGGAATTGTGATGAAAAAGAACATATCGATGTGCTTGGACCCACGATCTATCATCTAGTTCTGCAATTTTAACTTTGCCGATTGGTTCTCTGAAACTTTAAAATAAATAAGTTTCGGCCAAGTTATGATCTGTGAGCCCAGCATTTCTACTTGGTTTGTTCATTCTTGTTTCAACATCTTCCAAATACCTTGAATAGAAAGTCATACATTCCTCTGCCAAGTAGCCTTTAGCAATTGGCCCTTCCAGATAACGCTTATTGCGACAGTAAGACTTCAATTTGGATAGGAACCTAAACACGATATACAACATTATCAAAAGTTGCAACTAAAGACATTGAGGTGAATGAAGGAATAATTTACAAATAAATTAAGACCTTTCTATGGGATACATCCATCGATAGAAAATGGGTCCACCAAGTATTACTTCACGAGGGAGATGAATTATCAAGTGCACCATAATAGTGAAGAAGGAAGGCGGGAAGATCTTCTTCAGATTATATAAAGTCAATGCGGTTCGATCTTGTAGCGTCTCAAGTTCTTGAACATCCTAAACTTTGCCACAAATGCCTTTCATTATATTGGATAGTTCAATTACACAAGACGTCACTTTTTTCGACATACAACACTGCATAGCAACTGGCAGTAAGTCTTGCATCAAGATGTGATAGTCATGCGATTTTAAGGTATATAGTCTTCGATCTTTAAGACTCACACATCAAGATATATTTGATGCATATGCAGCCGGGACCTTAATATCCTTCAACACCATACTGAACACTTCTTCCTCCATCTTCGACATTGAAAAAATAGAAGGCGGCAACCAATATTTCCTATTTGGAAGTGCTTGAGGATGAAACTTACGCTGAATTCCCATGTGGACTAAATCAAGTCGACTCTAAAGATTGTCTTTCGATTTTTTGTCAACATTCAAAATAGTCCCAATGATGTTCTCGCAGAAATTTTTCTCAATGTGCATGACATCAAGATTATGTCGTAAAATGTGATGCTCCCAATAAGGCAACTAAAAAAATACTTTTTTTTTCCACAAGTCCGTCTTATTAGGATCATCCTCTTCATCAGATTCATCCTTTGATCTTCTATTTCTTTGCGTGTTGGGCGGTTGATTCATCTTTCCATAAATGAATTTCATATCTTTCAACATGAACAAGATTTCAGATCCACCGGTCTGCAAAGGAGCTTCTTTGAACTCTTTAGTACCATCAAACTGAGTACTCTGAAATCTAAATCTATGATTTTTCGGTAACCACCGACGATGCCCCATGTAAGAGAAATTCTTCCCATTATATAACCATTGCGAACATGTTTGCGTAGCACAACAAGGACAAGCATAACATCTCTTGGTACTCCAACCAGATAAATTAGCATAAGTCGGGAAGTCATTAATAGTCCACATCAAAGCTATACATAAATTAAAGTTCTTCTTTCTCAGTACATCATATGTCTCAACACCAGCCCATAATTGTTTTAACTATTCAATAAGTGGCTGCAAATATATGTCAATATCATTCCCGGGACCTTTCTCTCCAGGGATAATCATAGATAAGATAAAGGATGATTGTTTCATGCAAACCCATGGAGGCAAATTGTAAGGAATAAGCACCACAGGCCAAGTACTATACGCAGTGCTTATGATTTTGTAAGGGTTAAATCCATCAAATGCTAGCCCAAGCTTTACACTCCAAGGATCACTTGAAAAGCTTGGAAATTTGGAGTCAAATGATTTCCAAGCTAAAGAATCTGCAGGATGCCTTAACAATCCATCATTGGTTTGTCCATCCTGGTGCCACGTCATTGACTCGACTGTCGACATGAAAAGCCTTTGAAGCCTTAGTATTAGCGAAAAATACCTCAAAATCTTAACTGGCTTCTTCATTGACTATGAATCATTTTCATCCTCATTACCATCTTCTGTATTTCTATTTATCCAACGGGATTGACCGCATACATGACAGCACTGTTGGTTTTTCCGGTCGCCCCAATACAACATGCAGTCATTTTGGCAACTATGAATTTTGTTGTAGCCAAGGCCCAAATTTTTATTAGTTTCTTCATGTCTTTGGAAGATTTAGGGATTCTCGCAAACGGGAACATTTCTTTCAAAAACTCTAACAGCATTGTCAAAGATTTTATGGTCCACCCTCTCAAACATTTTAAGTGAAAAAGATGAATACAGAAAGACAGTTTTGAAAATTTTGATCCCTCATACAGTTCTTCATTCATTTCACCAAGTAACGTGTAGAACTTTGTCGCTTCTTTATTTGGCTGTTCATCAGGTACACTTCTTCCCACTCGGTGAAAGTATTTCCACCAAAATTATAATCATCGGTTGCACCCAAGTCAGGTGGAAATGATTGCAAACCATCACTGCGCATATTAAATGCATCCCGCAACATACCTTCCATGTCATCTTCTCTAACATTCAGATTGTAAGCACTATGAGGATAACCTAGATTCATTGATGAAGAGGCTCCACTAGATGTACACTCTCCATGAAAAATCCATTTTTTATACCCCCGAATAAAGCCATCAACAATTAGATGTTCATAGACAACTTCACGATAATGCCAATTGATATTGCCACACTTCTTACACGGGCAAAGAATCATATTCTCTTGGCTTGCATTTTGGAATGCAAAATTTAGAAAAGTTTCTACTCCATTTCGATAGTCGTTGCTTACCCTTGACAAATTCATCAAAATCCTATCCATTTCGTAGTTGTTGAAGTCTAAAGTTGACAATAAATTACACGAGTAAGTTGTTTATTTATAATTTATGTAAGTAATGATATGATATATATTTATGTACTATGTAAGTTATGTAAATTATGTAAGTTATGGAATTTGATCTTTAAATTGTGCAAGTTATATATTATGTAAGTGATGTAAATTATGTAAGTTATGAAATCTAAACTTTAAATTATGTAAGTTATGTATTATGAAAGTTATGCAAGTTATGTAAGTTATGTAAGTTATGAATTTGAACTTCAAATTATGTAAGACTTTAAATACAGATTTAATTTAATTAACTAATGTTAAAATAAAATAAAATGTTGAAAATAATTTTATTTAATTAGGTAATTTAAAAATAAAATAAAATAAAATAAAATAAAATATTTTTTCGTGATTAAATTTAAACTAAAAGGAAATTGAGGGAAGAAAAGGAGATAGATTGTTAAAGCAATGTTAAAATACAATTTAATTTAATTTAGTAATGTTAAAATAAAATAAAATATTGAAAACATTTTTCTGACTAAAATAAAATAATATATTTAAAAATAAAACTTTAAATACAATTTATTTAATTACGTAAATTAAAAATAAAAGAAAACAAAACAAAATATTTTCTTGATTAAAATAGCATAAAATGGGATTTTGGAAATGAATTAATTGATCTTGTTATTTGAAACAACATGGGGAATAAAATCACGTAATTTAAAAATAAAATAAAATAAGAAAAATATTTTATTTTATTAAAATAAAATAAAATAAATAGTTTAAAATAAAAGTGTAAATACAATTTAATTTAATTACGTAATTTAAAAATAAATTAAAATTAGACAAAATCTTTTCCGTGATTAAAAATAATAAAATATATTATTTAAAAATTTTTATATGCAATTCAATTTGATTATGTAATTTAAAAATAAAATAAAACTAGACAAAATATTTTCAAGAACTAAAAAATTAAATATCACTCTCATTCTCTTTATCTTCTTATATTATCATTGCTCCGTTGACATCTTCTTGTTCACTTAATATTCCCAAAATATTTATTGAGTTAATTATTAAAGAATGTCTTGAGTCACAAGTTCAAATTCTATTGCTCATATAATTCATATATGTTTTATATATCTTCCGATGATCCAAATTTAATTCTTAAGTTCAGTTGACTGCTTTAATCCTTAAAATTAAATTTTAAGTTTGAAAAATGAATTAACATACAACTTCTTAAAAAAGTACATGGTAATAAAATTTAATAAAAAGAGATCATGGCAAACATGGCAAATTGAAAAACAAAATCAGCAATCAAAACTATACAAAATTGGAGCCCCAAAAGGAAAATCAACATATTTGCAGTTAAGTCGATAAACAACAGCACATAACATTTGAATAGTTCAATTAATTAAATAAAACCTCACAATTGACTAATGAAACAATATAAATGATTGCACATTAGAACACTTAATTTAACATATTTGCAGAAGCAATTAAATATGATAAAACACAAGTAACCAACCCTCTTTTGGATAGCATGTACACTCCAATTAAACAAGCATTAACATTCGGTAATCATAGGAAACATGTCCTGCTTTGGACATCTTCAACCTTCCAATTAACCATGCATTCCAACAACCAGGGATAATAAAAATAAAACAAAATTAGACAACATTAATTCACTGACTTTTTAAAAAAATAACTCATAGTATGACAGATAACAGATAAGTGGATGATAGAAAATGGAGTAGCAACAGAGGGTTGCCGATGGAGATGCAACAAAGGGCTCCCAACAGCGATTCAGAAGGCAACTAGAGGCGATGTCGAGGACTGCAAACAACGATTCAGAGGGCTGCCAAATAATAACCATAATTTGTTTACTTCTCATCATCAACTAAACCAAACTTTACTATTAATTTCACCAACCATTTGCAAATAATAACCGAATTATTCATTTGGACTGAACAAACCTTGGTGTTTGGATAAACAAGGTCAAGATGCAATTTCTTCTGCCAATCACTAGTCAATAAAATAGTTGAAACAGACCTATCAGCAATAAGCAATTTTAATGTCAATGTAAAATATCTGACGATAAGAACTTCAAACAAGATATCATTTTCCTTTAAACAATTTATTTTAATTAACATTAATAAAATAAACTATTTCTAATAAAAAACCAAAGCACTTGGAAGCATCTCCGGTACCTATGTAAAACAATGTCACAAAGTTAACCAACTTCCAACAATAGACAATATCCACAAGGCAGTAATCACCTGAACAATCATAATGCCATATTGTTTACCTTGCAATAAAATAAATAAAGATGTTCTATACATACTAGTGTTAAACGTATGAAATAGGAAGATTGAAGCAAAAAAAATGGTTAATGTGATGGGGCATTAACAGAAGGGCAATAATAAATAAAATAAAGAGGCCCTCAACCTTATCAATGGCCTTTCAATCATCAAATGCAATTAAACAACAATTAACATTTGAATAGTTCAATTACTTAAATAAAAACCTCATAATTAACGTCACATTTGGACAGTAAATTTAACACATTTGAATAGCTTTTTTGACTAATGAAACAACATAATTGGCGACACATTAGGATAGTGAATTAAACAAATTTGCAGAAGCAATTATGTACGACAAAACTTAAGTAACCTACCCTGCTTTCGACAGCATTTATCCTCCAATTCAAGCATTTATACTCCAATTTGAACCTTCCAATTTACCATTCATTCCAACAAATTTAAAGTTTTAAAAAAAAATCAAATCAGACAACATTAATTCACTGACTTTTTAGAAAAAGAACTTATAATACGACAGATAACGGAAAAGTGAATGGCAAAAAACTGGACAAGCAGCAGAGATCTGCCGATGGAGATACAATAGAGTTAAACCAAAATTTTAGCGTTCCTTCCTTAGAACAATTTCTCAAAAATAAAACCCAATACAGTACAAATTAGTAAGGAATATATGATTGTAAATTGGATGATATTATGTGCAATTTAAATTAAGCAAATTAAATATACATACCTCTTAGAAATTGTAAATTCTAACAATTACTATTAACAAGACCCTTCACAATCGGCAATTCTTGTTGATATTTATTAATACACTTAAAAATATAAAAATTATAATCATTCCTAATTTTTATTTTATTTTTCTAAATATAAAATATACAATTTTAAAGATTCATATAAATAATATAACTTTATAATATATAAAGTATATATGAATTTATAGTTATCATAAAATTAATTATTTTAATTGAAGTCAAATCGACGGGACAAAAACCAGTTGGATTGTAGATTTCATTAACTTTTATAAATAAAATATGGTCCCAATATTCAAATAATATTCAAAGATGAGATTTTTAACAGAAAAACCATCAATTATCTATTCTTGAAAAATCAAGACAGAAGTAGCTTCGGAGTTCAAATAATAGGGTAGGAATTGTTAAAAAATTAAAGAGCAGGTGTGGTAGAATCATCACCTCAAGTTGATCATGGAGGTGTCTGATATACCCAATAACTTCTAACAGCACAGTAGCAGTGTCACTCTGCAAAAATAACACACAATTCACACCTTATCAACTTTCAAACCCTTCTTTAATGTTAAAAGAGAATAAGGCAGAACAAGTAATAACAAGGCCGCCACTCGGCTTCCATACAGAAATCAACCAATTTGTAACCAAAAACTAGAGAAAGCTCAAGCCTTGAAAGATGAAGCAACAAAGAAGATAAATGCTATAATCATGCAGATCACTTGCGGAGCTTGCAAGCATCAACTCTGAGCAGCCACAGTTGATGATGAGACCTCACTTGCAATGAGTTACATGACTTCAGCCACAACTGAAGGGGAAGGAGAGTGACCGCACTCCATCATACAATTATTTCCCCAGTCAAACAAAACCAACTTTTATTTTCACGGTTTACAAGAATCAATCCTCAAATTTTATTTTAAGGGTTCTAATCCTCATTTGTAAATCTCCTTATTTTTAAACTGCATGATGAGTTTCTTTTTGGTATAAAAGTCTTTGTAAGCGGTTTAATATGATTTTAATATACCCTTATTTGATGAATAGAAAATAGATAAAGCATTTTAAGTTCTTTTATATCTTTCAGGTCACACATAACAGCACACATATTGAGGATGATGAGTTGAACACTTTTACCAATAAACTCAATGCTGAGTTTCATGATTCAATTCAATTAAAATGCAATAAGTTCAGTATCTCAATTTCCCATTGCAAAATCATGCCATGTGTGTGATTTTTTTTTTTTTCTAATATTAAGGTGGGATGAAAGTGATGATTCGAATAAATTTTAAAAACGAATGAAAACTAAATTTAAGGTTAGGAGGCAGGCACTTGGCCGAACCATATTTCAACCGCTATTTATTTTTTTTTTATTTTTTGGTATAATACAATTAAATTAAGTATAGATGTATGATTAAGTAACCACTAAATATAAAATTAAATTATTGTTGTAAACTAAATTACGAATTTGAACAATTCTTAAGTGCACTAAAACATACACTGGACAATATAGTTCATAGTGAAATTTGAATATCACACATTCAATTACATATTGTGGATATCGGATTTTCTAACTTTTTATCTTTCCTATTTTAGGCCTGAGGATACTTTTACCTTTTGTCACAACCATCAAAACAGTGAGATGAAAATAATAGGAATATGTAGATTATTCCAAGGAAGACATACATTTCTTGGGACCTCTTTTAGCTAGAAATAGGAAGAACAGTTGAAAGATGCACGACCTATGAAATTTTCATGTCAAGAACACTGATGAAATGGGAATTTCTGTTCTAAATTTATCAGCTTCTAAGAGTAAAATACCTCTATGAACCTAATTTCCAACGACGGTGGAGGAGAGAAGATGCTTCGGCGGAGAGAAGACACGAAGTGTTGCAACAGTAAAACCGAGGAGAGAATATTGGATATTGGGAAACTAGGTTAAAAATTTTGGGGAAGAAGTTGGGGGAATTTGGGGGAAAACGGGGAAATCAACAGAGGCAGATAAAAAAACAAATTCGGGCCTCTAATACAAGAATAAAAACGACGACGTTTTGCAGAAATCCTAAAAGAAATTCGTGGCGTTTTTCTTCAAAAACGCCGAAAATTCTAAACTTTTGGCGGCATATTATAAAACGTGCCACTAATAAAACTGATGAAACGATGACGTTTTTTTCATGATTTTTTGTGGCGTTTAAAATAAAATGCCACTAATAACAAAAAAAACGACGCCGTCTGCGATCTCTTCACGACTATTTGTGGCGTTTAATAAGAAGCGCCACTAATAAAAGATGAAATTAATTGACAGAACTTTTTGGCGTTTTTAAACAAACACCAGTAATTCATAGCTTTTGTGGCGTTTTTTCTAAAAGCGCCATTAATAACAAAGTATCATTTACTCTTTATATTTTTATAATATTATTAATTAATCAAAATACTTAATATTATTAAGACTAATTAATCAAAACCCTAAACCTTATACCATTAAACTATATCTCCATAGCCTTAAACTCTAAACTATATCCCTAAACCCTAAACTATATGCCCTAAACAATAAATTAACCGCAAAACAATATCCTCTACGCCTTAACCACAAAATGTATGAATTATTCATAACCCTAAATTATATCCCTTGATCTTTAAACCACAAAACAATAACACTAATTACCCTAAAACCCTCTAAACCTTAAACCATTAAACTATATCCCTACTAAAGTATCCTAAACTATTTATTTAGGGGTACATATTTAGGGTTTAGTGTTTTGAGTGTAGTGTGTATGGTGTAGGTTTGGGGTTTAATGTTTAAAGGTTTTAAGGTTTAAAATTTAGGAGTTAAGGGTTAGGGGTTTAGTGGTTTAGGGTTTTATACCCCTAAATATGTATATTTTTTTATCTCTAATCCCTAAACACTAAACACTTAAACCCTTAAATATAAAATTAGAAATCTTAAAACTCTAAACCCTAAAGTTGAATTAGTAAACCCTTAAACCATTAAATACAAATCCTAAATCCTAAAACTCTAAACGTTAAACCTTAAATCCTTAAACACTAAACCCCAAACCTACAGAATACACACTACACCCAAAACATTAAACCTTAAACCATTAACACTAAATCATAAACCCTAAACACTAAACCCCAAAATAAAATAATTTTTATATTGAATTATTATATAAGGACCAAAACGGCGTCATTCTAGTTTTGAAACAATTTGATTTTTTGTGGCGTTTTTAATAAAAATGCCGCTATTGCTTGGCTTTTTACAATTTTTATATTGAATTATTAAACGGGAACAAAAACGGCGCCGTTTGAGTTTTGAAATAATTAGATTTTTAGCGGTGTTTTTGCTATTGCTTACCTTTATTGGCGTTTTCTAGAAAAATGCCGCTATATCTCTAACATTTACTAGCGTTTAATAGAAAACGCCGCTATTGCTCAGTTTTTAGCGTGTTTTTGTAACAAACGCCGCTATTTCTTAGTTTTTAGTGGCATTTGTGCCAAAAAAACCGCAATTGCCCAATTTTTTGTGGGGTTTTATTTCAAGCGTTGCGACGTTTTTTGTCCAAACGCCACTTAAAATGTCGCTAAAGCCCTATTTCCCTGTAGTGCTACACACGTGGGTTGTTATACTTATATTATATATATGTGTATGTCTTTATTTTACATAATATATATTAATGGATTTTGGTATTATATATATACACGGTTCATCATATATATAATTACGAGAATGATTTTTATAATATATAAATTGTAACACCCCAAACCCAGCCCATGCGGTATGACCGGATCTAGCATGTCACATGAAAAAAACGTATAAACATCGTGTGATTCTTAAAGTAAGCGTTACTTGGTTCGAGTTAAGAAAACAAGTTTGGTTATAAATTTTTGATAAAATACTACTAATTTCGAGATATTGATTGATGAATAAAAAATCGGGCTAGTGAACTTTAAAACCGTGACTTTTGAAAATGACGTTAATAATTCGAAAGAGAATTCGAGTTAAATTATTTGTACATATTTGTTATGAAATCCATTTGTTAATCAATTTTGGAAAATCGTTATTTATGATTTCAGAAAATCCCCGTTTAAATCAGTTCAATAAAAATAATATGCACGTCAAAACATAAAGCAAATTAAAACATATCCCAGAGGCCTTATTACAACTTTAAAACCCGAAATAGTAAAGGTAACGAAAATAATACGGAAAAGAAGTTTACTAATGTTCAATATTATTCCAAAAGTATGGCCTCCACCAAGTCATCCAAGGGCCCAAGTCCTCATTACTGAGCATTACCTATAAGGATTAAGAAAAGGAGTGAGTTACAAAAACTCAGTGTATAATCCCCTTACCGTCACTCACTAGGCCTGAACCCGCATAGCAACATTTTGGGCCTAAGCCCATTTACATAACAGTATTTATATGAAATGTATGCAACCCAACCCATCCATCCAATCACACCTGTGGGGATCAAGTCAACCAACCTCACTGCTCACACCAAATTTGCAGTTAAGCTGCTAATCACAGAATATTTGTGGCTGAGCCACTAGAATCATAATTATGTAAACATATATTTATATTGTGGCAATGCCACCAGGCTACACTACTCTTCATTCATTAACCCGCCCCATGCAATATGTACAGATGCAACATAATAAAAATATATCCACATAAGTAACAACCATTAATCTAGTGAATTATTTTGTTGAATTGGCCCATTAAAGCAATTTAATAATTCGGCCCACTAAGGCATTCTAGCAAATTGGCCTATAGGGGCATTTTAGTAAATCGACCCATAGGGGCATTTTCGTAAATCGACCCATAGGGGAATTTTGGTAATTTAGCAATTTAATACCAATTTTGTAACATCCCAAATTTAGGCCTAGTAGATTTGGGCCTATTGGGTTGTAACGCCCCAAAAATCTCGAAACTTTTAATTTCTGTGCATGGGAGTTAATATGTATGTGTAGCACTTAGAATAATAATATTAAGGTATTATCGGGATTATTTGAAGCCTTAGAGTTAGGGAGACCATAGGAAAAATTTATGTTCTTACTTAGTGGACCTTAGTCTCAGGCATGAGGCCTCATAAGCAGATTAAGAGAAGAGAAGAAACAAAAATGGGCTCAGGTTTGGGTTGAGGCCCTAATTAAGTTTTCTATTTGGGCACTATAGGGTTAAAAGGGTAGCATCTGTGTTTAAAACACCAAAGTGGACTGGTGGCCCAATATTAAGTGACGCTGTAAGGGAGCTAGAGGGTAGCGTCACTAGCAGTTGAAAGAGGCCCAAGTTTGGCCGCAAGGAGCCCATGTCTTTGGGCCAATTTCGACACTTAAAAGAGCAAGGAGGAATGGATGGCATTAAGGCTTATCTTTAGGAGGGATTTAATGATAATATTGTGCTGATAATAAAAGAAAGAGGTGGTGTTATCTAGGAGTCTTTTGAAGGTGTGAAGAGATTTAGATAAAGGAGAAAAGTTAGGAGCTATCTGCTGGGAGCAGAGTTGGCCGAAATTCCATCACCTAGAGGAGTAAAGAAATCGGTTTCTAATAGCCATAGGGGGTGCCGAATTTTCTATAAATAGGGGGAATAGCTCATCAATTTCGGCATTTAACGCTACCCTTTTCTTCATTCTTTGTTCTCAGTCTATCCCTCCACAATTTCTGTCAACTTTCTTTCAAAAAGCCGAAAACGTTCTTAAGCCTTCTTTCTTCTAAAAGTCGAAAATCACCACCTCCTTCACCCTCTTTTCTTTTCTTGAAATTTTCTATTAGCCGAATCTTCTGATCTCCATTGTTATTCTTCTCCCATTCACTAAAAGCTGAAACTACACTCTTGTTTGTTCTTGTAGCCGAAATCTTTCTCTTGTTCATCTTTTTCGAGATTTTCATAAAAGCCAAAATCCCTAGATCTCATCTCTTGTGTTTGCCAAATCCTCTCTAAGGTGTCTGCTTGTGCCCAATCTTGAAAGAAACTCAAGGTAAGTGCCAATTCGTAGGATTTCAATCTTTTTCGGCTTTTTAGAGATCTTAACCGAATGGCTATATGGTTAACTAATCGGGTGTTTTCTTTAATTTACGATATTTCGGGATTTGAAGGGGAGTCAATCGCTTAGATTTCTAAGTCAGACTTCAGTAGCACTCGAATCGTGTTACTTTCGAGAATTCAAGGTAAGGAGATCTGCTAATTTTAAGCGTGTAGATGCAGGTATACACTAACCCTTGGCTGAATGTAGGAAAGCCTTATCTTTGTGTTCTTTCGGCTTTTGAGCAGAGTTGTAGTCAAAGGGCAGTAGATCTGATTAGCGAGGGTATCGACGTAGAGGGTAGTCCTACGTATGTATAAGGTGTGTAACACTCCCACACCATTTAGATTGCCTGTTATAATATGGTTATAAATCTGTTATATCCTGTTAAAAGCTAAAATCCCAGCATATCGGTTGAAACCCAAGTAGGGTAAAGGCGAATCACCAGGTTAGTGATTTCTGTCATTCCTAAGTGAATGTTTCAGTTGAGATGATATGTTTTATATGTATGACGATTTCTGTGATTGCATGGGGTTGGGAGATTGATGAAAGGGGAAGTGTTCTGTTGTAGTGGCTTATGCCATGATCTGTTGTAGTGGCTTATGCCATGATCTGTTGTAGTGGCTTATGCCATGATATGTTGTAGTGGCTTTTTGCCATGATCTATTGTAGTGCTATTTCTATAATCTGACAATGAGCAGCATGACTGCCATCAATGGCGTGTAGCGGTGTGGGTTGATTGTAGAAATCTCCAATGGTGTGAATGGCTGGTACGGGTGGCCTGTAGCGGATGGAAACCTAGGATTTGGGTTGGGCTTGCATTATTTTTGTTATATTTATTAATCTATTATTCTGTTCTGTGGGGCTAAGGCCCAAATCTGATGGTGCATGAGGGTTGCACACTGAGTCTCGCGACTCTACCCATTATTTAACATTTTTCAGGTAGCACCTAGTGCATCAGACCGGGCTGGAGAGGAGCGCAAGGTGGCCATGCAAAAGAGCATTTGGATTCAGTAAAAGACTCTACTTGGTTTATTTAATTTTAATATGTTTAATTAGTGGGTTTTGAATATTTTTGTAATAAGGCCATGGGCCACTAGCTTTATATTTTTCGATTTTATTTTGGGCTATTATTATTAGACATTTAGATTTTATGTTTTAATTAAGCTAAGGCATCATATAAAATTTATATCTTTTATAAATTATCAAATCATTAAGTTTTCGAATACATGTTTGAACTCGACAAATGTTTTCCAAAAATGCGACATGTTTTACTAAATCTTCTTAGTGACATGCCAGATCCGGTCGTGGTATTTGGGTCGGGTTTGGGGTGTTACAAATTGGTATCAGAGCCCGGTTCAAAATTCAGCTTTGGGGTTTTTGGGCTCAAAACATTTTCTAAAGATGGGTTTTTGAAACATGCATGTTATTTTTTTTAAATGATAACAGGTTTGTTAGCTCAGCATGGCATCTGCGTCTCTAGCCCAAGTCTGCCAGGTAAGTATTCTGAACCATTGTGTGGTATATATGTGGGCTTGCTGGGCTGTATGGGACGTAGGTTAGTTTAAATAGACTTTGATGGACTATAGGCTTAACCTAAACAACTTCTTAAATTCCATAAGACTTAATCTATCTAAACAAATCCTGTGAACCAGTAGCCGAGTTAGGGTGTGGCAATAGGCATACGCATGTCTAGGATTGGATTCAGAGAGAGCTTGGTATTTAAGCCGTCCTAGTGACTCACCTCCTCTTCGTTGGAATCCAACCTGGTGCGTAGTGACTGTTCACCCTAACCATGAGGACTTGTTGATAGGCCAAAACTTATAATTAAAACTCGAAAGGGCCAGCCACCCTGTTTTGTAAGGTCCTAAAGTAAACCCTAGTTTTGAAATCACCAAATTACCCCTAATTTAAAAAATGACCAAAATACCCCTGAATTGTGAAATTACCAAAATACCCCCGAATTGAAAAATTACCAAAATACCCTTATTTTGAAAAATCACCAAGGTACTCTATTTTGAAAAATTACAAAAATGCCCCTGTAGGTTAAAATTACGAAAATACCCTAGGTAGTGAAATGACGAAAATACCCCTAGGAGAGGAATATGAGTTCATGGATGTTGCTTGTGTGGTTGATGCGTGTATGTGATGTTCTGATTGATGATGATTGAATGAGAATTCTAGAATTAGGAAATATAAACTTGAGAACTAAACCTATAGATAGAATTTGAATTCGAAAGAACTACTATCGAAATGATTTTACATAAGATTGTTCGCGAGTTAATAAGTGGGAAGAATTAATTATTCATAAAATTCTTAATCAGATAAACGTCGATCGAAAGAATAAGTACAAGGGGACGAAGATGCTCTAGATGCGAATAATGGTGCGTACCCTACTGTAGTATATTGAGTGTTTATTTTTTTTAAAATTAGAGTGCGCAGTGGAGGCGTAGTGATGAGACTTGGGTAGTACAATTGATAGTTAGTTCAAAATTTCGAGGACGAAATTTCTTTAAGGAGGTAGAACTGTAACATCCCAAATTTGGGCCTAGTAGATTTGGGCCTATTAGGTTGTAACGCCCCAAAAATCCTGAAACTTTTAATTTCTGTGCATGTGAGTTAATATGTATGTGTAGCACTTAGAATAATAATATTAAGATATTATCGAGATTATTTGAAGCCTTAGAGTTAGGGAAGACCATAGGAAAAATTTATGTTCTTACTTAGTGGCCCCTAGTATCAGGCATGAGGCCTCATAAGTAGATTAAGAGAAGAGAGGACACAAAAATGGGCTCAGGCTTAGGTTGAGGCCCTAATTAAGTTTTCTGTTTGGGCACTATATGGTTAAAAGGGTTTAAAACACCAAAGTGGACTGGTGGCCCAATATTAAGTGACGCTGCAAGAGAGCTGGAGGGTGGCGTCACTAGCAGTTGAAAAAGGCCTAAGTTTGGCCGCAAGGAGCCCATGTCCTTGGGCCAATTTCGGCATTTAAAAGAGCAAGGAGGAATGGACGGCATTAAGGCTTATCTTTAGGAGGGATTTAATGATAATATTGTGCTGATAATAGAAGAAATAGGTGGTGTTATCTAGGAGTCTTTTGAAGGTGTGAAGAGATTTAGATAAAGGAGAAAAGTTATGAGCTATCTGCTGGGAGCAGAGTTGGCCGAAATTCCATCACCTAGAGGAGTAAAGAAATCAGTTTCTAATAGCCATAGGGGGTGCCGAATTTTCTATAAATAGGGGGAATAGCTCATCAATTTTGGCATTTAACCCTACTCTTTTCTTCATTCTTTGTTCTCAATATCTCCCTCCACAATTTCTGTCAACTTTCTTTCAAAGAGCTGAAAACGTTCTTAAGCCTTCTTTCTTCTAAAAGTCGAAAATCACCACCTCCTTCACCCTTTTTTCTTTCCTTGAAATTTTTGTTAGCCGAATCTTCTGATCTCCATTGTTATTCTTCTCCCATTCACTAAAAGCCGAAACTACACTCTTGTTTATTCTTACAGCCGAAATCTTCCTCTTGTTCATCTTTTTCGAGATTTTCATAAAAGCCAAAATCCCTAGATCTCATCTCCTGTGTTTGTCGAATTCTCTCTAAGGTGTCTACTTGTGCCAAATCTTGAAGGAAACTCAGGGTAAATGTCGATTTGTGAGATTCAATCTTTTTCGGCTTTTTAGAGATCTTAGCCGAATGGCTATATGGTTAACTAATCGGGTGTTTTCTTTAATTTGCGGCATTCGAGATTTGAAGGGGAGTCAATCGCTTAGATTTTTAAGTTAGACTTCAGTAGCACTCGAACCGTGTTACTTTTGGGAATTCAAGGTAAGGAGATCTGCTAATTTTAAGTGTGTAGATGCGGGTATACACTAACCCTTGGCCGAATGTAGGAAGGCCTTATCTTTGTGTTCTTCCTGCTTTTGAGCAGAGTTGTAGTCAAAGGGCAGTAGATCTGATTAGCGAGGGTATCGACGTAGAGGGTAGTCCTACGTATGTATCAGGTGTGTAACATCCCACACCATTTAGATTGCCTGTTATAATATGGTTATAAATCTGTTATATGCTATTAAAAGCTGAAATCCCGGCATATCGGTCGAAACCCAAGTAGGGTAAAGGCGAATCACCAGGTTAGTGATTTTTGTCATTCCTAAGTGAATGTTTCAGTTGAGATGATATGTTTTATATGTATGCCGATTTCTGTGATTGCATGGGGTTGGGAGATTGATGAAAGGGGAAGTGTTCTGTTGTAGTGGCTTATGCCATGATCTGTTGTAGTGTCTTATGACATGATCTGTTGTAGTGGCTTTTTGCCATGATCTGTTGTAGTGGCTATTGCCATGATCTGACGATGAGCAGCATGATTGCTATCAATGGCGTGTAGCGGTGTGGGTTGATTGTAGAAATCCCCAATGGTGTGAATGGCTGGTACGGGTGGCATGTAGCGGATGGAAACCTAGGATTTGGGTTGGGCTTGCATAATTTTTGTTATATTTATTAATTTGTTATTTTGTTCTGTGGGGCTAAGGCCCAAATCTAATGGTGCATGAGGGTTGCACACTGAGTCTCGCGACTCAACCCATTATTTAAAATTTTCAGGTAGCACCTAGTGCATCTGACCAGGCTGGAGAGGAGCGCAAGGTGGCCATGCAAAAGAGCATTTGGATTTAGCAAAAGACACTACTTGATTTATTTATTTTAATATCTGTAATTAGTGGGTTTTGAATATTTTTGTAATAAGGCCATGGGCCACTAGCTTTATATTTTTGATTTTATTTTGGGCTTTTATTATTATTAGACATTTAGATTTTACATTTTAATTAAGCTAAGGCATCATATAAAATTTATATATTTTATAAATTATCAAATCATTAAGTTTTCGGAATACATATTTGAACTAGGCAAATGTTTTCCAAAAATGCGACATGTTTTACTAAATCTTCTTAGTGACATGCCAGATCCAGTCGTGGTGTTTGGACTGGGTTTGGGGTGTTACAAATTTTGATAGATCTTTAGAAATAGCGTTGATTAAGCAAATTACTCTATTCATTCCATATTACAGTTATTAGATTGGTAAGCAACAACAATCTATTTTCCAACATGATAGTGTATCACAAATCTATGAAATTTCGGTGTGAGATTACACACCTAATTACGGTAAGGACTAAACTTTCTTGATCGTCGGCACCCTTAATATCGTGAACGACCATTATTTGTCTATTTTCACCGGATGATGGTCCACAACTTGCGGAAAATCCCGAACCGCCGATACCGCCCTTCGTTTGAATTTGGGAGTAGAGATTGCAAGTCCACTCCGTATTTGCCCTCCTATCGACTTTCTTTTTGTATCGATACCACTTGCCACTACTTTCGAAGAACCAACGAGTAGGGAAAAACAAGTGATTTCATCCCTTAACGATGATGAATCTGACTTCCACCGATTGGCTTAAAGCTAGAGTTGAATCAGCAAGGATGTGATATACGGCCACCCACTGGAACACTACAAAAAAGAGATGATCACGATATGGGGGAGTAGGAGAGAGTGATATTTTGGTTTAAAGAACCATCCAATGATAAGGGTACATATTCACCATGAAGAAAGAAAATGAAAAAGGAGAATAAAACCACTTACCGATTCAGTCAAAGAAGAGAGTGCAAACACGAAAGAAAAAAAATAATAAAAAGGTAGGATGTTAATAGGTTCGGCTATGAAGAGAAATGAACAGACAAGATTCGGCCACAGGGTAAATGTCGAGTTTAAAAAAGAGAGAAAGGTTGATAAAGTGGTCAAAAGGAAAAGAAAAGATGGAAAAGAAGTATTAGAGGGTTTCGGCTAACACTAAGAGAAAAAATGAACAAAATGGTTTGAATATTTTGGCAAGCAAAAGGGAAAGAATTGGAAAAGAAAACACCAAAAATGCTAAAAAGAAAACAAACCTTTTATGCACCAAAACTTGCAAAATGACTATAGGAAATTTGGCTCCTCTTTTCTCCCAATCAAAACCGTGCACTACCTTTACCAAAAAGATGAAAATTGACCAAAAATTCTTTCCTCTTGTAACTCCTAATATTTGATCAACATGTCCCCCTCCCTTACTTCTTTCCTTTATTTCTTTCCTTCTTTTTCCCTTGTTTTCCTTCTTACCATAATCCTTAGTCTTCTTTCCATCATTACAAAGTCTTTCTTTCTTTATTTATAGCCATGGCCAACACTTTGGAAAGAAGCACAAAAATAATAAAAAATTTGCAATAGGTGGGATTCGAACTCCACCCCTTAAGCCTCTTCATGTGACGCCTCACCACCTTGCTACTAGCTCCTCTTGTGCTAGCAAAATACACACTTATTTCCTTAAGTCCTGATGCCACTTTGCCTTCTCCCCTTAAGTGCTTAAACACAAAAATTTTCCTATAGCCGAACTTGAACCCGGAACTTCTTAGAAACCCCGTAACTTTCCAAAATCACCTTCCTAATAAGTCCAACTTGAAATAATTCCATTCTCTTGTTCTTAAAAATTTTAAACACTCCTATGCTTAAGGCCCATTAGGCCCAAATCTACTAGGCCCAATTTTGAGATGTTACAATTCTATCCCCCTTAAAGAAATTTCATCCTCGAAATTTCCAACCAACTACTAAACGCACCACTCAAGTCACACCACTATGCTTTCGTTGCGCACTCTGATCTTAATAACACTAATGTACTTCTAGCCTAATCTAGAATCCTCTTACACACAACCAAACATCTAACCACAGAAGCAAGCAGTTATCTACCACTTATACCTAAAATTTTCTACATTCAAACATCACGTCCAACCAAACATACCTGACTTGATGGTGATGAAACAATCCCGAGCCTTATGCTCCTTAGACCCACATCTGAAGCATGCTCTTGACCTCCTCTGGCATTCTCCGGATGATGCCTTCTACAATAATTGCAAACCGAAACACGCTTTACGGAATGAGACTGGGACCCTAAAAACCGCGATCTCTTTTTCTTCTTACAGTCCACGCACCCAACTCGAAGTGCCTCACCGATTACTTTAACCTCCTCCAATACCTCATTAACTAACTGAGTCAGCTCATCAACCCCAGCTCGATCATGAGATCCCGTCTCAGCCACTGGCGAAGCTGGTGCGTCCACTTCAGGCATATGCCCAGATGCTTCAAACCCAACTCTAGCACCTCGGCCTCTACCACGGCCACGTCTACCGTGTCCATGTCCTCTAGCGCTCATTTTTTGCAAAATCAATTTAATCTGATTAAGAGTCTTATGAATCAGTATACAGTTTAATGTTTCATTAATCAATGTTTTATGGAGTATAGGGAGTAAAGTTGTTTTCGCAAAACGTATCCTAAAGTCTCAATCTCTATAGTTTCTGCTCCTAAAGCTAAAAGTTCTAGAGTATTTCTATTTTATGGAGTTTTCTTACCACAGTCATATCACAATAATCATAAAATGAAAACAAAACTTATTGACTTGGTGCCGGATACCCGTGGTGCCATACTTTCTCTAAAACATGTATTTGTAAATCAAATTTCAAGCAGTTTAAGAAAATATTTTTGAACCCAAACCATAGTCGAGTTTTGCAACCGGGCTCTGATACCATAAAATGTAACGCCCCAAACCCGGCCCATGCGGTATGACCGGATCTGGCATGTCACATGAAGAAAACATATAAACATTGTGTGATTCTTAAAGTAGGCATTATTTTGTTATAGTTAAGAAAACAAGTTTGATTATAAATTTTTGATAAAATACTAATAATTTTGAAATATTGATTGATGAATCAAAAATCGAGCTAGTGAACTTTAAAACCGTGACTTTTGAAAATGACGTTAATAATTCGAAAGAGAATTTGAGTTAAATTATTTATACATATTTGTTATGAAATCTATTTGTTAATCAATTTTGGAAAACCATTATTTATGATTTCAGAAAATCCCCATTTAAATCAATTCAAGAAAAATAATAAGTATGTCAAAACATAAAGCAAATTAAAACATATCCCAGAGGCCTTATTACAACTTTAAAACCTGAAATAGTAAAGGTAACGAAAATAATACGGAAAAGAAGTCTACTAATGTTCAATATTATTCCAAAAGTATCGCCTCCACCAAGTCATCCAAGGGCCCAAGTCCTCATTACTAAGCATTACCTGTAAGGATTCAGAAAGGAGTGAGTTACAAGAACTCAGTGTATAATCCACTTACCGTCATTCACTAGGCCTGAACCCGCATAGCAACATTTTGGCCCTAAGCCCATTTACATAACAGTATTTATATAAAATGTATGCAACCGAACCCATCCATCCAATCACACCCCCGACCAGCCAATCACACCTGTGGGGATCAAGTCAACCAACCCCGCCGCTCACACCAAATTTGCAGTCAAGCTGCTAATCACGGAATATTTGTGGCTGAGCCACCGAAATCATAATTATGTAAACATATATTTATATTGTGACAATGCCACCAGGCTACACTGCTCTTTATTCATTAACCCGCCCCATGCAGTATGTATAGATGCAACATAATAAAAATATATCCACATAAGTAACAACCATTAATCTAGTGAATTATTTCGGTGAATCGGCCTATTAAAGTAATTTAATAATTCGGCCCACTAAGGCATTCTAGTAAATCAGCCCATAGGGCCATTTTAGTAAATCGACCCATAAGGGCATTTTCGTAAATCGTCCCATAAGGGCATTTTCATAAATTGGCCCATAGGGGCATTTTGGTAATTTAGCAATTTAATACAGATTTTGACAGATCTTTAGAAATAGCATTGATTAAGCAAATTACTCGATTCATGCCATATTACGGTTATTAGATTAGTAAGCAACAACAATCTATTTTCTAACATGATAGTGTATCACAAATCTACGAAATTTTGGTGTGAGATTACACACCTGATTACGGTAAGGACTAAACTTTCTTGATCGTCGGCACCCTTAGTATCGTGAATGACCACGATTTGTCTATTTTCACTGGATGATGGTCCACAACCCGATGGAAAAATCCCGAACCGCTGATACTGCCCTTCATTTGAACTTGGGAGTAGAGATTGCAAGTCCACTACCTATTTTCCCTCCTATCGACTTTCTTTTTGTATCGATACCACTTGCCACTACTTTCGAAGAACTAGCGATTAGGGAAAAACAAGTGATTTCGTCCATTAATGTTGATGAATCTGACTTCCACTAATTGGCTTAAAGCTAGAGATGAATCGACAAGGATGTGATATACGGCCACCCACTAGAACACTACGAAAAAGAGATGATCACGATATGGGGAGTAGGTGATAGTGATATTTTGATTTAAAGAACCATCTAATGATAAGGGCACATATTCGGCCATGAAGAAAGAAAATGAAAAGAGGAGAATGAAACCACTTACTGATTCGGTCAAAGAAGAGAGTGCCAAACATGAAAGAAAAAGAAATAATGAAAAGGTAGGATGTTAATAGGTTCGGCTATGGAGAGAAATGAACAAAAAAGATTCGGCCACAAGGTAAATGTCGAGTTTAGAAAAGAGAGAAAGGTTGATAAAATGGTCAAAAAGAAAAGAAAAGATGGAAAAGAAGTGTTAGAGGGTTTTGGCTAACACCAAGGGAAAAAATGAACAAAATGGTTTGAATATTTTGGCAAGCAAAAGGGAAAGAATTGGAAAAGAAAAAACCAAAAATGTTAGAAAGAAAACAAACCTTTCATGCACCAAAACTTGCAAAATGACTATAGGAAATTTCGCTCCTCTTTTCTCCCATTCAAAACCGTGTACTACCTTTACCAAAAAGATGAGAATTGACCAAAAATTCTTTCCCCTTGCAACTCCTAATATTCAGCCAACATGTCCCCCTCCCTTATCTCTTTCCTTTATTTCTTTCCTTCTTTTTCCCTTGTTTTCCTCCTTACCATAATCCTTAGTCTTCTTTCCATCATTACAAAGTCTTCCTTTCCTTATTTATAGCCATGGCCGACACTTTGGAAAGAAGCACAAAAATAAGAAAAAATTTGCAATAGGTGGGATTCGAACTCCACCCCTTAGGCCTCTTCATGTGACGCCTCACCACCTTGCTACTAGCTCCTCTTGTGCTAGCAAAATACACACTTATTTCCTTATGTCTTGATACCACTTTGCCTTTTCCCCCTTAAGTGCTTAAACACAAAAAATTTCCTATAACCTAACTTGAACTCGGAACTCCCTAGAAACCCCGTAACTTTCCAAAATCACCTTCCTAATAAGTCTAACTTGAAATAATGCCATTCTCTTGTTCTCAAAAATTTTAAACACTCCTACTCTTAAGGCCCATTAGGCCCATTTCTGTTAGGCCGAATTTTGGGATGTTAATAAATTATGAGACTTTCAATGTATGCTTAAAATTTGAAATGACAAAGGTCATTAAATAAATATGTAAATATATAATATATATTTGCATATGATTTTGTAATATGTATGAATGGTTATATGAATAAATAATATAATGTGGACTTTTATAACATGTAAATTTTATCTATAAAGTGTATCTATGCATAAACGAATTCGTAAGTGAATTATGAGATTTATGATATTGTGAGCCAATTATATTTGTGTATAGTGTTATATTGTGAATCATTTTAACTTGGCGAATTATATTACTATGGCAAACTGTATTAATGTGTCAAACTGTGTATTGTGAGATTTTGAGCTGCATTGCATGTAAGCTAAGATATTACGTGCCCTATGCAAAATAAAATATGCGAACAATGATTTATGTGAGCTAAATCATAGGAGATATGTGAACTGTGTTATGTGTGCAATATATTTTGCATAAAAGTGATATTATTTGCGAACCATGCTCTATTACGAACTGTGTTATAATGTGTGAGCTCTGCTTAATTGCAAGCCCTATTATACTGAATATTATGAATGTGTTAAAGAGATATTTTAGCATTGTGACCTTATGGAACCATTGGATATAGTTGGCATGCCATTGGATTCTGAGTACTAACCCCTTTTTTATTATGATAGACATTGTGGCCCGGAGATGTGTTGGAGAGATAGGGGAATGTCGAGCATAACTCCATTCATTGTAGATAGCGTGGTGTGTGTGGAGAGTGTGAGCATATGTGTTACACTTACATGGAGATATGTATGACTTTATGAGTTATGTGGTGTGTTTTGGAGATTCGTTTATCTAATTGTGGTGATAGAGTACACTTATAGGTGGTGATAGAGTCCCCTATAAGTTTCATAATCACAAAAATCTCAATTATCATTATTTGAGATATATGAGTTATGATGGAGCATGAACTGTTATTTTGCATGAAGTGTTATTCAATATGAACTGATATTTCATATGAACTATTATTTTGCATGAGTTGTCATTTGGTAAGAACTGTTATATCACATGAACAGACGTTTGGTGTGAATTTATAATTTATGTGATCTTCCCATTTTATGCGAATTACTTATTTCATATGAGAACTATTTTGTCGTGTGAGTTACTAGTTTGTGTAGACTACAATATTATGTGAATCGTTATTGTTTGTCATGTTTTAACCTAACTAATGTGTTTATTTATAGTATGTTTGAGCACTCACTGAGCTTTCTTAAGCTCACCCACTTTTTTATAATATTGCAGTGACTTATGTTGTGAAGAGGTGTGGGAGTGAGTCATACAAGTGATCAAAATCGAGGCTATATATTGGTACGTCATTGTGTTCCCAAACCCAATGAGGAAGGCAATGTGGGACCAAGTTATGGGTTTAGTATTAAACTTATAATTTTTGGCTTGTAATGGGACACTATGGACTATTTAATTGTTTGGTTTAAAACTTTTATCATTGTGTTAGATAGATGATTGAATGATGGCTTATGATTGTTTGATAATTGGTTTGAATAATTGTCCGACTAACTTATAAGTAGGTTGAAGAGTCGCTTGTCATTTAGGTAAGCCTTAGATGTTTTATTTATGATTTGGATACAAACATGTGCTCGATATGCATGAGATGTAACACAAAATTTGGCCAAGTCATGTAAACTATTAAATGCCTGCTAACTAATTAGTTTATAGTGAGAGATGCTTTAATAAATTTTCCAAAAATAAGACTTATAAGTTAAATCCTACAATACTATTGTTAGAATTTGTGAAATGGAGTTTTTCCCAACATATTACTATATATTATGTTTTAAATCTAATTATATGTTTTTAAACTAAACGGTTTTTTCCAAATCCCTACAAATATAGCCTTTTAAAAATACCTTACTGCATGCACGTATGTTTAACTAAAGTTTTTGAGGTAATTGTCTGTTAAGTATTAAATTGTGAATTAGTCTTGTTGTTGATTGTTGATCAGAGCAGCGCAACAGAAGCATGATATTAGGTTTTTATTAAATATTCCATTATTAATTATGTGGTGTGATTTGTCGATTGGTGTATTTTCTGGTGGTTTTAAACAGAGAGTTACTTTGGTGACTAATGTTGTAACATCCTAAATTAATGGGCCTATGCGTTTAATGTGTGGTTATGTGTAATGTGTTAATTAGAGTGTTAGGGGTCCAAATTGGGCTCAGGATAGGGCCAAAGCTTTAATCAAATTTTCTGTTTGGACACTATAGGGTTTAAAAGATGGTATCTATGGTTTAAATTACAAAATGGGCTTATGGCCCAGTAGCAAGGGATGCTGCAAAGGAGCTATAAGGTGGCGTCATTAGTAGGTAAAGAGGCCCAAGTTATGGCCGCTTGGAGCCCATCTATTTGGGCCATTTTTGACACTTAAAGGATGAGCAAGTGGAACAAAAATAAGGCTTAAAATTAGGAGGGATTAAATGACTTGGATAATGTGGATAATGTGCTGACAAAGGAAGAAAGAGGTGGTGTTATTTAGGCCTCTTTTTGAGGTGTGAATGGATAAAGATAAGGGAGAAAGAATAGGAGTTATCTGCTGAACAGCCAGTGGTAGCTGAATTTCCATCTCATGGAGGGGGAAGAAATCGATTTCAATATGCCAGTGGGGTGCTGAAATTTCCCTCATTAATTGATTTGTTTTAGTTCGAGAAAGGGGCATTTTCGAGTTTTAGGTAGTAGGTGCCGAAATTCTGTGTTTAGGTGGGAGGAATATCTTTTTATTTTCGGCATTAGGGTTTTATTTCCCATTCTCTTCTCTCATTATTCAAAAGCTTAAACCCTTAATCTTATTCTCTCATCTCCACTTTTATGCAAAAGTCGAAATTCCATTGTTTTCTCTACTTTCATCTCCATAGCCGAATACCCTTGTCTATTCTTTTCTCTTTGCCGATTTCTTCATCAAAGTTGAATCTTCATAGATCTCTTGAGATCACCTTTTCTTTCTAATCTTCTCAAAAGTCAAAATTCCCTAGGAGTGTCGAATTCTCGGTGTTAAGGTAAGTGCCGATTTCTTCTGTTCTTTTTTTCTTCCCTTTCAATTTTTGGAGATCATAGCCGAATGGCTAGTGGGTTGTAAGGCCATCATTAGTTGATGTTTGTATTCAATGATCTTGTGTTTTTTTTGGGGGGCATTTTGGGATTTGAAGGAGATATAATCGCCTAGGTTTCTAAGCCAAAAATCGATAACGTTCGAACAACATTATTATTTTTGGGATTCCAAGGTAAGGGTTCAAATTCTCCCTATGTTGTTTAATCGGTTTCTTTTCGATTAATTGTGCCTTAACCTAATGCCTCGTTAAGCAATCATTATAGTATCCTCTGACTAAGGTCATTCATGGACTCAAATGTCAGCAAATCGAAGGATGGGGTTGGATCTGTAATCCCAGCCCCAAAGTTCAAGAAACGCGTGGTGTCAACAGTTCGGGATTGGCTGCCGGGTTGTGGATCGATTTTGGACCAAAACCTTAGAAAGTTATTAGTTGTATCGACTTCTGATAGTGTCGACATAGAAAGTAATGTCCTGTCAGTAATTAGGTGTGTAGATCTCTATCACACTAGTTAATCTGTATTATATGCATGTTATGGGCTAAAAGCCGAAAAGAAAGGCTGTATGAACAGTCGTATTACCCAAAAAGGGTAGGCAAGGGATGCCAAGTACGTAGAAACTTCTCTATGTGTATCAAAGTATGTGAAAGTATGTATGTGAAAGTATGTGAGCTGTTTAGTTAGTTTAATGTTCTGATTCTTGCATGTATGTGTGCATTGGATGGGATTGATATGATGAAGGGGAGCAGGTCGCATAGTGATCGATGGCTTTGCCACATAGGTCACATAGTGATTGGTCATTATGGCAGTCAGCTCAGCTGTCAATATATTATTAACGTCGCATGGCAATCGGTGGCTTTGCCATATAGGTCACATAGTGATCGGTCTTTATGACAGGCAGCACAGCTGTTGATATGGTGTGTAGTAGATGGAGGGTTGATTGTAGTAATCCCCACGATGTGATGGTTGGTACGGGGGTGTGTAGAGGATGGACTCTTAGGTTTGGGATGGGCCATGTTTTATGTCAATACATATTCTATTGCCATTATGTATGGGCCAAGGGCCATAATGTGTTTGTGGGCCTCAAGGCTTTTATTTGTTTTCGGGATTTGCACACTGAGTCTTGGTGACTCACCCTTTTATTTTTCCCAACTTTTTAGATGAGCAGTAGATCGTGGACATGGGAGCCAAGGTGGACTCGAGGGGCCATCAAGTCTTTTATCTTTATAGACTATTTTCGGTTTTCTTTAAGTTTCAATTTTGGGAATTATTTTTGTAATAAGGCCTCCATAACATAGGTTATCGTTTTATATTTTTTTTTTATTATTACATCTTACAAACTTATGTTTTCAAAGTCTTAATTATAAAGTGAACCTAAAATGGGTTCTTCAAGCATGTTCAACACAAATGTTAAAGTTTCTTCAAAATATCACAATTAATGATTAACTAGTTAAAATAAACTGAGATTTTCAAAACCCTTCAAAGAAAAGTTTTCAACATTCAACCCGTAGCATACCAGATTCGGTCATAACGTATGGGTTGGGTTTGGGGTGTTATATTTTGGTATCAGAGCCCAGTTTAAAACTCAGGCTATAAAATGGGTCCAGTAGTGATCTGTAAAAGTAATGTAATTTGAGAAAAGTTCGGTTGAGATATGGCCTTCGAGTCTACCGGCACTCGATCCACGTAGGTAAGTATCGTAAACTCATTATGTGATATGCATGTTGGGCTTGATGGGCTCTATAGGGACGTAGGCTAGTATGCCAAAGTTTATGGACTTTAGGTTTAATATAAACAATTCTTCAAATCTCATAAGACTTAATTTCTAATTAAACATGTCTGTGAACGAGTCACAGAGTTAGGGTGTGGTAACAGGCATACGCATGTCTAGGATTGGATCCAGGGAGAGCTTTGTATTTAAGCGGCCCTAGCGGCTCACCTTCTTTTCGCTGGAATCCTACCTGGTGCGGAGTGTTTGTTCACTCTAACCGAGAGGGCTTGTTAACGGGCCAAAATTTATAACTAAAACCCGAAAGGGACCAGCCACCTATTTTTGTAAAATTACTTATATCCCTAGTTTTGTAAAATTTTCGAAATACCCTTGATTTGTGAAAACTTCCCAAAATACCCTGGATTTGTAAAATTACCAAAAATTTGCAAAATTACCATAATACCCCCAAATTGTAAAATTATCAAAATACCCTTGTAGGGTAGAATTATGAAAATACCCCTAGGTAGTAAAATGACAAAAATAGCCCTATGTGATGAATGTGAGTTAATGGATGCTACTTATATGTTGATGTGTAATGGTTGAATGTATATGGATTCTAAAGCTAGGAAATACAGACCTGAGAACTGAACCTTGTAGATAGAGTTTGAATTCGAAAGAACAACTATTTAAACTACTTTCCATAAGATTGTTCATTATTAATCAGTGGAACAAATTAATAATTCATAAAATTCCTAATAAGATAAAAGCAAATCAATAGAATGAGCACAAGAAGAGCTTGTGGTGTAGTGACTGCTCTAAGAGCAGAAAGGATGGTGAGAAAAGGATGCGAGGCAGTTTTAATGTTTGTTCGGGCTCTAGAAGCCAAGGACCTAACTGTTGGGGACGTTAGGACGGTGAAAGAATTTCCTGATGGTTTCTCAGAAGAGCTTCCGGGACTACCCTCGGATCGTGAAGTGGAGTTCAGTATCGATCTTTTCCCGAGAACAGTGCCAGTATCCATTACTCCATATAGGATGGCGCCAAAGGAGTTGGTGGAATTAAAAGCGCAGATTCAGGAGTTACTGGATAGAGGGTTTATTTGACCAAGTGTGTCACTGTGGGGAGCGCCGGTGTTATTTGTCAAGAAGAAAGATGGATCAATGCGTATGTGCATTGACTATCGTCAGTTGAATAAGCTAACAATCAAGAACAAATACCCGTTGTTGAGGATCGATGACTTGTTCGATCAGTTGAAGGGAGCTTCAATCTTTTCAAAGATAAATATGAGGTTAGGATACCATCACTTAAGGTCAAGGAGGCAGATATTCATAAGATGGCTTTTAGGACTCGCTATAGTCATTACGAGTTCATGGTAATGCCATTCAGATTGACCAATGCGCCAGCAGCATTTATGGACATGATGAACCGAATATTCCAACCCTACTTGGATCGGTTTGTCGTGGTATTCATAGATGATATCCTAGTTTATTTAAGATCAGAGGAGGAACATGACTCACACCTTCGAGTGGTTTTGCAGATCTTGAGGGAGAAGCAGTTGTATGCCAAATTCAGTAAGTGTGAATTTTGGCTAAGGGAAGTTACGTTTTTAGGCCATGTTGTGTCAGAAGAGGGGATTAGGGTTGACCCTCAAAAAATTGAAGTGGTGTTGGATTGGAAGCCTGTGGTGGAAATTCAGAGTTTTCTTGGACTGGCTGGGTACTATCGAAGGTTTATTGAAGAATTTTCTTCAATAGCGGCACCATTGACTAAGTTATTACGGAAAGGAGTTCTGTTTGTTTGGTCCTATAAGCAGCAAGAGAGTTTTGAGAAGTTAAAAAAGATTTTGATGGAGACTCCGGTATTGATTCAGCCAGAGGCTGGAAAGGAATTCGTAATTTATTGTGATGCGTCATACACGAGACTAGGATGTGTGTTGATGCAAGATGGAAAGGTTGTTGAGTATGCATCTCGGTAGTTAAGGCCGCACGAAGCAAATTATCCCACCCATGATTTGGAGTTGGCGGCGATGGTTTTTGCTTTAAAGATTTGGAGACATTATCTGTACGGGGAGAAATCTGTTATTTACACCGATCATAAGATCCTAAAATACCTTTTGACCCAGCAGGAGTTGAATCTAAGGCAGAGGAGATGGATCGAGTTGTTAAAGGATTATGATTGCTCGATCGAGTACCATCCGGGTATAACAAATGTGGTGGCGGATGCTTTAAGTCGTAGAGTAATCTTTGACTTGAGAGTAATGTTTTCTCACCTTAGTTTATACGATGATGAGAGTTTATTGGCTGAACTTCAAGTGAAACCCTCTTGGGTCAGCCAGGTTAAAGAGAAGCAGCAGACCGATGAGCTGCTAAAGGAAAAGTTTCATATAGGATCAAATGATGGATCGACGGACTTCAGTATGAATGAGGAAGGACTGTTATGCTTTCAAGGGAGAGTTTGCATGCCAAAAGACCTGGAATTGAGGCATAGGATTTTGCAAGAAGGGCATAGAAGTTCATACGCTATGCACCCTAGAGGGAGTAAGATGTATCGGGATTTGTGGGATCAGTTCTATTGGCCAGGCTTGAAGCAAGAGATAACTGAACTGGTGAGTAAGTGTTTGACCTGTCAGCAGGTAAAGGTGGAGCATCAGTTGCCATCAAGGTTGTTGCAGCCAGTGAAGATTCCATAATGGAAGTGGGAAAGGATCACAATAGACTTTGTTAGTGGGCTACCCCTCACGCCTACTAAAAAAGATTCAGTCTGGGTGATTGTTGATCTCTTGACGAAGTTTGCACATTTCATACCATTACGGGTCGATTACTCTCTGTAGAAATTGGCTAAGCTATACATAGCGGAGGTGGTGAGGTTGCATGGAGTACCAGTATCAATTATATCAGACAGGGACCCAAGGTTCACGTCGCGATTCTGGAAGGTTTTGCATCAAGCATTGGGTAAGAAGTTGGATTTCAGTACAGCATTTCATCCTCAAATAGATGGACAGTCTAAGCGGGTAATTCAGATCTTGGAGGACATGTTGAGGGGATGTGTCATTGATTTCAGAGGTAGTTGCGAAGAGTTTTTACCGTTGGCGGAGTTTGCTTACAACAACAGCTACCAGTCTAGTATTCAGATGGAGCCCTATGAAGTATTATACGGGAAAAAGTGTCGTACTCCTGCCTGTTGGACGGAATTAGGAAAACTTTAGATTTTGGGTCCAGAGTTAGTTACCGAGATAGAGGAGAAGATTGAGTTAATTCGAGCTCGACTAAAGGAAGCCTCGGACCGACAGAAGTCCTATGCACACTTGAAGTATAAGGACATAGAGCTTTGCAATGGATGACAAGGTGTTCTTGAAGGTGTCGCCGTGGAAGAAAATGCTGAGGTTTGGACAGAATGGTAAATTAAGTCCCAGATTTATCAGGCCTTATCGGGTGTTGAAACGAGTAGGGCCGGTAGCCTATCAGCTAGAGCTACCTTCTGAGCTAAGCCAGATTCACAATGTATTCCACGTCTTTATGTTAAGACGTTACCATTCGGATCCGTCTCATGTAGTGTCTGTGGAAGAAATCGAAGTAAGACCCGATTTATCCTTTGAAGAGGAAATGGTGGAAATCCTGGATCGTGATGTCAAAGTGTTGCGAAGGAAAATAGTTCCGTTAGTTAAAGTTCTATGGCAGAATCACGGTTCTGAGGAGGCTACTTAAGAACCAGAGGAGACGATGCGGTAGCAGTACCCGCATCTATTCTGGTCAGGTAATTTCGAGGCCAAAATTTCTTTAAGGGGGTAGAACTGTAACATCCTGAATAAATGGGCCTATGCGTTTAATGTGTGGTTATGTGTAATGTGTTAATTAGAGTGTTAGGGGTCCAGATTAGGCTCAGGATAGGACCCAGGCTTTAATCAAATTTTTTGTTTGGACACTATAGGGTTTAAAAGATGGTATCTGTGGTTTAAATTACAAAATGGGCTTGTGGCCCAGTAGCAAGGGGCACTACAAAGGAGCTATAAGGTGGCATCATTCGTAGGTGAAGAGGCCCAAGTTATGGCCACTTGGAGCCCACGTATTTGGGCCATTTTTGATACTTAAAGGAGGAGCAAGTGGGACGGCAATAAGGATTAAAATTAGGAGGGATTAAATGACTTGGATAATGTGGATAATGTGCTGATAAAGGAAGGAAGTGGTGGTGTTATTTAGGCCTCTTTTAGAGGTGTGAATGGATAAAGATAAGAGAGAAAGAGTAGGAGTTATCTGCTAAATAGCCAGTGGTGGCCGAATTTCCATCTCTTGGAGGGGGGAAGAAATCGGTTTCAATATGCCAGAGGGATGCTGAAATTTCCCTCATTAATTGATTATTTTTAGTTCGAGGAAGGGGCATTTTCAGGTTTTAAGTAGTAGGTGCCGAAATTCTGTGTTTAGGTGGGAGGAATATCTTTTTATTTTTGGCATTAGGGTTTTATTTCCCATTCTCTTCTCTCATTATTCAAAAGTCGAAACCCCTAATCTTATTCTCTCATCTCCACTTTTATGCAAAAGCCGAAATTCCATTGTTTTCTCTACTTTCATCTCCATAGCCGAATACCCTTGTCTATTCTTTTCTCTTTGCCGATTTTTTCATCAAAGCCGAATCTTCATAGATCTCTTGAGATCATTTTTTCTTTTTGATCTTCTCAAAAGTCAAAATTCCCTAGGAGTGCCAAATTTTTTGTGTTAAGGTAAGTGTCGATTTCTTTTGTTCTTATCTCTTTCGATTTTTAGAGATCATAGCCTAATGGCTAGTGGGTTGTAAGGCCATCATTAGTTTATGTTTGTATTCACTGATCTTGTTTTTTTTTGGGCAGCATTCTGGGATTTGAAGGAGATCTAATCGCCTAGGTTTCTAAGCCAGAAATCGATAACGTTCGAACCATATTATTATTTTCAGGATTTTAAGGTAAGGGTTCAAATTCTCCCTATGTTGTTTAATCGATTTCTTTTCAATTAATTGTGCCTTAACCTAATGCCTCGTTAAGCAATCATTATAGTATCCTCTGACTGAGGTCATTCATTGACTCGAATATCAGCAAATCGAAGGAAGGGGTTGGATCTGTAGTCCCAGCCCCAAAGTTCAAGAAAGGTGCGGTGTCAGCAGTTCGGGATTGGTCGCTGGGTTGTGGACCGGCTTCGAAGCAAAACCTTAGAAAGTTAGCAGTCGTATCGACTTCTAATAGTGTCGACATAGAAAGTACTGTCCTGTCGGTAATCAAGTGTGTAGATCTCTATCACACTAGTTAATCTGTATTCTATGTATGTTATGGGCTAAAAGCTGGAAAGAGTGGCTGTATGAACAGTCGTATTATCCAAAAGGGTAGGCAAGGGATGCCAGGTACGTAATCATAGAAACTTCTCTATGTGTATCGAAGTATGTGAAAATATGTGAGCTGTTTAGATAGTTTAATGTTCTGATTCTTGCATGTATGTATGCATGGGATGGGATTGACATGATGAAGGGGAACAGGTCGCATAGCGATCGGTGGCTTTTCCATATAGGTTACATAGTGATCGGTCATTATGACAGGTAGCACAGCTGTCGATATGGTGTGTAGCGGATGGAGGATTGGTTGTAGTAATCCCTACGGTGTGATGGTTGGTACGGGGGTGTGTAGAGGATGGACTCTTAGGTTTGGGATGGGCCATGTTGCATGTAAATACATATTCTGTTGCCATTGTGTATGGGCCAAGGACCATAATGTGTTTGTGGGCCTCAAGGCTTTTATGTATTTTCGGGATTTGCACACTGAGTCTTGGTGACTCACACTTTTATTTTTCTCAACTTATCAGATGAGCAGTAGATCGTGGACATGGGAGCCGAGGCAGACTCGAGGGGCCATCAAGTCTTTTATCTTCATAGACTATTTTCGGTTTTTCTTTAAGTTTAAATTTTGGGAATTATTTTTGTAATAAGGCCTCCATAACTTAGGTTATCGTTTTATATTTATATATATATATATATTACATCTTACAAACTTATGTTTTCAAAGTCTTAATTATAAAGTGAACCTAAAATGGGTTTTTCAAGCATGTTCAACACAAATGTTAAAGTTTCTTCAAAATATCACAATTAATGATTAACCGGTTAAAATAAACTAAGATTTTCAAAACCCTTCAAAGCAAAGTTTTCAACATTCAACCCGTAGCATACCAGATCCGGTCATGACTTATGGGCCGGGTTTGGGGTGTTATAAATGTGACATTCAAAATTCGGGTCGAACCGTTCTGGCCGAGTTTGAGGCATCATATCAAGGCTCTATTTTGGGATGTTACAAATATGTTTATCAAAGCAGCTATGAAAGAAATATCACTCACTGTCGAAACCATTTTTAAATTGAATTAAAAAACGAGGATCGACTTTAAAAACAGAAATGGAGTTGCCACCAGTCCCTTTTTACTTAGGTGTGATTGGATCACCTTGTAAAACATTTTATTTTAAAAATATTCAATTTTGGTCCACAAAATCAAGAAAACGGGTTCGGGAGTCGATTACGTACGAGGAAGGGTTAGCACCCTCATAACGCCCAAAAATTGGTACCTAATCGATAAAATCATGTCCGAATGTTGAAAATTTGAAAAATTACGAAATATGATCCTTTTATTAGAAAGAAAACCAAGACTTACCTATCTCAAAGAAATAAAATACTATACCCAGTAAGTTAGGATATAACATCTCATGACTTCGAAACTAGGCATGCCTTTATTTTAGAAAATTCCTACCTCGAGATACAAAACATCATGTCCAGTACATTAGGATACAATGTTTTGAATTCCTAAGAATAAGTTTTCGATTTGAAATGAGAAAGGATATTTAATATTTTAAGTTCCACGAGAAAAATCGAAACCCAGTAAGTTAGGGCACGATTCTTCTCGAAATCCCCAAATATCACATATCACCATTTTTTAAAAAAAACTTTGAATAAAATATGACAATTTAAAACGTGTTTTTATAAAAATGTTATGAATTCGATTTTGCATAAGTATGTATTACAAAATATAAATCAAATATCAATTCACTATAAATACAAGTCGAATTAACAAACGATATAGACAATTAACAAAAGAACAATATGACATAGCGAATGATGATAATTAGATTACGCTAAAACAATATTAAGCAATAAGAAAACATAAATAAATACAAATTATAAAATATGCAATAACAATTTTAAAATCTATAGTAAGCATAAGAATTAAAGAAATGGATATAAAGTTCTATAAATAAAATCAATTATGAGAAACAAATAAATTAACAATATTTCTAAACATTAAATAAATATTATAAAAAATAAAAATAAAAAGAGTAAAAAATGATAATTTTGTAAAGCAATTAATATGTATAATAATATATAAAAAGAAACTTAAAATGTACATAAAAATATTATAAAAATATGATTTAATAATTTAACACATATAAATGATCGTATATAATAAAAGCAATTAATAAATTGTCTATAATAATTTTATATAAAACATATATACTAATCATAAAATTACATAGGCAAATAAAATAAGTTATATAATATAAATAAATTTTATAAAAAAATTTAGAAGTAATATGTATGATATAACATTATAATATAGAAATTTTAAAAATATATAATATAATAAATAATATATAATATGGATGATATTAAACCACATAAATTAAATAATAATATATATATATATATATAAGGTTAATACATACATAAAAATTATATAAAATTTATACTATAAACAAATTAATATATAAATAATAAAAATAATATGACATTTTAATATAATAAAATAATTCAATATAATATTAGAATAATCTAAAAATAAAATAAATAAAGAAAGAAAGGAGGATTAAATAGCAAATAAAAACATATAAAAAATGGATTAAATCAAAATGCGCTTCATATTGCAAGGGTTATTATGGTAATTTTGCCAAATTTTCAAAACGACGTCGTTCAGTTTTTTAGCCTTTAAGGTGCCCGAGGATTAAAATGAAATAGAATATAAATTTTAGGGCTAGATTGTAAATACGAAAAAATACTATTGGACATAATTGTAAATTTGAAAAAATGCAGAAGGACCTGTTCTGCAAATAGACAATTGACAAAAAAAAAAACACGTGGATCTTCTAGTCTATCGGGTCAGGTTCGGGTCAAAGGCTTTATACGGTGTCGTATTGATGCTTATTGGCTTAAGCATAAATGACGCCGTTTTACCATTGCTATATAAGCTAATATTTAGGCCAAAAAAATCATTTAACATTTGGTTTTAAAAAAAAAAAAAAACCAACTTGAGAGCTCCGGAATGCTCTCCTCTCCTCGACTCAAGTGATTTCAATGAGCCCTCCGTGAGGCTCGACACGCGTCGCCATGATCGCCGACCACCAGCGTCTTGATGGCGAAATTCAACAGTTAGTTTTTTCCTTTTTTTAATATTTAAAGCATTTATATGTAAAAAAAATTAAAATGAAAGAAATAAATAAAAAATGGACAAATTCGGGAATGAAAGAAATAAAGAAAAAACCTTTTTCGTGATTCTATTTATTTCTTTTGTGTATCTCTATATTTTTTTTTTGTGTGTATTGTATCCCCCCTTTTTGTTTTACAGATTCTTGGGGTTATATAACCTTGAAAATAAATAAAAAAGGAAATATAGAAATTTCGTTGTTTCTTGCCATTTTGCAGTGTTCTTTCCCTCTTTGTGCAGGTCCACAGCGAGGATCTTGGCGGTGGGGAGACATGCACGCTGATTTCGGCGCGAGAACAGGCTGGAAGAGGCTGCGAGGCGAGGGGTTGGACGAGGTTGCGGCGTGATGACTGGGCTCCATCCATTGCGGCGCCTAGGGTTTCTGAAAACCCTAGGCTTACTGAAACTGGTTTAGGAGTTGGGCCATTTTGGGCCATTTGAGTTTGGGTCTAACGGGCTAATCCTTAGGTCTGAGTCTGAGTAGGTAATTGGGTTTGTTTGGGATCTGGGTTAATGGGTCAGGTTGGGCCACGAATATTTGTAAATTTGGGCTTTAGTTTTAGACTGTAACTGTTAAATGGATTGTGCTGGACATTATAATTTTTGTTTTGTTTTTTATTTTGATTTATTTCTAAGCCCGGACAAAATTGGTTATTACACTTACTTGCCATTGCAAAATGTAGATCAAAAGATCCACTTGCCATTGCCACTTGTCAATACATTTGTTGCAAACAAAAAAAAAAAAAAGATTAAATTTTAAATTTTAAAAGAGTACATGGACTTTTTTCATATTTAAATCAAAAGCAAATAACATAATCATTAATCCATACTTATATTTTTTTTGCTTTTGTTTCTTGATCATCAAAAACCATGATTGTTTAAACCAGATTAGGTTGACTGATTAGATTAGGAATCGAAGAATACATCAATCTAAAAATCAATAATTAGACCACCAACTACGAACTAGATAAACGGATAAAAAATCGATCCAACCGTTTTTTATGGTTTTGAGACCAAATTTCATCTATCTCAAATCCAACAAAAAGAAAACCAACTAGCCCTTACCCCCAAACAAATTAACACCCAGCCTCAAAATCAATATAATTTTTTTTTTAAAAGAACCCCTAATCTAACTATTGTATTACTAAAACCTATTATAAGCACGGCGTGAAATAGATTAACTGAACAACCAGAAGCTTTCTACATATTTTTTGGAGTGGTTTAAAAGATATAAGAAAAATAAAAAGAAGATTAGGAGAGAAAACACAATATTCTTTATAGTTTTAGATTTTGAAAGATTTGAAAAAATAAGTAAGTAATAAAGCTCTTGACTTCATCATTGGTAAAAAAAGTAAGTAAATTTTGGAATGACAAAAAGTGCAAAGTATGATATTGAGTCAAAGGGTCAACGTACCTTACTAGTGATATCCATACGCATTATATGCTTTGTGCTCCTTACTTGAGGTTGCTCGGGCAGGTGCCTAGATTTAATAGTTTTGAGCTTAGGCTTTGCTATGCAAATCCAAGGCTTCAAAATCCCTTCTTCATTTTATGCTAACTACTTGAGTTGAAGAGGAAGCCAGTAGAAACTTCAAAAATACAAGCGATGGAAAGGGTGCTTTGTGGAAGACCATTTGTGCTTTGTTTAAGGCCTATCCTATTATGTGTATGGGCAATTAGCCTTTATTGGACTTGGTTGTTTGGGTCTGAGTTTGAATTTGAGTTTATTTCTTTAGGTATGAGTTTGTAGCATGTTGGGTCTCCATTTTTTTTAATTTTTCTTTTACAATTTTCAAACAATATTTTATGCTGGTGTTAAGGTTGATGTTGAGGTTTTTTTATTGTTAATATTTTTCATTTTTGACCATCCACTGCCAAAAGCCACCCACCAAGCCCAGGCAAGTACCAACCGTGGCTAAATTATGGTTCAGGTTTTGGTCCAAGATTAGATAGACGATATGGTGAAGGGGACAGTATTAAATTGAAATTTCCATTTATTTTTTCTTTGTAATTTTTTTTAATATTTTTGAATTATATATATTATATATATATATATATATATATATTAATTTCTTTTAGCAATAAATCTCAATTCTAAATTCTAATAAAAAGATTTTCATGATATTTTTACCCGACTATCATACTTGGGTTGGGAGTAATGAATCTAAAGCATATATTTTAAAAAATCCCTATGGGGTGAATGCTTGACACATGTTAAATTAAACTATAAGTTTTTTTAAAGATTTTAGTTTATAAATTTTAATGCAATTATAAATTAATAAAAATATTTTATATTTGTTTTAAGTTTATTTTTAAAATGAGTATATGGTTTATTTGTATAATTTTGAGATTTTCTAAGTTTTTTGTCAATTGTATAATTTATTCTTTTAATTATATATTTAAAATGATTAATCCAAAATATAAATGTTTAAATATTCTAAAACATATTTATAAAAATTTTATATTAAATTATTTATTTTTGTTGAGTGTTTTTTTAGGTCCTCCATATAGTGATCCGTCGACATATATATGAGGCACAATCTATTAATGTGACGTGTTAGGGATAGGTAAGCTACATGCGTTGTAACACTCCATACTTGAGTCCGATGCTAAGACTGGATACGAGACATTACAGTGCTTGAACTCACTTAAAACATGTACTTACTGGCTATAAAATTTTGTACCGAATTAAAAACTTCTCTTGCTTAGTCAAATCATACCTTTCATGGGCCTATGAGGCCTTAAACACGTATCTGGAAACTTTCAGAACTCAAATGAAAACTTTTCCTTAAAATAGGGGTCACATGCCCATGTGACTTGGGACATGCCCGTGTACCCTTAACACATGCCCGTGCCTTCCACTCGTGGTCGACACTAACTAATTACACACGGCCTTGGCACGCCCGTGGACGTAAACCGTGTGCTATACCTTGATATACTGACTTATTCACACGACCTAGGGCACTTGCCCATGTTCTGACCGTGTATCACACACGGCCTAAACAAACGACCGTGGGATTTTTCCGTGGCCTATTTTGACTTAAAACACTAAGGTGTAGGGAACGCACGGCCTAGACACACGCCCATGTGCTTATCCATGTGGGCACTTGAAGGTTATTTACAAATTCAATTGCCACCCTGAAATCAAGATCAATCTCATACTCTATTCAGCAACACAAATTATTATATTTTTCATGAATAATACTACATGCTTCATTTATAACAATAAACATACATACTTAGTCAACTTTGGCCAATCACTTAGCCATATACAAAAGAATAATAAACTTGATAGCCTATACTTTTTGCTCTTTTTAAGACATATTCTCAAAATGAAATGTTTCCTATACATGCCATACTTAATATAAACAACTTGGCTATACCAAATAGCGATTGATAGAGTGCTTCGAGCTCTGATGACGATAATCCACGAGATTAGCTTGGCAGGACTACATGGAAAGAAAGAATAAATGTAACATCCTGAAATTGAGATTTTATAATTTACATTACATCTTGCATTAGGCTAGTTAAGAAAGTTAATTGTGTATGTTTAGGGGTCCTAAGAAGGCTTTGGGTTGAGTTGGGCCTTAGTAAAATTTTTATGTTTAAGCACTTAAGGGGAGAAGGCAAGTGGCATCAAGACTTAAGGAAATAAGTGTGTATTTTGCTAGCACAAGTGGAGCACATGGTGGAGTGGAGTGGTGTCAAGTGGAGAACATGGAGGGAAGGGGTTCGAATTCCATCTATTGCAACTTTTGGGATTTAAATTTTTGTGCCAACCATGTGTTAGATGATAAGTGTCGGCCAAGCTTTAAAGAAGGAAGGGAAGACTTTTTATTGATGGCAAGAAGACTAAGAAAATAAGGTAAGGAGGAGTATAAGGAAAGATGTAACATCCTAATAATTAGGGGTTATGCATCTTACTTAATTGAATGATGTTGCATGCTTAAATATGTTAAGTGTGTTTTGGAAGTTATTTTTGAGCTTCATTAATTAAGTGAATGCTTAGTGAAACTTTTAAATTCTAATAATTAAGATGGAGCTAAGCGTGTTAGGCTTTAAGAATTAATGACAAGGAGTTTAAAGCATAAGATGAGTAATTAGCAAAGTGGTAAGGACACATGGATGAGTGCTTGAAGGGAGAGGTTCGAATTCCCTAGCTAGCAAATGGGAGGATTTTATTTTTGTTTCCTTCCCTATAGTGTCGGCCAAGGTTCTTCTAGAAAGGATGAGCATTCTTTTAATTTTGGCTATTTGACCATATGAAAAGGCAAGCTAAAGAATTATGGCATGGAATCAAGATAGGATGATAAGATAGGGGGACAAGAGGCGATATGTGGGCAATGTTTTGGAAACTTGTTCATGGTCATTTGACCATGAACCTAGTCGATTTAGGGGCTAAAGAGGGTGGTTAATGGTGATAGCAATCTTAGGGTTGATGGGGAAGAATTGTGGAGGAAAAAGGGGATTGTGTTGGCTTCCTTGTTGGCGAATTTGACTTGAGTTAGGGGTGAAAGTTGGCCAAAAGTTCTAGCAATTGTGCATCTTTTCTCATTTCTCCAAAACTCTCCTCTTAGCCGAATCTTGCTATGGGCATTAGGTAAAACTTCTCTTTGTTTTGGCTCTCATTTTGACCATTTCGATTAAAATTCCTATTCTCTCAAAATTCTTGTCAAAAGCATCAAAAGTTGGAAAAGCCTTTCTTCTTTTCTTTTTTCTCTCATTGCCGAATGTACCAAAGTTCAAGCACCATTTTCTTCATTTCTCCCTCTTGGCCGAATGCACCTAAGCCCCAAAACCTATCTCTTTTCTCTTTGAAAATCATCTTCATCATCATCATCTTCTTTTAATCTCTCTTTCTCTTTCTCTTTTTCTTCCTTTTCTCTTTCCTTCTCATTTTATTTTCTTTCTTTCTTCTCTCAACAAACTATTTTCTACTAAAACCAAGAATCATCAATCATTTTCTTCTTTTTGTTCAAGCCGAATCATATTCTATTTCGATCTCCTTTCTCCTTTTCTTTCTTTGAAAACCGAGACCATTTTGGCCATAAGTCACCATCTTTTTCTCTTTTTCTTTTTGTACAAACCGAAAACCACCAAATCCATTTTATTCTTTTCTTTTTGTTTTAGGCCGAATCTTCAAGTGGGTAAGTAAAACTTTTCGTCAATCGTTTTCATTATTTCTTTCTTTTTACTTTGGCAAATTTAGAATCATGATCTCTTATTTTCTCTCCTAGGCCGAATCCTTGGAAAGGATTTTTAAGGATCCTTGTTGAAGCCAACTTTTAAGAAGTAACCTTTGAAATCATCCAAGGTAAGATTTTTCCACATTGGTTATATTAATCCTTTTAGAATGGATCACTAATCAACTTTATTTTTAGGGGTGATTTAAGACTAACAAGATAGGTAAGAAAAAGAAGCGATACGGAGTATTTGGAAGAGAGGAGGCTTTGTTTTACCATCGAACTTCAAAAGAAGGGTCATATCGTGATGAGATTTTCCACGGGTTGTGGACCCTCCGCTAATGAAGATCGGTTATTTGAAGTAGTGCGTACAACCGAACCACTTTACGTTGGTGGGATATCGGTGGTTTTGATCCATCTAGCGGAGAAAAACCACAAATAACGGTTGTTCGAGAATCCAGGGTAAGGATTTAGATCCTCATCAATAGTATAATTCTATTAGTAATAGTGTATACTAACCAAGTGTGATGATTAACTAGGTGTTGTGGCGAGAGAGTATCATTCTCCTTTGTCATAAGGTGTGTAACCCTACATTAAAACTCATAGATCTATTTTTATATGTGATTTTATGATAATGTGTTTAATAATGATTTTGGATACCATTCGGTGGTATACGATATTCGAGTATGTTTACCCCAATATTTCGATAATTTTGCTATATGCATAAAATGTGAAATAAGTATGATTATATTACGATTTTGGGGTAAATGGCATGAAAACTAAATGATATGTATGTGCATGGGCATATGGGTATATTTGATAAAGGAGGAAGTATTCGGTGGTTTTACCACATTTCCGGTGACTTGGTCACATATTTGAAATCTGGTGACTTGGTCACAAATATGAAATTTGGTGACTTGGTCACAAATATGAAATCTGGTGACTTCATCACATATTTGAAATCCGGTGACTTGGTCACAATTTTGTCTAGTGGCCTTGCCACAAAATTATAAGGCGATGTGCATGTTGATTGCAACAAGCGCCTCGATGGTGTGTAGCGGATGGAGGTCGATTTAGTAATCCCACGGTGTGTTGGTTGGTGCGGGTGGTGTGTAGCGGATGGATATTAGGTGGGCGGGTTTGCATTTCATTTATATATATCCATGTGATTTAATTGATTATTATTTAATCTGCTATTAAAATGGGCTTTTGGCTAAATATGAGCTAAATGGGCCTTTGGGCTATATATGAGTTAAATGGGCCTATGGCCATATGTGAAATTTTTGGGCTTTAAGGCATATAATAAAATGGGCTTTTTAATGTATGTGTTACACATTGAGTTTATAACTCACCCATTTTTGTGGGATAACTTTTCAGATGATTCGTAGTGCGATGGATCGGGTCGGCAAGTACTCCGTGGTGGCCAATGCTCATATCAAGTATTTTGAAGATTTTCCAATTTAAACTTATTTAATTTCTACTATTTAGACTTTATTATGGGTTTGCTATTTTTGTAATAAGGCCACTATAAACTGTTTTTAATTTTTGTGTTTGGACTTTTATTTTGCCATGGACAAATATCTATTAAATAACTAAATGGTTTTTCGATAAATAATTTAAAAATGTTTTTGTCAATAATATATATATATATGTGTTTTAAAGTAATTTCCATAAATTTGGTTTTCTTTTAATTTATTAACTCCTTCTAAAATAATGTTTTAAAAGACATAAATTTACTTTACAATTTGATTTCAACCTAATATATTAAGTTTAATCTGTTTTCTACAAAATCATCAAGTTTTTCTTTAATGAAACGAGAATTTGCTAAAGTTAGATTCGAGGAACATAACAAATCCGGTCAGGCTTTTTGGGCCGGGTTTGGGGTGTTTCAACTTGGTATCAGAGCCCATTTTTAAACTCTCGGCCTTGGGTTGTGAAGCCCACAATGTTTTCAAAATATGGCCCAAATGACTTTTTGAAAGTTTTCTTAAGTTAAAATGGTTTTATAAGAGCATGGCACTCGGAGTTCTCAGCCCAGATCCATCAGGTATGTATCTTTATTGATAAAGTGATATGAAAGTCTGATAAGCTTAACGAAACTATAACTATAGAGACATGGACCCTAGGTGTTTGTACACTACTACGGAAAAACCACTGAATATCTATTTCATAAAACTTTCTTTTAATAAGAAGTGAAAAGATTCTAATACATAAGACTTTTCGTAAAAACAGATAAGACACGTAGTAGACATGAGCTCTAGGGGACGTGGTCGTCGTGGACGTGGAAGAGGAAGAATGGCTGTGTCGGAACCAATTAGATCTGGTCAAGGTTCTGAAAATGATGCTCCACCACCATTTGTTGGGGTGGATTTTCAAGAGCAAAATGAAGGAGGTGACGCGGTATCACAAGTTTGTCTTTGAGTTTTAGACGAGTAGCGAAGCTAGTTCGAAATGGGTCTCGAAAGTCGATGGTGAGAGACTAAGATCAAATGGAGTGAGGTTTTCGGAGGAGTATCTGGAGTAGCTCCAAATGTAGCGGAATCTTGGTTGGAAGCGATCGAGAGGATTATGGACGATTTAGACCGCCTTCTTGAAGAGAAATTGAAAGGTGCTATTTCACTACTCGTGATGAAGCCTACCGGTGGTGGCTCACTATCAAGGAAAGTACCCTATGGATCATTGGATTGGGGGTATTTTAAAATTAAATTCGAAGGAAAATACGTTGAAGCTAGCTACATCGACTCTCAGAGGAAGACATTTCTGAATTTGGTGCAAGGAAACAAGTCGATAGCTGAATATGAAGCAGAATTCTTGCGACTTAGCCGTTATGCGGAGGGATAGTAGCTCTTGAATATGAGCGGTGTGTCGATTTGAGGATGGACTTAGAGATGAGCTGCGAGTGATGATTGCTCCGCACCGGAAAGAGATTTTGCAATCTTAGTGGAAAGAGCAAGAATAGCTGAAGAGGTTAAGCGGACAGAAAGACAGAACCGGGACAGAGGCCAGAATAAGAATAAGAGAAGCTTTGGGTCTTCAGGATCATCCGAGAATTTTCGAAGAAACCAAGAAATGAAGGATGCATGAGGTCGCAGATACTCTGGTGGACAAAATCGTGCTTGTGCCCAATGTGGAAAAATGCACTCGGGAGAATGTTGGAAAAAGATCGGGGGATGTTTCAAGTGCGGATCTAAAGACCATATGATCAAGGATTGCCCGAAGAATTCAGAGAAGAACCCCCGATGAAGTCGTGGTGTTAATCAGTGGCAAAGGTGAACAATGACCGATAAGGGCCGTGGTCCAAATAGAAGGGTAATGGTTCGGTAGAGGTCGTGGAACTTGAGAGAGGCAATGGTAGCTCGAGGCGAGACAGCCAGTGTCTGGTATATGCGAGTTCATCATGAGAGAAGGAAAGTGGCCTTTTGATGTTATCACGGTGCGTTTCGATTTACAGGTTGCCCTTTATTGCTTTGATAGATATAGGGTCAACTCACTCTTATACCGCTAGTGAAGTATCTGGGACTTTGCATGTGACTTCTGAGACTGTACCTAGGAAGATGACTGTACTTAGTCCTTTAGGACAGACAATAGTTATAGACAAACTTTTTAAGGAAGTGCCTTTAGAAGTTCAAGGAACGCAATTTCTGGCTGATTTAATGGAGTTGCCATTCGGAGAATTCGACTTGATCTTAGGCATGGACTGGCTTGTGAAGTATCGTGCAAATGTGGATTGTGCTGCTAAGCGAATGTCATTAAGAACTCTTGATGACAAAGAAGTTGTAGTGATGGGCGAAAGACAGAACTACTTATCTAATGTAGTATCCGCTCTTAAGGCAGAAAAGATGGTTAGAAAGGGATGTGTAGCCTTCTTGATGTTGGTGAGTGCCTTGGAGGCTAAGGAAGCAACTATTGAGGGAGTCAGGACTGTGAATGAATTTGTAGATGTTTTTCCGGAAGAACTTCCAGGTTTGCCTCCGGATCGTGAGGTAGAATTCGGGATTGATTTATTGCCTGGAACGGCGCCAATTTCTATTGCTCCATATAGAATGGCACCGAAGGAATTAGTTGAGCTTAAGGCTCAGATTCAGGAGTTGCTTTATCGTGGATTTATCCGACCTAGTGTGTCTCCATGGGGAGCACCGGTCTTATTTGTGAAGAAGAAGGATGGATCGATGAGGATGTGTATAGACTACCGGCAGTTGAATAAGTTGACCATCAAGAACAAGTATCCTTTGCCAAGGATCGACGACTTGTTCGATCAGCTTAAGGGAGCTGCGGTATTCTCAAAGATTGATCTAAGGTCGGGGTATCATCAACTTAAAGTGAAAGAAGTGGATATCCATAAGACGGCTTTCCGAACTAGATATGGGCATTATGAATTTCTGGTAATGCCATTCGGATTGACGAACGCCCCAACTGCGTTCATGGATATGATGAACCGAATTTTCCAGCCTACTTGGATCAATTCGTCGTGGTATTCATAGGCGACATCTGGTGTATTCTAAGTCCGAAATGGAACATGATGAGTATCTTGGATTGTGTTGCGAGTTTTAAGGAGAAGAAAGTATGCCAAATTCAAGAAGTGTGAATTTTAATTTGAAAGAGGTTGCGTTTTTAGGCCATGTGGTGTCGGCAGAAGGGATAAGGGTGGATCCTCGGAAGATTGAGGCTGTGCTAGATTGGAAACCACCTAAGTCCGTAACTAAAGTTCGCAGTTTCTTGGGGTTAGCCGAATACTACAGAAGATTCGTCGAAAGATTCTCATCGATAGCTGCACCTTTAACGAAATTGCTGAGAAAGGAAGTACCGTTCGTGTGGCGGATAAGCAACAAGAGAGTTTTGAAAAGCTCAAGAAGGTTTTGACTGAAGCTCCGGTTTTGATTCAGCCTGAGGCAGGAAAGGATTTCGTCGTGTATTGTGATGCTTCTCACATGGGATTAGGATGTGTTCTGATGCAAGACGGAAAGGTAGTTGCGTATGCGTCTCGGCAGTTAAGACCTCACGAGGTTAATTACCCGACGCATGATTTGGAATTGGCAGCTGTAGTCTTTGCTCTTAAAGTTTGGAGACATTACTTATATGGGGAAAAGTCAGTGATATACAAGGACCACAAAAGTCTAAAATATCTACTGACTCAGAAAGAACTAAATTTGAGACAGCGAAGGTGGATAGAGTTGTTGAAAGACTACGACTGTTCTATCGAGTACCACCCGGGCAAGGCGAATGTGGTGGCAGACGCTCTAAGTCGGAAAGTGGTGTCAGATTTAAGGGCGATGTTTGCACATCTTAGTCTTTACGATGATGGAAGCTTGTTGGCAGAATTACAAGTTAAACCGACATGGTTGAGTCAAGTGAAAGAGAGGCAGTTGATAGACGATGATCTGAGTGCAAAACTTTGGAAGGTACAGAATGGGGAATTGGAAGATTTTGGTATTAACAGTGATGGGGTATTGTGTTTCAAAGGTAAAGTCTCGTATGTCAAGAATAGGAATTAAGGCAAAAGATTCTTCAGAGTCGCATAGTAGCCCTTATGCTATGCATCCGGAGGAAGTAAGTTATACCGAGATTTGCGAGATCGGTTTTGGTGGCTTTGGTCTTAGCGAGAAGTTACGAGTATGTAGGAAAGTGCTTAACATGTTAGCAAGTCAAATTTGAACATCAAGTACCTTGAGGATTGCTTGGTAGATAAAGATTCCACAGTGGAAGTGGGAGAGAATCACCATAGACTTTGTTAGTGGGCTTCCTCTTACGCCTACTAAGAAAGACTCTGTTTGGGTGATAGTGGACCGATTGACGAAATCTGCACATTTTATCCCAGTTCGGGTTGATTACTCTTTGCAGAAATTGGCGAAGTTATATGTGGCTGAGATTGTGAGATTGCATGGAGTGCCGTTGTCAATCATTTCAGATAGAGACCCGAGGTTTACGTCTCGATTTTGGAAAGCATTGCATCAGGCTTTGGGCACCAGATTGGACTTCAGTACGGCATTTCACCCTCAGTCGGACGGTCAGTCTGAAAGAGTAATCCAAATCTTAGAAGATATGTTAAGGGGTTGTGTGATAGATTTCAAGGGAAGTTGGGAGGAATTCTTACCGTTAGCAGAATTTGCGTACAACAACAATTACCAAACCGAAGTATTCGGATGGCACCATATGAAGCACTATATGGACGGAAGTGTCGCACTCCTACGTGTTGGACAGAATTAGGGGAACGTCAGATTTTGGGTCCAGAAATAGTGGCTGAATCCGAAGAAAAGGTTAAGGTAATTCAGGCTCGATTAAAAGAAGCATTTGACAGACAAAAGTCGTACGCAGATCTAAAGCGGAAGGAAATAGAGTTTGCTGTGGGGGACCAAGTTTTCCTAAAGGTTTCACCTTGGAAAAAGGTAATGAGATTTGGTCGCAAAGGGAAGCTAAGTCCCAGGTTCATTGGACCTTATCGGGTTTTGAAGCGGGTCGGATCTGTGGCATATCAGTTAGAATTACCTTCGGAGTTGAAGCAAATGCACGATGTGTTCCATGTTTTAATGCTACACCGTTACTGGTCGGATCCATCTCATGTAGTACCAGTTGAGGAGGTGGAATTAAGACCAGATTTGTCTTATGAAGAGGAGCCAATTCAAATTCTGGAGCGAGATGTAAAGGTTTTACGGAGAAAGTCGGTTCCTCTTGTCAAAGTATTATGGCGTAATCATGGATCAGAAGAAGCTTCGTGAGAACCGGAGGAAGCGATGCGACAGTAATACCCTCACTTATTCCAGCCAGGTCATTTCGAGGACGAAATTATTTTAAGGGGGTAGAACTGTAACATCCTAATAATTAGGGGTTATGCATCTTACTTAATTGAATGATGTTGCACGCTTAAATATGTTAAGTGTGTTTTGGAAGTTATTTTTGAGCTTCATTAATTAAGTGAATGCTTAGTGAAACTTTTAATTTCTAATAATTAAGATGGAGCTAAGCATGTTAGGCTTTAAGAATTAATGACAAGGAGCTTAAAGCATAAGATGAGTAATTAGCTAAGTGGTAAGGACACATGGATGAGTGCTTGAGGGAGAGGTTGAATTCCTAGCTAGCAAATGGGAGGATTTTATTTTGTTTCCTTCCTATAGTGTCGGCCAAGGTTCTTCTAGAAAGGATGAGCATTCTTTTAATTTTGGCTATTTGACCATATGAAAAGGCAAGCTAAAGAATTATGGCATGGAATCAAGATAGGATGATAAGATAGGGGACAAGAGGCTTGATATGTGGGCAATGTTTTGGAAACTTGTTCATGGTCATTTGACCATGAACCTAGTCGATTTAGGGGCTAAAGAGGGTGGTTAATGGTGATAGCAATCTTAGGGTTGATGGGGAAGAATTGTGGAGGAAAAAGGGGATTGTGTTGGCTTCCTTGTTGGCGAATTTGACTTGAGTTAGGGGTGAAAGTTGGCCAAAAGTTCTAGCAATTGTGCATCTTTTCTCATTTCTCCAAAACTCTCCTCTTAGCCGAATCTTGCTATGGGCATTAGGTAAAACTTCTCTTTGTTTTGGCTCTCATTTTGACCATTTCGATTAAAATTCCTATTCTCTCAAAATTCTTGTCAAAAGCATCAAAAGTTGGAAAAGCCTTTCTTCTTTTTTTTTTTTTCTCTCATTCCGAATGTACCAAAGTTCAAGCACCATTTTTCTTCATTTCTCCCTCTTGGCCGAATGCACCTAAGCCCTAAAACCTATCTCTTTTCTCTTTGAAAATCATCTTCATCATCATCATCTTCTTTTAATCTCTCTTTCCCTTTCTCTTTTTCTTCCTTTTCTCTTTCCTTCTCATTTTATTTTCTTTCTTTCTTCTCTCAACCGAAACTATTTTCTACTAAAACCAAGAATCATCAATCCTTTTCTTCTTTTTGTTCAAGCTGAATCATATTCTATTTCGATCTCCTTTCTCCTTTTCTTTCTTTGAAAATCGAGACCATTTTGGCCATAAGTCACCATCTTTTTCTCTTTTTCTTTTTGTACAAACCGAAAACCACCAAATCCATTTTATTCTTTTCTTTTTTGTTTTAGTAGAATCTTCAAGTGGGTAAGTAAAACTTTTCGTCAATCGTTGTCATTATTTCTTTCTTTTACTTTGGCAAATTTAGAATCATGATCTCTTATTTTCTCTCCTAGGCGAATCCTTGGAAAGGATTTTAAGGATCCTTGTTGAAGCCAACTTTTAAGAAGTAACCTTTGAAATCATCCAAGGTAAGATTTTTCCACATTGGTTATATTAATCCTTTTAGAATGGATCACTAATCAACTTTATTTTTAGGGGTGATTTAAGACTAACAAGATAGGTAAGAAAAAAGCGATCGGAGTATTTGGAAGAGAGGAGGCACTATTTTACCATCGAACTTCAAAAGAAGGGTCATGTCTGCGATGAAGAGATTTTCCACGGGTTGTGGACCCTCTCGCTAACGAAGATCGGTTATTTGAAGTAGTCGTAGAACCAAACCACTTTACGTTTGTGGGATATCGTGGTTTTAATCCATCTAGCGGAGAAAACCACAAATAATGTTGTTCGAGAATCAGAGGGTAAGGATTTAGATCCCTCATCAATAGTATAATTCTATTAGTAATAGTGTATACTAACCAAGTGTGATGATTAACTAGGTGTTGTGAGCGAGAGAGTATCATTCTCTTTGTCATAAGGTGTGTAACCCTACATTAAAAACTCATAGATCTATTTTTATATGTGATTTTATGATAATGTGTTTAATAATGATTTTGGATACCATTCGGTGGTATCGATATTCGAGTATGTTTACCCCAATATTTCGTTAATTTTGCTATATGCATAAAATGTGAAATAAGTATGATTATATTACGATTTTGGGGTAAATGGCATGAAAACTAAATGATATGTATGTGCATGGGCATATGGGTATATTTGATAAAGGAGGAAGTATTCGGTGGTTTTACCACATTTCGGTGACTTGATCACATATTTGAAATCTGGTGACTTGGTCACAAATATGAAATTTGGTGACTTGGTCACAAATATGAAATCTGGTGACTTGGTCACATATTTGAAATCCGGTGACTTGGTCACAATTTTGTCTGTGGCCTTGCCACAAAATTATAAGGCGATGTGCATGTTGACTATGACAAGCGCCTTCGATGGTGTATAGCGGATGGAGGGTCGATTTAGTAATCCCCACGGTGTGTTGGTTGGTACGGGTGGTGTGTAGCGGATGGATATTAGGTGGGCCGGGTTTGCATTTCATTATATATATATCCATGTGATTTAATTGATTATTATTTAATCTGCTATTAAAATGGGCTTTTTGGCTAAATATGAGCTAAATGGGCCTTTGGGCTATATATGAGTTAAATGGGCCTATGGCCATATGTGAAATTTTTGGGCTTTAAGGCATATAATAAAATGGGCTTTTTAATGTATGTGTTACACATTGAGTTTATAACTCACCCATTTTTGTGGGATAACTTTTAGATGATTAAGTAGTGCGATGGATCGAATTGCAAGTACTCGTGGTGGCCAATGCTCATATCAAGTATTTTGAAGATTTTCCAATTTAAACTTATTTAATTTCTACTATTTAGACTTTATTATGGGTTTGCTATTTTTGTAATAAGGCCACTATAAACTGCTTTTTAATTTTTGTGTTTGGACTTTTATTTTGCCATGGACAAATATCTATTAAATAACTAAATGGTTTTTCGATAAATAATTTAAAAATGTTTTTGTCACTAATATATATGTGTTTTAAAGTAATTTCCATAAATTTGGTTTTCTTTTAATTTATTAACTCCTTCTAAAATAATGTTTTAAAAGACATAAATTTACTTTACAATTTGATTTCAACCTAATATATTAAGTTTAATCTGTTTTCTACAAAATCATCAAGTTTTTCTTTAATGAAACGAGAATTTGCTAAAGTTAGATTCGAGGAACATAACAAATCCGGTCAGGCTTTTTGGGCCGGGTTTGGGGTGTTTCAAAGGAAATCAAGGAAAGGGATAAGGTGGGGGAAACATGTTGGCAAATTTTTTGGAAGGTGTTTTGGAAAGAGTTTTGGTCAACACTCATCTTTTTGGTAATGATGATACACGGTTTTGGTAGGGGGATTTTGGGAGCCAATTTCCTATAGCCATTTTGCAAATTTTGGTACATGTAAGGCTTGTTTCTTTTTAGCATTTTTTTGATGTTTTCTTTTCCAGCTCTTTTCCTTTGCTTGCCGAAACACTAAAGCCAAATTGTACACCTTTTTCTTTTGCTTTGGCCGAAACACCCTAGCCATTTGTTCATTTTTCCTTTGATTAACCGAAACCATCTAGCACACTTTCTCCATCTTTCTTTTCTTTTTCAACCCATCTCTTTCTTCTTTAATCAACATTTTGATGGCTGAATCTTCTTGTTCATTTCTCTTCATATCCGAACCTTTTAACCCTTAATCTCTTCTTCATTATTTCTTTCTCTTTCGTTTTGGCACTCTCTTCTTTGATCAAATCGGTAAGTGGTTTCTTTCTTCTTTTTTTCATTTTCTTTTCTCCCTAGCCGAATGTGTGTTCTTCACTATTCGATTGTTCTATTTTGTTTCTAAATCAAAATATTATTTTCTCCTACTCTCTCAAATCATGATCATCTCCTCTTTTTCGTAGTATTTTAGTGGGTGGCTGAATATCACTTCTTTGTCGGTTCATCTCTAGTCATAAGCCCAAACGGTGGAAGTTGGGTCTATTATTGTCAAGGTAAGGAATTTCTTCAAGGTTCATCTCGTTATCTCTCAATATTTGGTTATTCCGTTAAAATGAAATGAAGGATTTGACTAATCAATTTTATAGGGATTAAATCGCTCGTTTTTCTCTATTCGTTAATCCTTCGGAAGCAGTGGTAAGCCGAATCCTATCCCTAAGCAACTACTCTCTTTTATAGTAGTATTTTACTGACCAAGACTTTTTCAATGGAGGCAAGTGGTAACGATTTGAAAGGAAAAGCGATAGGAGGACACAAAAGGAGTGGATTTGCAATTCCTACTCCTAAGTTCAAACATAGGGCGGTATCGGTGGTTCGGGACTTTCCACCCAGTTGTGGACCATCTTTTAGTGAGAGTAGGCAATTCGTGGTCGTTCACGATACTAAGGGTAAGTATTTCTTTAGTTCGTCTAATCTTGATTGGATTAAGAAAAATCTCTTTTGTTAGTTAATCAAATGTTACGATGTTATAGGTGCCAACGTTCTAGAAGGTTTAGTCCTTACCGTAATCAAGTGTGTAATCTTACACCGAAATCCCGTAAATTTATGATTTACCATCATATTAGAAAAATCGATCGAAGTTGCTTAAGAACTTAATAGCGGTAATATGGTATGAATCGAGTGATTTGCTTAAACATCGTTAATGTTAAGATTTGTCAAAATCGGTGTTAACTTGTAGAATTACGAAAATGCTCCTATGGCCGATTTACCAAAATGCCCCTATGGGCCTATTTACCAAAATACCCCTATGGGCTGATTTGCCAAAATGCCTTATTGGGCTAACTATTAAATTGCCTTAATGGGCCGATTCACCGTAAAAATTTACTAGATTAATGGTTGATTATATATATGTGGATATTTTATTACGTATGTTGCATTTTACGTATTGCATGGGATGGGAAATTTAATGAAAAGCAGTGTAGCCTGGTGGCAATACCACAATATAAATATATGTTTACATAATTGTGATTCTGGTGGCTCAGCCACAAATACTCCGTGATTAGCAGCTTGGCTGCGATATTGGTGTGAGCGGCCGGGTGGGTTGACTTGATCCCCACAGGTGTGATTGGCAGGTCGGGGGTGTGATTGGATGGATGGGTTGGGTTGCATACATTTACTACATTTAAATATTATTATGTAAATGGGCTTCGGTCCAAGATGTTACTATACGTGTTCAGGCCCAGTGGATAACGGTAAAGGGATTATACATTGAGTTCTTATAACTCACTCCTTTTTCTTAAACCTTGTAGGTAATGCTCAGTGATGAGGACTTGGGCCATGGATGACTTGGTGGAGGCCATACTTTGGAAATAATGTTATCGAACATTAGTAAACTTCTTTTCCGTTTTAATTCATTACTTTTACTATTTTGGGTTTTAAAGTTGTAATAAGGCCTCTGAGATATTTTTATTTTGCTTTATGTTTAGTCGTATTTATTATCTTGCTTGAAATCTTTAAAATAGAGATTTTTCTAAAATCATAAATAGCGGTTTTCCAACATTGATTAACAAATGGATTTTTTTTAACAAATATATATTTATAAATAATTTAACTTGGATTTTTTTCGAATTATCAATGCTAATTTGAAAAGTCACGGTTTTAAGGTTCACTAGTTTGATTTTCGATTTATCAATCAACCTCTCGTGATAAAAAGTATTTTATTGAATATTTAAACCAATCTTGTTTTTCCTATTTATAACCAAATAACGCCAACTTTATAAAAATTCACAAGTTCTTTATACGTTTTCTTCATGTGACATACCAGATTCCGTCGTAAAGCATGGGCCGGGTTTGGGGTGCTACAATAAAGGACATAAGCATTTAGCTTAGTAAGTTTGCATATAATGCACATAGCAACATACTTGATTTATATAAACCATTTGACATAAACAATGGTATCATAGATTTCAGCTATAAAGCTTACTTACTCATACTGATTCTTACATATCTCATGATACTTACTAGTCTCATCCTCGTGAGATAAATGAGGTAGCTGTATCACTTGATCACATTGATCAGTATACTTTAACATGATAATCATAATCTTTCAATTATCATTCATAACATGGCAATGCTCTTTCCAACTTAATAGTAGCTTTGCTTACTTAGCTTTCTTATTATCTCATTTGGGCTTTACTCGTTTGCTTGATGAATTTCTAGGAATAACCGAAGATACTAGATCTCGACCCACATATAACTTGATGCCAAAGCCATATCCTAGATACGGTCTTACATGGAATTTCTCATCTTGGTGTCGAGGTCATGTCTTAACATGGACTTATACGAAGTCTTTCTCGTGTGTTCCCTTGGAAACTTACCATTGTGATGTCTTGACATGGTCTTACTTGGTATCTTTGCTCATGAACTGATCAATGCCAAGCCTTGGCTTGGTCTTACATGAAATCTTCCTTGTTCTCACCAATGCCAGGCCTTGGCTTGGACTTACATGGGATCTTTATCTCTTGCTAGCTTTTCAATGCCAAGACTTGTCTTGGACTTACATGATGACTTTTCAATGCCAAGACTTATCTTGGTATTACATGATAACTTGCTTGATTGCCGATGCCATGCATTGGCTTGGTCTTATACAGACTTTCTCATTTCATGTGGTAGATCGAGTATCCTAGGTAATTCATCTTCAATCGGGACTTTCTCATGCTTAATCTCATTGATTTCTTTATTTAACATAACATTAAACATTTTCATGATAATATTGTACATTACACTAAGCATTTGGATGATATAAATCATAAAGCTTAGAAACCATACAAACTTCCTCAATATACAAAATACACGTAGATATGCAATTTAGTCCTCGACTTTGTTCTTGCTTCGATTTCGATTCGGGCTTTTTTTTTTTGATCTATAATAATAATTCAACTCATTTAATATTCACATTGACTAAATTGACCCTTAACACATAATTTGGCAAAATTACCATTTTGCCCCTAAACTTTCTTATAATTATACTTTTGTCCCTAGGCTCGTAAAGTGATTCTCATTCAACTTTATTAAACTTCATGCTTAGCTGATTCATTTTCTCAATTTCTAGCAATATCAAACTCTCACTATTTCTACCATGCATGACCAATTTTCATTACTATTACAAATTAGTCCTTACTAGCGTTTCTTATGAAATTCATTTTGAAAAAGATGTTTATCTAACATCAAAATCTGACAAACTTTCATAAAATATCATTTTACAAGCATATCATTCATGGGTATATTTTTAAACATGCATCTTAGCTCAACATATAACTAAAAATAGCTAATTCATGTTACGAGGACTCCGAAAATACAAAGAATATTAAAAACGGGGCTAAGATACACTTACTAGCAAGCTTGAAAGATGAACAAACCCTAGCTATGGGTTCTTTGAAAATTTCAGCAATGTGGGGAAGAAGATGAACATAATTTTGACTTATTTCATCCCTTTTTAATCATTTATTAGACAAATAACCAAAATGCCCTTCTCTAAAAAACTTCACCATTAATTAACTAATGTCCATTTTTGTCCAAAAATTATAATTTGGGAAAATTTCTATTTAAGGACTTCTAATTAATATTATGAATCTATTTCATACAAAAAGCTTTTAGAAACTCATATTTTGCAACTTTTTCAACTTTTGCAATTTAGTCCTAATAGACCCTCTAATGGAAATTTTCATAAAATTTGCACACGAAACTTTCATAATATCATGCAAGCATCTCAAATACCTTAAAAACTCATATTACTACTTCAAATTTGTGATCTCACACCACTTTTCTGACTAGGCCCTAAATCGGGCTGTTATAATTCTCCCCCTTAGGGATTTTCATCCTCGAAAATCTTACCGGGAAATAAGTTTGGGTACTGGTTTCTCATGCTCTTTTCTGGTTCCCATGTAGCTTCCTCTATCCCATGCCCTTGCTACAATACTTTCACTAGAGCAATACTTTTATTTCTTAGCTGTTTGACTTCCTGAGCTAAAATCTTGATTGGTTCTTCACCATAAGTCATGTCGAGATGAATCTCTATCTCTGACAGGGTAATTACATGTGAAGGATCTGATCGGTAGCATCTCAACATTGACACGTGAAAAACATCATGTATCTTTTCTAATTATGATGGCAAAGCCAATCTGTAAGCTACCGGCCCAACTTTTTCAGTAATCTCAAACGGTCCTAATAAAACGTTGACTTAACTTGCCTTTCTGGCCAAATCTGATAACTTTTCTCCATGGTGACACTTTCAAGAAAACTTTATCCTCGACTTGATACTCTATCTCTCTTCTCTTTAGGTCTGAATAGGATTTCTGTCTGCCTGATGCAGCTTTTAAACATTCTCGTATCACTTTCACTTTCTCTTTAGCTTCTCTAACTAAATCAACCCCGTGAATTTGGTTTTCTTTGAGTTTAGTCCAAAATAAAGGCGTTCTGCACTTACGCCCATATAGAGCCTCATAAGGCGCCATCTTTAAGCTCGACTGAAAACTATTATTGTAGGCAAATTCTACCAATGGGAGAAACTTTTTCCAACTGCCTTGGAATTCTAGAATACAACATCTAAGCATATCCTTGAGTACTTGAATTAATCTCTTCGACTAACCGTCAGTTTGAGGATGAAAGGCTATGCTAAAACTCAATTTTGTACCCAAGGCTTCTTGCAACTTCTTCCAAAATCTGGAGGTGAACCTCAGATCTCTTCCCGATATGATCGATAAAGGAACTCCGTGAAGCCTTACTATTTCAAAAACATACAAGCTTGCTAGCTTGTCGAGTGAGTAGTCAACTCGTACAAGTAAGAAATGAGCTGACTTCATAAGTCTATCAACTACAACCCATATAGCATCTTTCTTGCTCGTTGATAATGGTAATCCGATTACAAAATCCATGGCGATACGATCCCATTTCCACTCGGGTACCATAATTGTAAAAGCCCGATTTATGGGCTAGTCAGGATAGTAATCTCAGAGTCACTAATTCTAGGTTAGAGAAAATTATTTTCATTTTATGTTATGCATTATAACATGGTTATAAGGATGGATGAAAATTTTGGGGCCTTAATTTTAGCGATTTCTAGCTAAATTGTGAAAAAAGACTAAATCACATAAAGTGCGAAAGTTCCATTCTATAGGCTAAAGGTACCAAATAGCCATGAATTATTAATTGAAGGTCTTTAAAGGACAATTAGGCCATCTAGGGTGTGTTGGCAGACCATGTAGACAAGAGGGACAATAGCTTTTAATTTTGGTCAAAGTTGGTGGCTTAAATTGATGTTTTATAATAAAATAAAGAAAGGAAAAATATATCATCTTTTTCTCTCTTCTTCTCCAACCGAAAATATCAGCCATAGGAGGGGTTTTGAAAGTTTAAAATTTTAGCAAGCTTTTCTCCATTGAAGTAAGTAAAATTGATGGTTGTTTTTGATGATTTTTGTATTTTTAGAGTCCCCAAAGCTTAAACTAGCTAATGGGGGGGGACTAATTTGGAACATGGTTGAAAGTCTAGAGACTCACCATGATAGAGTTTATGTTGTTTGATGAGTTTATGGAAGAAAATGAATGATAGGATGTTGATAAACAACTTTTGTGAAAAGAGTTGTTGTGGAAACACCTAATTTGGGCTAAAATGCAAAAGTTGTAATTAGTTCATTAAGGCATGAAATAGTTGGAATTATGAGTAGTTGTAAGAGGATTAAATGTTCAGCTAAGTTTGTTTAATAAGAAAATGCGATGAAAATTTATTTACGAGCCTAGGGGCAAAATCATAATTTTGCCAAAGTGTAGGGGCAAAATAGTCATTTTTCCCTAAAGTGTAGATTATGGTGAATTATGAAGTATAAGTGATTAAATTAACAAATCCTATTGTTCTAGATCAAAGAAAATAGGATTCGCACCTAGAACAAGCGAAAAGAGAAATATGGGCAAAAAGTCACTTTCGACCATTTCAACATCGAGGTAAGTTCATGTGCTATTGTTGCAATTACGTACGAGCTAATTTAATGTTCCGATGTAGTATGGAATGTATATTTATTCAATGAAAGTTTGAAATATCTTTTGATGAGATGTTAAGAGAATCTAAGAGTAATAAAAAATGTATATAGCATGATATGGTGATAGTTAAGGTCTCGTGTAAGACTATGTTGGCATATAGCCTCGGTGTGAGATATTGAATAAGACCATGCCAGGGACATGACATCAATACTATATATCATGTAAGACCCTATCGGGGTATAATGTCAATATGACATTATGTGAATAAGACTCAATAGTGTTATTTAATAATTCAAGTGATTCAATGGGTATGTTGAAAGAGAGGAAATATGTGGTTGTGCCATGAGAAGCACAAGTATGTGTTAGAACTGAATTGAGATGAATTCAGTATATGATAAAACCTAGTGGATTATGTCTAATCAATACACCTAGTTGCATAAGATAGATTTATAAATGCATTGTGTGAATGTGAACGATTGTTTTAGAATCTAAGTAAGAATGATAGTGAGTGAGGATGTTCTCGGATGAACATTTGAATTAGAGAAATGTATATGGATAAATATTTGTGAATGTAAAATAACGGTGAGCTATGTGCAAATACACCTCATTGAGGGATTATCGATGGGCTGTGTGCGTTACGACTTGATTTATCATTAATTGATAGGCTGTGTGCGATACCATCAACTACATTATTATCGGTGGGTTGTGTGCGTTACCACTTGATTAATCATTAATTGATGGGCTGTGTGCGATACCATCAACTACATTATTATCGGTGGGCTGTGTGCATTACCACCTGATTAATCATTAATTGATGGGCTGTGTGTGATACCATCAACTACATTATTATCGGTGGGCTATGTGTGTTACCACCTGATTAATCATTAATTGATGGGTTGTGTGCGATACCATCAACTATATTATTATTGGTGGGCTGTGTACGTAACCACCTAACTAATTAGTAATCGATGGGCTGTGTGTGATACCATCGTTTATAAATTATTGGTATGCTATGTGCGAAACCATTGAGAGATTAGTAGAATGAGTGGTTTATAAAAAATGCTTGATGTGTTGTTTCATATGATCATGTGTGATTAGTGCAGGAATGTACGCTAATTAAACGAGCAAATTGGCTTGTGGCATGGTAAGAATGTGGTAAGAGATAGAATAAGTAAGCTTCAAGGATGATTGAGTAAGTAACCACGAGCTAATGAGAAAAACTCAACGTATTACCCTATAGTTATGTTTATTTAGTGAATATCAATAATTGTCAGATTATGTAGATGAACTTACTAAGCATTATTTCTTACTCCTCTTCTCTTCTCACCTCTTATAGGTTATTTTAGCTAGCTAGGGTTGGAGATCACCGGAGATGTTTTCACACTATCAACCAAACACTTGGCATGAGGTATCAAGTCTTTATGGGTTATGGCATGTATCGAGCTAGTACTTAAGGTTGATTAAGTCAATGTTAATGTGCCAAATGTGTTGGCCTAAATGAGTTATGAGACGATTGAATATAGATATAGATGATGACAAGAGTCGCTTGAAATTGTACTAGAAATAGTCTACCCCATGTATGGAGAAAGATTTCATTTTATGAATCAAATGTGTTTAATTGATGATTTGAAAGTGTTTGAAATATCATGTGAATGTATGCAATGTAGAGTGGAAAAGGGCTTGGTAGATAGCCTTTAAGTGTTCACACGGTTAGACACACGGGCGTGTGTCTAGGCCGTGTGATCCCTTCATGTTAGTGTCTTAAGTCAAAATAGACCATGGGTTAACCCCACGGCCATTTGTACAGGCCGTGTGTGCCACATGGTTAAAACATGGGCGTGTGCCCCAAGCCGTGTGAGATTGGTAGAATACTAAGTTTCAGCACACGAGTTGTGGCCACGGACGTGTCAAGGCTATGTGAAATTAGTCAGTGTCGACCACGGGTGGAAAGAAACAGGCATGTCTTAGAGACACACGGGTGTGTCCCTAGACCAACACAGATGTGTGGCCCCTGTTATGTGTAAAGGTTTCGGGATTAGTTCCAAACATCTCAGAAGTTTGTTTGAGGCCTTGTAGGCCCATTATAAGGATGATAGAGGTGTGTGTGGGGAAGAGTTTTAATTTGGAATGAAATTTGATAGCCCAAAGTTGTATGACCATGTGAGTTAAGTACGATAATGCCTCATATCCGATTTTGGTGTAGAGTATGTGTAAGGGGTGTTACATTTAGTGGTATCAGAGCTATGGTTTAGTCAGTTCTCAGACTAACCTAGAGTGAGTAAGAGTTTAGCTATACATGCCATAGGTGGACCGTGATAGTATGATATCTCTCGACTCTAACTAAATTATTTTGTTAAGACAGAGATGGTTCCCAACCGAGCTAAATCCAATAATGTTGAAAGTGATAATGAGGTAATTGAAATCTCTTATGCATTGGTGAAATTCAGAGAGGTATGAATAGAAGTTTATGATATGTGTGTGATAAAGCATGAAATGAGATAATCCTAAAATGAGGATTGAAATGAGAGTTATAAGCGATAAACCTATCTTTATTGGCTTGATATGCATACGGTGCTATATACTCAACCTATTGATTTAGGCGTATATAGTGAGTAAATTTACCCAGAGAACGAGGTATAGGTGTGTACAATTGTTTGAATGATGTATGATCAATACGTCTACATAGTTGAATTTCATGTGAGACTGTTAAAGTAGAGGATGTATAATGTTTTATTTTGTGACTCTGTATGAAACCACATGTATTATGGTGTGAGAATTAAACTGAGGAGTTTGACTAAGAAGAATGCAGGAGATGAGTACGGTTGTTCAATGATAAATTGATGAATAAGACCATGGTTGGACCATGGCAATACGTGTGATCCTATATAAGACCATGTTTGGGACATGGCATTGGCAACGATACGTGATCCCCGTGTAAGACCATATTTGGGATATGGCGTTGGCATCAAATAGTGATTCCGTGTAAGACCACGTCTAGGACCTGGCTTCGGTATGAAATCGTATAAGACCATGTCTAGGACATGGCATCGACATAAGATCTTGTGTAAGACCATAGCGAGGCTATGGCATCATAACGACATGTAAGGTAATAGCTAGGCTATGATGCTATGGTACGAGTAAGACCATAGTGGGACTATGGCTATCAAGTGGACGACGTACTCAAACCCATAAGACATTCTTTAAATTGATAAGCAATGATAAGAGAAATTAGAGTTTAATAATGAGTACTCGAGTAGACATTAATGTGGAATTTGAGTAAGTGAAGTTATTGTTCGAGATTACAAGTGATAGAAACAATTGTAGCATGAGTAAGCGTGAAAACTCGCTTGAGTGAGTCATGTGACTATGATGATACTTCATTGATGATGAATGTTAAATCATATGTATGTAGTCACGAGAATTAAGTTAAGGGCTCTACGACTTCACCCCCTTACCACTGCTGAAGATATTTATGAGAGTCAAGTTGAGTAAGTTTGTATGTAAGTAATACAATATGTATGTTAGCATAATTGAGAATGATTGGTATCACATTGATACATGATACTCTATCAAATAGATGTAATCGTTGTTGAACATGAGGTTGAAGTTCTAGGGGACTATAATGAATATGATAATGCTGTCATCGAGATGAGAAATGAGTAAGGTCCCGTATAAGACCATGTTTGGGGCATGGCCTCGGCACTGAATTGAGATTTTCATATAAGACCATATTCGAAATATGGCTTCGAAAATGAATATGAAAATTGTTTAAGACCATATCTGGGATATGGTATTAGTATATAAGGGTGACTCCATATAAGACCACCTCGGGGATGTGGCATTGCTTATATGAATGACGATGAATATGCGTCTTTGATTATCCCTAGTGATCAAAGGGACAGATGGACAAGTTTAGAGGTAGAAATGAGAATTATACTAAAGCCAAGTGAATGGATGAATACAAGCACTCGTGAGCGAGTCAAAAGAAACGAGTACGATGGGTGGCACGGTATGTGCTAAATAAATGGCAAGGTATGAGTAAGCTGGCTCTAAGCTTGTAGTTTGTGTGTGGTTATTTAATGCCATGGATAGATTATAATGATCACCTTGGGTATTACGTATAAATAATTGTTGCCTTTCAAGATTGGTGTGATTGTTCCTATCAGAAATTGTGATTCTATGAGAATGCTAGCTAACTGAAATAGTTTATCTCCTCGTAATCTTATTCAGGTACTTTGAAGAGGAAATCGGGGATGATTCCAGTATAAGAAGTGAAATCACAAGTTTCACATCGTATGGTGAGTTTTCGAGTGAGCTGAATAAAGTTAATGAATTCGATCGAGATGTCCTTACTATCGTGAGATATGACGATAGTAAAAGTTGAAGATTAGCATAGCAAGAGAAACTCAGATGAGAATGTGCTTAAAATATGTTCTTAGTATAGAGAAAATAGTAGATTAATGTATTGAGATATGATTCAAATTTTGTGTATATTCACGCATGAATCAATAAAGAGAATAAAATTATCTGTGTACGTGAGTAGGGAGCATGATACAAAGGTATGCTCATCAAAATGTTCAAACTGTGATAGGGGAGCTGAAAGTTATAGAAGGAACTATTAATTGAAAGTTCTAGTACTGAGTTCAATCTAAATCAAGAAAAAAAGTTGACAGGTTGGTGATTCCGAGACGATCACTTTTGTGTCCTTATTGGAAGTTAGATGTTATAAAATGATCCATGGGAAAATCGATGTTTTTTTTTTCTGAATTTTAATGAGTGAGAGTATCATATGCTACAGAAGATTCTGAAAATGAAATAGTAGACATAGTACTAGTGTCTGAATGAAAGATCCACGTTAAGCAACGTGAGTTAGTTACTCAATTGATCTTAGTTGGTAATATTCTAGTTTCAGCAAGGTTAATGACTGGAGCGAGCCTTCCTTTCAGCATGAATGTAACAGCCCAGTTTAGACCCTAGTCAGAATAGTGGTTCGAGACCACAAATCTGATGTCGTAAAAATATTTTAATGATATTTTTTGTGTGAATGATATGTGACATAGCCTATGTGAAAATTCTGTGTGAAGATTTGATCGTTTTAGTGTCAAATTAAGAAAAGGGACTTAATCGCATAGAGAGTAAATTACTGTGTGCTGAGTGGTGAGTACTTAAATGTTGATGGCTTCTTAAGGAGGAGGCCTTATGTTGCTAATGAACCGTTTTTAAGTTAGTGGAATGTTAAATGACAAATTAGTCTTAAAAAAAGTATTTATTTTATATGCTTTATAAAGGGAAAATTTGGGATTTGATTAATAAGTTATTATTAATGAAAAACAAAATAATTTGACGGCCATTTTTATTTCATCCTTCTTCCACCGAAACTAGAGAAAAGAAATAGCCATTGAAGCTTTGAGATTTTTGGCACTTACTTAGCTTAATTCAAGGTATGTTTTCGGTTAGTTTTTGATAATTTCTACGTTTTTGTGATCGTTGCTTTGTGCTTTACAAAACCCATGCTCAAATTCCATGTATTGATGATGTTATTGTGATGAGCCATTGATGAATGTTGAGCTATGTGCTAGTTGATTTTGAAATATGAAAACTTAGTGTTGGATTATCATAGTTTGTATTGAGATTTTTGATGAAATTGAGTATATTAAGCTAAATTGAGAAAATGGAAAGTTGAGGGACTAAATAGAAAATTTGATAGAATATTTGGATTTGTATAATTCCTAGAGAGGTTTGGCTAAGCTTGTGCTAGGTGGAATTTGGTGAGTTTGATGTTTTTGTGAGATAGAGGCTAAAGTGTCAAAATGTGTAAATGTGAGGGCTAATTTGCAAAATGCCCTAAATGTGTGTATGTGGACTAAATTTAATGAGTTAATGATTGAATGTATTTAATTTGAATGTGTATAGACCAAGAAGGAGAGGTTCGGATTGAGATCGAGGTAAAGATAAAGTGCTCGATTAGTCGACTGTTTCGGTATTTTAACATCTGAGGTAAGTTCGGATATAATACTAGTTGTAAACTTTATCTATGTGATATAAATTGAATGGATGTATATGTATCTAAGAAATTTGAAATGCTATGTGCTGAATTGAGATAAAGGGGCACTAAGTGTGCGAAATTTGAAACGCGAAAAAGATGATGGGCATTGTGTGTGTGAAAAGATAGAAGCTTCGGCTTACCGACTTGGCACTGTGTGTGCGATACCGATATAAGTTCGGTTAATGTATTGGCACTAAGTGTGCGGTGATGATTATGTTTCAGTTGTGAAATTGGCACTAAGTGTGCAATTAAATCAAAGGAATAGCAAAGGTTGAAAGAGAGGTAATATCAATCAATTGAGTAGCATAAATCGTAAGTAACTATGAACCTATGTGGTTGATGATAGATTTAAGAGTTGATTGAATGCATAATTGAGTATGTGGTTGAGATTGATAATGTGCTTAGTTGTGCCTTTATCTATGTGATGGTACATATATATATATACATATTGATGTTGTAGTATTGAGTAATATGTATATATTACGAACTTATTAAGCTTTGGAAAGCTTACTGTGTGATTTGCTTCTCTGCCTTGCAGTGTTAGTAAAGCTAGCTCGGATCCAGGATCGTCAACTTCTCAATCACACTATCGGTATTCTATTTTGGTACCTTGGAAAGATGTATATGGCTAGAATATGGCATGTATATGCTAGTAAACTGAATCAAGTTTGAGGTTTGTAATTAGCTATGAGATGTGGCTAGATATATGATAGGTTTGGTATGAATGAATGTGATATGTGTGATGCATCTGTTGGGATGATTTGTAGATTGATAAATTTGTTATTGAGTGGTAACTTTGTGTTGATAAATGCTAGAAGGGGTAGTGAGATTGGGAATGAATTATGCTTGTGATAGAATAGGTATTGGCATTGAATTGGGTATGATTAGAGTTAGTATGGATTACATGTTTTAAATTGCTAAATTGGTATGTTTTTAGATAGCAATATGTGAATGAGATGTTTGGTTGATTGGCTTGTAGGTTTGACCCTAAGTGGGTGGCATGTTGGCCTTGCAAAAATGGCCTATAATGTCACACGATTGGGGCACACGGGTGTGCCTTGGATCGTGAGTAAATTGGCAGAATGTGGCTTAAACTGCACACGGCCATGGCACAGGCGTGCCTACAGGTCGTGCGAGAAATAGAAGTATATGATCTAGTAGTACACGGCCTTAGCACACGGGCGTGCTTGGTGACCGTGTTGATTTTGGCAGTATGTAACTACGGGGAGGTCATATGGGTGTGTCATATAGCTGTAGGAGAGGCACGGCCTACCCCCATAGGCGTGTCTCCCCTGTATTCTAGAAAAGTTTCAAATTTTCATGAAACTTTATATGTGTTTCGGTTTAGTCCCGGCTCAATTTATAAGCGTGCTTAGAGTCTTGATGACTCGTTTAAGGGACACAATGATTGTATATGAATGTGTTTGATGATGATTGACTTTGTGTCGACATTTAGGGGTTAAATGTTCTGATTGATCAGTAATACCCCTTAATCCTATTCCGACGACGGTTTTGGGTTAGGTGTGTTACAATTTTATTGGTATTAGAGCTACGGTTTAGTCAATTCTCGGACTAACGTAGTGTGTATGAGTCTAGCTATACATGCCATATTGTGAAATTACGATAGTGTGATGAAATCTGATAGTTGAAATGAGTTTTAATATAGTAATGGATCCTGATCGAGCAGTTGCTGATGACGTAGAGAGTAATGCTCCTGCTCCCGCTCAAGGGACAGCACCGGCCACATCTAGGCTGAATGATAGTGGTAAAGGAGGTGAGGCTAAGCAAGCCTTCTTTCGTATGATGAGAGAATGGTTTTGAAATTTGTTAGGACAAATCCAAATACTCCACAACCTCCACCCTGCAAGTACCTGTTGTACCACAAGTTGTAGATCCGATTAGATTGAATAAACCTCTTGTGGATAAGATTCGCAAGTATGGGGCCAAAGAGTTTAGGGCCACAGCTGATGACGATATTGAGCGAGCCGAGTTTTGGCTTGAAAATACAATCAAAGTATTTGATGAGATATCATTGAACCCTAAAGAGTGCATTAAGTGTGCAGTTTCCTTGTTGAGAGACACGGCTTACAATTGGTGGAAAACTTTGATATCTGTAGTTCTGAGAGAGAGAATAACTTGGGATTTCTTTCAATCCGAGTTTAGAAAAAAGTATATCAGTCAACGCTTTATTGATCAGAAACGTAAGGAGTTTTTAGACATGAAACATGGTCATTTGTCTGTTACTAAGTACGAGCGGGAATTCGTAAGATTGAGTCAATATGCTAGAGAATGTGTTTTGACTAAAGCTACTATGTGTAAATGTTTTATAGAGGGATTGAATGAAGATATTAAGTTGCTTGTTGGAATACTGGATATAAATGAATTTGTTGTATTAGTCGAAAGAGCATGCAAAGCTGAGGAGCTCGGTAAAAAAAAAAGAAAGCTAATTCTGAGGCTCATCATGAAAGAAAGAGATCGATGAATAAGTTCTCTCAATCTCCAGCAAAAAGATATAAAGATGCAAGCAATCGTTCAAATGTCTCATTTGGACATCCAAATAGAGATCGTTCGAGATAGAGTACTGGTTTATGAATTCAAGCTCCGAATGAAACAAGTGTTGGCAGTGTTAAGGGTAACAAGCCCGAATGTAGACAATGTGGGAGACGGCATGTGGGAGAGTGCTTGGGCAAGTATAACAATAGAACATGTTATAAGTGTGGATCTCGAGATCATTTCATTCGAGATTGCCCAAAGATAGTTGAAGAAGAAAATATTCAGAATGAAAGATCGAGTAATGTGACAATAAGGGGTAGACCACCCAGAAGCATCAGAAATGTGAGCGAAAGCCAGAGAGGAACAACTAATACAGCTGTGAGGTCAGAAGCGAGAGCACCTACTCGAGCCTATGCTATACGTGCACGAGAGGAAGCATCATCTCCAGACGTCATCACTGGTATTTTCACTTTATTTGGTACTGATGTCATTGCATTGATAGATCTTGGATTAACTTATTCCTATGTGTGTATGAATTTAGTATCGAATAAGACTCTACCTTTTGAGTCTACTGAATTTGTGATTAGAGTATCGAACCCCTTAGGCAAGTGTGTTTTGGTGGATAAGGTGTACAAGAATTGCCCATTGATGTTTCGTGATTTATGTTTCTCGGTCAATTTGATATTGTTGCCATTTGATGAATTTGACATAATTCTAGGAATGGGCTGGCCTACTTTGCATAATGCCATTGTGAATTGTAAGAGAAAGAATGTTGAATTGAAGAGTCAGAATGGTGAGATAGTTCGAATTGAGTCTAGTGATATGAAAGGATTACCAGCTGTTGTATCTGTGATGAAAGCTATGAACTATGTGAAAAAGGGTTGTGAAGCTTATTTAGCGTACGTGATTGATACAAAAGTGTCGGAAAGGAAAGTTGAATTTGTGCCTGTGATATGTGAGTTTCCAGATGTGTTTCCAGAAGAGTTACCAGGGTTACTTCTGATTAGAGAAGTTGAATTTGGTATTGAGTTAGTGCCGGGAACTACTCCTATTTCGATAGCTCCATATAGAATGGCCCCAACTGAATTGAAAGAGTTAAAATCTGAATTGCAAGAATTGACCGACAGAGGATTTGTACGACCAAGTTTTTCACCCTAGGGAGCTCCTGCATTGTTTGTGAAAAAGAAAGATTGAACTATAAGAATGTGTATTGATTATCGACAATTGAACAAAGTGCCGATAAAGAACAAATATCCGTTACATCAGATTGATGATTTGTTTGATCAGTTAAGAGGAGCTACAGTATTTTCTAAGATAGATTTGAGATCGAGCTACTATCAGTTGAGAGTTAAAGAATCCGATGTGCCAAAAACTGTATTCAAAACGAGGTATGGACATTATGAATTCTTAGTGATGCCTTTTGGACTAACAAATGCCCCTGCAGTGTTTATGGATTTGATGAATCGAATGTTCAGACCGTATTTGGATCTCTTTGTGGTGGTATTCATTGATGATATTTTGATTTATTCGAGTGATGAGACGCAACATGCCGAGCATTTGAGAATCGTGCTACAAACTTTGCGTGAGAAACAATTGTATGCAAAGTTTAGCAAGTGTGAATTTTGGTAGCATGAGGTCAGTTTTCTGGGACATATTGTATCTGATGCTGGGATACGAGTTGATCTGCATGAAATCTCTGCTATTTTAGATTGGAAGCCTCCGAGAAATGTGTTCGAAGTTCATAGTTTTCTGGGACTAGCGGGATATTATGGACGATTTGTGAAAGGCTTCTTGATGATTGCAACTCCATTGACAAAGTTGTTGCAGAAAGATGTTAAATTCGAGTGGTCGAAAAGGTGTCATTAGAGTTTTGAGCAGTTGAAAGTATTGTTGACGGAAGCACCAGTGTTAGTTCAACCCAAATCAGGCAAAGAATTCATAGTTTACAGTGATGCATCGTTGAATGGTTTGGGTTGTGTGCTGATACAAAAGGGAAAAGTCATCACTTATGCTTTGAGACAGTTAAAACCGCATGAAAAGAATTATCCAACACATGATCTTGAATTGGCTGCGATTGTATTTGCATTGAAGATTTGGCGTCACTATTTATTCGATGAAAAATATCATATTTATACTGATCATAAGAGTTTAAAGTATTTGATGACTCAGAAAGATTTGAACTTGCGACAGAGAAGATGGTTAGAGTTGTTGAAAGATTATGAACTTGTGATAGATTACCACCTAGGTAAAGCTAATGTTGTAGCTGATGCTTTGAGTCGAAAATTATTATATACCTTACGAGCTATGCGTAATCAGATGGACTTGTGTGATGATGATGCGATTGTAGCTCAATTGAAAGTAAAATCGTTGTTTATACAGTGGATATGTGAGAATTAGAAGATTGATAATGAGTTGTTAGCAAAAAGAGTTCAATGTAATTCGAATGCGGAATCAGAATTTCGAGTTGATAGCAATGATTGTTTGAGATTTAGAGATCAAATTTGCATTCCAAGAAATTTAGAGTTGATTCAAATGATTTTGACTGAAGCTCACAATAGCCATTTGACTGTACATCTGGGGAGTACAAAAATGTATAATGATTTGAAACAGTTCTATTGGTGGCATGGTATGAAGAGAGATATTTCTGACTTTGTGTCGAAATGTTTAGTTTGTCAGCAAGTTAAGGCTGAACATCAAGTCCCGTCTGGTTTATTGCAACCGATTATGATTCCTGAGTGGAAATAGGAGAGGATCACGATGGACTTTGTGTCGGGTTTGCCCTTATCTCCGAGCAAGAAAGATGCGATCTGGGTGATAGTTGATAGATTGATGAAATCAGCTCATTTCATTCCGGTGTGAACCGATTATTCTTTAGATAAGTTGGCTGAGTTGTATATTGATGAGATTGTGAGATTGCACAGAGTACCGTTATCTATAGTGTCTGACAGAGATCCGAGATTTACCTCACGATTTTGGAAGAAATTGCAAGATGCTTTAGGCACGAAATTGCATTTCAGTACTGCTTTTCATCCACAAACGGATGGTCAATCCGAACAAATTATTTAGATTCTTGAAGATATGCTAAGATGTTGTATACTCAAATTTGAAAGCACATGGGAAAGGCATCTATCATTGATTGAGTTTGCGTATAACAACAATTTTCAATCTAGCATTAAAATGGCACCATATGAGGCTCATTACGGTCGAAAGTGTCGAACTCCATTGTATTGGACCGAGCTGAGTGAGAACAAGATTCACGGGGTTGATCTTATAAAAGAGACTGAGCAGAAAGTGAAAGTAATTCATGACAATTTGAAAGTAGCCTCAGATCGTCAGAAGTCTTATGCAGATTTGAAACGAATGGATATTGAATTTGAGGTTGGTGATAAAGTGTTTTTGAAAGAATCTCCGTGGAATAAAATACTTCGATTTAGCAGAATGGACAAGTTGAGTCCAAGGTTCATTGGACCGTATGAGATCGTTGAACGAGTTGGACCAGTTGCTTATAGATTGAGATTTCCATCTGAATTAGAAAAGATACATAATGTGTTTCATGTGTCAATGCTTCGACGGTATAGATCAGATCCATCTCATATGATTGCTCCTACTGAGGTTGAGATTTAGTCAGACTTGTCGTATAGTGAAGAACCGATCCAAATTTTGGCACGAGAGACCAAGGAGTTGAGAAACAAAAGAATCTCCATAGTGAAGGTATTGTGGCACAAACACGAAATTGAAGAGGCTACGTGGGAGTCTGAGAACGTTATGAGAGAGCAACATCCACAACTATTCACTGGTAAGATTTTCAGGGACGAAAATCCCTAAGGGGGAGAGTTGTAACAGCCCAGTTTAGACCCTAGTTGGAACAGTGGTTCGAGACGACAATTTCAAGGTTGTAAAAATATTTTAATTTTATTTTTTGTGTGAATGATATGTGACATAGCCTGTGTGAAAATTCTGTGTGAAGATTTAATCGTTTTAGTGTTGAATTAATAAAAGGGACTTAATCGCATAGAGAGTAAATTGTTGTGTGCTGAGTGGTGAGTACTTAAGTGTTGATGGCTTCTTAAGGAGGAGGCCTTATGTTGCTAATGAACCATTTTTAAGTTAGTGGAATGTTAAATGACAAATTAGTCTTAAAAAATTTATTTGTTTTATATGCTTTATAAAGGGCAAAATTGGGATTTGATTAATAAGTAATTATTAATGAAAAACAAAATGGCCATTTTTATTTCATCCTTCTTCCACCGAAACTAGAGAAAAGAAATAGCCATTGAAGATTTGGGATTTTCGGCACTTACTTAACTTAATTCAAGGTATGTTTTCGGTTAGTTTTTGATAATTTCTACATTTTTGTGATCGTTGCTTTGTGCGTTACAAAAACCATGCTCAAATTCCATGTATTGATGATGTTGTTGTGATGAGCCATTGATGATGTTGAGCTATGAGCTAGTTGATTTTGAAATATGAAAACTTAGTGTTGGATTATCATAGTTTGTATTGAGATTTTTGATGAAATTGAGTATTTTGGGCTAAATTGATAAAATGGAAAGTTGAGGGACTAAATAGAAAATTTGATGGAATATTTGGATTTGTATAATTCCTAGAGAGGTTCAACTAAGCTTGTGCTAGGTGCAATTTGGTGAATTTGATGTTTTTGTGAGATAGGGACTAAAGTGTCGAAATGTGAAAATGTGAGGGCTAATTTACAAAATGCCCTAAATGTGTGTATATGGACTAAATTGAATGAGTTAATGATTGAATGGATTTAATTTGAATGTGTATAGACCAAGAGAGGAGAGGTTCGGATCGAGATCGAGGAAAAGATAAAGTGCTCGATTAGTTGACCCTTTCGGTATTTTGACATCCGAGGTAAGTTCGGATATAATACTAGTTGTAAACTTTATCTATGTGATATAAATTGAATGGATGTATATGTATCTATGAGATTTGAAATGCTATGTGCTGAATTAAGATAAAAGGGCACTAAGTGTGTGAAATTTGAAACGAGAAAAAAATGATTAGCATTATGTGTGTGAAAAGATAGAAGCTTTGGCTTACTGACTTAGCACTGTATGTGCGATACCGATATAAGTTCGGTTAATGTATTGGCACTAAGTGTGCGGTGATGACTATGTTTTAGTTGTGAAATTGGCACTAAGTGTGCGATTAAATCAAAGGAATAGCAAAGGTTGAACAAGAGGTAATATTAAACAATTGAGTAGCATAAATGGTAAGTAACTATGTGTTGATCAAGGTACGTATGAACCTATGTGGTTGATGATAGATTTAAGAGTTGATTGAATGGATAATTGAGTATGTGGTTGAGATTGATAATGTGCTTAGTTGTGCCTTTATCTATGTGATGGTACATATATATATATATATACATATTGATGTTGTAGTATTGAGTAATATGTATTATATTACGAACTTACTAAGCTTTGGAAAGCTTACTGTGTGATTTGTTTCCCTGCCTTGCAGTGTCAGTTAAAGCTAGCTCAGATCCGGGATCGTCAGCTTCTCAATCACACTATCGGCATTCTATTTTGGTACCTTAGAATGATGTATATAACTAGAATATGGCTTGTATAGCCTAGTAAACTGAATCAAGTTTGAGGTTTGTAATTAGCCATGAGATGTGGCTAGATATGTGATAGGTTTGGTATGAATGAATGTGATATGTGTGATGCATCTTTTGGCATGATTTGTAGATTGATAAGTTTGTTATTGAGTGGTAACTTTGTGTTGATAAATGCTAGAAGGGGTAGTGAGATTGGGAATGAATTATGCTTGTGATAGAATAGGTATTGGCATTGAATTGGGTATGATTAGAGTTAGTATGGATTACATGTTTTAAATTGCTAAATTGGTATGTTTTTAGATGGCAATATGTGCATGAGATGTTTGGTTGATTGGCTTGTAGGTTTGACCCTAAGTGGGTGGCATGTTGGCCTTGTAAAAATGGCCTATAATGTCACACGGTTGGGACACACGGGCGTGCCTCGGACTGTGGGTAAATTGGAAGAATGTGGCTTAAACTGCACATGGCCATGGCATAGGTGTGCCTACAGGTCGTGCGAGAAATGACAGTACATGATCTAGTAGTACACGGACTTAGCACACGGGCGTGCTTGGTGGCCGTGTTGATTTTGGCAGTATGTAACCACGGGGAGGTCACATGGGTGTGTTATATAGCCGTGGGAGAGGCACGACCTACCCCCACGGGCGTGTCTCCCCTGTGTTCTAGAAAAGTTTCAAATTTTCATGAAATTTTATATGTGTTTCAGCTTAGTCTCAACTCGGTTTATAAGCATGCTTAGAGTCTTGATGACTCGTTTAAAAGACATAATGATTGTATATGAATGTGTTTGATGGTGATTGACTTTGTGTCAACATTTAGAGGTTAAATGTTCTGATTGGTCGGTAATACCCCTTAATCCTATTCCGGTGACAATTTTGGGTTAGGGGTGTTACAACAAAATGGTTCAGAAGTTTTATAGTAGATGGTATTTTAAATAAGCTCTAAATGAGTTTATTTAAGGTGGTAAAATCCAGATTGGATAGGATTTTTGTTGTTAACATTTCCTTGAGATAGAATTTGAATGATGATGAATCCAGAACTTATATAGAGTGCATTTCACGATGTGATTGAGTTTATGGTCGGAAGTGGTTGACCATCAAAATTTGAGTTCCCAAAGCGTACAAGTCAAGACTATTATAATCGGTGAATGCTTTAATGAGGAAGTGAAACAAAAAAACCTTATTAATTTCAAATTCGGCTTAACAAAATTCCCAAGAAGGGGAAAGTCGATCGAATTGTAGTGAATCAACCGGTAAATATTCGAATGATCATTTGGACATGTACGGAGTTCCAAATTAGTGGACTACTAGATTTAGTATATGCCCTAGAGGAAGAATAACCTAGGTCTCAAGTTAAGTTTTGACCTTGTGGATTCTAGCTTAAAAGTTGTTGATGATCACTAAAATCAGAGCTTTAAAATTTATAAATAGAATGATCAAACCTGGAAACTAACTCTAATAACGATTAAAGGCAAGTGTACCTATCGAACAGTAGTATAGCTTAGGCAAGACCGGATTGTCGAACCGAAAGGATCTAAAAGTACTAATACTAACTTTCTTTTTATTATTTAACCTAAAATATGGTGTGATTGGTTGATTTAATCTAGTTTAACGACTACTAAGCTAAAGACAAAGACAAAAAGAACGAATTGAGAAATAACTTGAAGAAAACTCAATTGATCACGATGATACCCTCGGGAAGAATCCACCTAGACTTCACTTGTTATTTATTACTAAATCATATGATTTCTTTACTTAGCTGGATCCGTAGGACTCCCCTAACCTATATTAAACCCTTTCTCGAGGCGAATAACATCTAACCCTAGGTTAATTAGTGGAACTCTCATTTGCTTATAATAAACCCCTAGAATAGCAGTAAATCGATCAATGGATTCCCATATTAGGTTTCACCCTAATCTGACAAAATCTCGTAACCCTATCTCTAGGCATTCGATCAACTCCGCTTAATTGTGCTAGATCTACTCTTAAGCAGGACCTATTCCTCCTCCACCTAATCACATCAGATTTGAATTAAGCAACATAATTAAGAACAAACTAAGTATTTATCATATAATTCAGAAAATAATAACAAAATTCATCTAGGTTTCATCCCCTTCAAATATCTAAAGGATTTAGTTCATAACAAATAAAGAAAACATCTCAAGAGAAAAGATAAAACAAAACATAGAAAATCCCTAAAACCCTCTGAAGGAATTGAAGGAGAAATCTGCCATCTTGAGTAGAAATCTGGCTTCTTGAGATGGATCCACTAGCTATCTTCGAGTGATTCCCACAAATGCGATCCTTCTGGCTCGGCTCCTTGGCCTAGCTAATAGCCCCTTTTCAGGATGCACTTAAGGTGTTTATATAGATTTTTAGAATGCTTTACTTGGTCCCTAAGTGTCCTAATTCAAGTTTGCTTCTTACTCGGTGTTTGAATAGCTTTGGAAAGTGTTTCTTTGGCTCTAAGTATCCAAATCGGAGTGAAATTGCTCTCTCCCATAACAGGGGCACGACCATGGCACACAGTCGTGTAAATCATGGTTGGGCCGTGTTTTGATTCTGTCGATTGGGACACGGCCGTGTAAATCGTGGCATGGCCGTGTCTTAGTTATTTGTCAAGGCATGGTCATGTGGCTTGAAGTCCAGGCGTGTCGATTTCCTCTTTGGCCCAAATTTGCCCGTTTTAAGGCCGTGTCTTGTTCTTTTTATCCTCGGGTGCTTTCTTGAGTACAAATATGAAAAGAAAGGATTAAAAGCATCTTTTTACATAAATCAGGGCTAAATCATCCTAAAAGCATACTAAATATGGGGTTAAAATATGTTACTTTTATAGTTTATCAAATACCCCCACACTTAAGCAATTGCTTGTCCTCAAGCAAAATTCTCAACTTACAATTAAAACAAACTTTCCATAATTCACAATTTCTATCAACAATGCCTCATCATAATTCACAGACAATTTATACATGGATAATTTCACTCAAAGAGTCTTAAAGATTCAAACAATATAAGTCTTGAATTTTGTAGTATGAAAACATAGGTGTCTCTCCTTATCTAAATGATTACCTTTAATCTGAAACCGACAAGGATTGACATCCTCACTAAGGATTCACTCAAAGCACTCATAAGTCGAACCTGAAAAGTTAATCCCATAGGCTTGCCTGAAAATCAAATCTTCCACCACTGTAATATGAGATGATACACAAATCAAAAGGTTTTTAACAGGGTTGTAATGGGGCTTAGGTTAAAGGTGTGGATAAAGGCTGAATTAGAAGGTTAAGAATCGAGATTGACCTGATAAATTACCTACTAAGAACAATGAACTAGGAAGTAAATGATTATATCTATTGAAACTTTGAAACTAATAATACGAACTCTTCTTCAACAATTTGAGTTTAAATGCATAAGCTCTTTTAATCAATACTAATACTTGAAATATACTTTGGTTTTTTTAGAACAAACTAAAATAAAAACATAATGAAGACAAAACTTTATTAACTGAAATAAACTAATTCGGCAACTGATCAAATCAATTTTCAATAGAAAGGTGGTCAAAAGAATGGTGATAATAAAAACAAAGGGTTTTAGGTTAATATTAAGCGGGTATTTCAAAAAAAAGGGTTGTTAGTATCAAATGGGTTCACTAAGGGTTATTTATGTAGGTAAGCTTTTTAGTGGAGTGAATAGGTTAAAACCTAGGTGCCTTTATCATCTCAGAATATCAAATCATTAATGTGGTCTCGACATGTATAATTAAGGCAAGTTCTAGAATAACAAATCAATGTTGACACACTCATAATTAATAAAGTGAGCATGAATAAGAATATATGCTCTATAAGGCTCAAATCTCATAAAAATTATGGGTATTTGACATCAATCCTATAAATTTCAAACTTCAAGGTAATATTCAAATTTAGTTCAACACCCTAGCCAATTTTTGAAAAATAGACTTAACATGCTTAATTCTCTAGTATTCTTCAAGTATAAATCATCAGTGCACAATTATCAATGACTTACTCAAGAACATGTCAATAACAATCATAAATCATTAGAAATTTCACCCTAATTAATAATATGAGAAGATTTCTTATGGACAAGACTAAAATTCAGGATTGGAGAATAATGCAAAAAGTTAGGTACTTTTACCCCCCACACTTAAGTTGTACATTATCCTCAATGTACAAAGTTAGATAAACAATTATGTACTAAAAAGAAAAGGGGAGAAGTAACACTTCCTAAATTTTGGATGATTCCGGGAGTTGGCGTTGGTATTAGTGGAAGATGACTTATGTAGAAGTGAACTACTCCTAGTGATTTGTGTATGTGGAGTGTGTGGTTGAAACTACGAAGTCATTAGTCAGATATGTCGGAGGCATAAATAAATATATGTTAGGTGTACTCGAATATTAGATAACCAATCATAACTAAAATAACAAAAGCTATTTGCAATGAAGAAAAGTTCAAAGTTACGACGAATATAGAGATTTAAAATAAATGAAAAGTAGAAATATAATAGAACTAAAAATAAGAAAGGACTCAAAGGTCCTCATCATCTGTCGGATCCCGTGGTGATGTCGGTGATGATATATGGAAGTGATGGCATATTTGCTGGAGTGTGGCCTCGATCCCATCAAAACGTCGAGCGATGTCGATTGAACTACTTGAGTCTGATCGCTCTAGTGGGTGAGGCGTGTAGAGATATCTTCCATTGAGGCTGCTGAATGGGATGGCTGCTGGCTTGGAATTGGTGCTTCCTATGTTGGTGGTGGGACATCATCAGTAATGTTCTCTAGCTCTGCCTCGTCAGTGGCTAGTCAGTACTGTGGTGGATCGATCCCTCGCTGACTAGTGTAAGAGAGAAAGTCTGAGCCTCGGTGTTGAGGAGACCAAAATGTCGAGCTAACCGGGTGATGTACGACCCCATTGATAAAATGCCCTTTTTGTGTAGTTCCGTTTAGTGTTGGATTGCACAGGCAATGAAGTAGGCAAGGTCAAATACGTGCCCTTCTGACATGCACGATAGGTAGTAGACATCGTGCTTGTTTACTGCGCCCGTGCTCTCACGTCGACCGTTGATTGTATGAGCGAGAAGGGCGTAAATATACCTCAAGGCTAGTTCAAGGGCTGTCGTTTTAGAACGACTGTGGTCGTAAACGCCTGTGGTGGGATTTAGGCTTCTCCAACAGTTCAGCGGAGTACGGTGGAGTTGTCGATCCAGCTCAGAGAGGTTGTTCTCTTTTATAAATTTTTCTGTGTAAATTTCGAGTGCTGTTCCAAATTTTGGTACGCTAAGCTGTCGTACCGTGCCCCCTAATCAAAATTGGATTGTTCCTGAATCATTATAATTAGGCATCACTGACTGAAAAGTGAAAGTAGTACAGAGCTCGAGTGTGAGTTGCAGATAGGTCGGCTCGATAATAGAAAAGAACTGCTCTCATGGTTAAGTCGATACTAGGGTTCAGATATCTGTTTCTAGTCTGACTTGCTGGACTGCATCCCAATCGATGCATCTCCCGGTGCCTAAAATCCTTTTCCGGAATGCTCTATATCGTTCTTCCTGAGTGTCTTGATTAAATTGAAGGAAGTGGTGTCGGATCTCGGAAGAAGCACTTGTTGAGGATGAGTGGGCCCTTTCTCTTCTTGTTTGGGGCGATTGTGGATCTCTTTGGTCATCATGATGACATATTACCTGGCAAAAGGGAGAAAATTCGTACCGAATATAATTTTGGTTTAAGATATTCGAATAGGCAACCAATAGTAATTCATGAGGAAAATTATACATTATCATAAACGGGAAATAAATTATATGAACAAAATATTGAAATAATCATGAGAAAAATTAGCACTTTAAAGTTATAGAATCAATATGACAATTCATGCTTTGAAAAAAAAACATACATAATACAAAATAATTTGTAAAAACATGAGAAACTTATACTTTAGACTAAAAAAAAATTTATGACTATTATCTCTTATAATGATGAGAAAGGCTATATTTAGAACTTTAAATGAAAGGTTAAAAACAAATTAGAAGTGAATTAATAGAAAGAACCAGGGCTGATGGTGGACGTTTTCTGCAGAGCACGGGCTCGGCACGGTGGTGGTGCGGCGTTGGAGGATTAGCACGGTAGAAGCAGGGGCGTGGGGTTTATGTCGCACGACGGTGTTTCGGGCATGTGGACGGCTTTTGTTCTATTTAGGATGGAAAAAGCGGTGGTTTAGGTGAGAGGGTGGCCGAAATTTTAGAAGAGAGGGCTGAAAATTGTTTTAGGGTTAAAATGGAGAGGGATTTCAATTAATCGGTTTAAATAGTAGTAGGGGCACGGGCAGGTGCCACGGCTGTGCTATTTTTTCAAGTGCCCGTGTAATTCGAGATTTTGAATTTTTAGGTGCGATTGGTTTTAAAACGATTGTACACAGGCGTGCACGTGTGCAATATGTCGATGTCCTTACTATCATGCATTGTGTTTTGGAAGTCGTGTTTGCGATATGTCTGTGTTTGATAAGCCAATATGTCCTGTACTATCATGAAACACGAATGCAGTCGTGTCCTTCGTGTCGATAAAAAGGTACAGCCATAACAATGCCTGTTTTTTGTCTTGTGGGTTTTGGAAGTCGATGAAACTTGTGCTTTAAGCAGGCGTTAAAATGTTTACTTAGCAAGGCGTTTTGTAGTTACCCTATTTTTGGTGTTTGATAAGCCAATATGTCGGTGACCCAAAATTCAAAATTTTATTGCAGAAAAGCTTTGTGTTCTTACTCAAATGGTAGATAACAACTTTTTCAGTATACAAGTTTGTATGGGGATGTCCCTAGAGGTGTTTTAAAAGTCATTCTATATGCCCATAAAGCATCATCTACTCTAACTACCCAATCTTTTCTATTTGATTCAACCGTTTTTTTAGAATGCGCTTAAGTTCTTGGTTTGCTACTTCAACTTGCCCGCTGGTTTGGGGGTGATATGGGGTAGCTGTCCTGTGGTATACTCCATATTTCTTTAAGACTCTTTCGAATTGGGTATTACAAAAATGAGTACCCTTATCACTAATGATAGCTCTTGGTGTGCCAAATCGGGAGAACAATTTTTTGAGAAATTTAACTACTACCCTGGCATCATTTGTAGGAAAAGCTTCCGCTTCAACCCATTTTGACATATAATCAACTGCCACTAGGATGTATTTGTTTCCAAACGAACTAGAGAATGGTCCCATAAAATTTATACCCCATACATCAAATATTTCACATGACAACATGTATGTTTGAGGCATTTCATCACTTTTAGAAATATTACATTCTTTGGCATCTATCACATGAGGCAACATACACATTGGCATCTTTAAATAAGTGGGCCAATAAAACCTAATTCGATTATTTTGTGTCTTGTATTAATACCTTTGTAGTGTCCTCACGAGGTCTGAATGGCAATGCTCCAGGATTTTGCTTGCTTCCATTTTCGTAATGCATCTTCGAATTACTTGATCTGTACATATGCAGAAAAGAAAAGGATCTTCCCAAAAATAAATTTTCACATCAGCAAAGAATCGCTTCTTTTAGTGATGTGTTAATTTTCTTGGCAAGATATTAGCTGCTAAATAATTTGCAATATTTGCAAACCATCGTACCTCAGAATGTGTTATAGAAAAAAGTTGTTCTTCGGGAAATGAATAATTTATTTCACTTTCGTTGAGCTCTTTGGTGTGCAAATTTTCAAGTCTAGATAGGTGATCCGCTGCAAGATTCTCGGCTTCCTTCTTATATTGTATTTCCAAGTCGAATTCCTGTAAGAGTAAAATCCATCGTGCAGTGCGGGTTTTGCATCGGGTTTGTTTAAAAGATAATGAAGAGCGAATGGTGGGTGTATCGACAACTTTAGACAATATTAAATCTTGTCTAAATTTGTCAAAAGCAAAAACTACACTAGCAATTCTTTCTCGTAGTGGTGTAGTTTTTTGTCTTGGTGTTAATGTTACGCTAGCGTAGTAAATTGGTGAAAATGCTTGTTTCTTCGTTGTCCCAAAACCGTACCTCTTGCAAAATCACTTGCATCACACATTAGTTCAAAGGTTAAGTTCAATTATGGGCAATTATAATCGAAGCATTTATTAATTTATCTGTAACACCCCAAACCCAGCCCAAACATTACTACCGGATTTGGTATGTCACTAAGAAAATTTTTTAGGAAAACCATCGTGTCGACAAAAAGCCCAAATAGAAAATTACATAAATTGTGCATTAATAATCATAAGCCTAAAACTTAATTACATGTCCTTGAAAGAAATTAAAACGAGAATAAATACTAAAGGCCCATTTTAAATCTAAAATGTAAACAAATGGCCTATGGCCTTATTACAATGTATTTTAAATCATCATATAAAGTACTTAAAAAAAACTGATATGGGGAACTTGTCGCCGGATCCACCTTCTTATGCATGGCCACCTTGCGCTTCACTCCGGCCCGGTCCGATGCACTAATCGTCACCTGAAAGGTTAATTTAAAGGGGATGAGTCGCGAGACTCAGTGTCCAACCCTCATGCACCACTAGATTTGGGCCTCATTAAACATAATAATAAATTCATTTACATGGAAACATATAATATGCAAAGCCCAACCAATTTGCCTAGGTTTCCATCCGCTACACGCCTCGTACCAACGAACACACCATTGGGGATTTCTACAATCAACCCCCTTTCATTACTCTCAAGATGGCAATCAAGTTGCTCATCAACATATATTGGCGAAGCCCTTATAACATATAATGGTAGAAGCACAGTATAATAGTTCACGGCATTAGCCACTTCTGATGAGTTCACGGTAAAACCGTTACTCATATACATGTACATATAACTTCCTCCTTTCATCACCCACCCCATGCAACATGCACAATAATTTAAAACATGTACAACAGTTTACTTGTAACATATAGTCGATTATTTTCTAACCTGAGGGTCCGTCGTTTAAATCTGAGATTTCGGCTTTTAATGTAACATATAAATCTTGTGAACACATATACATATATATACATTTATTATTAATAAGATCTAGACGATGGGGAAGTGTTACACACCTGATTTGCGTACTAAGGTTTTTTCTATATCTACATTACTATCACTTGAAACAACTACTATTGGCCCACGATCTGACTTTGATTTTGGCCCACACCCCATTGGCCAATCTCGCACTATCAAAACAGATTGCTTCTTGAATTTGGGCGACAGTTTTACGGATTCAACCTTCTACGATTGGTATTAGTTGAGTCAATAACAATCCCTTAATCACTAAACCAAATAACGATGAGATCTACCTCATTAGTTAAATGTAACCTTAAAAATGAACACTTACCTAGTTAGTCGAATCCCGAATATCCTTTAGAAATTGTCACCACCAACCTTCCTACATTCGGCCATTCCCTAAATATTAAACGAATCAAAAATCACAACCATTCCAACCTATATGCCATTCAGCTAAATGGAAAGAATCATGGAAGGCCATTCGGCCATACTTACCACTTCTTACCTTCGACTTTTCCCCCAAATCAGCTTTAACGGGATAGTTTGACACAGGAGTAAAGAGTGTAATCGAAAGGACCTTGGAACAATGGTTTAGATTAGGAGTTTGATAAAAATAAGGGAATCATAGAAAGGAAAAATCCCAAAACTTAGGATTACTAAGGAGTATCGACTTACGATTGCACCTTGGGAAGCAGAGATCTTACTTATAGATTCAGCTATGGGTAATGAGGGTATCTCCTTATAGCCTTTAACTCTCCTGATAATTCAATCCTTATCTTTCCTTTAGGAGAGCCCACCTTAAAACCAACTCCTCATTATTAATTATTAGCTTTTTAACACTTAAAATAAAAGAAATAACTCCTAAAAGGTAGCCTAATTGCCGTCCACCCCCTTCCCATTTAAGTGCTGAATTTGACCCATTCCCTAAGGCACAATCGGTCACTCAGGGCCCAAATTCCTCCTCCCTTAAGGCACCACCTTATGCCCACTTAATGCACTTTAATCCTTTGGGCCACAAGCCCATCTTGTCACTTAATTAACCATCTTCTTAAATTATAAGCTAACACCATTTATTAGCCACCTAACCTAATTTTTTTAAAGCCCAATATTTCACTTTAAATTATCTAGAGCACTAACTTTAATCCTAATCCAAATATTTAATCAAAAAGTCAGCCCAACCTTTACAATCCCAACTTAACATATTAGACTATCATATAAATGAGTAGGCCTACCCACCCTCCTTAAAGAAATTTTGTCCTCGAAATTTTCACTAGAAATCATACTACCTAAGTCTCACCACTATGTTTTATTTGACACTCTAATTCTAAAGCCAAAATAAACACTTAGTATATTATGGTAGGGTACGCACCATTATTCGTATCTGGAATGTCTCCGTCCCCTTGGTGATGTGCTGCATAGACCAAAGCTGGCTGCCTTGCCTCAACATAACCTGCACCTCTGCCTGGTGCTTCACGACCACTTCTTGCCCCATTGCCACCTCTGGCTTGACCACGACCCCTTGGTCCAGGCTGACCACCTCTCTAGCCTGATTAGAACTTCGGCCCGTTGGCTGTCCCCGATCCATCTGAGGACAGTCCCTCATCAGATGTTCTATGGATCCACACTTGAAGCATCCACCGGTTCTCACTCTACACTCCCCATAATGGGTTTTCCCATATATAGAACATGCTTGGCTCTGGCCCGATGGAGCACGAGCTGGCCCATCAGTTTTAGGCCTCTTTTGAAAATTTCCAGATGCTACCGATGGCCCAAAACTCCTCTTATTCTCACCCCGATCCTTATCCCTTTCTTGTCTCTCAGCCCGTTTCACTTCCTCAGTTATTTTGACTTTATCCACTAGAACCGCGAAAATTCTCTCTCGTTGTGGCGCGATCAAAACCCTTAGCTCATTTCTTAGCCCATCCTCGAACCGAACGCATTGTTCATACTCCATTGACACCATTCCTTGAGTGTAACGACTCAGGCGTAGAAACTCAGCCTCATACTCAGCCATAGTCTTACTCCCCTGTACCAAATTCAGGAATGCTTTCCTTTGAGCATCCATGTAACTAGCCCCAATGTACTTTCCCTGGAATGACTCCTTAAAGAGATCCCAGTCAATCAGGTCCGCGGCCGTACTCTCTTTCACCGTGAGCCACCATTGGTAGGCCTTGTCTCTAAGAAGAGACACGACCCCCTTGAGCTTCTCCTCCACCGTGAAGTCTAAGTCATCCATTATACGTTCTCTGCCTCCAACCAATATTCAGCGAACTCGGAGATATGCCAGAGACTCCCCTAAATACTTTGGCCTCATTACTCCTCAACCTTTCAGACACAGATTTTTGGGCTCCTCTGCCCATACCAGCCTCAGCCACTCTTTCCAAAACCCTTAGTACAGCCTGAGACACCAAGTCCTCTCCTCCTGTCTGGTCCTGGAATTTCACCTCAGCAGCTGGTGGAACCGGTATTTTACTTTTGGACCCATGACCTGATCCTACGGGTTCTGATACGGTCATCCTACCTCTACTGTGTCCACGTGGTGGACGTCCTCGACCTCTTGTACTCATTCTTCTAGTTCGCGTTTATCTGATTTAAAAATTTTATGTGTCATTAATTGTTTCCACTAATTATCCCCGAACAATCTTATGAAACATAGTTTAAAAGTGATTCTTTCGAATTCGAACCTATCTACGGTTTTCAGTCTTCCTATACAAGTAACATTCATTACCTAAGGGTATTTTCATCATTTCGCTACCTAGGGGCATTTTTTTAATTTTACCTACAGGGCTATTTTCGTAATTTTCCAAAATAAGGTTCCGGGTGATTTGGCGAAATAAGGGTATTTTGGTAATTTTCCAACTCGGGGGTATTTCGATAATTTTGCAGATCTGAGGGTATTTCGATAATTTTTGCAAATTTGGGGTTATTTTAGTAATTTATGAAATTTGGGGTTATTTCAAAAATTTTGAAAATCTAGGGGTGTTTCAGTAATTTTGCCAATCAAGGGTATTTTGGTCATTTTGCAAATTAAGGGTGTTTTGGTCATTTACAACTCAGAGATATTTTGATGTTGTTGTTGTTGTTTTTTTTCCTATGGAAAGATTCTGTTGACTTTGTAAATCGGGGTATATTCGCAAATCATAGGTATTTTTTTTCAAAGTAGGGATATTCTAAATTTTTTTTCGTGAGAGAAAATAGGTGGCTAGTCCCTTTCAGGTTTTAATTGTAGTTTTGTCCTGTCAACACGTACTCGTAACTAGGGTGAATAGTCACTATGCACCGGGTAGGATTCTAGTGGAAATGAGGTGAGTCACTAGGACTGCTTAAGTACCAAGCTTTCCCTGAATCCACTCCTAGACATGCTTATGCTTATAGCCACACCCTGTCATGGCTAAAGTGAACAATCACTATGCACCAGGTGAGATTCCTGCGAAGAGGAGGTGAGTCACTCAGACTGCTTAAATACCAAGCTCTTCTGGATCTACTCTTAGACATGCATATTCTTGTTACCACACTTTAGTCTTGTGTTTTATTTACAGGTTTTGTTTAATGAAGTTAAGTCTTATGGATTTTTAAGTGTTTGTTTGTCTAAACTTGGAGTCCATCAAGTTCTAACCTAAATAGTCTACGTCCCATAAGCCCATTAAGCCCACATTTATATTACAATCAGGAGTTTAGTATACTTACGTGGCGAACTTGGCCGGAGACGCAAGTGCCATGCTGAACTAATAAACCTTTACTAATAAAAATCCATGTTTTAAAACCCATTTTTAGAAAATCTTTTGGGCCCAAAATCCCAAAGCTGAGTTTTGAACCGGGCTCTGATACCAATTTGTAACACCCCAAACCCGACCCAAACATTACTACTGGATCTGGTACGTCACTAAGAAAATTTTTTAGGAAAACCATCGTGTCAACAAAAAGCCCAAATAGAAGATTACATAAATTGTGCCTTAATAATCATAAGCCCAAAACTTAATTACATGTCCTTGAAAGAAATTAAAACGAGAATAAATACTAAAGGTCCATTTTAAATCTAAAATGTAAACAAATGGCCTATGGCCTTATTACATTGTATTTTAAATCCATCATATAAAGTACTTAAAAAAAACTGATATGGGGAACTTGTCGCCGGATCCACCTTCTTATGCATGGCCACCTTGTATTTCACTCCAGCCCGGTCCGATGCACTAATCGTCACCTGAAAGGTTAGTTTAAAGGGGGTGAGTCACGAGACTCAGTGTGCAACCCTCATGCACCACTAGATTTGGGCCTCATTAAACATAATAATAAATTCATTTACATGGAAACATATAATATGCAAAGCCCAACCCATTTGCCTAGGTTTCCATCCGCTACACGCCCCCATACCAACCAACACACCATTGGGGATTTCTACAATCAACCCACACCACTACTCTCTAAGATGAAAGTCAAGCTGCTCATCAACATATATTGGCCGAAGCCATTATAACATATAATGGCCGAAGCCTGTATAACAGTTCATGGTATTAGCCGCTACAGTAGTTCACGATAAAAATCGTTACTCATATACATGTACATATAACTTCCTCCTTTCATCACCCACCCCATGCAACATGCACAATAATTTAAAACATGTACAATAGTTTACTTGTAACATATAGTCAGATTGTAATATCCAGGATTTAGGGGTTATGCATTTTTACTTAAATGTATATGGTAGCATGCTTGTGTGTGATTTGAATGTGTTTGGGGGCTTTAGGAACCTTGGGATGTAGGTAGAAGCCTTAGAAAAATATTTGATTTTAAGCCTAAAAAGGGGAACTAAGGGAGTTAGGCCTTAAGGAGTTTATTGCGTGGCTTAGGACACAAGTGAAGCCTTGGTAAAGTGGCTAAGAGGCGCCACTTAGGGCCTTGTGAGGTGACGCCACAGGGAGTGTGAAGGGACCCAGGTTCGAGCAGTAAGGGAAGCATTTTAGAGCTTTTATTTTTCGGCAAGGAAGTACAGTGATGGATGGCACAAGGACACTTCATGGATGAAGTGTAGATTGGGTCAAGTAGCTTAAAGATTCAGCTAAGTAGGAGTGAAAAGGGGGATTTTGATGAGGAAAGAAGAGTTGGCCGACAGAAGAACTTCGGAGAAGGGGCATATTTGGTCATGTATAGGGGAGTTAGTGCCAAAATTTCTCAACCCTTTTTCTCATCGTTAGACCAAACCCATCTTCCTCCTTTCTCTTTTAATTTGCTTAGGCCAAAAACTCTCTCTCAATTTCACCATAACCGAACCTTAACTTGAGCCTCACCATCATTTTTCTCTCCTTCTTCTCATAATTTCTTCTGTCATCAAAAGCCGAAAGTCCAATTGCATCTTTACCCCTTTGAAAACCGATTGTTCTTAAGCACTAAAAGCCGATCATCCTTCTCCTCTGAATCTATTTCTCTACTTTGGGTTTCTCCTTGGCAATTTCTTAGAGCCAGTTGACCAGTTGCATTTTGGTCACTTTTTTATGTGGTAAAGATCTCTGTAGACTGATTTCTTTTTTCTTTTCCTTCTTGAACTGTCAAAATAAAGGACTCTAATCCCCTATGTCTCTTTGGCCGAAACCATGAAAGTGGGTTTCGAGATTTTTTTTAGTCGACGGTTTAAGGGAGATCTTTCAGGATTTCGGATATCCAAGGTAAGCAAGATATACCATTTTGCCAAGGGCCACTTCTATTGGTTTTAAGGCACTAAACCAATTCTAACCTAAGCCATGTAGGGATCTCGGCAACTTCAAGAGCAGACAATAGTTTCCAAGATTTGAACAAGCAAGGTAAGGGAGTTGTAATATTCGGCCAAAGGCCATATTACCTATTGAGGGTTGCCACTTCTAACTATGGTTTTTAGGGAGGAGTACAACCTAATTCGGTAGATCTTTTGGATTTGGTGGCCAAACTAGGTAAGGGTTCTAGCGTGTAGATCTGTTTCTTATTCATTCAAAAATCGAAGGCTAATCGTTTGTGTATATTAGTGGTTGGCTGATTGGAAGGGAAGTGCATCACGTAGTTTCAGGATTTGGTTGGAAACCAAATTGGCATAAAGGTAAGATGATATCTCCATGCGACATATCCTTCAGGATTTTCGGTTGAGCCGAATAGGCTTTTGGTTACTAACAAGTGTTGGCCGATTGTAGGAAGGTGTAAGGCAAACATTTCGGGATCTCGTTAGTTTTGCGTAGTTCAGGATTTCACTTAAACCTACGAATAGTCAAGTGTGTAACCTCTCACTAAATTCCTGATAGATTATTAAGTAATAATGTTAAGCATGTGTTAACAAAGTGACGAATAAACATGGCTAAGGGTACCATTCAATGGTACAGTGTATTCAGGTACGTTACCTCTTAATACCCGTTAATAATGTGTATAAACATTGATATGAAAATATATGAAATTTTGTTATGGCCATGGGGTAAGGTAAATTGCATGATATTTGTATGTTTTGTATGTTGCATGGGCATATGGGTGATAATGATAAAGGGGAAGTGTTCTGGTGGTTTTTACCACATCATCCGGTGACTTATGTCATAAATTATGAATCCGGTGACTCTATCACATTATCTGGTGGCTATGCCACAATTATAAGTGCAATGTGCAGTGGACTGCAGTGGCTGCCTTCGATGGTGTGTAGCGGATGGAGGGTCAATTTAGTAATCCCCATGGTGTGATTGGCAGGTACGGTGATGTGTAGAGGTTGGATATCTAGGTGGGTTTGGGTTGCATCATTACCTATACTTGTCATGTGTGATTTAATATGCCTTAATCGTTTGGGAGTCTGTGTTGGTTGTTACACACTGAGTCTGTTGACTCACCCTTCGTGGGCTAACATTTTGAGATGATACTCAGTAGATGGACCGGGTCGGTAGGGGCTTAGTGGTGGCCATGCTCAGCTCAATTTTTTTTTCGGGTTATCCTATTATGTTTTTTTTTTTTGGAATTTATTTCAGGTTTAGTTTTGTTGTAATAAGGCCATTACTATTTAACTGTTTTAAGTTTTGTTTTAATTTTTTTTATTCTGATAACGATCAACATTAAACAAGTGGTTAAACGATTTTTTATAAAACAACTTCAATTGTTTTGACACCCAAACACCTACGATTTTCAGGTTAATAATAACAAGCTCTAAAATTTGGCATCTCATTTAACTCATAATTTTTTAAACATGAAAACAACGTTTCAATACAAACTTCAAAAACATCACGATTTTCAAATTGATCATAACTCAAATTTATTATCTTCAAAACCACAAATTTTTCCATGATGACAAATGAGGATTAGCTACATTTTACTCAAGGAGCATGCCAAATACGGTCAGGGCTTGTGGGTGTTTCAATTTAGTATCAGAGCCCGGTTCAAAACTCAGCCTCGAGGGCTTATAGGCCCAAAACATTTTTTTGAGTTTGCTAAAAGATGAAGCGGGTTTTTGGCGTGGCACTTGAGTCTCTGGCCCAAAGTCCACCAGGTAAGTACCGCTAACCATTGTGTGATTTGTATGTGGGTGATACGGGATCGTAGATTAGTAGATTAGGAGCTAATGAACCCTAGGATTAGCTTACTCCAACACAGAATTACATAAAATTTAAAGCCTAATCAAACAAACCTGTGAATGAGTCACCGAGTTAAGGGTGTGGCAACCGTTGTGTGCATGTTTAGGATTGGATTCAGGGGGAGCTTGGTATTTAAGCAGTCCTAGTGACTCACCTCCTCTTCGCTCGAATCCTACCTAGTGCGTAGTGACGGTTCACCCTAACCAAGAGGACTTATTCACAGGCTAAATTCAATAATTAAAACCTGAGAGAGACTAGCTACACTGTTTTATAAAAACCTTAGTTTTCAAATCATCGAATTACCCTTTTAATTTGTAAAAACCATTTTAGATTTTGAAAAAAAAAATTTCGAAATATTCCTGGTTTACAAAATTACCGAAATACCCCTGGTTTGTAAAATTCTAAAATACCCACAGCTTATAAAATTGCCATACTACCCTCAAATTTTATCGAAAAAATTCCTATTTTGTAAAAATACCAAAAACCCCTATTTTGAAAAATGTCGAGATACCCTAATTTGGAAAATTACCAAAATACCCCTATAAGACAAATTACGAAAATACCCCTGGGTTGGGAACGGACGAAAATGTTTAAGGTGGTAAATGGGTGTAGTAGATAGTATTGAATGAATGTGCTTCTCTGAATTAGGGTAGAAGACTTGAAACGAAAACCTTGAAATGATCGAAAGAACTACCCCTAAACTTCTTTACATAAAACTTGTTCGTGGGTAATCAGTGGAACAAAAATTGATGCATAAAACTTTTTAAAACAGATTAAATCGCGATCGTAGGCATGAGTTCTAGGGGACATGGTTGTAATGTGCGAGGGCGTGGTAGAGGCAGAATGACCATATCGAAACCCGTTAGGTCTGGTCAAGGGTCCGAGAATGAGATGCCACCACCACCAGCTACTGGTGTTGAATATCAGGATCAAACAGGGGATGATGTAGTATCACAGGCGATGCTACGAGTTCTTGAGAGGGTGGCTGGAGCAGGTGGAGGCATAGGAGCTCAAAATTTATACCCAAGTGACTTCGAGCCAATAGAGCGGAGGTATTCCGAGGAGAATCTGGTGTGGCGCCCAATACGGGTGAGTATTGGTTGGAGGCGACGGAGCGAATCATGGATGATTTGGATCTAAATGCTGAGGAGAAACTGAAATGAGTGGTATCACTTCTCTGGGATGACTTATACCAGTGTTGGCTCACAGTTCGGGATAGTGCTGCAGCGGATGATCTCACTTGGGAGTATTTTAAGGCGGCGTATCAAAAGAAATATGTTGGGACTAGCTATATTGATGCGCAGAGGAAGGCATTTTGAGGATGGTTCAGGGGAAGAAGTCCGTAGCAAAATACGAGGCAGAATTCTTACGGTTGAGCCGGTATGCTCGAGGTATCGTGGCTACAGAGCATGAACGATGTGTTCAATTTGAGGACGGACTGAGGGATAACCTGAGATCATTGATTGCTCCACAGTAGGAGCGGGAGTTTGCTGTGTTGGTTGAGAAGGCTAAGGTAGCTGAAGGGGTTAAGGAATCTGTGAGACAGAATGCGGACAAGAATAGACAAAAGGAGGTTTTGGATCGTCAGGGGCATCTAGGAATGTTCAAAAGAGACCTAGAGTTGATAGGTCACGAGGTCAGCAGGTTGTTACGGGAGGACAGTACCGTACTTGTACTCAGTGTGGAAAGATGCACCTGGGAGAGTGTTGGAAGAAGACAGGGGGATGTTTTAAATGTGGGTCCAAGGATCACATAATTAGGGACTGTCCTATGAAAACAGACGAGAGCCAACCAGTAAGTCAGGGTCTTAATCAGGCTAGAAGAGGAGGACATCAGCCACCACGAGGTCGTGGTCTGGTTGGCAGAGGTAATGGTTCTAGAAGAGGTTGGGGAACATCGGGCAGAGGTGTTGGTAACACAGAGGCGAGACAGTCGGGTCTGGTTTATGCAGTTCATCGGAGGGAGGATGGTGACGCACCGGACGTCATAACCGGTACGTTCCTTATAACTGACAAACCTTACTTTGCTTTAATTGATGTTGGCTCGACCCACTCATACGTTGCATGTAGAGTAACTAAAACACTAGGTATAGCATTTAAACTGTTTGTTAGGGAGATGACTATAGTGAGCCCGTTGGTCAAACGGTAGTGGTGAATAGGATATCTCGGAGTGTGCCCCTAGAGATTCAGGGAGTGGTATTTCCTGCCAACTTGATGGAAATACCTTTTGGGGAATTTGATCTCATTCTAGGCATGGATTGGCTAGTGGAACATCTTGTTAAATTGAATTGCGCAGCTATGCGAATGGAGTTGAGGACTCGGAGGATGAGGAGATAATTATGATAGGAGAAAGAAGAAACTATTTAGCTAATGTAGTCTCCGCATTAAAGGATGATAAGATGGTTCGAAAAGGGTGCAAGGCATTTTTGGCCTTCGTGAGTGCTTTGGATGCAAAAGAAGGAGTTAGTGGAGTGAGAACAGTAAGGGAATTCGTGGATGTCTTTCTGAAGGAGCTGCCTCGGTTACCCCCGGACAGGGAGGTGGAGTTCGAAATTAATTTACTGTTGGGTACAGCTCCTGTGTCAATTGCTCCATATCAAATGGCACCAAAGGAGTTAGTAGAGCTTAAGGCCCAGGTCCAAGAGTTACTCGATCGTGGGTTTATTTGACCCAGTGTGTCTCTATGGGAGCATCGATCCTATTCGTGAAGAAGAAGGATGAGACTATCCGTATGTGCATAGATTATCGACAGTTGAATAAGCTGACCATCAAGAACAAGTACCCATTACCGAGGATAGACGACTTGTTCGATCAGCTTAAGGGGGCCGCAGTATTTTCAATGATAAATCTAAGGTCAGGGTATCATCAGCTTAAGGTGAAGGAAGCAGATATCCATAAGACAGCTTTTCGGTCAAGGTATAGGCATTATGAGTTCTTAGTAATGCCATTCGGATTGACGAATGCCCCAGCTGCATTCATGGATATGATAAACTGAGTTTTCCAACCCTACTTGGATCGGTTCGTCGTTGTGTTTATAGACGACATCCTAATGTATTCCAAGTCCAAGGAAGAGCATGATGAGCATCTCCAGGTTGTATTGCAAGTGTTAAGGGAAAAAAGCTATATGCCAAGTTCAGCAAGTGCGAATTTTGGCTGAAGGAAGTTACGTTCTTAGGGCATGTGGTGTCTGTGGAAGGAATAAGGGTGGATCATCGGAAGATTGAGGTAGTATTAGATTGGAAACCACCTAAGTCTGTGGAAGAGGTTTGTAGTTTCTTGGGGTTAGCAGGCTATTACAAGAGGTTTGTTGAAGGGTTCTCATCAATTGTAGCACCTCTGATGAAGTTGTTAAGAAAGGAGGTACCTTTCGTATGGGCGGGTAAGCAGCAGGAGAGTTTTGAGAAGCTTAAGAAAGTATTGACTGTGGCTCCGGTTTTGATTTAGTCGGAAGCAGGGAAAGACTTCATGGTTTATTATGATGCTTCCCATACAGAATTGGGATGTGTCCTTATGTAAGACGGGAAAGTGGTCGCTTATGCGTCTCGACAATTGAGGCCACATGAGGTTAACTATTCGATGCATGATCTAGAGTTGGCGGCTGTAGTTTTCGCTCTAAAAGTATAGAGGCACTATTTATATGGAGAAAAGTCAGTGATTTACATGGATCACAAGAGTCTGAAGTATCTGCTAACCCAGAAGGAGCTGACTTTGAGACAGGGGAGGTGGGTGGAGTTGTTGAAAGACTACGACTGTTCAATAGAGTATCATCGGGCAAGGCGAATGTGGTGGCAGATACCTTAAGTCAGAAAGTGGTGTCGGATCTAAGGGCGATGTTTGTACATCTTAGCCTTTATGATGATGGAAGTTTGTTAGCAGAGTTGTAAGGGTTAAGTCAAGTAAAGGAGAAACAGATGGTAGATGACGAACTCAGTGCTAAGTTGCTACAAGTACAAAATAGGGAGTTGGAAGACTATGGTGTAAACAGTGATGGAGTGATGTGTTTTCGGGGCAAGGTCTGTATGCCGAAGGATGAGGAGTTAAGGCAAAAAATTCTTCAGGAATCGCATAGTAGCCCTTATGCTATGCATCCTGGAGGAAGTAAGTTACATAGGGATCTACGAGATCAGTTTGGTGGCCTGGTCTTAAGCGGGAAGTTACAGAATTTGTAGGGAAGTGCTTAACGTGTTAGCAAGTCAATTTGAACACCAAATGACCGTCGAGATTTCTTGACCAATAAAGATTCTCTGATGGAAGTGGGAGAGAATTACCATGGACTTCGTTAGTTGGCTTCCCTCATGCCTACTAAGAAGGACTCGGTATGGGTGATAGTAGATCAGTTGACCAAGTCTGCACATTTCCTACCAGTGTGGGTTGACTATTCCCTGCAGAGATTGGCAAAATTGTATGTAGCAGAAATCGTGAGGCTGCATGGTGTGCCGATGTCGATTATCTCGGATATGGATCGAGGTTTACGTCTCAATTTTGGAAAGCATTACATCAAGCATTGGGCACCAGGTTGGACTTCAGTACGGCATTCCATCCGTAGTCGGACGGCCAGTCTGAGCGGGTAATTCAAGTGCTAGAGGATATGTTAAGGGGTTGCATGATAGATTTTAGAGGAAGTTGGGAGGAGTTCTTGCCGTTAGTGAAATTTGCATACAATAACAGCTATCAAGCAAGTATTCAGATGGCACCGTAAGAAGCGCTGTATGGAAGGAGGTGTCGCACTCCTACGTGTTGGACAGAATTGGGGGAATGTTGTGTTTTGGGTCCAAAGACTGTGGCAGAATCTAAAGAAAAGGTTAAGGTAATTCAGACACGATTGAAGGAGGCATCTGACAGGCAAAAGTCATATGTAGATCTTAAGCGGAAGGAGATAGAGTTTGCTGTGGGGGATCAGGTGTTTCTTAAAGTTTCACCGTGGAAGAAGGTGATGAGATTTGGTCGCAAGGGAAAGTTAAGTCTTAGGTTCATAGGACCTTATCGGATTTTGAAGCGGGTTGGACCAGTGGCGTATCAGTTAGAGTTGCCTACGAAATTAAAGTAGATGCACGATGTGTTTCACATTTCGATGCTACGTCGTTACCGATTAGACCCATCTCATGTAACACCAGTTGAGGAGATGGAGCTAAGACCAGATTTGTCCTATGAGGAAAAGCCGATTAGATTCTAGAACGGGATGTGAAGGTGCTACGAAGGAAATCAGTTCCTCTAGTCAAAATGTTATGGCGTAACCATGGATCGGAAGAAGCTTCATGGGAGCCGGAGGAAACAATGCGACAGCAATACCCTCACTTATTTTAGCCAGGTAATTTTGAGGTCGAAATTATTTTAAGGGGGTAGAACTGTAATATCTAGGATTTAGGGTTATGAATTTTCACTTAAATGTATGTGGTAGCATGCTTGTATGTGATTTGAATGTGTTTGGGGGCTTCAGGAACCTTGGGATGTAGGTAGAAGCCTTAGAAAAATATTTGATTTTAAGCCTAAAAAAGGGAACTAAGGGAGTTAGGCCTTAAGGAGTTTATTGCGTGGCTTAGGACACAAGTGAAGCCTTGGTAAAGTGGCAAAGAGGAGTCACTTAGGGCCTTGTGAGGTGACGCCACAGGGAGTGTGAAGGGACCCAGGTTCGAGCAGCAAGGAAGCATTTTAGAGCTTTTATTTTTTGGCAAGAAAGTGCAGTGATAGATGGCACAAGGACACTTCATGGATGAAGTGTAGATTGGGTCAAGTAGCTTAAAGATTCAGCTAAGTAGGAGTGAAAAGGGGGATTTTGATGAGGGAAGAAGAGTTGGCAGGCAGAAGGACTTCGGAGAAGAGGCATATTCGATCATGTATAGTGGAGTTAGTCGAAATTTCTTAATCCCTTTTTCTCATCCTTAGACCGAACCCATCTTCCTCCTTTCTCTTTTAATTTGCTTAGGCTAAAAACTCTCTCTCAATTTCACCATAACCAAACCTTAACTTGAGCCTCACCATCATTTTTCTCTCATTCTTCTCATAATTTCTTCTGTCATCAAAAGCCGAAAGTCCCATTACATCTTTACCCCTTTGAAAATCGATTGTTCTTAAGCACTAAAAGGCGATCATCCTTCTCGTCTGAATCTATTGCTCTACTTTGGGTTTCTCCATGGCAATTTCTTAGAGCCAGTTGACTAGTTGCGTTTTGGTCACTCTTTTGCGTGGTAAGGATCTCTGTGGACTGATTTCTTTTTCTTTTCCTTCTTGAACTGTCGAAATAAAGGACTCTAATCCCCTATGTCTCTTTGGCCGAAACCATGAAAGTGGGTTTTGGGATTCTTTTGTAGCCGACGGTTTAAGGGAGATCTTTTGGGATTTCGGATATCCAAGATAAGCAAGATATACCATTCGACCACGGGCCACTTCTATTGGTTTTAAGGCACTAAGCCGATTCTAACCTAAGCCATGTTGGGATCTCGACAACTTCAGGAGCAGACAATAGTTTTCGGGATTTGAACAAGCAAGGTAAGGGAGCTGTAATATTTGGCCAAAGGCCATATTACCTATTGAGGGTTGCTGATTCTAACTATGGTTGTTAGAGAGGAGTACAACCTGATTCGGTAGATCTTCGGGATTCAGTGGTCGAACTAGGTAAGGGTTCTAGCCTGTAGATCTGTTTCTTATTCATTCAAAAATCAAAGGCTAATCGTTTGTGTGTATTAGTGGTTGACCGATTGCAAGGGAAGTGCATCACGTAGTTTTAGGATTTGGTTGGAAACCAAATCGGCATAAAGGTGAGATGATATCTCCATGCGACATATCCTTCGGGATTTTCGGTTGAGCCGAATAGGCTTTTGGTTACTAACAAGTGTTGGCCGATTGTAGGAAGGGGTAAGGCAAACGTTTTGGGATCTCGTTAGTTTTGCGTAGTTCGGGATTTCGCTTAAACCTACGAATAGTTAGGTGTGTAACCTCTCACTAAATTCCTGATAGATTATTAAGTAATAGTGTTAAGCATGTGTTAACAAAGTGACGAATAAACATGGCTAAGGGTACCATTCAATGGTATAGTGTATTCAGGTACGTTACCCCTTAATACTCGTTAATAATGTGTATAAACATTGATACGAAAATATGTAAAATTTCGTTATGGCCATGGGGTAAGGTAAATTGCATGATATTTGTATGTTTTGTATGTTGCATGGGCATATGGGTAATAATGATAAAGGGGAAGTGTTCTGGTGGTTTTTACCACATTATCCGGTGACTTATGTCACAAATTATGAATCCAGTGACTCTGTCACATTATTTGGTGGCTATGCCACAATTATAAGGGCGATGTGCAGTTGACTGCAGTGACTTCCTTTGACGGTGTGTAGCGGATGGAGGGTCGATTTAGTAATACCCACGGTGTGATTGGCAGGTACGGGTGATGTGTAGAGGTTGGATATCTAGGTGGGTTTGGGTTGCATCATTACCTATACTTGTCATGTGTGATTTAATATGCCTTAATCGTTTGGGAGTCTGTGTTAGTTGTTACACACTGAGTCTGTTGACTCACCCTTCGTGGGCTAACAATTTGCAGATGATACTCAGTAAATGGACCGGGTCGATAGGGGCTTGGTGGTGGCCATGCTCAGCTCAGTTTTTTTTCGGGTTATCCTGTTATGTTTTTTTTTTGAATTTATTTCGGGTTTAGTTTTGTTGTAATAAGGCCATTACTATTTAACTGTTTTAAGTTTCGTTTTAATTTTTTTTATTCTGATAACGATCAACATTAAACAAGTGGTTAAACGATTTTTCATAAAACAAATTCAATTGTTTTGACACCCAAACACCTACGGTTTTCAGGTTAATAATAACAAGCTCTAAAATTCGGCATCTCATTTAACTCGTAATTTTTGAAACATGAAAACAACGTTTCAATACAAACTTCAAAAACATCACGGTTTTCAAATTGATCATAACTCAAATTTATTATCTTCAAAACCACAAATTTTTCCAAGATGACAAACGAGGATTAGCTACATTTTACTCAAGGAGCATGCCAGATCCGGTCAGGGCTTGTGAGCCGGGTTTGGGCTGTTTCACAGATTATTTTCTAACCTGAGGGTACATCGTTTAAATCCGAGATTTCGGGTTTTAACGTAACATATAAATCTTGTGAACACATATACATATATATATATACATTTATTATTAATCAGATCTAGACGGTGGGGAAGTGTTACACACCTGATTTGTGTACTAAGGTTTTTGCTATATCTACGTTACTATCACTTGAAACAACTACTATTGGCCCACACCCCGTTGGCCAATCTCGCACTACTGAAACAGATCACTTCTTGAATTTGGGCGATGGTTTTACAGATCCAACCTTCTCTGCTTGACTATTAGTTGAGTCCATAACAATCCCTTAATCACTAAATCAAATAACGATGAGATCTACCTCATTAGTTAAATGTAACCTTTAAAACGAACACTTACCTAGTTAGCCGAATCTCAAAAATCCTTTAGAAATTGTCACCACCAACCTTCCTACATTTGACCATTCCCAAAATATTAAACGAATCAAAAATCACAACCATTTCAACCTATATGCCATTTCGCTAAATGGAAAGAATCATGGAAGGCCATTCGGCCATACTTACCACTTCTTACCTTCGATTTTTCCACCAAATAGGCTTTAATGGGATAGTTTCGGCTTCTAGGAGTAAAGAGTGTAATCGAAAGGACCTTGGAACAATGGTTTAGATTAGGATTTTGATAAAAATAAGGGAATCATAGAAAAGGAAAAATCTCGAAACTTACCGGATTACTAAGGAGTATACGACTACGGTGCACCCTTGGGAAAAGCAGAGATCTCACTTGTAGATTGGCTATGGGAGATGAGGGTATGAACAAAGGAATTCAGCTCTTAGAAAAGAAAAAGAAAGCGTAGAGAAGGCTTGGAAATTTCAGAGAGAATGAGAGAAGAATAGGGTTTCAAGATCTAGAAATTGAAGAATACTACTCCCTATTTATAGAGAAATTTTGGCATACCCACACACACACAGTTGGAATTTCAGCCAACTCTCCCCTCTCCTGATAGCCTTTAACTCTCCTGATAACTCAATCCTTATCTTACCTTTAGGAGAGCCCACCTTAAAACCAACTCCTCCTTATTAATTATCAGCTTTTTAACACTTAAAATAAAAGAAATAACTCCTAAAAGGTAGCCTAATTGCCGTCCACCCCCTTCCCATTTAAGTGCCGAATTTGACCCATTTCCTAAGGCCCAATCGGTCACTCAGGGCCCAAATTCCTCCTCCCTTAAGGCGCCACCTTATGCTCACTTAATACACTTTAATCCTTTGGGCCACAAACCCATCATGTCACTTAATTAACCATCTTCTTAAATTATAAGCTAACACCATTTATTAGCCACCTAACCCAATTTTTTTAAAGCCCAATATTTTACTTTAAATTATCCAGAGCACTAACTTTAATCCTAATCCAAATATTTAATCAAAATGTCATCCCATCCTTTACAATCCCAGCTTAACATATTTGACTATCATATAAATGAGTAGGCCCACTTTGAGGATGTTACATTTTCCTTAAGGAGATTAAATACATCTAAACATTCCTGATTGAAATTAAAAGGAACATCTTTTTCTAGTAATTTGTCAAAGGCTTAGCTATTTTAGAAAATTCTTTAATAAATCTTCTATAAAACCCTGCATGTCCTAAAAAGTTTCTAATAGCCTTAACTGAACTAGGGGGAGGTAATTTTTCTATAGTTTCAACTTTCACTTTATCTACCTCAATCCTTTTACTAGAAATCTTATGTCCTGATGCAATTCCTTCTCTAACCATAAAGTGACATTTTTCCCAATTCAAAACAAGGTTGGTTTCCTCACATCTCATTAGAACTCGTTTTAAATTTTTAAGGCAAAGATTGAAAGAATTACCGAATACCGAGAAATCATCCATGAATACCTCCATGATATCTTCCACGAGTTCATCAAAGATTGCTAACATGCAACGTTGAAAAGTAGTAGGAGCATTACATAATCCAAAACTGTAACACCTTAACCCGTATCCGTCACCGGATTAGGGTTACGAAGCATTACTATATATATATCACAACTCAGCATAGTCAAATATATCATCTATCAACTTTTAATATGCTTGACTAACAAAAATCCTTTTCTACTATTAATTCATTACGAGTTTGTACTTCTACAGCAACTTAAACATTAACAACTTATCCTAATCCATCTAAGCCAAATTCGAACATTTGCATTTTCCAACAACTTTAAAATTAAAACATCACTAATAACATACTCACATCCAACTAAAACAAAATGTATGGCCTTTCTTGTTCGAAACACCTAAGCTTAAATTAGATATATATACACATGTTTGAACCATATGCGAGATATGCCAACCTAAATACATAGCATAAATTTAATCATCTATCCTAAAACCACATACATATATATAATAAATTTCATACAATCAAATTAACTAACTTATTTCATATATAAATGGTTAATATAACCTATATAGATCATTTCAACTTTTGCATATATTATCATTACTACCGAATCACATCCTCAAACCATCAAAATACCTATTCGACATATACATATCATCTCAAACCTATTAATCATGATCATAGTATAAATATTAAAATAAAAAATAGTACTCATTCATTATTCATATTTCACCTCATGACCGATTATGTAATCAACAACTACCTATATCAAACTTACTAAATATAATAACCTTAAGCCATAAATAACTTCTTCATGCCGAAACTTTTTATATAAGACAAACATTTCACACTTACCACTTGCATATATCATTAACATTTTACTGAAATGAGTTTCAATCACCACCAAACATAATTAAGCGCCTACCATAACAAAACATGACAAACACATCTCATTTGTATGCCATGATCGATTATAAAAATATTGAAACACCCCAAACCCAGCCCACGAGCGTCGACCGGATCTGGCATGCTCCTTGAGTAAATCATTTCAAAAACTTCTTTGTGCTTTGGAAAAACTTGAGTGGTTTTGAAGAAAAATCTCTTTGTGTTGTGATCAATTGAAAATGGTGTTATTCATGAAGTTTAGATTTTATTAAAACTCCATTTTTATACTTCAAAACTATAAGTTAAAAGAAATACCGAGTTTTTAGAGTTTACCATTAAATTGAAAATCGTTGGTGTTTAGGTGACAAAACATTTAAAATTTATTTGTAAGAAAAGTTATTTAATCTTGATTTAATAATAATCGTAACATGATAAACCAAATTAAATGCATGCTTCAAACAGTTAATAGTAATGGCCTTATTACATCAAAATAAAACCCAAAATAAATCCAAAATACTTAAATATAAACCCAACGAAAATAAAATAACTCTGAGCTGAGCATGGCCACCACTAAGCTCCTGCCGACCCGGGCCATCTACTGAGTGTCACCTGAAAAGATATCCCACAACGGGGTGAGTCAACAGACTCAATGTGTAACAGCCAACACGAACTCCCAATGATTTAGGCATAACAAATCATATATATATAACAAGTATAGTAATGATGCAATCCTGAACCCAAACCTAATTAACCATCCTCTACACATCACCCGTACCTGCCATCACACCGTGGGGATTACTAAATCGACCCTCCATCCGCTACACACCATCGAAGGCGATCAGCTGAGACGACTTGCACATCGCCCTTATAAATTGTGGCATAGCCACGGATAATTGTGACAAAGTCACCGGATAGTATTCGTGACATTAGTCACCACATTGATTATGTGACATGAGTCACGGATATTGTGGTAAAACCACGGATCACTTCCCTTTCATAATCACCCATATGCCCCATGTGTCGTACAAATCATGCGAATATCATGCCATATGCCTTATTCATATTCGTAACCAATTTTCATATATGTCACATTCAATATTTATAATACTATTAACAGGTCTTTAGAGAATAACGTACCTGAATATGTCGTACCATTGAATGGTACCTTTAGCCACATCTTTCACATTCTTATTAACACATACGTAACATGAATACCATAACTCTATTAGGAAATTAATGTAGGGCTACACACCTGGTTACCAACGTGTTCACTGAATCCAGAAAGTCTACCGAAACCAATTGCACTCCTTCCTAAAAACCAATGTCAGAATCGACTAGTCTCTAATACTTAATCTAGCCTTGGCCAAATATTCATATCCACTAACCTTGTGGATCTAAATCCCGAAATTATCCCTTGTCTTTGAAGATGTCAAAATACCTACAAGGTGTTTGTTAGATCCAATTCTAATGCTTGATGAACATCATAAATGGCCTTCGGCCTAAGATTACACTGGCTTACCTTAGATCTTGAAATCCCGAATGATCTCCTCCTTGTAGTTGACTATAAACAAATCCCGAAAGACCACTCTTCAAACGTTAGCTACATACGAGATAATGGCCCTATGAACATTCGGCCACCCTTAGAAATCAAGGCCAACCATTCGGTTTTGGCCACCAAAAGAGAAAGAAAGGAAAACCGATTGCTAAGGAAAGAAAATACTTACCACTATTAAAGCACCCTCAGAGAATCGACTTCTGGATCCCAAAGAGAAAGGTTTCGGCTAATGCACAAGAAGTGTTTCGGCTTGATGAACACTAGGGAGATTCGGCACTTTAATGGTGAAAAGAAAAAGAGAAGGGAATGGGAGCTATAAGGTTCGGCTATGGCTCTCAAATGGTGAGGGAATATTCGGCCATATAAGAAAAAGGTGTAGAATTAAGGTTGAAAGAAAGAAAAGAAGGAGAGGAGAAGGTAGAAGAATTTCGGCAACACCTTAATGCACTAAATGACCAACCTTGGAGAGAAAAGAAGAGAAAGACGAAAAGAAATCCTTTCTACTAGTTATTTTGGCACACACCTCCTTCCTATGCCTCAAAACTGATTAGGCACCCCCAAAGAGTACCACATTTAGCCACTGCTCTCACCTCACCCTTATCCCACGTTTTTTTCCCTATTTTCTCTCCTCTTTACCCATTCAAAATAGTTTAAATAAATCCACAATTATCTCCCTACATTACTCGAATTTTAAAAAGGAATTTGGCCACATCCACACTCATCCCTTAGAGTTTTAGTGCCAGTCAACTCCCTCTTAGCTTGGCCTTAAAAACACTCCAAAAGTGCTCCCTTCTTTGCTCGAACCTAGGCCCAGTTGCCTTTGCTTGTGGCGTCACTTACCAAAGCCTTAAGTGGCGCCTTCACCCACTTTACCAAGCTGATTTTTATGTCCTACTTCTCCTAAAAATTCTCTTAAGGCCTAACAAGCTTAGCTCCCCTTTAATACTTAAAATTTGATATTTTCTAAGGCATTTACCTACACTCTGAAGTTCTCAAAAATTCATACAACACATTCAAACACACATAGGCATGCTACTTCATACAATTAGGCAATAATGCACAAGCCCTAAATCCCGGATATTACAGTTTTACCCCCTTAAAATAAATTTGACCTCGAAATTACCTGGCTAAAATAAGTGAGGGTATTGCTGTAGCATTACTTCTTCTGGCTCCCACGAAGCTTCTTCCAATCCATGATTACGCCACAACACTTTGACTAGAGGAATGGATTTCCTCTATAGTACCTTCACATCCCGTTCCAAAATCTAAATCGGCTCTTCCTCGTAGGACAAATCGTGTCTCAGCTCCACCTCCTCAACTGGTATTACGTGAGATGGATCCGATTGGTAACGACGTAGCATAGAAACATGGAATACATCGTATCTACTTCAACTCTGAAGGTAACTTTAACTGGTATGCCACTGGTCTAATTCGCTTTAATACCCGATAGGGTCCTATAAACCTGGGACTTAACTTCCCTTTGCGACCAAATCTCATTACCTTTTTCCAAGGCGAAACTTTAAGAAACACATAATCTCCCACAGCAAACTCAATCTCTTTTCGCTTAAGATCTGCGTATGACTTTTGCTTGTCCGATGCCTCCTTCAACCGTGTCGAATTACTTTACCCTTTTCTTCCGATTCTGCCATAATTTTCGGACGCAAAATCTGACGTTCCCCCAATTCTGTCCAACATGTAGGAGTGCGACACTTCCGTCCATATAGCACTTCATACGGTGCCATTCGAATACTTGCCTGATAGCTATTATTGGATGCAAATTCCGCTAAAGGCAAGAACTCCTCCCAACTCCCTCTGAAGTCTATCACGCAACCTCTCAACATATCCTCCAACACTTGTATTACCCGCTCAGATTGACCGTCCGACTGCGGATGGAATGCCGTAATGAAGTCCAATCTGGTGCCCAAAGCTTGATGTAACGCCTTCCAAAACCGAGACGTAAACCTCGGATCCCTATCCGAGATAATCGACATTAACACTTCGTGCAGCCTCACGATCTCAGTTACATACAACTTTGCCAATTTCTGTAGAGAATAGTCAACCTGTACCGGTATAAAATGTGTAGATTTTGTCAACCGATCCACTATCACCTATACCGAGTCCTTCTTAGTAGGCGTAAGAGGAAGCCCACTAATGAAGTCCATGGTGATTCTTCCCACTTCCACTGCGGAATCTTTATCGGCTGAAGCAATCCTGACGGAACTTGGTGTTCAGCCTTAACTTGCTGACACGTTAAGCACTTCCCTAAAAATTTGGTAACTTCCCGCTTAAGACCAGGCCACCAAAACTGTTCCCTTAGATCTTTATACAACTTACTACCTCTAGGATGCATAGCATAAGGGCTACTATGCGATTCCTGAAGAATTTTCTGCCTTAACTCCTTATTCTTAGGCATACGGACCTTACCTTTGAAACACAATACTCCATCATTGTTAACACCATAATCCTCTAACTCCCCATTTCACACTTGCCATAGCTTAGCACTTAGATCATCATCTACCAACTGACTCTCTTTCACCTCATTCAACCATGTCGGCTTAACTTGCAACTCTGCTAACAAACTTCCATCGTCATACAAGCTAAGATGTGTAAACATTGCCCTCAGATCCGACACTACTTTCTAACTTAGGGCATCTGCCACTACATTCGCCTTGCCTGGGTGATACTCTATAGAACAATCGTAGTCCTTCAATAACTCTACCCACCTTGCTGTCTCAGGTTCAGCTCTTTCTGAGTCAGCAGATACTTAAGGCTCTTGTGGTCCGTGTAGATCACCGACATTTCCCCATACAAGTAGTGCCTCCACACTTTAAGAGCGAATACAACTACCGCCAACTCCAAATCGTGCGTCGGATAGTTTAGCTCATGTGGCCTCAATTACCGAGACGCATAAGCAACCACTTTTCCATCTTACATAAGGACACATCCCAGCCCTGTGTGGGAAGCATCACAATATACCACATAGCCCTTCCCTACTTCAGGCTGAATCAAAACCGGAGCTTCTATCAATACCCTCTTAAGCTTCTCAAAGCTCCCTGTTGCTTATCTGACCATACGAAAGGTACTCCTTTCTCAACAACTTCGTCAAAGGTGCGGCTATTGATGAGAACCCTTCCACAAACTTTCTGTAGTAGCCTGCCAATCCCAAGAAACTACGAACTTCCGCCACAGACTTAGGTGGTTTCCAATCCAATACTGCCTCAATCTTCCGAGGATCCACCCTTATTCCTTCAGCAGACACCACATGCCCTAAAAACGTAACTTCCTTCAGCCAAAACTCGCACTTGCTGAACTTGGTGCATAGCTTCTTTTCCCTTAATACTTGCAGCAGAACCCGGAGATGCTCATCATGTTCTTTCTCAGACTTAGAATACACCAAGATATCGTCTATGAACACAACAATGAACCGGTCCAGATGGGGTTGGAAAACCCGGTTCATCATGTCCATGAATGCGGCTGGGGTGTTTATCAATTTGAACGGCATTACTAAGAACTCATAGTGCCCGTACCTTATCCGAAAAGCTGTCTTATGGATATTAGCCTCCTTCACCTTAAGCTGATGATATCCAGACCGTAAATCTATCTTTGAAAATACCACGGCCCCTTAAGCTGATCGAACAAGTCGTCTATTCTTGGCAAAGGGTACTTGTTCTTAATGGTCAGCTTATTCAACTGACGATAATCTATGCACATACGCATAGTTCCATCCTTCTTCTTCTCAAACAAGACCGGTGCTCCCTATGGAGACACACTAGGTCGGATAAACCCACGATCAAGCAACTCTTGGATCCGAGCCTTGAGCTCAATCAACTCCTTTAGTGCCATTCTGTACGGGGCAATTGACACAGAAGCTGTACCCGGCAGCAAGTCAATTCCGAACTCCACTTCCCTATCCGGGGGTATTCTAGGTAACTCCTCTGAAAAAACATCCACAAATTCTCTTACTGTTCTAACTCCACTAACTCCCCCTTCTTTTGCATCCAACGCACTAACAAAGGTCAAAAATGCATTGCACCCTTTTCAAACCATCTTATTAGCCTTTAAAGCAGAGACTACGTTAGACAAGTAGTTTCTTGTTTCTCCTATCATAATTATCGCCTTATACTCCGGCGTCCTTAACTCCATTCGCTTAGCTACGCAATCCAATACAGCCCAATGTTCCACTAGCCAGTCCATGCCAAGGATGAGATCAAATTTTCCGAAGGGTAGTTCCATCAAGTTGATAGGAAATACCACTCCCTGAAGCTCTAGAGGTACACTCCGAAATATCTTATTCACCACCACAATTTGACCTTAGAATTTTACAAAAAAAGGTGATTGGTCCCTTTCAGGTTTTAATTATTGAATTTAGCCTGTGATTGAGTCTCCTTGGTTAGGGTGAACTGTTACTACGCACCAGGTAGGATTCGAGCGGAGAGGAGGTGAGTCACTAGGACTGCTTAAATACCAAGCTCCCCCTGAATCCAATCCTCGACATGTGCACAACGGTTGCCACACCTTTAACTCGGTGACTCAGTCATAGGTTTGTTTGGTTAGACTTTAAATTTTATGTATTTCGGTGTTGGGGTAGACTAATCCTATGGTTCAATGATTCCTAATCTACTAGTCTACGTTCCCGTTATACCCACATACAAATCATACAATAAATCATACAACCGTTAGGGGTACTTACCTGGTGGGCTTCGGGTCGGAGACTTAGGTGCCATGCCAGAAAAACCTGCTTATTTCACCAAAAATTTTCACAAAACTTATTTGGGCTCAATTTTGAAAACGTTGTGGGCTTTAAACCCAAGGCCGAGAGTTTAAAATTGGCTCTAATACCAAACTGAAACACCACAAACCCAGCCCACGAGCGTCGATCGGATCTGGCATGCTCCTTGAGTAAATCATTTCAAGAACTTGTTTGTGCTTTGGAAAAACTTGAGTGGTTTTGAAGAAAAATCGATTTGTGTTGTGATCAATTGAAAATGGTGTTATTCATGAAGTCTAGATTTTACGAAAACTCTATTTTTATACTTCAAAACTATAAGTTAAAAGAAATACCGAGTTTTTAGAGTTTACCATTAAATTGAAAATTGTTGGTGTTTAGGTGACAAAACATTTAAAATTTATTTGTAAGAAAAGTTATTTAATCTTGATTTAATAATAATCGTATCATGATAAACCAAATTAAATGCATGCTTCAAACAGTTAATAGTAATGGCCTTATTACATCAAAGTAAAACCCGAAATAAATCCAAAATACTTAAATATAAAACCAACGAAAATAAAATAACTCTGAGCTGAGCATGGCCACCACTAAGCTCCTGCCAACCCGGTCCATCTACTGAGTGTCATCTGAAAAGATATCCCACAACGGGGTGAGTCAACAGACTCGATGTGTAACAACCAACACGAACTCCCAATGATTTAGGCATAACAAATCATATATATATATAACAAGTATAGCAATGATGCAATCCCGAACCCAAACCTAATTAACCATCCTCTACACATCACCTGTACCTGCCATCACACCGTGGGGATTACTAAATCGACCCTCCATCCGCTACACACCATCGAAGGCAGCCGCTACAGACGACTTGCACATCGACCTTATAAATTGTGGCATAGCCACCAAATAATTGTGACAAAGTCACCAGATAGTATTTCGTGACATTAGTCACCACATTCAGATTATGTGACATGAGTCACCAGATATTGTGGTAAAAACCACCAGATGACTTCCCCTTTCATAATCACCCATATGCCCCATGTGTCATACAAATCAAGAGAATATCATGCCATATGCCTTATTCATATTCGTAACCAATTTTCATATATGTCACATTCAATGTTTATAATACTATTAACAGATCTTTAGAGAATAACGTACCTGAATATGTCGTACCATTGAATGGTACCTTTAGCCACATCTTTCACATTCTTATTAACACATACGTAACATGAATACCATAAATCTATTAGGAAATTAGTGTAGGGCTACACACCTGGTTACCAACGTGTTCACTGAATCCAGAAAGTCTACCGAAACTGATTGCACTCCTTCCTAAAAACCAATGTCAGAATCGGCTAGTCTCTAATACTTAATCTAGCCTTGGCCGAATATTCATATCCACTAACCTTGTGGATCTAAATCCTAAAATTATCCCTTGTCTTTGAAGATGTCGAAATACCTACAAGGTGTATGTTAGATTCGATTCTAATGCTTGATGAACATCATAAATGGCCTTCGGCCTAAGATTACTCTGGCTTATCTTAGATCTTGAAATCCCAAATGATCTCCTCCTTGTAGTCGACTATAAACAAATCCTGAAAGACCACTCTTCAAACGTTAGCTACATACGAGATAATGGCCCTATGAACATTCAGACACCCTTAGAAATCAAGGCCAACCATTCGGTTTTGGCCACCAAAAGAGAAAGAAAGGAAAACTGATTGCTAAGGAAAGAAAATACTTACCACTATTAAAGCACCCTCGAGAGAATAAACACGGATCCCAAAGAGAAAGGTTTGGCTAATGCACAAGAAGTATTTCGGCTTGATGAACACTAGGGAGATTCAGCACTTTAATAGTGAAAAAAAGAGAAGGGAATAGGAGCTATAAGGTTCGGCTATGGCTCTCAAATGGTGAGGGAATATTCGGCCATATAAGAAAAAGGTGTAGAATTAAGGTTGAAAGAAAGAAAAGAAGGAGAGGAGAAGGTAGAAGAATTTCGGCAACACCTTAATGCACTAAATGATCGACCTTGGAGAGAAAAGAAGAGAAAGCCGAAAAGAAATCCTTTTTACTAGCTATTTTGGCACACGCCTCCTTCCTATGCCTCAAAACCGATTAGGCACCCCCAAAGAGTCCCACATTCAGCCACTGCTCTCACCTCACCCTTATCCCACGTTTTTTTCCCTATTTTCTCTCCTCTTTACCCATTCAAAATAGTTTAAATAAATCCACAATTATCTCCCTACCTTAGCTGAATTTTAAAAAGGAATTTGGCCACATCCACAGCTCATCCCCTTAGAGTTTTAGTGCCGTCCAACTCCCCTCTTAGCTTGATGCAAAAACACTCCAAAAGTGCTTCCCTTGTTGCTCGAACCTAGGCCCCCTTGCACTGCTTGTGTCGTCACTTACCAAAGCCTTAAATTGCGCCTTCCTGCCACTTTACCAAGCTGATTTTTATGTCCTACTTCTCCTACAAATTCTCTTAAGGCCTAACAAGCTTAGCTCCCATTTAATACTTAAAATCTGATATTTTCTAAGGCATTTACCTACACTCTGAAGTTCTCAAAAATTCATACAACACATTCAAACACACATAGGCATGCTACTTTATACAATTAAGCAATAATGCACAAGCCCTAAATCCCGGATATTACATATATTTAGACTTAAACATCATATTTAGCCATTTTCGTATGGCCATATACATATACAATGACAAAATTCATGGCTCATAACATAGTTTAGCCTATACATGCCTTTAATCCAAAACCAAATTCAAAAAGGTACCAAAATAGACTGATAGTGTGGATGACTTCGTAGACGATCCCCTGAGCTCGTAGCTTGCTCAAAATCTATAAAACAGAATATTAAACATAAATGGAGTAAGCTTATTAGCTTAGTAAGTCTTAAGCAAATTCAATACAACATTCAAGCATTAAAACCTCTTAATCATTGGATTCATGACATTAAATATAAACTTTTCATTATATAAATAAATCATGACCGAATGCTTTTAATACTATTAACCTAAGCATTTACATTTTATTTCCATAAACATATACATCATCAAGTCACATAAATATCATATGCATCCGTATATCCCAAGTCAAATAAACATATTATAGATATCAATCACATATTCCTACTTGTACACATATGCAAATACATTCAAACTCTTTTACCATTAACATTTCCACTGGTAACCGATTCTTCAAAGAAATATATATATAACTCAATTTCATACATATATAATGTTTACACTCATCATGGATAAGCTTAATAGCACATAATAAAATTCTTATTGAATCATCAACTTTATCACATCATACTCAACTCAAATGATAGTATACCCACTTACTACATTCCTTACTAATATAGTAGGCTTACACTTAACCGAGCTTTTAGCACATTGCATTAAATGTGTCTCACCTTGTTTAATTCGTAAATTCATTGTTTATAGCATATCACCGGCATTAAGCCTGCTAGGCATCAAAGCCTGAAATATACATCGGCATTAAGCCGCTAGGCAATAAGCCCAATAAGATTCACCGGCACAAGGCCTGCTAGGCTCTAAGCCCGATATAGAGATCACCGGCACAAGGCCTACTAGGCTCAAAGCCCGAATATCACATAAGTAACCATTCCTTGTACATTTGTTATTTCCAAAATCACATATAACACATGTATTCCATAATATCACAAATCAAGTTTGGATAAACTTAACCACATTACATCAAATAAAATCAATCAATATTATACTAATCACATTCGGCAATTCCATATATATATATATATATATTCTCAAAATTTCCAATTTCAATATTTATTATATTACATGAATAATGTTCGACATACAATTTCTTAAAGACTTACCTCGACTATCGACGGAAAACGAAGACCGGCTATTCGTGAACTTTTTCTTTTCCCTGATCTAAGTCTGATTTTCTTTGCTCTTGATCTAAACATATTTAAAATAAGCTCATTCAAGCAAATTTCATTTCAGTTTAATCCAAAAACACCTAAATTGGCAAATTACCATTTTACCCTTAATGTTTCACATTTTTACAATTTAGTCCTATTTGCACAAAACACAAAATATGCAAAATCTCGCAACAATGTAGCTAGGCTGAATCTTCCCCATTCTCCTAAAAGTCCTTACATTTTATTTATTTTTGCATTTTAACCCCTCAAAAATTTATTTTCTCAATTTAGCCCAAAATACTCCAATTCATCAAAAATCCAAAGAAAAAACATTTTAATCTAACACATATATTTCATAATCCTTCCTTAAACAACATAAACAACTAATTATCAACAATGGCTCAACTCAAAATATTCATGAAACACCCCAAACCCGGCCCAAAAAGCCTAACCGGATTTGGTATGTTCCTCAAGTAAAACTTTAGCGGAAATAACGTTTGTTTAAGAAAACTTGATGATTTTAAGTAAAACGGATTAACTTAAAGATCGAGTTGGGCTTAGTTGAAAAATGGAGTTGTATATTCTTAAAACATATATATGTAATACTGACAAAAACCTTTTTAAATTATTTATCGAAAACCATTTAGTTATTTTAATTGATAATTGTTCATGGCAGAATTTAAAAATAAATCCAAACACAAAATTAAAGATAGTTTATAGTGGCCTTATTACATAAAATAGCAAACCCAAAATAAAGTCTAAGTAATAAAATTTAAATTAATAAGTTTAAGTTGGGAAATCTCCACAATACTTGATACGAGCACTGGCCACCTCGAAATCCCTGCTGCCCCGATCCATTGCACTACGAGTCATCTGAAAAGTTATCCCATAAAAATGGGTGAGTTATAAACTCAGTGTATAACACATACACTAAAAAGTCCATTTTATCAAATGCTTTTAAGCTCAAAAATTTCACATATGGCCATAGGCCCATTTAATTCATATTTAGCCCAAAGGCCCATTTAGCTTAAATTTAGCCCAAAGGCCCATTTCATATAGCGAGATCAAATAATAAACATTCAATATTACATGGTTATGTATATGAAATGAAATGCAAGCCCTACCAACCTAAATATCCATCCGCTACACACCCGTACCAACCAAACTGCAAGTGGGGATTACTAAATCGACCCTCCATCCGCTACACACCATCGAAGGCGATTCTTTGCAGTCAACATGCACATCGCCCTTATTGTGGCAAAGCCACCAAAACAGATGTGACCAAAGTCACCTGACCGAAGTCCAAATTTCACATACGTGACCGAAGTCACCAGATTCACATACGTGACCGAAGTCACCAGATTCACATACGTGACCGAAGTCACCAGATTCACATACGTGACCGAAGTCACCGGAGTCAAATATGTGACCGAAGTCACCGGAGTCAAATATACGTGACCGAAGTCACCAAATTCACATATGTGACCGAAGTCACCAGAAATGTGGTAAAACCACCAGAATACTTCCTCCTTTATCAAATATACCCATATTCCCATGCACATACATATCAAATCAGATTTTCATGTTATTTACCCCACAAATCATAATATAGTCATGCTTATTTCATATTGATGCATATAGCAAAATAAACAAAATATTGGGGTAAACATACACGAATATCATATACCCTTGAATAGTATCCAAAAGCACAATCATACACATGGTCATATAGTCACAATTAATTATATGTAAATCTTATGAGATTTTTAATGTAAGGTTACACACCTAGAGACAAGTGAGAACAATGCTCTCTTGATTGTCAACACCCCAGATTCACGAATGAGCGAGTTATTTACGATTTTCTCCACTAGATGGATCAAAACCGGCGATATTCCACCAACGTAAAGTGGTTCGGTTATACGCACTACTTGAATAACCGATCCTCGTTAGCAAAAGGTCCACAACCCGTGGAAAGTCTCTTACTCCGTCTGACTCTTCGTTTGTAGTTCGATTGTAAAGGAATACCTCCTCTCTTCCAAACACTCCGTACGGCTCTTTTCTTACCTATCTTGATGATCTTAAATTACCCCTAAAATAACTTAGATTAGTGATCCATCTAAAGAAATTGATATGATCTAATTTAATAACCTTACCTTGATGATTTCGAATGATCACTTAAAGGTTGTCTTCAACAAAGATCTTTGAAAAATCTTTTCAAATGAATCGGCCTAGGAGAGAAAATAAAAGATCATGATTTTAAGTTTGCTAAAGTAAAAAGGAATGATGAAAATAATTGATAAAATCTTCCTTTGAGTCCTTCAAGATTCGGCTTTGAATAAGAAAAAAAGAATATGATGATTCGGCCTTAACAAAAAGAGAAGAGAAATGGTGGTTTCAATATGATGGTTTCGGTTTTGAAAGAAAGAAGAAAGAGAATGAAAAGAGAAGGAAAAAGAGAAGAAGGAAAAGAGAAAGAGGAGAAGAAGATGATGATGGTGATTTCTCAAATGAAAAGAAATGTGTTTAGGAGTCTTTGCACATTCGGCCAAGGAGGAAGAAATGAAGAAATTGTCTCTTTGAACTTTGTAGTTTCGGTTTCAAAAAGAAAGATGGGAGAAAGAAAATTGTATTTGGTTCAAACACAATTGAGGGCTAAATCAAAAGCAAAAGTGTACCAAAGTGCCTAAGGTACATTCGCCAAAGTGGGAGTTTTGGAGAAAATTGGTCAAAAGAAGAAAGCCAAAACAAAAGAAAGTTTTACCTAAACTCAATGACAAATTCGGCTAGGAGAGAAACTATTGGAGAAATGAGAAAAGATGGACAAACAAAAAAAATTTGCAAGACTTTTGGCCAACTTTTCCCCCCTAATGGCAAAGCAAAAATTCAGCCAAATCAATGCCAACATTATCCCCTTTTTCCTCCTTGTTTCTTCCCCATCAACTCTTGATTTGCTATCAACAATAAACCACTCCCTTTAGCCCTTCATGCTATCTAGGTTCATGGTCAATTGACCATGAACACATTCCCAAAACCTTGCCCCATATCATGCCTTTTGTCCCTTCATCTTATCATCAACTTATGATTCCATGCCATAAGTTCCTAGCTTCCTTTTTCACATGGTCAAATAGCCAAAAATGAATGAATGCTCATCCACTCTAGAACTTTCTTGGCCGACACTTATAGGGAAGAAAACAAAAAAAATTAAAATCCTCCCTAATGCTAGCTAGGAGATTCGAACTTCACACCTCAAGCACACATCCATGTACCTTAACCACCTTGCCAATTACTCAATTCATGCTAGAAACCTCTTGTCATTAATTTTTAAGGCCTAATTTGCTTAGCTCTCTCTTAATTAATAGAAATTAAAAGTTTCACTAAGCATTCACTTAATTAATGAAGCTCAAATAACTTCCAAAATTACACTTAATAATAATTAAGCATGCAACATCATTTAATTAAGTGAAATGCATAACCCCTAATTATCGAGGATGTTACGCTTCTACCCCTTAAAATAATTTAGTCCTCGAAATTACATTGGAATAAGTGAGGGTATTCTTTGTCGCATCGCTTCCTCCAGTTCCCACGAAGCTTCTTCTGATCCATGATTACGCCATAATACCTTAACGAGAGGAACTAATTTTCTCCGTAAAACCTTTATATCTCGCTCCAGAATTTGAATTGGCTCCTCTTCATATGACAAATCTGGTCTTAATTCCACCTCCTCAACTGGGACTACATGAGATGGATCCGACCGATAATGACGTAACATTGAAACATGGAATACATCATGCATTTGCTTCAGTTTCGAAGGCAAATCTAACTGATATGCCATAGATCCGACCCGCTTCACAATCCGATAAGGTCCAATGAACCTGGGACTTAGCTTCCCTTTGCGTCCAAATCTCATCACCTTTTTCCAAGGTGAAACCTTTAGGAAAACTTGGTCTCCCACTGCATACTCTATTTCTTTCCGCTTTAGATCTGCGTATGAGTTTTGTCTATCAGATGCTTCCTTTAAGCGGGCAGGATTACCTTAACCTTTTCTTGATTCACCACTATTTACGGACCCAAAATCGATGTTCTCCTAATTCATCAAACACGTAGGAGTGCGACACTTTCGTCCATATAGTGCTTCATATGGTGCCATCCAGTATCTTTGGATTGAAGCTGTTGTTGTCGCAAATTCGCCAGCAGTAAGAATTCCTCCCAACTTCCCTTGAAATCTATCACACATCCCCTTAACATATCTTCTAAGATTTGGATTACTCTTCGGATCGACCGTCGACCGAGGATGAAATGCCGTCTTGAAGTCAATCTGGTGCCCAAAGCCCGATGCAATGCTTTCCAAAATCGCGACGTAAACCTCGGATCTCGTCAAAATTATCGACAACGGCACTCCATGCAATCTCACAATCTCACCACATATAACTTCGCCAATTTCGCAAAGAGTAATCAACCCGAAGCGGGATAAAATATGCGATTTTGTCAATCGGTCCTCTATCACCCATCTGAGTCTTTCTTAGTAGGCGTAAGAGGAAGCCCACTAACAAAGTCCATGGTGATTCTCTCCCACTTCCACTGTGGAATCTTTATCGGTTGACACAATCCCGATGGTACTTGATGTTCAGCCTTGACTTGCTGACACGTCAAGCACTTTCCTACAAATTCCGTAACTTCTTGCTTGAGTCCAGGCCATTAAAACTGATCTCGCAAGTCTCGATATAACTTACTTCCTCCAGGATGCATAGTATAGGGGCTACCATGCGATTCCTGAAGTATCTTTTGCCTCAACTCCTGATCCTTTGGCATACATACCTTACCTTTGAAGCACAATACCCCGTCACTGTTAATACCAAAATCTTCCAATTTCCCACTCTGTACCTGCCGAAGCTTTTCACTCAGATCTTTATCTACTAACTGCCTCTCTTTCACTTGACTTAACCATGTCTGGCTTAACCTGAAGTTCTGCCAACAAGCTTTCGTCATCGAAAAGACTAAGGTGTGCAAACATCGCTCTTAATTTTGACACCACTTTCCGACTTAGAGCGTCTGCCACCACATTCGCCTTGTCGGGTGGTACTCGATGGAACAGTCGTAGTCTTTCAACAACTCTATCCACCTTCGCTACCTCAAATTCAGTTCTTTCTGAGTCAGTAGATATTTCAGACTTTTGTGGTCCGTATATATCACTGACTTTTCCTCGTATAAATAATGTCTCCAAACCTTAAGAGCAAAGACTACAGCTGCCAACTCCAAGTCATGCGTCGAGTAATTAACCTCGTGCGGTCTCAACTGCCGAGACGCATACGCAACTACCTTTCCACCTTGCATCAGAACACATCCTAATCCCGTGTGAGAAGCATCACAATACACGACAAAATCCTTTCTTGCCTCGGGTTGAATTAAAGCCGAGCTTGATCAAAACTTTCTTGAGCTTCTCAAAACTCTCTTTCGCTTATCGGCCCACACGAAAGGTACTTCCTTTCTCAATAATTTCGTTAAAGGTGCGACTATCGATGAAAATCCTTCAACGAATCTTAGTAGTATCCGCTAAACCCAAGCTGCGAACCTCAATTACGGACTTAGGTGGTTTCCAATCTAGCATGACCGATCTTCCGAGGATCCACCCTTATCCCTTCCGCAGACACCACATGTCCTAAAATGCAACTTCTTTCACCAAAATTCACACTTCTTGAATTTGGCGTCATGATTCTTCTCCTTAAAACTTGTAACACAATCCGGAGATGCTCATCATGTTCTACTTCGGATTTAGAATACACCAGAATATCATCTATGAATACCACGACGAATTGATCCAAGTAGGGCTAGAAAATTCGGTTCATCATATCCATGAACGCAGCTGGGGCATTCGTCAATCCGAATGGCATTACCAAAAATTCATAATGCCTATATCTAGTTCGGAAAGTCGTCTTATGGATATCCGCTTCTTTCACTTTAAGCTGATGATACCCCGACCTTAGATCAATCTTTGAGAATACCGCAGCTTCTTTAAGCTGATCGAACAAGTCGTCGATCCTTGGCAAAGGATACTTGTTCTTGATGGTCAGCTTATTCAACTGCCGATAGTCTATACACATCCTCATCGATCCGTCCTTCTTCTTCACGAATAGGACCGGTGCTCCCCATGGAGACACACTAGGTCGAATGAATCCACGATCAAGTAACTCCTGAATCTGAGCCTTAAGCTCAACTAAATCCTTCGGTGCCATTCTATATGGAGTAATAGAAACTAGCGCCGTTCTAGGCAATAAGTCTATCCCGAATTCTACCTCACAATCTGGAGGCAAACTTGGAAGTTCTTCCGGAAAAACATCTACAAATTCCTTCACTGTCCTAACTTCATTAGCAATTGCTTCCTTAGCCTCCAAAGCACTCACCAACATCAGGAAGGCTTCACATCCCTTTTTAACCATCTTTTCTGCCTTAAGAGCGGATACTACATTGGATAAGTAGTTCCGTCTCTCGCCCATCACTACAACTTCCTTGTCATCAAAAGTTCTTAAGGACATTCTCTTAGCAGCACAATCCACATTTGCACGGTACTTCACAAGCCAATCCATGCCTAAGATTAGGTCGAATTCTCCAAATGGCAACTCCATTAGATCAGCTGGAAACTGTATCCCTTGGACTTCTAGAGGCACTTCCTTAAAAGTTTGTCTACAACACCGCTCATCATCTAAAGGACTAAGTACTGATCATCTTCCTAGGTGCGATTTGAAGTCACATGCAAAGTCCCGGATACTTCACTAGCGATATAGGAATGAGTTGACCTATATCTATCAAAGCAATAAAGGGCAACCCAAAAATCGAAGCGTACTCGTGATAACATCAAAAGGCGTCACTATCTTCTGCGATGAAGCGCATACATACGGACTGGTTGTCTCGCCTCGAGCTACCATTGCCTCTGCTCGAAGTTCTGCGTCCCCTACCGAACCATTGCCCTTCCATTTGGGCCACGACCTCTTATCTGCTTCTTTGTCCACCTCTGTCGGCTGATTAGCACCTTGACTTCTTTGGACGGTTCTTTTTCGAGTTCATTGGGCAATCCTTGATCATGTGATCCTTGAACCGCACTTGAAACATCCGCCGGTCTTTTTCCAGCATTCTCCCGAGTGTATTTTCCCACACTGAGAACAAGTACAATTTTGTCCTCCCGAAGCAGTCTGTTGACCTCGCGGTCTATCATTTCTTGATTTCTTCTAAAAATTTCCGGATGACCCTGAGGACCCAAAGCTTCTCTTATTCTTACTCTGGCCTCTGTCCCGGTTCTGTCTCTCAGTCCGTTTAGTCTCTTCGGCAATTCTTGCCCTTTCCACTAAGATTACAAAATCTCTTTCACAGTGTGGAGCAATCATCACTCTTAGCTCATCTCTAAGTCCATCTTTAAATCTGATACACCGTTCATATTTCGTAGCCACTATCCCTCTGGCATAACGGCTAAGTCACAAAAATTCTGCTTCATATTCAGCTATCGACTTGTTTCCTTGTACTAGATTCAGAAATGTCTTCCTCTGGGAGTCGATGTAGCTAGCTCCAACATATTTTCCTTTGAATTTCACTTTAAAATACCCCCAATCCAGACGATCCACAGGGGTACTCTCCTTGATAGTGAGCCACCACTGGTAGGCTTCATCACGAAGAAGTGAAATAGCACCTTTCAATTTCTCTTCATCAGTGCAGTCTATATCGTCCATGATCCTCTCGACTGTCTCCAACCAATATTCAGCTACATTTGGAGCTACTCCAGATACTCCTCTGAAAACCTCAGCTCCATTCGATCTAAGTCTCTCAGCTACTGACTTTCGAGACCCATTTCCAGAACTAGCTTCTGCTACTCGTTCTAAAACTCGCAGCACAGCTTGTGATACTGCGTCACCACCTTCATTTTGTTCTTGAAAGTCCGCCCCAACTGCCGGTGGTGGAGCTTCATTCTCGGAACCTTGACCAGATCGAACTGGTTCCGAAATAGTCATCCTTCCTCTTCCATGTCCACGACGACCACGTCCCCTAGAGCTCATGTCTACTACGTATCTTATCTGTTTTTACGAAAAGTCTTATGTATTAGAATCTTTTCACTTCTTATTAAAAGAAAGTCTTATGAAACAGATATTCAGTGGTTTCCGTAGTAGCACACATATACCTAGGGTCCATGTCTCTAAAGTATAGTTTAAGTTTAAACTATCATACATATCACATATCGATAAAGAACATACCTGATGGATCTGGGCCGAGAACTCGAGTGCCATGCTCTTATAAAATCATTTAATTTTAAGAAAACTTTCAAAAAGTCATTTGGGTCAACGTTTGAAAACGTTATGGGCTTCAAAACCCAAGGCCGAGAGTTTAAAATTGGGCTCTAATACCAAGCTGAAACACCCCAAACTCGACCCAAAAAGCCTAACCGGATTTGGTATTTTCCTCAAGTAAAACTTTTAGAAAATAACATTTGTTTAAGAAAACTTGATGATTTTAAGTAAAACGGATTAACTTAAAGATCGAGTTGGGCTTAGTTGAAAAATGGAGTTGTATATTCTTAAAACATATATATGTATCTTGACAAAAACCTTTTAAATTATTTATCGAAAACCATTTAGTTATTTTAATTGATAATTGTTCATGGCGAATTTAAAATAAATCCAAACACAAAATTAAAGATAGTTTATAGTGGCCTTATTACATAAAATAGCAAACCCAAAATAAAGTCTAAGTAATAAAATTTAAATTAATAAGTTTAAGTTGGGAAATCTCCACAATACTTGATACGAGCAACGCCACCTCGAAATCCTCACGCTTAGATCCATCGCACTACGAGTCATCTGAAAAGTTATCCCATAAAAATGGGTGAGTTATAAACTCAATGTATAACACATACACTAAAAAGCCCATTTTATCAAATGCTTTTAAGCTCAAAAATTTCACATATGGCCATAGGCCCATTTAACTCATATTTAGCCCAAAGGCCCATTTAGCTTAAATTTAGCCCAAAGGCCCATTTAACTCATATTTAGCCCAAAGGCCCATTTCATAGCAGATCAAATAATAAACATTCAATATTACATGGTTATGTATATGAAATGAAATGCAAGCCCGGCCCAACCTAAATATCCATCCGCTACACACCCCGCACCAACCAAAGCAGTGGGGATTACTAAATCGACCTTCCATCCGCTACACACCATCGAAGGCGATTCTTTGCAGTCAACATGCACATCGCCCTTATTGTGGCAAAGCCACCAAAATTGATGTGACCAAAGTCACCTGACCGAAGTCCAAATTTCACATACGTGACTGAAGTCACCAGATTCACATACGTGACCGAAGTCACCAGATTCACATACATGACCGAAGTCACCAGATTCACATACGTGACCGAAGTCACCGGAGTCAAATATGTGACCGAAGTCACCGGAGTCAAATATACGTGACTGAAGTTACCAAATTCACATATGTGACCGAAGTCACCAGAAATGTGGTAAAACCACCAGAATACTTCCTCCTTTATCAAATATACCCATATGCCCATGCACATACATATCAAATCAGATTTTCATGTTATTTACCCCACAAATCATAATATAGTCATGCTTATTTCATATTGATGCATATAGCAAAATAAACAAAATATTGGGGTAAACATACCTGAATATCATATACCACTGAATGGTATCCAAAAGCACAATCATACACATGGTCATATAGTCACAATTAATTATATGTAAATCTTATGAGATTTTTAATGTAAGGTTACACACCTAGAGACAGTGAGAACAATGCTCTCTTGATCGTCAACACCCTCGAATTCACGAATGACAGTTATTTACGATTTTTCTCCACTAGATGGATCAAAACCCGCTGATATTCCACCAACGTAAAGTGGTTCGGTTGTACGCACTACTTCGAATAACCGATCCTCGTTAGCAAAGGGTCCACAACCCGGTGGAAAGTCTCTTACTCCCGATACGGCTCTTCGTTTGTAGTTCGATGGTAAAGGAATACCTCCTCTCTTCCAAACACTCCGTACAACTCTTTTCTTACCTATCTTGATGATCTTAAATCGCCCCTAAAATAACTTAGATTAGTGGTCCATCTAAAGAAATTGATATGATCTAATTTAATAACCTTACCTTGATGATTTCGAATAATCACTTAAAGGTTGTCTTCAACAAAGATCTTTGAAAAATCTTTTCAAATGAATCGGCCTAGGAGAGAAAATAAAAGATCATGATTTTAAGTTTGCTAAAGTAAAAAGGAATGATGAAAATAATTGATAAAATCTTACTTTGAGTCCTTCAAGATTTGGCTTTGAATAAGAAGAAAAGAATATGATGATTCGGCCTTAACAAAAAGAGAAGAGAAATGGTGGTTTTAATATGATGGTTTCGGTTTTGAAAGAAAGAAGAAAGAGAAGGAAAAGAGAAGGAAAAAGAGAAGAAGGAAAAGAGAAAGAGGAGAAGAAGATGATGATGGTGATTTCTCAAATGAAAAGAAATGTGTTTAGGAGTCTTTGCACATTCGGCCAAGGAGGAAGAAATGAAGAACTTGGCTCTTTGAACTTTGTAGTTTCGGTTTCAAAAAGAAAGATGGGAGAAAGAAAATTGTATTTGGTTCAAACACAATTGAGGGCTAAATCAAAAGCAAAAGTGTACCCAAGTGCCTAAGGCACATTCGGCCAAAGTGGGAGTTTTTGGAGAAAATTGGTCAAAAAGAAGAAAGCCAAAACAAAAAGAAAGTTTTTACCTAAACTCAATGACAAATTCGGCTAGGAGAGAAACTATTGGAGAAATGAGAAAAGATGGACAAACAAAAAAAATTTGCAAGACTTTTGGCTAACTTTTCCCCCTAATGGCAAAGCAAAAATTCGGCCAAATCAATGCCAACATTATCCCCTTTTTCCTCCTTGTTTCTTCCCCATCAACTCTTGATTTGCTATCAACAATAAATCACTCCCTTTAGCCCTTCATGCCGTCTAGGTTCATGGTCAATTGACCATGAACACATTCCCAAAACCTTGCCCCATATCATGCCTTTTGTCCCCTTCATCTTATCATCAACTTATGATTCCATGCCATAAGTTCCTAGCTTCCTTTTTTACATGGTCAAATAGCCAAAAATGAATGAATGCTCATCCGCTCTAGAACTTTCTTGGCCGACACTTATAGGGAAGAAAACAAAAAAAATTAAAATCCTCCCTAATGCTAGCTAGGAGATTCGAACTTCACGCCTCAAGCACACATCCATGTACCTTAACCACCTTGCCAATTACTCAATTCATGCTAGAAACCTCTTGTCATTAATTCTTAAGGCCTAATTTGCTTAGCTCTCTCTTAATTAATAGAAATTAAAAGTTTCACTAAGCATTCACTTAATTAATGAAGCTCAAATAACTTCCAAAATTACACTTAATAATAATTAAGCATGCAACATCATTTAATTAAGTGAAATGCATAACCCCTAATTATCAGGATGTTACAATTCATCAAACTCAAAAATTAAAGCATGGGTCTTGAAGATTTCTAAGCAACGATCTCAAAAACGTAAAAATTAACAAAAACCGAACAAGAACTAACCTTGAAATCAAGCTCAAAATGGCCGAATGTTGTAAGGTTTTCTTCTTTTTCTTTTGCTAAGTTTCGGCTATGCTAAGCAAAAGATGAACATGCTTGTTTTTGTTTTAATTTCTTTTACATATTTTAAGTTATAATTAATTTACCTTTTTAACCTTATAATATAAATAAACATAACATATAATTAAAGGTCACTCTTGGCATATATCGCCCACTAGCCTTGAAAATGGACTATTTTTCCTTTTAATACCTCATATTAAAAAGCCACTATCACATTAACACCTTTCACTATAGTTTGTAACTTTTGCAATTTACGCGATTAAGTCCTTTTGTTAAATTACACACACAAACAATCAAATTTTCATATGAAACTTTCACACATAATAATTCACATATAATAAACACAGAAAATAATATTTAAAGATTTTTTAGACTCGAATTCATGGTCCCGAAACCACCGTTCCGATTAGGGTCAAATTTGGACTGTTACAAAAACATATTCTACGATAAGAAAATGTACCATATGGACATGTACATGTTGTCTTCTCTTGATCTTCAGGAGCTATGGGAATTTGGAAGTAGCAGGAGAGTGCATCCAAGAAGCGATGAGTACATATGCGGGAGATCTATGAAGGGTAAGGGAAGTGATCTTTTCGGTGACATCATTGAGCTTTCTATAGTCTATCTGAGACTCTCCATCCTCATGCTTCGTTCTTGTGCGGATTAATTCATTCTTCTCATTGGGCACTACCGTCATACCTCCTTTCTTTGGAACTACCTGTACAGGACTTACCCAAGTGCTGTCAGAAATAGGATAAATTATTCCTACATCTAGAAGTTTAATTACCTCGGCTTTGACTACTTCTTTCATGTTGGGATTTAGCCGTCTCTGGGGCTGCACGCACGGCTTGTATTCGTTGTCCATTAAAATTTTGTGGGTGCAAAACGAGGGGCTTATACCCTTTATATCAGATATTTTCCAAGCTATGGATTTTTTATGTTCTCTTAGCACCTTTATCAACTCCTCTTTTTCCTTAGGTTCTAATTCTGAAGAGATAGTTACAGGTAGCGTAGAATTGTCCCCTAGGAATGCATATTCTAAGTTTTTTGGTAATTGTTTCAATTCCAGACTGGGTGGCTCATCAATAGAGGATTTCTGTTTTAGTTCGTCATTGTTTTCAATGCTTTCTTCTTTGACTTGCCTGAATGATGATGTATTCAAATTCATCTCATAGCCTTCATCTTCTTCCCCCTCTTCTTGAGTCAAGCACAGTACCATCTTGTCATCATGTATAATTTCCTGCAATGAATTTTGAATGATATGATCCGTAGTATCAATAAAATAACAGGAATCAACTTGCTCTTTAGAATATTGCATGGCATCATAAATTTGAAACATAATTTCTTCATTGCCTATCCTTAATGCAAGTTTACCATCACCCAGATCAATAACAGCCCTAGCAGTGGCTAAAAAAGGATGTCCTAGAATTAAAGGAACATTAATGTTTTCTTCAATGTCTAACACAACAAAATCAATAGGAAAAATAAATTTATCAATTTTTACTAAAACATCTTCGATAATTCCTCTAAGATATTTAATGGATCTATCGGCCAATTGAATACTCATCCTAGTGGGTTTTGGTTCCCCAAGATCTAATTGTTTAAACATTTTGTAAGGCATTAGATTAAAACTGGCACCTAAATCAGCTAATGCTTTCTTAATATTTAGGCTACCAATTAAACAAGGAATAGTAAAGCTTTCTGGGCCTTTTAATTTGGTTGGTAGCTTGTTCTGGAGGATGGCTGAGCATTCTTCATTAAGTTCCACTGTCGATGCTTCTTCAAGCTTCCTTTTATTCGTCAGGAGTTCTTTTAAGAATTTTGCATACTTCGGCATCTATGAAATAGCTTCAACAAAAGGTAAGTCGATATGTATTTGTTTAAAAAGTTCAAGGAACTTACCATATTAGGCATCTAGTCGTTCTTTCTTTAGCCTTGCTGGACATGGGATTGGTAGTTTACTGCATTTGCGTACTGGATTTACATCCTCAACTCCCTCATCTCTTGCTTTGTTATCTTCATGTCGAATTTGTTTCTTTGATTCTACTAATTCCTTTCCACTTCTTAGTGTAACTGCTTTCACTTGTTCTGTTTCTTTAGAAAAAATCTCTGCCCGTATTTCACAGATCATCTAAGTAGTCCAATTGACTTGGTAAGCTCCCCGAATGACTCAGTAAGTTTTTCAACTGATGCTTGTTCATCTTTAAAGGTTCTCTCAGTATCTTGGAAACATTTTTCTATGTCTGACGAAAATTTTCTCAGCATCTCTTCGAGGGTTGGCTTCTTTTCTTGCGGATATGGCTAATTTTGGAAATTTGAAGGAGGTTGTTGCCTTTGATTTCCTTGATTTCCTTGGCCTCCCCATGAAAAATTTGGGTGGTTCATCCAACCTGGATTGTAAGTGTTACTATAAGCATTGTTATTGGATCTGAAATTGTTACATATATAATTTGTCTATTTGGTTTCTGCATCCGGTTGGTAGGGTGGGTACTCAGGATTCGCCACAATTCCACTTATGTTGCATTGCATGACTGACTGTACCTGCGAAGAGCATAAATTGTCAACCTTTTTATTCATCATCTGTACCTGATTTGATAGCATGGTCACTGCATCAATATTGTAGACTCCGGCTGATTTTGTCAGTTTTTTCCTTGTAACTTGCCACTGATAATTATTCAACAATATCTATTCAATGAATTCATAGGCTGCTTTAGGGGTTTTATTATTCAAGGTTCCACCGGCGGCTGAATCAATTAATTATCTCGTCGAGGGATTTACATCATTGTAGAAGGTTTGGACTTGAAGCCATAATGGTAATTCGTGGTGTGGACGTCTCCTCAAGAGATCTTTGCATCTCCCCCATGCATCGTATAATGTCTCTAAATCCATCTGCACAAGAGAAGAAATATCATTCTATAATTTAGCCATTTTGGCCGGTGGAAAATATTTTAATAAAAATTTTTCAGTCATTTGTTCCCATGTAGTGATTGACCATCGTGGTAACGAGTTCAACCACTGCTTGGATTTATTCCTTAATGAAAAGGGAAATAACGAAGACGAATGCAATCATCAAAAATGCCATTTATTTTAAAAGTATCACAAAACTCTAAAAAATTTGCTATATGAGTGTTCGGGTCTTCGTCCTACAAACCATCAAATTGAACAAATTGTTGAATCATTTGTATTGTCTTAGGCTTTAATTCAAAATTATTAGCAGCTATAGCAGGCCTAACAATACTAGTTTATGCTCCTGTCAAATTAGGTTTAGCATAATCATACATAGTGCACGGAAAATCCGCCACATCTCACGGTGGATTATTCTCGTCCATCCCTTCAGTAGGATTGGATCTGTCCTCTCGCTCTTCTTCTGTGTAATTGATCGTGTCAAACAGTCAAGTTTTAATATTTATAAAAAGAATACTCGAACCTGTAGACTAACTATGACAACGATAGAGGCAAGTGCACCTATCGGACAATAGTATAGTTTAGGCAAGAATATCTTATCGAACCCAAGAGAACCTAAAAGTACAATGTTCACTTTCTTTCTATTATTTAGCCTGAAATATGGAGTGATTGGTTGATTTATCTAAAACTAAATGAATTACTTAAACTAAATGCAAAGACAAAAGAATGAATTGGAGAAAGACTTTAGGAAAACTTAGTTGATGAAGACGATACCCTCAGGAAGAATCCACTTATGACTTCACTTATTATTTATCCCCAAATCATATGATTTCTTTACTTAGCTTGATCCATGAGACTCCCTAACCTATATTAAACCGTCTTTTTGAGGCGAATAACATCTAATCTTAGGTTAATTAGTGGAACTCTCGTTCTCTTACAAAACCCCTAAGGAAGCAGTAAATCGATCAATGTATTCCCATATTAGGTTTCACCCTAATCCGGCAAAATCTCGTAACCCTATCTCTAGGCGCCCGATCATCTCCGCTTAATTACGCTAGATCTACTCTTAGGTAGGGTCTATTCCTCCTCCACCTAAGCACATCAAATTAAATTAAGCAACATAATTAAGAACAAACTAAGTACTTATCATATAATTTAGAAATCAAATAACAAAATCCATCATAGGTTTCATCCCCTTCAGGTATCTGAAGGATTTAATTCATAACTAAATAAGAAAACATCTCAAGAGAAAAGATAAAACAAAACATAAGAAATTCCTAAAACTCCCTGAAGGAATTGAAGGAGAGATTGATCGTGTCAAACAGTCGAGTTTTAATATTTATAAAAGAATGATCGAACCTGTAGACTAACTATGACAACGATAGAGGCAAGTGCACCTATCGAACAGTAGTATAGTTTAGGCAAGAATATCTTATCAAACCCAAAGGAACCTAAAAGTACTACTACTCACTTTCTTTCTATTATTTAGCTTAAAATATAGAGTGATTGGTTTATAAAAATAATGAAAAACTAAACTAGATGCAAAGACAAAAGAATGAATGGAAGAAAGACTTTAGGAAAACTCAGTTGATGAAGACGATACCCTCAAGAAGAATCCACCTATGACTTCACTTATTATTTATTCCCCAAACCATATGATTTCTTTACTTAGCTTGATCCGTGAGACTCCCTAACCTATATTAAACCCTCTCCCGAGGCGAGTAACGTCTAACCATAGGTTAATTAGTGGAACTCTCGTTCTCTTATAATAACCCCATAAGGAAGTAGTAAATCGATCAATGGATTCCCATATTAGGTTTCACCCTAATTTGGCAAAATCTCGTAACCCTATCTCTAAGCGCCCGATCAACTCCGCTCAATTATGCTAGATCTACTCTTAGGCAGGGTTTATTCCTCCTTCACCTAAGCACATCAGATTAAATTAAGCAACATAATTGAGAACAAACTAAGTACTTATCATATAATTTAGAAATCAAATAACAAAATCCATCATAGGTTTCATCCCCTTCAGGTATCTGAGGGGTTTAGTTCATAACTAAATAAGAAAAGATCTCAAGAGAAAAGATAAAGCAAAACATAAGAAATCCTTAAAACCCTCTGAAGGAATTGAAGGAGAGATCCTCCATCTTGAATGGAGTTTTGGCTTCTTGAGATGGATTAACTGGCTATCTTCAAGTGACTCCCTAAAAGATGAAAGCTTCGACAAAAGCCCTCGCAAAAGCTTGCCCGTTTCGATGTCTGCCTTGGGTTGTTTATATAGGCTTTTGAGATGCTTTACTTGGCTTCTAAGTACCTCTTTCAAGTAGAATTACTATTAGGGTGTTGAAGTAGACTTAGGAGTATGTTTCTTTGGCTTCAAGCATCCAATTTTGAGTGAAATTGCTCATTCCTGTGGAAGGGGCATGCCCATGGCACACGCTCGTGTAAATCGTGGTTAGGCCGTGCCTTGATTCTGTCGTTTTAGGCACGGTCGTGTAAGTCAAGATTCAGACCATGCTTCAGGTCTGTTGATTGGGACATGGCCATATAGATCACCAGACATGTCCGTGTGATAAATGGATGATGCACGGCCATGTGTGACGGAGTTAAGGCTGTGCTCTAGGCAATCGGTGAGGCACGGTCGTGTGGGATTTGGGGCCAAGCCGTGTCGAATTCTTGGGTTGGCCCAATTTAGTCTGTTTTAAGCCCGTTTTACGTTCTTTTTATCCTTAGGTGCTTTCCTGAGTATAAGACATGAAAACAAAGCATTAATAGCACCTTTTTTACATAAATCAAGGATAATTCATCCAAAAGCATACTAAATATGGGACTAAAATATGTTACTTTTACGGTTTATCAAATACCCCCACACTTAAGCTTTTGCTTGTCCTCAAGCAAAATTCTCAACTTACAATTAAAACGAACTTTCCATAATTCATAATTCCTATCGACAATGTCTCATCATAATTCATAGATAATTTATACATGGATAATTCAACTCAAAGAACCTTAAAGATTCAATTACGATAAGTCATACCTTTGTAGTACGAAAACATAGGTGTCTCCCCTTATCTAAATAATTACCCTTGATTCAAAACTGACAAGGACTGACATCCTTACTAAAGATTCACTCAAATCACTCAAAGTGTTTAAGGTTCAAGAATAAGCACTCTAAGTCGAACCTGAAAAGTTAATCCCATAGGCTTGCCTGAAAATCAAATCTCCACCACTGTATATGAGATGATACACAGATCAAAAGGTCTTTATCAGGGTTGTAATGGGGCTAGGGCTAAAAGGTGTGGATAAAGGCTGAATTAGAGGGCTAGAATCGAGACTGACTTGACAAATTACCTAACTAGAAACACTGAACTAAATATGAATATTTACATCGAACGAAAACTAATAATACCACTAATGATAATTACTTTATAATGAAGAGTATTTTCATCACTTAAAATTTTATAATACTTTAATACGAGCTTTTTCTATCAATAATTGGAGTTTAAATGCTCTAAGATCTTTTATATACTACTAATATTGAATAAACTTGGATTTTTTTAAAAAACAAACTAAGAAAAACTTAATAGAAGGAACTTCGATAATTGAAATAACCTAATTCGGCAACTGATCAAATCAATTCTCGATAGAGGGGTAGTCAAAGGAATGTTGATAACAAATACAAAGGGATTTTGGGTTAATATTAGTGGGTGAGTCAATAAGAAGGTTGTTAGGATTCAACGGGGTTCACTAAGGGTTATTTATGTAGGTAGGCTTTTTAGTGGAATGAACGGGTTAAAACCTATGTGCCTTTATCATCTCAGTATATCAAATCGTTAGTGTGGTCTCGACATGCATAAACGAGGCAAGTTCTAGAATAACAATTCAAAGTTGACACACTCATAATCAATAAAGTGAGCATGAAAAAGAATATATGCTCTATAAGGCTCAAAATATCACATAAATTATGGGTGTTTTTGACATCAATCCTTATAAATTTTGAACTTCAGGGTGATACCCAAATTCGGTTCAACGACCTATCAATTTAATTTTTAGAAAGTAGACTTATCATGCTCGATTCTCTAGTATCCTTCAACTTTAATCATCAATGCACAATTAACTATGACTTTCTCTAAAACATATCAATAATAATCATAAATCATTGGAAATTGCATCCTAATTAGTAATATGAGAAAAAAAAACTTTTGAACAAGACTAAATTCAAGGTTTGAAAAATTAGGCATTAAATTGAGAATTATGCAAAAAGTTAGGCACTTTTACACCCCCACTCTTAAGATGTACATTGCCCTCAATGTACAAAGATAGATAATGATAATTATGGGATAAATCAAAAGAGAAGGGGTAGAGTGACACTTCCTAAATTTTTGGATGATTCCTGTCAGCTTTGGTGGCAGTGATGGTGTTTTCTATGGGCCTGGTGGTGTGGCTACCGAAAAGTAATTTGCTAGATGAAGAAATTGGGTAGCCTGCGAAGATATAGCCAAGAGATCTAGAGAAATAGTATTAATATACTAATAATATAATTAAAGATTAAGAAAATAAAGAGAAGGATACTAAGAAGAAAACTATAATTTAAAGAAAAGACTAATGGACTAAGGAGTCCTTATTAGCAGATGGTTCGTGAGGTGTGTATGGTTTCTAAGGCTGCGGAGTGTTGGTGATGGTGGAAGTGGCGTGATTCCCTAGTAGCCTTTAGAACCTAAAACCAAGAAACTAATATGAAATAAATTAAATTAAGTAGAAAAGAAGTATAGATAAGGAAAATAAAGGAGAGGAGAAAAGAAAAATAGAGCCGAAAAGGTTTCGGAGACCCTTGGCGTGTCAATTAGATGAAGCTACCGGCATGAACTCATGTTGAGGTCTCCTTTGAGGAGGCGATGCTTACCTTCTTACGTTTCTTCGGCATAGTGTTTAGGTTGCTCAAGTGTCTTGGACCTTTTCTATGAACAGAGGAAAAATTTGAAAGAAAGAGAAGGAAGAAAGAAGATGGGAAAAAGGGGAAGGGCTTTGGGGATTTAAATAAGATTTCAAATCTGGCATGTTCCAGCGCTCGTGTACCAAGGGTGTGTCGATTCACACGGCCGTGTTGTGGAGGGTGTTGTTCTTCCACGCCGTTTGTCGGTTGCACGCCCTTTCCTAAAAGGCCAGTATGTGAGCACGGATGGAATGCACGGGCATGGTCTGCCCATGCTCATTAAGTCAGTATCTTAGGACGGTCGTGAGGCACAACCGTGCTATTTTGTTGGTGCCCGTTGTAACACGCCAAACCCAGTCAACTCACATGATCGAATTCAGTATGTTATGGAGTGAAAATATTTTGAAGAAAGCAAGTTGCTGGTTTACTTTCTGTGAAGAAGGGTTATCGAAAACATTTTGTAATTTGAGTGTAGAAGAAAAACTCCTTTGAGAAGATCATTTGTCGTTCCTAGTTTTGAAAGCCGTTTGATTTTATGAAAACCCGAGTGTGTTTAGCATAATAAGGTTGAAAACCATTTTGTATCTGAACATTAAGAAAAAAAACTTAGTTCGGAGAAAGTCTGAGTTAGTTTGCCGACTTCATTTATTTAGTATTACCCGATGGTAAAGTTTGAAAAACCCGATAAGTTGTACAATTTTTTTTTGAAAACATTGATTTTGCAGGTTATAATAACATGCTATGTTAATTAACTTAAGCACAGTACTATAAAACTTAAAGTAAATAATCAAAAACCCGAAATAATAAAATTTAGCAGCCTTATTACAAATCCAAAACCAAATTTAAAAGTAAATTGACCCAAAGTAGTAATTAAAATAAAACCCGAAAAACCTAGTGCATGGCCACCTCGAGTCCACCCCGGCTCCACATCCGCAATCTAAGCCTCATCTGCAAAATGTAAGGGAAGGGGTGAGTCACCGAGACTCAGTGTATAAATCCCCATCCTGATAATAATAAGGCACTTACACATTTCATATGTCAATATGCAAATCATGCAAACCCAACCTAACCAACCAAACTCCTATGTCTACCCCGTCTGGTCAAAACCACTGGTGGTCAAAACCACTGGTGACCGTAGTCACAAATCATATAAGTGTGGTCAAAACCACTGGTGACCGTAATCACAATTCATATGGTGGGGCCAACCCACCGTGTGGTCAAAACCACTGATGACAATCCCATAATCAACATGTGGGGCCAACCCACTGTGGTACCAAACCACTGGGACGAGTCACAATAATCCATGTGTGGTCAAAACCACTGGTGACCGTAGTCACAAATAATATCAGTGTGGTCAAAACCACTGGTGGTCAAAACCACTGATACTAGTCACAAATAATAAGGAAAGCGGGGCCAACCCACTATGTGGTCAAAACCACTAGTGACAGTCTAAATCATCCTTCCACCTCCTCTCAACATACCCATCCTCATGAACACATTTTCTGTGGTATATTAACATGTTTGTAATGCAAAAATCACATAGCATAGCCTAAAACAATATAACAGCATATGTCGATAGCCAATCCACAGGGGACTTACCCAGAGTCCACGCTCATACCCATAAGGGTAACACACCATTGTCAATAGCTATTTCGGCTTTTAACAGTAAACATAACTAGCAAATTAACTAATGAAGTGTGTAAGAGTTACACACCTGATTACTCATAAAATAACGCTCTCTACGTCGGTATTGTCATTATTCAGCACCACCACTATTTGACTACTACGCTGCTCAGGTTTTCGCCCACACCCCGGTGGCCAATCACGAACCGCAGACATGACCCTCTTCTTGAATTTGGGGGCTGGGGTCCCAGGTCTGACCCCACCTACTGTTTGGTTAGCCTTAGGGTCCATAAAACCTTTGGTCACTAAATCAGGTTAACACAGAGAATAACTATGAATCAAGAATTAACCCGAAAGAGTAGATCCCTTACCTAGATTAACAAATCCCAAAGATTGAGATTTAAACCACGAACCGAGCACACCCCGAGAATCCAATCGCTTGCCTTCACCCTTCCTATATTCGGCCAACACCATAATATTAAACAAATAGCCATTCGGCTTAACCAAGAAAATCTCGAAGGATATAACGCAATAAGATTCCCCCCTTTACCTTGGTACCCTTCAATCACCAAGCAAAACCCGAAGCAGCGTGATGATAAGCCTCTCTCTACAATCGGCCAAGATCTAAACCACATAAATGAATAGCCTTTGGCTTTACATATAATAAATGAGTTGAATCGATAGAACCCTTACCACAGTCTCTAATGCAATCGATTGGAAAGGAATAGATGACCACGATCCGTTGCTACAAAACCCAAAGAATGATATAAGACTAAGGGTAGTCGACTAAATCACCATCCATCCACCTGTCTACTCCCGGCTTTTACTTCCCTTAAGAAACTACAAAAAGAAGAGAGCAAAGATAGAAAGAGATTCGGCCTTATGACAAAAGAAGTAGAAGGGAAAAAAGAGAGGATGAATCGAGAACTTACCAAGAGTTGAGATTCGACAATGAGCAAAGGAAGTATGTTCACCGAATTTTAATGATTGGAAGAGGACTTAAACCAAGGTAGTGAGACTCAAGGAATTTTCAACTAATCAGAGTGTTTTGAGATCAAGATGAAAATGGAGAAAAAAGAAACAAGATGGGTGATGATTCGGCTTTAGCAAACAAGAGAAGAAGACTTGTGTAATTTCAGCACAAGAGAGGGATTGAGAGAAGAAAAGTAGTCGATTGAGAGGGAGGAGTGTTGATTCGATTTTAAAACCAATAAAATGAAGATAAGGAGTGGAAGTAATTCGATTTCTGGCTTTTGGGAAAGAGGAGAAACAATGAAGATGATGAGTAAAGGATATGGTAATTTCGGCCAAGCATCAAAAGAAGTAAAGGGGAAAGAAGAAGGAAAAAGAAAATGCTTAGAAGAGGTTTCGGTTTCGACACAAAGACAAAAGGAAAACAATTAAGAGAATTCGACTATCGCTTCTTTGAGGGAAAGAAAATGGACAAAAATGAGTTCTAAACACTCCCCTCACTAACCAAATACACACACACATTAAGCACATTCGGCCACCCCACTCACACAAAAACCGAAACTCTAACACCCCTTAGCCACTACTAAATTCGGCTAAGCCACCTTCCTTGTCAATCCCCCCTTTTGTAGGTGGGTTAGCCATCTGTTGACTTGTTCAACAACTACCCACAAGAGTTCCACCTGAGCACAACTCCTCTCGGTTTGATGTCAAAAAGAAATACCCAAAGAGGGATTCCTGTAGCTTGAACCAAGACTCCTTCCCCCTGCTTGAGGCGTCACCTCCCTGAGCTCTAAGTGGCGCCTTCTTGCCACTTCACCAAGGCACTTCTTGTGCCAAAACTTGCTACACAATACTCTTAACACCTAGCTCCTTCAGCTCCCCTTATCAAGTGCCCAAGAATAAAAATTTTTGCTATGGCTCAGGCCTACCCTTGGCTCATATTCAGACCCTAAGACACCCTAACTAGCATCACAATCAAACCATTCACATGCAAACAATTAAAATGCAAGAGCCCTTATTTAGGGATGTTACAGTTCTACCCCATTAAAAATAATTTCGGCCTCGAAATTACCTGGTCAAAAGAGTTGAGGGTATTGTTGCCGTATCACATCCTCTGATTCCCACGTGGCCTCTTTCGTACCATGGTTCTGCCATAATACCTTTACCAGTGGGACCGACTTCTTAAGCAAAACCTTAACATCCCGATCTAGAATCTGCATTGGTTCCTCTTCCATGGTCAAATCTGGGCTCACCTCGATCTCTTCCACTGACACAATATGCGACGGATCTGATCGATAGTGCCTAAGCATGGAGACATGGAATACATCATGAATCTGACTTAACTTCGATGGCAACTCGAGTTGGTAAGCTACCGGTCCCACTCGTTTCAGCACCGTATACGGCCCAATAAACATAGGGCTTAGCTTGCCCTTCCGACCAAATCTCAGCACTTTCTTCCACGGCGATACCTTCAAAAAGACCTTGTCACCCACTACATACTCTATATCCCTACGTTTGAGATCGGCATAAGACTTCTGTCTGTCCGAAGCCTCCTTTAGACGAGTCTGAATCACCTTAACCTTATCCTCTGCTTCAGCAACCAACTCCGAACCCAACATTTGACGTTCACCCCTTATGTCCAACATGTAGGGGTACGACACTTCCATCCATATAATGCTTCATATGGTGCCATCTGGATACTTGCCTGGTAACTGTTGTTGTACGCAAATTCTACCAACGGTAGATATTCCTCCCAACTACCTCTGAAATCCAAAACACAACCCCTCAGCATATCTTCTAAGATTTGAATTACCCTTTCTGACTGTCCGTCTGATTGCGGATGAAAAGCTGTGCTAAAATCCAACCTCGTACCCAATGCCTGATGCAAAGCTTTCCAGAACCTTGACGTGAATCTGGGATCCCTACCTGAAATAATCGACACGGTACCCCATGTAACCGTACTATCTCCGCTACATACAACTTAGCCAACCTTTGGAGTGAATAATCAATCCGAACTGGTATGAAATGAGCTGATTTTGTCAGACGATCTACAATTACCCATATAGAATCTTTCTTGCTAGGCGTAAGGGGTAGCCCAGTGACAAAGTCCATTGTAATCCTTTCCCACTTCTACTGCAGAATCTTTATCGGTTGCAATAGACCTGACGGTAACTGATGCTCAGCTTTGACTTGTTGGCATGTCAGACACTTACTTACAAATTCCGTTACTTCTCTCTTCAAACCCGGCCACCAAAACTATTCCCGCAAATCCTGATACATCTTGCTGCCTCCAGGATACATAGCGTATGGGCTGCTATGAGCTTCCTGAAGAATTCGCTGTCTCAACTCAACATCTTTCGGCATACACACTTTCCCTTGAAAACACAGTACACCCTCACTGCTCAAGCTATAACCCTCCAAACCACCATTTTGCACTTGCAACCTCTAAGCACTCAAAACCTCATCCACTAGCTGTCTCTCCTTAACCTGATCCACCCATGTTGGCTTTACTTGCAATTCTGCCAATAGACTCCCGTCGTCATACAGATTGAGATGAGAAAACATTGCTCTCAGATCCGTTACCACCTTACGGCTCAACACATCAGCCACTACATTAGCCTTACCCGGATGGTATTCAATTGAGCAGTCGTAGTCCTTTAACAACTCGATCCACCTACGTTGCCTCAAATTCAATTCTTTCTGTGTTAACAGATACTTCAAACTCTTGTGATCCGTGTAGACTATCGACTTCTCCCCATACAAGTAATGCCTCCAAATCTTCAGGGCGAAAACCACTGCAGCCAATTCTACAACATGCGTCGGGTAGTTACCTTCATGAGGTCTCAACTGTCGAGACGCATACGCCACCACTTTCCCCTCTTGCATCAGCACACACCCCAAACCAATATGTGATGCATCATAATAAACCATGAATTCCTTCCCAGCTTCAGGCTGAATCAAAACCAGAGCTTCTGTCAGAATCTTCTTTAACTTTTCAACACTTTTCTGCTGCTTACCAGACCACACAAATGAAACCCCTTTCCGCAACAACTTAGTTAACGGTGCTGCAATCAAATAAAACCCTTCCACAAATCTTCTGTAATATCCAGCCAAACCCAAAAAACTCTGAATCTCTGCTACTGACTTAGGTGGTTTCCAACCCAAAACTGCCTCAATCTTCCGAGGATCCACTCTAATTCCCTCAGTTGACACCACATGACCCAAGAAAGTTACCTCATTCAACCAAAACTCGCACTTACTAAACTTGGTGAACAGCTGCTTCTCCCTCAAAATCTGTAGAACCACCCGTAGATGCACAACATGTTCCACCTTAAATTTCGAGTATACCAAAATATCGTCTATAAACACCACGATGAACCAGTCCAAGTGCGGCTGAAACACCCGATTCATCATGTCCATGAATGCTGCCGGTGCATTAGTCAACCCAAATGGCATTACCAAAAACTCGTAGTGCCTATGACGAGTACGAAACACCGTCTTATGGATATCAGCCTCCTTCACTTTGAGTTGATGATACCTCGACCTAAGATCTATCTTAGAGAAAACTGATGCACCCTTAAGCTGATCAAACAAGTCGTCTATCCTGGGCAACGGATACTTGTTCTTGATCACCAACTTATTCAGCTGGTGGTAGTCTATACACATCCGCATTGTACTGTCTTTTTTCTTAACAAAGAGCACAGGCGCTCCCCAAGGTGATACACTCGTCCAGATGAAACCTCGGTCCAATAATTTCTGAATCTGTGTATTTAGTTCCACCAATTCCTTCGGTGCCATCCTATATGGGGAAATAGACACTAGCGCAGTTCTGGGTAACAAGTCTATACCGAACTCAACTTCACGGTCTAGAGGCAGGCCCAGAAGTTCCTCTGAGAATACATCGACAAATTCTTTCACCATTCGGACATTCCCCACAACTGATTCCTTGGCCTCTAAGGCACAAACATGCACCATAAACGCCTCACAACCCTTCCTCACCATTTTCTCGGCCTTCAGAGCAGACATAACATTAGATAGATAATCTCTTCTATTACCTATCATTACCACCTCTTCACCTCAAGCATCCTTAAAACCATGCGCTTAGTGCGCAATCAAACCGGCACGGTACTTCACTAGCCAATCCATCCCGAGAATCAGATCGAACTCCGCGAACGGCAGTTCCATCAAATCAGCCAAAAACACTACTGTTTAAAGTTCTAGGGGTACATCTCTATATAGTTTATTTACTTCTAAAGAGTGACCTAGAGGGCTTATTACTGTCATCTCTCTAGAAGTAATCTCAAAGTTTAAGTTCATAGTTTCGACTACACTACTGGCAACATACAAGTGCGTCGAACCAACATCTATCAAAGCACTATAAGGCAGTCCAATGATTAAAAATGTACCGGTTATGACGTCAAGTGTGTCTTTCTCTTCTCGACGCCTCACTGCATAGACCAACCCAGGCTATCTCACCTCTGTGCTCCCAGCACCTTTACCCGGTGCTTTGCGACCACGACCCGAACCGTTACCTCCTATGGCTGAACCGTGACCCCTCTGTGGTTGCTGACCATCCCTCCCGCGTATGCGACCACGATTCCCGGTGAAGCCTAGGCCGACCTCTGCCGACAATCCCTCACTCGGTGTTCCATTGACCCACACTCAAAACACCCTCTATTTTAAGTCCAACATTCGCCCGTGTGAGACTTCCCGCACCATGCACACTATGGCAGCCACCGAGTAGTAGCGCAGCCGAGCCCGCATGACTTAATTTGGCCTACCATATCTAGCCCTTTTCTGCTGATTCTCAGCAGACCCGGATGACCTGAAATTCCTCTTATTCCAACCCTTATCTTGGTTCCGTCTCACTGACAGTTTCACTTCCTCACCAACTTTGGGCTTCTCTACTAAGGCTGTAAATTCTCTTTCCTACTGTGGAGCAATCAACATCCGCAACTCATCTCTCAGCCCATCCTCAAATCTGACACAACTCTCATGTTCCGTGCCTACAATACCCAGTGCATATCGACTTAACCAAAGAAATTCTACCTCATACTCCGATACTAACTTATTTCCCTGAACCAAATTCAGGAACGCCTTATGCTATGCATCGATGTAACTAGCCCCAACGTATTTCCTCTGATAGGCTGCGCTAAAGAAATCCCAAGTGATGTCATTGGCCATTGCTCCATCCCTAACCGTGAGCCACCACTGATATGACTCATCTCGGAGAAGAGATACTATTCCCTTCAGCTTCTCCTCAGCCGTAAAATCTAGGTCGTCCATGATACATTCTATCGCCTCCAGCCAATATTCTGCCGTACTAAGAGCCACACCAGATACACCTCTAAATACCTCCGTGCCATTAGCCCAGAGTCGTTCAGACATAAATTTTTGAGCTCCTATTCTGATGCCTACACCCGCGACTCTTTCTAGAACCCGCAGTATCGCCTGTGACACTGGGTCATCACCAGCCGTCTGATTCTAAAATTTTGTGCCCACAACTGGCGGCGGTGGTACCTCATTCTCTGACCCATGTCCAGACCCTACCAGTTCTGACGCTGTCATCCTACCCCTACCTCGTCCACGTATATTATGCCCATGTCCTCGTGCACTCATGACTGCCGATACGAATTAATTTGATTTAATAGTTTTATGCATTAGACTTATTCCACTATTACTAAAGCACAGTCTTATGAATAATTTAATACGAAGATTATTTTCGTAAGTTCACACAATCCTATGGTTTAAGTCTCTAAAGTAATTCCCTATTACTACTAGTCATAACATCATCATTACAACTATATTAACACAAATAGGGGTACTTACCTGGGCGAATCGGTGCCATGCCTTTCCAACCGTACTCTTCCTACAAAAACCTTTCATAACCTAATTTTAAACATTTTTGGGCCTCAAGCCCACAACCGAGCTTTTGAACCATGCTCTAATACCAAAATTATAACACCCCAAACCGGTCAACAATCGTGACCGAATTCAGTATGTTACGGAGTGAAAATATTTTGAAGAAAGCAAGATGCTGGTTTACTTTCTGTGAAGAAGGGTTATCGAAAACATTTTGCAATTTGGGTGTGGAAGAAAAACTCCTTTGAGAAGATCATTTGTCGTTCCTAGTTTGGAAAGCCATTTGAATTTATGAAAACCCAAGTGAGTTTAGCATAATAAGGTTGAAAACCATTTTGTATCTGAACATTAAGAAAAAAAACTTAGTTCGGAGAAAGTCTGAGTTAGTTTGCCGACTTCATTTATTTAGTATTACCCGATGGTAAAGTTTGAAAAACCCGATAAGTTGTACAATTCTTTTTTGAAAACGTTGATTTTGCAGGTTATTAGAACATGCTATGTTAATTAACTTAAGCACAGTACTATAAAACTTAAAGCAAATAATCAAAAACCCAAAATAATAAAATTTAGCGGCCTTATTACAAATCCAAAACCAAATTTAAAAGTAAACAACCCAAAGTAGTAATTAAAATAAAAGCCGAAAAACCTAGTGCATGGCCACATTGAGTCCACCCCGGCTCCACATCCGCTATCTAAGCCTCATCTGTAAAATGTAAGGGAAGGGGTGAGTCACCGAGACTCAATGTATAAATCCCCATCCCGATAATAATTAGGCACTTACACATTTCATATGTCAATATGCAAATCATGCAAACCCAACCTAACCAACCAAACTCCTGTGTCTACCCTGTGTGGTCAAAACCGCTGGTGGTCAAAACCACTGGTGACCGTAGTCACAAATCATATAAGTATGGTCAAAACCACTGGTGACCGTAGTCATAATTCATATGGTGGGGCCAACCCACCGTGTGGTCAAAACCACTGATGATAATCCCGTAATCAACATGTGGGGCCAATCCACTGTGGTACCAAACCACTAGGACGAGTCACAATAATCCATGTGTGGTCAAAACCAATGGTGACCATAGTCACAAATAATATCCGTGTGGTCAAAACCACTGAACTAGTCACAAATAATAAGGAAAGCGGGGCCAACCCACTGTGTGGTCAAAACCACTGGTGACAGTTTAAATCATCCTTCCCCCTCCTCTCAACATACCCATCCTCATGAACACATTTTCCGTGGTATATTAACATGTTTGTAATGCAAATATCACATAGCATAGCATAAAACAATATAACAACATATGTCGATAGCCAATGCACAGGGGATTTACCCGGAGTCGACGCTCATACCCACAAGGGTAACACACCGTTGTCAATAGCTATTTCAGCTTTTAACAGTAAACATAACTAGCAAACTAATGAAGTGTGTAAGAGTTACACATTGATTATTCATAAAACGACGTTCTCTACGTCGGTACTGTCATTATTTGACACCACCACTATTTGACTACTGCATTGCTCAGGTGTTCGCCTACACCCCGGTGGCCAATCACGAGCGTGAACCGGCCTTCTTCTTGAATTTAGAAATTTGGGGTCTCGGTCCGACCCTCCTACTGTTTGGTTTGCCTTAGGGTCTATAAAACCTTTGGTCACTAAATCAGGTTAACACAGAGAATAACTATGAATCAAGAATTAACCCGAAAGAGTAGATCCCTTACCTAGATTAACAAATCCCAAAGATTAAGATTTAAACCACGAATCGAGCACACCCTGGGAATCCAATCGCTTGCCTTCACCCTTCCTATATTCAGCCAACACCATAACATTAAACAAATAGCCATTCGGCTTAACCAAGAAAATCTCGAAGGATATAATGCAATAAGATATCCCCCTTTACCTGGTACCCTTCAATCACCAAGCAAAACTCGTAGCAGTGTGATGATAAGCCTCCCCCTACAATCGGCTAAGATCTAAACCACATAAACGAATAGCCTTCGACTTTACATATAATAAAAGAGTTGAATCAACAGAACCCTTACCACAGTCTCTAATGCAACTGATTGGAAAGAAATAAATGACCACGATCCGCTGCTACAAAACCCGAAGAATGATATAAGACTAAGGGTAGTCAACTAAATCACCATCCATCCACCTGTCTACTCCAGGCTTTTACTTCTCTTAAGAAACTACAAAAAGAAGAGAGCAAAGATAGAAAGATATTCGGCCTTATGACAAAAGAAGTAGAAGGGAAAAAAGAGAGGATGAATGGAGAACTTACCAAGAGTTGAGATTCGGCAATGAGCAAAGGAAGTATGTTCACCGACTTTTAATGATTGGAAGAAGACTTAAACCAAGGTAGTGAGACTCAAGGAATTTTTGGCTAATCAAAGTGTTTTGAGATCAAGAAGAAAATGGAGAAAAAAGAAACAAGATGGGTGATGATTCGGCTTTAGCAAACAAGAGAAGAAGACTTGTGTAATTTCGGCACAAGAGAGGGATTGAGAGAAGAAAAGTAGTCGATTAAGAGGGAGGAGTGTTGATTCGGTTTTGAAACCAATAAAATGAAGATAAGGAGTGGAAGTGATTTGGTTTCTGGCTTTTGAGAAAGAGGAGAAACAATGAAGATGATGAGTAAAGGATATGGTAATTTCGGCCAAGCACCAAAAGAAGTAAAGGGAAAGAAGACGAAAAAAGAAAATACTTAGAAGAGGTTTCGGTTTCGACACAAAGACAAAAGGAAAACAATTAAGAGAATTCGATTATCGCTTCTTTGAGGGAAAGAAAATGGACAAAAATAAGTTCTAAACACTCACCTCACCAACCAAATACACACACACTAAGCACATTCTGCCACCCCACTCACACTAACACCCCTTAGCCACTACCAAATTTGGCTAAACCACCTTCCTTGTCAATCCTCGCTTTCTCTCATTGAATTCCTCTTAACCCACCATTCAAACAAGTTTGAATTCTTCAAATTCCAAAAATTCCTCTTCTCCACCCATTTTGAATCTGTTGACTTGTTCAACAACTACCCACAAGAGTTCCACCTGAGCATAACTCCTCTCAGTTCTGATGTCAAAAAGAAATACCCAAAGAGGGATTCCTACAGCTCGAACCAAGGCTCCTTCCCCCTGCTTGTGGCGTCACCTCCCTGAGCTCTAAGTGGCACCTTCTTGCCACTTCACCAAGGCCCTTCTTGTGCCAAAACTTGCTACACAATACTCTTAACACCTAGCTCATTTAGCTCCCCTTATCAAGTGCCCAAGAATAAAAATTTTTGCTATGGCTCAGGCCTACCCTTGGCTCATATTCAGACCCTAAGACACCCTAACTAGCATTACAATCAAACCATTCACATGCAAACAATTAAAATGCAAGAGCCCCTATTTAGGGATGTTACACCCATGGTGTGGGTGGTTGGCTCCGTGTCGTTGGGGGTGGGTGGACTGACTTCCACGGCTCTGCTCTGTCAGTGTGGTGGTTCAGGTGGTCCACACGGCCACAAGCACAGGTCGTGTGTAAGGCCATGTGGCCTGGAAATTTGTATTTTTGTGTTAGTTTAAATATTGAGAGAAGAGAGAAGGAAAGAAAAGAAAATAAATTTAAAAGTAAATAGTTTTAGTGCTCGGGTTGCCTCTCGAGAAGCTCTCATTTATAGTCTTAAGCTAGACTGTCCTTGACTTTGAAAATTTTAGGGAGTCTTATAGGTTTGAATATTTTCCCTCTTGCTGACAGTTTTATTTTCGTGACAAAGTTTATGTCGAGAAGTGTTTACCTTGAAATTGCTAAATATTGGATTGCTTACCTCGACTATTTCGTGTGGGAAAATATCATGTACTTGAAGGAGTATTTCTTTCTTTTTCTTCAGGTCTGTTGAAGTGATGCAAGGATCAACCTTGTCTAACAGCACTTGGTCTCCTATTTTAAAGTGATTTGAAGTCCCTATGAGCTCTTCTGGTGGTTCCTTTGGTTTTACTTCGTGTGGATCAGGCTTTTCTTTGGTTGTATCTTCTGCTCTTCTAAATTGTCGATTTTACGATTTTGTTTTTGGTGTGATTCTTCTATGACGACTTAGGGGCTATGAGTTGGCTCAGGGTTGATGCATTGTGTTGTTTCCTGCAATGAATGTTGAACAATTTGATTATCTATTGAAACAACTTTCTTACCTTCATCTTTTGTTGTTTTGGTTGAGTTGACAGCTTGAAGATTGATTGATTCATCTCCTACACAAAGTATGAGTTCTCCTGTGGCAACATCAATTTTAGTCTTGGCAGTTGCAAGAAAAGGTCTTCCTAAAATTAAAGGGATTGAATTATCCTCATCCATGTCTAAAAAAACAAAATCTACTAGGAAAACAAATTTATCGATTTTTACTAAAACGTCATCAATAATGCCCCTAGGAATTCTAACAGTTTTATCAGCTAGTTGAATACTCATCCTAGTTTGTTTGGGATTCCCTAAACCTAGTCGTTTAAATAGTGCATAAGGCATGACATTTATACTTGCCCCTAAATTAGCTAATGCATTATCAATAATTAAACTACCAATTAAACATTGAATCCTAAAACTCCCTGGATCTTTTAGTTTCTGTGGTAGTCTGTTCTATAGAATTGCTAAGCATGTTGCGTTGAGTTCCACATGGTGCTCTTCATCTATTTTGCGTTTGTTTGTCAAGAGCTGTCTTAAAAATCTCCTTGAGTCGGGCATCTGAAAAAGAGCTTCAAGAAGAGGTAAGTTAATATGTAATTTCTTTAAAAGTTTTAGAAACTTACCGAATTGTTCCTCAGAATCATCTTTTTTCAATGCTTCGGGATAAGGTATGTGAGGTTGGTATTCTTTGATTACCAATTTTGGCCTCTCTTGTGATACCTCTATTTTACCTTTTTCTTCCTTAGTTTCTTGTACTGAGGTGGGCTCATCTACCTTTGTACCCTCTTGAGCTGTGATGGCTTGGATCTACTCTTTTAGGTTTATTTCTGTGTTGCTTGGTAGACGTCCTTGTTGATGTTCAAAAATCAGCTTTGTAAGATGTCCCACTGACCTAGTAAGTTCTCCAGCTTGATTCTCGATCCCTTTGATCGATTTTTGTTGTTCATCAAGTGTTGCTTCAGTCTTTTGGAGACAAGAATCTGTAGCTGCCATGAATTCTGTCAGCATCTCTTCAATGTTTGATTTCTTTTCCTGTGGATAGGGCTAATTTTGGTAATTTGCAGGAGGTTGCTGCCTTTGATTTCCTTGATTTCTTTGTCCTCCCCACGAAAAATTTGGATGGTTCCTTCAACCTACATTATAAGTGTTACTATAAGGATTATTAGATCGAAAATTGTTACCTATATAGCTTGTTTGCTCGTTTTCTACTCCTGGTTGGTAGGATGGGTACTTAGGATTCGCCACATTTCCACTCGTTTCGCATTGCATGACTGGGTGTACCTGCGAAGAACATAAGTTATCAAGCTTTTTATTCTTTAACTCCACCTGTGTTTACATCATTGTCACTGTGTAACACCCTAACCTGTATCCGTCGCCGGATTAAGGTCACGAGGCATTACTGTAACAATTATCAAAACATAGCATACCATGCAATTAATTTTTTTTTGATCAAATCATTATTTCTCATTACTAATATCAATGATACATTTGTTTCTTTATTTATAGACATGCATATTCACTATGGTAATATCATGAATGAAATACACCATTTACTCAACTATCACACAAGCACCAAATAAAATCTAATAATTACTTGCATATTGGTTTAAGTCAAATTTCAAAACATTCCATATATCAAACATTTGCACATATACACTATGAAATAATATACAATTTGAATATATAGATATATATAACTAAATATACATTATCAATTACATTATTTTAATCCAAAATACCATAATAATATAAATATGCAAGCATACAAAATTCACATATTGACCGAGCCTTCAATCTCACCTTTCAACTTAATATGTAACTAACCAACCAAGAAACATATATACTTGTCTCATTATAAAATAATAAATATCACATAACAAAGTTTACTTAAACATGACTTTCATTAATATTTTAACTACATTACACATATGACATTTTCTATATTGCCGAATCATACAATTTTAACCTATTTACCATTTGAAAAGCATGCTAGACAAGTAGTATATAAATTCCTATTGATTAATCTCATGAATACAAAACACAACCGCAACCACTATGCTTATCATATAGCTAATCAAGATCAAATTCTTGCAAAAACCGTACACATACACCTATACTATTTATTCATCTTCCATACATAACTTGCTATGACCGAATATATATATCCCTTGACATCCTTGCCTATGCCATCCTAAACAAGCAATTATATCAAATACATAATACTTAAAATTGTCTATGAGAAACATACCATAGCCGAATATTGAAACCAAATATATCAAAACATAGCCAAAAACAAATAAACCAAACATACACAAAATGATCAAGCCATTTTCGCATGGCTCCTATATATATATATATATATATAAAACATCATTTGAACATTTAGCTAGCCTATACATGCCTTTAAATCAAATCAACTAGTTGAAAAGTACCAAAGAGGAGATGATAGTGTGGTTGACTTCAACAATGATCCTTCGAGCCTGTAGCTTGACCACAATCTATAAAATGAACAGTGAAACACACAAGTAAGCTCACCAGCTTAGTAAGTCTTAAGCAAAAGATAATTCATTAATCAAACACTTTAACATTTAATCAATAAATGTAGGACATTGTATATGTATATTTCGATATGCAACTGATACAAAATCGAATACTAGTAATGTATTTACTCAATTACTTATACTTCACTACCATCAACCTGCAACTCATCAAAGCACAAAGTACATAATATTTCAACTCAAGTAACATTAATCACAACTTACCTTACTTCTGATATATTCAAATGGGACTTATGCTTAGCGGTTTTAACTCAATAGATTCATTATGTTACACCTCGATCAATTTATGGTTTCTTTATTTTAAAGTATCAGGTATTAAGCACGCTAGGCACGAAGCTTAGAATATATCATCGGCACTAAGCACGCTGGCACGAAGCCGAATATATCGCAACACTAAGCACGCTAGGTCTGAAGCTTTGAATATGTCACGGCACTAAGCCTACTAGGCACGAAGCTTTGAATATGTCGCGGCACTAAGCACGCTAGGCAATAAGCGAAATATATCACCCAAGACGAGGCACGCTAGGCAATAAGCCCAAAATATATCACTGGCACGAGGCCTGCTAGGTATAAAGCCCGAGTATCAATGTAGTCAATCATTCCACACACATTTCATAATTTTATCACATGTCCAATTCAACTAAGCTTATTCACATTACACAAATAGAATCATTACGTCATTGTAAAACCCACAATTCATATCTAGATACTCATTCATATCACATTATTAAATTATGCATTCAATCTAATTTACTTATATACATTCGGCTATGACATAAACATGTACTCAAATTTATCTAACATCATCATTTAATATGTTCATAAATAATTCTTTGATATATTTCAGCTTAAGGACTTACCTCGATATTCGACGGATAATTTATATCAACTATTCGATAATCTTCGACTTCCCCCGATCCAAATCTATTTTTCTTTGTTCTTGATCTAAACATATTAAAATTTAGCTCATTCAATCACATTTCATCCTAATTTAGTCCCAAAACACATAAAAAGGCAATTTACCATTTTACCCCTAATGTTTCACATTTTTACCATTTAGTCCTATTTGCATAAAACACAAAATACACAAAATTTCACTAAACTATACAAGGGCCGAATATTCATGGGGACCCAACAAGTCCATATCTTTCATTTATTTTGCATTTTAGCCCCTCACAAATTTATTTTTTCAATTTAGCCCTAAATATTCAAATTCACCAAAATTTCCAATACAAAATATATTAATCTTTAACATATCTTTAAAATAAAATCATCAACCATCAAAAATTACATAAACACATCAATGGCCGAATATCAAACATGCTTAGATTCAAAAATTCAACACAGGTAAGCTACCGTTTGAAGCAACGATCTCAAAAACGTCAAAATTATCAAAACCAACTAAAACTCACCTTGAATTTTAGCCTAGAAGTCGAAAATCAAAGAACCCAAAGCTTTATTTCTTCCTCCAATATTTACCAAGAAGAAGTGAAAAAGATGATGGCTTTGTTTTATGTTATTTTAACATATATTATGTTATTTAGCTAATTACTAATATAACCATTTAATACAAATAATGCTAACATATATAATAAGGGCAATGGTGACTTTAGCCACCCACTAACTTTAAAAATGGGCTAATTGCCTTTTTAATATCCCACTTTAAAAAGCCACCATCAAATAGGTAGTTTTCACTATAGTTTGCAACTTTTACTTTTACGCGATTAAGTCCTTTTTTTAAATTAAACACACAAACAATAAAATTTTCTCTGAGACTTTCACACACATTAATTCACATATAATAAACACAAAATATAATATTAAAATATTTCTCGAGACTTCGGATTCGTGGTCCCGAAACCATCGTTCTGATTAGGGTCAAATTCGGTCTATTACAACTCTCCCCCTTAAGGATTTTCGTCCCCGAAAATCTTACCGTTAAACAACGTCGGATATTGTTGCCTCATTGAGTCCTCAGGCTCCCACGTAGCCTCTTCAACTCCATGCCGATTCCATAGTACTTTAACTAATGAAATTCTTTTGTTTCTTAACTCTTTCATTTCCCGAGCTAAGATTCGGATCGGTTCTTCCTTATATGTCATATCGGGTTAGGTTTCAATCTCAGATGGAGCAATCACATGTGACGGATCAAATTTGTATCTACGGACATAGAAGCGTGAAATACATCGTGTATCTTTTCTAATTCGGAGGTAACTTCAACCTATAAGCAGCAGCCCAATCGTTCGATAATTTCATACGGTCAGATAAATCTCGGACTCGGTTTGCCTTTCCAGAGCCAAAGCGAAGTACTTTCTTCCACGGAGATACTTTCAAGAATACCGATCTCGACTTGAAATTCTATATCTTTACGTTTCAAATCAGCATAAGACTTTTGACGATCGATGCAACTTTCAAACTATCTTTGATTCTGACCACTTTCATTCGGTCTCTTTAATCAAATCAACCCTTTTATCTTATTCTCAATGAGCTCGGTCCAATTACAAAGGCGTCTGAAACTTGCGGCCATATAAAGCTTCATAGGGTGCCATTTTGATACTTGATTGAAAACTGTTATTATAGCAAATTCAATCAAAGGTAAGTACTTTTCCCACGTACCTTCAAATTCGAGAACGCAACATCTCAACATGTCCTCAAGTGTTTGAATGGTTCGCTCAGATTGACCGTCTGTCTGCGGGTGAAAGGCAGTGCTAAAATGAAGTTTAGTACCTAAAGCATCCTGTAACTTCTTCCACAATCGCGATGTGAATCTCCGGTCTCTGTCTAAGATAATAGAACTCGGCACACCATGTAATCTCACGATTTGAGATATATACAACTCAGCAAGTTTATCGAGTGAAAAGTCCATCTGAACCGGTACAAAATGAGTGATTTAGTCGATCTATCTACTATAACCCGATCGCATCTTTCTTGCTCGGTGTCATAGGTAAACCGGATACAAAATCCATAGTGATTTTATCCCATTTCCATTCGGTATCATGATCGGCTGAAGCAACCCAGAAGGGACTTAATGCTCGGCTTTTACTTGCTGACAAATTAAGCACTTTGACACAAATTCAGATATATCCCATTTCATGCCAGGCTACTAATAAAACTATTTCAAATCATTATACATTTTCGTGCTACCCGGATGTATCGATAATCAACTACTATGAGCCTCACTCAGAATCATCTAAATCAACTCCGAGGTCTTCGGAACACACATTCAGCTTTTAAAGTTCAAACAGTCATTTGCATATTTGAAACTCTGATTCCATATCTTCTTCACACTGAATTCGTCTAGCAATCAAATCTTTATCAACTTTTTGTGCATAAAAATTTGCTGAATAAACATCAGTCTTGCTTGTAACTCGGCTATGATCGAACCATCACCAGACATAACCATCTATGCGTTCATCGCACGAAAAACAAATAATGATTTTCGACTTAACGCATCTGCAATAACATTGGCTTTTCTCGGATGGTAGTCAATCACCAACTCATAGTCTTTCAACAATTCTAACCATCTGCGTTGTCTCAAGTTCAGATCTTTCAGAGTCATCAAATACTTTAGACTTTTATGATCCGAATAAATGTGACATTTCTCGCCAAATAAGTAATGACGCCAAATTTTCAATGCGAAAACAATAGGTGCTAATTTCAGATGTGAGTCGGATAATTTCTTTTGTGTGGCTTCAATTGTCTCGAAGCGTAGGCTATAACTTTGCCTTCCTGCATCAAAACGCAACCCAACCCATTCAAAGAAGCATCACTAAAATGACAAATTCTTTACCGATTAGAAATTTGAGTTAACACTGGAGCTTCGGTCAAAAGAGCTTTCAGCTGTTCAAAACTTTTCTGACACTTTTTCGACCACTCAAACTTGACATCTTTCTGTAGTAGCCTTGTTAAAGGTGTAGCTATCACAGAAAAACCTTTTACAAACCGTCTATAGTATCCCGCAAGGCCTTGAAAGCTTCGAATTTTGGAAATATTCTTTGATGGTTTCCAATCGAGTATAGCTATTATTTTGTTTGGATCCACCCGAATACCTGATGCTAAAATAACATGACCCAAGAAACTGACTTCATTCATCCAAAACTCACATTTACTAAACTTTGCATACCGTTGTTGATCTTGCAAAGTTTGTAGCACTAATCTCAAATGCTCGGCATGCTTGGTTTCATCTTTGGAGTAGATCAGTATATCATCAATAAACACTACTACAAATCGATCCAAAAACTATCTAAAGACCCGATTCATTAGGTCCATAAAAATAGCACGTGCATTAGTGAGTCCAAAAGGCATAACCAGGAACTCAAAATGTCCGTACCTCGTCCGGAATGCAGTCTTTGGCACATCTGTAACTCTGACTCGTAACTGATAATAACCCGATCTCAAATCTATTTTCAAAATACGAAGCCCTTTCAAGCGATCAAACAAATCATCAATCTGAGGTAACGGTACTTATTCTTTATAGTTACCTTATTCAGATTCTCGATAATCAATACACATTCGCATCGTTCCATCTTTCTTCTTCACAAAAAAATGGTGCACCCCAAGGAGAGAAACTTCGATCGTGCAAAGCCCTATCTGTTAACTCTTGCAACTATGCTTTCAACTCTTTTAACTCAATAGGTGCCATCCGATACGGAGCTATCAAGATTGGAGTCATTCCCGGTGCTAATTCAATGCCGAACTCAATCTCTCGTACTGGTGGTAAACCCGGTAGTTCTTCAGGAAACACATCTGGGTAATCACACACAACTAGTACAAATTCAATATGCTTTTCAGACACTTTATTATCTAGTACATAAGCCAAATAAGCTTCATACCCTTTTCTCACATACTTTCAGGCTGACATCGAGGATATTACTGTAGGAAACTCACTTAAATCACTGAATCCAATTCTGATGATCTCACCATTCTAACATCTCAAATCAATAAGCTTTCTTTTGCAATTCACCACTACATCATGTGAAGTTAACCAATCCATTCCCAAAATTATGTCAAACTCATCGAAGGGCAATAACATTAAATCGGCTGGGAAGCAAGAATCTCGAATCATCAACGGGCAACCTCTACACACTTTATTAACAAATACACATCTACCCAAAGGGTTGGACACACGAATCATAAACTCAGTAGACTCAACTGGCAGAGTCTTACCAAATACTAGAGTTTCACACACATATGAATGGGTCAAACCAGGATCAATCAATGTAATCACAGTAGTATCATAAAGGTTGAAAGTACCGGTAATGACATCGGGGGAGGAAGCATCCTCTTTGGCTCGTGTAGCATAAGCTCTAGCTGGAGCTCTAGCCTCTGATCGTATTGCGGTGTCCTTCGTCCCTCTCTGACTGCCACCTACATTGCCTGAATGTCTGAGTGGTCTACCCGTCTTTGGCGCCTTGACCGCTCGATCTAGTGTTCTGAGTTGTATTTTGCTTGGCTAACGTCGGGCACTCTCGAATAAAATGATCCGACGATCCATATTTAAAGCAGGACCGATCATGAACTCTACAACTCCCAGGATGCCATTTCCCACAATGTTTACACTCAGCCCGATTCTGTGGAACATTACTGACACTAGCTATCGACGTGGCTCGGGATCTCACTGGAGGTCGATCATATCTAGGTAAATCTGAAGTGGCTTTATGTCGACTGGGGTCATCTCTAAACTTCTTATGCACAGAATGGAAAGTTTTACTCGATGATATTTTTGAGTGTCTCTAGCTTCTACTTCAGCTTTTCTTTCTCCTTTCCGAGCTCTTTGGCTTTACAAGATCGTTCGACTAATGTCACAAACTCTTTGATTTCAAGAATGCCAACAAGTAACTTTATGTCTTCATTCAAGCCGTCTTCAAATCTTTTACACATAATGGCTTCGGTAGATATACACTCCCGAGTGTAACGGCTCAATCTGATAAACTTTCGCTCATATTCCGTCACAGTCATGCGACCCTGTTTTAATTCCAGAAATTCTTTCCGTTTCGATCGATGAATCTCGATGATATATTTCTTCTGAACTCAATTTGGAAGAAGTCCCAAGTTACTTTTCTTTTGAACTACGGATACGGTGTATTCCACCGGTGATAGGTAGTGTCCCAAAGTAGAAATATAGCACACTTTAGGCATTCATCTGGGGTACAAGATAACTCATCGAGTACCCGAATAGTGTTATCAAGCCACATCTCAGCTCACTCTGCGTCATCATCATCATTGGCCTTGAATTCCTCAGCCCCATATTTCCTGATTTTATCAACGAGGGGCTTGCTAGATCTCATCGGATCTATCATCGAAGTCTTGAAGGTACCAGAGTTGGATTATTCATGGGTGGAGGTTGTTGTATAGCGGATTAGTCGAATAAATGGGTAAACCATTCATTCATCATCTGATAGAAGGCTTGTTTAGCCTCCCCCTCATGGCTACCCGAAACTAGTCGAGAGTCTAATGGCACTGATCCTCTTGAGAGACCAGGTGCAACGCTCTCCACATCATCATTCTGACTCTATCGGGATCGGGATCCATTTACTATATAAAATACAATTGAAATTGTCGTGATCACCACATTATCATATCTACAATTCAAAGGCATGTATAGCTAGACTCATACGCACTACGGTAGTCCTAGAATTGACTAAACCGTAGCTCTGATACCAATTAAATGTAACACCCTAACCTGTATCCGTCGTCGGATTAAGGTCACGAGGCATTACTGTAACAATTATCAAACCATAGCATACCATGTAATTAATTTTTTTTGATCAAATCATTATTTCTCAGTACTAATATCAATGATACATTTGTTTCTTTATTTATAGACATGCATATTCACTATGGTAATATCATGAATGAAATACACCATTTACTCAACTATCACACAAGCACCAAATAAAATCTAATAATTACTTGCATATTGGTTTAAGTCAAATTTCAAAACATGCCATATATGAAACATTTGCACATATACACTATGAAATAATATACAATTTGAATATATAGATATATATAACCAAATATACATTATCATTACATTATTTTAATCCAAAATACCATAATAATATAAATATGCAAGCATACAAAATTCACATATTATTAGAGCCTTCAATCTCACCTTTCAACAATATGTAACTAACCAACCAAGAAACATATATACTTGTCTCATTATAAAATAATAAATATCACATAACAAAGTTTACTTAAACATGACTTTCATTAATATTTTAACTACATTACACATATGACATTTTCTATATTCTTAGAATCATACATTTTTAACCTATTTGCCATTGAAAAGCATGCTAGACAAGTAGTATATAAATTCCCATTGATTAATCTCATGAATACAAAACACAACCGCAACCACTATGCTTATCATATAGCTAATCAAGATCAAATTCTTGCAAAAATGTACACATACACCTATACTATTTATTCATCTTCCATACATAACTTGCTATGACCGAATATATATATCCCTTGACATCTTTGCCTATGCCATCCTAAACAAGCAATTATATCAAATGCATAATACTTAAACTTGTCTATGAGAAACATACCATAGCCGAATATTGAAACCAAACATATCAAAACATAGCCAAAAAAAAAAAAAAAAACCAAACTTACACAAAATGATCAAGCCATTTTCGCATGGCTCCTATATATATATATATACAAAACATCGTTTGAACATTTAGCTAGCCTATACATGCCTTTAATTCAAATCAACTAGTTGAAAAGTACCAAAGAGAAGATGATAGTGTGGTTGACTTCAACAATAATCCTTCGAGCCCGTAGCTTGACCACAATCTATAAAACGAACAGTGAAACACACAAGTAAGCTCACTAGCTTAAGCAAAAGATAATTCACTAATCAAGCACTTTAACATTTAATCAATAAATGTAGGACATTGTATATGTATATTTTGATATGCAACTGATACAAAACTGAATACTAGTAATGTATTTACTCAATTACTTATACTTCACTACCATCAGCCTGCAACTCATCAAAGCACAAAGTACATAATATTTCAACTCAAGTAACATTAATCACAACTTACCTTACTTCTGATAAATTCAAATGGGACTTATGCTTACGAGTTTTTAACTCAATAGATTCATTATGTTACACCTCGAGCAATTTATGGTTTCTTTGTTTTAAAGTATCGGCATTAAGCTGCTAGGCACGAAGCGAATATATCACCTAAGCACTAAGCTGCTGAAGCACGAAGCCGAATATATCAAGGCACTAAGCACGCTAGGCACGAAGCTTTGAATATGCCATCGGCACTAAGCATGCTAGGCATGAAGCCGAATATGTCACCGCATGAAGCCTACTAGGCACGAAGCCGAATATGTCACCAGGCACTAAGCACGCTAGGCAATAAGCCCAAAATATATCAAACACGAGGCACGCTGGGTAATAAGCAGAAATATATCACCGACGAGGCACGCTAGGTATAAAGCCCGAGTATCAATGTAGTCAATCATTCCACACACGTTTTATAATTTTATCACATATCCAATTCAACAAAGCTTATTCACATTACACAAATAGAATCATTACGTCATTGTAAAACCCACAATTCATATCTAGATACTCATTCATATCACATTATTAAATTATGCATCCAATCTAATTTACTTATATACATTCGGCTATAACATAAACATGTACTCAAATTTATTGAACATCATCATTTAATATGTTCATAAATAATTCTTTGATATATTTCAGCTTAAGGACTTACCTCGATATTCGACGGATAATTTATAACAACTATTCGATAATCTTCAACTTCCCCCAATCCAAATTCGTTTTTCTTTGTTCTTGATCTAAACATATTAAAATTTAGCTCATTCAATCACATTTCATCTCAATTTAGTCCCAAAACACATAAAAAGGCAATTTACCATTTTACCCCTAATGGTTCACATTTTTACCATTTAGTCCTATTTGCATAAAACACAAAATACACAAAATTTCACTAAACTATACAAGGGCTGAATATTCATGGGGACCCAACAAGTCCATATCTTTCATTTATTTTGCATTTTAGCCCCCTCACAAATTTATTTTTTTCAATTTAGCCCTAAATATTCAAATTCACCACAATTTCCAATACAAAATATATTAATCTTTAACATATCTTTAAAATAAAGTCATCAACCATCAAAAATTACATGAACACATCAATGGTCGAATATAAAACATGCTTAGATTCAAAAATTCAACATGGGTAAGCTACCGTTTGAAGCAACGATCTCAAAAACGTCAAAATTATCAAAAATCGACTAAAAACTCACCTTGAATTTTAGCCTAGAAGTGCCGAAAATCAAAGAACCCAAAGCTTTATTTCTTCCTCCAATATTCGGCCAAGAAGAAGTGAAAAAGATGATGGCTTTGTTTTATGTTATTTTAACATATATTATGTTATTTAGCTAATTACTAATATAACCATTTAATAAAAATAATGCTAACATATATAATAAGGGCAATGGTGACTTTAGCCACCCACTAACTTTAAAAATGGGCTAGTTTCCTTTTTAATATCCCACTTTAAAAAGCCATTATCAAATAGGCAATTTTCACTATAGTTTGCAACTTTTACTTTTACTGTGATTAAGTCCTTTTTTAAAATTAAACACACAAACAATAAAATTTTCTCTGAGACTTTCACACACATTAATTCACATATAATAAACACATAATATAATATTAAAATATTTCTCAGACTCAGATTTGTGGCCCCAAAACCACCGTTTTGATTAGGGTCAAATTCGATCTGTTACACACTGCGTCTATGTTGAAATCTCCGGCTGATTTTGTCGGTTTGGCTCTTGTAATTTGCCATTGATAGGTGTTCAATGACATCTCCTCAATAAAATCATAAGCTACTTCAGGGGTTTTGTTATTCAAGGTTACACTGGCTGATAAATCAATCATTTGCCTAGTTGGAGAATTCACACCATTGTAAAAAGTTTGGACTTGAAGCCACAAAGGTAATCAGTGGTGTGGACATCTTCTTAGGAAATCCTTATATCTTTCCCATGCATCATATAATGTTTCTGCGTCATTCTGCACAAAAGAAGATATGTCATTCCTAAATTTAGCCTTTTGGCTGGTGGAAAATATTTTAAAAGAAATTTTTTGGTCATTTGATCCCATGTGGTGATTGACCCTCGTGGTAACGAGTTCAACCACTGCTTTGCTTTATTCCTTAATGAAAAAGGAAATAACCGAAGACATATGGCATCGTCAGAAATGCCATTTAGTTTCAAGGTATCACAGAATTCTAAAAAATTAGATATATAAGTGTTTGGATCTTCATCCTGCAAACCATCAAATTGAACAAACTGTTAAATCATTTGTATTGTGTTAGGCTTTAATTCAAAATTATTAGCAGCTATAGCGCGCCTAACAATACTAGATTCTGCTCCTGTCAAATTAGGTTTAGCATAATCATACATAGTACACGGAGCGTTTTGTTCTTGCACATTTGGCGATGGATTGTTTTCGCCCATCCCTTCAGTAGGATTGGATCTTTCTTGTTGTTCTTCCCTTTGGTAGTCTAGAGCTCGTCTAGTTTCTCTGTGATTTTTGCGAGCGGTAGCTTCAATGTCACTTTCGTATGCTAATGGTCCTCTCGGGTCCATTCTAGTCATAAACTAGAGGAACTGCTAAGAGAAGAAACAAATTTAGTATAAATAAAAATTTAACCTAAACAAAAATAAAAGTAAATTGCGAAATAATAAAATTATGGCTAAAGTAATAGAAATAGAGCTTTCTTAATATTTTAGTGTTCCCCGGCAACAGTGCCAAAAAATTGATCATGTCAAACAGTCGAGTTTTAATATTTATAAAAGAATGATCGAACCTGTAGACTAACTATGACAACGATAGATGCAAGTGCACCTATCGAACAGTAGTATGGTTTAGGCAAGAATATCTTATCGAACCCAAAGGAACCTAAAAGTACTGCTACTCACTTTCTTTCTATTATTTAGCCTAAAATTGTTGGAACGCCGGCACCCATGGCGCAGCAAAATAAAATTAATCCCGGCGATCCAAACCATGAATCCATGTGTGAGGAACGAATCGGGGTGAAATTAAGTTTTCGAAGTTACCAAAATTTCAATCTGAATAAACAGCGACGCCTCAGCAACAAGAGTTCTGATCTACTGTCGAACCAAGCCACAACCTTTACGATGTCGGCCTCTACGTAATCCACCCGGTTTGACTATGAACAACAAAAATCTCCAAAAATTGTTTTAGAGGTTTTTTTTTTTTTGCTTGACAGCTGCTAGACTTTTTCAAGAAAATTCTTAGGGTTTTCTTAATAAATTTTTTATCACTTATTACCTTTTATAATCGGTATATCTCTAATGAATTATAAAATTAAATAAATATAATAATGTTTTAACCGAAAATTATAATTACATTAATTATACCCGAAAGTTATAATTACATTAATTATAACATGGATTTGATAAACTATATTTATTTAAATTTATATCTGAATCAAATTCATATATGAATTCTCATTATGTATACAACATCCTTGTACATATAATATATTCAATATTTGATTGCCCAATTAAATTAATTCTTTCATTAATTTAATTCATGTGACAATCAAACACAATACTAACTATGTTTCATTAGTTCATTTCAACCATAGGGTGTGACCACAGAGGTTCTTATAGCGTTAGCGATAATACTAAAACAATTCTAATGTCACAAACAATGAGTGGCATCTAGCAATGCATCATTGCTACCTAAGTTACAAGAAGTCATAATTTGACATAACTTTTTGGGATTAACCTTTCATGCATTAATCCTTAAGTCCTTTATCTCTGGAATGGATAAAGTCATGAAATAGTCACACTTGTATAGTCCATCCCATGTTTCTTGATATCTTGAGTAGACTATGATATACAAATTAGTATGACATCTCATGTCAACTTATTTGAGCATGGCCATGCATTTCTAGTCTCACTCAATCAAGTGGCCTAAGATATTACTCCCATTATGTGGGAGGACTTATCTATATTGATCAACAATATCCTCTACATAAATTGTGGTATATCCAACATCGGCATTTATAGAACAACCGATTCGGTGTACATTTAACTGTATCAAAATATATGACTCACGATGTTGGGATAATGATTATCTCAAGTCTTAGGATCATATACATATTAATCACTATGAGTAATGTTGTGACAATTACATAAAAATCCAAGAAACATACTCATAGCGAATTGGGTCAATATGTTGTTCTCTAACACATATTCATGCATTGATTTTACACTCCATATCAATGACAACTCTTTATCATCAATCAACTACATGTTAGTCTTAATGCATTATAGTTGTCCTAGTCAACAATAATACTTGACTAAGGATATTTTAAGAATAATCATATTATTCTCGGGACATTATTATAAAATAGTTTATTTGTACACGGAAGGAAAAAGCGAAATAATAATGACAACGCTTTATATTAATAAACATGGTAAATCAAGTATTTTATTACAACCATCTCATGATTGATCTTTGGGCATACTCTTACAATCGCCACTAGCACTAAGACCAATCACTCATATATCTAATACCAAGCGACTTCTTGTGGCGATCATGCTTGGCGTGTGGGAGGCTTGGTCGAGGATCGACAATGTTATCATCAGAGGTCTTGTGCATATCTCAACATCTCCTCGATCGATAATCTCTCGAATAAGATGATAGCGCCTAAGTATATGTTTGGATCGCTAATGAGATCTGGGTTCTTTAGCTTGTGCAATGGCTCAATTGTTATTACATCGGAGTTCTATATCATCTGATATGCCAGGCACAACCCCTAGTCCAGTAATGAACTTCTTGATCCAAACCGCTTCTTTTACTGCCTCACTGCTGCAATATACTTGGCCTCTGTTGTAGAATCAGCTACTATATTTTGCTTTGAGCTCTTCCAGCTCACATCACCACCATTAAGGCAAAACAAAAATCCTGATTACGATCGAGAATCGTCCTTGTCAGTTTGGAAGCTGGCATCAGTGTAACCTTTTACACTTAACTCTTCCTCACCTCCATATATTAGGAACATATCCTTAGTTCTTCTTAAGTACTTAAGGATATTCTTGATTGTAGTCCAGTGACCTTCACCGGGATCTACTTGGTACCTGCTCGTCATACTTGAGGCATACGAGACATCTGGACGGGTACATAACATGGCATACTGTAAGAGTATGCCCAAAGATCAATCATGAGATGGTTGTAATAACATACTTGATTTACCATGTTTATTAATATAAAGCGTTGTCATTATTATTTCAGTTTTTCCTTCTGTGTGTACAAATAAACTGTTTTACAATAATGTCTTGAGAATAATATGATTATTCTTAAAAGATCCTTAGTCAAGTATTATTGTTGACTAGGACAACAAAGAATGCATTAAGACTAACATGTAGTTGATTGATGATAAAGAGTTGTCATTGATATGGAGTGTCAAAATCAATGCATGAATATGTGTTAGAGAACAACATATTGGACCTAATTCATTATGAGTATGTTTCTTGGATTATTATGTAATTGTCACAACATTACTCATAGTGATTAATATGTATATGATCCTTAGACTTGAGATAATCATTATCCCAACATCGTGAGTCGATATTTCGATACATCAAACGCATAATCGTAACTAGTTGTTCTATAAAGGCCGATGTTGGATATACCATAATCTATGTAGAGGATATTGTTGATCAATATAGATAAGTCCTCCCACATAATGGGAGTAATATCTTAGGCCACTTGATTGAGTGAGACTAGAAATGCATGGCCATGCTCAAATAAGTTGACATGAGATGTCATACTAATTTGTATATCATAGTCTACTCAAGATATCAAGAAACATGGGATGGACTATACAAGTGTGACTATTCCATGACTTGTATACATTCCAGAGATAAAGGACTTAAGGATTAATGCATGAAAGGTTATTCACAAAAAAGTTATGTCGAATCATGACTTCTTGTAACTTAGGTAGCAATGATGCATTACTAGATGCCACTCATTGTTTGTGACATTAGAATCGTTCTAGTATTACTGCTAACATTACAAGAACCTACAGGGTCACACGCTATGGTTCAAACTAACGGAATAAAACATAGTTGGTATTGTGTTTGATTGCCACATGAATTAAAATAATTAAAGAATTAATTTAATTGGGCAATCAAATATTGAATATATTATATGTACAAGGATGTTGTACACATAATGAGAATTAATATATGAATTTTGTTCCTATACAAATTTAAATAATTATAGTTTACTAAAATCCATGTTATAATTAATGTAATTATAACTTTTGGGTATAATTAATGTAATTATAATTTTCAATTAAAACATTATTATATTTATTTAATTTTATAATTCATAAAAGGGATACCAATTATAAAAAGGTAATAAGTGAATAAAACTTATTAAGAAAACCCTAATTTTGCTTGAAAAGTCTAGCGACAAATCAACAAATAAAACCTCTAAAAATAGTTTTGGAGATTTCATCGTGCATAGTCAAATCGGTGGATTACGAAAGGCCGACATCGTAAAGGTTGCAGTTTGTTTGACAAGAGATCGAACTCTTGTTGCCGAGGCATCACTGTCTACTCAGATTGAAATTTCGATAATTTTGAAACATTTATTTCACCCTGATTCATTCCTCACACATGGATTCATGGTTTGGATCACTGGGATTAATTTTATTTTGCTGCACCATGGGGATGCCGGTGTTCCAACACATACATGATAGATCCAATAGCAGAAGCATATGGAATTTTACTCATGCATTCTCTCTCTTGTGGAGTTGAAGGACACATTTCCTTCGAGAGTGAAATACCATGTATGGATCTTTGTAGCTTACAAATCTTTCTAGCATCCTTTGGATTGACAAAACCTTCAGGTTGTGTCATGTACACATCCTCTTCAAGTTTTTCGTTAAGGAAAGCTGTTTTGATGTCCATCTGCTAAATTTCATAATCATGAAATGCAGCTATGGCGAGCAAGATCCTGATGGATTTAAACATAGCTACAGGAGAAAAGGTTTCATCATAGTCAACACCATGAATTTGGCGAAAACCTTTAGCGACTAATCTTCCCTTGTATGTTTGTACATTACCATCTATGTCGGTTTTCTTTTTGAAAATTCACTTGCACACTATAGGTTTAACCTCTTCGGGTGGGTCAATCAAAGTCCATACTTGATTTTCATACATGGAATCCATCTCAGATCTCATGGCCTTAAGCCATTTCTCAGAGTCTGGGCTCATCACCGCTTCTTGATAAGTCCTAGGCTTATCTTGATCTATAAGAAGAACATCACCATGCGTTGTAATGCGAAATCCATATCTCTCAGGTGCATGGCATTCTCTTAAAGATCTTCGCGGTGGTTGTGTTTCTATAGCAGTTACTTGTTCCCCAATTTCTTGTGGAATTTGCTGTTGTTCTATCTCTGGTTCAGTGGTATCTTGTGATTCTCGAATTTCTTCAAGTTCAATCTTTCTCCCACTTCCTTTTCTAGAAATAAATTCTCTCTCTAGGAAGACACCAGTTCGAGCAACAAATATTTTGTTCTCAGTGGGATTAAAGAAATAATAACCTTTGGTTTCTTTCGGATACCCCAGAAAAATACACCTTTCAGATTTGGATTCAAGCTTAGTAGACGTCTTACATTTAACATAAGCTTCACAACCTCAAATTTTCATAAAAGACATACTGGGATGTTTCCCAGTTCACATCTCATATGGCATCTTTTGAACCAATTTAGATGGAACACGATTTAGTGTGAAAGCAGTTGTCTCAAGTGCATGTCCCCAAAAGGAAGTCAGTAGATCAGCATGACTCATCATGGATCGAACCATGTGTAATAGAGTTCAATTTCTTCTCTCAAAAACTCCATTCTATTGAGGAGTAGCAGGAGGAGTAAGTTGTCAGACAATCCCACATTCCTTCAATAGATCATCAAACTCTAGGCTCAAATACTCTCCACCTCGATCAAATTGAAATGACTTGATAGTTTTTCCTAGTTGATTTTGTACTTTATTTTTGAATTCCTTGAACTTTTCAAAGGATTCAGACTTATGGCACATGACATAAACATACCCATATCTACTGAAATCATCAGTGAAAGTAATGAAGTATTGAAATCCACCTCTGGCCTGTGTTTTATTGGTCCACATACATCAAAATGTATTAAGCCCAATATATCACTAGCTCGTTCACTTTTACCAATAAAAGAAGATTTAGTCATTTTTCCCAATAAGTAAGATTCACATACTTCAAATTGTTCAAAAACAAATGAATCTAAGAAACCATCTTTATGGAGTATGGATATGCGTCTCTCACTTATGTGGCCCAAACGACAATGCCAAAGATAAGTTTGATTTGAGTCATTTATTTTATATCTTTTAGTATTTATGTTGCAAATAGGATTCATTTGATCTAAAATATAGAGGCCATTAATCAATTGTGCCGAACCATAAAAAACATTATTGAGATAAAAGGAACAACAATTATTCTTAATAATTATCTCAAAACTAATTTTGTCTAAATAAGAAACTGAAATAATGTTTTTAGTCAAACTGGGCACAAAATAACAATCCTCTAAAAATAAATCAAGTCCACTAGGCAAAGATAAAGTATATGTTCCCACAGCTAATGCAGCAACCTTTGCTCCATTTCCAACTCGTAGGTCCACATCTCCTCTAGCCAACATCCTACTCCTTTGCAGTCCCTGTCAGAAGTACAAATATGAGAACCACAACCAGTATCTAATACCCAAGAAGTAGTAGTTGATAAATTAATATCAATAACATAAATACCTGAAGCAGACATTCTGCTTGTTTTGGCCTTCTTGACTTCCCCAAGATAGATAGGGCAGTTTTGCTTCCAATGTCCAGTCACACCACAATGAAAGAAGTTTCCTTCCTTAGACACTCCACCTTTAGGTTTCATTGCATCCTTTCCTTTGCCAGGCTTGGGCTTACCTTTGCCCTTGGGATTTTTTTGAACTTTAGCCTTTCCCTTGCCCTTGTTGTTACGGACCATCAGTATGGGCTTGGGTCCAACCTTTTTTCATGTTACCTTCAGCAGTTCGTAACATACTGAGCAACTGTGGTAGAGTCTTGTCAATTTCATTCATATTAAAATTAAGGACAAACTGGTTGTAGCTATCTGGCAGCGATTGCAGAATAACATCAGTGGCCAACTCTTGGCCCAATGGAAAACCAAGCTTAGACAGACTTTCAATATAACCAATCATCTTAAGGACATGAGGTCCTACTGGGCTTCCTTCAGCTAACTTACATTGGAATAGGGCTTTAGAGATATCGAACCTCTCTTGTCGTGCTTGCCTCTGATAAGGTTCTTTCAGGTGCTCGATCATATCATAAGCAACCATGTCCTCATGTTGCTTCCAAAGCTCAGGATTCATAGTGGCAAGCATAAGACATCCAACATCTACCATGTCATCGAGATACTTCTTATAAGCATCTCTATCAGTTCTCGAGGCATTAGTAGGTGGTTCATTAGGAAGTGGTTGTTCAATGACATACAATTTTCGTTCTTGTTTGAGGACAATCCTCAAGTTATGGAACCAGTCAAGAAAATTCAAACCATTCAATTGGTCCTTCTCAAGGACCGATCGTAATGAGAGTGTGCTAGTATTTGCAGCCATACTATATCTACAACAATTGAATATGCGTGTGAGTAAATTTACCAAGTTTATATCAATCATTAAAAAGACTTTATTAAATGATGATCCCACTATTTTATTTCAAAATTAATAACCCTCATATATTAATTTCGAAAAAACTTTCTCCAAAGTATTTATAGTGGGTTAAGGATCCATATTTCACCTCCTCTTAAGTCAGGTTTGGCTTTACTCTCAAGACTATGGTTATTTAGGTAAGCAACCTTTGCTAATTACATCATATGTAACTCCTAATATTTGGTGAACAACTCTTGTTCTAATCATCTTATGATTTATCCAATTTAATTGCCTCTAGGTTTCTAATCCTATTAGAGTAACCTAGTTAAGTCATTAACCAATTTTTAACCAACGAATATCACTTGTTTATTCTTCGCGTTTAATCAAGATAAATACTAGTACTTCACTTTGGCAGAACCTACATAGTATTGATCGAGGCCTTAATCAAGATAAATACTAGTACTTCGCTTTGGCAGAACCTACATAGTATTGATCGAGGCCTTAACGAGGGCAAAATTGGAAGGCCATGTTGACTTAATATTTTAATAGAGGGATTTTATTAAGGATGTTCCATCTCACAAATTATGGTCTACTTTAGTCCATTTAGTCTTTTAATTGATCTCATCAATTAATGGGGTTTATTATTATTAACTTTTAATATATAAAATTGGCATGCTTTAGACATCCATAGCATCTCATACATGAATAAATAAAGTAATAAATAAATGCAATAGTTATAGCCCATAAACTAAGGTGATTCAACCCAAGCCAATGGGAGAACCAAAAGGAAACCTAAAGGTGTGAGCAGTTTCACAAACTATCAATCCACAATAGTTGTCCCAACTTCCTTCTCGCCTAGCCCACAGCAGCTCTTGCAAATTACAATATGCAGAAACTCATTTTATATATGAGGGAGTAAGATGAGAAGAGAAATACAAGAGAATAGTAGTAAGGCACGACACGCAGGCCGTATTTATATATATAAAATTACAAACTTTTATCAAATGGGTCATCGGGCTATAACTATGCATTTCAAACACAGTGCATGTCAAAAATAGCATACATAATTCAATGCTTTTTGTTAAGGTGAATTATAAAATATCCTTTCAACCATTTGTGGCCTATCAAATTTATAAATTTCTTTTATTAACAAAACATACTGTAATAAGAAGATGGGGTCCAAGGCGGTCAGAGGAAGCGGGCTAAAGGCCCGCGACTGGAGCCGTCCTTAAACTCCCATCCCCAAAATATGAGAGGGGACGTCATGGTAGGAGCCGGGTGTGCCGTGGTATGGACCAGGGGTGCAGGGGTATAGGGGCGGAGCCCCCACAGTTCAAACCACATACTCCAGTCAAATGAAACCTAGGGTTTGATAACTTTTATCAACAGAATCATGTTTTCAGGATTTTAATCCTTGAGGTTTCATATCAGAACAACCCTTGTTCCACTAGTAGTTAACCCTTACTGGAAACTATAAATACCACCGTCGCAATATTATAGATTTGTTAATAGTTCACAGTAATAACATAAAATCGAATAGGCCACAACACCATGATTAACATTTAATCAATTATCAAAAGGAACAATTATCAGGCTATGCTTAAACAATTTAAACAATCGAAAACGTAGTAAAATTAAAGCATGCATCTCATACAATTGCATCACCCAAGTATTTAAATCTGAGTCCGTATCACACACGTGGCTTTGATACCACTATTGGAACACCGGCACCCATGGCGCAGTAAAATAAAATTAATCTCGGTGATCCAAATCATGAATCCATGTGTGAGAAATAAATCGGGGTGAAATTAAGGTTTGAAGTTACCGAAATTTCAATATGAGTAGACAGCGACACCTCGGCAACAAGAGTTCTGATCTACTATCGAACCAAGCCTCAACCTTTACGATGTCGGCCTCTACATAATCCACCCGGTTTGACTATGAATGACAGAACTCTGTAAAAACTGTTTTAGAGGTTTTTTTTTTTTTTTGCTTGACGGCTGCTAGACTTTTTCAAGCAAATTCTTAGGGTTTTCTTAATAAGCTTTTATCACTTATTACCTTTTATAATCTGTATATCTTTTATGAAATATAAAATTAAATAAATATAATAATGTTTTAACTGAAAATTATAATTACATGTATTATACCCAGAAAGTTATAATTACATTAATTATAACATGGATTTCGGTAAACTATATTTATTTAAATTTATACATGAATCAAATTCATATATTAATTCTTATTATGTGTACAACATCCTTGTACATATAATAATTCAATATTGATTGCCCAATTAAATTAATTCTTTAATTAATTTAATTCATGTGACAATCAAACACAATACCAACTATGTTTCATTCCGTTCATTTCAACCATACGGTGTGACCCTGTAGGTTCTTGTAACATTAGCAGTAATACTAGAACAATTATAATGTCACCAACAATGAGTGGCATCTAGCAATGCATCATTTCTACCTAAGTTACAAGAAGCCATGATTCGACATAACTTTTTGTGATTAACCTTTCATGCATTAATCTTTAAGTCCTTTATCTCTGGAATGGATACAAGTCACGGAATAGTCACACTAGTATAGTCCATCCCATGTTTCTTGATATCTTGAGTAGACTATGATATACAAATTAGTATGACATCTCATGTCAACTTATTTGAGCATGGCCATGCATTTCTAGTCTCACTCAATCAAGTGGCCTAAGATATTACTCCCATTATGTGGGAGGGACTTATCCTATATTGATCAACAATATCCCTCTACATAGATTGCGGTATATCCAACATCGGCCTTTATAGAACAACCAGTTATGGTGTACATTTGACTGTATCAAAATATACGACTCACGATGTTGGGATAATGATTATCTCAAGTCTAAGGATCATATGCATATTAATCACTATGAGTAATGTTGTGACAATTACATAATAATCTAATAAACATACTCATAGCGGGTCAGTCCAATATGTTGTTCTCTAACACAAATATTCATGCATTGATTTTGACACTCCATTCATCTCCTACACGAAGTATGAGTTCTCCTGTGGCAACATCAATTTTAGCCTTGGCAGTTGCAATAAAAGGTCTTCCTAAAATTAAGGGGATTGAATTATCCTCATCCATGTCTAAAACAACAAAATCTACTGGGAAAACAAATTTATCGATTTTTACTAGAACATCTTCAAGAATGCCCCTAGGAATTCTAACAGTTTTATCAGCTACTTGAATACTCATCCTAGTTTGTTTGGGCTTCCCTAGACCTAGTAGTTTAAACAATGCAAAAGGCATGACATTTATACTTGCCCCTAAATCAGCTAACGCATTATCAATATTTATACTACCAATTAAACAAGGAATCGTAGAACTCCCTGGATCTTTTAGTTTCTATGGTAGTCTGTTTTGTAGCATTGCTGAGCATGTCGCGTTGAGTTCCACATGGTGCTCTTCATCTATTTTGCATTTGTTCGTCAAGAGTTGTCTTAAAAATCTCCTTGAGTCAGGCATTTGAAAAAGAGCTTCAAGAAGAGGTAAGTTAATATGTAATTTCTTTAGAAGTTTTGGAAACTTACCGAATTGTTCCTCTGAATCATCTTTTTTCAATGCTTCGAGATAAGGTATGCGAGGTTGGTATTCTTTGATTACCAATTTTGGTCTCTCTTGTGCTACCTCTATTTTACCTTTTTCTTTCTTGGTTTCTTGTGCTGATGTGAGCTTGTCTACATTTGTACCCTCTTGAGCTGTGATGGCTTGGATCTACTCTTTTGGGTTTATTTTTAGGTTGCTTGGTAGACGTCCTTGTTGACGTTCAAAAATCAGCTTTGCGAGATGTCCCACTGACCTAGTAAGTTCTCCAACTTGATTCTCGATCCCCTTGATCGATTTTTTTGTTCATCAAGTGTTGCTTCAGTCTTTTGGAGTTGAGAATCTGTAGCTACCATGAATTTTGTCAGCATCTCTTCTAGGTTTGGTTTCTTTTCCTGTGGATAGGGCTGGTTTTGGTAATTTGGAGGAGGTTACTGCCTTTGATTTCCTTGTCCTCCCCATGAAAAATTTGGGTGGTTCCTCCAACCTGGATTGTAAGTGTTACTATAAGGATTATTATTAGATCTGAAATTGTTACCTATATAGTTTGTCTACTCATTATCTGCGCCTGATTGGTAGGGTGGGTACTCAGAATTTGCCACATTTTCACTCGCTTCGCATTGCATGACTAGGTGTACCTGCAAAAAACATAAGTTATCAAGCTTTTTATTCATCATCTCCACATGTGTTGACAGCATTGTTACTGCATCTATGTTAAAAACTCCGACATCTCTTCAATAAAATCGTAAGCTGCTTCAGGGGTTTTGTTGTTCAAGGTTCCACCGGCTGATGAATCAATCATTTACCGCGTTGAAGAATTCACACCGTTGTAAAAAGTTTGGACTTGAAGCCACAAAGGTAATCCATAGTGTGGACATCCTCTCAGGAGGTCTTTATATCACTCCCATGCATCATATAATGTTTATGCGTCATTCTGCACAAAAGAAGATATGTCATTCCTAAATTTTGCCTTTTTGGCTTGTGGAAAATATTTTAAAAGAAATTTTTCGATCATTTGATCCCATGTGGTGATTGACCCTCATGGTAACGAGTTCAACCACTGCTTTGCTTTATTCCTTAATGAAAAAGGGAATAATTGAATACGTATGGCATCATCAGAAATGCCATTTATTTTGAAGGTATCACAGAATTCTAAAAAATTAGATATATGAGTATTTGGATCTTCATCTTGCAAACCATCAAATTGAACAAACTGTTGAATCATTTGTATTGTGTTAGGCTTTAATTCAAAATTATTAGCAACTATAGCAGGCATGACAATACTAGATTCTTCCCCTGTCAAATTAGGTTTAGCATAATCATACATAGTACGTGGAGCATTCTGTTCTTGCACATTTGGCGGTGGATTTTTTCGCCCATCCCTTCAGTAGGATTGGATCTTTTTTGTTGTTCTTCTCTTTGGTAGTCCAGAGCTCGGCTAGTTTCCCTGTGATTCTTGGGAGCGGTAGCTTCAATGTCACTTTCGTATTCTAAAGGTCCTCTTGGGTTTCTTCTAGTTATAAACTAGAGGTACTGCTAGGAAAAGAAAGGAAATAATTTAGAAAATTAAAGATATATATAGAAAAATAAGATAAAATTAAAAATAAAAATAATGGCTAAAGTAATAGAAATAGAAATAGAGCTTTCTTAATATTTTAAAGTTCCCCGGCAACGGTGCCAAACACTTGATCGTGTCAAACAGTCGAGTTTTAATATTTATAAAAAGAATAATCAAACTTGTAGACTAAATATGACAACGATAGAGGCAAGTGCACCTATCGAACAGAGTATAGTTTAGGCAAGAATATCTTATCGAACCCAATGGAACATAACAGTACTACTACTCACTTTCTTTCTATTATTTAGCCTGAAATATGGAGTGATTGGTTGATTTATCTAAAACTAAATGAAATACTTAAACTAAATGCAAAGACAAAAGAATGAATTGGAGAAAGACTTTAGGAAAACTCAGTTGATGAAGACGATACCCTCAGGAAGAATCCACCTATGACTTCACTTATTATTTATCCCCAAATCATATGATTTCTTTACTTAGCTTGATCCGTGAGACTGCCTAACCTATATTAAACCCTCTCTCGAGGCGAATAATGTCTAACCTTAGGTTAATTAGTGGAACTCTCGTTCTCTTATAATAACCCCCAAAGGAAGTAGTAAATCGATCAATGGATTCCCATATTAGGTTTCACCCTAATTCGATAAAATCTCGTAACCCTATCTCTAGGTGTCCGATCAAGTCCGCTTAATTACGTGATAAACCGTAAAAGTAACATATTTTAACCCCATATTTGGTATGCTTTTGGATGATTTAGCCCTTGATTTATGTAAAAAGGTGCTTTTAATCCTTTCTTTTCATGTTTATACTCAGGAAAGCACCCAAGGATAAAAAGAACACAAAACGGGCTTAAAACGGAGTAGTTGGGCCTTAGCAAGCAATCAACACGGCCTGGCCCAAATTCCACACGACCGTGCCTCACCAAAATACCTAGAGCACGGCCTCAGCTCCATGACACACAGTCGTACATCATCTCATTACCACACATGGACGTGCCCCTGTCGCGGGAATGAGCAATTTCAATCAGAATTGGATGCTTAAAGACAAAGAAACATACTCCTAAATCTACTCAAACACCTTAATAGTAATTCTACTTGAAAGAGATACTTAGGAGCCAAGAATAGCATCCCAAAGCCTATATAAACAACCCAAGGCAGACATTGAAGGAGGGCTTTTAAAGAGAGCTTTTTGGGTAGAGGCTCGTTGCCGAAGCATTCATCTTTTAGGAGTCACTTGAAGATAGCCAATTGATCCATCTCAAGAAGTCAGAACTCCATTCAAGACGGAGGATCTCTCCTTCAATTCCTTCAGGGGGTTTTAGGGATTTCTTATGTTTTGTTTTATCTTTTCTCTTGAGATGTTTTCTTATTTAGTTATGAACTAAACCCTTCAGATACCTGAAGGGGATGAAACCTATGATGGATTTTGTTATTTGATTTCTAAATTTATATGATAAATACTTAGTTTGTTCTTAATTTTGTTGCTTAATTCAATCTGATGTGCTTAGGTGGAGGAGAAATAGACCCTACCTGAGAGTAGATCTGGCATAATTGAGCGGAGTTGATCGGGCGCATAGAGATAGGGTCACGAGATTTTGCCGGATTAGGGTGAAACCTAATATGGAAATCCATTGATCGATTTACTGCTTCCTCAGGGGGTTATTATAAAAGAACAAGAATTCCACTAATTAACCTAAGGTTAGACGTTATTCACCTCGAGAGAGGGTTTAATATAGGTTAGGGAGTTTCACGGATCAAGCTAAGTAAAGAAATCATATGGTTTGGGGAATAAATAATAAGTGAAGTCATAGGTGGATTCTTTCTGAGGGTATCGTCTTTATCAACTGAGTTTTCTTAAAGTCTTTCTCCCATTTATTCTTTTGTCTTTGCATTTAGTTTTAGTTTTTCATTAGTTTAATAAACCAATCACTCCATATTTTAGGCTAAATAATAGAAAGAAAGTGAGTAGTAGTACTTTAGGTTCCCTTGGGTTCGATAAGATATTCTTGCTTGAGCTATACTACTGTTCGATAGGTGCACTTGCCTCTATCTTTGTCGCAGTCAGTCTATAGGTTCGATCACTCTTTTATAAATATTAAAACTAGACTATTTTGCAACGATTATTACGCTAGATCTACTCTTAGGTAGGGTCTATTCCTCCTCCACCTAAGCACATCAGGTTAAATTAAGCAACATAATTAAGAACAAACTAAGTACTTATCATATAATTTAGAAATAAAATAACAAAATCCATCATAGGTTTCATCCCCTTCAAGTATCTGAAGGGTTTAGTTCATAACTAAATAAGAAAACATCTCAAGAGAAAAGATAAAACAAAACATAAGAAATTCCTAAAACTCCCTGAAGGAATTGAAGGAGAGATCCTCCGTCTTGATTAGAGTTACGGCTTCTTGAGATGGATCAACTGGCTATCTTCAAGTGATTCCTTAAAAGATGAAAGCTTCGGCAAAAGCCTCTGCTAAAAACCGTCCTTTCAATGTCTGCCTTGGGTTGGTTATATAGGCTTTTGAGATGCTTTACTTGGTTCCTAAGTACCTCTTTCAAGTAGAATTACTATTAGGGTGTTTAAGTTGACTTAGGAGTATGTTTCTTTGGCTTCAAGCATCCAAATCTAAGTGAAATTGCTCATTCCCGTGACAAGGGCATGCCGATGGGACACGCCCGTGTAAATCATCTTCAGGCCGTGTCTCGATTCTGTCAATTGGGGCATGGCCGTGTAGATCGCTTGACACACCCGTGTGTGGTAATTTGATGATGCGCGGTCGTGCAACTCGTGAGTTAGGCCGTGCTCTAGATAGTCGACGAGACACGACCGTGCAAGCTTTGTGCCAGGCCGTGTTGATTTCTTGCTAAGGCCCAATTACTCCGTTTTAAGCCCGTTTTGTGTTCTTTTTATCCTCGGGTGCTTTCCTTAGTATATGACATGAAAGGAAAGGATTACAATGACCTTTTATGTAAATCAAGGGCTAAATCATCAAAAAGCATACTAAATGTAGGATTAAAATATGTTACTTTTATGGTTTATCAGTAATTCAGAACTCGCCTAATTTCTCTTCGATTTCTCTGAGCAGTAGCTTCAATTTCACTATCGTATACTAGAGGTCCTGTTGGTTCCTTCTAGTCATAAACTAGAGGTTCCTGCTAAAAAAATTAAAATTTAGTAAAAATAATAATATAAAATAAATTATGAAATATAAAAAATATATAATGGCTAAAGTAATAAAAATAGAGCTTTCTTAATATTTTAGTTCCCCGGCAACGGCTCCAAAAACTTGATCACTGAAATCAGAGCTTTAAAATTTATAAATAGAATGATCAAACCTGAAAACTAACTCTGAAAACAATTAAAGGCAAGTGTACCTATCTAACAGTAGTATAGCTTAGGCAAGACCGGATTGTTAAACCCAAAGGAACTAAAAGTACTAATACTAACTTTCTTTTTATTATTTAGCCTAAAATATGGAGTGATTGGTTGATTTAATCTAGTTTAACGACTACTAATCTAAAGAAAAAGACAAAAAGAACGAATTGGGAAATAACTTGAAGAAAACTCAATTGATCACGACGATACCCTCGGGAAGAATCCACCTAGACTTCACATGTTATTTATTACTGAATCATATGATTTTTTTACTTAGCTTGATCCGTAGGACTCCCTAACCTATATTAAACCCTCTCACGAGGCGAATAACGTCTAACCCTAGGTTAATTAGTGGAACTCTCGTTCGCTTATAATAACCCCCTAGAATAGTAGTAAATCGATCAATGGATTCCCATATTAGGTTTCACCCTAATCTGGCAAAATCTCGTAACCCTATCTCTAGGCGTTCAATCAACTCCGCTTAATTATGCTAGATCTACTCTTAAGCAGGGTCTATTCCTCCTCCACCTAAGCACATCAGATTTGAATTAAGCAACATAATTAAGAACAAACTTATAATTCAGAAAATAATAACAAAATTCATCTAGGTTTCATCCCCTTCAAGTATCTGAAGGATTTAGTTCATAACAAATAAAGAAAACATCTCAAGAGAAAAGATAAAACAAAACATAAAAAATCCCTAAAACCCCTTGATGAAATTGAAGGAGAAATCCACCGTCTTGCGTAGAATTCCGGTTTCTTGAGATGGATCCACTGGCTATCTTCGAGTGATTCCCACAAATGCGATCCTTTTGGCTCAGCTCCTTGGCCTAGCTAACCGCCCCCTTTCAGGATGCACTTAGGGTGTTTATATAGATTTTTAGAATGCTTTACTTGGTCCCTAATTGTCCTAATTCAAGTTTGCTTCTTACTCGGTGTTTGAATGAGCTTTGGAAAGTGTTTCTTTGGCTCTAAGTATCTAAATCGAGTGAAATTGCTCTCTCCCGTAACAGGGGCACGACCATGGCACATGCCCGTGTAAATCGTGGTTGGGCCGTGTTTTGATTCTATCGATTAGTACACGGCCGTGAAAATCGTGGCATGGCCGTGTCTTAGTTATTTGTCAAGGCATGGTCGTGTGGCTTGAAGTCCAGGCCATGTCGATTTCCTCTTTGGCCCAAATTTGCCCATTTTAAGCCCGTTTCTTGTTCTTTTCATCCTCGGGTGCTTTCCTGAGTACAAATATGAAATGAAAGGATTAAAAGCACCTTTTTGCATAAATCAGGGCTAAATCATCCTAAAAGCATACTAAATATGGGGTCAAAATACGTTACTTTTACGGTTTATCAGTTGACAAGAGAAACTTGAGGATAAGTGGATTGTGATTTTGAAGAGTTGATGGAAACATTTTGAGAATGTTGGTAGTAACTCCTCTTGATAAGATTTTCGGGGACAAAAATCCCCAAAGGGGGAGAATTGTAACAGCCCTATTTAGGGGCTAGTCGAAACAGTAATCTCGGAGTCAAAAATTTGAGGTTAGATAAAATTATTTTCATGTTATGTTATGCGTTATAACATGGTTATAAGGATGCAAGAAATTTTTGGTGCCTTAATTTTAGTGATTTCTAGCTAAATTGTGAAAAAGGACTAAATCGCATAAAGTGTAACAGACCGAATGTAACAGCCCAAACCCGGCCCAATCGTTAGGACCGAATATGGGTCGTTACTAAGAAGAACTTTTTGAAACCCGTTTTCTAAATCCACTTAAGTTTTGTTGAAAACTGCTCATTTTAAGTTATCTTGCCGAAATTATACTTAGTCCAATTTGAAAGTTTAATTAAGTCAAGTTATTACACAAATTTTAGGATGTGCTAGATGGCACGATAAAAACATTTTTCGTGTTAATTTAGAAAAGCGTGTAATTCAAATTTTAATTAAAATAAATTATCCAACATATAGGAAAATAACTAAAGTAAAGTTTAATGAGGCCTTATTACATCCAAAATAAAACAACCCAATAACCAAATTTAAAATAACAAGAATTAAAGTCCATTTTAAGTCCACCGCATGGCCTCCTCAAGTCCCTCCGGCCCATGTCCGCAATCTAAGCATCACCGAAAGAAATAATGGAGAAGGTGAGTCACCAAGACTCGAGATGTAACCCTTCCCCGTTTAAAATATTTTCATACACAACATATAACAATTAATATGCAAAATAATGTGTACCCAACCTAGCCAACCATACGCCTTTGTCTACCCTGTTGTGGTACCAAACCCACCGGTGGTGCCAAACCACTTGGTGACATATAGTCACAATGTGTTACCAAAACACCGGTGTCCGTGAGACACAAATCGGGTGATGGGGCCAACCCATCGTGTGATACCAAATCACCGCGAGGCGATCCCATATCTCAAGTGGGGCCAACCCACGGTGGTGTTAACCACGAGGGACAAGTCGCTATTGAGGTACCAAACCTCCGGAGGTACCAAACCTCTGGTGACATATAGTCACGGTGTGTTACCAAAACACGGTGCCCGTCGGCACAATAATATCGCCCTCCACTCATCGGCCCCACAGCAGATAAACATACATATGTTTCATGCCATCACATTCTTAAATTTCATGTGTCAATACATCATGCTTACCAAAGGCATTAATAATAATAAATCACATTAACAGTACTTACGAATCACCACTTATACCGATTTGGTATTAATTCCAATGCTACATTAATAAAATGAGCATTCACAAAGTTAAGCATAGTTAATATATTATATAGTGTGTATGTACACACCGTTACCACGATAGTCTTAAATCCTCAAGAAAATCAATCTACCACACTCTAAGTCCTTGCCCCTATATTGACCAACTATCAAGGTTAGCAATATGGCCATTCGGCCAAACCAAATAATTTAAAGGGTCATATTTTGTACTAGCATCCTTACCTAATCGCTTGAATCCTAGCTTTGGCTTTAGAATCATAAATCGGTTCATAAACACGTTGGTCAATATTAGCAACCATGGCTTTCGGCTTTTCTTAATCATTAGAGGAGTAATCTTTTATAAGTAAACACTTACCACCGCCTACCCAAAACCGAATGTCAGAGAATGCCAGATCCGATCTCTCTGTTTTGAGATCCCGAAGTGCCTATCATCGATTTCAACACTGGTTAGAACTCTTGCTACTAGTTACCGAAATTTCGGCTTCCATTCAATCCCATAAGTCGACAAGAAAAGAAAATACAGAAGGAGGGTTTGGCCATCCCTTACCTTGATAATCGATTGAATTACAAAGAAGTCCCGGAGTATCAATGCCACTGCACCATTCGGCCAAAGTGAAATATAAAGAAAAGGGATTTCGGCACTTTGATAGAAATTAGATTCGGCTAGTAGAAAATAAAAGAAGAAGGGATTAAAGAGTGAGGTTTCAGCAAGGATAGGTAATGAGGGTTTGGCTATGGGTTTGGAGAGGATGTAAAAAGAAAAACAAAATATAAGAATGAGAGGGTTTGGAGATTCGGCTAGCAAACTTGGAAAAAAGGAAACAAGGTGATCACTTAGGTGCTTATATAAGCATTCGGCACTCCCCCCCTAGTGTCCTTGCCGTCCACTTCTTCTAAAGAGTTCAAGATTCATCAATCTTCCTTGAATCACTCTAGACCACTTAATTTAAAACCATTCAAATAATTTAAATTTTCTAATAATAATCCAATGATAATTCTTTTAAATCTCCATGATCTACTTGATTATCCTTAAAATAAAATGCTTATATTATCTATTAATAATAATTAAAGAGTTTAAAGGGAGAGAGGACTCTCCCTCAAGTGCCGTCCAATATATTGCCAAAAAGAGGGATTTCCGCGACTCGAACACAAGCTCTCCCTTGCTCCTTGGTGGCGTCACATGTAGCTCTTAAGTGGGCTTGCTTTGCCACTTAATCTAGGCTTATTTTATGTCCAAATTATCCCCATTTATTCTTATAACACCCTCTTGCTAAGGCTCCCTACCTTTAAAAGTTAAAAACTAAAATTTCCTACCAAATCGAGCCAACACAAAGCCTTAAATTGATCATGATTATTCCATAAATAATGCCTCAACCATTCATACATAGGAAAAATAATTAAATTCCAGGTAACCCCATTTTTGGGATGTTACAGTTCTACCCCCCTTAAAATAAATTTCGTCCCGAAATTACATAACTAAAACAGATGAGGGTATTGTCGCCGTATCACATCCTCAGGTTCCCACGTAGCTTCCTCACCCCATGGTTCCGCCATAGCACTTTCACTAAGGCACGCGACTTCCTACGTAGAACCTTTATATCTCTATCCAAGATCCGAACCGGTTCTTCCTCAAAAGATAAGTCGCGTTAACCCGATTTACATCACGGGCACCACATGTGATGGATCGACCGATACTGAATCTCGGCATTGATCGTGAAAGGCGTCATGTATATCGACTTAACTCTGCGGCGATTCGGTGATAAGCTACCGGTCCTATCCGCTTCATCAGTATATGGGCCAATGAATCTTGGGCTCAACTTCCCTTCGCCCAAATCTTAGTACCTTCTTCCAGGCGACACCTTCAGAAGACCTTGTCTCCACAAAGATACTCCATTTCCTTGCGTTTGAGATCGGCATAAGACTTACGCCTGTCGATGCTTCCTTGAGACGAGACCGAATCACTTTGACTTTGTCTTGATCTCGCTACCATTTCGGGCCCAACACTTGTCGTTCACCCAACTCCGTCCAAAGACGCGTGAGTTCGGCATTTCAAATCCATCTGATTGCTTCAGATGGTGCCATCGAATACTCGCTTGGTAGCTATTGTTGTGGCGAACTCGGCTAGAGGTAAGAATTCCTCCCAACTACCCGAATTCCAAGACACAACCCTCAAACATATCTTCTAAGATCTCAGATGACCCTTTTCATTGCCCGTCCGTCGAGGATGGAAAGTCATCTTTGAAATCCAACAGCGCATCCAACGCTTGATGTAACGCTTTCCAAAACCTCGAAGTGAACCTTGGGTCCCTATCTCGAGATAAGCGATACGGTACACCATGCAATCTAACTATCTCGACCACATACAACTTTGCTAGCTTACGGGTGAGTAGTCCATTCTCACCCAGATAAAGTGAGTGATTTAGTCGACGGTCTCACGATTACCCAAAGCGCATCTTTCTTCTTTGGGCGTAAGGGGTGACCAGCAGCGAAGTCCATAGTGATCCTCTCCCATTTCCATTGAGGAGTCTTTACGGTTGAAGTAGCCCGATGGTAAGCGGTGTTCACGCCTTAACTCGCCGACACGTCAAACACTTCCCTACGAATTCGTTATCTCACGCTCAATCCGCCACGTAATCGCTTCAGAGATCTCCATACATCTTGCTTCCTCCCGGATGCATAGCGTATGGGCTGCTATGAGCATCCTGGAGAATTTTCCGCCTCAACTCCATATCCTTTGGCATACAGGGCCGTCCTTGAAAACATAACACACCATCACCAGTCAAACCATACCCTTCTAAACCACCATCCTGAACTTGCATTCTCTTCGCATTTAAGCCTTCATCCACTAACTGTTTGTCTTTAATCTCCTCGACCCATGTTGGCTTAACTTGAAGTTCTGCCAAAAGGCTTCCATCGTCATATAGGCTCAACTGAGCAAACATTGCTCTTAAGTCCGCCACGACCTTCCGGCTCAATGCGTCAGCCACCACGTTAGCCTTACCCGAATGATATTCGATGGAACAGTCGTAGTCCTTCAACAGTTCAATCCATCGGTGTTCTCGATTCAGTCCTTCGTGCCGGAAGATACCTCGGACTTTGTGGTCCGTGTAAATTACCGACTTCTCCCCATAAAGATAATGTCTCCATACTTTCGGCGAAGACATTGCGCTAACTCGTGTCGTGAGTTGGATAGTTAACCTCATGCGGTCTCATTTGCCGAGACGATAGGCTACTACCTTTCCATCCTGCATCAACACACACCCCAAACCGGTGTGAGATGCATCACAATAGATCGTGAATAATTTCCACCTCGGGTTGTACTAAAATCGAGCTCCGTCGAATCTTCCTCACCTATCAAAACTTTCTTCTCGCTTCTCCGACCATACAAATGGAACACCTTTCCTTAGCAACTTAGTCAACGGTGCTACGATCAGAGAGAACCCTTCCACAAATCTCCGGTAATACCCTGCTAACCCGAGAAAACTTCAGTATCTACGCCACCGACTTAGGCGTTTCACTCCAATACCGCTTCAATCTTGCGGGGATCCACTCTAATCCCTTCCGCTGACACTACGTGACCTAAGAAAGCCACCTCCCTCAGCCAAAATTGCACTTACTGAATTTGGCATACAACTGATTTTCCCTCAACACTTGTAGGACTATCCAGTAAATGCTTGTCGTGCTCCTCCTCCATCTTTGAGTAGACCAATATGTCGTCTATGAACACTACGACGAATTGATCTAGGTACTGCTGAAATACCCTATTCATTAAGTCCATGAACGCCGCCGGTGCATTGGTCAATCCGAATGGCATCACTAGAAACTCGTAATGCCCATACCGAGTTCGAAAAGCCGTCTTGTGAACATCGGCCCCCTTCACCTTAAGTTGATGGTAACCCGACCTAAGGTCTATCTTCGAAAACACCGACGCCCCCTTCAACTGGTCAAACAAGTCATCGATCCGAGGCAATGGGTACTTGTTTTTGATCGTTAACTTGTTTAACTGACGGTAGTCGATGCACATCCGCATAGAACCGTCCTTCTTCTTGACAAACAACACAGGCGCTCCCCACGGAGATATACTAGGTCGAATAAATCCCTTATCCAAGAGCTCCTGAATTTGAGCCTTCAGCTCCACCAATTCCTTTGGTGCCATTCGGTAAGGTGCTATAGACACGGTGCTGCCCGGGTAGCAAGTCTATCTCAATTCGACTTCCGATCCGGAGGTAGACCGGAAGTTCTTACGGGAACACATCAAGAAATTCCCCAATCGTTCGGACCCTTCCAACTCGACTCCTTAGCTTTCAAAGCACGATTCAACCAAATCGCCTTACAACCCTTCTTAACCATCTTTTCCGCCTTCAAGGCAGACACCACATTGGATAGGTAATTCCTTCTATCACCTATCATAACCACTTCACCACCCTCACCGTCTTAAGAACCATGCGCTTAGTCGCAGAATCCAAATTCGCCGATACTTAGCCACCAATCCATTCCAAGGATCAAATCGAACTCCCGAATGGTAGTTCCATCGGATCGACCGAATCGACCCTTGGAGTTCTAGGGTGCGATCCTTAAAAGTTTGTCTACCACTACGGAATGACATAAAGGACTCACTACAGTCATCTCCCTAGCAGCGATCTCGAGTCTAGGTTCAAAGTCTCTACCACACTCATCGGCTATATGCGAATGTGTAGACCCCACATCAATTAATGCATAATAAGGAGACCAAAATCGAAACGCACGGTTATGACATCGGTGCGTCACCCTCCTCATGACGCCTTGCCAGATAGACTAAGCCAGTCGCCTAGCCTCATGTTGCTGAACCTACGCCTACGAGTTCCTCGACCTCGGTTAGGACCATTGCTTCCTCTGCCATTACCACGACCCTCTGTGGTCCCACATTTCGGTCCTGAGTGCAGTTACGCCCTACTGGCTGATTTCGAGCTCGCTTAGGGGACAATCTCGACCCGATGTTCAAAAGACCCACACTCAAAACATCCTCTATCACGGCCGAGCAACCTCCCCAATGGGACTTCCATAACGATTGCCTTGAGCGGCCTCGATTATTAGCTACGGGCCTTCTTTTTGATTTGGCCCACTGTCTAGCCTTCTTGATCATTACCATCGGATCCGGTGACCCAAATCCTCTTCTCGATTATTTCTACTATAATTACGCCTCACGGCCTCCTTAATTCCCTCGGCTACTTTAGCCTTTTCCACCGAGATGAAAACTCACGAACTTGTCATGGGCAATCGGTAACCTCAAGTCATCTCGAGTCCGTCCTCAAAGCGGACTGGCGCTCGTGTTCGTAGCCACGATGCCTCTAGCATACCTACTCGATCTCGAAACTCGCCTCAGACTCGGCCACGGACTTAGTTCCTTGTATTAGACCGGAAAAGCCTTCCTCTGCAGCGTCGGTGTAGTGGTGCCCACATACTTCTTAAAGCGGTTTTAAAGTAATCCCGTAAGGTCATCATTTGTGGCTTCGTCCCGAATCGTCGATACCACTGATACGCTTCATCCTTTAGAAGCGACACGCCCTTTCGACTTTTCCTCCTCGGTCGGTCAAGATCATCCATTATCCTTTCGTAGATTCCACCAATACTCGCTACACTGGTACCACTCGACACACCCAGAACACCTCGGCCGTTGGATCGAATCCGCTCGGGAGCAGATTTCGAGCTCCTAAATTTCCACCATTGACCACCAATTCGAGTACTCGCAACACCGCTTGAGATCGCCTCTCCTCCGTCGATCTCGCTCCTCTGCTCCAAAAGTGGAGGTGGTGGTGGCGGTGGTACATCATTTTGAGAACCTTGCCTCGACTGGCGGGTTCGAGACACGTCATCCTACCCCTACTGGCCCACGGCGCCCACGTCCTCTAGAACTCATTCTATCTATCGCGCTTTTAATCGATTAAGAGAAATTTTATGTATTAGCGTTTGTTCCACTTCATTACTCATGAAGAAATTTTATGAAGAAATTTTAATTAGAGATTCTTTCGTGCAAACAAGGTTTGATCTTCTATCCTAGTTCACACAAAGAAGTTCTTGCATCCATTCCTTAATACTTTCCATACCTATTCGCTCTTGGACATTTCGCCCATTTCTAACCCGGGGTATTTTCGTCATTTTCCTCTGTGGGTATTCTCGTAATAAAAGAGATTTTAAAACTTTAGTAGAGTAGGTTGTTTTGCAATTCTCAACACTGGAGGGTATTATTAAAAAAATGATAAGATTTGAAGTTATGGCATTATTTCGAAAACCAGGGGTATTTTGGTAATTTGGTCCTTCAGGGGTAATTTGGTAATTTTTGTAAAATAAGGGTGTTTTAACCATTATAAAACTCTGAGGGTCCCTTTTGAGAATTTTCCTTCTTAAAACGGTGATGTTGCAAAAATTTTGTACTTAGGGGCATTTTGGTAATTTTATAAGTTAAGGGCGTTTTCGTAATTTTTCCAAAACCAAATATTTTGCTGATGATTTTCAAGGCTAAGTTGTTGAATATTTATAGAATAATTAAAAATTTTTGGACAAAATCATTGATTTGATATTTTATGAGTCAAGGGTATTTTAGTAATTTTTTTCCCTAAGGGCATTTTCGTAATTTTCCACAAATTGAACTTTTCGGGGTAAAACATTGTAAAAAGAGTTGTTCTTATTTCTGAAGGAGTGATTTGAAAAGTTTTAAAACCAAGTTTTGTTGTTTCATCATTTTTCAAAATCAAGGCTAATTCTTCTGGGTTTTAGTCATTGTGTTTGGCCTATGACCGAGCCCTCTTGGTCGTGGTGAACCCAAGCTACGCACTGTGCAGGTTTCGTGTGGAGAGGAGGTGAGTCACGCTGATCGCTTAAATACCAAGCTCCTACCGAACCTTTCTAGACATGCGCAGAGGTTACCACACCACTAAGCCCCCACGAGTTAGGGTGAACCCAAGCTACGCGCAGGCGTGATACTGCGAAGAGGTGGTGAGTCACTCTGACCGCTTAAATACCGAGCTCTTAGGTTCCAATCCTAGACATGCGTCTGGGGTTACCACACCCTAGCTCAAATTGACTACGCCATAGATTGGTTTAGTTCTTTAAGTCTTATGTTAGCTTGTGTGTTTGAGTAATCTAATCCTAGGGTTCAATTCCTATAAGTCTATCTCGTTCCATGCTTCCTACCCTTCTACGTAATATAATCCACAAAGAAGTTTAGAGGTACTTACAGGCGGATCGGTCTTGGGAGACTTGGGCCATCTTCGCTTTAAAATCCAAAAACAATTAATAAGGCCTACTAAAACATTTTTGGGCCTTGGGCCCCCATGGAAGTATTGAACTGGCTCGATACCAATTTGTAATACCAAACCCTACCCAATCGTTAGGACCGAATATGGGTCGTTACTAAGAAGAACTTTTGAAACCGTTTTCTAAATCCACTTAAGTTTTGTTGAAAGCGCTCATTTTAAGTTATCTTGCGAAATTATACTTAGTCCAATTTGAAAGTTTAATTAAGTCAAGTTATTACACAAATTTTCAGATGTGCCCGATGGCACGATAAAACATTTTTCGTGTTAATTTAGAAAAACGTGTAATTCAAATTTTAATTAAAATAAATTATCCAACATATAGGAAAATAACTAAAGTAAAGTTTAATGAGGCCTTATTACATCCAAAATAAAACAACCCAATAACCAAATTTAAAATAACAAGAATTAAAGTCCATTTTAAGTCCACCGCATGGCCTCCTCAAGTCCCTCCGGCTCCATGTCCGCAATCTAAGCATCACCTGAAAGAAATAATGGAGAAGGTGAGTCACCAAGACTCAGTATGTAACCCTTCCCCCGTTTTAAAATATTTTTCATACACAACATATAACAATTAATATGCAAAATAATGTGTACCCAACCTAGCCAACCATACGCCATTGTCTACCCTGTTGTGGTACCAAACCTTTGGTGGTGCCAAACCACCGGTGACATATAGTCACAATGTGTTACCAAAACTTTGGTGTCCGTAGACACAAATCGGGTGATGGGGCCAACCCATCGTGTGATACCAAATCACCGCGGGGCGATCCCATATCTCAAGTGGGGCCAACCCACGGTGGTGTTAACCACAGGGACAAGTCGCTATTGAGGTACCAAACCCTGAGGTACCAAACCTCTGGAGGTACCAAACCTCTGGTGACATATAGTCACGGTGTGTTACCAAAACACACTGGTGCCCGTCGGCACAATAATCTGCCCCTCCACTCATCACCCCACAGCAGATAAACATACATATGTTTCATGCCATCACATTCTTAAATTTCATGTGTCAATACATCATGCTTACCAAAAGCATTAATAATAATAAATCACATTAACAGGTACTTACCTGAATCACCACTTATACCGATTTGGTATTAATTCCAATGCTACATTAATAAAAATGAGCATTCACAAAGTTAAGCATAGTTAATATATTATATAGTGTGTATGTACACACCTGTTACCACGATAGTCTTAAATCCCGAAGAAAATCAATCGGCCACACTCTAAGTCCTTGCCCCTATATTCGGCCAACTATCAAGGTTAGCAATATGGCCATTCGGCCAAACCAAATAATTTAAAGGGGTCATATTTTGTACTCGCATCCTTACCTAATCGCTTGAATCCTAGCTTTGGCACCCGAATCGCAAATCTGGTTCATAAACTACAGTTGGTCAATATTAGCAACCATGGCTTTCGCTTTTCTTAATCATTAGAGAGTAATCTTTTATAAGTAAACACTTACCACCGCCTACCCAAAACCGAATGTCGAGAATGCCGATCCGATCTCTGTTTTGAGATCCCGAAGTGCCTATCATCGATTTCAACTTTGGTTAGAACTCTTGCTACTAGTTGCGAAATTTGCTTCCATTCAATCCCATAAGTCGACAAGAAAAGAAAATATGAAGGAGGGTTCGCCATCCCTTACCTTGATAATCGATTGAATTACAAAGAAGTCCGGAGTATCAATGCCTTTGCACCATTCGCCAAAGTGAAATATAAAGAAAAGGATTTGACACTTTGATAGAAATTAGATTGGCTAGTAGAAAATAAAGAAGAAGGATTAAAGAGTGAGGTTTCGGCAAGGATAGGTAATGAGGGTTTTGGCTATGGGTTTGGAGAGGATGTAAAAGAAAAACAAAATATAAGAATGAGAGGGTTTGGAGATTGACTAGCAAACTTGGAAAAAGGAAACAAGGTGATCACTTAGGTGCTTATATAAGCATTGGCCTCCCCTAGTGTCCTTGCCGTCCACTTCTTCTAAAGAGTTCAAGATTCATCAATCTTCCTTGAATCACTCTAGACCACTTAATTTAAAACCATTCAAATAATTTAAATTTTCTAATAATAATCCAATGATAATTCTTTTAAATCTCCATGATCTACTTGATTATCCTTAAAATAAAATGCTTATATTATCTATTAATAATAATTAAAGAGTTTAAAGGAGAGAGGACTCTCCCTCAAGTGCCAAATCAATATATTGCCAAAAGAGGATTTCATGACTCGAACACAAGCTCTCCTTGCTCCTTGGTGGCGTCACATGTAGCTCTTAAGTGGGCTTGCTTTGCCACTTAATCTAGGCTTATTTTATGTCCAAATTACCCCATTTATTCTTATAACACCCTCTTGCTAAGGCTCCCTACCTTTAAAAGTTAAAAACTAAAATTTCCTACCAAATCGAGCCAACACAAAGCCTTAAATTGATCATGATTATCCCATAAATAATGCCTCAACCATTCATACATAGGAAAAATAATTAAATTCCAGGTAACCCCATTTTTGGGATGTTACACCGAATTTGACCCTAATCGGAACGGTGGTTTCAGGACCACAAATCCGAGTCTGAGAAATATTTTAATATTTTATTTTGTGTTTATTATGTGTGAATTAAAATGTGTGAAAGTTTCGTAGAAAAATTTCATCGTTTGGGTGCTTGATTTGACAAAAAGGACTTAATCGCATAAATTTTAAAGTCTCAAACTATAGTGTAAAGTGCCTATTTGATGATGGCTTTTTAAAGTGGAGCATTAAAAGGGTAAATAACCCATTTTTGAGTTAGTGGGTGGCTTATGTCAAGAATAACCTTAATATATATGTTAGTTTTTATTTTATATTAAAGGTTAAATTAGTAATTAAATAATTACTTTTATAATATGTAAAAATAACATAAACAAAAAGCCATCATCTTTCTTACTCTTTCATGGCCGAATATTGAGAAAGAAAAGGGGGGTTTATTTTCTTTGATTTTCGGTACTTGGATGCTTGATTTCAAGGTTAGTTTGAATTTAGTTTTTGTTAATTTTTACGTGTTTGAGATCGTTGCTTCAAACCGTAACTGACCCATGTTAAAAATTTTGAATCTAAGCATGTTTGAGGTTCGGCTATTGATAGGTTTATATGTTTTTTTATGTTTGATGATGTTAGATAAAAGATAAGTTAAAAATTAGTATATTATGTATTGGAAATTTTGATGAATTTTTGTTTTAGGGACATATTGTAAAAAAATGAAATTTTAGAGGGACTTATTTGCTAAATAATTGAAAGAAAAGGGCTTGTATAGTCCCTATACATATTCGGCCCTTAAGGGGTATTGAGAAATTTGGTGTATTTTGTGTTTTAGGCAAATATGACTAAATTGTAAAAATTTGAAATAGTAGGGTAAAATGGTAAATGGCCTATTTATGTGCTTAGGGACTAAATTGAGATGAAATGTACTTGAATGAGCTAAATTTTAATGTGTTTTAGATCAAGAGAAAAGAAAAATAGATTTAGATCGGGGAAAGACGAAGGTTCTTGAATAGTCGATTCGCACGGTCTATCGACAGCTGAGGTAAGTCCTTAAGCTGAAATATATCAAAGAATTATTTATGAAGATATTAAATGATAAAGTTTGATAAATTTGAGTACATACTTATGTCTTAGCCGAATGTATATAAGTGAATAAGATTGATTGCATACTTTGATAATGAGATATGAATAAGTTTGGTTGAATTGGATATGTAATGTAATTATGAAATATGTGTGGAATGATTGACCACATTGATTCATTTAAGCTAAATGCCTAGCGTGCCTCATGCCTGGTGATTCATTTCAGAGCTTCTTGCATAGCGTGCTTTGTGCGGTGTTATATGTCGGGCTTTGTGCCTACTTGAGCCTTGTCTTGGTGATTTATTTCAAGCTTACTGCCTAGCAGGCCTTGTGTTGGTGATTCATTTCAGGCTTACTGTCTAGCAGGCCTCGTGCCAGTGATTTATTTCGGGCTTAAATGCCTAGCAGGCTTTTTATCGGTGATAAGCCAAAACAGAGAATTTGAGATGTATATACATAGTAGATTAAGCTATAAGCTCTAAAAAGAAAAAGGAAATTAGCTTATTATATTGGTAAGTGATAAGGTAAGTTAGTTTACTTGCATATGAGCCAATTGCGATGTGATGAATTAATGACTCGAATTGAATTTTATCTCAGGACATTAGGCTTATCATTGATTGGTATGATATATATATATATATATATATATATATATACGAGAAGTTGAGGTATAGATATATAATGGTGATACTTAAAACTTCGGTTATGATTATGATGTGCAATGAGATCGAAATTTCATCATGTTTCTGTAACTTGAAATATTCAAATGCATAGGTTGTATATATATGAAATGTTATTGTATAAATTCATGTGATAAAATACTATTGATTAGATTAAGGATATGACTAATATTTGGCTAGGTGAAACTCGTATTGAATTATCTATGCTAATTGCCGCAAGAATGGAAGTTAAATTGTTAAGTATATGTGTATATGTCATAAATATTGCTTGAGACTTACTAAGCTAGCAAGCTTATTGTGTGTATTCTTGTTTACCCTTGTTTTATAGATTTTAGGTTCAAGCTACGGACTCGAAGGATCTGGGAAGAAGTCAACCGCACTATCGACTTTCTTTTGGTATTGAAAAACTTAGTTTTGTACTAAATAGGGCATGTATAGGTTAGACTAAACAGTATAACTAATGTTTTGTAATCGTGTAAATATGCTAGCCATGTGAAAATGGCTATCTATTTTGGATAACTTGTTTCGTGTTTTGATGATATAGTTTGCTCATGCCATGAATTATCATTTGTGTTTGAATGTGGTTTAGTCATTATATGAAATGGTTTAATAGATATATGCCATGACATGTATATATATTTTGATCTTTGTTTGTCACTTTGATATATTAAGGTAGAATATTTTAATCATGTGCATATGTGATAGGTTAATAAAGAGAGATGTTAGGCATTTCAATTTCATGAAATTGATATGAATATGAAGTTGAGTTATATGTTTGTGAAGTATGTATCTAGATATGTATCAAATTCGGTTGTTTTAAATAGGATGAATTATATTGAATAAAATGGGTATGTGTATTCGGCCAAATCTAGGTGACCGTTGCTAATGTGGTTAAAATGTTTAAAATAGTTAGGCATAGTTGAGTATGGAAAGAGTGCATAATTGAGATGTATGTATTTTCTTATATATATTTATATAAGTATTCGGCTTGTTTAATTACTTGTTTTAATTGAGTACATAAAATTGTTAAACTTGGTTTATGCTAGGTAATGTGCATAAAATGCCAATAATGGAACCATGCATATTCGGCCTTTTAGTGGGTGTACAATTGATGTGTAATGGTTGCATGCATTAGTTTATTTGTAACTGAGACATCATGCTATAAGAAGTGTAGACACATATGAGAGTTCAAGAAATCTACTTGTTTATGTGATATTGATGTATTATACACAGTATGATGAATTAGGTTCATCGATGATTCTTTGGTGAATGATTTGGATCTAATATATATATGTGTTATGTGTTACACATGTGTTTATTATTTGTTTATAGATAATTCTTTAATAAAAATGATCAACCATGATTCAATTATTTTAGCTAAAGTGTTAGATTGCATGGTAACACCTGTAAACCCTTATCCGGCGATGGACTCGGGCCAAGGGATGTTACATTTGATTGGTATCAGAGCTTACGGTTTAGTCGATTCTAGGACTACCGTAGTGCATATGAGTCTAGCTATACATGCCTTTATCGTATATCGATAGTGTGGTGACTTCTGATATTCTGAACTGTGTTTTATATAGTAAATAGACACTGATCCTGAAAGAGCCGTAGTGGATGATGTGGAGAGTGTCACGCCTGACCGTGCATATAGATCACTGCCGCTAGACTCTCGACCATTTTCGGGTAGCCACGAGGGGGAGGCTAAACAAGCCTTCTATTAGATGATGAACGAATGGTTTACCCAGTTTATCTAGACTAACCCGGCTGTACACCAACCTCCACCCCCAAATAATCCAACTCCGATACCTTCAGCACCCCCGATGATAGATCCGATGAGATCTAGTAGGCCTCTAGTTGATAAAATCAAGAAATTTGGGGCCAAAGAATTCAAGGCCAATGATGATGATGACGCAGAGCGAGCTGAAATGTGGCTTGATAACACTATTCGGGTACTAGATGAGCTATCTTGTACTCCAGGCGAATGCCTGAAGTGTGCTATATCTTTACTTCGGGACACTACATATCACCGATGGAATGCACTAGTATCAGTGGTTCCGAAAGAAAAAGTGACGTGGGATTTCTTCCAGAATGAATTCCGCAAGAAATATATAAGTCAAAGATTTATTGATCAAAAACGAAAAGAATTTCTTGAACTGAAACAGGGAAGGATGACCGTGACAGAATATGAACGGAAATTTGTCAGGCTTAGCAGATATGCTAGAGAGTGTGTATCAACTGAAGCCATTATGTGCAAATGGTTTGAAGACAGTCTGAATGAAGAGATAAAGTTGTTTGTTGGCATTCTTGAAATTCAAGAATTTGTGACTCTAGTTGAGCGAGCTTGAAAAGCTAAAAAGCTCGGGAAAGAGAAAAGAAAGGCCGAGACAGAAGCTAGAGACATTCGTAAGAGGTCGTCAGGTAAGACTTTCCATTCCACATGTAAGAAGTTCAGAGATGATTTCAGTCGACATAAAGTTACTTCAGATTTACCTAGACGTGATCGACCTCCAGTGGGCTCCCGAGCTACCTCGATGACCAGTGTTGGTAACGTTTCACAGAATCGAGTTGAATGCAAACATTGCGGAAAATGGCATTCTGGGAGTTGTAGAATTTGTGATCGGTCCTGCTTTAAATGTGGATCCTCAGACCATTTCATTCGAGAGTGAAACACCCCAAACCCGGCCCAAAAAGCCTAACCGGATTTGGTATGTTCCTCGAGTAAAACTTTAGGGGAATCACATTGTAAAGAAATTTTGTCTTTGAAACATTATTTTTAGGAGGAATTAATAAAATCAAAAAGGAAACCAAACTTAAGAAAACTTCTTTGAAAACATTTATATATTAGTGACAAAAACCTTTTTAATTAATTATCAAAAACCAATTTAGTTATTTAATAGATATTTGTTCATAGCAAAATAAAAGTAAATCCAAACACGAAATTAAAGATAGTTTATAGTGGCCTTATTACATAATATTGGCAACCCCAAAATAAAGTCTAAGTAATAAAATTTAAAGTAAATAGTTTAAGTTGGAAAATCTCCACAATACTTAATACGAGCACTGGCCACCTCAAAATCCTTGCTACCCCGATCCATCGCACTACGAATCATCTGAAAAAGTTATCCCATAAAAATGGGTGAGTTATAAACTCAATGTATAACACATACATTAAAAAGCCCATTTTATCAAATGCTTTCAAGCCCAAAATTTCACATATGGCCATAGGCCCATTTAACTCATATTTAGCCCAAAGGCCCAATTTAGCTCAAATTTAGCCCAAAGGCCCATTTCATAATGAGATCAAATAATAATCATACAATATTACATGGTTATGTTTATGAAATGAAATGCAAGCCTGCCCAACCTATATATCCATCCGCTACACACCCCGTACCAACCAAAGACACCGGGATTACTAAATCGACCTCCATCCGCTACACACCATCGAAGGCGATTCTTTGCAGTCAACATGCACATCGCCCTTATTGTGGCAAAGCCACCAAAGCAGATGTGACCAAGTCACCTGACCGAAGTCCAAATTTCAAATACGTGATCGAAGTCACCAGATTCACATATGTGACCGAAGTCACCAGAGTTCAAATATACGTGACCGAAGTCACCGGAGTCAAATATGTGACCGAAGTCACCAGAGCCAAATATACGTGACCGAAGTCACCAAATTCACATATGTGACCGAAGTCACCAGAAATGTGGTAAAACCACCAGAATACTTACTCCTTTATCAATATACCCATATGCCCATGCACATACATATCAAATCAGATTTTCATGCTATTTACCCACAAATCATATTATAGTCATGCTTATTTCATATTGATGTATATAGCAAAAATAAACGAAATATTGGGGTAACATACCTGAATTTTGTATACCAATGATTGGTATCCACAAACAAACATATTATCATATAATCACTTTTTAAAACATAGATCTATGGAAATTTTTAATGTAAGGTTACACACCTAGTAACAGTGAGAACAATACCCTCTTGCTCGTCCACACCTAATTGATTAATACACTTGGTTAGTATAAACTATTGTTAACAAAACCATACTTATTGACGATGGATCTAAATCCTTACCCTCGGATTCACGAATGATAGTTATTTGTGGTTTTTCTCCACTAGATGGATCAAAACCCGCCGATATTCCACCAACGTAAAGTGGTTCGGTTGTATGCACTACTTCGAATAACCGATCCTCGTTAGCAGAGGGTCCACAACCGGTGGAAAATCTCTAACCCCGACATCTTGCTCTTCGTTTGTAGTTCGATGGTAAAGGAATACCTCCTCTCTTCCAAACACTCCGTACGGCTCTTTTCTTACCTATCTTGATGATCTTAGATCGCCCCTAAAAATAACGTAGATTAGTGATCCATCTAAATAAATCGGTATGATCTAAATTAATAACCTTACCTTGATGATTTCGAATGGTCACTTAAAGGTTGTCTTCAACAAAGATCTTTGAAAAATCTTTTCAAAAGATTCGGCCTAGGAGAGAAATAAAAGATTATGATTTTAAGTTTGCTAAAGTAAAAAAAAGAATGATGAAAATAATTGATAGATTCTTACTTTGATCACTTGGGGATTGACTTTGAATAAGAAAAAAGAATATGATGATTGGCCTTAACAAAAGAGAATAGAAATGGTGGTTTCAATATGATGGTTTCGGTTTTGAAGGAAAGAAGAAAGAGAATGAAAAGAGAAGGAAAAAGAGAAGGAAGAAAAGAGAAAAAGGAGAAGAAGATGATGATGGTGATTTCTCAAATGTAAAGAAATGTGCTTAGGAATCTTTGTACATTCGGCCAAGGAATGAGAAAAAGAGAAGAGAGAAATAAAATGAAAAGGAAAAGAAAAGAGGAAATGATCAAAGAGAAGGGAGATTAGTTTTGAGACTTAGATGCATTCGGCTAAAGGAGAGAAATGAAGAATTTGGTTCTTTGAACTTTGTAGTTTCGATTTCAAAAAGAAAGATGGGAGAAAGAAAATTGTGTTTGGTTCAAACACAATTGAGGGCTAAATCAAAAGTAAAAGTGTACCAAAGTGCCTAAGGTACATTCGGCCAAAGTAGGAGTTTTTTGGAGAAAAATTGGTCAAAAAGAAAGCTAAAACAAAGAGAAGATTTTTACCTAAACTCAATGTCAATTTCTGCTAGGAGAGAACTTTTGGAGAAAATGAGAAAAGATGGACACTTTTGCTAGGATTTTTGGCCAATTAGCACCCTAATGGCTATACTAACTTTCGGTCAACCTTAGCCAACATATCCCCTTTTCCTCCTTGTTTCTTCCCCATCATATCCAAAATTTACTACACAATTAAGCCACTCCTTTAGCCTTCATGCCATCTAGGTTCATGGTCAAATGACCATGAACACATCCCCAAAACATAGCCCAATATCATGCCTTTGTCCCCCTCATCTTATCATGAACTTATGATTCCATGCCTTAAGTTCTTTGCTTCCTTTTTCACATGGTCAACTAGCCAAAAATGAATGAAAGCTCATCCACTCTAGAACTTTCTTGGCCGACACTTATAGGGGAGAAAACAAAAAAAATTTAAAATCCTCCCTAATGCTAGCTAGGAGATTCGAACTTCACACCTCAAGCACACATCCATGCATCTTAACCACCTTTCCAATTACTCAACTTATGCTAAATCCTCTTATCATTAATTCTTAAGGCCTAACTTGCTTAACTCTCTCTAATTAATAGGAATTAAAAATTTTACTAAACATGCACTTAATTAATGAAGCTCAATTAACTTCCAAAATAAAAATACACTTAATAATAATTAAACATGCAACTTCATTCAATTGAGTAATATTCATAACCCCTAATTATTAGGATGTTACAGAGAGTGCCCGATGTTAGGCGAAGCGAATCGACGACACGAACTCTAGACCAAAGCGATTGCACCGAAGATAGGCGAGACCACCCAGACATTTTGGCAATGTAGGTGGCAGTCAGAGAGGGACGAGGAACACTGCAGTTCAATCTGAGGCTAGAGCTCCAGCTAGAGCTTATGTTACTCGAGCTAGAGAGGATGCTTCTTCTCCAGATGTCATTATTGGTACTTTTACCCTTTATGATACTACTGTGATTACATTGATTGATCCTGGTTCGACCCATTCATATGTGTGTGAAACTATAGTATTCAGTAAGACTCTGCCAGTTGAGTCTACTGAGTTTGTGATTCGCATGTCCAACCCTTTGGGTAGATGTGTGTTTGTTAATAAAGTGTGTAAGGGTTGCCCATTGATGATTCGGGATTTTTGCTTCCCAGTCAATTTAATGCTATTGCCTTTCGATGAGTTTGATATAATTTTGGGAATGGACTGGTTAACTTCGCATGATGCAGTGGTGAATTGTAAAAGAAAGCTTATTGATTTGAGACATCAGAATGGTGAGATCATTAGAATTGAATCCGATGATTTAAATGGGTTTCCTCTGCTTATATCCTCGATGTTAGCAGGAAGTATGTGAGAAAAGGTGCGAAGCTTATTTGGCTTATGTCTTTGGATAATAAATTGTCCGAGAAATAGATTGAATCTGCATCGGTTGTATGTGAATACCCGGATGTGTTTTTCGATGAACTCTGGGTTTACCACCAAGATCGAGAGATTGAGTTCGATATCGAATTGGTATCGGAACAACTCTGATTTTGATAGCTCCGTATCGGATGGCACCTACTAAGTTAAAAGAATTGAAAGCACGGTTGCAAGAGTTAACGAGATAGAGGATTTTGCGACCTAGCTTCTCTCCTTAGGGTGCACCAGTTCTTTTTGTGAAAAGAAAGATGGAGCGATGTGAATGTGTATTGATTATCTAAGAATGAATAAGGTAACTATAAAGAATAAGTACTCGTTACCTCGGATTGATGACTTATTTGATCAGTTGAAAGGGGCTTCAGTATTTTTGAAGATAGATTTGAGATCGAGCTATTATCAGTTGTGAGTCAGAGGTACAGATGTGCCAAAGATTGCATTCAGGACGAGATACGAACATTTTGAGTTTCTGGTTATGCCATTTGGACTCACTAATGCACCAGCTATTTTTATGGATCTAATGAATCGAGTCTTCAGACAGTTTTTGGATCGATTTGTAGTAGTGTTTATTGATGATATACTGATCTACTCCAAGAATGAATCTGAGCATGCCGAGCATCTGAGATTAGTGCTACAAACTTTGAGAGATCAACAGTTGTATGCGAAGTTTAGTAAGTGTGAGTTTTGGATGAAAGAGGTCAGCTTTTTGGGACATGTTGTTTCAGCATCAGATATTAGAGTCGATCCGAACAAAATTTTGGCTATACTTGATTGGAAGCCACCGAAGAATGTTTTTGAGATTCAAAGTTTTCTGGGACTTGCGGGCTACTACAGACGGTTTGTGAAAGGTTTTTCTGTGATAGCTACACCTTTGACAAGATTACTTCAGAAAGATGTAAAGTTCGAGTGGTCAGAAAATTGTTAGAAGAGTTTCGATCAGTTGAAAGCCCTTTTGACAGAAGCTCCAGTATTAGCTCAGCCTGAATCGGGTAAGGAATTTGTTGTGTATTCTGATGCTTCCTTAAGTGGTTTGGGCTGTGTATTGATGCAGGAAGGCAGAGTGGTAGCCTACGCATCGAGACAATGGAAGCCGCATGAAAGAAATTACCCGACGCATGATTTGGAACTTGCAGCCATTGTATTCGCATTGAAGATTTGGCGTCATTACTTATTCGGCTAGAAATGTCATGTTTACTCGGATCACAAAAGTCTGAAGTATTTGATGACTCAAAAAGACCTGAATTTAAGACAACGCGGGTGGTTAGAATTGCTAAAAGATTACGAATTGGTAATTGACTATCATCCGGGAAAAGATAATGTTGTTGCGGATACCCTAAGTCAAAAATCATTGCTTGCTCTTCAGGCGTTGAATGCACATGTGGTGATGTCCGAGATGGTTCGATCATAGTGAGATGAAGGCTAGACCGTTGTTTATTCACAAATTAGTGGCCTTACGTAAAGTTGACAAAGATATAACTTCTAGACGAGCACAATGTGAAAATGATACAAAGTCTGAATTTCGAATTGATAAAAATGACTGTTTGATTTATAAAGGCTACTTGTGTGTACCGAGAAATGCTGACTTGATTCAGATGGTATTGAATGAAGCTCATAATAGTCAAATGTCGATACATTCGAGTAGCACAAATATGTACAATGATTTGAAACAGTTCTATTGGTGGTAGGGCATGAAGCGGGATATATCTGAATTTGTTTGAAATGCTTAGTTTGTCGACAAGTAAAAGTCGAGCATCAAGTGCCATCCGGATTACTTGACCAATCATGATACGAATGGAAATGGGATAGAATTACAATGGATTTTGTATTGGGTCTTCCTATGACACCGAGTAAGAAAGATGCCGTCAGGTTATAGTTGATACATTGACTAAATCACTCATTTTGTACCGAAGACGTCTGCACTATTCACTTGAGAAACTTCTTTGAATTGTATGTATCACAGATTGTATGGTTGCATGGTGTACCGAGTTCCATTGTTTCAGACAGAGACCCGCGATTCACATTGCGATTTTGGAAGAAGTTGCAAGATGCTTTAGGTACTAAACTTTATTTTAGTACAGCCTTTCACCCGCAGACAGACGATCAGACCGAACGAACTATTCAGATACTTGAGGACATGTTGAGATGTTGTGTTCTTGAATTTGAAGGTACGTGGGAATGATACCTACCTTTGATTGAATTTGCTTACAATAATAGCTTTCAATCTAGTATCAAAATGGCGCCTTATGAAGCCTTGTACGGGCAAAAATGTCGAACACCATTATCTTTGATCGAGCTCAACGAGAATAAGATACTCGGGGTTGATTTGATTAAAGAAACAGAACAGAAGGTAGCTATTATTAAAGACAATTTGAAAGTTACTTCGGATCGTCAAAAGTCCTATGCTGATTTGAAACGTAAAGACATTGAATTTCAAGTTGGAGATCGAGTATTCTTGAAAGTTTTTCCATGGAAAAAGGTACTCCAATTTGGTCAGAAAGGCAAACTTAGTCTGAGATTCATTGGACCTTATGAAATTACCGAACGTATTGGGCCTGTTGCTTATAGATTGAAGTTGCCCTCTGAGTTAGAAAAGATACATGACGTATTTCACGTTTCGATGCTTCGTAAGTACAGATTAGATCCGTCTCATGTGATCACATCGTCTGAGATTGAAATCCGACCTGATATGATGTATGAAGAAGAACCGATCCATATTTTAGCTCGGGAAAAGAAGGAGTTAAGAAACAATAAAATTCCATTAGTGAAAGTACTATGGAAAAGGCACGGAGTTGAAGAGGCTACGTGGGAGCACGAAGATTCAATGAGGCAACAATATCCGACGTTGTTTAACGGTAAGATTTTAGGGACGAAAATCCTTAAGAGGAGAGTTATATGAGATCGAATTTGACCCTAATCGGAACGGTGGTTTGGGACCACAAATCTGAGTTCAAGAAATATTTTAATATTTTATTTTGTGTTTATTATGTGAATTAATATGTGTGAAAGTTTAGTAGAAAAATTTCATCGTTTGGGTGCTTGATTTGACAAAAGGACTTAATCGCGTAAATTTTAAAAGTCTCAAACTATAGTGTAAAGTGCCTATTTGATGATGGCTTTTTAAAGTGGAGCATTAAAGGGTAAATGACCCATTTTGAGTTAATGGGTGGCTTATGTCAAGAATAACCTTAATATATATGTTAGTTTTTATTTTATATTAAAGGTTAAATTAGTAATTAAATAATTACTTTTATAATATGTTAAAATAACATAAACAAAAAGCCATCATCTTTCTTACTCTTTCATGGCCGAATATTGAGAAAGAAAAGGGGGGTTTATTTTCTTTGATTTTCGACACTTGGATGCTTGATTTCAAGGTTAGTTTGAATTTAGTTTTTGTTAATTTTTACGTTTTTGAGATCGTTGCTTCAAACCGTAGCTGACCCATGTTAAAAATTTTGAATCTAAGCATGTTTGAGGTTCGGCTATTGATAGGTTTATATTTTTTTTTTATGTTTGATGATGTTAGATAAAAGATAAGTTAAAAATTAGTATATTATGTATTGGAAATTTTGATGAATTTTTATTTTAGGGCCATATTGTAAAAAAAATGAAATTTTAGAGGGACTTATTTGCTAAATAATTGAAAGAAAAGGGCTTGTATAGTCCCTATACATATTCGACCCTTAAGGGTATTGAGAAATTTGGTGTATTTTGTGTTTTAGGCAACTAGGACTAAATTATAAAAATTTGAAATAGTAGGGTAAAATGGTAAATTGCCTATTTATGTGCTTAGGGACTAAATTGAGATGAAATGTACTTGAATGAGCTAAATTTTAATGTGTTTTAGATCAAGAGCAAAGAAAAACGAATTTAGATCGTGGAAAGACGAAGGTTCTCGAATAAGCCGATTCATTTGGATCTATCGACAGTAGAGGTAAGTCCTTGTTGAAATATATCAAAGAATTATTTATGAAGATATTAAATGATAAAGTTTGATAAATTTGAGTACATACTTATGTCTTAGCGAATGTATATAAGTGAATAAGATTGATTGCATACTTTGATAATGCGATATGAATAAGTTTGGTTGAATTGGATATGTAATGTAATTATGAAATATGTGTGGAATGATTGACCGCATTGATTCATTTCGGGCTAAATGCCTAGCAGGCCTCGTGCCTGTGATTCATTTCGAGCTTCTTGCCTAGCGTGCTTTGTGCCGTTGTTATATGTCAAGCTTTGTGCCTAGCAAGCCTTGTCTTGGGTGATTTATTTGGGCTTCTTGCCTAGCGTGCCTTGTCTTTGATTCATTTCAGAGCTTCTTGCCTAGCGTGCCTCGTCTTGGTGATTTATTTTGGGCTTAAATGCCTAGCAGGCTTTTTGTCGGTGATAGGCCAAAACAGAGAATTTGAGATGTATATACATAGTAGATTGAGCTATAAGCTCTAAAAAGAAAAAGGAAATTAGCTTATTATATTGGTAAGTGATAAGGTAAGTTAGTTTACTTGCATATGAGCCAATTGCGATGTGATGAATTAATGACTCGAATTGAATTTTATCTCAGGACATTAGGCTTATCATTGATTGGTATGATATATATATATATATATATATATCGAGAAATTGAGGTATAGATATATAATGGTGATACTTAAAACTTGGTTATGATTATGATGTGCAATGAGATCGAAATTTCGTCATGTTTACGTAACTTGAAATATTCAAATGCATAGGTTGTATATATATGAAATGTTATTGTATAAATTCATGTGATAAACTACTATTGATTAGATTAAGGATATGACTAATATTTGGCTAGGTGAAACTCGTATTGAATTATCTATGCTAATTTCCGCAAGAATGGAAGTTAAATTGTTAAGTATATGTGTATATGTCATAAATATTGCTTGAGACTTACTAACCTAGCAAGCTTATTGTGTGTATTCTTGTTTACCCTTGTTTTATAGATTTTAGGTTTAAGCTACAGACTCGAAGGATATGGGAAAAAGTCAACCGCACTATCGACTTTCTTTTGGTATTGAAAAACTTAGTTTTGTACTAAAAAGGGCATGTATAGGTTAGACTAAACAGTATAACTAATGTTTTGTAATCGTGTAAATATGCTAGCCATGCGAAAATGGCTATCTATTTTGGATAACTTGTTTCGTGTTTTGATGATATAGTTTGCTCATGCCATGAATTATCATTTGTGTTTGAATGTGGTTTAGTCATTATATGAAATGGTTTAATAGATATATGCCATGACATGTATATATATTTTGATCTTTGTTGGTCACTTTGATAGATTAAGGTAGAATATTTTAATCATGTGCATATGTGATAGGTTAATAAAGAGAGATGTTAGGCATTTCAATTTCATGAAATTGATATGAATATGAAGTTGAGTTATATGTTTGTGAAGTATGTATCTAGATATGTATCAAATTCGGTTGTTTTAAATAGGATGAATTATATTGAATAAAATGGGTATGTGTATTCGGCCAAATCTAGGTGACCATTACTAATGTGGTTAAAATGTTTAAAATAGTTAGGCATAGTTGAGTATGGAAAGAGTGCATAATTAAGATGTATGCATTTTCTTATATATATTTATATATGTATTCGGCTTGTTTAATTGCTTATTTTAATTGAGTACATAAAATTGTTAAACTCGGTTTATGCTAGGTAATGTGCATAAAATGCCAATAATGGAACCATGCATATTCGGCCTTTTAGTGGGTGTACAATTGATGTGTAATGGTTGCACGCATTAGTTTATTTGTAACTGAGACATTATGCTATAAGAAGCGTAGACACATATGAGAGTTCATGAAATCTACTTGTTTATGTGATATTGATGTATTATACACAGTATGATGAATTAGGTTCATCGATGATTCTTTGGTGAATGATTTGGATCTAATATATATATGTGTTATGTGTTACACATGTGTTTATTATTTGTTTATAGATAATTCTTTAATAAAAATGATCAATCATGATTCAATTATTTTAGCTTAAGTGTTAGATTGCATGGTAACACCTGTAAACCCTTATCCGGCGATGGACTCGGGCCAAGGGATGTTACATAAAGTGCGAAAGTTCCATTCTACAGGCTAAAGGTACCAAATAGCCATGAATTATTAATTGAAGGTCTTTAAAGGAAACTAGGGTGTGTTAGCCAGCCATGTAGACAAGGGGGACAAGAGCTTTTAATTTTGGTCAAAGTTGGTGGCTTAAATTGATGTTTTATAATAAAATAAAGAAAGGAAAAAGATATCATCTTTTCCTCTCTTCTTCTCCAACCGAAAATATCAGCCATGGGAGGGGTTTTGAAAGCTTAAAATTTCAGCAAGCTTTTCTCCATTCAAGTAAGTCATTTTGATGGTTGTTTTTGATGATTTTTTTTTTTTTTGGAGTCCCCAAAGCTTAAACTAGCTAATGGGGGAGGGACTAATTTGCAACATGGTTGAAAGTATAAAGACTCACCATGATAGAGTTTATGTTGTTTGATGAGTTTTTATGGAAGAAAATGAATGATAGGATGTTGATAAACAACTTTTGTGAAAAGAGTTGTTGTGGAAACACCTAATTGGGGCTAAAATGCAAAAGTTGTAATTAGTTCATTAAGGCATGAAAAGTTGGAATTATGAGTAGTTGTTAGAGGATTAAATTTTCAGCTAAGTTTGTTTAATAAGAAAATGTGATGAAAATTTATTTACGAGCATAGGGGCAAAATCATAATTTTGCCAAAGTGTAGGGGCAAAATAGTAATTTTTACCTAAAGTGTAGACTATGGTGAATTATGAAGTATAAGTGATTAAATTAGAAAATCCTATTGTTCTAGATCAAACAAAACAGGATTTGGACTTAGAACGAGCGAAAAGAGAAATGTGGGCAAAAAGTCTCTTTCGACCATTTCGACATCGAGGTAAGTTCATGTGCGATTGTTGCAATTACGTACGAGCTAATTTAATGTTTCGATGTAGTATGGAATGTATATTTATTCAATGAATGTTTGAAATATCTTTTGATGAGATGTTAAGAGAATCTAAGAGTAATAGAAAATGTATATAGCATGATATGATGATAGTTAAGGTCTCGTGTAAGACTATGTTGGCATATGTTCTCGGTGTGAGATATTGAATAAGACCATGCCAGGGACATGGCATCAATACTATATATCATGTAAGACCCTATTTGGTTATAATGTCAATATGACATTATGTGAATAAGACTCAAGAGTGTTATTTAATAATTCAAGTGATTCAACGGGTATGTTGAAAGAGAGGAAATATGTGGTTGTGCCACGAGAAGCACAAGTATGTGTTAGAACTGAATTGAGATGAATTTAGTATATGATAAAACCTAGTGAATTATGTGTAATCAATGCACCTAGTTGCATAAGATAGATTTATAAATGCATTGTGTGAATGTGAACGATTATTTTAGAATCTAAGTAAGAATGATAGTGAGTGAGGATGTTCTCGGATGAACATTTGAATTAGATAAATGTATGTGGATAAATATTTTTGAATGTATAATAACGGTGAGCTATGTGCAAATACACCTCATTGAGGGATTATCGGTGGGCTATGTGCGTTACCACCTGATTAATCATTAATTGATAGGTTGTGTACGATACCATCAATTATATTATTATCGGTGGGCTGTGTGCGTTACCACCAGATTAATTATTAATTGATGGGCTGTGTGCGATACCATCAACTACATTATTATCAATGGGCTGTGTGCATTACCAACTGATTAATCATTAATTGATGGGCTGTGTGCGATACCATCAACTACATTATTATCGGTGGGTTGTGTGCGTTACCACCTGATTAATCATTAATTGATGGGCTGTGTGTAATACCATCAACTACATTATTATCGATGGGCTATGTGCGTAACCACCTAACCAATTAGTAATCGATGGGCTGTGTCCGATACCATCATTTATAAATGATTGGTGGGCTAAGTGCGAAACCACCAAGAGATTAGTAGAATGAGTAGTTTATCAAAAATGCTTGATGTGTTGTTTTATATGATCATGTGTGATTAGTGTAGGAATATATGCAAATTAAATGAGCAAATTGGCTGGTGGCATGGTAAGAATGTGGTGAGAGATAGAATAAGTAAGCTTCAAGGATGATTGAGTAAGTAACCACGAGCTAATGAGAAAAAACTCGACGTATTGCCCTATAGTTACGTTTATTTAATGAATATCAATAATTGTCAGATTATGCAGTTGAACTTACTAAGCATTATTGCTTACTCCTCTTCTTTTCTCATCTCTTATAGGTTATTTTAGCTAGCTTGGGTTGGAGATCGCCGGAGATGTTTTCACACTATCCAGCAGACACTTGGTATAAGGTATCAAGTCTTTATGAGTCATGGCATGTATAGGGCTAGTACTTAAGGATGATTGAGTCAGTGTTAATGTGCCAAATGTGTTTGCCTAAATGAGTTATGAGACGATTGTATATAGATATAGATGATGACAAGAGTCGATTGAAATTGTACTGGAAATAGTCTACCCCATATATGGAGAAAGATTTCATTTTATGAATCAAATGTGTTTTAATTGATGATTTGAAAGTGTTTGAAATAGCATGTGAATGTATGCAATGTAGAGTGGAAAAAAGGGCTTGGTAGATAGCCTTTAAGTGCTTACAGGGTTAGACACACGGGCGTGTGTCTAGGCTGTGTGATCCTTCCATGTTAGTGTCTTAAGTCAAAATAGACCACGGGTTAACCCCACGGCCGTTTGTATAGGCCGTGTGTGCCACACGATTAAAACACGGGCGTGTGCCCCAAGCCTTGTGAGATTGGCAGAATACTAAGTTTTAGCACACGGGTTGTGGCCACGGGCGTGTCAAGGCCATGTAAAATTAGTCAGTGTCGACCACGGGTGGAAAGACATGGGCATGTCTTAGAGACACACGGGCGTGTCCCTGGACCAACACGGGCGTGTGGCCCCTATTGTGTGTAAAGGTTTCGGGATTAGCTCCAAACCTCTCAGAGGTATGTTTGAGGCCTTGTAGGCCCATTATAAGGATGATAGAGGTGTGTGTGTGTGGATAGGTTTTAATTTGGAATGAAATTTGATAGCCCAAAGTTGTATGACCATGTGAGTTAAGTACAGTAATGCCTCTTATCTGGTTCCGGTGTAGAATACAGGTAAAGGGTGTTACAATAATTGGTTGAAGCAAACCCGAGGGTACCTGGTGTTCAGCCTTTACTTGCTGACAAATTAAACATCTTGAAATGAACTCTGAAATAAATTTCTTCATTCTCGGCCACCAATACAGTTGCTTCAAGTTATTATACATCTTGGTACTACTCGGATGTACAGATAAACATCCATTATGTGCCTCATACAAAATTCTCTGAATAAGCTCCTCTTTTCTCGGTATACAAACTTTATCTTTAAACGTCAAGTATCCATCAGAATTAATCCGAAAGTCGGATTCAACATCTGACTCACATTGAGTTCTCTTGGCTTGTAACTCTTTGTCCTCTTTTTGAGCTTCAGTGATCTCTTGAAGGAACATTGGTCTAGCTTTTAACTCAGATAGAATAGAACCATCGCCAGATAAGGTCATCCGCGAATTCATTGCCTTTAATGCAAAAAGGGACTTCCTGCTCAACGCATCGGTGACCATATTCGCCTTTCCTGAATGGTAGTCAATGACCAACTCATAGTCTTTTATCAACTCTAACCATCTCTGTTGCCTTAAGTTCAACTCTTTCTGCATCATCAAGTACTTCAGACTTTTGTGATCAGTAAAAATCTGACAGCTTTCACCATATAAATGGTGTCTCCAAATCTTCAAAGTGAAGACTATGGCAGCTAATTCTAGATCATGCATCGGATAATTCTTCTCATGAGGCTTGAACTGTTTGGAGGCATAAGCAATAACTCTGTCTTCTTGCATAAGTGCACATCCTAATCCGTTTAAGGATGCATCGTTGTAAATCACAAATTCTTTCCCTGTCCTAGGTTGTACTAAAACTACAGCTTCTATCAACATTGCTTTCAATTTCTCAAAACTTTGTTGGCATCGTTTTGTCTACTCAAACTTCACATTTTTCTATAACAATTTTGTCATCGGGGTTGTAATCATGGAAAACCCCTTGACGAATCATCTATAATAGCCGGCTATGCCTAGAAACCTTCTAATTTTAGAGATATTCCTCGGTGGTTTCAAGTCCATTATAGCTGAAATCTTGCTTGGATCCACTCAGACTCCATCTCCCGAGACAATATGACAATATGCTAGGACCAAATATGGGTCGAAATCTGGAGAAAACTTCCTTGAGCCAAAGTTCACTTTTATTGAACTTGGCATACATACCTAGTGTTTATTTTAAAAAAATTTCAAGTTATCGTTGAATCTATAAAACGCATGATGAGAAGGTGAGTCACCAAGACTCGATATGTAACCCTTCCCGTTTTAAAAAAAATATTTTCATACGACATATAATAATCAATATGCAAAATAATGTGTACCCAACCTAGCCAACCATACGCCTTGTCTACCCTGTTGTGGTACCAAACCCTTGGTGGTGCCAAACCACTGGTGACATATAGTCACAATGTGTTACCAAAACACTGGTGTCCGTAGACACAAATCGGGTGATGGGGCCAACCCATCGTGTGATACCAAATCAGCCGCGACGATCCCATATCTCAAGTGGGGCCAACCCACGGTGGTGTTAACCACGTGGACAAGTCGCTATTGAGGTACCAAACCTCTGGAGGTACCAAACCTCGGTGACATATAGTCACGGTGTGCTACCAAAACCTTTGGTGCCCGTCGGCACAATATCACCCCTCCACTCATCAATCCCACAACAGATAAACATACATATATTTCATGCCATCACATTCTTAAATCTCATGTGTCAACACATCATGCTTACCAAAAGCATTAATAATAATAAATCACATTACGTGTACTTACGAATCACCACTTATACCGATTTGGTATTCATTCCAATGCTACATTCATAAAAGGATGAGCATTCACAAAGTTAAGCATATTTAATATATTATATAGTGTGTATGTACACATTTACCACGATAGTCTCAAATCCGAAGATAACCAATCGGCCACCTTATCTCTTTGTTCCTATATTCGCCATAATAGAGTTAGTGATATGGGCCATTCGCCAAACCAATTGATTTGAGAGGATTCCTTGTGAACCCGAACGTTACCTTTACGCTTTAGGATACTTAACCACAATACCCGATTCCGAATCTGCTTCATCAATTACCACGGTTAGTAAACAAGCCATTAGCCTTGACTTTTAAATATTTGCAAACTAAAACTTATGAGAACCGATTCTTACCAACACTTACCACTTGATTGGTCACGAATGGAACTTAGTTGACGACCTCCAAAATTGTCACTCCTCCTCAATAAGGAGTCCAAGATTCCTCAATCTTCCTTGGTGCTCAACATGCTCATTCTCATCCCGGGAATAAATCAATATGTTATCAATGCCAAAAAAATGACTAAAAACTTGTCGAGGTATGGTTTAAAGCTCATTTTATGTCCAAATTACGCGGTTCATGAAGTCCATGAATAAATAATGACATAGCAGTTCTTACATAAGAAAATAATTAAATTCCAAATAACCCCATTTTGGGATGTTAGAGCATTCCTTGAGCCAAAGTTCACTTTTATTGTCAAACCAAAGGGCATGACATCCCGTGAATAAAAAATTCATAATGCCCATATCTTGTTGAATACCGCAAGAGCATTAGTCAAACCAAAAAGCTATCTTGGACACATCTAAATCCTTTACTCTTAGCGATAATACCATGATCTCAAGTCTATTTTGGAGAACACATTGGCTCCTTTCAATTGATCGAACAAATCATTGATCCTAGGCAATAGGTACTTGTTCTTCACTGTCACTTTATTAAGTTGACGGTAATCTATTCACAATCTCATGGTGCCATCTTTCTTTTTCACAAATAAAACTAGAGCTCCCCAGGGAGAACAACTCAACCTACCAAAGCCTTTATCTGTCAACTCTTGCAACTGTATCTTCAGCTCTTTCAACTCTGTTGGAGCCATTCTATAAGGAGTAATATATATCGGTACAGTACCAGGAGCTAGCTCAATATTAAACTCAACCTCCCAAACTGGTGGTAGTCCTAGTAATTGCTCGGGAAAAACATCCACGTACTCATATACTATCGGTATTGACTCAATCTTTAGCTCTGTTTCTTTATCATTCATCACAAAGGCCAAATATGCTTCATATCCTTTTCTTAAGTATCTATGTGCCATCATATGAGAAATCACTACCGGCAACCTACTCTATTCATCTGATTCTATATGAAGAGTGTCCCCATTCTCACATCTCATCTCAATGTATTTCTTCCCACAATTAACTATTACATCATGGGTGGTCAACCAGTCCATACCAAGAATGATGTTAAACTCATCAAATGGTAGCAACATAAGATTTGCTTTAAAATAATGACCTCTTCTCATTAATGGACAATCTTTACATACTTCATCAACTAACACACTCTTGCCTAAAGGATTAGACACCTTAATCGTAAATTCTGTAGAATATATAGGCATATTCATACTAATACTAGTTTCATTCAAATGTAAAAGTGTATGGATCCGGGATCTGTAACACCCTAAAAATTGAGTATTGATATATTGCATGATTTGGTGTTTAGATTATGAAGGAAATTTTTTAATTATTATTATTAGTGCTTATTATAGCCCTGAAGAAGAATTAGAATTTATTGGGTATAAAATAATTTTTAGTTTTTAAAATTTATTGAAGTGGAGTAGGTGGCATTGACACATAAGTTAATTAAAGTGTCAAAGTGTAGTATAAGAAGAGTATATGGCAAAGTGGTGTTGGCGCATGAGTTAGTGCATAAGGAGAAGGTTGAATCCTTGTTTAGCATCTAGATGAATTTTTATTTTAATTTTACGCACATGTATAGCAAGTGTCGGCCAAGTGCATATATGGTAAGTGTTGACCATGATATTTTTGGTTAGTATATCAAAGGATTAAGGAAATTTTTAACTTAAGGAAGGGAATCAAGAAATTAAGGAAAGGTATGAAGATATGGGGCACATATCAAGGAAAAGTTATGGAAACAATATCATGGCCATTTGACCATGCATAGGGACGACAATTTGGACTATAGGGGGAGCCAAAATTTTGGTGATAGTTTGGCTAAGAATTGAAGTTTCTATTTGGTCATTCCTAGCAACTTTGTGCAAAATTTTGCATTCCTCTTCTCAACTTTTTCCTTTGGCCGAAATTGAACCTTGGTAAAGCTCTAATCTTTTGACCATTTGGTCATTTTTGCTTATTGCTTTAGCATTTGTTTTGTGCCTTTTCTTTGAGTGCCGAAATCACCTATACCAAAAACCATTCTTTTTCTTTTCTTTTTACCATTGCCGAATGTACCTAGCTCCTAAAACCATCTTTTTCTTCTCTTCTTTTTGAAAACCAAAATAACATCATCACCATCTTTTCTCTTATTTTTATTTCTTTTCAATCAAAATTTTCTCCATTTACACTCTCATGGCTGAATGCTAATGTGCCTATAGCCGAATTCATTTTCTCTTTTCTTTGATTCTTCATAGCCGAAATCTTCATCCGTCACAAACACCATTCTCAATCCTTTCTTTTTGACTGTGGAAAATAGGTAAGGGATTCTTTTTCGTTTTTGATTAGTTAATAGTGATATGGCCGATTATTGATGGTGTCATGAAGGACCATTTGGATCGAAATAAACGTTCGTTCTATTAACGTTTTATTCATTATAATATAGTGCAATAATGGAAGATTGGAACTCAAGTGTTCGAGAGAATCGTAGAAACGTTGGAATCGATTTATTGTGGTAAGGAAATCACATCCTTAAAACCTTTAGTATTATTTTGATATTATTTTAGATTGGATTAATGTTCTTTTGATCTTGAAGACTTTCAAAATAGGGAAGAAAAGGCGGTGTTTAGTCATATTAAGAGGCGGATCCAGTAAATCCCCATTTAAGCGAAGAGCGATTTTGGCGGTCAGGATTTTCCACGGGTTGCGGACCATCTTCGAAGGAAGTCAATTATTTGAAGTGGTACGAACTTAGAGCCTTTATCGTTGGTGGATTCTCAGCATATAACGAACCAATAAACGAGGAGAAACCGAAAATCAAGTGATTCAAAATCAAGAGGGTAAGGTTTTGGATCTAATATCGATAATGTATTTTTAGACAAAATAGTGTTCTAACGGATCGAAATATGTTTTAGGTGTCGAGGGCGAGAAGGATTAGTACTCTCGGTATCGAGGTGTGTAACTTCACACTTTTCTCGGGTTGGATATCAATTTCGGTATTGAAGTAAAATCGTAAAAGCGACTAGATCGGTATAAAAGCGTAACAAGCGATATTTTGATGAAAATACATGAAAGCGACTAAAATCGTGAAAATTACGGAAGCGCCTCGAGAAATTACTTGTTAATATGTAAATTGTATGTTTAAGTAAAATGGAATGTAAAATATGCTAGATCGTTAAATGGGCCTAAAAGCACATTAGATTGATAATTGGGCGAAATCTCGCTAGATCGATAATTGGGCGAAAACTCGCTAGATTGATAATTGGGCGAAATCTATTTGATTGTAAATTGTAAATTGGGCGAAATCCACGCTAGATCGATAAATGGGCCGTAAACTCTATTAAATTGTTAAGCGGACTAAAATACTTGCTAGATCGATAAATGGGCTGAACTCTTGCTAGATCGTAAATTTGGGCCCTAGTTGATAAATAGTTAATTAGGCCAAAATGTTATTTATGGGCCTTAATAAAGATTTGGAAATATTAACTCTTGTTAATGGGCCTTTTAATAAAATTATTGTATGATCATAGTTTACTATTGCATACATATTGCATGGGTTGGGAAATGATGAAGAGAAGAAGGCCTGTTGCCAAAATCTAGTTCGATGGCTCTGCCACAAAATTATGGCTTTTTGCCTCTAGTTCGGTGGCTCTGCCACAAAAGTTATAAATGGCTATTTGCCTCTAGTTCGGTGGCTCTGCCACAAAATAATAATTGGCTCAATGCCTCTAGTTCGGTGACTTTGTCACAATCTAGTTCGGTGGCTATGCCACAAAATATAAATTGGCTTAATGCCTATGATTGGTGTGATGGCGGGGTGGGTTGACTTGATCCCCACAGGTGTGATGGTTGGTACGGGGGTGTGTAGCGGATGGAATTAGGTTTGGGAGGGAAAAATTCATATTTTTACATGCATGTTATTAATTATGTTTTCATTATGCTATTTATTATGTTATTAATCATGTTGTTAATTCTGCTTATGGGCTCAAGGCCCAAATCCATAATTTGAAAATCTGGCCCAGTGAACAAAGTAAGTGAGTTATACACTGAGTTCTAAGTAACTCACCCCCTTAAATTTTTCCATCTCAGGTAATGGAAATTGATGTGGACTTGGTAGGGGATGACTTCGTGGAGGCCATCTTGCAAAATATGGGTTTATTAAACTCTGAACTTTTTAAATAAGTATTTTACTATTTTGGGTTATTGTAATAAGGGCCTCTATAAATAATTTATGGATTTTTATGTGTGTTTGGTTTTAAACTATATTTTGGACTTTTAAATATGGGCTATGATTATATGATGTTTTATTAAAATAAATTTGGGTTTTCAAATATATGAAATTCCTTTATAAATATTTTATTATTGTTAACTCTTAAACAAATTACCTAAGGGTTTTGATAATACAATGTTAATAATGTTTTTCAACTAATGTTTTCTAATATTCATCAAATTAAAATACTCTTACGATTTTTATTAAACCCAGTAAATAAAAAAAATATTGTAGTTTTCAACTTATTAAAGATTTTAAGATAGCTCGATTCATGTAACAAACCAAATCTAGTCTCAATGCATAGATAGGGTTTGGGGTGTTACATTTAATAATATCGAGCCAGTTTCAAAAACTTCTACTGTGGTTTGGGTTCATAAATAATTTACGTATGAAATCATTCAATTATATCTTAAAGATCAGTATGGCACCACAAGCATCCGGCAACAAGTCAAGTAAGTATTTATTGCTTAATAATTACTATGATGATCATAGGAATACTCTAGAACTTCTAGTTTTAGATGTGAAAAATCGTAGAGATTGAGACTATAGGATATGTTGCGAAAAATAACTTTATATCTCAAATCTCATAAAACATCGTTATAAACACCGAAACAAATTTTCTGATTCATAAAACTTGTAATCAGATAAAAACGAACAAGCTATCATGAGCACAAGAGGGCGTGGTCGTGGGCCTTGTAGACATGGTCGTGGTAGAGGCCGAGGTGCTACTGTTGAAGCACCAAATCATATCTCGGAAATGGGCCTTTGCGTCAATTGAGAGTGAGACGGGATCACGCGATCACATGGAAGAAGATAATGCATTGACTCAAGCAATGCTGCGAGTCTTGTAAAGGGTCATTGGAACTAGAATTGGGCCAACAACTCGTGGGTCAATTTGAATGACTTAAGTCCAATAATGCGAAGTTTTAGAGGAGTCTCGGTGTAGCTCCAAATGTGGTGAATCTTGGCTCGAAGTCGTGGAGCGGATTATGGATGATATGGAATGCCTTTGTTGAGAAAAAAGCGAGAGGAGCTGTATCCTTGTTAAGAGATGAGGCGTGTCGGTGGTGGCTCATTGTTCGTGAAGGCATCAAGTTGCTTGATTAATTGGGAATTCTTTAAAGCTGCCTTCCAAGGAAAATACGTTGGAAGGAGTTATGTAGACGCTCGAAAGAAAGAATTTCTAAATCTTGTCCAAGGAAGTAAGACAGTGGCAGCATATGAAGCTGAGTTTTTACGTCTGAGCCGCTATGCCCGGATAATTGTAGCAACAGATCATGAACGATGTGTATGTTTTGAGGATGGGCTTAATGATGAGCTGAGGGTTCTGATTGCTCCACAGCAAGTTAGAAATTTTTCCACTCTTGTGGAGAAGGCCAAAATAGCGAAGAGGCTAAGAATTGAGCAGCGAAGCGAGAAAGATTTTGAAACAAGAGAGACCACAATGATCTGGTTCTTCAAAGAGATTCAAAAGAGACCTCGAAATGATGAACCAGTTCAAGGTAGAACCCGATAGCAAATAATGAAAGTCGAGATTATTGAGCGTGGGAAAAGACATTTTGAAGAGTGTTGGAGAAAATGGGTGCATGTTACAAATGCGGTTCAATGGATCATCGATTACAAAATTGCCCTCGACATATGGATCGACTTAAGAAGTTTGTAATAATGATGCCTGATCGGCGGAGGTAATCGGCGACCACCGAGAGGTCGTGGACCGGTCGTGGTGGTAATGGAAATTGGACATGGTCAAGGTGCACCGGTCGAGGCAATTGTCCTAGAGGAAATCTGGATGCAAGACGGACTGGTGGTCTATGCGGTTAGACGCAGCGAGGACAAACAATGCACCGGATGTGATAAGCTGATACGTTCTTCATTTTGATGTACTGTTATTGCTTTAATAGATATTGGCTCTACCCATTCATATGTTGCTAGCGCCATATCTGGAAACACAATTTAGAATCTAAAATTACCGATAGTGAGATGCGATAATTAGTCCTTTAGGACGATCGGTATTGTTAATAAAATGTTTAAAGGCGTGCCTTGAAAATTCAAGAGGAGGTATTCTTAGCAAACTTGATGGAACTACCTTTCACGAGTTCGATCTCATTCAGGCATGGATTGGTTGGTTAACCATCGGCGCAATTGGATTGTCTTTGAAAAGCGAATGTCGATAAGAACCTCGGATGATAAGGAAGTCATAATGATTGGTGGCGAAGGAACTACTTGGCAAATGTGGTATCGCATTAAAAGCGAGAGAAGTTGGTTCGAAAAGGATATGGAGCATTCCTAGCCTTTATCGTGCTTTGGATGCCAAAGAGTTATCTGTGAATGATGTGAGGACGGTAAAGGAATTTCCCGATGTATTTCCCAAAGAACTTCGGTATACCTCTAGATCGGAAGTAGAATTTGGCATTGAGCTTTTGCACAGGGGCACTCCGGTGTCCATTGCTCCTTATAGAATGGCACGAAGGAGTTGGGTGAGCTTAAAGCTCAAATTCAAGAATTCTTTGGATCGGGATTTATTCGACCAAGTGTGTCTCCGTGGGGAGCACCAGTTTTGTTCGTCAAGAAGAAGGATGGATCGATGCGTATGTGCATTGACTACAAGACAATTGAATAAATTGACGATCAAGAATCGGTATCCTCTGCCGAGAATTGACGACTGTTTGATCAATTAAAAGGAGCTTGATTTTTCCAAAATTGATTTGAGGTCGGGTTATCACCAGCTCAAGGTGAAAGAAGCGGACATTTATAAGACAGCATTTCGGACACGCTACGGACATTATGAGTTTGTTGTGATGCCGTTTGGATTAACCAATGCACCAGCCGCATTTATGGACATGATGAACCAAGTCTTTCAACCATATTTAGACCGGTTTGTGGTAGTGTTCATAGATGACATATTGGTTTATTAGAAATGAGAAGGAGCATGACAAGCATTTGCGGATAGTATTACTGACTACTTCAGGATAAGCAGCTGTATGCCAAATTTAGTAAATGCGAATTTTGGCTAAAGGAAGTGACTTTCCTTGGTCATGTGGTATCGGTAGAAGGAATAAGGGTGGATCCTTAGAAAATTGAGGCTATTCGGATTGGAAACCACCAACATCGTAGAGTTGAAATTGGAGTTTCTTGGGTTTGGTGGATACTATAGACATTTTATAGAGGGTTTTCGTTGATTCTTTGCACCTAACTAAACTATTGCGGAAGGAGTTAGTATTATTGGTGAAAAAAAGCAAGAGAGTTTGAGAAATTGAAGAAGATCTCGTGGAAGCTCCAGTTTTGATTTATAGGAGGTTGAAAAAGAATTCAACATTTATTGTGATCGTCTCACACAGTGCAGGTTGTGTGTTAATGCAAAATGGAAAGGTGGTGGCCTATGCTTCTCGTCAATTGAGACCGTCTGAAGTAAACTACCCTACTCATGATTTGGAGTTAGGCTGCTGTGGTCTTTGCTCTAAAGATTTGGAGGCACTATCTCTACGGTGAGAAATCTATCATCTACGGATCATAAGAGTCTTAAATACCTCCTTACCCAAAAGGAGTTAAATTTGAGACAAAGAAGATGGGTAGAATTATTAAAGGATTATGATTTCTCAATCAAATATCATCTGGAAAGGCTAACGTGGTGGTGACGCGTTAAGTCGCAAGGCGATGTCGATTTGAGAGCATTGTTTGCCCATTTGAGTCTGTATGAGGATGGTAGTTTGTTAGCAGAACTTCAAGTGAAGCCTATGTGGCTGGAACAAATCAAGGAAAAACAGACATCAGATGAGAAGCTGGGACCTTTACTTCGGTAAGTTGAAAATGGTGAAATCGAGGATTTTGGAATAAATACGGAATGTATGTTGTGCTTTCGAGGAAGAGTATGTATGGCTAAGGACTCAGATCTGAGGCAAATGATTCTACGGGAGGCGCATAGTAGCCCTTATGCTATGTATCCCGGAGGAAATAAGATGTATCGAGATCTCCGTGAACAGTATTGGTGGCCAGGGTTGAAGCGTGAAATTTTAGAATTTGTGGGAAAATGTTTGACTTGTCGACAAGTGAAGGCGCGAACATCAATTACCGTCGGATTGTTACAACCGGTAAGGATTCCTCTTTGAAATGGGAGCGGATAACCATGGATTTTGTTAGTGGGTTACCTTTAACACCTACTAAGAAAAATTCTATGTGGGTAATTGTTGATCGTTTGACGAAGACTGCTCATTTCCTGCCAGTTCGTACGGATTATTCATTGCAGAAGTTGGCGAAATTATGCGTATCTGAAATTGTGAGGTTGCATGGGGTTTGTATCTATTATATCGACGGGGATCCGGATTTACATCACGATTCGAAAGCTCGCATGAAGCCTTGGGGACAAAGTTGAATTTCGATCGGCTTTTCATCCTCGGTCGATGGTCGATCGGAGAGAGTAATTCAGATATTAGAAGATATGTTAAGAGGATGTGTAATCGACTTGAGGGTAGTTGGGAGGATTATCTACCTTGGCGAACTCACGATATAACAACGACTATCGGTCTAGCATTGGATGGCACCTTACGAGGCATTGTATGGTCATAAGTGTCGTTCTCCTATTTGTTGGACTAAGTTGGGCGGCGGCAGTGTTAGGTCTGAGTTGATATCTCAAACAGAGGATAAGGTAAAAGTTATTCGAGCACGGTTGAAAGAAGCCTCGGATAGAGCGAAGTCGATGCAAACACGAAGCGTAAGGACATCGAGTATCTTTGTAGGGGATCAAGTTTTCTTGAAGGTCTCTCCTTGGAAAAAGATCTTGAGTTTGGAAGGAAGGGCAAGCTAAGTCCTAGATACATTGGACCTTATCGTGTCTTTGAAGCGTGTTGGTCCGATGGCTTATCGATTGAGTTACCTCGGAATTGGATCAAATTCATAATGTTTTCATGTTTCCATGTTGAGCGTTATAGATCGGATCCTTCGCACATTATCTGGGTAGAAGAATTGGAGTTGAATTGATTTGTCATTTGAAGAAGAACCGGTGGAAATCTTAGACCGAGATGTCAAAGTGCTAAGAAAGAAGATCGTGCCGTTGGTCAAAGTTCTATGGCGTAACCATGGAGTGGAGGAAGCTACGTGGGAACCTGAGGATGCAATTCGGCAACAATACCCTTACCTCTTTCAATCAGGTAAATTTTGAGGACGAAATTTTCTTTAAGGAGGGTAGAGTTGTAACACCCTAAAAATCTGAGTATTGATATATTGCATGATGTGGTGTTTAGATTATGAAGGAAATTTTATTATTATTATTATTAGTGCTTATTATATACGAAGAAGAATTAGAATTTATTGGGTATAGAATAATTTTAGTTTTAAAATTTATTGAAGTGGAGCGGTGGCATTGACACATAAGTTAATTAAAGTGTCAAAGTGTAGTATAAGAAGAGTATATGGCAAAGTGGTGTTGGCGCATGAGTTAGTGCATAAGGAGAAGGTTCGAATCCTTGTTTAGCATCTAGATGAATTTTTATTTTAATTTTACGCACATGTATAGCAAGTGTCGGCCAAGTGCATATATGGTAAGTGTTGACCATGATATTTTTGGTTAGTATATCAAAGGATTAAGGAAATTGTTAACTTAAGGAAGGAATCAAGAAATTAAGGAAAGGTATGAAGATATGGGGCACATATCAAGGAAAAGTTATGGAAACAATATCATGGCCATTTGACCATGCATAGGAATGACAATTTGGACTATAGGGGAGCAGAAATTTTGGTGATAGTTTGGCTAAGAATTGAAGTTTCTTTTGGTCATTCCTAGCAACTTTGTGCAAAATTTTGCATTCCTCTTCTCAACTTTTCCTTTGGCGAAATTGAACCTTGGTAAAGCTCTAATCTTTTGACCATTTGGTCATTTTGCTTATTGCTTTAGCATTTGTTTTGTGCCTTTTCTTTGAGTGTCGAAATCACCTATACCAAAACCATTCTTTTCTTTTCTTTTTACCATTCTTAGAATGTACCTAGCTCCTAAAACCATCTTTTCTTCTCTTCTTTTGAAAACCAAAATAACATCATCACCATCTTTTCTCTTATTTTTATTTCTTTTCAATCAAAATTTTCTCCATTTACACTCTCATGGCGAATGCTAATGTGCCTATAGCAATTCATTTTCTCTTTTCTTTGATTCTTCATAGCCGAAATCTTCATCCATCACAAACACCATTCTCAATCCTTTCTTTTCGACCGTGGAAAATAGGTAAGGGATTCTTTTTCGTTTTTGATTAGTTAATAGTGATATGGCCGATTATTGATGGTGTCATGAAGGACCATTTGGATCGAAATAAACGTTCATTCTATTAATGTTTTATTCGTTATAATATAGTGCAATAACGGAAGATCGGAACTCAAGTGTTCGAGAGAATCGTAGAAACATTGGAATCGATTTATTGTGGTAAGGAAATCACATCCTTAAAACCTTTAGTATTATTTCGATATTATTTTAGATTGGATTAATGTTCTTTTGATCTTGAAGACTTTCAAAATAGGGAAGAAAAGGGCGGTGTTTAGTCATATTAAGAGGGGCGGATCCGTAAATCCCCAATTAAACGAAGAGCGATTTCGACAGTCCGGGATTTTCCAGGTTACGGACCATCTTAGAAGGAAGTCAATTATTTGAAGTGGTGCGAACTTCCGAGCCTTTATCGTTGGTGGATTCTCAACGTATAACCAACCAATAAACGAGGAGAAACCGAAAATCAAGTGATTCAAAATCAAGAGGGTAAGGTTTTGGATCTAATATCGATAATGTATTTTTAGACAAAATAGTGTTCTAACGGATCGAAATATGTTTTAGGTGTCGAGGAGCGAAAAGGATTAGTACTCTCGGTATCGAGGTATGTAACTTTACACTTTTTCTCGGGTTGGATATCAATTTCGGTATTGAAGTAAAATCGTAAAAACGACTAGATCGGTATAAAACGTAACAATTGATATTTTGACTAAAATACATGAAAACGACTAAAATCGTGAAAATTAAGGAAATGCCCTCGAGAAATTACTTGTTAATATGTAAATTGTATGTTTCGTAAAAATGGGCCGTAAAATATGCTAGATCGTTAAATGGGCCTAAAAGCCTGCTAGATTGATAATTGGGCCGAAATCTCTGCTAGATCAATAATTGGGCCGAAAACTCTGCTAGATTGATAATTGGGCCGAAATCTCTGTTTGATTGTAAATTGGGCCGAAATCCCTGCTAGATCGATAAATGGGCCGTAAACTCTATTAAATTGTTAAACGGACTAAAATACTTGCTAGATCGATAAATGGGCCGAACTCTTGCTAGATCATAAATTTGGGCCCTAGTTGATAAATAGTTAATTAGGCCAAAATGTTATTTATGGGCCTTAATAAAGATTTGGAAATATTAACTCTTGTTAATGGGCCTTTTAATAAAATTATTGTATGACCATAGTTTACTATTGCATACATATTGCATGGGTTGGGAAATGATGAAGAGAAGAAGGCTGTTGCCAAAATCTAGTTCGGTGGCTCGCCACAAAATTATGGCTTTTGCCTCTAGTTGGTGGCTCGCCACAAAAGTTATAAATGGCTATTTGCCTCTAGTTGGTGGCTCGCCACAAAATAATAATTGGCTCAATGCCTCTAGTTCGGTGACTTTGTCACAATCTAGTTCGGTGGCTATGCCACAAAATATAAATTGGCTTAATGCCTATGATTGGTGTGATGGCGGGGTGGGTTGACTTGATCCCCAGGTGTGATGGTTGGTGCGGGGTGTGTAGCGGATGGAATTAGGTTTGGGAGGCAAAATTCATATTTTTACATGCATGTTATTAATTATGTTTTCATTATGCTATTTATTATGTTATTAATCATGTTGTTAATTTCGCTTATGGGCTCAAGGCCCAAATCCATAATTTGAAAATCGGCCCGATGAACAAAGTAAGTGAGTTATACTTTGAGTTCTAAGTAACTCACCCCTTAAATTTTTCCATCTCGTAATGGAAATTGATGTGGACTTGGGCGGGGATGACTTCATGGAGGCCATACTACAAAATATGGGTTTATTAAACTCGAACTTTTAAATAAGTATTTTACTATTTTGGGTTATTGTAATAAGGGCCTCTATAAATAATTTGTGGATTTTTATGTGTGTTTGGTTTTAAACTATATTTTGGACTTTTAAATATGGGCTATGATTATATGATGTTTTATTAAAATAAATTTGGGTTTTCAAATATATGAAATTCCTTTATAAATATTTTATTATTGTTAACTCTTAAACAAATTACCTAAGGGTTTTGATAATACAATGTTAATAATGTTTTTCAACTAATGTTTTCTAATATTCATCAAATTAAAATACTTCCGATTTTTATTAAACCCGTAAATAAAAATAATATTGTATTTTCAACTTATTGAAGATTTTAAGATAGCTCGATTCATGTAACAAACCAAATCTAGTCTCAATGCATAGACCGGTTTTGGGGTGTTATAGGATCTATTAAAGCAATAACTTTGATATCATAAAGAGAAAAGGTACCTGTAATAACATCAGGAGAAGATGCCTCTTCGCTAGCGCGAATGGCATAAGTCCTCATAGGTGCCTTACCCTCGGGTCTCGTAGCCTACTCTCTAGGGTTACCTCTACCACTTGTCCCACTTCCAAGGTTCCTCTGCGGTCTACCTCTGACCATACCCCCAGATCTCGGGTTCTGAGTTCTCTCTTCTTTCATCATCTCAGGACAATCTTTTATAAAGTGATCCTGGGAACCACATCTGAAACAAGCATTTTCATGCACTTGACATTCACTGAGATGACGTCTACCACACTGTAGGCATTCAGGTCTATCAGATCGAACACTCTCCACACTAGCCACTGAAGTAGCCTATGCTTTATTCCCCGAATACTGCTTACTATTATCCTTCTTTGAAAACCCTGTGGAAGTAGCCGATCGGGTGGAAAAATCTCTTGACCTCTTAGCAGAGGGGTGGAAGGACTTATCCCACTGTCTTTTTTTCGAGTCACGAGACTCTATTTCAAATTTTCTCTTCTCTTTTACTAACTCTTTGGCCTTACTAGCCCTCTCCACTAACACCACAAATTCTTTTAATTCAAGGACAGCAACAAACAACTTGATATCATCATTTAGTCCATCTTCAAATCTCTTACTCATGATGGCTTCAGTTGACACGCATTCTCGAACGTATTTGCTGAGTCGTACAAACTCACGCTCATAATCAGTCACTGACATCTTGCCTTACTTCAGTTCTAGGAATTCCTTCCTTTTCTGGTCCATGAACCTTTGACTGATATACATTTTCTTGAATTCTTCTTGGAAAAATTCCCATGTGACCTTTTCCCTCGGTACTACCGACACAAGGGTGTTCCACCATTGATAGGCAGCATCTCTTAAAAGAGAAACTACACATTTCATGCATTCCTCAAGTGTGCATGACAACTCATTAAATACCCTGATAGTATTTTCTATCTAGAACTCAGCCTTTTCCAGATCATCATCTTTTCTAGCCCGAAATTCTTTTACCCCATGTTTCTGATCCTATCAACTGGAGGTTTGTCTCCTCTTACCACCTCTACTATATGAGGGGCTGCAAGGATAGGTTGTGGAATAGGCAGAGGTGGAGGAGGTTGTACATTCGGGTTTGTACGAATGAATTCTGTGTACCACGTATTCATCATATGGAGGAAGGCTTATCTAGCCTCTTGTCCTCCACTTTGACTCACCGTAGTGGTTCTATTCTCATTCAAATTAATCGTCCCTTCAGCAGGAGCCGAGCGCGTTACTTTCTACATCATCCGCCTCAGCTCTTTTGGGATCCATTTACTATATGTATAAACATAATTTAAGTAGTCAAGAGTCGTCACACTATCATTATAAAAACATTCTTACGTATGGCATGTATAGCTAGACTTGTGCTCGTGCTACGTTAGTCCTAGAACTGACTAAATTGTAGCTCTGATACCACTAAATGTAACACCCAATATTCGAGTCTGATGCTAAGACTGGATACGAGACATTACCATGCTTGAACTTACTTAAAACATGTACTTACGGGCTATAAAATTTTGTTCTGAATTAAAAACTTCTCTTGCTTAGTCAAATCATACCTTTCATGGGCCTACGAGGCCTTAAACATGTATCTTGAAACTTTCAGAACTCAAATGAAAACTTTTCCTTAAAACAGGGGTCACACGCCCATGTAACTTAGGACACGCCCGTGTACCCCTAACACATACCCGTGTCTTCCACCTGTGGTCGACACTAACTAATTACACATAACCTTGACACGCCGTGGACGTAAACCATGTGCTATACCTTAATATACTGACTTATTCACACGGCCTAGGGCATACGCCCATGTTCTGATCGTGTATCACACACGGCCTAAACAAACAACCGTGGGATTTGCCCGTGGCCTATTTTGACTTAAAACACTAAGGTACAGGGAACGCACGGCCTAGACACACACCCGTGTACCTATCCGTATGGGCACTTGAAGGTTATTTACCAATTCAATTGCCACCATGAAATCACAATCAATCTCATACTCCATTCAACAACTCAAATTATTTCATTTTCCATGAATAATACTACATGCTTCATTTATAACAATAAACATACATACTTAGTTAACTTTGGCCAACCACTTAGCCATATACAAAAGAATAATAAACTTGATAGCCCATACTTTTTTCTCTTTTTAAGACATATTCTCAAAATGAAATGTTTCCCATACATGCCATACTTAATATAAACAACTTGGTTATACCAAAATAGCGATTGATAGAGTGCTCCGAGCTCTGATGACGATGATCCACGAGATTAGCTTAGCGGGACTACATGGAAAGAAAGAATAAAGGACATAAGCATTTAGCTTAGTAAGTTTGCATATAATGCACATAGCAACATACTTGATTTATATAAACCATTTGACATAAACAATGGTATCATAGATTTAAGCTATAAAGCTTACTTACTCATACTGATTCTTACATATCTCATGATACTTACTAGTCTCATCCTCGTGAGATAAGTGAGGTAGTTGTATCACTTGATCACATTGATCAGTATACTTTAACATGATAATCATAATCTTTCATTCATCATTCATAACATGGCAATGCTCATTTCCAACTTAATAGTAGCTTTGCTTACTTAGCTTTCTTATTATCTCATTTGGGCTTTACTCGTTTGCCCGATAAATTTCGAGAATAATCGAGGATACTAGATCTCGACCCACATATAACTTGATGCCAAAGCCATGTCCTAGATACGGTCTTACATGGAATTTCTCATCTTGGTGTCGAGGCCATGTCTTGACATAGACTTATACAAAGTCTTTCTCGTGTGTTCCCTTGGGAACTTACCATTGCCATGTCTTGACATGGTCTTACTTGGTATCTTTGCTCATGAACTGATCGATGTCGAGCCTTGGCTTGGTCTTACATGAAATCTTCCTTGTTCTTACCAATGCCATGCCTTGGCTTGGACTTACATGGGATATTTATCTCTTGATAGCTTTTCAATGCCAAGACTTTTCTTGGACTTACATGATGACTTTTCAATGCCAAGACTTGTCTTGGTCTTACATGATAACTTGCTTGATTGTCGATGCCATGCCTTGGCTTGGTCTTATACGGACTTTCTCATTTCATGTGGTAGATCGAGTATCCTAGGTAATTCATCTTCAATCGGGACTTTCTCATGCTTAATCTCATTGATTTCTTTGTTTAACATAACATTAAATATTTTCATGATAATATTGTACATTACACTAAGCATTTCAATGATATAAATCATAAAGCTTAGAAATCATACAAACTTACCTCAATATACAAAATGTACGTAGATATGCAATTTAGTCCTCGACTTTGTTATTGCCTCGGTTTCGATTCAGGCTTTATTTTTCTTGATCTATAATAATAATTCAACTCATTTAATATTCACATTGACTAAATTGACCCTTAACACATACTTTGGCAAAATTACCATTTTGCCCCTAAACTTTCTCATAATTACACTTCTACCCTAGGCTCGTAAAGTGATTCTCATTCAACTTTCTTAAACTTCATGCTTAGTTCATTCATTTTCTCAACTATAGCAATATCAAATTCTCACTATTTCTACCATGCATGACCAATTTTCATTACTATTACAAATTAGTCCTTACTAGCATTTCTCATGAAATTCATTTTGAAAAAAAGATGTTTATCTAACATCAAACTCTCATAAACTTTCATAAGATATCATTTTACAAGCATATCATTCATGGGTAGATTTTTGAACATGCATCTTAGCTCAACATTTAGCTAAAAATAGCTAATTCATGTTACGAGGAGTCCAAAAATACAAATAATATTAAAAACGGGGCTAAGATGCACTTACTTGCAAGCTTGAAAGATGAACAAACCCTAGCTATGGGTTCTTTGAAAATTTTGGCAATGTGGGGAAGAAGATGAACATAATTTTGACTTATTTCATCCCTTTTTAATCATTTATTAGACAAGTGACCAAAATGCCCTTCTCTAAAAAAATTCACCATTCACTAACTCATGTCCATTTTTGTCCAAAAATTATAATTTTGGAAAATTTCTATTTAAGGACTTATAATTAATATTCTAAATATATTTCATACAAAAAGTTTCTAGAAATTCATATTTTGTAACTTTTGCAATTTAGTCCTAATGGACCCTCTAATAGAAATTTTAATAAAATTTCCACACGAAAGTTTCATAATATCATGCAAGCATCTCAAATACCTTAAAAACTCATATTACTACTTCAGATTTGTGATCTCGCACCACTTTTCTGACTAGGCCCTAAATTGGGCTGTTACATGCATGTTGACACGTTATACCCCCTAAAAGTTGCACGTGCCTTAGCAAAGGTCTCACCAGATCATGAGCAAGCCATTGGTCAGACCATTGCCAAAAGTGTGGTTTCTATAGTGTATTTTTTGTTTTATATAAATTTAGAAATACATGTATCTTTTTAAAAAATTCATACCAGTGCCACCTAACGATTGGCATTTGTTTGGGTGAGATTTAATGTAGTGTCGTTTAATAGTTTCGCAGCACCCAATGGCATATTAAAAAACATCCCATTTTTAAAAATAATCTAGATCCTATATCATTTTAATGTATCTAAATGAGCTATTCTAACTATCTTTTTGTTTAGTCTAGAGCCCCCTATTGTACTTCAGATAAGAATTGGAATTTTGATGCACACAAAGACTAATAATCTGGTTGTCACGAGTTTGATGGTGTGTCATTAGTCGTTCATGATTACGGTAATATTTGTGGCAAGCTGTTGACAATTGGTGGTCTGAATGTGACTCATAGAGTACTCTGGGAATCAGAGGACATGCTATAGTCGAAGATGGTTATGCAACATTGGTTCGGACATTAGTCATGATTGATGAATGAATTTGGTGTTGTAGATCGACGGTTATAGTGTTGTACTTGTGGCTTGGTCTCACCCAAGTGAAAGAGGCTATTGGAATTTCTTTGTAGACATATTGTGGCGAGGGATGGGTAGTTAATGTCTATGGCATTTCTCGTGGTTGTGAGTCTCGGAGGTGGATCAAGGTAGCTATAAGTGATTGAAAAGCAGTTGCTTAAAGCGATGATCTTGGCTCAAGGGTTTGAGTATCGACTGTTAAACTATAAAAAGAAGATGAATTCTAAAGAAACTGCATTGATCAAAAGAATGCATATTCATGTTTTTTTTTTTTGAAAAGCACATGCTATTATATAACAAGCAAGTATACCAACTAACTAAAAACTAACAGCTTAACTAATATCCACTAACTAATAACTAACAGATTAACTAACGATTAATTAACTTCATTAGTTATTCTAACATTCTCCTGGTTTCTTCAACTTCTTTTGTTTGTAAAAACACAAATATCATCACTTGACAACACTCGAAGAGCACGTCGAAAGGTGTTAAAACTATATAGGCGTGATAGGTTTAGTAAGAACATCAGCAACTTGTTTGTCAGAGGGAACAAAGTTGACCTGCAATGTACCATCAAGAACTTTTTCTTGAACAAAATAATGATCAATCTCTATATGTTTTACTCTAGCATGATGAGTAGGATTTCCAGTCATGGAAACAGTAGACGTGTTGTCGCACCAGACCACTAGAGGCTGACATAGGGGCATACCAAGTTCATCTAACAACTATTTGATCCACAACAACTCAGACACACAATTAGCTAGGCTACGATATTCTACTTCAAAAGAGGAACTGGACACTATTGGTAGCTTTTTGGAAAACCATGCGATAGGGTTCGGTCCTAAATTGAAACACCCCAAACCCAGCCCAAAAAGCCTAACCGAATTTGGTATGTTCCTCGAGTAAAACTTTAGCGGAATATCGTTTTGTTCAAGAAAACTTGATGATTTTAAGTAAAATGGATTAACTTAAAGATCGAGTTGGGCTTAGTTGAAAAATAGATTTGTATTTTCTTAAAACATATATATATATATATATATATATATTCTTGACAAAACCCTTTTAAATTACTTATCTAAAACCATTTAGTAATTTAATTGATAATTGCTCATGGCGAAATTTAAAATAAATCCAAACACAAAATCTAAAAGTAGTTTATAGTGGCCTTATTACAAAATAGCAAACCCAAAATAAAGTCTAAGTAATAAAATTTAAATTAATAAGTTTAAGTTGGGAAATCTCCACAATACTTGATACGAGCATTGGCCACCTCGAAATCCTTGCTGACCCGATCCATCGCACTATGAATTATCGGAAAAGTTTATCCCACAAAGGGGTGAGTCATAAACTCAATGTATAACACATACATTAAAAAGTCCATTTTATCATATGCTTTAAGTCCAAAAATTTCACATATGGCCATAGGCCTATTTAACTCATATTTAGCCCAAAGGCCCATTTAGCTCATATTTAGCCCAAAGGCCCATTTAGCTCATATTTAGCCCAAAGGCCCATATCATAGCAGATCAAATAATAATCATTCAATATTACATGGTTATGTACATGAAATGAAATGCAAGCAAGCCCACCTAAATATCCATCCGCTACACACCACCGTACCAACCAACACACCGTGGGATTACTAAATCGACCCTCCATCCGCTACACACCATCGAAGGCGATTCTTTGCAGTCAACATGCACATCGCCCTTATAATATTGTGGCAAAGCCACCAAAGCAGATGTGATGAAGTCACTTGACCAAGTCCAAATTTCAAATACGTGACCGAAGTTACAGATTCACATATGTGACCAAGTCACCGGAATTCAAATATGTGACCGAGGTCACCGAGTCAAATATGTGACCAAGTCACGGAATCAAATATGTGACCGAAGTCACCAGAAATGTGGTAAAACCACCAGAATACTTCCTCCTTTATCAACAATACCCATATGCCCATGCACATACATATCAAATCAGATTTTCAAGCTATTTACCCCATAAAACATAATATAATCATACTCATTTCATATTTATGCATATAGCAAAAATAAACGGAATATTGGGGTAAACATACCTAAATTTTGTATACCAATGATTGGTATCCACAAACAAACATATTGTCATATAATCACTTTTTAAAATATAGATCTATGGAAATTTTAATGTAAGGTTACACACCTTGTGACAGTAAGAACAATACCCTCTCGTTCGTCAACACCTAATTAATTAACACACTTGGTTAGTATACACTATTATTAACAAAACTATACTTATTGACAAGAGATCTAATTCCTTACCTCGGATTCTCGAGCAGCAGTTATTTGTGGTTTTCTCCACTAGATGGATCAAAACCGCCGATATTCCACCAACGTAAAGTGGTTCGGTTATACGCACTACTTCAAATAACCGATCCTCGTTAGCGAGAGGGTCCACAACCCGTGGAAAGTCTCTAACACGATCTGACCCTTCGTTTGTAGTTCGATGGTAAAGGAATAACCTCTCTTCCAAACACTCGCACGGCTCTTTTCTTACCTATCTTGTTGATCTTAAATCGCCCTAAAAATACGATTGATTAGTAGTCTATCTAAATAAATCGATATGATCTAAATTAATAACCTTACCTTGATGATTTTGAATGGTCACTTAAAGGTTGTCTTCAACAAAGATCTTTGAAAAATCTTTTCAAATGATTCGACCTAGAGAGAAATTAAAAGATCATGATTCTAATTTTGCTAAAGTAAAAAGAATTGATGAAAATGATTGATAAAATCTTACTTTGAGTTCTTCAAGATTCGCCTTGAATAAGAAGAAAAGAATATGATGATTGGCCTTAACAAAAAAGAAGAGAAATGGTGGTTTCAATATGATGGTTTTGGTTTTGAGGAAAGAAGAAAGATAATGGAAATGATAGAAGAGAGAAGAAAGAAAAGATGATGATAAAGAAAAGAAAAAGGGATAGGTTTAGAGACCTATGCACATTCGGCCAAAGAGGTAAAAAATTGAAGAAAAATGGTTCTTGATCCTTTGTAGTTTCGGCAAAGAGGGAAAGAAAAGAGAGAAATAAAATGAAAAGAAAAAGAAAAGGAGAAATGATCAAAGAGAAAGGAGATTGGTTTTGGGGCTTAGATGCATTCGGCCAAGAGGGAGAAATGAAGAAGAAAAATGGTGCTTGAACCTTTTGGTACTTTCGGTAATGAGAGAAAAGGAAGAAAAGAAGAAAGGCTTTCCAACTTTTGAGGCTTTTGACAAGAATTTTGAGAGAGAGGAATTTTAACCAAATGGTCAAAATGTGAACCAAAACAAAGAGAAATTTTGCCTAATTCCCAAAGCAAGATTCGGCTAAGAGGAGAATTTTTGGAGAAATGAGAAAATATGGACAAATTTTGCTAGGATTTTTGGCCAACTAGCACCCTAATGGCTACACTAATTTTCGGTCAACCTAGCCAACATCATTCCCCTTTTTCCTCCTTGTTTCTTCCCCATCATATCCAAAATTTGCTACACAATTAAACCACTCCCTTAACCCTTCATGCCGTCTAGGTTCATGGTCAAATGACCATGAACACACTCCCAAAACATTGCCCAAACTTATGCCTTTTGTCCCCCTCATCTTATCATCAACTTATGATTCCATACCATAAGTTCTTAGCTTCCTTTTTCACTTGGTCAAATAGCCAAAATTAAGAGAACACTCATCCACTCTAGAACATTCTTGGCCGACACTTATAGGGAAGAAAACAAAAATAAAATCCTCCCTTATGCTAGCTAGGAGATTGAACCTCACTCCTCAAGCACACATCTATGCATCTTAACCACCTTGCCAATTACTCAATTCATGCTAAAACCCCATATCATTAATTCTTAAGGCCTAACTTGCTTAGCTCTCTCTAATTAATAGGAATTAAAAGTTTTACTAAGCATTCACTTAATTAATGAAGCTCAAATAACTTCCAAAAATACACTTAATAATAATTAAGCATGCATCATCATTCAATTAAGTAAGATGCATAACCCCTAATTATCGAGGATGTTACGATTCTACCCCTTAAAATAATTTCGTCCTCGAAATTACTCGGCCGAATAAGTGAGGGTATTGCTGTCGCATTGCTTCCTCCAGTTCCCACGAAGCTTCTTCTGATCTATGATTACGCCATAATACCTTGACGAGAGGAACCGTCTTTCTCCGTAAAACTTTTACATCTCGCTCTAGAATTTGAATTGGCTCCTCTTCATATGACAAGTCTGATCTTAACTCCACCTCCTCGATTGGCACTACATGAGATGGATCCGATCGGTAACGGCATAACATTGAAACATGGAATACATCATGCATTTGCTTCAAATCTGAAGGCAAATCTAACTGATATGCTACAGATCCGACCCGCTTCACAATCCGATAAGGTCCAATGAACACAGGACTTAGTTTCCTTTGCGTCCAAATCTCATCACCTTTTTCCAAGGTGAAACCTTTAGGAAAACTTGGTCTCCCACTGCATACTCTATTTCTTTCCGCTTAAGATCTGCGTACGATTTTTGTCTGTCAGATGCTTCCTTTAACCGAGCCCGAATTATCTTAACCTTTTCTTTGGATTCAGCCACTAACTCTGGACCCAAAATCGGCGTTCCTTAATTACATCCAACACGTAGGAGTGCGACACTTTCGTCCATATAGTGCTTCATATGGTGCCATCCAGTATCTTGGATTGGAAGCTGTTGTTGTACGCAAATTTCGCCAACAGTAAGAATTCCTCCCAACTTCCTTGAAATCTATCACACATCCCCTTAACATATATTCTAAGATTTGGATTACTCTTTTCGACCGCCGACCGAGGATGAAATGCCGTACTGAAGTCCAATCTGGTGCCCAAAGCCTGATGCAATGCTTTCCAAAATCGCGACGTAAATCTCGGATCTCTGTCCGAAATTATCGACAACGGCACTCCATGCAATCTCACAATCTCAGCCACATATAACTTCGCCAATTTCTACAAAGAGTAATCAACCCGAACTGGGATAAAATGTGCAAATTTCGTCAATCGGTCCACTATCACCCATACAGAGTCTTTCTTAGTAGGCGTAAGAGGAAGCCCACTAACAAAGTCCATAGTGATTCTCTCCCACTTCCACTGCGGAATCTTTATCGGTTGAAGTAATCCCGATGGTACTTGATGTTCAGCCTTGACTTGCCGACACGTCAAGCACTTTCCTACAAACTCCGTAACTTCTCGCTTAAGTCTAGGCCACCAAAATTGATCTCGCAAATCTCGGTATAATTTACTTCCTCCGGATGCATAGCATAGGGGCTACCATGCGATTCTTGAAGTATCTTTTGCCTCAACTCCGATCCTTTGGCATGAGACTTTACCTTTGAAGCACAATACCCGTCACTATTAATACCAAAATCTTCCAATTTCCCACTCGCACTGTCAAGCTTTTCACTCAAATCTTCATCTACTAATCGCCTCTCTTTCACTTGACTTAACCATGTCGCTTAACTCAAGTTACGCCAATAAGCTTAGTCATCGTAAAGACTAAGGTGTGCAAACATCACCCTCAAATCGACACCACTTTTTGACTTAGAGCGTCTGCCACCACATTCGCCTTGCCCGGGTGGTACTCGATGGAACAGTCGTAGTCTTTCAATAACTCTATCCACCTTTACTGCCTCAAATTTAGTTCTTTCTGAGTCAGTAGATATTTCAGACTTTTGTGGTCCGTATATATCACTAACTTCTCCCCGTATAAGTAATGTCTCCAAACCTTAAGAGAAAAGACTACAGCTGCCAACTCCAAGTCATGCGTCGGGTAATTAACCTCGTGCGGTCTCAACTGTCGAGACGCATACGCAACTACCTTTCCGCCTTGCATCAGAACACATCCTAATCCCGTGTGAGAAGCATCATAATACACGATGAAATCTTTTCCTGCCTCAGGCTGGATCAAAACCGGAGCTTCAGTCAAAACTTTCTTGAGCTTCTCAAAGCTCTCTTCTCGCTTATCGCCCCACACGAAAGGTACTTCCTTTCTCAACAATTTCGTTAAAGGTGCACTATCGATGAAAATCCTTCAACGAATCTTCGTAGTATCCGGCTAAACCCAAGAAGCTGCGAACCTCGATTCACGGACTTAGGTGGTTTCTAATCTAGTCTGACCTCGATCTTCCGAGGATCCACCTAATCCTTTCGCAGATACCACATGACCTAAAAATACAACTTTTTTCATCCAAAATTCACACTTACTGAATTTGGCGTACAGTTTCTTCTCCCTTAAAACTCGTAACACAATCCGGAGATGCTCATCATGTTCTACTTCGGACTTAGAATACACCAGGATGTCGTCTATGACTACCACGACGAACTGATCCAAGTAGGGCTGGAAAATTTGGTTCATCATATCCATGAATGCAGCTGTGGCATTCGTCAATCCGAATGGCATTACCAGAAATTCATAATGCCCATATCTAGTTCGAAAAGCCGTCTTATGGATATCTCGCTTCTTTCACTTTAAGTCGATGATACCCGACCTTAGATCAATCTTTGAGAATACATGACTCCCTTAAGCTGATCGAACAAGTCGTCGATCCTTGGAAAAGGATACTTGTTCTTGATGGTCAGCTTATTTAACTGTCGGTAATCTATACACATCCTCATCGATCCGTCCTTCTTCTTCACAAATAGTACCGGTGCTGCCCATGGAGACATACTAGGTCGGATGACTCCACGATCAAGCAACTCCTGAATCTGAGCCTTAAGCTCAACCAATTCCTTCGGTGCCATTCTATATGGAGCAATAGAAACTGGCGCCGTTCCAGGTAATAAATCTATCCCAAATTCTACTTCACGATTCGGAGGCAAACCTGGAAGTTCTTCCGGAAAAACATCTACAAATTCATTCACATCCCGACTTCATTAGCGATTGCTTCCTTAGCCTCCAAAGCACTCACCAACATCGGAAGGCTTCACATCCCTTTCTAACCATCTTTTACGCCTTAAGGCGGATACTACATTAGATAAGTAGTTAGTCTCTCGTCCATTACTACAACTTCCTTGTCATCAAAAGTTCTTAAGGACATTCTCTTAGCAAGACAATCCACATTTGCACGGTACTTCACAAGCCAGTTCATGCCTAAGATTAGGTCAAATTCTCCAAATGGCAACTCCATTAGATCACCAAAAGCAGTATCCCTTGAACTTCTAAAGGCACTTCCTTAAAAGTTTGTCTACAACATCATGCATCTAAAGGACTAAATCTGATCATCTTCCTAGGTACGATTTGAAGTCACATGCAAAGTCCCGAGATACTTCACTAGCGATATAGGAATGAGTTGACCCTATATCTATCAAAGTAATAAAGGCAACCCGTAATCGAAACGCATCGTGATAACATTAAGTGGGTCTTTGTCTTCTTCTGCGATGAAGCGCATACACCAAACTGGTTGTCTCGCCTCGAGCTACCATCGCCTCTGCTCAAGTTTTGCGACCTCTACTAGAACCATTGCCCCTTCCATTTGGACCACGGCCTCTTATCGGCTATTGTCCACTTTGTCAGCCTGATTAGCACCCTGACTTGCTGGACGGTTCTTTTCTGAGTTCATCGGGCAATCCTTAATCATATGGTCCTTCGAACCGCACTTGAAACATTCGCCGGTCTTTTTCCAACATTCTCCCGAGTGCATTTTCCCACATTGAGAACAAGTACGATTTTGTCCACCCGTAGTAGTCTGTTGACCTCGCGGTCTATCATTTCTTGATTTCTTCTAAAAATTCTCGGACGACCCTGAGGACCCAAAGCTTCTCTTATTCTTGCTTTGGCCTCCATCCCGGTTCTGTCTCTCAGTCCGTTTAGCCTCTTCGGCAATTCTTGCCCTTTCCACTAAGATTGCAAAATCTCTTTCACGGTGTGGAGCAATCATCACTCTTAGCTCATCTCTAAGTCCATCTTCAAATCTGATACACCGTTCATATTCCGTAGCCACTATCCTCCGCATAACGGCTAAGTCGTAAAAATTCGCTTCATATTCACTATCGACTTGTTTCCTTGGACCAAATTAGAAATGTCTTCCTCGGGAGTCGATGTAGCTAGCTCCAACATACTTTCCTTCAAATTTAATCTTAAAATACCCCCAATCCAATCGATCCACGTGGGTACTCTCCTTGATAGTGAGCCACCTTTGGTAGGCTTCATCGCGGAGAAGTGAAATAGCACCTTTCAATTTCTCTTCATCAGTGTAGTCTATATCGTCCATGATCCTCTCGACTGCCTCCAGCCAATATTCAGCTACATTAGGAGCTACTCCAGATACTCCTCTGAAAACCTCAGCTCCATTCGATCTAAGTCTCTCAGCTACTGACTTTCGAGACCCATTTCCAGAACTAGCTTCTGCTACTCATTCCAAAACTCGAAAAGACGACTTGTGATCTGCGTCACCTCCTTCATTTTGTTCTTGAAAGTCCACCCTAACAGTCGGTGGCGGAGCTTCATTCTCAAAACCTTGACCAGATCGAACTGGTTCCGAAATAGTCATCGTTCCTCTTCCATGTCCACGATGACCACGTCCCCTAGAACTCATGTCTACTACGTATCTTATCTATTTTTACGAAAAGTCTTATGTATTAGAGTCTTTTCACTTCTTATTAAAAGAAAGTTTTATGAAACATATATTCAGTAGTTTTCCGCAGTAGTACACAAACACCTAAGGTCCATGTCTCTAAAGTATAGTTTAAGCTTAAACTATCATACATATCACATATCGATAAAGTACATACCTGATGGACCTGGGCCGAGAACTCGAGTGCCATGCTATTATAAAAATCATTTAACTTAAGAAAACTTTCAAAAAAAAATCATTTGGGCCAACTTTTGAAAACGTTGTAGGCTTCAAAACCCAAGGCCGAGAGTTTAAAACTGGGCTCTGATACTAAGGTAAAACACCCCAAACCCGGCCCAAAAAGCCTAACCGGATTTGGTATGTTCCTCGAGTAAAACTTTAGCGGAATATCGTTTTGTTCAAGAAAACTTGATGATTTTAAGTAAAACGGATTAACTTAAAGATCAAGTTGGGCTTAGTTGAAAAATAGATTTGTATTTTCTTAAAACATATATATATATATTACTGACAAAAACCTTTTTAAATTACTTATCGAAAACCATTTAGTTATTTAATTGATAATTGCTTATGGCAGAATTTAAAATAAATCCAAACACAAAATCTAAAAGTAGTTTATAGTGGCCTTATTACAAAATAGCAAACCCAAAATAAAGTCTAAGTAATAAAATTTAAATTAATAAGTTTAAGTTGGGAAATCTCCACAATACTTGATACGAGCATTGGCCACCTCAAAATCCTTGCTGACCTGATCCATCGCACTATGAATTATCTGAAAAGTTTATCCCAAAAAGGGTGAGTCATAAACTCAATGTATAACACATACATTAAAAGTCCATTTTATCATATGCTTTAAGTCCAAAATTTCACATATGGCCATAGGCCCATTTAACTCATATTTAGCCCAAAGGCCCATTTAGCTCATATTTAGCCCAAAGGCCTATTTAGCTCATATTTAGCCCAAAGGCCCATATCATAGCAGATCAAATAATAATCATTCAATATTACATGGTTATGTACATGAAATGAAATGCAAGCCCGGCCCACCTAAATATCCATCCGCTACACACCAATTGCATACCAACCAACACACCATGGGGATTACTAAATCGACCCTCCATTCGCTACACACCATCGAAGGCGATTCTTTGCAGTCAACATGCATATCGCCCTTATAATATTGTGGCAAAGCCACCAAAACAGATGTGACCGAAGTCACCTGACCGAAGTCTAAATTTCAAATACGTGACCGAAGTCACCAAATTCACATATGTGACCGAAGTCACCGGAATTCAAATATGTGACCGAGGTCATCGGAGTTAAATATGTGACCGGTTCACGGAATCAAATATGTGACCGAAGTCACGTAAATGTGGTAAAACCACCAAAATACTTCCTCCTTTATCAACAATACCCATATGCCCATGCACATACATATCAAATCGATTTTCATGCTATTTACCCCATAAAACATAATATAATCATACTCATTTCATATTTATGCATATAGCAAAATAAACGGAATATTGGGGTAAACATACACGAATTTTGTATACCAATGGTTGGTATCCACAAACAAACATATTGTCATATAATCACTTTTTAAAATATAGATCTATGGAAATTTTAATGTAAGGTTACACACCTTGTGACAAGTGAGAACAATACCCTCTCGTTCGTCAACACCTAATTAATTAACACACTTGGTTAGTATACACTATTGTTAACAAAACTATACTTATTGACGAGAGATCTAATTCCTTACCCTCAATTCTCGAGCGACAGTTATTTATGGTTTTCTCCACTAGATGGATCAAAACCCCGATATTCCACCAACGTAAAGTGGTTCGGTTATACGACTACTTCAAATAACCGATCCTCGTTAGCGGAGGGTCCACAACCCGGTGGAAAGTCTCTAACTCGCCGATCTGACCCTTCGTTTGTAGTTCGATGGTAAAGGGATACCTCCTCTCTTCCAAACACTCCATCGACTCTTTTCTTACCTATCTTGTTGATCTTAAATCGCCCTAAAAATACGATCGATTAGTAGTCTATCTAAATAAATCGATATGATCTAAATTAATAACCTTACCTTGATGATTTCGAATGGTCACTTAAAGGTTGTCTTCAACAAAGATCTTTGAAAAATCTTTTCAAATGATTCGGCCTAGGAGAGAAATTAAAAGATCATGATTCTAATTTTGCTAAAGTAAAGAGAATTGATGAAAATGATTGATAAAATCTTACTTTGAGTTCTTCAAGATTCGACCTTGAATAAGAAGAAAAGAATATGATGATTCGGCCTTAACAAAAAGAGAAGAGAAATGGTGGTTTCAATATGATGGTTTCGGTTTTGAGGGAAAGAAGAAAGATAATGAAAATGATAGAAGAGAGAGAAGAAAGAAAAGATGATGATAAAGAAAAGAAAAGGGATAGGTTTAGAGACCTATGCACATTCTACCAAAGAGGTTAAAAATTGAAGAAAAATGGTTCTTGATCCTTTGTAGTTTTGACAAAGAGGGAAAGAAAGAGAGAAATAAAATGAAAAGAAAAGAAAAGGAGAAATGATCAAAGAGAAAGGAGATTGGTTTTGGGGCTTAGATGCATTCGCCAAGAGGGAGAAATGAAGAAGAAAATGGTGCTTGAACCTTTTGGTACTTTCGGCAATGAGAGATAAGGAAGAAAAAAGAAAGGCTTTCCAACTTTTGAGGCTTTTGACAAGAATTTTGAGAGAGAGGAATTTTAACCAAATGGTCAAAATGTGAACCAAAACAAAGAGAAATTTTGCCTAATTCCCAAAGCAAGATTCGGCTAAGAGGAGAATTTTTGGAGAAATGAGAAAATATGGACAAATTTTGCTAGGATTTTTGGCCAACTAGCACCCTAATGGCTACACTAATTTTCGGTCAACCTAGCCAACATCATTCCCCTTTTTCCTCCTTGTTTCTTCCCCATCATATCCAAATTTTGCTACACAATTAAACCACTCCCTTAACCTTTCATGCCATCTAGGTTCATGGTCAAATGACCATGAACACACTCCCAAAACATTGCCCAAACTTATGCCTTTTGTCCCCCTCATCTTATCATCAACTTATGATTCCATACCATAAGTTCTTAGCTTCCTTTTTCACTTGGTCAAATAGCCAAAATTAAGAGAACACTCATCCACTCTAGAACATTCTTGGCCGACACTTATAGGGAAGAAAATAAAAATAAAATCCTCCCTTATGCTAGCTAGGAGATTCGAACCTCACTCCTCAAGCACACATCCATGCATCTTAACCACCTTGCCAATTACTCAATTCATGCTAAAACCTCTTATCATTAATTCTTAAGGCCTAACTTGCTTAGCTCTCTCTAATTAATAGGAATTAAAAGTTTTACTAAGCATTCACTTAATTAATGAAGCTCAAATAACTTCCAAAAATACACTTAATAATAATTAAGCATGCAACATCATTCAATTAAGTAAGATGCATAACCCCTAATTATTAGGATGTTATATAAATAGACAACATAACATATGGTGGAATGACGTTCTTCAGCAGAGGATGCCCAGTCAACATCAAAATAAAAGACTAACTCAAACTGGCCCTTGGAGAGATACAATCCATGATCTATAGTTCCAAGAAGGTATCTCAATGCTCGTTTAACTGTCTTTCGATGAGCTTCATTGGGAGAGTTCATGTATTAACTGAGTTTATTAACACAGTGATGGAGTATTTTCTTCTTCTACTGGACGTCTATTCAACGTCCTGTCGAACTCTCTTTTTAGGTTGCCCCCTAAGGCGCTTATATAGGCTTCGAGATGCCTTTATTGGCCCACAAGTATCATATTTTGAATAGAATTCATCCTTATTTTGGCAGGGACACGCCTATGTGACACGCCCGTGGTCAATAGCCCAGGCCGTGTTCGATTCGCTTGCCACATACGGCCGTGCGGTCTGCCCGTGTGCGATAGTCCAGGCCGTGTAGGCCTATTTTGTCCCTTTTTGGCTCGTTTCTCGTTCTTTTTGACTCCCTAAGCTCTCCTGAGTATAAAACATGAAATTAAGAGATTAACAGCATCGAATTCATCAAATCCAATGGAAAATCATCCAAAATTAAGCCAAGCATGAGGTTAAAATATGTGTAAATTATGGTTTATCAAATATCCCCACACTTAAACCTTTGCTTGTCCTTAAGAAAAATCCTCAACTCACAATTAAAATTAATTTTCTTAATTCATAATTCTTATCAACAATGTTTCATCATAATTTGTAACAGCCCGATTTTTTACCCTAATTGAAATAGTGGTTTTAGGACTACGAATCTGACTCAAAAAAATATTTTACTATTATTTTCTATGCTCATTATGTGTGAATTGATGTGTGTGAAAATTTCGTATTAAAATTTGATTGTTTTGGGGCTTAATTTTAAAGAAAGGGCTTAATAGCATAAAAAAAATTTAGGGGCTAAATGCCTAAGTGTCAAATTGATGATGGTTTCTTAAATTGAGGTATAAATACTATAAAATTGACCAAAATTCATCATAGTGGCCGGTCATGATTTGCATGAAATAGTAATGGAATTGTTTATTATATATTTTATGTCATTAGGTAATAATTTAATATATGTTAATATGTATAATTGAATAAAAGAAAAGAAATGAAAGAGAAAGTGTTCATCTTTCTCTAGTGGCCGAAACTAAGAGAAAAATAAAAGAAGAAAAGCTTCATGAGGTTTGACACTTTGGAAGCTTAATTGGGTAAGCGATTTTGTTCGGTTTTTTATAATTTATACGGTTTTTTAGATAATTGCTATGTGACTTAGCTAGCCCATGCTTGAATTTTTAAATTGGTTGTGTATTTTGTTAATTGCCATTGAAGAAAGTTTGTTGTTTTTGTGAGCTGATGATGAAATATTGATTATATGTGTTAGATTAACAAGTTTTGTCTTTGAATTTTTGATGAAATTGAGTAGTTAGGATTAAATTACAAAAATAAATTTTTGAGGGACTAAAATGTGAAATAAATGAATTGTAAGAGCTTGTAATAAGATGATGAAGATTCGGCCCAAAAGAAGTGTGGTTAAATTTTGAGTATTTTGTGTTTTGTGCAATAGGGACTAAATTGTAAAAATTATAAATGTTAGGGGTAAAATAGTAATTTACCCATTTATTTGTTTTTAGACTAAATTGAATGAAAATATGTTGAATGAGCTTAATTAAAATTGATTTAGATCAAGAACAAAAAGATCGGGATTGGATCGGGGAAAGGAGAAGTTAATTGAATAGTCGAAAAATAAAATCCGTCGATACTCGAGGTAAGTTTGTAAGCAATTGAGTTGAATTGAACTTTTATCTATAATTATGTACATAAATTTAATAGAGGTAAATATGTAAAATATGTTAATGCCGAATGTAGTATTGGTTGGAAGATGAATTTAGTTGAATGCGAAGTATAAGTATATGTCAATAATGTAGCTATGTGTGACATTGATTTGAGAGATGAATTTGGCCGAATGTGATGTATATTTGTATAACATTAGTATTGCCGAATGTGATGTATATTTATGTATCATTGGTAAAGCCGAATGTGAAGTTGACATATAGATGTAATAAGCTAAATTATATGTATATATATAAGTGGTTATTGAAGTGAGTAACAGGTTCAATTAAAGCATTGAGTGTGCAAATCTTAATACCGAGCACTGTGTGTGAGAAATTGGTCATTGGCACTAAGTGTGTGGAATATTAATGTAATAGCACTAAGTGTGCGATACATTACAAATATTTGGCACTATGTGTGCAATATGTTAAGGTGGCGGCACAAAGTGTGCGATACATTACATGGTTCGACACTGAGAGTGCGGGTTTGCAAATTTTCCAAGGATACCAATTAGTGAAATGTGTTAAACAAAATAAATAATAAGGTATGTGATTCATGATGGTTTGAAAATTTAAGTACAAATTCGGTAAGTGATATTTGTATATGAAATTAAAGAAATGTGATGTATTTATTTGCTTATGAATTTGCTTTGAGATTAGAAAATGGTTTATATTTCAAGGTGCAACCTAATATTGAATGTTTGAGTATTCGGTCTTAAGTCTATGAATTATGATTGTTTATGAATGGTGTTATGATCTTTACCTATGGTTATTAATCCTAGTGATGAATGAAATAATATTGACCTAGTTAGTATATGTTAAATTGTATACTTTTACAATTGCTTATAACTTACTAAGCTGTTAAAGCTTACTTGGTCCTCGGTTGTTCTCGTGTTTTAGATTTCTTTTGAGTGATCATCACATGCTCCGATCGTCGTTGAAGTTTGTTACACTATCGTCAATATTTTGGTGCCTTTTTGAAAATGAAATCAAAGTCAATGGCATGTATAGGCTATGTTTCTCTTTTGAATTTACTATGAACATAATGTGTATAATGCCATGCGAAAATGGCTAAATCTTGATATTATGGATATTATGTGAAGTCGGTTTTGGTAATAGTTTATAATGATAGCATATTACATGATGTATTTATACGCTTGTGGTTGGAGTTATGACGTGATAATGAGATATATATATATATATATATATGTTTTGGCATGAAGTAATTATATATGGCTTATGATTTGTTCATTTGTAAAGCCTGATATATATGGTTGTTAAATGTGTTTGGGTTATGGGTTGTTAATGACTTATTATTGAGACGCATAAATTGAAATATGAATCAATTTGAAAACTATTTAAAATTTAAATTATGTATTCGGCAATGGTGTTTAAATCATGTCATTAAGTGTTTAGTATATGTATGTAACACCCCAAACCCGGCCCATGCGTTATGAACGGATCTGACATGTCACATGAGAAAAGCGTGTTAAATCTTTTTTTATTCGTACAAAAAAAATAGGTATTATTTTATTATAATCAAGAAAAACAATTTAGATTTAAAATATTTGACTAATTTCGAAGATTGATTGATAAATCGATAAATTTGAACTAATGATTTAACAAACCGAGACTTTTGAAAAAAATTGATGAAAATTTGAGAGAAAATTTCTGGGTTAAAAATATTTATATAAGTTTATCAAAATCCATTTGTGTATTCATTTTAGGATATCTTTATTTAAGTTTTTAGAAAAATATCCCATTTAAGTAATTTGAACAGAATATAAATACATCAAACATAAAGCAAAATAAAAATGAACCAGAGGCCTTATTACAACATTTAACCCAAATTAGTAAAGTAATAAAGTGAACGAAAAAGAAATCTCAAGTCCAAATAAAACCATTTCTGAAGTATGGCCTCCACCAAGTCATCCATGGCCCAAGTCCACATCACTGAGCATTACCTGCAAGGGTTAAGGAAATGGGGTGAGTTACTAGAACTCAGTGTATAATCCCCTTACCATCGGTCACTGGGCCTGAACCCATTTAGCAAAAACTTGGGCCTGAGTGTAACATCCTGAACTATTAGGCCTATGTGTTTGGTGTGGGGATATGTTTAATGTGTTAAATTAAGTGTTAGGGGTTCAAATTGGGCTTAGGTTTGGGCCGAGGCTGTAGTTAAAATTTCTTGTTTGAACACTTTAGTGGAAAGCTTGCTAAGTTATGGCATAGCAAATATTAGCTTTGTTTTTAAAACACAAATAGGCTTGTGGCCCAGTGGCAGAATAGCGCCACAATGAGGGAAGGGAGTTGGTGCAACACCCTAACCCGTATCCGCCGCTAGATTTGGATTATGAGGCATTACCGAACTAGACTCAGTTCATCACAGTTATTCATCAATATTTATAATATAGGCTATAATTCTTTAACATTTCAATTTCATATGCATTCATGATTCACTTATTCTATTAAACCAAATACACATATTTGATAATAGCTTGTAACATCCTGAAAATAGGCCTATGCATTTTTTATTTAATTATATGAAATGGCATGTCTTATGTGTTATGAATGTATGGTGAACATTTTTGGAAACTTGGAAATGTTAAGTTTAAAATAGGAAAGTGAACATTTTGGAAACTTGGAAATGTTAAGTTAAAATAGGAAAGTGAACATTTTGGAAACTTGGAAATGTTAAGTTAAAATAAGAAAGTGAACATTTTGGAAACCTGGCAATATAAGGAAATTATTTAGAAATGCTAAGTAAAAGAGGAAACTAAAACAAGGTGGCCTTAAGAAAATTAATAGGAGGAATTTGACACAAGAACGGGCTTGGAAAAGTGGCAAGGAGGCACCACTTAAAGCCCAGTAGGTGACGCCACAATCAAGGGGAAGGAGCCTAGGTTCGAGTCACTTGGGGAGCAAACAAAGGAATTTTATTTTGGTACAAGGAACAAGAGAGTTGGACGGCATTAAGGCACTTGAAAGAGGAGTTTTATTCTCTTTAAATTTTCGGATAAATAGTAGATAAATGGTGATCTAATATTAGATTATTCTAAGGATAAAAGAAGAGATAATTGGATTATTTGTTTATGAAGAGATAAAGAGAAAAATTATGAATGGAAGAGATGGCCGAATGGAGGACTCTTGGGGTAATAGTTTCGGCAAATAGGAGAAAACAAGGCCATTCTTCACACTTTTCTTCCCTCCTATTCTCTGCCGAATTCCCTAAGCAATATTCTCTCTTCTCTTTTTATTTTGTCAAACCGAAATCTACTTCTTCTTTATCCACCATTGCTGATTCTTTAAGCCTCAAGAATCAAAAGTGTTGACACACCTCTAGGCCATAGTCGACTAGTCTTCAAGACTCCATAGTCGAATCTTTGAAGAGCTCCAAGCATAGGGTCTTTGTCGATTTCTTCAAGTAAGGGTAAGATCAAAAATTCGGTTTCCATTCTTCTACTTTTAGTATTGTCGAAATCAAGGTATTAATCCTATTAGTGATCTTTGGACAAAACTTGAAGGTTCACCGGGATCTTTGCTATTGTCGACATCTCCATAGTCAAATAGTGCTTTCGGGATTTCAAGGATCTAAGGTGAGTCACACTTTGACATTCAGCCAAAGGCCATTTAATAGTGATTAAGTGTTAAAAGTTGATCTAACATATGATTATAGAGATTTCGACAGGCACCTAAGACAAAAGATCATTTCGGGATTTAAGATTTGGAAGGTAAGCACATAGGTATATTCGGCCAAGGCCTATTTTGGATATCTAGATCTATCTCTTACTTTGTTTAAAAAACCGAAACTAACCTATGTAGAGATCCAGTGTTTGGCCGAATACAAGGAGGAGAATAGCAAAGTTTTCAGGATTTGAGTGATAAGCAAATCGGCATTAAGGTAAGTTTTAGTGCACAAATCCTACTAGGAATTGGTTTTATGGCCGAATGAGTTTTTCATTAAATCTTTAATATGGGCCGAATGTAGGGAGTTAAAGATCTAAGATCGGAATTCGGGATTTCAGTGGAATTGTTAAGTGAATCAGGTGTGTACCCCACACTACTTTTTAATAAGATTTATGGCATTAATTAATATGTGCATGTTTATAAGAATGTGAATATGGCTAAGGTACCATACTATGGTACAAAAGTACTCAGGTACGTTTCCTACTCCTACTAGGACTATGAATATATGTTATTTTTAACATGTGAAAAGTGATAAGAATATGAATTAAGGCATGATTTTGCATATTATGTATGAAATATGAGGGCATATTGGTTATATGAAAAGGGGAAGTTAATGTGGTGACCTAAGACCACGAAATCTGAATGTGGTGACCGAAGACCACAATAACTGAATGTGGTGACCTAAGACCACGAATTCTAAATGTGGTGACCTAAGACCACGAATTTTTATAAGGGCAATGAGCACGTTGACTGCAGCGACTGCCTTCGATGGTGTGTAGCGGATGGAGGTTGACATAGTAGTCCCCGGTTATGCAGTGCCGGCACGGGGACGTGTAGCGGATGGCATATAGGTTTGGGTTTGGGTTGCATCATTATTTCCTATCTGTTATATGAATATGCATGTAATATGTGAACATATGCCTAAACTGTTAAATTTTAGTGTTGGTTACACATTGAGTCTATTTGACTCACCCCTTGTGGGATTATTTTTCAGGTGACGACCAGTGATGGACCGGGCCGGCAGATGCTTAGGGATGGCCATGCTCAGCAAGAAGTTCATTTATTTAGACTATTTCATTTTAAGTACTTTGAATTTAAATTGTGGGAATTATTTGATGTAATAAGGCCATAGTAGAACTACTTTACTTTGCCTTCATTTATTACGTTTACAAATTTTTATTTATTAAATGATTAAGTAAATTTATTTTAAAATAAAGCCCACACGTTTTTTCACTTAAAGTAATGGACTTTTAATAATGAAATAAAATTGTTTTCAACTCAAGCCCAACCCAATACAATTTATCTTTCAAAACACACAAGTTTTTCCTAAGTAACAAAAGAATTTGAAACGGTTTACACCGGGGAACATACCAGATCCGGTCAAGGCTTGTAGGCTGAGTTTGGGTTGTTTCAATTTGGTATCAGAGCCCAGTTTTAAACTCTCGGCCTTGGGTTTAAGGCCCAAAACATTTTCAAAGTTAAGCCTAAAAGGGATTTTGTGAATTAAGCAGGTTTTTCTGGCATGACCCACTAAGTCTCCGACCCGAAGTCCACCAGGTAAGTACTCCGATCTCTTGTGTGATGTATATTATGACTTGTAGAAGGGGTAGAAATGGAATGTAGAATAGAGATTTAGTACTTGAACCCTAGGGCTAGTTACCCCAACAATTACATAAGACTTAAATGCCTAATTGAACAAACCTGTGGTTAAGTCGCCGAGCTAGGGTGTGGCAACCATGGTGCGCATGTCTAGGATTGGTTTGGTGGGAGCTTGGTATTTAATCAGTCCGCGTGACTCACCTCCTCTCCACTCGAATTCTACTTGGTGTGTAGCCTCGGTTCACCCTAACCAAGAGGATTTATACACGGGCTAACCCCTAATTAAAACCCGAAAGGGACTAGCCGTATTTTTTTTATGAAAACCCTAGTTTTATTATCACCAAGTTACCCCTTGAATAGTAGCAAAAACTTATTTTGGAAAATTTTCAAAATATTTTTATTTATAAAAATTACAAAAATACCCCTAGTGGTAAAATTACAAAAATGCCCTTGGTTTATGAAAATTTTCAAAATACCCACAGTTCTTATCAAAATTTCACTACTTTGCTTAAAGGAACCCTAAATTTACAAAATATCAAAATACCTTGATTATGAAAAAAAAACAAAATTTTTTTTACAAAATTACCCCTAACCTGCAAATTACCGAAGTACCCCGAGTTACAAAATTACCAGAATGACCCCCGGTCTTTAAAAATTTTGCAACAACACTGATTTGGAAAACAAATTCTCAGAAACAACCTTCAAGTTTTGTAAATTCCAAAATATCCTTGATTTATTAAGATTTATAAATTTACCTTGGTTTATTCTTGAAATACCTGTAATTTCAAAATTTTGAAATACCCCCGGGATTTTAAAAAATTACCAAAATACCCTTATTGACAAAATCACCAAGGAACCTTATTTTGACAAATTACGAAAATACCCCTGTAGGGCAAATTACGAAAATACCCCTGGGTAATGGAAAAACAACAACAATGAAAACTACAACATTTCTCTGAATGAACGAAAGTTCATAATTGATTGATGGATGTATGAATGTAAAAACTGTGTGTATGTATGAATACGAAAGAACCACTCCTAAAATTCTTTTCATAAAACTTCTTCGTGGTTAATCAAGTGGAACAAAACCAATTCATAAAATTCGTTAATCAGATAAATGCAAGCGGAAGTATGAATTCAAGGGGACGTGGTCGTAACGTGCGTGGTCATGGAAGAGGCCGAATGATCGTGTCTGAACCCGTTAGATCAGGTCCAGGATTTGAAAATGAAATGCCACCACCACCCCCAGCCGCTGATGTGGGCTCGACCCATTCCTATGTTGCATGTAGAATAGTTGAAACTCTAGGCATGGCCTCTGAACTTTCTAGTAGGGAGATGACTGTAGTAAGCCCCCTAGGTCAAATTGTAGTAGTGAATAATATGTTCGGAGAGTACCTTTGGAACTTCAAGGAGCGGTATTTCTTGCCAACTTAATGGAATTACCCTCCGGGGAATTTGATCTGATACTTGGCATGGATTGGTTAGTGGAGTATCGGGCTGTATTGGATTGTGCGGCTAAACGAATGGAACTAAGGACCCCAGAATATGAAGTGGTAGTAATGATTGGAGAAAGAAGAAACTACTTGTCTAACGTAGTTTCGGCATTGAAGGTGGAGAATATGGTTCGTAAAGGGTGTAGGGCGTTCTTAGCCTTTGTAAGTGCGTTAGATGGAAAGGAAGGAGGTGTCAGTGGAGTTAGAACTATAAGGGACTTTGAGGATGTGTTCCCAGAGGAATTACCAGGAATACCCCCAGATAGGGAGGTAAAATTTGGAATAGACTTGCTACCGGGAACAGCTCCTATGTCAATCGCTCCATACCGAATGGCACCAAAGGAGTTGGTTGAGCTCAAGGCTCAAATCCAAGAATTGCTTGATCATGGGTTTATCCGAACCAGTGTGTCTCCATGGGGAGCACCGGTCCTATTTGTGAAGAAGAAGGACGGAACTATGCGAATGTGCATAGATTATCGTCAGTTGAATAAGCTAACCATCAAGAACAAGTATCCTTTGCCTAGGATTGATGACTTGTTCGATCAGCTTAAGAGGGCGGCAGTGTTCTCAAAGATTGACTTAAGGTCAGGATATCATCAGTTGAAGGTAAAGGAGGCGGATATCCATAAGACGGCCTTTAGGACAAGATATGATCATTTTGAGTTTGTAGTAATGTCGTTCGGGTTGATAAACGCCCCAGCCGCGTTCATGGATATGATGAACCGAGTGTTTCAACCTTACTTGGATAGGTTCGTCGTAGTGTTCATCGACGACATCCTCGTATACTCCAAGACTGAAGAGGAGCATGATGAGCATCTCTGGATTGTGTTGCAAGTATTGAGGGAGAAGAAGCTTTATGCCAAATTCAGCAAGTGTGAATTTTGGCATAGGGAAGTTACTTTCTTAGGACACGTGGTGTCTGCTGAAGGAATAAGGGTGGATCCTAGAAAGATCGAAGCAGTGTTGGATTGGAAACCACCTAAGTCGGTGGTGGAGATTCGTAATTTCTTAGGATTGGCAGGCTATTACAGAAGGTTCGTGGAAGGATTTTCACCAATAGCCGCGCCTTTTTATGGAAGTACCCTTTTTATGGACGGATAAGCAGCAGGAGAGCTTTGAAAAGCTCAAGAAGGTTTTGACTAAAGCTCCAGTGTTGATTCAGCCGAAGGTAGGAAAGGATTTTGTAGTTTATTGTGATACTTCCCATACAGGATTGGGAGGTGTCCTTGTGCAAGATGGAAAAGTAGTCACTTATGCGTCTCGGCAACTGAGGCCACACGAGGTTAATTACCCAACGCACAAATTGGAATTGGCAGCAGTGGTCTTCGCTCTTAAGGTATGGAAGCACTACCTTTATGGCGAAAAGTCGACAATCTACACAGACCACAAGAGTCTCAAGTATTTGCTGACTCGGAAGGAGTTAAACTTGAGGCAGCAAAGGTGGGTTGAATTGCTGAAGGACTATGACTGTTCGATAGAATATCACCCGGGCAAGGAGAATGTGGTAGTGGATGCGCTAAGTCGAAAGGTGGTGTTAGATCTGAGGGCGTTATTCACACACTTGAGTTTGTATGATGATGGGAGCCTGTTGGCAGAATTGCAAGTCAAGGCGGCGTGGTTAAATGAGGTGAAAGAAGGACAGTTGGCTGATGAGGACCTAAGTGCTAAGCTACAACAAGTACAGAACGGAGAGTTAGAGGACTATGGTGTTAGTAATGAGGGAGCATTGTGTTTCAAAGGAAAGGTCTTTATGCGGAGGAACGAGGAGTTAAGACAGAGGATTCTTCGGGAAACGCATGGTAGCCCTTATGATATGCATCCCGGAGGCACCAAGCTATACAGGGATCTAAGGGAGCAATTTTGGTGGCCTGGTCTGAAAAAGGAAGTTAATGAACTCGTTGGTAAATGTCTGACATGTCAGCAAGTTGAGGTTGAACACCAAGTTCCATCGGGATTGCTTCAGCCAATCAAAATTCCACAATGGAAGTGGGAAATAATTACCATGGACTTCGTTAGTGGGCTTCCCCTTACGCCTACTAAGAAGGACTCGGTATGGGTGATAGTGGACCGTCTGACCAAGTCCGCGCACTTTATCCTAGTAAGGGTTGATTATTCTCTTCAGAAATTGGCTAAGTTATATGTGGCAGAAATTGTGAGGCTACATGGAGTGCCGGTGTCTATCATTTTGGATAGAGACCCAAAATTTACGTCTCGATTTTGGAGGGCACTTCATCAAGCTTTAGGCACTAAGTTGGATTTCACTACGACTTTTCATCCACAGTCAGACGGGTAGTCTGAACGGGTAATCTAAGTATTGGAAGATATGTTGAGGGGCTGTGTGATGGATTTCAGAGTAAGTTGGGAGGAGTATTTGCCTTTAGCAGAGTTTACCTACAACAACAGCTATCAGGCAAGTATTCGAATGGCACCTTATGAAGCGCTGTATGGTTGAAAGTGTCGAACTCCTACATGTTGGACGAAATTGGGAGAACATCGAGTTTTGGGTCCAGAGTTAGTGGCAGAATCCAAGAAAAGGTTGAGATAATTCGGGCACAGTTAAAGGAAGCATCCGATAGACAAAAGTCGTACGCAGATCTCAAACAAAAGGAGATTGAATTTGATGTGGGAGACCAAGTATTTCTTAAGATTTTGCCATGGAAGAAGGTGATGAGATTTGATCAGAAAGGGAAGATAAGTCCAAGGTTTATAGGACCCTATCGAGTGTTGAAGCGAGTTGGACCAGTGGCATACCAGCTAGAGTTGCCACCAGAGTTGCAGCAGATGCACGACGTATTCTATGTATCCATGCTACGTCGCTACTGATCGGATCCATCTCATGTGGTACCAGTTGAAGAAGTGGAGCTAAGTCAGACTTGTCTTACGAGGAAGAGCCGATTAAGATTCTAGAACGAGATGTGAAAGTGCTACGACAAAAATCAGTGCCTTTAGTCAAAGTGCTATGGAGAAATCATGGATCGGAAGAAGCTTCGTGGGAGCCAGAAGAGGCAATGCGGCAGCAATACCCTCATTCATTTTAGCCAGGCAATTTCGAGGACAAAATTTATTTTAAGGGGGGTAGAACTGTAACATCTTGAAAATGGGCCTATGCATTTTTAATTTAATTATACGAAATGGCATGTCTTATGTGTTATGAATGTATGGTGAACATTTTTGGAAACTTGGAAATGTTAAGTTTAAAATAGGAAAGTGAACATTTTGGAAACTTGGAAATGTTAAGCTAAATTATGAAAGTGAACATTTTGGAAACCTGGAAATATAAGGAAATGATTTAGAAATGCTAAGTAAAAGAGGAAACTAAAACAAGGCAGCCTTAAGAAAATTAATAGGAGGAATTTGACACAAGAACGGGCTTGGAAAAGTGGCAAGGAGGCACCACTTAAAGCCCAGTAGGTGACGCCACAATCAAGGGGAAGGAGCCTAGGTTTTAGTCACTTGGGGAGCAAACAAAGGAATTTTATTTTGGTGCAAGGAACAAGAGAGTTGGATGGCATTAAGGCACTTGAAAGAGGAGTTTTATTCTCTTTAAATTTTTGGATAAATAGTAGATAAATTGTGATTTAATATTAGATTATTTTAAGGATAAAAGAAGAGATAATTGGATTATATGTTTATGAAGAGATAAAGAGAAAAGTTAGGAATGGAAGAGATGGCTGAATGGGGGACTCTTGGGGTAATAGTTTCGGCAAATAGGAAAAAACAAGGCTATTCTTCACACTTTTCTTCCCTCCTATTCTCTGCCAAATTCCCTAAGCAATATTCTCTCTTCTCTTTTTAATTTGTCAAACCGAAATCTACTTCTTCTTTATCCACCATTGCTGATTCTTTAAGCCTCAAAAATCAAAAGTGTTGACACACCTCTAGGCCATAGTCGACTAGTCTTCAAGACTCCATAGCCGAATCTTTGAAGAGCTCCAAGCATAGGTGATGTCGATTTCTTCAAGTAAGGGTAAGATCAAAAATTCAGTTTCCATTCTTCTACTTTTAGTATTGTCAAAATCAAGGTATTAATCCTATTAGTGATCTTTGGACGAAGCGTGAAGGTTCTCGGGATCTCTGCTATTGTCGACATCTCTATAGTCAAATAGTGCTTTCAGGATTTCAAGGATCTAAGGTGAGTCACAATTTGACATTCGGCCAAAGGCCATTTAATAGTGATTAAGTGTTAAAAATCGATCTAACATATGATTATAGAGATTTCGATAGGCACCTAAGACAAAAGATCATTTTCGGGATTTAAGATTTGGAAGGTAAGCACATAGGTATATTCGACCAAGGCCTATTTTGGATATCTAGATCTATCTCTTACTTTGTTTAAAAAAACCAAAACTAACCTATGTAGAGATCTAGTGTTCGGCCGAATACAAGGAGGAGAATAGCAAAGTTTTCGGGATTTGAGTGATAAGCAAATCGGCATTAAGGTAAGTTTTAGTGCACAAATCCTACTAGGAATTGGTTTTATGGCCGAATGAGTTTTTCATTAAATCTTTAATATGGGCCGAATGTAGGGAGTTAAAGATCTAAGATCGAATTCGGGATTTCAATGGAATTGTTGTTTAATCGGTGTGTACCCACACTACTTTTTAATAAGATTTATGGCATTAATTGATTTGTGCATGTTTATAAGAATGTGAATATGGCTAAGGTACCATACTATGGTACAAAAGTACTCTGTGCACGTTTCCTACTCCTACTAGGACTATGAATATATGTTATTTTTAACATGTGAAAAGTGATAAGAATGTGAATTAAGGCATGATTTTGCATATTGTGTATGAAATATGGGGCATATGGGTTATATGAAAAGAGGAAGTTAATGTGGTGACCTAAGACCATGAAATCTGAATGTGGTGGCCTAAGACCACGATAACTGAATGTGGTGACCTAAGACCACGAATTCTAAATGTGGTGACCTAAGACCACGAATTTTTATAAGGGCGATGAGCACGTCGACTGCAGCGATTGCCTTCGATGGTGTGTAGCGGATTGAGGGTTGACTTAGTAGTCCCCACGGTGTGCAGGTTGGTACGGGGGATGTGTAGCGGATGGCATATAGGTTTGGGTTCAGGTTGCATCATTATTTCCTATCTGTTATATGAATATGCATGTAATATGTGAACTTATGCCTAAACTGTTAAATTTTAGTGTTGGTTACACGTTGAGTCTGTTTGACTCACCCCTTGTGGGATTACTTTTCAGGTGACGACCAGTGATGGACCGGGCCGGCAGATGCTTAGGGATGGCCATGCTCAGTAAGAAGTTCATTTATTTAGACTATTTCATTTTAAGTACTTTGAATTTAAATTGTGGGAATTATTTGATGTCATAAGGCCATAGTAGAACTACTTTACTTTGCTTTCATTTATTACGTTTACAAATTTTTATTTATTAAATGATTAAGTAAATTTATTTTAAAATAAAGCCCACACATTTTGTCACTTAAAGTAAAGGACTTTTAATAATGAAATAAACTTGTTTTCAACTCAAGCCCAACCCAATACAATTTATCTTTCAAAACACACAAGTTTTTCCTAAGTAACAAAAGAATTTGAAACGGTTTACATCGGGAAACATACCAGATCCGGTCAAGGCTCGTGGGCCGAGTTTGGGGTGTTTCATAGCTCATGCATAATCCATACTTCTATTTTATGCTAATCAATACTTATAAATACCAATACCAAATTAAACATGTTTCATACTTCTAGAATCCGAACCATCTGGCCATTGAGTCTAATACATTCAAACATTTTAAACATAACCATGCATCTATCATTCGCTATAAATATATATACTCATAATACTCTATTAAATACGTGTCAACACACCTAATTCATTAGTCGAATATCAGCATATAATTTCATAACTTATTCACATATGCATATCAATATATATATATATACTCATAATAATCTATTAAATATCCATTCACGATGTGAAATTAGAACATAATAATACAACCGAACATGCTCCTAATGCTATTGTAATATGCGCATGATTCCTATACATATATATATTACACATAAATGATCATCTTCATATAACCACATGCAATTGAAATGTCTTTAAGCTACGCTCATTTTATCATAGCCACATTAATGATTCACCACCACAAAGATTATTAATTAACATACCAAATTCATATGCTCTATAACGCATACAAAATACATATGTAACTAATTCTTTACCATGTAATCGGTTCTAAATTCCCCCCTTTTCCGATATTCAACCCAAAATAATCATAAACATTTTTGTTTATTATTTATTGCCGAATCATATAATCATGAAGAACAAGCATCTAAGCCACATTTAACCTCATTGGATAATTATTATATCAAACATACGAATGATGCTTAACCAAAAGAAATAGCCTTATTCGCAAGGCTATATATATATATATATATAATTACAAAACCAAACATCATTCATTCAAACCATAATTCAACCTATACATGCCTTTGATTCAAAAAGTAAACTTAAGTACCAAAGAGAGTGATAGTTTGGTCAACTTCCTTGACGATCCCTTGAGCCTGTAGCTGAATAAACGATCTATAAAACAGTAAGACAAACACGTACGGAGTAAGCTTACTAGCTTAGTAAGTCTTAAGCAAATGGTAATACAACGTTCAAATACTTATACATTTTAATTGTTACCATTGACATTGAAAATAAACATTTCGATATACAAATTCATACAAGGCCGAATACCACAATTCATTAACCTAAATAATTTCACTTCTTTACCATAAACGTGTATCTTATCAAAATACAAGGTAAATGTATTACATTAATCACATTGCTTCAAATCATATAAATACAACATTCACATCAACTATGTTATCCCACTCAAAATCTTATCACTTTAAACATTTCTATTCATAATCGAATTTACCAAAGTATTACATTCAAACTCAATTTCAATCATGTAATACTCATACACATCGGTCATAAGCTCAATTGGACATAACTCCATTCATATCTTATCATTCAAATCCAAGTAGTAGTAAACATAACTTACCTTACTCTCGGTAGATGTAAAAAGGGACTTATGCTTACCCGAGCATTTACCCGATGCATTGACTATGTTTCACCTTGAATAATTTAAGGTTTCTCCATTTGAAACCTGCTAGGCATCAAAGCCCGGTATATAACACCGGCACAAGGCCTGCTAGGCACAAAGCCTGATATATATATATATATACACCCGGCACAAGGCCTACTAGGTTCAGAGCCCGAAATAAGTCACCGGCCCTAGGCCTGCTAGGCTTAAAGCCAGAAATAAGTCACCGGCACTAGGCCTGCTAGGCTTAAAGCCCGAACTGTTTATCAAATCAAGTCATCAACTTACATTTCTTAGCCCCATACATCACTATCAATTCATATTCACAAAACCAATTCACCTGTTATATCAAATATACTAATTCATTTTGTATTTCAAAACATATTCATTCCAAAATGGCACATGCACATTCGACTATCACATATTTCTTACTCAAATTAATCAAATAATTTCATTGCACACATTAATAATTATCTCTTTAATGAATTTTAATTTAAGAACTTACCTCGACTGTCGATGGACCGTGTAAATCGGCTATTCGAGAACCTTCGTCTTTCCCCGATCCAATTCCGTTTTTCTTTGCTCTTGATCTAAACACATCAAATTCAGCTCATTCAAGTACATTTCACTTCAATTTAGTCCCAAAACACATAAATATACAAATTGCCATTTTACCCCTAAAGTTTTACATTTTTACCATTTAGTCCTAATTGCACAAAACACAAAATACACATAATTTGCACTTAATTCTTCAGGGCTGAATCTTCTATACATCCATACCAAGGCATACATTTCATTTATTTTGCAAATAAGCCCCTCTAAAAATTTATTTTTTCAATTTAGCCTAAATATTCAAATTTACTAAAATTTCTAATACAAAACATACTAATCCTTAACATATCTTTAATTTAAAAATAACAAGCACCAAAAACCACATGAACACATCAATGGCCGAACCTCATACATATATTAATCTCAAAAATTCTAGCATGGTTCGGGTAATATACGAAGCAACGATCTCAAAAACGTAAAAATTATCGAAAACCGACTAAAAATACATACCCGATTTAAGCTTGAAATATGGCCGAATGTAACAAGCTCTCACCCTTTTATTTCTTTCTTATTTTCGGTGATAGGAAGATGATGAACATGGCTTATTTTAAGCTTTGTTTTTATTATATATAACTTAATTACTAAAATACAAAAATAACCTTTCATTATAAAATAATTATCACATAAATATAAGGTTATTTTAGACATATGCCGTCCACTCACTTAAATAATGGGCAAATTGCCCTTTTAATACCTAATATTATAAAGCCATCATCATTCTAGCACTTTACACTATAGCATGCAACTTTTACACTTTACGCGATTTAGTCCTTTTTGTTAAATTAAGAACACAAACGATTAAATTTTTCTACGAAACTTTCACACACATTAATATACAAATAATAGACACAAAATATAATATTGCAATATTTCTCATACTCGAATTCGTGGTCCCAAAACCACCGTTCCGATTAGGGTCAAATTCGGTCTATTACAACTCTCCCCCTTAGGGATTTTCGTCCCCGAAAATCTTACTGTTAAACAAAGTCGGATGTTGTTGCCTCATTGAATCTTCAAGCTCCCATGTAGCTTCTTCAACTCCGTGCCGATTTCATAAAACTTTCACTAATGGAATTTTCTTGTTTCTCAATTCTTTCATTTCTCGAGCTAGAATACGAATTGGTTCTTCCTCGTACGTCATATCAGGTCGGATTTCAATCTCTGACGGAGTGATTACATGTGACGGATCTAATCTGTACTTACGTAGCATTGAAACGTGAAATACATCATGTATCTTTTCTAATTATGCGGGCAACTTCAATCTATAAGCAACAGGTCCAATTCGTTCGATAATTTTATACGGTCCGATGAATCTCGGACTCAGTTTGCCTTTCCGTCCAAATCAAAGTACTTTCTTCCACGGGGAAACTTTCAAAAACACTCGATCTCTGACTTGATATTCAACATCTTTACGTTTTAAATCAGCATAAGACTTTTGTCGATCCGAGGCGGCTTTCAAACTATCTTTGATTATAACCACTTTATGTTTTGTTTCTTTAACCAGACCAACTCCGTGTATTTTATTTTCACTAAGCTCATCAAAGATAACAGCGATTATGCGACACTTGCGACCATATAGAGCTTCGTAAGGTGCCATTTTGATACTCGATTGAAAACTATTATTGTAAGTGAATTCAATCAGAGGTAAGTATCGCTCCCACGTACCTTCAAACTCAAGAACGCAACATCTCAACATGTCCTCAAGTATTTGAATGGTTCGCTCGGACTGACCGTCTGTCTGCAGATGGAAGGCAGTGCTAAAGTGGAGCTTAGTACCCAAAGCATCCTGTAATTTCTTCCAAAACTACGATGTGAATCTCGGGTCTCTATCCGATACAATGGAACTTGGCACACCATGTAATCTCACAATCTGAGATACATACAACTCAGCAAGTTTATCGCTTAATAATCCGCATGCAGACGGGCACAAAATAAGCTAATTTGGTCAATCGATCTACTATAACCCAAACTGCATCTTTCTTGCTCACTATCGTAGGCAAACCAGATACAAAATCCATAGTGATTCTATCCTACTTCCACTCTGGTATCATGATAGGTTGAAGCAACCCAGAAGGCACTTGATGTTCTGCTTTTACTTGCTGACAAACTAAACACTTCGAGACAAATTTAGATATATCTCGTTTCATGCCAGGCCATTAATAGAACTATTTCAAATCATTGTACATTTTCGTGCTACCCGAATGTATCGATAATCGACTATTATAAGCCTCACTCAAAATCACCTGAATCAAATTCACGTTCTTCAGAACACATATTCGACCTTTGAAAAATAAAAAATCATTTGTATCAATATGAAACTCTGACTCTGCATCACTTTCACACTGAGCTCGTTTAGCAATCAAATCTCTGTCAATTCTTTGTGCATTACAAATTTGTTGGATAAACATCGGTCTTGCTATTAGCTCGGCTATAATCGAACCATCACTTGACATAACCATATGTGCGTTCAACGCACGAAGAGCAAATAATGATTTTTGACTTAATGCATCTGCAACAACATTTGTTTTCCCGAATGGTAGTCAATCATTAGCTCATAGTCTTTCAACAGCTCTAACCATCTACGTTGTCTCAAGTTCAAATCTTTCTGAGTCATTAAGTACTTCAGGCTTTTATGATCTGAGTAAACATGACATTTTTCCCCGAACAAGTAATGACGCCATATTTTTAAAGTGAAAATAATGGCTACAAGCTCTAAATCATGAGTCGGATAATTTCTTAATGACGCCATATTTTTAAAGCGAAAATAATGGCTACAAGCTCTAAATCATGAGTCGGATAATTTCTTTCCGAGGCTTCAATTGTCTTGAAGCGTAGGCTATGACTTTGCCTTCCTGCATCAAAACATAACCCAACCCATTCAATGAAGCATCACTGAAAATAATAAATTCTTTACCCGATTCAGGTTGAGCTAACACTGGAGCTTCGGTTAAAAGGGCTTTCAACTGATCAAAACTTTTCTGACACTTTTCTGACCATTCAAACTTGACATCTTTCTGAAGTAGCTTTGTCAAAGGTGTAGCTATCATGGAAAAACCTTTAACAAATCATCTGTAGTATCCTGCAAGTCCCAAAAAGCTTCAAATTTCAGAAACATTCCTTGGTGGCTTCCAATCGAGTATAGCCAATATTTTATTCGGATCAATCTGAATTCCTGAAGCTGAAACAACATGACCCAAAAAGCTTACTTCCTTCATCCAGAACTCACACTTACTGAACTTTGCATACAACTGCGGATCTCGCAAAGTCTGTAACACTAATCTCAAGTGTTCAGCGTGTTCGGTTTCATCTTTGGAGTAGATTAGTATATCATCAATAAACACTACTACAAACTGATCCAAAAACTATCTGAAAACCCGATTCATTAGATCCATAAATACCGCAGGTGCATTAGTAAGTCCAAAAGGCATGACTAGGAACTCAAAATGTCCATACCTCGTTCGAAATGTAGTCTTGGGCACATCAGAATCTTTGACTTGCAATTGATAGTAACTCGATCTCAAATCTATCTTCGAAAACTCTGAAGCTCCTTTCAACTGATCAAATAAATCATCAATCCGAGGCAAAGGGTATTTATTTTTTATTGTTACCTTATTCAGCTGTCGATAATCAATACACATTCGCATAGTCCCATCTTTCTTTTTACAAATAGAACTGGTGCACCCCAAGGAGAGAAACTCGGTAGTGTAAAGCCCCTATCTGTCAACTCTTGCAACTGTGCTTTCAACTCCTTCAACTCCGTAAGTGCCATCCGATACAGAGCTATCGAGATCAGAGTCATCCCCGGTACTAGTTTAATGCCAAACTCACTTTCTCATACTGGTGGTAAACCCAGTAGTTCTTCAGGAAACACATTTGGGTAATCACAAACAACCGGTACAGACTCAATTTGCTTTTTAGACACTTTATTATCCAGCACATAGGCTAATTAAGCTTCATATCCTTTTCTCACATACTTTCGAGCTAACATCGAGGATATTACTGTAGGCAACCCTCTCAGATCATTAGATTCAACCCGAATGATTTCACCATTCTGACATCTCAAATCAATTATCTTTCTTTTGCAGTTCACAACTGCATCATGTAAGGTTAACCAATCCATTCCCAGAATTATGTCGAACTCATCGAAAGGTAACAACATTAAATTGGCCAAAAAGAAAGAGTCTCGAATCATTAATGGGCAACCTTTACACACTTTATCAATAAGTACATATCTACCCAAAGGGTTGGACACACGAATCACAAACTCAGTAGACTCGACAGGCAGAGTCGTACTGGGTACCAAAGTTTCACACACATATGAATGAATAGAACCAGGATCAATTAATGCAATCACAGTAGTATTATAAAGTGTGAAAGTACCAGTAATAACATTTGGGGAAGAAGCATCCTCTCTAGTACTTATAGAATAAGCTCTAACCGGTGCTCGAGCCTCTGATCGAACTGCAGTATCTTTCATTCCTCTCTGACTACCACTTACATTCCCTGAATGTCTGGGTGGTCTGCCTCGTGCTATATTGTTATTCTGTTTAGTGTTCTGCGTCGTATTCTACTCGGCTAACATCGGACACTCTCGGATAAAATGGTTTGATGATCCACATTTAAAACAAGACCGATCACGAAATCTACAGCTCCCAGAATGCCATTTCCCACAAAGTTTGCACTTAGTCCGGTCCGACTGAACATTGCCAACATTAGCCATCGAGGTGGCTCGAGAACTCACTGGAGGCCGATCTCGTCTAGACAGGTCAGGAGTAGTCTTATGTCGGTTGAGGTCATCTCTGAACTTCTTAGATGTTGAAGGGAAAGTTTTACTCAATGATCTTTTACGAGTGTCTCTAGCTTCTGTCTCAATCTTTCTTTTCTCTTTTCGAGCTCTTCAGCTTTGCAAGCTCGCTTGACCAGTACCACAAACTCTTTAATCTCAAGAATGCCCACAAGTAACTTTATGTCTTCATTCAGACCATCTTCAAATCTTCTGCACATAATGGCTTCAGAAGAAACACACTCTCTAGCATATCTACTCGAGTCCGACAAATTTTCGCTCATATTACATCACGGTCATTCGCCTGCTTTGATTCAAGAAATTCTTTACGTTTTGATCAATGAATCTCGGTGATATATTTCTTTCGAACTCAACTGGAAGAAGTCCCAAGTCACCTTTTCTTTCGAAACTATAGATACTAGTGTTTTCCACCAGTGGTAGGCATAGTCCCGAAGTAAAGATATAGCACACTTTATGTAACACCCTGGTTTAGGGGCTATGCAGTTTGAGTATAATGTAGGTGTTGGAAGGTTCTTGGGTGTGCTTGGATGTGTTTAGAGGTTTTAAGAATGCTCGGATGAAACGGGAGTACCTTGGAAAATTTTAGATTTTTAGTGTAAAAAGGGGAAATGGGGCGAGAAGGCCTTAAAATAATTTGGTGGAGTTTAGGATGCAAGAAAGGAAATGGCAAAGTGGCTCTCATGCGCCACTTAGGCGCTGGAGGAGAGAAAGGGCGCAGGTTCGAGGGCTGGAGCGGCATTTTTGGCGTTTTTATTTTGCTATGTGGTGATGGGCTGAAGTAGGAAGGATTTAAAAATAAAAGTTGAGGCTTTTTGTCATGAAAGGCAGGTGGGCGGAGTGGCTGAGGCGCTACTTGAAAGGCGCTAGGTGCAAGTCGCGAGTTCGAGGCGCAAGGGAGGCAAAATTTTGATATTTATTTTGCAAGCTGGCGTTGGAGATGGAAAGGGCTTAAAAGAATATATTGTGCGTTTATGTCACAAAACAACGCCTAGGCCGAATGGCCTGGGGCGCTACTTGGTCGCTGGTTCCCCTAGGTCCTGTGTTCGAACCTTGGAGGCTGCAGGTGGGGTTTTTCTTCTTTTTACTGCTGATTGGCGTGAAGGTGGACGGCACATGGGGGAGCTAAGGTTGTTTAGTCCTTTTTGGATTCGGCTGGAAGAGTGATAAGGGTTTGTTATTTTATTATTTTAGATAAGTGTAGAATTATTTTAGTTGGTTTTAAATTAGAAATAAGGGATAATGGCTGCTATTGGATTGTTTTTTTTAATAGGAGTAGGAGATAAAATATGAGTTTAAAATAGGAAGGAATTTGAATTGAATTAATTGAATTAGTGGCCATAGGTGATGGTCAAACTTGGGTTCTTCGGTGGGGAGTAATATAATATTATTTAAGGGTGGTGTGCTCTCCTTTTTCCAAATTTTAGTTCACTCTTCTAAATCTTACTTCTCCTTGAATTCCTTTTTATATTTTTCTAGTTGGTCGAATCTCCAAGTAATCTTTATTTCTTTTCGTGCTTTGAAATTTAAATCCTCCCAAACACCATTAACCCTTGCCGATTTCTCCTTTGGCCTTTGTAGTCAAATATTTTATTGTGTTCTCTTAATCCCTTGATAGCCGAAACCTTTAGCCCTCCATCTCTCTTCTATTTTACCAAGCTTGAAGCCAAACCTGTGAAGTGTGGTGCTGTCGACATCTAAAGCTTGTGGGTAAGTGTTCTAGTTACTTGTTTTAGTGGCCAAAACCGAATGGTTGGCCTTAGTTTTGGTATGGTCGAATGTCCCTAGGGCCATGGTGATGTGTTTCGTTTTGTTGTAGCTAGCATCAAGGAGCTAAAAGGGATTCTCTTGGGATTTCGACAGATAAGGTAAGGTGAGGATAAATATTCGGCCAAAGGGGGGCCTTTTCATAGATTCTTGTTGTAGACCGATTCTAATGGTCTTGTGTACAGGGATTTTCGGCAACTTCTTAAGACTATTGGTGTTTCAGGATCCGAGTAAGTGGGTAAGTGATCCTTCGGGTATTCGGCCTTAGGCCATTGGTTGTGTTTTGGTGTTGACCAATGTTGATTATGGTGTAGGGCCAAATCGACAAGAGTAAAGAGAAGCCTTTGGGATCTCAGTTCATTTGGTAAGGATGAGTAGTTTATGGTTATTCGCTTGAGATCAGATTAATCGTGGTGTTGATTAGATATTGTTATGGATGCGAAAGTGCTACCAAGAGGGCAAAGGAAAACTCCCATCCCAAAGTTCAAAAATAGATCGGTTTACTGCAGACGAGATTGGCCACCGGGTGTGGGCCAACAATGTAAAACTATAGGCAAGTGGTCGTAGTTTAGTTAGCGATAGTGTCGGATCAAGGTTTAGAGCTTCAGGTCATAAGGTGTGTAGTTAGCCATTGTTTCCGGTTTTATGTGATATCCGCTATGTTATATGCTTACTAATAAGTACATTGGTAAAGTGCAATAGATACCCTAAAAGGGTATGACGATCGATCGTAAATAGCAAATTGTTAATATTATTGTCATTTATTTAAATATGAGTGTATGCTCACGTTTGGAATGACATGCACATGCATCATATTGTCATTATATCATGTTACATGTGCATGGGTGGGTTATGAAAGAAGGACAGGGTGTACTTCGAGTACGTGGTTGATGTCAGCTTTGTGCTACATCGTGGATTGGCGCTGACTGAGGTCGCGTTGTGGATCTAAGCGATTAAGTTCGTGTGGTTACCGTGATTGATATCGGCTCTGTGCCTTATCGTGGCTTGATGGGTTGCTATGTGCCCCATCGTGGTTTGATGTTAGCTATATGCTACATCGTGGATGGCATTGGTTACCTTCTTGGAGGGAAAAGGAGAGGGTGACTCGATAGTCCCCTGGTGTGTGGTAGGCTGTTTAAGGGGGTGTGTAGCGGATGGACCTTAGGATTGGGTTGGGTTTCATGTTGCATTGTTCCGTTATGAGAACATACGTGGAAATGGGTCAAGCCCAGTAATCAGTGAATTAATGAGAAAAGGGCCTAGCCCAGCACTTGAATGTGGATTGGTATGTTATGAGAACATACGTGAATATGGGCCAAGCCTGCATTGTGGTAATGTCTAAATGATTATATTTACATGTTGCATTTGATAATTGGGATGTTATGTGGCTAGCATGTGGGTGGATTCCGATGGTTTAATTACACTCGAGTCAGTATGACTCACCCAATTATTTATCCAACATCGCAGTGATATGATGTTCTGATGGGTTGGAGTGGATACAAAGGTGGCCATGCGTGAAGCATTTTATGCAAGAGATGTTTATTTGATTTAATTATATCATAATATCGTTTTGGGTATTTATTTGATGTAATAAGGGCCACCCTTATTTAAAGTATTCTATTTACGATTATTGAACTTTATATTATACTTAGATATATTTTCTTCAAATGATTTATAATATAATAAATTATAATAAAGTTTTAATTCACGTATTTTATATCGAGCTTATATTATTAAATAATTTTAATGGACACACTTTCCAAAAGTTAACAAAATTTTCAAGTTCCACCACAAGTAAGAATATTTTTCCAACATTTTTCCAAGTGACATACCAGATCCGGTCAGGACTTGTGGGCCGGGTGCTGGGTGTTCTGATTTGGTATTAGAGCCCGGTTCAAAACTCGACTTTGAGGGTTTTTGGGCCCGAAACATTTTCAAAATAGGCTTTTCGAAACTATGGGCTTTTATGAAAAAAATTTTCGAGTTATTCGACATGGCACTGTACCTTCTACCAAGTCCACCGGTAAGTACTTGGACTTGATTTGTTTATGTGAATTATTATGGGCTTAGTTTCGCTTGTAGATTAGAATATTATGATTATTGGACCCTAGGATTAGTTTACTCAAACACATGCATAAGACTTAAGGACCATTAAACAAACCTATGAAGCAAGTCACCGAGTTAAGGTGTGGCAACCCTGGTACGCATGTCTATGAGTGGTATTCAAGAAGAGCTTGGTATTTAAGCGATCCTAGCGACTCACCTCCTCTTTACTCAAACCTACAGTGCGTAGCTACGGCTCACCTTAACCAAGAGGGCTTGTTCATAAGCTAAACCAATTATTGAAACCCGAAAGGACTAGCTTTACTGCTTTAAAACCCTTAATTTTAAAATTTTCAAATTTACCCTATGATTTGTAAACCCTAAATTTGATTTTGAAAGACATTTTTCGATTTACAAAATTACCAAATACCCTAGTGGCAAAATTACAAAATGCCCCAGATTGTAAAATTACAACACTACCCTCAACTTTTGTTAAAATGATTTTCTTTGCAAAATATTAGAATCTCTGGTTTTCAAAATATCAATTTGGGAAAATTTACGAAAATACCCCTGTGTTAAAAATTTCTAAAATGCCCTTGACTTTCAAAATTTGGGATTAACCCCAAGTTTAATAAAATTTTCTTACGTTGCAAAAGGACCCAATTTTCGTATTTCAAAATAATACCCCAACTTTGGAGACTTACAAAATTACCTCGTTGACAAAATTACCAAAATACCCCGGTTTTCAAAATCTGTTATATCTCCAATTTGTAAATTTTCAAAATACTCTTCAATTTTGGGAATTTTTTTTTAAAAAAAGATCCTGACTTATTAAAGTTTTCAGAATCGCTTTTATTTATTACCAAAAATACCCCTATAGGAAAATGACAGAAATACCCCTAGGGTAGAAACCAAGTAAATGTCCTAATAGTGAATGTGTGTAGTGGATACCACTGAATGAGTGTGTCTCTGTTTATGAACATGAATGTGACTCCCTGTATTAAGGTAGTGAACTTGAACCGAACCTTGTGTGATCGAAAGAACCACTTCTAGAATCTCTTCTCATTGCTCGTGGATAAATAGTGGAACAAAATTTCTAATGCATAAAATTTCTTAAATCAGATTAAATCGCGACGATAGAGATGAGTTTTAGGGGACGCGGTAGAGGTAGAATGGCAGCATCGGAACTGGTAGGGTCTGGCCATAGGTCGAAAAGTGAAGTGTCGCCGCCAGCAGTGGACGTAGAGGGGCAAGATCAGACAGGGGAAGATGACGCGGTATCGCGGGCCATGTTACGAGTGCTAGAACGAGTAGCAGGAGCTAGTAGGGTAAATGGAACCCGGAAGTCAATATCAGAAAGGCTTAGATCAAACGGAGCTGAGATCTTTAGAGGAGTGTCAGGAGTAGCTCCGAACGTAGCGGAATATTGGTTGGAAGTAGTCGAAAGAATCATGGACAATTTGGACTGTACCAATGAAGAAAAGCTGAATGGTCTTTGTTTCATTACTTTGACGAAGCTTATCGTTGGTGGCTCACCGTCAAACAAGGTGTACCGCGGATCGATTGGATTGGGATTTCTTTAAGGCCAAGTTTGAAGGAAGTACGTAGGAGCCGCTTATTTGGACTCGCAAAGGAAGGCGTTTCTAAATCTAGTACAAGGGAATAAGTCGATAGCGGAGTATGAAGCTAAATTTGTGCGGCTAAGTCAGTACGCCAAAGGAATCGTGGCTACTGATTATGAAAGGAGTGTTCGATTCGAAGATGGGCTGCGAGATGAGTTGCGGGAGTTGATCGCTCCGCAGAGAGAAAGGGACTTCGCCATTCTGGTGGAGAAAGCTCGGATCGCTGAAGAAGTTAAGAGGACGATAAGGGAAAACCGAGAAAAGGATAGGAACGAGAATAAGAGAAATGTTGGACCATCAGTATCGTTTGGTAATGTCCAGAAAAGACCAAGGACCGAGAACCTTGTACGTGCACTTGTACCAGCTGATCGGAATCATTCATGTGTTAAGTGTGGGAGAACCCATTTAGGAGAGTGTTGGGGAAATAGTAAAGAATGCTTTCGGTGAGGATCTAAGGCACATCTGGTTAAGAATTGTCCTCGAGCGACGAGGGGTCGTGGTTCAAGCCATGGAGGGAATGGTTCCAGTCAAAGTCAACCAAGGATGTGATATCAGGCAAGCTCCTTTGCTTTGGTACATGCTTTAATTACTTTGCTTGCTTATGAGTTAGCCTTTTCTATGTTGCTAAGAGAGGTGTTTGGAATTTTGAGTGAGAACTTAGAAACTATGTTTGGAAGGTAGGATAGCCTTAGTAAGATCAGAGTGCGTAGCATAAGCATGAAGTGGTAAGATAGGCTGTACAGATGTTCATTAGCTAAGTAATTTCGAGGACAAAATTATTTCTAAGGAGGGTAGAATTATAACACCCTGGTTTAGGGGCTATGCAGTTTGAGTATAATGTAGGTGTTGGAAGGTTCTTGGGTGTGCTTGGATGTGTTTAGAGGTTTTAAGAATGCTCGGATGAAAGGGGAGTACCTTGGAAAATTTTAGATTTTTAGTGTAAAAAGGGGAAATAGGGCGAGAAGGCCTTAAAATAATTTGGTGGAGTTTAGGACGCAAGAAAGGAAATGACAAAGTGGCTCTCATGTGCCACTTAGGCGCTGGAGGAGAGAAAGGGCGCAGGTTCGAGGGCTGGAGCGGCATTTTTGGCGTTTTTATTTTGTTATGTGGTGATGGGCTGAAGTAGGAAGGATTTAAAAATAAATGTTGGGGCTTTTTGTCATGAAAGGCAGGTGGGCGGAGTGGCTGAGGCGCTACTTGAAAGGCGCTAGGTGCAGGTCGCGAGTTCGAGGCGCAAGGGAGGCAGAATTTTGATATTTATTTTGCAAGCTGGCGTTGGAGATGGAAAGGGCTTAAAAGAATATATTGCGCGTTTATGTCACAAAACAACGCCTAGGCCGAATGGCCTGGGGCGCTACTTGGTCGCTGGTTCCCCTAGGTCCTGTGTTCGAACCTTGGAGGCTGCAGGTGGGGTTTTTTCTTTACTGCTGATTGGCGTGAAGGTGGACGGCACATGGGGGAGCTAAGGTTGTTTAGTCCTTTTGGATTCGGCTGGAAGAGTGATAAGGGTTTGTTATTTTATTATCTTAGATAAGTGTAGAATTATTTCAGTTGGTTTTAAATTAGAAATAAGGGATAATGGCTGTTATTGGATTGTTTTTTTAATAGGAGTAGGAGATAAAATATGAGTTTAAAATAGGAAGGGAATTTGAATTAGAATTAAATTGAATTAGTGGCCATAGGTGATGGCCAAAACTTGGGTTCTTCAGGTGGGGGAGTAGCCGAATATTATTTAAGGGTGGTGTGCTCTCCTTTTTCCAAATTTTAGTTCACTCTTCTAAATCTTACTTCTCCTTGAATTCCTTTTTATATTTTTCTAGTTGGCCGAATCTCCAAGTAATCTTTATTTCTTTTCGTGCTTTTAAATTTAAATCCTCCCAAACACCATTAACCCTTGTCGATTTCTCCTTTGGCCTTTGTAGTCAAATATTTTATTGTGTTCTCTTAATCCCTTGATAGTCAAACCTTTAGCCTCCATCTCTCTTCTATTTTACCAAGCTTGAAGCCGAACCTGTGAAGTGTGGTGCTGTCGACATCTAAAGCTTGTGGGTAAGTGTTCTAGTTACTTGTTTTAGTGGCCAAAACCAAATGGTTGGCCTTAGTTTTGGTATGGCCGAATGTCCCTAGGGCCATGGTGATGTGTTTCGTTTTGTTGTAGCTAGCACCAAGGAGCTAAAAGGGATTCTCTTGGGATTTCGACAGATAAGGTAAGGTGAGGATAAATATTCGGCCAAAGGGGGGCCTTTTCATAGATTCTTGTTGTAGACCGATTCTAATGGTCTTGTGTACAGGGATTTTTGGCAACTTTTTAAGACTATTGGTGTTTCAGGATCCGAGTAAGTGGGTAAGTGATCCTTCGGGTATTCGGCCTTAGGCCATTGGTTGTGTTTTGGTGTTGACCAATGTTGATTATGGTGTAGGGCCAAATCGACAAGAGTAAAGAGAAGCCTTTGGGATCTCAGTTCATTTGGTAAGGATGAGTAGTTTATGGTTATTCGCTTGAGATCAGATTAATCGTGTGTTGATTAGATATTGTTATGGATGCAAGTGCTACCAAGAGGGAAAAGGAAAACTCCCATCCCAAGTTCAAAAGAGATCGGTTTCATTGTGACGAGATTGGCCACCGGTGTGGGCCAACAATGTAAAACTATAGGCAAGTGGTCGTAACCGTTAAGCGATAGTGTCGGATCAAGGTTTAGAGCTTCAGTCATAAGGTGTGTAGTTGGCAATTGTTTTCGGGTTTTATGTGGTATCTGCTTATGTTATATGCTTACTAATTAGTGCAGTGGTAAAAGTGCAATAGATACCCTAAAAGGGGTATGACGCTGATCAGGTAAATAGCAAATTGTTAATATTGTTGTCATTTATTTAAATATGAGTGTATGCTCACGTTTGTGAATGACATGCACATGCATCATATTCTCATTATATCATGTTACATGTGCATAGGTGGGTTATGAAAGAAGGACAGGGTGTACTTCAAGTACATGGTTGATGTCAGCTTTGTGCTACATCGTGGATTGGCGCTGACTGAGGTCGCGTTGTGGATCTAAGCGATTAAGTTCGCGTGGTTACCGTGATTGATATCGGCTCTGTGCCTTATCGTGGCTTGATGGGTTGCTATATGCCCCATCATGGTTTGATGTTAGCTATACGCTACATCGTGGATGGCATTGGTTGCCTTCTTGGAGGGAAAAGGAGAGGGTGACTCGATAGTCCCCTGGTGTGTGGTAGGCTGGTTAAGGGGGTGTGTAGCGGATGGACCTTAGGATTGGGTTGGGTTTCATGTTGCATTGTTCCGTTATGAGAACATACGTGGAAATGGGCCAAGCCCAGTAATCAGTGAATTAATGAGAAAAGGGCCTAGCCCAGTACTTGAATGTGGATTGGTATGTTATGAGAACATACGTGAATGTGGGCCAAGCCCAGATTGTGGTAATGTCTAAATGATTATATTTACATGTTGCATTTGATAATTGGGATGTTATGTGGCTAGCATGTGGGTGGATTCCGATGGTTTAATTACACACTGAGTCTGTATGACTCACCCAATTATTTATCCAACATCGCAGGTGATATGATGTTCGGACCGGGTTGGAGTGGATACAAAGGTGGCAATGCAGAAGCAGATTTTATGCAGTAGATGTTTATTTGATTTAATTATATTATAATATCAGTTTTGGGTATTTATTTGATGTAATAAGGGCCACCCTTATTTAAAGTATTCTATTTACGATTATTGAACTTTATATTATACTTAGATATATTTTCTTCAAATGATTTATAATATAATAAATTATAATAAAGTTTTAATTCACGTATTTTATATCGAGCTTATATTATTAAATAATTTTAATGGACACACTTTCCAAAAGTTAACAAAATTTTCAAGTTCCACCACAAGTAAGAATATTTTTCCAACATTTTTCGCAGTGACATACCAGATCCGGTCAGGACTTGTGGGCCGGGTTTGGGGGTGTTACAGTTTGGTATCAGAGCCCGGTTCAAAACTCGGCTTTGAGGGTTTTTGGGCCCGAAACATTTTCAAAATAGGCTTTTCGAAAATATGGGCTTTTATGAAAAAAATTTTGAGTTATTCTCGATATGGCTTTGTACCTCTACCAAGTCCACCAGGTAAGTACTTCGGACTTGATTTGTTTATGTGAATTATTATGGGCTTAGTTTGGGCTCGTAGATTAGAATATTATGATTATTGGACCCTAGGATTAGTTTACTCAAACACATGCATAAGACTTAAGGACCATTAAACAAACCTGTGAAGCAAGTCGCCAAGTTAAGGTGTGGCAACCCTGGTACGCATGTCTAGGAGTGGTATTCAGTAAGAGCTTGGTATTTAAGCAGTCCTAGCGACTCACCTCCTCTTTACTCGAAACCTACCTGGTGCGTAGCTACGGTTCACCTTAACCAAGAGGGCTTGTTCATAGGCTAAACCAATTATTGAAACCCGAAAGGGACTAGCTTTACTGTTTTAAAAACCCTTAGTTTTAAAATTTTCAAATTTACCCCTACGATTTGTAAACCCTAAATTTGATTTTGAAAGACATTTTTTCGATTTACAAAATTACTGAAATACCCCTAGTGGCAAAATTACAAAAATGCCCCTGTATTGTAAAATTACAACACTACCCTCAACTTTTGTTAAAATGATTTTTCTTTGCAAAATATTAGAATCTCTGGTTTTCAAAATATCAATTTGGGAAAATTTACGAAAATACCCCTGTGTTAAAAATTTCTAAAATGCCCCTGACTTTCAAAATTTTTGGATTAACCCCAAGTTTAATAAAATTTTCTTACGTTGCAAAAGGACCCAATTTTCTGTATTTCAAAATAATACCCCAACTTTGGAGACTTACAAAATTACCCTGGTTGACAAAATTACCAAAATACCCCCTGGTTTTCAAAATCCTGTTATATCTCTAATTTGCGAAATTTTCAAAAATACTCTTCAATTTTGGGAATTTTTTTTAAAAAAAGATCCTGACTTATTAAAGTTTTCAGAATCGCTTTGATTTATTACCAAAAATACCCCTGTAGGAAAATGACGGAAATACCCCTGGGGTAGAAACGGGTAGAAATGTCCAAATAGTGAATGTGTGTAGTGGATACCATTGAATGAGTGTGTCTCTGTTTATGAACATGAATGTGACTCCTCATATTAAGGTAGTGAACTTGAACCAAGAACCTTGTGTGATCGAAAGAACCACTTCAGAATCTCTTCTCATAAAATTGCTCGTGGATAAATAGTGGAACAAAATTTCTAATGCATAAAATTTCTTAAATCGATTAAATCGCGATGATAGAGATGAGTTCTAGGGGCCTTGGTAGAGGTAGAATGGCGACATCGAACCGGTAGGTGCAGCCATAGGTCGAAAAGTGAAGTGTCGCCGCCCGATGGGCGTAGAGGGTAAGATCGACGGGGAAGATGACGCGTATCGCGGGCCATATTCTGAGTGCTAGAGCGAGTAGCGTGAGCTAGTAGGGGAAATGGAACCGAAAGTCGATGATCGGAAAGGCTTAGATCGAACGGAATGAGATCTTTAGAGGAGTGTCGGGAGTAGCTCGAACGTAGCAGAATATTGGTTGGAAGCGATCGAAAGAATCATGGACGATTTGACTGTACCAATGAAGAAAAGTCAAGGTCTTGTTTCCTTACTTGCGATGAAGCTTATCGTTGGTGGCTCACCGTCAAACAAGGTGTCTTAGGTAGATCAACTGGATTGGGATTTCTTTAAGGCCAAGTTTGAAGGAAATGCGTAGGAGCAGTTATTTGGACTCGCAAAGGAAGGCGTTTCTAAATCTAGTACAAGGGAATAAGTCGATAGCGGAGTATGAAGCTGAATTTGTGCGGCTAAGTCAGTACGCCAAAGGAATCGTGGCTACTGATTATGAAAGGAGTGTTAGATTCGAAGATAGGCTGCGAGATGAGTTGCGGGAGTTGATCGCTCCGCAGAGAGAAAGGGACTTCGCCATTCTAGTGGAGAAAGCTCGGATCGCTGAAGAAGTTAAGAGGACGATAAGGGAAAACCGAGAAAAGGATAGGAACGAGAATAAGAGAAATGTTGGACCATCAGTATCGTTTGATAATGTCCAGAAAAGACCAAGGACCGAGAACCTTGTACGTGCACTTGTACCAGCTGATCGGAATCATTCATGTGTTAAGTGTGGGAGAACCCATTTAGGAGAGTGTTGGGGAAATAGTAAAGAATGCTTTCGGTGAGGATCTAAGGCACATCTCGTTAAGAATTGTCCTCGGCGACGAGGGTCGTGGTTCAAGCCATGGAGGAATGGTTCGATCAAAGTCAACCAAGGATGTGATATCGTGCAAGCTCCTTTGCTTTGGTACATGCTTTAATTACTTTGCTTGCTTATGAGTTAGCCTTTTTACGTGTTGCTAAGAGAGGTGTTTGGAATTTTGAGTGAGAACTTAGAAACTATGTTTGGAAGGTAGGATAGCCTTAGTAAGATCAGAGTGCGTAGCATAAGCATGAGGTGGTAAGATAGGCTGTACAGATGTTCATTAGCTAAGTAATTTCGAGGACAAAATTATTTCTAAGGAGGGTAGAATTGTAACACCCTAGTTTAGGGGCTATGCAGTTTGAGTATAATGTAGGTGTTGGAAGGTTCTTGGGTGTGCTTGGATGTGTTTAGAGGTTTTAAGAATGCTCGGATGAAAGGGGAGTACCTTGGAAAATTTTAGATTTTTAGTGTAAAAGGGAAATGGGGAGAAGGCCTTAAAATAATTTGGTGGAGTTTAGGGACGCAAGAAAGAAATGGCAAAGTGGCTCTCATCGTCACTTAGGCTACCGAGGAGAGAAAGGCATGAGTTCGAGGTGGGCGGCATTTTTGGCGTTTTATTTTTTATGTGGTGATGGGTGAAGTAGGAAGGATTTAAAATAAATGTTGGGGCTTTTTGTCATGAAAGGCGGTGGATCGGAATGGTCGAGGCGCTACTTGAAAGGCGCTAGGTGCGGTCGCGAGTTCGAGGCGCAAGGAGGCGAATTTGATATTTATTTTGCAAGCTGGCGTTGGAGATGGAAAGGGCTTAAAAGAATATATTGCGCGTTTATGTCACAAAACAACGCCTAGGCCGAATGGCCTGGGGCGCTACTTGGTCGCTGGTTCCCCCAGGTCCTGTGTTCGAACCTTGGAGGCTGCAGGTGGGGTTTTTCTTCTTTTCTTCTGATTGGCGTGAAGGTGGACGGCACATGGGGGAGCTAAGGTTGTTTAGTCCTTTTGGATTAATTTGGAAGAGTGATAAGGGTTTGTTATTTTATTATTTTAGATAAGTGTAGAATTATTTTAGTTGGTTTTAAATTAGAAATAAGGGATAATGGCTGCTATTGGATTGTTTTTTTAATAGGAGTAGGAGATAAAATATGAGTTTAAAATAGCAAGGGAATTTGAATTAGAATTAAATTGAATTAGTGGCCATAGGTGATGGCCGAAACTTGGGTTCTTCAGGTGGGGGAGTAGCCGAATATTATTTAAGGGTGGTGTGCTCTCCTTTTTCCAAATTTTAGTTCACTCTTCTAAATCTTACTTCTCCTTGAATTCCTTTTTATATTTTTCTAGTTGGCCGAATCTCCAAGTAATCTTTATTTCTTTTCGTGCTTTGAAATTTAAATCCTCCCAAACACCATTAACCCTTGTTGATTTCTCCTTTGGCCTTTGTAGTCAAATATTTTATTGTGTTCTCTTAATCCCTTGATAGCCGAAACCTTTAGCCCTCCATCTCTCTTCTATTTTACCAAGCTTGAAGCCGAACCTGTGAAGTGTGGTGCTGTTGACATCTAAAGCTTCTGGGTAAGTGTTCTAGTTACTTGTTTTAGTGGCCAAAACCGAATGGTTGGCCTTAGTTTTGGTATGGCCGAATGTCCCTAGGGCCATGGTGATGTGTTTCGTTTTGTTGTAGCTAGCACCAAGGAGCTAAAAGGGATTCTCTTGGGATTTCGACAGATAAGGTAAGGTAAGGATAAATATTCGGCCAAAGCGGGGCCTTTTCATAGATTCTTGTTGTAGACCGATTCTAATGGTCTTGTGTACAGGGATTTTCGGCAACTTCTTAAGACTATTGGTGTTTCAGGATCCGAGTAAGTGGGTAAGTGATCCTTCGGGTATTGACCTTAGGCCATTGGTTGTGTTTTGGTGTTGACCAATGTTGATTATGGTGTAGGGCCAAATCGACAAGAGTAAAGAGAAGCCTTTGGGATCTCAGTTCATTTGGTAAGGATGAGTAGTTTATGGTTATTCGTTTGAGATCTGTATTAATCGTGTGTTGATTAGATATTGTTATGGATGCGAGTGCCAGTCAAGAGGGCAAAGGGAAAACTCCCATCCCGAAGTTCAAAAAGAGATCGGTTTCTGCTGTACGAGATTGGCCACCGGGGTGTGGGCCAACAACAGAAAACTATAGGCATGTGGTTGTAGTTTCGTTAAGCGATAGTGTCGGGATCGAAGGTTTAGAGCTTCAGGTCATAAGGTGTGTAGTTAGCCATTGTTTTCGGGTTTTATGTGATATCTGCTTATGTTATATGCTTACTAATAAGTGCAGTGGTAAAAGTGCAATAGATACCCTAAAAGGGGTATGACGCTGATCAGGTAAATAGCAAATTGTTAATATTGTTGTCATTTATTTAAATATGAGTGTATGCTCACGTTTGTGAATGACATGCACATGCATCATATTCTCATTATATCATGTTACATGTGCATGGGTGGGTTATGAAAGAAGGACAGGGTGTACTTGATGCGTGGTTGATGTCGACTTTGTGCTACATCGTGGATTGGCGTTGACCGAGGTCGCGTTGTGGATCTAGCGATTAAGTTCGCGTGGTTACCGTGATTGATATCGGCTCTGTGCCTTATCGTGGCTTGATGGGTTGCTATGTGCCCCATCGTGGTTTGATGTTAGCTATACGCTACATCGTGGATGGCATTGGTTGCCTTCTTGGAGGGAAAAGGAGAGGGTGACTCGATAGTCCCCTGGTGTGTGGTAGGCTGGTTAAGGGGGTGTGTAGCGGATGGACCTTAGGATTGGGTTGGGTTTCATGTTGCATTGTTCCGTTATGAGAACATACGTGGAAATGGGCCAAGCCCGATGTCGATGAATTAATGAGAAAAGGGCCTAGCCAGTGCTTGAATGTGGATTGGTATGTTATGAGAACATACGTGAATGTGGGCCAAGCCAGCATTGTGGTAATGTCTAAATGATTATATTTACATGTTGCATTTGATAATTGGGATGTTATGTGGCTAGCATGTGGGTGGATTCGATGGTTTAATTACACATCGAGTGCATATGACTCACCCAATTATTTATCCAACATCGCAGGTGATATGATGTTCGGACCGGGTTGGAGTGGATACAAAGGTGGCCATGCAGAAGCAGATTTTATGCAGTAGATGTTTATTTGATTTAATTATATCATAATATCAGTTTTGGGTATTTATTTGATGTAATAAGGGCCACCCTTATTTAAAGTATTCTATTTACGATTATTGAACTTTATATTATACTTAGATATATTTTCTTCAAATGATTTATAATATAATAAATTATAATAAAGTTTTAATTCACGTATTTTATATCGAGCTTATATTATTAAATAATTTTAATGGACACACTTTCCAAAAGTTAACAAAATTTTCAAGTTCCACCACAAGTTAGAATATTTTTCCAACATTTTTCGCGGTGACATACCGGATCCAATTCGGGACTTGTGGGCGGGTTTGGGGTGTTCTGATTTAGTATCGAGCCGGTTCAAAACTCACTTTGAGGGTTTTGGGCTCAAACATTTTCAAAATAGGCTTTTCAAAATATGGGCTTTTATGAAAAAAATTTTCGAGTTATTACGATATGGCACTGTACCTCGGCCAAGTCCACTGTAAGTACTTGGACTTGATTTGTTTATGTGAATTATTATGGGCTTTGTTTGGGCTCGAGATTAGAATATTATGATTATTGGACCCTAGGATTAGTTTACTCAAACACATGCATAAGACTTAAGGACCATTAAACAAACTGTGAAGCAAGTCGCCAAGTTAAGGTGTGGCAACCACAGCACGCATGTCTAGGAGTGGTATTCAAGAAGAGCTTGGTATTTAAGCGATCCTAGCAACTCACCTCCTCTTTACTCGAAACCTACAGTGCGTAGCTACGGCTCACCTTAACCAAGAGGGCTTGTTCATAAAGCTAAACCAATTATTGAAACCCGAAAGGGACTAGCTTTCTTGTTTTAAAACCCTTAGTTTTAAAATTTTCAAATTTACCCCTACGATTTGTAAACCCTAAATTTGATTTTGAAAGACATTTTTTCGATTTACAAAATTACTGAAATACCCCTAGTGGCAAAATTACAAAAATGCCCTGTATTGTAAAATTACAACACTACCCTCAACTTTTGTTAAAATGATTTTTCTTTGCAAAATATTAGAATCTCTGGTTTTCAAAATATCAATTTGGGAAAATTTACGAAAATACCCCTGTGTTAAAAATTTCTAAAATGCCCCTGACTTTCAAAAATTTTGGATTAACCCCAAGTTTAATAAAATTTTCTTACGTTGCAAAAGGACCCAATTTTCTGTATTTCAAAATAATACCCCAACTTTGGAGACTTACAAAATTACCCTGGTTGACAAAATTACCAAAATACCCCCTGGTTTTCAAAATCCTGTTATATCTCCAATTTGCAAAATTTTCAAAAATACTCTTCAATTTTGGGAATTTTTTTTTAAAAAAAGATCCTGACTTATTAAAGTTTTCAGAATTGCTTTGATTTATTACCAAAAATACCCCTGTAGGAAAATGACGGAAATACCCCTGGGGTAGAAACGGGCAGAAATGTCCAAATAGTGAATGTGTGTAGTGGATACCACTGAATGAGTGTGTCTCTGTTTATGAACATGAATGTGACTCCCTGTATTAAGGTAGTGAACTTGAACCGAACCTTGTGTGATCGAAAGAACCACTTCTAGAATCTCTTCTCATAAAATTGCTCGTGGATAAATAGTGGAACAAAATTTCTAATGCATAAAATTTCTTAAATCAGATTAAATCGCGATGATAGAGATGAGTTCTAGGGGACGCGGTAGAGGTAGAATGGCAGCATCGGAACCGGTAGGGTCTGGCCATAGGTCGAAAAGTGAAGTGTCACCGCCAGCAGTGGACGTAGAGGGGTAAGATCAGACAGGGGAAGATGACGCGGTATCGCGGGCCATGTTACGAGTGCTAGAACGAGTAGCAGGAGCTAGTAGGGGAAATGGAACCCGAAAGTCAGTATCGGAAAGGCTTAGATCGAACGGAGCTGAGATCTTTAGAGGAGTGTCAGGAGTAGCTCCGAACGTAGCAGAATATTGGTTGGAAGCAGTCGAAAGAATCATGGACGATTTGGTTTGCACCAATGAAGAAAAGCTGAAGGGTGTTGTTTCCTTACTTCGCGATGAAGCTTATCGTTGGTGGCTCACTGTCAAACAAGGTGTACCGGTAGATCAACTGGATTGGGATTTCTTTAAGGCCAAGTTTGAAGGGAAGTACGTAGGAGCCAGTTATTTGGACTCGCAAAGGAAGGCGTTTCTAAATCTAGTACAAGGGAATAAGTCGATAGCGGAGTATGAAGCTGAATTTGTGCGGCTAAGTCAGTACGCCAAAGGAATCATGGCTACTGATTATGAAAGGAGTGTTAGATTCGAAGATAGGTCATGCGAGATGAGTTATGGAGTTGATCGCTCCATGAGAGAAAGGACTTCGCCATTCTAGTGGAGAAAGCTCGGATCGCTGAAGAAGTTAAGAGGACGATAAGGGAAAACCGAGAAAAGGATAGGAACGAGAATAAGAGAAATGTTGGACCATCAGTATCATTTGATAATGTCCAGAAAAGACCAAGGACCGAGAACCTTATGCGTGCACTTGTACCGGTGATCGGAATCATTCATGTGTTAAGTGTGGGAGAACCCATTTAGGAGAGTGTTGGGAAATAGTAAAGAATGCTTTCGATGAGGATCTAAGGCACATCTGGTTAAGAGTAGTGGTGCATTTGCTTTAAACGTTTATAGAAATTTGCTTGTTTCTTGGTAATTTCTCCAAGCATAAGTGTGATTAGTTAAGATAGCTAGGCTGGATGAGGTAATTTCAAGGCCTAGATAGTTGATTGTCTGGTGGCATTTAATGTCTGAGGCTGTATGGTGGTAATAGATTGGTAGACTTTGCTAATGAAGTGTAGATGATTTCAACTTGACTTAGATAGGAAGTGTGTTTGTGTATCATTGAATGTTAGGGACCATATTGTGTGTTTTAAGGATGGAGATAATGTTTTAGGTTATGTTGATGATATTGTTAGTGGCCATGTTGAATTTGTTTGGAGTATGATAAAGGCATGGTATTCTTCAATTTAATAGTCGTTAGGAATTGTGAAGGCTTAATTCGTTATGAATATGTCTAGTGTTTGTGTTTAGTTAATATTCTTAGTTAAGATTTATGGTCGTTACTCAAGTAGTTAGGATCTAGAGCTTGTATAGGCATTTATGTGATAGCTGATTTGATATAGCCAATTGTCAAAGTATTAAGCATAATGGTTGGTTAGTGATTATCTATATAGATGTGTAAGAGACTATGTTATACTTAAGTTGGTATTAGAATGGGTGTTGTTGATTTGGTTATGGATCTGGCGTATGTTGTCTTGAATCAGTCATGCTTGATAGTGGTAGAAAGTGCGTGTTGGCGTGTAATGTATTAGGATTATTAGTATGGATAGGTGATCGAAAGTAGATGTAATTGTTGATGTTGATAGGTGCCTTGGTTATGGATTAGCATTGATGTTGGTTATGAGCATTAGTATATGGACCCGAATGAGTATGACAGTCCTTTGGTAGGATTGTTAAGGTGTGTAGTACGATTATGTGTATCAGTTTGTGGTAATGGTGTGATGTTATTGTATGTTGCATTGATAAGGATTGGGTAGTGTATGAGGGTTCGAGGTGGTATACTGTGGATGAAGTAATTGACATCTTGGATATGTGGATGGTAGTTTCGTTAGCGATAGTGTCGGGATCGAAGGTTTAGAGCTTGGTCATAAGGTGTGTAGTTAGCCATTATTTAGGGTTTTATGTGATATCCGCTATGTTATATGCTTACTAATAAGTGCGGTGGTAAAAGTGCAATAGATACCCTAAAAGGTGTATGACGCTGATCAGGTAAATAGCAAATTGTTAATATTGTTGTCATTTATTTAAATATGAGTGTATGCTCACGTTTGTGAATGACATGCACATGCATCATATTCTCATTATATCATGTTACATGTGCATGGGTGGGTTATGAAAGAAGGACAGGGTGTACTTCGAGTACGTGGTTGATGTCAGCTTTGTGCTACATCGTGGATTGGCGCTGACTGAGGTCGCGTTGTGGATCTAAGCGATTAAGTTCACATGGTTACAGTGATTGATATCGGCTCTGTGCCTTATCGTGGCTTGATGGGTTGCTATGTGCCCCATCGTGGTTTGATGTTAGCTATACGCTACATCGTGGATGGCATTAGTTGCCTTCTTGGAGGGAAAAGGAGAGGGTGACTCGATAGTCCCCGGTGTGTGGTAGGTGGTTAAGGGTGTGTAGCGGGTGGACCTTAGGATTGGGTTGGGTTTCATGTTGCATTGTTCCGTTATGAGAACATACGTGGAAATGGGCCAAGCCCGAAGAATCGATGAATTAATGAGAAAAGGGCCTAGCCCAAGATTTGAATGTGGATTGGTATGTTATGAGAACATACGTGAATGTGGGCCAAGCCAGTTGTGGTAATGTCTAAATGATTATATTTACATGTTGCATTTGATAATTGGGATGTTATATGGCTAGCATGTGGGTGGATTCGATGGTTTAATTACACATCGAGTCGTATGACTCACCCAATTATTTATCCAACATCGCAGTGATATGATGTTCTGAAGGGTTGGAGTGGATACAAAGGTGGCCATGCAGAAGCTGATTTTATGCAGTAGATGTTTATTTGATTTAATTATATCATAATATCAGTTTTGGGTATTTATTTGATGTAATAAGGGCCACCCTTATTTAAAGTATTCTATTTACGATTATTGAACTTTATATTATACTTAGATATATTTTCTTCAAATGATTTATAATATAATAAATTATAATAAAGTTTTAATTCACGTATTTTATATCGAGCTTATATTATTAAATAATTTTAATGGACACACTTTCCAAAAGTTAACAAAATTTTCAAGTTCCACCACAAGTAAGAATATTTTTCCAACATTTTTCGCAGTGACATACCAGATCCGGTCAGGACTTGTGGGCCGGGTTTGGGGGTGTTACACTTTAAGCATTCCTCTGAAGTACAGGATAACTCATCAAGTACCCAAATAGTATTATCAAGCCACATCTCGGCTTGCTCTACGTCATCGTCATCATTACCTTTGAATTCTTCGACCCTATATTTCCTAATTTTATCAACAGGAGGCCTACTAGATCTCATTGGATCTATCATTGTGGGTGCTGAATGTACCGGAGTTGGATTATTCGGGGGTGGAGGTTGTTGTACAGCCGGGTTATTCTGAACAAACTGGGTAAACCATTCATTCATCATCTGGTGGAAGGCTTGTTTAGCCTCCCCCTCGTGGTTACCCGTAACTAGTCGAGAGTCTACTGGCACCGATCCTTGTGTGCGATCAGGTGCTACACTTTCTACATCATCTGCTATGGCTCTATCAGGATTGGAGCTCATTTATTATATAAAACATATTTCAGAATATCAGAAGTTACCACACTATCAAATATATATAACAAAGTCATGTATAGCTAGACTCTCACGCACTATGGTAGTCCTAGAATCGACTAAATCGTAGCTTTGATACCAATCAAATGTAACACCCCTAACCCGTATCCGTCGCTGGATTTGGATTATGAGGCATTACCGAACTTGACTCAGTTCATCACATTTATTCATCACTATTTATAATATAGGTTATAATTCTTTAACATTTCAATTTCATATGCATTCATGATTCATTTATTCTATTAAACCAAATACACATATTTGATAATAGCTCATACATAATCCATACTTTTGTTTTATGCTAATCAATACTTATAAATACCAATACCAAATTAAACATGTTTCATACTTCTAGAATTTGAACCATCGGCCATTGAGTCTAATGCATTCAAACATTTTAAACATAACCATGCATCTATCATTCGCTATAAATATATATACTCATAATACTCTATTAAATATGTGTCAACACACCTAATTCATTTGTTGAATATCAGCATATAATTTCATAACTTTTTCACATATGCATATCAAAATATATATACTCATAATACTCTATTAAATATCCATTCACATATGTGAAATTAGAACATAATAATACAACCGAACATGCTCCTAATGCTATTGTAATATACGATGATTCCTATATATATATATATTACACATAAATGATCATCTTCATATAACCACATACAATTGAAATATCTTTAAGCTACGCTCATTTTATCATAGCCACATTGATGATTCACCACTACAAAGATTATTAATTAACATACCAAATACATATGCTCTATAACACATACAAAATACATATGTAACTAATTCTTTACCATGTAATTGGTTCTAAATTCTCACTTTTTCGATATTCAACCCAAAATAATCATAAACATTTTTGTTTATTATTCATTGCCCAATCATATAATCATGAAGAACATGCATCTAAGCCACATTTAACCTCCAAGCATAATATACACGCATACTGTAGCAAAGATTGGATAATTATTATATCAAACATACGAATGATGCTTAACCAAAAAGAAATAGCCTTATTCGCAAGGCTATATATATAATTACAAAACCGAACATCATTCATTCAAACCATAATTCAACCTATACATGCCTTTGATTCAAAAAGTAAACTTAAGTACCAAAGAGAGTGATAGTGTGGTCAACTTCCTTGACGATCCCTTGAGCTTGTAGCTAAATCAACAATCTATAAAACAGTAAGATAAACACGTACAGAGTAAGCTCACTAGCTTAGTAAGTCTTAAGCAAATGGTAATACAATGTTCAAATACTTATACATTTTAATTGTTACCATTGACATTGAAAATAAACATTTCGATATACAAATTCATACAAGGCCGAATACCACAGTTCATTAACCTAAATAATTTCACTTCTTTACCATAAACTTGTATCTTATCAAAATACAAGGTAAATGTACTACATTAATCACATTGCTTCAAATCATATAAATACAACATTCACATCAACTATGTTATCCCACTCAAAATCTTATCACTTTAAACATTTCTATTCATAATAGAATTTACCGAAGTATTACATTCAAACTCAATTTCAATCATATAATACTCATACACATCGGTCATAAGCTCAATTGTACATAACCTCATTCATATCTTATCATTCAAATCCAAGTAGTAGTAAACATAACTTACCTTACTCTCGGTAGATGTAGAAAGGGACTTATGCTTACTCGAGCATTTACCCGATGCATTGACTATGTTTCACCTTGAATAATTTAAAGTTTCTCCATTTGAAACGCGTCACCGACATCAAGCTCCTTAGGCAAAGAAAGCTCTGGTATATAACAAGCACAAGGCCTGCTAGGCACAAAGCACGATATATATACACTAAGACAAGGCCTACTAGGCTCGAGTCCAAAATAAGTCACCTAAGACTAGGCACCGCTAGGCTTAAAGCCCGAAATAAGTCATCGGCACTAGGCCGCAAGGCTTAAAGCCTGAACTATTTATCAAATCAAGTCATCAACTTACATTTCTTAACCCATACATCACTATCAATTCATATTCACAAAACCAATTCACCTGTCATATCAAATATACTAATTCATTTTGCATTTCAAAACATATTCATTCCAAAATGGGACATACACATTCGGCTATCACATATTTCTTACTCAAATTAATCAAATAATTTTATTGCACACATTCATAATTATCTCTTTAATGAATTTTAACTTAAGAACTTACCTCGACTGTCGATGGACCGTGCAAATCGGCTATTCGAGAACCTTCGTCTTTCCCCGATCCAATTCCGTTTTTCTTTTCTCTTGATCTAAACACATCAAATTCAACTCATTCAAGTACATTTCACTTCAATTTAGTCCCAAAACACATAAATATGCAAATTACCATTTTACCCCTAAAGTTTTAGATTTTTACCATTTAGTCCTAATTGTACAAAACATAAAATACACATAATTTGCACTTAATTCTTTAGGGCCGAATCTTTTATACATCCATACCAAGGCATACATTTCATTTATTTTGCAAATAAGCCCCTCTAAAAATTTATTTTTGCAATTTAGCACAAATACTCAAATTTACTAAAATTTTTAATATAAAACATACTAATCCTTAACATATCTTTAATTTAAAAATAACAAACACCAAAAACCACATGAACACATCAATGGCCGAACCTCATACACACATTAATCTCAAAAATTCTAGCATGTGTCGGGTAATATACGAAGCAACGATCTCAAAAACTTAAAAATTATCAAAAATCGACTAAAAATACATACCCGATTTAAGCTTGAAATATGGCCGAATGTAACAAGCTCTCACCCTTTTATTTCTTTCTTATTTTCGGTGATAGGAAGATGATGAACATGGCTTATTTTAAGCTTTGTTTTTATTATATATAACTTAATTACTAAAATACAAAAATATCCTTTCATTATAAAATAATTATCACATAAATATAAGGTTATTTTAGACATATGCTATCCACTCACTTAAATAATCGGGTAATTGCCCTTTTAATACCTAATATTATAAAGCCATCATCATTCTAGCACTTTACACTATAGCATGTAACTTTTACACTTTACGCGATTTAGTCCTTTTTGTTAAATTAAGCACACAAATGATTAAATTTTACTACGAAACTCACACACATTAATATACAAATAATAGACACAAAATATAATATTAAAATATTTCTTAGACTCGAATTCGTGGTCCCGACACCACCATTCCGATTAGGGTCAAATTTGGTCTGTTATTGTTGGCGTCATTTGAAGGTCCAAGGTTCGAGTCGCTTGGTACCTTTTATTTTAATTATTTTCGCATTTACAAGAGCAGTAGTGGAGTTCGAAAATGATGCTTAAATTTAGGAATTTTGTAATGTGATAATAAGGTAGATAATGTGCTGATAAAGGAATGAAGAGGTTGTGTCATCCATGACACTGTAGATGAGTAGTCAGATGAGGATAAGGAGGAAATCAAGGAGTTATCTACAAGGCTAGGTGGTGGCCAAAATTTTGACTCTAAGAGGAGTAAAGGAATCAGTTTCTTTATAGCTTAGGGGTGTTGAATTCTCCCCTATTCCTTGTTTAATTTTTAGCTATCAGGAAGGGCACTTTCAACTTTTGATAAGTAAGAGCCGAAATTGCCTATAAATAGGGGTGGTAGCTCATCAATTCCGGCATTTGAACCCTACTCTTTTCTTATTTCCCTGTGCCAAAATTCTCAGTCTTCTTCCGTATTTCTTTTCTTTTGATTTCTTCAAAAGCCGAGACCTTCCAATCTTCTCAACATCTTTCCTTTCAAAAGTCGAAACTACTTAGAATTCTTCTTATTATCTTCTCTTCTTGATCTTCTCAAAAGTCAGAATCCTTTGAGAGTAGCCGAATTTTCTCTAGTAAGTAGATCAAGTAGATCTAAAAGCCAGAAATTGTTAGTCTCTGATTTCGGGATTTCAAGGAAAGGATTTCGATTCTCCTTAAGAGTTATCATCGGTTTCTTTTTGTTATTCGTGCCCTTAACCAATCGTTTCGTTAAGCAATCGTCATAGTACCTTCTGACCAAGATCATTCACGGACTCGAATGTCAGCAAATCAAAGGAAGGGGTTGGATCTGTAGTCTCAGCCCTAAAGTTTAAGAAACGCGCGGTGTCTGCTGTTCGTGATTGGCTACTGATAAATCGTAAAAGTAACATATTTTAATCCCACATTTAGTATGCTTTTGGATGAATTTATCCTTAATTTATGAAAAAAGGTGCTCTTAATCCTTTCTTTTCATGTCTTTTACTCAGGAAAGCACCCAAGGATAAAAAGAACGTAAATCGTGCTTAAAACAAACCAAAGTGGGCCAACCCAAGAAGTTGACATGGCCTGGGCTTTATTCCACACGGTCGTGCCTTGCTTTCCACCTAGAACACGGTCACACCCTGATTTACACGACCGTGCCTCATTGACAAAAAGCCCAACACAACTGAACCCCATTGCACACGGCCGTGCCCCAATTGGCAGACCTAAAACACGGCCTCTACCCATATACTACACGAGTGTGTCATGGCCGTGCTTAAACCAACAGAATGGAGACATGGGCTGGATCACGATTTGCACGGGCATTTCAAGGCCATGCCCCTACCGCGGGAGAGAGTAATTTCACTCGGAATAGGATGCTTGGAGCCCAAGAAATGCAATCCTAAGTCCACTCAAACACTTAGGACAAATTTCACTTGAATTATGAGTACTTAGGAGCCAAGTAAAGCATCCCAAACATCTATATAAACAACCCAAGGAAGCAATTTAAAGGCATCAAGTTTTTAGCAGAGTTTTTCTGCCAGAGCTTTACTCGTTTAGGGAATTACTTGAAGATAGCCAATTGATCCATCTCAAAGAGTCAGAATTCTACTCAAGATGGAGGAAATCTCCTTCAATTCCTTCAGAGAGTTTTAGGAATTTCTTATGTTTTGTTTTATCTTTTCCTTGAGATGTTTTCTTATTTAGTTATGAACTAAACCCCTCAGATACCTGAGGGTGATGAAACCTATGATGGATCTTGTTATTTAATTCTTTCATTTATATGATAAATACTTAGTTTGTTCTTAATTATTTTGCTTAAATTTATCTGATGTGCTTAGGTGGAGGAGGAATAGACCCTGCCTAAGAGTAGATCCAGCATAATTAAGCAGAGTTGATCAGGTGCCTAGAGATAGGGTTACGAGATTTTGCCGGATTAGGGTAAAACCTAATATGGGAGTCCATTGATCGATTTACTGCTTCCTTAGGGGGTTATTATAAGAGAACGAGAGTTCCACTAATTAACCTAAGGTTAGATGTTATTCGCTTCTAGAGAAGGTTTAATATAGGTTAGGGAGTCTCACGGATCAAGCTAAGTAAAAGAAATCATATGAATTGAAAGTTAGATAATAAGTGAAGTCATAGGTGGATTCTTCCCGAGGGTATCGTCTTTATCAATTGAGTTTTCTTTAAAGTTTTTTCCCAAAGTTTTATTCTTTTGTCTTTACAATTAAGTTTAAGTATTTCATTTATTTTAGGTTAATAAACCAATCACTCCATATTTTAGGCTAAATAATAGAAAAAAGGTGAGTAATAGTACTTTTAGGTTCCTTGGGTTCGATAAGTTATTCTTGCCTGAGCTATACTACTGTTCGATAGGTGCGCTTGCCTCTATAGTTGTCGCAGTCAGTCTATAGGTTCGATCACTCTTTTATAAATATTAAAACTAAACTGTTTTGCAGCGATCAAGTTTTTTTGGTGCCGTTATCGGGGACTTCTAAAATATTACGAAAGCTCTATTTTTATTACTTTAGCTATTATTATTATTATTATTATTCATTATTATTTTTACTTTGCTAACTTTTTTTTTATTTTTAACAGATAATTCCAATTTTTCAAAGGAATGGCACTGAATAATTATCAGTGTCAAGGCATGGGGATAATTCCTACTAAAGCAACTAGTGTTTTCAACCTCGACGTACACCCAGTAATGCAATATAACTCGAATCTTAGAGGTGTGGCAAATCCTGAGTACCCACCCTACGAATATGGCATGAAAAACGAACAAGTCCACTATATAGGGAACTACTTTAATTACAAAAATAAGTTGTATAGTGACACTTATAATGCAGGATAGGGGTACCATCCCGACTTTTCGTGGAATGATCAAAGACAGGATTTTCCTCCAAATTTTTAACAACCTTATCCACAGGAAAGGGAATCAAACCTTGAAGAGATTATGACAAAATTGGTGACAGCTACAAACTCTCGTCTTCAAAAGGCTGAAGAAACACTCAATGAACAACAAAGATCAATCGATGGAATCAAGATTCAGGTACGAGAAATCATCACGTCAGTTGGACTACTTATTGAGACATTATGTGAAATAAGGACAGAGATTTTCTCCAAGGACGCACAACAGGTAAAAGCAGTTACACTAAGGAGTGGCAAAGAGTTAAGTGAACCACAAAAAAAAACACCACATGAAATTACCAGGAAAAAGAGTATAGAAGGTGAGAACGATAATTCATTGCCTACAGAGAATAAACCACAATTTCTATATCCAGTAAAATTGAAGAAAGAACAATTAGATGCTCAATATGGTAAGTTCCTCGAACTCTTTAAACAAATACATATTAACTTACCTTTCGTTGAAGATATTTCACAGATGTCGAAGTATGCAAAATTCTTAAAGGAACTTCTTACAAACAAAAGGAAGCTTGAGGAGGTATCCATGGTAGAGCTTAACGAAGAATGTTCAGCCCTTCTCCAAAATAGACTTCCATGTAAGTTAAAAGATCCAGGGAGTTTCACTATTCCTTGCTTAATCGGTAGTTTAAACATCAAGAAAGCATTAGCAGACCTAGGTGCTAGTATTAATTTAATGCCTTACAAATTATTTAAATGACTAAATCTTGGGGAACCAAATCCCACTAGGATGAGCATTCAATTAGCCGATAGATCTATTAAATATCCTAGGGGAATTATTGAAGATGTCTTGGTAAAAATAGATAAATTTATTTTTCCTGTTGATTTCATTGTGTTAGACATGGATGAAGACATTAATGTTCCTTTAATCTTAGGGCGTCCCTTTTTAGCCACTACTAGAGCTATTATTGATGTAGGTAATGGTAAACTAGCTCTAAGAATAGGTGATGAAGAAATTATCTTTCAACTCTGTGATGCCATGCGATATTCTAAAGAACAAGATGATTCCTGTTATTTTGTCGACACTACTGATCATATTATAGAGAATTCATTATAGGAAATTATACAATGTGACACATTGGAATTGTGCCCAGCTCAGGAAAAGGGGGAAAAGGATAAAGACAATGAGTTGAATCTGAAAATGTCATCATATGAAAAATAAAAAGAAGAAAGCATCGAGAATGATAATGAAATTAAACTAAAACCCTCCATCGTAGAGCTACCCAATTTGGAACTCAAATAGTTACCAAAACACGTTGAATACGCATTCCTTGGGGACAATTCTACACTACCAATAATCATCTCCTTAGAATTAGAATCCAAAGAAAAAGAGGAACTGATAAAAGTACTAAAAGAACACAAGAAAGCCATAGCTTGGAAAATTTTCGATATCAAGGGAATAAGCCCCACATTCTGCACCCACAATATCTTGATGGAAGAAGAATAGAAACCATGTGTGCAACCGCAGAGACGTTTAAATCCCAACATGAAAGAAGTGGTCAAAGCTGAGGTAATTAAACTTCTAGATGGATGAATAATTTACCCTATTTCTGACAGCACTTGGGTAAGTCCTGTGCAGGTAGTCCCAAAGAAAGGAGGAATGACGGTAGTACCCAATGAAAAAATGACTTAATTCCTACAAGAACGATTCTGAGGATGGAGAGTGCATAGACTATAGAAAGTTGAATGATGCCACCAAAAAAGATCATTTTCCTTTACCTTTCATAGATCAAATGCTAGAAAGATTATCTGGGCATATATATTACTGCTTCCTGGATGGACTCTCCGGCTACTTTCAAATCCCCATAGCTCCTGAAGACCAAGAAAAAAACAACATTTACATGCCCATACAGTACGTTTGCTTATCGTAGAATGCCTTTTGGATTATGTAATGCTCCTGTTACTTTTCAGCGTTGCATGTTGGCAATCTTCGATGAACTCGTGGAGGACATCATAGAGGTATTTATGGATGATTTCTCGATATTCGGTAATTCTTTCCATCTTTGCCGTAGAAATTTAAAACGAGTTCTAACAAGATGTGAAGAAACAAACCTTGTTTTAAATTGGGACAAATGCCATTTTATGGTTAGAGAAGGGATTGTATTAGGACATAAGATTTCTAGTAAGGAAATTGAGGTAGATAAAGCAAAAGTTGAAACCATAGAAAAATTACCTCCCCCTAGCTCAGTCAAGGCTATTAGAAGTTTTTTAGGACACACAAGTTTTTATAGAAGATTTATTAAGGATTTTTCTAAAATAGCTAAGCCTTTGACAAAATTACTAGAAAAAGATGTTCCTTTTAATTTCAATCAAGAATGTTTAGATGTATTCAATGTCCTTAAGGATAAATTAGTAAACGCACCAATTATAATTGCACCTGATTGGAACTTACCCTTCGAATTAATGTGTGATGCAAGTGACTTTGCAGTAGGCGCAGTCTTGGGACAGCGAAGAGACAAGCATTTCCAGCCAATCTACTACGTTAGCAGAACATTAACACCCGCACAAGAAAATTACACCACGACTGAGAACAAATTGCTGGCTGTAGCTTTTGCTTTTGAAAAATTTAGACAATATCTAATATTATCTAAAGTTGTTGTTTACACTGATCATTCAGCTCTTCGATATCTTTTAAACAAACCTGATGCAAAACCTAGACTAATACGATGGATTTTACTCCTACAGGAATTTGACTTAGAAATACAGGATAAGAGGGGAGCTGAGTATCTCGCGACAGATCATCTTTTGAGACTCAAAAATCCACATACCAAGGAGCTTGATGAACATGAAATAAATGATTCATTTCCCGAAGAACAGCTCTTTTCTATAACACATACTGAAGTACCTTGGTTTGCAAATATTGCAAACTATCTAGTAGCTAACATCCTACCAAAAAAATTTACACATCACCAAAAGAAGTGATTCTTTGCTGATGTGAACAATTATTTTTGGGAAGACCCCTTTCTTTTTCGCATATGTGCAGATCAGGCAATTCGAAGATGCGTTACAAGGACAGAGGCAAGCAAAATCCTGGAACATTGTCATTTAGGACCATCAGGAGGACACTACAGTGGGAATAAGACAACACACAAGATACTTGAATCAGGTTTTTACTGGCCCACTCTATTTAAAGATGCCAATAAGTATGTTACTTCATGTGATAAATGCCAAAGAACAGGTAATATTTCTAAACGTGATGGAATGCCTCAAACATACATGCTGTCATGTGAAATATTTGATGTATGGGGTATAGATTTTATGGGACCATTCCCTAGTTCCTTTGGACAAAAATACATCATAGTAGTAGTTGATTACATGTCAAAATGGGTAGAAGCGGAAGCCTTACCTACCAATGATGCTAGGGTAGTGGTTAAGTTTCTCAAGAAATTATTTTCCCGATTCGGAACACCAGAGCCATCATTAGTGATAGGGGTACTCATTTTTGTAATACACAATTTGAAAAAGTCCTAAAGAAATATGGAATATACCACAAAACAGCCACCCCATACCATCCTCAAACTAGTGGGAAAGTTGAGGTAGCAAACCGAGAGCTTAAGCGCATTTTAGAAAAAACGGTGGAATCAAATAGAAATGATTGGGCAGCTAAAGTAGATGATGCTTTATGGGCTTATAGAACAGCATTCAAAACACCTCTAGGAACATCCCCCTACAAGCTCGTATATGGAAAATGTTGTCATCTACCATTCGAGCTAGAACACAAAGCTTTCTGGGCAACAAAATTTTTAAATATTGACCTCAAACTTGTAGGAAAGAAACGAATGATGCAGATAAACGAGCTGGATGAATGGAGAACGGAAGCCTATGAGAACTCAAAGCTATACAAGGAAGCAGCAAAATGACATCACGATGCTCGGCTCAAGAGATCAAAACATTTCAAAGTAGGGGACCTAGTCCTACTATACAATTCAAGGCTTAAACTATTCCCTGGGAAGCTAAAATCCAGATGGTCAGGACTATTCATGATCAAAATAATATTTTCATATGGAACCATTGAGGTAACTCACCCCACTAAAGGCACGTTCAAGGTAAATGGTCATTGACTAAAAATTTATAATGATGCGGATTTTAGAGATATGAGAGAGGAGTTTATGCTCCATGAGCCTTCCTTTAGAACTGAAAACAGGGGGAGTCTAGCTTAAGACTATAAACAAGCGCTTTTCGGGAGGCAACCCGAACGCTAACTGCATTAAATATTTTGTAAAAATATAACAAAAATGTAGGATCCTTAACACGGCCTGTAACACAGGCGTGCTGATGACCGTGTACAAACAGGAAAAACTCTCTTCTTCAACATGGGCTATGACAAAAAGACACGACCGTACCTCATGACTGTGTGAAGACATTGACTTGTCTGACACGGGCATTGTATGACCGTGCCTCCTAACCGTGTGAGGCTACTGACATATCGAGCACGACTGACCACAGGCGTGCCAAGTAACTGTGTGAACATACTGACTTATCGAGAACGGGCGTGTCAAATTATCACACAGGCATGCTAAAAACCCTGAATCGCGCCCAATTCTAAGTAATCGCGAAAATAACGGGCATTTCAAAATTTCACACGGCCATGTCGGGTGGCCGTGTTCTACTCTATTATATAAGAAAATTAACCAAAAATTCCCCATTTTAAACCCTAGACACAAATTCTCAGCCTTCTTCCCCAAAATTTCCACCACACCCACACTTTCCACCACCCAAAACTATTTTTCCTTAACTTTCCAAACCATAACCAATCAAAACCAAGTCGCACACCCGCGACACAACCATGCTACCACAGACCATGCCGCTGCCACCGCTGTGCCCCACCCGTGCTTGTCGCATACAACCACCCCTGATTCTTTTTCCTGCATATTTTCTTTATTTTCTCTTTATTTAAGAGCTCTATTTGATTCTAGACTCAAAAAAATCTGATACATTTTGTTTAGTTTTCTAGTATTTTTACTTTCATCTTTCTCTTGATTGATTGATTAATGGTTTTATTCCAATTCTTCTTCATATATTCTCTATGTTAACATTAGTTTTCTTTTATGGCCATTACAAATTTGATATTCTATTGCTAAATGTAGTTACATTTGTTAATGTATTCAATACTTAACCATGGTTTTAGTTAAGAATTGTTCTAAATGAATAATGAGAATATGATTTCAATTTTTGTTCTTCAAAGAAGCATCTATGTATGACTATTAACTTTAATTATTATTAGAAAGTTCATGGCTATGTATATCCTTTGATTATGTTTCCGAAATTATGTCATCATCACGTATAAAAAGGGCAGTTCCAAGCAACAAGAGAAAAGCACCTGGATCGTCCTCCGCAAGTGCCTCTACCGAACTACGACATCCTTTTCTCAGATTCCCTCAAGCAACACAAGAAGAGCGCTATATAAAGATCTGAAAAAGACCTATAGGCATTGGTAGACGCATTGACTGGAATGCAGTAAGGCAAGTCAGACTCGAAACTAATATTCAGGCACTTCTCTTAACCGACCCTTGGGAAAACTTCTTTGCCATCGATGAACCCATATTTTTGGAACTTACCCTTAAATTCTGTGCTACATTCACACTTCAGACAGTAATGACGCACTTCGATGATGCCAACGCCATCCAATTCCGCCTGGGAGGATCAGTTCGCCAACTAAGCGTACCTTAATTCGAAACGGCACCCAGACTTTACCCACCTAAATTCATAGAAGAAAACCCATTGGATGATTTAAACCGAGAGCTCCACTGTGAACCACCCAAATTTTGGCAAAAACTTCAACCCACGATAAAAACTTATAATCCCAGTTGTTCTAAGGCAACCGCCCTTTCCCCAGCCCTCAGGTACATTCATGCTATCCTTGCTCATACCATTACAAGCCGCAAAGAGAGCACCGGCATCGTTAATAAACAAGACGTCTACTTCTTATCATGCATGTCCGAAGGACATGTTTTTGATGTGGCCTATTTTATTGCATGTGCAATTCAGCACCAGACGGAGGCGCATAGAAAGGGAATCCTATCAATGGGACCGCACATAACGCGATTGGCACGGCACTTTGGACTCCTCAACACCGATCATCAGAGGTCCTCACTTACACTAATCGGGCATATGACACCTCAAGGGATCCAGACGATGGTACACATGAAGATGATCAAGTATCATCGAGGGACTGATCCCCCTCATTACCGATTAGTGACACCTACGGCAGAAGAGGAAGCTGAGGACATTCCTGATAATGTCCCACCACCATCGGAAGAAGCACAGACTCAGCACCACCAATATTGAGCAACACCTTCACTTTCAGACATAAATGCTCACCTCGACCAGTTCGAGTTATATTTTCTGAAAACGCTCGGCGCCTAGATAGAATGGATGCCACCCTTCAACAAATCTGTGATCACTTACACATATCACCACCAGCACCACCACAAGATACGGCTACTGATGAGGACCTTTGAGTTCCTCTTAGTACAAAACATTTAACTTTTATTCACCATTTAACTTTGTTTTTATTCTTATTTTTATTTTTACTTTTAGAAATATTTTTATGTTTTTCTCTTTATAGTATATTATCTTCAATTGGTTATCTAATCTTTGAGTATGCCTAATTTGCATTTCATGGCAGCACTAAGTTATTTCAATAAAGACTTCAAAGCTACAAACACATACTACACCTACATACCATTAAGAGTAAATCACTACTCTCAAAATCAACAATGCTAAATACCGGAGCCATCAAAAAAAATTCAGGAAAGTGTCACTTTCCCCCTTCTCTTTTGATTTATCCCATTACTTTCATTATCTATCTTTGTACATTGAGGGCAATGTGCATCTTAAGTGTGGGGAGTAAAAGTACTTGACTTTTTGCATTACTCTCAAACCCTGAAGTTAGTCTTGATCTTAAGTACTTTTCTCATATTATTAATTAGGATGAAATTTCTAATGATTTATGATTTTTATTGATATGTTTTAGAACAAATCATAGCTAATTGTGCATTGAGGATTAAATTTGAAGAATACTAGAGAATCAAGCATGATAAGTCTACTTTCTAAAATAAAAACTGATAGGTTGTTAAACTGAATTTGAGTATCACCTTGAAGTTCAAAATTTATAAGGATTGATGTCAAAACACCCATAATTTTTTGTGAGATTTTGGGCCTTATAGAGCATATACTCTTTTTCATGCTCACTTTAATTGATTATGAGTGTGTCAACTTTGAACTGTTATTCTAGAACTTGCCTCGTTTATACATGTCAAGACCACATTAATGATTGGATACACTGAGATGATAAAGGTACCTAGGTTTTAACCTGTTCACTACACTAAAAAGCCTACCCATACAAATTAACCCCTAGTGAACCCCATTGAATCCTAACAACCTTTTTATTGACTCACCCACCAATTTTAACCCAAAATCCCTTTGTATTTGTTATCAACATTCTTTTGACTACCCCTTGATCGAGAATTGATTTGATCAATTGCCGAATTAGGTTATTTCAAAGTTTCTTCTATTATGTTTATATCAGTTTATTAAAAAAATCCAAGTATATTCAATATTAGTAGTAAATAAAAGAGCTTAGAGCATTTAAACTCCAATTGTTGAAGAAAAAGCTCGTATCAAAATATTATCAAAATTACTCCTTATTATAGAGTAATAGTAGGTATTATTAGTTTTCCATTCAATATAAATATTCATATTTAGTTCGTTGATTCTAGTTAGGCAATTTGTCAAGATAGTCTCAATTATAACTTCTTATTTAGCCTTTATCTACACCTTTTAACCCAAGCCCCGTTACAACACTAATAAAGACCTTTTGATCTGTGTATCATCTCATATACAGTGGTGGAGATTTGATTTTTGGGCAAGCCTATGGGATTAACCTTCCAGGTTTGACTTATGAGTCTTATTCTTGATCCTTAAACACTTTTGAGTGGTTTGAGTGAATCTCTAGTGAGGATATCAATCCTTGTCGGTTTTGAATCAAAGGTGATTACTTAGATAAGGAGAGACAACTATGTTTTCGTACTACACAAGTATGACTTATCGTAATTGAATCTTTAGGGTTCTTTGAATTGAATTTTCCATGTATAAATTATCTATGAATTAAGAAGAGATATTGCCAATAGGAATTATGAATTATGGAAAGTTTGTTTTAATTGTAAGTTGAGAATTTTGCTTGAGGACAAGCAAAAGCTTAAGTGTGGGGGTATTTGATAAACCATAAAAGTAACATAATTTAATCCCACATTTAGTATGCTTTTGGATGAATTTATCCTTAATTTATTTAAAAGGTGCTCTTAATCATTTCTTTTCAAGTCTTATACTTAGGAAAGTACCCAAGGATAAAAAGAATGTAAATCGAGCTTAAAACAGACCAAAGTGGGCCAACCCAAAAGTTGACACGGCCTGGGCTTTATTCCACACAGTCGTGCCTTGCTTTCCACCTAGAACACGGTCACACCCTAATTTACACGACCGTGCCTCATCGACAAAAAGCCCAACACGGCTTGAACCCCATTGCACACGGTCGTGTCCCAATTGGCAGACTCGAAACACGACCTCTACCCATATACTACACGGGCGTGTATGGCCGCAGAATGGAGGCACGGGCTGGATCACGATTTACACGGGCGTGTCAAGACCATGCCTCTGCCATAGAAAAGAGTAATTTCACTCAGAATAGGATGCTTAGAGCCCAAGAAACACAACCCTAAGTCCACTCAAACACTTAGGATGAATTTCACTTGAATTACGAGTACTTAGGAGCCAAGTAAAGCATCCCAAACATCTATATAAATAACCCAAGGCAACAATTTAAAGGCGTCAAGTTTTTAGCAGAGTTTTTCTGCCAGAGCTTTACTCGTTTAGGGAATTACTTGAAGATAGCCAATTGATCCATCTCAAAGAGTTGGAATTCTACTCAAGATGGAGGAACTCTCCTCCAATTCCTTCAGGGAGTTTTAGGAATTTCTTATGTTTTGTTTTATCTTTTCTCTTGAGATGTTTTCTTATTTAGTTATGAACTAAATGCCTCAGATACCTGAGGGGGATAAAACCTATGATGGATCTTGTTATTTAATTCTTTCTGTTTATATGATAAATACTTTGTTTGTTCTTAATTATGTTGCTTAAATTTATCTGATGTGCTTAGGTGGAGGAGGAATAGACCCTACCTAAGAGTAGATCTAGTATAATTAAGCAGAGTTGATCGGGTGCCTAAAGATAGGGTTACGAGATTTTTCCGAATTAGGGTGAAACCTAATATGGGAGTCCATTGATCGATTTATTGCTTCCTTAGGGGGTTATTATAAGAGAACGAGAGTTCCACTAATTAACCTAAGGTTAAACGTTATTCACTCCGAGAGAAGGTTTAATATAGGTTAGGGAGTCTCACGGATCAAGCTAAGTAAAAGAAATCATATGAATTGAAAGTTAGATAATAAGTGAAGTCATAGGTGGATTCTTCCCGAGGGTATCGTCTTTATCAATTGAGTTTTCTTTAAAGTCTTTTCCTGAGGTTTTATTCTTTTGTCTTTACAATTAAGTTTAATTATTTCATTTATTTTAGGTTAATAAACCAATCACTCCATATTTTAGGCTAAATAATAGAAAGAAAGTGAGTAATAGTACTTTTAGGCTCCTTGGGTTCGATAAGATATTCTTGCCTAAGCTATACTATTGTTCGATAGGTGTGCTTGCCTCTATCGTTTCATGATCGATCTACTGAGTTTGATCACTCTTTTATAAATATTAAAACTAGACTATTTTGCAGTGATCAGCCACTGGGTTGTGGACCAGCTTTAGAACAGAATCTTAGGCTATTAGCAACCGTAGCGGTTTTTGATAGTGCCAACTTTTACAGTATCATCTTGTCAGTAATCAGGTGTGTAGATCTCTAACACACACTCTCTAACTATTTTTTATGTGTTATGGGCTATAAAGCCGGAAAGTGGCTGTGTAGACAGTTGAATAAAACCCTAAAAGGGTTAGACAAGGATGCCAGGTACGCAATCATAAAAATCTCTATGTATATCGAAATATATGGAAGTCTGTATGATGTTTTCTTTATGTATGTATGCATGGGGTGGGAATATGATAATGAAGGGGAAGTGCATAATGGGTCACATGGTGACCGGTGGTAGAAATCCCACGAATATAAACATGGGCCACATGGTGACCGGTGGTAGAAATCCCACAAATATAAATGTTAGGTCACATAGTGATCGGTGGCTATGCCACGTTTAATGATTTCTAATTAATAGTAATAGGCCGTATGGCTGTCGTTGTGGTGTATAGCAGATGGAGGGTTGATTGTAGAAATCCCCTAAGTGTGATGGTTGGTACGGGATGGTGTGTAGAGGATGGAATTCTAGGATAGGTTGGGTTATTCATTATTTATTGTTTATCATGTAATTATGATTGTTGCCTCCATGTATGGGCCAAGGCCCATAATGTGTTTGTGGGCCTCAGGTAAGTGTGTTCAGGATTTATACACTGAGTCTTGGTGACTCACGATTTCATTTTCTCTACTCTTTCAGATGAGCAGTAGATCGTGGAAACGGGAGCTGAGACAAACTCGAGGGGCCAACGAGTTTTTATTTTTATAGACTATTCCAGTTTTTCATAAAATTTTATTTTATTTTGGGAAATAATGATGTAATAAGGCCCCATAGTTATATTCATCTCAGAAATTTTAACATTCGGAATTTCATGAAATTTTGTCAAAGGTTTAATTATTCAAAATAATAAGAATACGAGGTTTATATATATATGATATTTATTTATTCAAATTAACTTAAGATTTTCGAACCAACCCTTAGCAAAAGTTTTCAATGTACAACCCATAGCATACCAGATCCGTCGAAACTTATGGGTCGGGTTTGGGGTGTTACATTGAGCCCATAAAGCATAATATTGGGCCGAAGCCCATTTACAAAATAGAACATATATATTTACATAAAAATAAGCAATGTATGTAACCTAACCCATCCTAGTAATCCATCTGCTACACACCACCCGTACCATCCCATCACACCTGTGGGGATCAAGTCAACCCACCCCGCCAAACACACCAATCGCAGGCATTTTGCCATTTATAACATATTATGAGTTTGGCCATAATCATAGTGAATCATATTAACAAACATTTTGGTGGCAGTGCCACCAGAACTTCTCTTCATCATATTTTCCCATCCCATGCAAAATCATGTAAATGCATCATACATAGAAAATCATGATATTTACAAATATAAACAAAAATAATTTAGAGATTCATTACATAAAATTCGACCTATTGTAACATTTGCAAATCAGCCCATTAAGGCAATATATCAAATCGGCCTATTAAGGCAATATATCAAATTGGCCTATTAAGGCAATATATCAAATTGGCCCATTTTGGCAATATATATCAAATCGGTCCATTTGGGGCATTTTCGTGATTTGACCCTTTAGGGGCATTTTCGTAGTTTTCAATGTTAATAATGATTTTGTCAATTTTATCAGAATAGTGAAATTTAGACCAATTTTTCCCAGTTTACACCATTTTATGATTTTAAACATAGCGACTTATTTATGGTATGATATCAATCTTAAACCCATGAAAAATAGTGTGAGATTACACACCTGATTACGATAAGTACTAGTCCTTCTTGATCATCGACACCTAAAATATCATATCACTCGATTAATCGACATACATGATTTTATTAATCTAACTCTAAAATAACGATCTAGAGTGTTTACCCTTAGAATCGTGAATGACCAGGATTTGTCGATTCTTCCCGGATGATGGTCCACAACCTGGTGGAAAATCCCGAACCACCGATAATGACCTTCGCTTAAACTTAGGAGTGGGAATCGCAAATCCGCTCCTTTTGTGTTCACCACTCGCTTCCCCTTTCGATTCGATACCGCTTGCCTCCATTGGATAAAATCTTAGTCAAAACTATAAAATTTTGATGTGAAATGATTTACTAAAGCAAAAGGGTCGGCTTACCACTATTTCCCTAAAAGCAATGAGTGGATAGATCGAGCAATTTAGTCCTCAAAAATATGCAATCAATTAGTCCAACCACTATTCCGTTAATAGCCAATCGAATATAGAACGATATCAAATAATCCATAAAGAACTCTTTACCTTATCGAGATTGAATCCGATTTCCAATGTTCGTCTTAAGGCTAGGAAGATACACGGCCACTCACTTAGAACACTACGAATAAAGTATTGATCACAACATGAGAGTGATGAGGAGAGTGATGTTTCGATAAGAAACAAAGTAAACTAACCAAATAATGATGAACATTCATATTCGGTTAGAAAGAAAAAAAAAAGAAATGAAAGAGAGATATACGGTCACTTACCAATTCAATTAAAAAGAGATTTTCCCACATGATAGGGAACAAAATGGTGAAGAAATAGGATGATATTGGGTTCAGCTATAGGGAAAATCAAACAAGAAAATATGATCACAAGTGATGTCGATTAAAGAAGAAGAAGGAAAAAGATTGGTAAAATGATCAAAAGAAAAAGAATGGATGGAGAAAAATGCTTTGGGTAGTTTGGCTATCAAAAGGGAGATGAGCAAAAGTGAGTGTTTTGGCCAAACAAAAGAAAAATAGTGCACAAATGTTCTAGGAGGTTTCGGCCAAAGCAAAAAGGAAGATGGATTTGAAAAAAAACACAAATGGTCAAAGAGTAAAAAGTGTACCTCTCATGCACCAAAAACTAACAAAATGGTCTAAAATGAAAAGAGAAATTCGGCTATCTCCTCCCCCTAACAAAACCGTGTATAACATGCCAAAAAGGTCAAAAATTTGGCCAACAAGACTTTCCAAAACATTTCCCATGAAAAAGTGTCCCCCTATGTTGCCTTTTTCTTTTGATTTCTTTCCTTACCTTCACCCTTTCCTTGTTTCTTTAGCCATCATACCATAATTAAAAAGTCCACCCTTGCCTTAAATACTACCTTGGCAGGCACTTAGGGAAAGAACACAAAAAAATAGTCAAAATATTTGTACCAAGTGGGATTCGAACCTCTTTCCTCAAAGACTTTCATGTGGCACCATTTCCCCTTTACCATAATCTCATATATGCTAGCAAATTACTCACATATTTCCATAAGCCTTGATACCACTTACTATCTCTCCTTAATAGGCTAAAATACAAAATTTTTATTAAGGCCAAAACAAACCCCGAGCCTTCTCAGAACCCCTAAACACTCACAATTAATATTCTTAACTAGCTTAATGCAAGAAATAATGCAACACATAAAATTCTAAATTTTAGGATGTTACAATGTAAATGTTAAAATTTTTGGTATTGGACTTGTGGATTAAGTTAGGCTATGAAAATTTGATTAAGGAATGTGGTCTTTGTATCGGATTGAAATGGCATGTTTGCATGGACAATTTGGTTTAGAAATGATAAATAATGTGTATATGCATATTCGGCTAAGGCTTGAATTCATGAGGATAAGTTTGTGATATGTTATATTGCATAATTATATAATCATATTACATATTGATTGTTGTCATGAATAACCGAATATGTATTCAATTGATTGGATTGTGGTTGACTAATTAGGTACGGAAGGTAAAGGAAAATAATGACTATACAATTTGAATGTTTTAGTCAGTTTATTCAGGTAGTTAAAAAGGTTAAGTTGATGAAAGTTTAGACATATGTTTGCATATTTTAAAGTACGCACTTATAATTTGTATATTAATTAGTTATATTATACTTTGATTAATCAAATGCCATAAATGAGAAGTATACATATATGATTCACATGGTGGAGTTTTTGTTTAAATGCATGTGAATTAAGATTGTTCAGAGTTGTGCTTTGGTCAGTAATGCCTCGTAACCCTAATTCGGTGATGGATATGGGTTAGGAGTGTTACATAATTAATATATTTTCATACATTGATAATTTAACAAAAAGATTCCTAAAGATCCAAACAATCTAAGTTATAAATTTTTATAGTACGAAAATATAGGTGTCTCCCCTTCCCTAAATAATTACCTCTGATTCAAAACCGACAAGAACTGACATCCTCACAAAGGATTCACTCAAATCACCCAAAAGTGTTTAAGATTCAAATTAAGCACTCAAAAGTCAAACATGAAAAGTTAATCCCATAAGCTTGCATGAAAATTGAATCTCCACCACTATAAAATGAGATGATACACAAATCAAAAGGTCTTTAAAGGGTTGTAATGGGGCTTGGGTTGAAGGTGTGGATATAGGCTGAATTAAAAGGTTAAAATTGAGATTGAATTGAGAAGTTACCTAACTAGAAACAATGAGCTAATAATGAATAATTACATTAATAACAAGAGCTTTTCTAAAGATGTGAATTTAACTGTTTAAGCTCATAAAACATAGAACTAATGATGAATAAGCTCATAAAACATAGAACTAATGATGAATATACTTTTATTTTTTTTCTATTTTTTTAAGAATAAGAACATACATTGATAAGAAAGAAACTTTAGCAACTAAAATAGAGAACATAGTTAGGCAACTACTCAATTCAAATCTCGACACAACGGACGTTAAAAGATTAGGGGAATTAAAAATTTGGTTTTAGGTTAATATTAGTAGGTGAGTAAAGAAATGGTTTTTAGGCTAAAAGGGGTTCACTAGGGGTTAATTATGGAGTAGGCTTTTTGTGGAGTAAGTGGGTTAAATCCTAGGTGTCTTTATCATCTCAGTATATCAAATGAAAAATGTGGTCTCGACATGTATAATCGAAGCAAGTTCTAGAATAACAAATCAATGTTGACACGCTCATAATCAATAAAGTGAGAAAGAGAAATATATACTCTTAAAGGCTCAAAATCTCACAGAAATTATGGTTTTTGATGTCAACCTTGTAAATTTCAAACTTCAAAGGAATATTTAAGATTAGGGAGACAACCTAATAATTTTTTTTATTCTGAAAATAGACTTTTCATGCTTGAGTCTCTAATATCGTAAAGTTTAAACCATCAATGCACAATTATCTATGACTTAATCTGAAACATATCAATAAAGATCGTAAACCAATAGAAGTTTCATTCTAATAGTAAATATGAGAAATATACTTTAAGAACAAAACATAATTCAGGGATTTTCTGGTAATGAAATCAATAACCTCCCTACACTTAAGATGTACATTATCCTCAATGTACAAAGAAAGATATCTACAATATATAAAATCATAAGATAGGGAGAGAAGTGAACTTCCTAAATTTTGGATGGAGTCAAGGAAAAGAAACGAAAGTTGGGCACAAATGAATGTGGCAGTGGATACTAGGGTCGTGGTGTATTCCCTAATAGCCTTTAGAACCTAAATTAAAGAAATCAAAATATAGCACAAGAAAGATAACGAGAAGGAAAATAAATGGGGAGAGAAAAGGAAAAAAAACTGAATGGACTCCAAGGTCCTTGTCCTGACGAGGTAATGAAGCAGCTGACATGAATTTATGGAGATTGGTCTCGCATATGGAGACTGTGGTAGGGTCCTTTCGCTTCTTCGACATGGTGATGGTGGTGTAGAGAAAGAGTGAGGGAAAGGGAAAAAGGAAAATGAAAGGAGAAATATAAAAGAGAAAGGAAAGGGCTGTGGTGGCTAGGGTTTGGGAGAAGAAGAAGGGGAGAAATTGAGAAGAAGAGGAGTTTTAAATAGGAAGTAGGAATCTGTTTGCTGCCTATGCCCATTGATAAACCGTAAAAGCAACATATTTTAATCCAACATTTAGCATATTTTTGGATGATTTATTTCCTGAATTATGTAAAAAGGTGCTCTTAATCCTTTCTTTTCATCTTTTATACTCAGGAAAGCACCTAGGGATAAAAATAACAAGAAACAAGCTTAAAACGGACCAAATTGGGCCAACTCACGAAATCGACACGGCCTGGACTTAATCCCACACGATCGTGCCTCATCAAATTACTAGAACACCTGACCCTGAAAAGCAGGCGTGTCTCTTCAGCAGACTCGACCACAGCTTGGAATCAATTTACACAGGCATGTGCCATGGGCGTGTCCCTACCGTGGGAAAGAGAAATTTCACTCGGATTTGGATACTTAGAGGCAAAGAAACACACTCCAAAGCCTATTCAAACACCCAAGTAGGAATTATATTTGAATTAGGATACTTAGAGGCCAAGTAAGGCATCTCAAAGTCTATACAAACACCCAAAGGGCCAACTTGAAGGGGGTCGGCAGAAGCCTTTTGCCAAGGCTTTTGTCGGAGATGAAGTTATGCGGTTAGCTGGGCCAAGGAGCCGAGCCAGAAAGGTCAGATTTGTGGTAAATACTCGAAGATAGCCAGCTAATCCATCTCAAAGAGCAAAAATTCTACTCAATACGGCAGATCTCTCCTTCAATTCTTTCAGAGGGTTTTAGGGATTTCTTATGTTTTGTTTTATCTTTTCTCTTGGGATGTTTTCTTTATTTGTTATGAACTAAACCCTTCAGATACCTGAAGGGGATGAAACCTAGATGAATCTTGTTATTGCTTTCTGAATTATATGATAAATACTTGTTTGTTCTTAATTATGCATGTTTAATCCAAATCTGATGTGCTTAGGTGGAGGAGGAATAGACCCTACTTAAGAGTAGATCTGGCATAATTAAGCGGAGTTGATCGCACGCCTAGAGATAGGATGACGAGATATTACTGGATTAGGGTGAAACCTAATATGGGAGTCCATAGATCGATTTACTGCTATTTTAGGGGGTTATTATTCGAGAAAGAGATTTTCGTTAATTAACCTAGGGTTAAACGTTATTCGCCTCGAGAGAGGGTTTAATATACATTAGGGAGTCTTACGGATCAAACTACGTGAATAAATCGTATGGTTCAGTATTAAATAACAAGTGAAGTCTAGGTGGATTCTTCCTGAGGGTATCGTCGTGATCAATTGAGTTTCTTTTCAAGTTATTCTCCAATTCGTTCTTTTTGTCTTTGTGTCTTTAGCTTAGTAGTCGTTAATTTAGATTAAAGCAACTTCACTTTATTTTAGGCTAAATAATAAAAAGAAAGTTAATATTAGTACTTTTAGTTCTTTTGGGTTCGATAATTCGGTCTTGCCTAAGCTATACTACTATTCGATAGGTACACTTGCCTTTAATCGTTGTCAGAGTAAGTTTCCAGGTTCGATCATTCTCTTTATAAATTTTAAAACTCGACAAAACAATGATCAAGTTTTTGGCGCCGTTGTCGGGGAACTAAAATATGAAGAAAGCTCTATTTTTATTACTTTAGCCTTTTTTTATTTTCTGTAATTTTTTTTTACTTTGCTAATTTTTCCTCTATTTTGCTTTTGGTAGAAAATTTTAGTATATAGAAGATGGCACTAAATAATTATCACTGGCAAGTAATGAGGATAATTCCTACTAAAGCAGCCAGTGTCTTCAACATCGACATGGTCACCAGGTTATCTAATCAGTTAGAGATGATGAATAAGAAGATTGATGGTTTTGAATAGCCCCTCGCAGGTACACCCAAAAATACAATATGATTCGAATTTAAGGGGCGTGGCGAATCCTGAGTACCCACCCTACGGATATGGCATGGAAAACGAGCAAGCTCACTATATGGGTAACTATTCTAGACCTCAAAATAATTTTTATAGTAACACTTATAATGCAGGTCGGAGGTACCATCCCAATTTCTCGTGGGAAGATCAAGTTAATCAGAGACAACAACCCCTCCCAGGTTTTCAATAGCAACCCTACCCACAAGAGCAGAAGCTAAACCTTGAAGAGATGCTGATAAAATTCATGGCAGCTGCAGAAACCCGTCTCCAAAAAACCGAAATAGAACTCAAAAATCAAGAAGCATGAATTCAAGGGATTGAGAACCAGTTAGGACAACTTACCAAGTCAGTTGGGCAACTTGCCAAATTGATCTTAGAAATACCATAAGGTATCCTACCAAGTAACACCGAAACTAACCCAAGAGAGCAACCTCAAGCAATAATTGCTCACGATAGTGAAGGGTTAGATGAAACAACATTGATGCAAGAGAATATGGTAGAAGAAGGTAAGGTTGAGGTAAGTCAGGATTTACCAAATCCAGTAATTACAGAGTACCAAGCTCGTGCACCATACCCCAATGCGACAAAGAAAGACCACACAGAGGAAGAATTCGGTAAGTCTCTTAAACTTCTAAAGAAATTTCATATTAACTTGTTGTTTCTTAAAGCTCTTTCGCAGATGCCAGATCCTAGACCTCGTGTCGATAAAGAAGAAATTCATGAGGAATGAAGGCTTTAGATCAATGAACTAGACGAATGGAAGACGCACCTCAAAGAGAAACTAAAAACACATGAAGAAAAAAACGTGGCAACTCCACGACGCACTTAATGATGGGACAACCCAACTTAAGATAGGAGATCAGGTACTCAAAATCCTCCCAGATGGAACAGTCGAGGTAACTAGTCCTAAAATCAGCACCTTTAAAGTAAACACTACTCGACTTAAACTTTATATCCATAATCGAGTTGATCACTTGAGAAAGGATTTCCACCTCCTTAAACCACCATGATTACGCAAATAACAGGTAAGTCTAGCTCAAGACTTTAAATGAGCGCTTCTCGGAAGGCAACCCGAGCACTAACCCCATTTTTTTATTTTGATTTTGATTTTTCCTTTTTTTTAGCATTCAAATAAACCAAAAGTGTAGATTTCCAAACCACATGGCCTTACACACGGCCGTGGCCGTGGATGTGTGGGCACCACGACTAGGCACATGGGCGTGGACCGTATCTCTATTTTATTATTTACTTTTATTCTTAGTTTTATTTTTATTTTTACATTCTTTATTATTTTTTGAGCTATTTAGATTTAGTTTAGGATACAATAAAATCAGACCGGCTACTTTGAGGATTCAATTTCAAACGGTTCAAGGCGCTTCCTCACGTTCACCTCCAATCCAATCCAGCTTCTTTTCAATGACTTCATCCATTATTCAGGAAGTTTCACTTCTCTCCCTATCTTATTATTACCAAATTGCTATTATCTATCTTTGTAAATTGAGGACAATGTGCAACTTAAGTGTGGGGGGTAACTACAGCATTATTTGAAAAATCCTGAATTTTAATTTTGATCTTAAGTATTTTTCTCATATTACTAATTAAGGTGAAATTTCTAATGATTTATGATTTTTATTGAGATGTTTTTGATTAAATCATTGATAATTGTGCATTGATGATTAAAATTGAAGAATACTAGAGAATCAAGCATGATAAGTCTATTTTTCATAAAAAATTTTCTAGGTTGTTGAACTGAATCTGAATACTATCTTGAAATTTGAAATTTACAGGGATTGATGTCAAATACCCATAATTTTTGTGAGATTTTGAGCCTTATAGAGCATATATTCTTTTTCATGCTCACTTTATTGATTATGAGTGTGTCAACACTGAATTGTTACATGTTGAGACCACATTATTTTTGATTTGATATACTGAGATGATAAAGGCACCTAGGTTTAAACCCATTCACTCCACTAAAAATCATACCTACAAAATTAACCCTTAGTGAACCCTTTGATCCTAACAAACCTTTTTATTGACTCACCAGCAAATATTAACCCAAAAACCCTTTGTATTTGTTATCACCATTCCTTCTGACTACCCTTATATCAAGATTTGATTTGATCTGTTGCCTGATTATGATCTTTATTTCAGTAGTTAAATTTATCATTTATTATGAAATTTTTTATTTGTTCTAAAAATAATAATTTCGAAGTATATTCAGTATTAGTATGATTAAATGAGCTTATACGTTTGAATTCCAAGTATCGAAGAAGAAGCTCGTATTAGAGTATTATAAATAATAGTATTATTAGTTTTCATTTGATGTAATTACTTATATTAGTTTATATTTAGGTAATTTGTCAGGTCAGTCTCAATTTTTAACCCTCTAATTTAGCCTTTATCCACACATTTAACCTAAGCCCTGTTACAACCTTGTCAAAGACCTTTTGATTTGTGTATAATCTCATATTACAGTGGTGGAGATTTCATTTTCAGGCAAGCCTATGGGATTAACTTCTCAGGTTCGAATGTTGAGTGCTTAATTGTGAACCTTAAACACTTTGAGTGATTTGAGTGAATCTTTAGCGAGGATATCAATCCTTGTCGGGTTTGAATCAAAGGTAACTATTTAGATAAGGAGAGACAGCTATATTTTCATACTACAAATATATGCCTTAAATTGTTTGAATCTTTAGAAGTCTTTGATTTGAATTATCCATGTATAAATTATGTATGAATTATGACGAGGCATTGTTAATGAGAATTATGAATTGTGGGAAGTTTGTTTTAATTGTAAGTTGAGAATTTTGCTTGAGGACAAGCAAAAGTTTAAGTGTGGGGGTATTTGATAAACCATAAAAGTAACATATTTAAATCCCAGTTTTAGCATACTTTTGGATGATTTATTCCCTCAATTATGTAAAAAGGTGCTCTTAATCCATTCTTTTCATGTTTTATACTCAGGAAAGCACCTAGGGATAAAAAAATAAGAAACGAGCCTAAAACGGACCAAATTGGGCCAACTCGCGAAATCGACATGGCCTGGACTTAATCCCACACGGTCGTGCCTCATCATATTATTAGAACAGGCTGACCCCAAAAAGCACGGGCATGTCTCTTCAGCAAACTCGACCACGGCCTAGAATCGATTTGCACAGGCGTGTGCTATGGGCGTGTCCCTGCCGTGGGAAAGAGGAATTTCACTTGGATTTGGATACTTAGAGGCAAAGAAACACACTCCAAAGTCGATTCAAACACCCAAGTAGGAATTATACTTGAATTAAGATACTTAGAGGCCAAGTAAGGCATCTCAAAGTCTATATAAACACCCAAAGGGCCAACTTGAAAGGGGTCGGCAGAAGCCTTCTGCTAGGGCTTTTGTCGGGGCAGAAGTTAGGCGATTAGCTAGGACAAGGAGCCGAGCCAGAAAGGTCAAATTTGTGGAAAATACTCGAAGATAGCTAGCTGATCCATCTCAAGGAGCAGGAATTCTACTCAAGATGGCGGATCTCTCCTTCAATTCCTTCAGTGGGTTTTAGGGATTTCTTATGTTTTGTATTATCTTTTCTCTTGGGATGTTTTCTTTATTTGTTATGAACTAATCCCTTCAGATAACTGAAGGGGATGAAACCTAAATGAATCTTGTTATTATTTTCTGAATTATATGATAAATACTTAGTATGTTCTTAATTATGCATGTTTAATCCAAATTTGATGTGCTTAGGTAGAGGAGGAATAGACCCTACTTAAGAGTAGATCTGGCATAATTAAGCGGAGTTGATCGCACGCCTAGAGATAGGGTGACGAAATATTATTGGATTAGGGTGAAATCTAATATGGGAGTTCATAGATCGATTTACTACTATTCTAGGGGTTATTACTCGAGAAAGAGATTTCCATTAATTAACCTAGGGTTAGACGTTATTCACCTAGAGAGAGGGTTTAATATACGTTAGGGAGTCTTACGGATCAAACTAAGTGAATAAATTGTATGGTTTAGTTTAAATAACAAGTGAAGTCTAGGTGGATTCTTCCTGAGGGTATCATCGTGATCAACTGAGTTTCTTTTCAAGTTATTCTCCAATTCGTTCTTTTTGTCTTTGTATCTTTATCTTAGTAGTCGTTAATTTAGATTAAAGCAACTTCACTTTATTTTAGGCTAAATAATAAAAAGAAAGTTAGTATTAGTACTTTTAGTTCCTTTGGGTTCGATAATCCAGTCTTGCCTAAGCTATACTACTGTTCAATATGTACACTTGCCTTTAATCGTTGTCAGAGTTTTCTCTTTATAAATTTTAAAACTCGACAAAACAACAATCACCCATATGCCATGGGCGTGTTAGGTCACACGACCGTGTCGCACGGCCGTGTGGTGTGTCGCTTGTTTCTCCCACACCCGTGTAAAGGTCACCACACCCATGTTGATAAATTAGTGTCGACCACGGCTATCTCGCATGGCCATGGCATTTTATCGCCGCCTAAGGTTTTGTGGAATTTTTTATCCTTGGTCCGTACGATCTCTGCCACGCCGGTGTGCAAATCCGTAGTGTCCACACGGCCATGGCCACGCCGGTGTGCAAGGCCGTGTGGTAAGGAAATGATTGTGTGTTAGAGTCTTAAAAATTTATAAAAAGAATGATATCTAGAAACTAACTATGACAACGATGGATGCAAGTGCACCTATCGAACAATAGTATAGTTAAGGCAAGATCGGAATATTGAACCTAAAGGAACCAAAAGTACTAATATTAACTCTCTTTCTATTATTTAGCCTAAGAATTAAGGGAATTTTTTATCTATTCTAAAATTAACTAACAACTAAGCTAAGGATACTACGACAAATAAGGAATGAATTGGGCAAAGACTTGAGGGAAAACTGATTGATTTAGACAATACCCAAGAAAGAATCCACCTAGACTTCACTTGTTATCTAACTCTGAACCAGACGATTTATTCACTTGACCTGATCCATAGGATTCCCTAATTCATATTAATAACTCTCTCAAAGCTACTAACGTCTAACCCTAGGTTGATTAATTAAAATCTCTTTCTAATTAAAACCCCTGGAATTGCATTAACTTGATATATGGACTCCCATATTAGGTTTGACTCTAATCCGGCAAATTTACTTCATCCTATGTCTAGAGTTGCATTCAACTCCGCTTAGCTATGCTAGATCTACTCTTAGGCAGGGACTTTTGTTCCTGCACCTAAGCACATCAAAACTTGAATTAATATCCCGAAAATGCCAAAACAAGAATTAAGAACACATAGTTAAGAACAAATCAAGTTTTTATCATATAGCTCAGATAACAATAACAAGATCCATCTTAGGTTACATCCCCCTCAGGTATTTGAGAAGTTTAGTTCATAATTAAACAGGAAAGCATCTCAGAAAAAAAGATAAAAAAACATAAGAAAACCCTAAAACCCCCTGAAGGAATTGAAGGAGAAGTCCTCAGCCTTGAGTATAATTTCAGCTTCTTGAGATGAATCAACTAGCTTCCCTTGAGTGAATCCCACAATTCTGGCCCTTAAAGCCCTGACAGAAGGCTTCTGTCGAACCCCCTCTCGAACTTGGCCTCTAGGGTCTTTATATAGGCTTTTGGAATATGTTTCTTTGCCTCTAAGTACCCTAATCAGAATAGAATTCTTCTTATCTGTGGTAGGGGCACGCCCATGGCACACGCCCATGTGATTCGTGGCTAGGTTGTGTTTGGGTCTGTTGATGAGGCACAGTCGTGCTTTTTGAGGTCTAGGACATGTGTGGCTTCTCTTAAGAGGCACAGCCGTTTGGTCTTGAGCCTAGGCCATGCGAATTTCATGATATGGCCCATTTTCTCTGTTTTAGGCCCGTTTCTAGTTCTTTTCATCCACTGGTGCTCTCTTGAGTATAAAACATGAAAACAAAGGATTAGGAGCACCTATTTCCACAATTAAAGGCTTAAATCATCCAAAAGTATGCTAAATGTAGGATTAAAATATGTTACGTTTATGATTTATCAAATACCCCACACTTAAGCTTTTGCTTGTCCTCAAGCAAAATTCTCAACTCATAATTAAAGTGAACTTCCTCAATTCACAATATTCATCAATGATGCCTCATCATAGTTCATTGATAATTTATACATGGATAATTTAACTCAAAAAGTCCTAAAGATTCAAACAATCAAAGTCATAGATTTTTGTAGCGTAAAAATATAGGTGTTTTCCCTTATCTATATCATCACCTTTAACTCAAAATCGAAAAGAGTTGACATCCTCACTAAAGATTCACTCAAATCACTCAAAGTGTTTAAGGTTCAAAATTAAGCACTCAAAAGTCAAACATGAAAAGTTAATCCCATAAGGTTGCCTAAAAATCAAATCTCTACCACTATAATATGAGATGATACACAAATCAAAAGGTCTTTAAAGGGTTGTAACGGGGCTAAGGTTAAAGGTGTGGATAAAGGCTAAATTAAAAGGGTCAAAATCGAGATTGAATTGAAAAATTACCTAACTAGAAAAAAATGAACTAATCCTGAATAATTACATCAATTGAAGACTAATAATACCAATAATATGAGCTTCTCCTAAAAGATGTTGGATTTAAATGTATAAGCTCGCTTAATTATAGAACTAATAATAAATATACTTCCATTGAATTTTTTTATACGAACAAATCACAAATACATAATGTAAATGAATTCAACTAATAAAATAATTAGGCAACTAATCAAATCAATTCTCAATAGAAGGGTAGTCAAAAGAAATGGTGATAACAAATACAAGATGGGTTTGGGTTTAATATTAGTGGGTGAATCAAAAAAAAAAAGGGTGTTAGGATCAAAGGGGTTCACTAAGGGTTAATTGTGAAGGTAGGCTTTTAGTGGAGTAAGTGGGTTAAATCATAGGTGCCTTAATCATCTCTGTATATCAAATCAAAGGTGTGGTCTTGACATGTATAATCGAAGCAAGTTCTAGAATAACAAAGCAATGTTGACACACTCATAATCAATAAAGTGAGCACGAAAAATGTATGCTCTAAAGGGCTCAAAATCTCACAAAAATTATGGGTATTATGATGTCAATCTTGTAAATTTCAAACTTCAAGGTAACAATTAGATTCAGGTAGACAACCTAACAAAATTTTAATTTTGAAAATAAACTTATCATGCTTGATTCTCTAGCTCCCTAAAATTTAAATCATCGTTGCATAATTATCAATGACTTAATCTAAATCATACCAATAAAAATCATGAATAAACAAGAATTTCATTCTAATGAGTGATATGAGAAAATTACTTAAGACAAGATAAACTTTCAGGGAATTGAGAATAATGCAAAAGGTTAGGCACCCCATACTTAAGATGTGCATTGCCCTCAATGTACAAAGATAGATAATAATCATATAAGAAGAAGATCAAAAGAGAGGGAAAGAGGTGAAACTTCCTGAATATTTGGATGGATTCCTTGAGTTGGAAGTTTAGAAACTTTATTCGGATGTGAAAGATAGGTTGGAGGGGGCACCTCGAATTCCTGCGCTAGATGAAGAAATTGGGAACCTCATGAAGAGTTAGCCAGAATTAATAATAATAATTTAAATTATACTAATTATATATTTAAAGTAAATAAAGATAACAAGAAAGAAAACAAGAAGTAAACTACGACTAAAGGAAAATATTAATGGATGGAAAAGTCCTTATTGCCGGATGGTTCGCGAGGTGGGTGTGGTTTCTAAGGCCGTGGTGTGTGATTCCCTAGCAGCCTGAAGAACCTAAACCCAAGAAGCTCAAATAAATTGAACCATATTTAGTATAAGAAAAATAAGGATGAGGAAATTAAAAGAGATGGGAAAAGAAAAAGATAAAATCAATGGACTCAAAGGTCCTTTTCCTGTCAAGTTAATGAAGCGGCCGGCATGAACTTATGTTGATCTATCTCGCACAAAGAGACTGGGCTAGGATATTTCCGTTTCTTCGACATTTATGAAGCGTAGATCAAGACTTTAGAGAATGAAGAAGGAGGAAAGAGAAGATGGAGGAGAGTGAAGAGTGAATAGGGAGTGAATGAGAATGGGGAGTGGTGTTTTAAATAGAAATTTTCAGCTCTGGTACATCCCCACGCCCGTGTCCCTTGGGCGTGTCGAATTACACGGCCGTGACGGCTGTGTCTCACGGCCATGTTATGCTTTTTTCGTTTCTCCCACGCCCATGTGCAGATCGCCACGGCTGTGTTAGTTTAGCAGTGTCAGCCACGGCTATGTCACACGGCCGTGGTGTTAGGTGAGTCCTTGACTTAAAAGATATTTTTTGTTGTCCTGTCTCGTACTAACTCTGCCATGCCAGTACTATCATCTGTAATGGCCACACGGCCGTGTGTAAGGTCGTGTGGTGTTGAAAATTGCGCTTCATTAACTTGGTTAGTCTACAGTTAGGTGCTAAAAGAAAAAGAAATAATAATGAATAGAGTTAGTGCTCGGGTTGCCTCCCGAGAAGCACTCGTTTAAAGTTTTAAGCTAGATTTACCTCTCATTTGTATAATCATGGTGGTTTAAGGAGTAAGAAGTCCTTTCTCATGCTATCGTTATATAGTTTGAGTCGAGTGGCATTTACCTTAAAGGTGCCAAATGTAGAATTACTTACCTCGACTATTCCATATGGGAAAACATTGATTACTTCAAAAGGTATTTCTTCATTCATCTTCAGGGTTGGTCTGGAGATTTACGGGTCTGTTTTATCAAACAGTACTTAATCTCCTATTTTGAAGTGATTTGATGTTCCTTTAAGTTCTTCTGGTGTTTCCTTTGGTTTTACTTTATGTGGTTTTGATTTCTCCTTGAAGTGAGTCTTACACTCATCTAGTTCATCGATCTGAAGCCGTCGTTCCTCATGAGATATTTCCTTTTTGGTACAAGCTATAGGATATGGCTCAGATGTGTAGTTCCATGGTGCTTCCTGAAAAGAAAGTTTAACCGAATGATTATCAATAGAATTTACGTCCTCACCTTTATTACTAGATGTCCTGGCGGAGTCGAGAGCTTGAAGACTGATTGATTCATCACCTACACGAAGTATGAGTTCACCTGTACTAACATCAATTTTAGATCTGACAGTTGCTAGAAAGGGTCTTCCTAAGATTAAGGGGATACTATTGTCTTCATTCATATCTAAAACAACAAAGTCTACGGGGAATATGAATTTGTCAACTTTAACTAGTACATCTTCAATTGTACCTCTAGGAATTCGAATGGTTTTATCAGCTAGTTGAATGCTTATCCTAGTTTGTTTGGGTCTCCATAGACCTAGAAGTTTCAACATTTTAGATGGCATAACATTAATGCTTGCCCCTAAATCAGCTAACGCATTATCAACAGTTAAGCTACCAATTAAACATGGAATTGTAAAACTCCCTGGATCTTTTAATTTTTGGGGTAGTCTGTTCTGTAACATTGCTAAGCATACTGCGTTTAGTTCCACATGCGACTCCTCATCTAGCTTTCGCTTATTTGTTAAAAGCTCTTTTAAAAATTTTCTTGAATCTGGCATATGCGAAAAAGCTTCAAGAAATGGTAAGTTGATATGTAATTTCTTTAAAAGTTTAAGAAACTTACTGAACTGTTCATCTTTATCGTCCTTCTTCATTGCATTGGGATAAGGTATACAAGGTTGGAATCTTTAATTACCGGTTTTGGCTTTTCTTGGCTTTCCTCAACCTTACCTTCACTTACCACAGGTTCTTGCCTTGGCTCATATTCAGATTCTACTAACCCTTCACTATTCTGAGCGGTTATGGCTTGAAGTTACTCCTTAGGGTTAGTCTCCGTGTTACTTGGCAAGCTCTCTTGTGGTCATTCGGAGATCATCTTAGCGAGCTACCCTAACTAGTTCTCAATTCATTTAATCGATGCTTGTTGGTTCTTAATTGTTGTCTCAGTGTTTTGGAAACGTGTTTCTAACACCGTAATAAATTTTGTCAGCATCTCCTCAAGGTTTGGCTTCTTTTTCTATTGGTAGGCTGTTGTTGGAAATTTGGAGAGGGTTATTGTCTCTGATTTGGTTGACCACCCAATGAGAAATTGGGGTGGTTCCTCCAACCTGGATTATAAGTATTATTATAAGGGTTATTTTGAGATCAAAAATTGTTACCCATATAGTTCAATTGTTCGCTTTCTATGCCCGGGTTGTAGGGTGGGTACTCAGGATTCGCTACGCCTCCTCGATTTGAGTCACATTGCATTACTGGTTATACCTACGAGAGACCATACAAACCATCAATCTATTTATTCATCATCTCTACCTGATTTGATAACATGGTGACTGCGTCGAGGTTGAAAACTCCAGTTGCTTTAGTTGGCCTTGTCCTCGTGACTTGCCACTGATAGTTGTTCAGTGACATCTCCTCTATAAATTCTAGGCCGCCTTAGGGGTTTTTTTATTTAGGGTTTCGCCGATGGCTAAATCAATCAACTACCAGGTTGAAGGATTTACACCATTTTAAAAGTTTGAACTTGTAGCCACAAGGGTAAACCATGTGTGGGCACCTTCTCAACGGATCCTTGTATCTCTCCCATACATCGTATAATGTTTCTAAATCCATCTGCACAAAAGAAGAGATATCATTTCTTAATTTGGCCTGCGAAAAATATTTCAGTAAAAAATTTTCGGTCATTTAGTCCCATGTAGTGATTAATCCTCGTGGAAGAAAATGTAACCACTGTTTGGCTTTATTTCTCAGAGAAAAGGGAAATAACCGAAGACGAATGGCATTATCAAAAATGCCATTTATTTTGAAAGTATCACAAAATTCTAGGATATTTGCCAAGTGATTATTCGGGTCCTCGTCCTACAAACCATCAAACTAAACAAATTGCTATATCATCTAAATTGTATTAGGTTTCAGTTCAAAATTATTAGTAGCAATAGCAGGCCTAACAATACTTGACTCAGTTCCTATTAAATTAGGCTTAGCATAATCATACATAGTTCTAGGAGCATGATGTTTGGCCGCCTCTAGAGGTATCGAATTATTCTCAGCCATCTCTTCGGTGCTATTAATTTCGTTCTCTTGCTCTTCTTGTACGTAATTTAAGCTTCACCTTATTTCTCTACGAGTTCTGCGAACTGTACCTTCGATATCACTATCGTAAACTAGTGGTCCTGTCGGGTTCCTTCTAGTCATAAACTAGAAGTACTTGCTAGGAGCAGAGAAAAATAAAATTAGAAAAGTAATAAGCAAAATAAAATAAGAATAAATTGCAAAAAATAAAAATAAAAATGGCTGAAGTAATAAAAATTGAGCTTTCTTAATATTTTAGTTCCCCAGCAATGGAGCCAAAAACTTGATCGTGTGTCAGAGTCTTAAAAATTAATAAAATGAATGATCGAACCTGGAAACTAACTATGACAACGATGGAGGCAAGCGCACCTATCGAACAGTAGTATAGTTAACGCAGGACCGGAATATCGAACTCAAAGGAACCAAAAGTACTAATATTAACTCTCTTTCTATTATTTAGCCTAAGAATTAAGGGAATTTTTTATCTATTCTAAAATTAACTAACAACTAAGCTAAGGATACTAAGACAAAAAAGGAATGAATTGTGGAAAGACTTGAGGGAAAACCGATTGATTTAGACAATACCCGAGAAAGAATCCACCTAGACTTCACTTGTTATCTAACTCTGAACCAGATGATTTATTCACTTGACTTGATCCATAGGATTCCCTAATTCATATTAATACCTCTCTCGAGGCTACTAACATCTAACCTTAGGTTGATTAATTGAAATCTCTTTCTAATTAAAACCCCTAGAATTGCATTAACTCGATCTATGGACTCTCATATTAGGTTTGACCCTAACCCAAAAAAATTACATCATCATATGTCTAGGGTTGCGTTCAACTCTGCTTAACTCTGCTAGATCTACTCTTAGGCAGGGACTTTTGCTCCTCCACCTAAGCACATCAAAACTTGAATTAATATCCCGAAAATGCCAAAACAAGAATTAAGAACACATAGTTAAGAACAAATCAAGTATTTATCATATAGCTCAGATAACAATAACAAGATCCATCTTAGGTTTCATCCCCCTCAGGTATTTGAGAGGTTCAGTTCATAATTAAAAAGGAAAACATCTCAGAAGAAAAGATAAAACAAAACATAAGAAAACCCTAAAACCCCCTAAAGGAATTGAAAGAGAAGTCCTCAGTCTTAAGTATAATTCTGGCTTCTTGAGATGAATCAACTTGCTTTCCTTGAGTGAATCCCACAATTCTGGCCCTCAAAACCCTGACAGAAGGCTTCTATCGAATCCCCTCTCGAACTTGGCCTCTAGGGTCTTTATATAGTCTTTTGGAATGTGTTTCTTTTCCTCTAAGTACCCTAATCTGAATAGAATTCTTCTTATCTGCGGCAGAGGCACGCCCATGGCACACGTCCTTGTGATTCGTGGCCAGGCTGTGTTCGGGTCTGTTGATGAGGCATGGCCGTGCTTTTTGGGGTCCAGGACCTGTATGGCTTCTCTTAAGAGGCACAATCGTGTGGTCTTGCGCCCAAGCCGTGCAGATTTCGTGATATGGCCCATTTTCTCCGTTTTAGGCTCGTTTCTCATTCTTTTCATCCTCCGGTGCTCTCCTAAGTATAAAACATGAAAAAAAAGGATTAGGAGCACCTATCTCCACTATTAAAGGCTTAAACCATCCAAAAGTATGCTAAATGTAGGATTAAAATATGTTACTTTTACGGTTTATTAGGAAACCTATGTTTTATTAATTTTGTTAGTTTGTAGTTAGGTGCTAAAAATAAAAATAAAAATAAAAATATGAAAATTAATGAGGTTAGTGTTGGGTTGCCTCCAGAGAAGCGCTCATTTAAAGTCTTAAGCTAGACTTACCTCTCATTTGCGTATTCATGGTGGTTTGAGAAGTTGAAACTCCTCTCCCCTGCTATCAGTCCTATGATCATTATATAGTTCCAGTCGAGTAGTGTTTATCTTAAAAGTGCCGAATTTAGGATTAGTTACCTCGACTCTTCCATATGGGAAGACATTGAGTACCTTAAAAGGGATTTCTTCATTTGTATTAAGGTCTGAATTGGCGATTCGAGGGTCTTTCGTATCCAACAATACCTAATCTCCTATTTTAAACTGGGTTGTCCCATCTTTAAGTTTGACATGGTTTTGCTTTGGTTCTGCTTCATGTGTTTTTAGTTCCTCCTTGGAATGTGTCTTCCACTCATCTAGTTCATCGATCTAAAGCCTTCGTTCGTCATGAGTTATTTCCTTGTTGGTATGAGCTCTAGGATGTGGCTCAGATTTGTAATTTTGTGGTGTTTCTTGTAAAAAAGTTGAGCCAAATGGTCTTTAATAGAATTTATGTTTTAACTGGATTACTCGATGTCCTAGCTGAGTCGAGAGCCTGAAGAGTAATCGTTTCGTCACCTACACGAAGTATGAGTTCACCTGTACCAACATCAATTTTAGTTCTAGCAGTTGCTAAAAAGGGTCATCCTAAAATTAAAGGAACATTGTTGTCCTCATCCATGTCTAAAACAACAAAGTCTACTGGGAATATGAATTTATCAATTTTTACTAGTACATCTTCGATTATACCCCTAGGAATTCTAATAGTTTTATCAGCTAATTGAATGCTCATCCTAGTTTGTTTAGGGTTCCCTAGACCTAGTTGTTTAAACATTTTATAAGGCATAACATTGATGCTTGCCCCTAAATCAGCTAAAGCATTATTAACAAATAAACTACCAATTAAACATGGGATTGTAAAACTCCCTAGATCTTTTAATTTTCATGGTAGTTTATTTTGCAAAATTGCTGAGCACACTGCATTTATCTCCATATGCGACGTATCGTCTAACCTCCGTTTGCTTGTCAAAAGCTCTTTTAAAAATTTCCTTGAATCTAGCATCTGCAAAAGAGCTTCAAGAAACGGTAAGTTAATATGAAATTTCTTTAGAAGTTTAAAAAATTTACTGAATTGTTCATCTGTGTGGTCTTTCTTCATCGCATTGGGGTATGGCACACGAGGTTGGTACTCTGTAATTACCGGTTTTGGTTTATCATGGCTTACCCCAACCTTACCTTTCTCTACCACATTCTCTTGCCTCAATTTTGGTTCATCTAACCCTTTACTATCGTGAGCAGTTATTGCTTGAAGTTGCTCCTTTGAGTTAGTTTCAGTGTTGCTTGGCACACTTCCTTGTGGTCGTTTAGAGATCAGCTTAGAAAGTTGTGCTAATTGGTTCTTGATCCCTTGAATCAATGCTTCTTGATTTTTGAGTGCTGTTTTGATGTTTTGGAAACGGGTTTCTAACACCATGATAAATTTTTTTAGCATCTCTTCAAGGTTCGGCTTCTTCTCTTGTGGGTAGGTTTGCCGTTGAAAGCCTGGGAGGGGTTGTTGTCTCTGATTTCCTTAACCACCCCATGAGAAGTTGGGGTGGTTCCTCCAACCTAGAGTGTAAGTGTTACTATAAGGGTTATTTTAAGGTCTAGAATTGTTACCCATATAGCTCATCTATTTGTTTTCTATGCTAGGGTTGTAGGGTGGGTATTCTGTATTGCTCATCCCTCCTCTATTTGTATCGCACTGCATAATCGGATGTACCTGCGAAGAACCACATAAACCATCAATCTTTTTATTTAACATCTTTACTTGATTTGATAGATGGTTACTACATCGAGGTTCAAAGAACTGGCAGCTTTTGCTGGCCTTGTCCTTGTAACTTGCTACTTATAGTTAGTCAGTGACATCTCTTCAATGAATTTGTAGGCGACCTCAGGTGTTTTTTTGTTTAGGGTGTCGCTGGCGACTGAATCAATTAATTGCCTGGTTGAGGGGTTCACACCGTTGTAAAAGATTTGAACCTGGAGCCACAAAGGTAATCCATGGTGTGGGCACCTTCTCAGTAGATCATTGTATCTTTCCCATGCATCGTAAAGTGTCTCTAAATCCATCTGCACAAAAGAAGAGATATCATTCCTCAACTAAGCCATTTTAGCCAGTGGAAAATATTTTAACAAAAATTTTTCTATCATTTGTTCCCATGTAGGGATTGATCTTCGTGGTAACGAGTTCAACCACTATTTAATTTTGTTCCTCAATGAAAAGGGAAACAACCGAAGATGAATGAAATCATCAGAAACGCCATTAATTTTGAAAGTGTCGCAAAATTCCAAAAAATTTGCCAAGTGATTGTTTGGATCCTCATCCTGCAAACCATCAAACTGAACAAACTGCTGAATCATCTGTATAGTGTTAGGTTTCAATTCAAAATTATTTGCAGCAATAGCAGGTCTAACAATACTTGATTCAGTTCCTGTTAAATTAGGTTTAGCATAATCATACATAGTGCAATGAGCAAGATTTTGATTCACTGGATTTGCCGCAACTACAGGAGGTAGCGGATTGTTATCAGCCATCTCTTCGATAGTATTAGTATCGTCCTTTTGCTCTTCTTCTATGTATTTTAGGCTTCGCCTTATGTCTCTTCCGTTTCTGCGAACGATACCTTCTATGTCACTGTCAAAAATCAAGGGTCCTGACGGGTTCCTTCTAGTCATAAACTAAAGGTTCCTGCCAGAAGCAAAGAAATAAAAATTAGTAAATTAAAAATAAGAATGGCTAAATTAATAAAAATTTAGTTTTCCTATTATCTTAGTCCCCGGCAACGGTGCCAAAAACTTGATATAGCTCGAAACTAACAATTATTGAAACAAAGGCAAGCGCACCTATCGAACAGTGGTATAGTTATTGTGAGTCCGAAATATCGTATCCTCAAGGACCAAGAGTACTAATATTAACTATCTTTTATTATCTAGCCTAATAATTAAGGGGATTTATTTTTAATCTAAAATTAACTAACTAATTTAACTAACTATGAACGCGACGAAGAGTAAATTGGGAAAATACTTTTGGACAACTTATATGAGGTAGGCAATACCTAAGGAAGAATCCACCTAGACTTCACTTATTACTTTTGATTCATGCGATTTATTCACTTGGCTTAATCCATAGAAATCCTTAAATTATATTAATACCTCGTTCGAGGCTACTAACAACTAACTGTAACACCCCTTACCCATAATCCCCGCCAGAATCGGGCACGAAGCATTACTGTACACAACTACTTGATCGCCACTTAAGCTCGTTTGACTCCTCTACTTGAGTTACCACAACAACTTTATTTTCAACTTACGAGACCTCAATCATACATACGAGGGTTCTCGAGACCATATCGGAAACCTCATGATCCATAAAATTTCTTTCCATTTAAACAGGGAGTATACGCCCGTGTTATATGACACACACGCCCGTGAGTAGTCACACACGCCCATATGCTCATACCGTGCCAAAAAACCTCAGCATTCTGCCAAAACTCCCATGGCTAGGGCACACGTCCATGTGAAATGGGGGCACTCCCATGTACCCTCGCAACATGCCCATTTTTACCACCCGTGGGGAGTTACTGACTAATTCAACACGGCCTAGACATGCCTGTATGGACAGTCCGTGGCCTATCCTGAATTAAAATGCTAACATGCAGGGGACATACGGCCTAGAAACACGCCGTGTGTCTACCCGTGTGAATACATGAAGGCTATTTTCCAAGCCAATCACCACTCTCATTGCATACATTCATTCTTCATCACATAACTTCCAGTGATATCATTATAATTCTTGATTTAAAAACATTTACTCATAAGAGAAATAAAGTCTACAACCCATACACTAAGGGAACTATTTCCCATATAATTACAACCAATTTAAGCCATCATCTATGGCTATACACAAACAACTATGAGTTCCCTTAGGCCAACACAATTTGGCTACATCAACAAAAACTTAATCAACTTCAAGTACTAGACCTATACATGCCATGACTCATAAGGACTTGATACCTCATATCAAGTGTCTGATCGATAGTGTGAAAACATCTTCGGCGATCTCCAACCCGAGCTAGCTAAATTAACCTATAAGAGATGGAAAAAGGAAAAAAGTAAGCAATAATGCTTAGTAAGTTCATCTGCATATAACTGAAATTCATTAAATATACACAACTACAAGGCATTGTAATGAGACTTTCTCATAACTCATGGTTACTTACTCCACCATTCTTGAGGCTTATGCACTCTATATTTTACCACATTCTAACCATGCCACAAGCCAGTTGCTCATTTAAATAACATACAATTCTGCACCGATCATCACATGATCATATAAAACAATACAACAAGCATTTTCAATAAGCCACTCATTCTATTAATCTCTCGGTGATTTCACACTTAGCCCACCATCAACCTCTAGTAAGGTAGTATCGCACACAGCCCACCAAATGACTTTACAAGCGATGGTATCGCACACAGCCCATCGATTCATAGTTAATTAGGTGGTAACGCACACAGCCCATCGATAATAATATGATTGATGGTATCACACACAACTTATCATTTGTAGTTAATTAGGTGGTAACACACACAGCCCATCGATAGTAATATAATTGATGGTATCACACAGACCTATCAATTAATAATATATCAAGTGGTAACGTACATAGTCCACCAAATGTATACATTCTTGAATAGTTATCCTCATGCATTTGTCTACTTCAAATGTTTACCCGAAAACTTCTTCACACACTACTATTCTTACTTAGCTTTCTACTATAAATGTTTGTATTCACACAATGCAATAATAATTATAACTTATGCAACTAAAGTGCATCATTTACACATCACCAATTATGGGTTCATTAAATACTGAATCCACCTCGATTCAGTTCTAACACATTCTTGTACCTCTCATGTACAACACATTCATTCTCAATTCTCAAATACTTATTGAGTCACTAAAATCGTTAAGTAACTCCCTTAAGGCTCGTACACATAATATCATATTGACATCATACACGAATTAACCTATTGATGCTATGCTCCTGACATGGTCCTATACAAATTCTCTCACCGAGGCCATATTTCAATATGGTCTTACACGGAACCTTAACTATCATCATTTCATAATATTTGCATTTCTTACTATTCTTATATTCCAATTCTCTTAACAACTCATCAACACTTATTTAATACATTCATTGCACAATTATACATTCCATACAATATTAGAATATTAAATAACCCACACGAACTTACAAGGTTTTCATACGAACTTACCTCAATGACGAAAAGGCAAAAAAGGACTTTTTGCCCACATTTCTCTTTATCCCGTTCTAGGTCCAAATCTCATTTTCCTCGATCTAGAACAATAAAATTTACTCATTGAATCACTTAATGATCGTATTACAACATAAAATCCACTTAGGCAACAATGACCATTTTGCCCCTATACTTTGGCAAAATTATGATTTTACCCCTAGGCTCGTAAATGAATTTTCATCACATTTTCTTGTTAAACAAGCCTAGCTAATCATTTTATCCTCTTATAACTATCCACAATTTCAACTATTTCATGCCTTAATGAACAATTTACAACTTTTGCATTTTAGCCCAAATTAGGTGTTTTTATGACAACTCCTTTCACAAAAGTTATTTCTCATCATCTTATCATTCATTTTCCTCCATAAAAACTCAGCAACCAGCATAAACTCACTAATGGCAAGTCCCTAAACTCTCAACCATATTGCAAAATAGTCCCCTCATTAGCTAGCTTAAGCTTTGGGGACTCCAAAAGTACAATTTTTATCAAGAAAAGCCATCAAAATCTCTTACTAATAAGGGAGATAGCTTGGCTAGAATTTTGAGCTTCAAAAACCCCATTCTTACTGCTCATTTTCGGTTAAAGAGGTGAAGAAATAAAAAAATGATAGCTTTTCTTATTTCATCTTATTTTATTCTTTTTAATCACCTAGCATGTCCCACATTTAATGCCTTTGTCCCCCTAGCTTCTTATGGCCGGCCAACACACTTAACAAGCACATTTGGAACTTCCAATTTATAATCCATAGCTATTTGGCACCTCTAGCAAATAAAATAGAACTTTCGCACTTAATGCGATTTAGTCCTTCTTCACAATTTATCTAGAATTTGCTAAAATAAGGCACCAAAATTTTCATGCATCCTTATAAAAATGTTATAACACATAATATAACATGAAAATAATTTTTTCTAACCTCGAATTAGTGATTCTGAGATCACTGTTCCGACTAGCCCCTAGATCGGGCTGTTACACTGACTCTAGGTTAATTAACTTTCTAATTAAAACCCCTATTGTCGCATTAACTCAATCTATGGATTCCCTTAATAGGTTTGACCCTAATCAGGCAGATTTTTCAGCCCTATTTCTAGGGTTGCAATAAACTCCGCATAATTGTGTTGATCTACATTTAAACAGGAACTTTTGCTCCACTAAATAAGCACATTCGACTTGAATCAATAACCTGAATTATGAAAACAAGAATAAGAACTCAAAATTAAGAATAAGCACAAGTATTTATTTCATAAATCAAATAATAATAAGATCTATCTTAGGTTTCATCCCCTCAGGTATTTGAGGGATTTAGTTCATACTAAAAGAGTGAAACATCATAAAAGAGAAAAAACAACAAAACATAAGAAAACCCAAAAACTCCTAAAGAACTTAATGAGAGATCCTCTATCTTGATGGAGATCCTTCTCCTAAGCTGTTCTCCATGGTTGTCTTGGAGTTTTTTCTTCTTCTACTCGGCGTCTATTCGACGTCCTGTCGAACTCTCTTTTTAGGTTTCCCCTAGGGTGTTTATATAGGCTTCGAGATGCCTTTCTTGGCCCACAAGTATCCTATTCCAAATATAATTCATCCTTATTTCAATAGGGACACGCCCGTGGTCGATAGCCCAGGCTGTGTTCGATCTAGCTCGCCACACACGGCCGTGCGATCTGCTTGTGTGCGGTGGTCTAGGCCGTGTAGGCCCATTTTATCCCTTTTTGGCTCGTTTCTCGTTCTTTTTGACTCCCAAGCTCTCTTGAGTATAAAAAATGAAATTAAAAGATTAGGAGCATCGAATTCATCAAATCCAATGGAAAATCATCCAAAATTAAGCCAAGCATAGGGTTAAAATATGTGTAATTTATGGTTTATCACACAACGACAGATCAAATGTGTGATGTACACATATTGAAGAATGCGAACTATGCTACGATACAAGTTTCCATCAGTAAACACGGACTACCATCAGAAGCAACTAACTTTGGAATGCTCACCATGGGTGTTGGTGTAACCGATGCTCCTGTCATTCCAGTATTGTAAAGAATTTCTGTGACATATTTTTTCGATTCAAGAATAGCCCTTAAGGTGTATTTTGAACAGTAATTCCTAAGAAAAAATTGAGTTGTCCCATGCCTTTAAGAGCAAACTTATGATGAAGTTAATGCACCACATCGTCAATCACTTTTGTGGAATTGCCTGTAATTATAATGTCATCTACATATGATATAAGCAGCAAATAACTTTCTGAAGTAGCTCGAATGAATAATGAAGGGTCAGCTTTTGATGCACGAAAGCCAAGTTGAGCAACCAGATATTGTTTAAAAGTTTGAAACCAAGCTCGAGGAGCTTGTCTTAAGCCATATAGAGCTTTGTTTAGCTTACAAACCAGCTTCTAACCAATGGGACCTGCCTCTTCAAACCCAAGTGGTTGGTTCATGTATATATCCTCAGTCAACTCCCTATTGGGTAAAGCATTGTTGACATCAACTTGTCTCCATGACCAACCTTTCAAGATCGCAATAGCAAGAACAGTCTAAATAGTTACCACTCGAACCACTGGGCTAAAAGTGTCGCGAAAATCAAGTCCAACATGCTGAGAAAATCCTTTGGCCACTAAATGCTCTTTATATCTATTCACAGTACCGTTAGCCTTCTTTTTCACTTTAAACAACCATTTATAGCCAATTACTCTTCAATTTTCTGGTAGAGAACAAAGGCTTCATGTGTAATTTTGAAGGAGAGCCTACAACTCACTATGCATAGCTACTTTCCAGGATTCATTGCACATTGTGGCATGGATGCCAGTAGGAATGTCTTTAGAGATACTGGTTGTTGTACTCATGTATGCCTTAGGTTTAAAAATTCTTTCTTTGCTACGTGTGACCATAGCATGGGAGTTATAAGGAATACATACTGGTAAAGATGGTTAATCGGATAGGTGAGCACTAGATGTGCTAGAAATGGATTTTGCTGAAGTAGAAAGTACTGGACTAGGTGAGTGAGACTGAGGCGCATGATTCAAATGATTGACTTGAGGAGTAGATGAAATGACAATTGGTTGACTAGTAGAGGAAGGTTAAGCTAGGGACAAGACAAGTAACTTGGAACTAGACTATGATGTAGGTATGGGTGGGACAAACTTGGTAGTGATGGTTTTAAATGGAAATACTATTTCATGAAAGGTGACATGACGAGAGATATATAGATGACCATTACTATCTTGATAACGGTACCCTTTGTGCAATGGGGAGTACCTTAAAAATGTGCACGGTGTTGATCGAAATTGTAGTTTATGGGTGTTGTAGGGTCGAAGGTTAGGAAAACACATGCACCCAAAAACACGTTGGAATGAAAAGTTTGGTGGCACTTGAAATAATTTTTCATATGGTGAGACATTGTTCGGGGGATAGGAAGGTAACCTGTTTATCAAATAGACAACACTGCTGAAGGCATCATTCCAGTAAGTTAAAGGCATAATTCCATGAGCCAGCATAGAGAGTCCAGCTTCAACAATCTACCTGTGCTTGCGTTCAACTATGCCATTTTGTGCAGATGTATAAGGACAAGCAAACTGATGCATGATCCCTTGTTGAGCCAAGTACAACTTCAATGCTTGGAATTCTCCTCCCCCATCTGTTTACAAATCTTTAAGCATACAACCAAGAGCTCATTCGACTTACATATGAAACTGAGAAAATACAGTAAGCACTTCTGATTTCTTTTTCAGGAAATACACCCAGGTATATCGTGTATACGCATCTGTGAATGCAACATAATAGCGAAAGCCATTAAAAGTGACTGGTGCTGGTCCCCAAACATCAGCAACTATCAATTGAAGAGGTGCAGTATATTCAGTCAGTGACTTCTAAAATGGTAACTTATGTTCTTTGCCCAGGTGACAAGCAATACAATGAAGAAATTCTTTATTCATGCCAAGAGGTATATCACAATTGAATAGGGCCTTTGTAAGTGTAGCTTTACAAGGATGGCCTAGTCTAGCATGCCATACATTTAAAGGAACAGCCGAGCTTGTTGTAAAACATTGAGCTGGGCCTGAAGACAAAACATTGGGAGAGGAGTCATATAAGTGTAGTTTGTACAACCCATGCTGCACTGATCCTCAAAGAAGCACCTCCCTGGTTTTTAGATCATGCACTTGACACTGTGTAGAAAGAAACTCAAAGATTACCTGATTGTCTTTTTGTAAACTTGGACACAGACAAAAGATTTTTGGTTATACCAGGTATAAACAGCGAGGATTTCATGTATTACATTCTTATACGAGTAAGCAAAGAAGACTAGCCCGTAGATATAATAGGGAGTGCAGTACCATTACCAACATACACTTTACTTGGACCATTGTAGGAAGTGCTTTCACCCATTAAAGTAGCTAAATGGGTAAGGTGATGTGTTACTCTAGAATTCAGATAACAATCATTACCATTGACTGTCTCAGGAGTTGCAATAAAAGCTTGAGGATGGGAGTTTGCCTTGAGTAGGTGCACTGACAGGTTGGGAAGGATTGACCATAAAAGGGTTAGTCCAAGTAGGGGCTAGAGCAGGTGGAAAATACCAACCTGGTTGAGTACTAGAAACAGTACTAGTTAAGGTTGGCACAGAAGACAGTATCCAAGGTGCTATGGGAGAGCCAGGACGAAACATACAGACATTTTCTTATGGAGAGGGAGGAGGTCTGTAGCTTGCACTTTTGTATGACGCATCGAAACGATAGTAGCAGCGATCAACAAGATGACCTTGCTTCCCGTATAACTGACACTAAAATCGTGAGCTAGATGTGCGACCACGCCCACCACCTCGAGTAGTTGTGAAAGGGCGATAAACTATTGTAGTAGTACTGATGTCTGTAGGTTGATGTGTCACCATGTTGGCTGAAGTGGGAGCCTCAAATGCTGTGACCTGCTGGTGTGCTTCAGCATCAAGGAGCATAGTGGTGACACCCTGAGTGTTGTAGGGAATTTGGCTAGCTGTGATGATCGTAATTACAGACTCATATTTGGGTGACAAGCCATTGAGAATAGCAATAATGTAATATCCGGGAATTAGGGCTTGTGCATAATTGCTAAATTGTATGAAGTAACATGCCTATGTGTGTTTGAATGTGTTATATGAATTTTTGAGAACCTTAGAGGGAAGGAAAATGCCTTAGAAAATATTTGATTTTAAGTTTCAAAGGGGACCTAAGCCTGATAGGCCTTAAAAGAAATTATAGGGGAAATTGGACATAAGATTGGGCTTGGCAAAGTGGCAAGGAGGCGCCACTTAGGGCCTTAGTAAGTGACGCCACAAGCAAGGGGAAAGGGCCTTGGTTCGAGCCATAAGGGAAGCAAAAAAGGGAGCTTTTATTTTGCGGCAATGGGGAGCAGTAGTGGACGGCATAGGGACTTTATTTAGATGAGGATTGGACTTGGTCAATCCCTTTTAAAATTAGGCTAAGATAGAAGATACATGTTGAATTATTTTTAAATTATTTTGAATGTGCAAAAAGAGAGAAATAAGGGATATGATAAGAGAAGAAGTAGTGGCGATTGTGGGGCTCTTGGTGGTGTAAATTTTGGTCATGTAGGGGAGGAAGTAAGTGCCAAATTTTAGTTAGTGAGAGTGTCCACCTCTTGCCGAAATTGTTGGTCTTAGGAAGTCACTCTATTTCTTCTTTTTCATTTGAAGCCAAATCTTGTAGCCTCTTTCTCTCCTTTCTTTTCTTGTGATCCTTAAAGCCGAAATACTCTTGAGATAGCCGAATATCCCATTCCCATTTGGAGCCATAGCCGAATCTCAAGGTAACCTTATTCTTCCTTCTTTGTCGCAAGTTTTAAAAGCCGAAACACTTTTGGTGGATTAGCCAAAACTTTTCTCCTTGGGATCTTGAAGCCGATTTTCTGAGGGTATTTTAAAAGTGGTAAGTATTTTCTATCCTAGCAATCGATTATGGGTTCTTTGCCAATGGAGTGCCGAAATCAAGGGTTGGCCTTGATTTCTAGGGATAGCCGAATGTTCATAGTGCCATAATAAGTGTTCTTTTGTGTGTAGCTGAAGGAAGGAAACACTAAGGATTCTTTCGGGATTCAATTCATCAAGGTAAGCCATATGTGATATTCGGCCATAGGCCATTTATGATGATCATAAAGTGTTAGAATCGGATCTAACATAAGGCTTGTAGGATTTCGACATCTTCATAGTCAAGTGACTATTTTCGGGATTTGGAATCGAAGGTAAGTGAATGTGAATATTTGGCCATATTGGTCATTATGTTAGCCGAATCTAACTATGATTATTTAGGGGCAGTCGACAGTGGTGTACAAGGATTTTTAGGATTTCAGTGAACTCGTTAAGTAAATCAGGTGTGTAGCCCCGTGCTAAATCTTAATAGATTTATGGTAATGTTTTAATATATGTGTTAATAAAAGTATGTGAACGTGGCTAAAGGTACCATACAATGGTACAGAACATTCAGGTACATAATCTTTAATATTACGTCAATAAATGTTATGAACATGTGAAATATGGCACATAAGTGAATATTGATAAGAATATGAGATCAGGCATAAAGTATGAGATTTGCATGATTTGTATGACATGGGGCATATGGGTGAATATGAAAAGGGGAGGTGGGTGGTTTTTACCACAATATCTGGTGACTCATGTCACAATATCTGAATGTGGTGACTTATGTCTCAAAATATTATCTGGTGCCTATGCCACGAATTTATAAGGGCGATGTGCAAGTCGTCTGCAGCGACTACCTTCGATGATGTGTAGCGGATGGAGGGTCAACTTAGTAGTCCCCACGGTGTGATGGTTGGTACGGGTGATGTGTAGCGGATGGTTATCTAGGTTTGGGTTCGGGTTGCATCATTGATTATATATGTTTTATATGTATGATTTGACATGCCTAAATTGATTGAGAGTTTGTGTGATGGTTACACATTGAGTCTGTTGACTCACCCCATTGTGGGATGTTTTTCAGTTGACACTCAGTAATGGACCGGGTCGGCAGGAGCTCAGTGGTGGCCATGCTCAGCTCAGAATTTATTTTATTTTAGGACTTTCTATTTATTTGAAGTATTTTGGATTTATTTTGGGTTTTTTTTTATGTAATAAGGCCACTAGTATGAAACTATTTATGCATGCATTTTAATTATTTTAATATGATACGATTTTTATCAATTTAAAGTTTAAGTAACTTTTCTTAAAAACGTAAACAAATATTTTAATGTTTTGACACCTAAACAACACCGTTTTTAATTTGAACCCAACACAAATTTTTCCAAAGTAGCAAACAAGAATTGATCTGTTTTACTCAAGGAACATACCAGATCCGGTCAAGGCTCGTGGGCCGGGTTTGGGGTGTTTCAGTTTGGTATCAGAGCCTGGTTCAAAACTCGACCTTGAGGGCTTTAAGGCCCAAAACGTTTTCTTTCTTTTGAAATGGGATTTTACTAAGAAATGAGCAGGTTTTCTGGCATGGCACCTGAGTCTCCGGCCTGAAGTCCACCAGGTAAGTACTCCTAACTCTTTCGTGATTTGTATGTGGGACTTATAGGGACGTAGATTAGTAAATTAGGAATTAAACCCTAGGATTAGCCTACTTCAACACCAAGATACATAAAACTTAAAGTCAAACCAAACAAACCTGTGTCTGAGTTACCAAGTTAAAGGTGTGGCAACCACAGCGTATGTCTAGGATTGGATTCAAGGGAGCTTGGTATTTATGCGATCTAGTGACTCACCTCCTCTCCGTCAATTCTACAGTGCGTAGTGACGGCTCACCCTAACCAAGAGGACTCACCACAAAGCTAAACCCGATAATTAAAACCCGAAAGGGACCATCACCTTGTTTTGTGAAATTCTAAAGTCAAATCGTGATTTTAAAATTTCAAAGTACCCTTGATTTGACCAAAATACCCCTAATTTGTAAATTGACCAAATTACCCTTAACCTGTACAAATTACTAAAATACCCTCAGTGTGGAAAGTTACCGAAGTGCCCTCAAATTAAAATTTCTAAAAATACCCTTGTTTTGAAAAGTCACCAGGAACGATATTTTACGAAAAAAATTTACCGAAATGCCCCTGGTTTGAAAAATTATGAAAATACCCTCAGCTTATAAAATTACCATTTTACCCTTGAATTTTTTTTACCAAGTATTTCAATTTTGTAAAAATACCAAAAATCTCTATTTTGCAACATTTTGAAATACCCTAATTTGGAAAATTACTGAAATACCCCTATAGGATAAAATTATGAAAATACCCCTGGGTAGTGGAAAACAACAAACAATGACAACTACAACATTTTTCTATAATGAACATTGAATGAACGAATTGAGACTGTATGTGTATGAATTCGAAAGAACTACTCCTTAGAACTATTAAACATAAGACTGTTCGTGATAAATCAGTGGAACAAAAACTAATTTATAAAATTCTTTAATCAGATAAATGCGAATCGAAAGTATGAACTCTAGGGGACGTGGTCATAACGTACGTGGTCGTGGTAGAGGCCGAATGATCGTGTCGGAGCCCGTTAGGTCAGGACAAGGGTCTGAAAATGAAATGCCACCACCACCAGCCGCTGATGTGGAATATCAGGATTAGACGGGGGAAGATGCAGTATCACAGGCGATGCTGCGAGTTTTGGAAAGGGTGGCTGGAGCAGGTGGAGGCATGGGAGCTTGGAAGTTAGTACCTGAGCGACTTCGAGCTAATGGAGCTGAGTTTTTTCGTGGAGTATCTGGTATGGCACCCAATACGACTGAGTATTGGTTAGAGGCGACGGAACAGATTATGGATGACTTGGACCTGACTGTCGAGGAGAAACTGAAAGAGGTAGTGTTGCTACTCCGCGATGAGTCATATCAATGGTGGCTCATGGTGAGGGATGGTGCTACCACTGATGATCTTACATGGGAATACTTTAAGGCGACATATCAGAAGAAGTACATTGGAACTAGTTATGTAGATGCGCAGAGGAAGGCATTTTTTAGGCTAGTTCAGGGGAATAAGACTGTAGCAGAATACGAGGCAGAATTTCTGAGGTTGAGCCGATATGCTCGAGGTATTGTGTCGACGGAGCATGAACGGTGTGTCCAGTTTGAGGACAGACTAAGGGATGACCTAAGATTGCTGATTACTCCACAGCAAGAGCGAGAATTTACCGTATTGGTGGAGAAGGCTAAGGTAGCCGAAGGGATTAAGGACTCGGTGAGACATAATACGGATCAGAATAGGCAAAAGAGAGGTTTTAGATCATCAGGGTCATCAGGGAATGTGCAAAAGAGGCCTAGAAATGATGGGCCACGAGGTCAGCAGGCTGCTACGGGTGGACAGTACCGTACATGTGCTCAATGTGGAAAGATGCATCTAGGAGAGTGCTAGAAGAAGATGGGAGGATGTTTCAAGTGTGGGTCCAAGGACCACATGATTAAGGATTGCCTTATGAGAATAGAAAGGGGCCGACCAGTAAGTCAGGGTCCTAATCAGGCTGGAAGAGAAGGACAACAGCCACCGCGAGGTCGTGGTTCGACTGGCAGAGGTAATGGTTCGGTAGAGGATGGGGAACACCGGGCAGAGGTGTTGGTAACACGGAGGCTAGACAGTCGGGTCTAGTATATGCTGTTCGCCGGAGGGAGGACAGAGATGTACCGAACATCATAACCGGTACGTTTCTTATAACTGGCAAGCCTTATTTTGCTCTAATTGATGTTGGCTCTACCCACTCTTATGTTGCATGTAGAGTAGTTGAAACACTAGGTTTAACCTCTGAACTGTCTAATAGGGAGATGACTGTAGTAAGCCCATTAGGTCAAACTGTAGTGGTGAATAAGATATTTTGGAGTGTACCTCTAGAGCTTCAGGGAGTGGTATTTCCTGTTGACTTGATGGAGCTACCCTTCAAAGAATTTGATCTCATACTTGGTATGGATTGGCTAGTAGAACATCAGGCTATATTGGATTGTGCAGCTAAGCGCATGGAATTAAGGACATCAGAGGATAAGACGGTAATTATGATAGGAGAAAGAAGAAACTACTTGCCTTACATAGTTTCGGCATTAAAGGCTGATAAGATGGTTCGAAAAAGGTGCAAGGCATTTTTGGACTTCGTTAGTGCGTTGGATGTAAAAGAAGGGGGAGTTAGTGGAGTTAGAACCGTAAGAGAATTTATGAATATTTTTTCGGAGAAGTTACTTGGAATACCCCCGGATAGGGAAGTGGAGTTCGGAATTGACTTACTTTCGGGTACAGCTCCTGTGTCAATTGCCCCGTACAGAATGGCACCAAAGGAGTTGGTTGAGCTCAAGGCTCAGATCCAAGAGTTGCTTGATCGTGGGTTTATCCGACCCAGTGTGTCTTTATGGGGAGCACCGGTCTTGTTTGTGAAGAAGAAGGACGAAACTATGCGCATGTGCATAGATTATTGTCAGTTGAATAAGCTGACCATCAAGAACAAGTACCCTTTGCAAAGAATAGACGACTTGTTCAATCAGCTTAAGGGGGCAGCAGTATTTTCAAAGATAGATCTAAGGTCTGGATATCATCAGCCTAAGGTGAAGGAGGCTGATATCCATAAGACAGCTTTTCGAACAAGGTACGGGTATTATGAATTCTTGGTAATGCCGTTCGGATTGACAAATGCCCCAGTCGCGTTCATGGACATGATGAAACGGGTTTTCCAACCCTATCTAGACCGGTTCGTTGTTGTATTTATAGACGATATTTTGGTGTATTCGAAGTCTGAGGAAGAGCATGATGAGCACTTTCGAGTCGTGTTGCAAGTGTTAAGGGAGAAAAAGCTATATGCCAAGTTCAGCAAGTGCAAATTTTGGCTGAAGGAAGTTACGTTTTTAGGACATGTGGTGCCTGCCGAAGGAATAAGAGTGGATCCTCGAAAGATTGAGGCAGTATTAGATTGGAAACCACCCAAGTCTATGGCGGAGGTTCGTAGCTTCTTGGGATTGGCAGGCTATTATAGAAGGTTTGTAGAAGGGTTTTCCTCAATAGCCGTACCTTTGACGAAGTTACTAAGGAAGGAGGTACCCTTCGTATGGTCAGATAAGCAGCAGGAGAGCTTTGAGAAGCTCAAGAGGGTCTTGACTGAAGCTCCAATTTTAATTCAGCCGGAGGCAGGAAAGGAGTTCGTGGTGTACTGTGATGCTTCTCATATAGGATTGGGATGCGTATTGATGCAAGACGGGAAGGAAGTTGCCTATGCATCTCGACAACTAAGGCCACATGAGGTTAACTACCCGACGCACAATTTGGAATTGGCAGCAGTGGTCTTTGCTCTTAAAGTGTAGAGGCACTACTTGTATGGAGAAAAGTCAGTGATTTATACTGACCACAAGAGTCTTAAGTATCTGCTGACTCAGAAAGAGTTGAACCTGAGACAGCGAAGGTGGGTAGAATTATTGAAGGACTACGATTGCTCTATAGAGTATCACCCGGGCAAGGCGAATGTGGTGGCGGATGCCCTAAGTCAGAAAGTAGTGATGGAGTTAAGGGCAATGTTCGCACATCTTAGCTTGTATGACGATGGAAGTTTGTTAGCAGAATTGCAAGTTAAGCCGACGAGGCTGAATGAGGTGAAAGAGGGATAGTTGGCAGATGATGATTTCAGTACTAAGCTACAGCAAGTGCAGAGGGGGAGTTGAAGGATTATGGTATTAATGGTGATAAAGTATTATGTTTCAAGGGAAAGGTTTGTACGCCCAAGAATAAGGAGCTAAGGCAGAAAATTCTTCAGGAATCGCATAGTAGTCCTTGTGCTATGCATCCTGGAGGCAGTAAGATGTATAGAGATCTAAGGGAACAGTTTTGGTGGCCTGGTCTTAAGCAGGAAGTTACCAAATTTGTAGGGAAGTGCTTAACGTGTCAGGAAGTTAAGGCTGAACACCAAGTTCCGTCAGGGTTGCTTCAGCCGATTAAGATACTACAGTGGAAGTGGGAGAGAATTACCATGGACTTCGTTAGTGGGCTTCCCCTTACGCCTACTAAGAAGGACTTGGTATGGGTGATAGAGGATCAGTTGATAAAGTCCGCGCATTTCATTCCAGTGCGGGTTGACTATTCTCTCCAGAAGCTAGCAAAGTTGTATGTGTCGGAGATTGTGAGGCTGCACAGAGTGCCGATGTCGATTATCTCGGATAGGGATCTGAGGTTTACGTCTCGATTTTGGAAAGCTCTACATTAGGCTTTAGGCACCAGATTGGACTTTAGTACAGCTTTTCATCCACAGTCAGATGGGCAGTCTGAACGAGTGATCCAAGTGTTGGAGGATATGTTGAGGGGCTGTGTGATAGACTTTCGAGGAAGTTGGGAAGAATATTTGCCTTTAGCGGAATTTGCGTATAGTTATCAGGCAAGTATTTGGATGGCACTGTACGAAGCACTGTATGGACGGAAGTGTCGCACTCCCACATGTTGGACGGAATTGGGAAAACATCATATTTTTGGTTCGAAAATTATGGCAGAATCGGAGGAAAAGGTTAAGGTAATTCAGACACGGTTGAAGGAGGCATCTGACCGGCAAAAGTCATACGCAGATCTTAAGCGGAAGGAGATTGAGTTTGCCGTGGGATATTCAGTGTTCCTTAAAGTTTCTCCTTGAAAAAAGGTAATGAGATTTGGTCGCAAAGGGAAGTTAAGCCTAAGGTTTGTAGGACCTTATCGGGTATTAAAGCGAGTTGGACAGTGGCATACCAGTTAGAGTTGCCACCAAAGTTGAAGCAGATGCACGACGTGTTCCATGTTTCGATACTACATCGATACCAATTGGATCCATCTCATGTAGTTCCGGTTGAAGAGGTGGAGCTAAGGCCAGATTTATCCTACGAGGAGGAGCCAATTCAGATCTTGGAGCGAGATGTGAAAGTGTTACGGAGGAAATCGATCCTTCTGGTCAATGTGCTATGGCGTAATCATGGATCGGAGGAAGCTTCTTGGGAGCCAGAAGAAGCAATGCGACAGCAATACCCCCACCTATTCTAGCCAGGTAATTTCGAGGTCGAAATTATTTTAAGGGGGTAGAACTATAATATCCGGGAATTAGGGCTTGTGCACAATTGCTAAATTGTATGAAGTAGCATGCCTATGTGTGTTTGAATGTGTTGTATGAATTTTTGAGAACCTTAGAGAGAAGGAAAATGCCTTAAAAAATATTTGATTTTAAGTTTCAAATGGGACCTAAGCCTGATAGGCCTTAAAAGAAATTGTAAGGGAAATTGGACATAAGATTGGGCTTGGCAAAGTGGCAAGGAGGCGCCACTTAGGGCCTTATTAAGTGACGCCACAAGCAAGGGGAAAGGGCCTTGGTTCGAGCCACAAGGGAAGCAAAAAAGGGAGCTTTTATTTTGCGGCATGGGGAGCAGTAGTGGACGGCATATGGGACTTTATTTAGATAAGGATTGGACTTGGTCAATCCCTTTTAAAATTTGGCTAAGATAGAAGATACATGTCGATTTATTTTTAAATTATTTTGAATGTGCAAAAAGGAGAGAAATAAGGGATATGATAAGAGAAGAAGTAGTGGCCGATTGTGGGGCTCTTGGTGGTGTAAATTTCAGTCATGTAGGGGAGGAAGTAAATGCCAAATTTTAGTTAGTGAGTGTCCACCTCTTGCCGAAATTGTTGGTCTTAGAAAGTCTCTCTATTTCTTCTTTTTCATTTGAAGCCGAATCTTGTAGCCTCTTTCTCTCCTTTCTTTTCTTGCGATCCTTAAAGCCGAAATACTCTTGAGATAGCCAAATATCCCATCCCCATTTGGAGCCATAGCCGAATCTCAAGGTAACCTTATTCTTCCTTCTTTGTTGCAAGTTTTAGAAGCCAAAACAATTTTGGTGGATTAGCCGAAACTTTTCTCCTTGGGATCTTGAAGCTGATTTTCTGAGGGTGCTTTAAAAGTGGTAAGTATTTTCTATCCTAGCAATCAGTTATGGGTTCTTTGCCATTGGAGTGCCGAAATCAAGGGTTGGCCTTGATTTCTAGCGATAGCTGAATGTTCATAGTGCTATAATAAGTGTTCTTGTATGCGTAGCCGAAGAAAGGAAACACTAAGGATTCTTTCGGGATTCAATTCATCAAGGTAAGCCATATGTGATATTCGGCCATAGGCCATTTATGATGATCATAAAGTGTTAGAATCGAATCTAACATAAGGCTTGTAGGATTTCGACATCTTCATAGTCAAGTGACTATTTTCGGGATTTGGAATCGCAAGGTAAGTGAATGTGAATATTCGGCCATATTGGTCATTATGTTAGCCGAATCTAACTATGATTATTTAGGGGCAGTCGACGGTGGTGTACAAGGATTTTAGGGATTTCAGTGAACTCGTTAAGTAAATCGGTGTGTAGCCCACACAAAATCTTAATAGATTTATGGTAATGTTTTAATATATGTGTTAATAAAAGTATGTGAACGTGGCTAAAGGTACCATACAATGGTACGTAACATTCTGTCACGTAATCTTTAATATTACATCAATAAATGTTATGAACATGTGAAATATGGCACATAAGTGAATATTGATAAGAATGTGAGATCAGGCATAAAGTATGAGATTTGCATGATTTGTATGACATGGGGCATATGGGTGAATATGAAAAGGGGAAGTGATCTGGTGGTTTTTACCACAATATCTGGTGACTCATGTCACAATATCTGAATGTGGTGAATTATGTCTCAAAATATTATCTGGTGGCTATGCCACGAATTTATAAGGGCGATGTGCAAGTCGTCTGCAGCGACTGCCTTCGATGATGTGTAGCGGATGGAGGGTCGACTTAGTAGTCCCCACGGTGTGATGGTTGGTACGGGTGATGTGTAGTGGATGGTTATCTAGGTTTGGGTTCGGGTTGCATCATTGACTATATATGTTTTATATGTATGATTTGACATGCCTAAATTGATTGAGAGTTTGTGTGATGGTTACACATTAAGTATGTTGACTCACCCCGTTGTGGGATGTTTTTCAGGTGACACTCAGTAATGGACCAGGTCGGCAGGAGCTCAGTGGTGGCCATGCTCAGCTCAGAATTTATTTTATTTTAGGACTTTCTGTTTATTTAAAGTATTTTGGATTTATTTCAAGTTTTCTTTGATGTAATAAGGCCACTAGTATGAAACTGTTTATGCTTGCATTTTAATTATTTTAATATGATAAGATTTTTATCAATTTAAAGTTTAAGTAACTTTTCTCAAAAACGTAAACAAATATTTCAATGTTTTGACACCTAAACAACACCGTTTTTAATTTGAACCCAACACAAATTTTTCCAAAATAGCAAACAAGAATTGACATGTTTTACTCAAGGAACATACCAGATCCAATTAAGGCTCGTGGGTCGGGTTTGGGGTGTTTCAAGTAACATGCTCATGTTCACTAATGACTTATCCACAACTAGCAAGATTATCACAGTACCCTTTAATTTTCATCAAGAAATATTTCATAGAAAGATCACCCATACGCTGAGAGTTTAAGGCTCATCTATAAAACATTAATCTAGAGGTGGTTTTGCTTCCATATAGATTAACGATGGTGTTCCATATTTGAGCACTAGTAAGCCATGAGGCAAGTGTACTGTCTTGTTGCTAAAACCGTGCAAATTTAGGATTCTCTTGAAGCACACCATCAGCATCCGGAAGCAGTGGAGGAGAGGGAACAGTGCGAGAGTCCAAAAATATTTGAAGCCTATATGTCTTAATCGCCAAAAGAACTTGCTGACGCTATAATAGATAATTGGGGTCATCAAGGAGAACACTTATTTTCTTGGTAGAAAAGAACCGACTATCAAGAACTCCTTCAATAAGAGTAGAGGCCATCGCTGGTGTAGTGGATTGAATAGTTGATGGACTGGTAGGATGATACATGAATAACCAAAAATAATTTCCAGGAATCAATGGACATCTTATACCATGTTAAACTATAAAAAGAAGATGAATTCTAAAGAAATTGCATTGATCAAGAAGAATGCATATTCATGTATTTTTTTTCTTTCTTTATAGAAACAACACATGCTATTATATAGCAAGCAAGTATACCAATTGACTAACAACTAACAGCTTAACTAATATCCACTGACTAACGACTAACAGCTTAACTAATATCCACTGACTAACGACTAACAGATTGTTTAAAAATGGCCTTCCATGCAACCATGCAACACCAAAAGCACAGCAACAACAAACCATGCAACCCGAGCCATGCAGAAGTTGTTATTTTATGTGTATCTCTAGATGTTTTGTTTGTTTTGTAACACTTAGTTAATGCAATGTAATGTAGTTTCTTTTGAACTATGTTAGGTTGATATTTGATGTAATTAGTTAGTGATTGAGCTGACAAATCAACTTTGTTTATGTTTACAAGTTAATATTACAAGTTTCTATGTATCTTAGTGGTGTTAGGTGAAGGTTTAGGTGATCTTTGACATGTGATTACCAGTCATCAACTTGTATTTGTATTGGCATTATGCCATTTCTCAATATGAATGAAATCTTATCAAGTTTCTTTCATATGCTCCAATTTTCTTAGCTTTGCTTTATTTTTTCTATTTTTTCTTCTACTTTGTTTCTTCTGTAAGTCTCGAACCTTGCTACTTAAGTTACAGCAGATCAAGTTTGCTTACTGTTCATAACACCAACAATTGGTATCTAGAGCTTTAGTCTTAGTGGACCTGTCAAACCATGACTTCATCAGGTTTCTCACCAGCTGCACCATCATTCTTCAAAGAGAGGGCTTCCAAATATGGGTGGTTAAAATAAAGACCTACCTGCAAGCATTCGATCTATGGGAGGTGGTCAACTCAGATGTCGAGCCAGCACCTCTTCGAGCCAACCCAACAGTGGCTCAAATAAGGCAATATGCAGATGAGAGGACCAAGAGGCACAAGGCCATGTCTTGCATACAAAACTGTGTGCCAGATGTGATCTTCACAAGGATCATGGCTTGTGAGACACCAAAGCAGGCCTGGGATAAATTGAAAGAGGAGTTCCAAGGGACTGAGAGAACAAGGCAGTAATAGCTACTGAATTTGAGAAGGGATTTCGAGAATTTGAAGATGAAAGAGGAAGAAATTGTCAAGCAATATTCAGATAGGATTATGGCTGTGGTAAACAGCAAAAGGCTCCTTGGTGAGCAATTCAGTAAAGCAAGAATAGTGGAAAAAGTGCTGTCAACCTTACCAGAAAGGTATGAAGCAAAAATATCCTCCCTAGAAGATTCAAGAGATTTTTCAACTATCTCCCTAACAGAGCTCATCAATGCTCTATATGCGCAAGAGCAAAGAAGGGTCATCAGAATGGAGGAGCACCAAGAAGGTGCTTTTCAAGCCAAGACCAAGTTTACTTCGAGCACTTCTGCCAACAAAGGCAAGAAAACTTGGAAAAATAGGCCTAAGCCTGATGCTGCAAGGAGTTGTGATCAATTTTGTACATATTGTAAAAAGTCTGGTCATCTTGAAGAAGGATGGTAGTTCAGACCAGATGCACAATGCCAACACTGCAAGAAGAGGGGGCATGTTGAAAGGGTTTGCAAGAACAAGGGCAGACCAAGGCAGAATCAAACACAACAGCCAAAGGCTGAAGCTCGAGTAGCTGAAGAAGGCAGTGACAATGAGGAACAAGTCTTTGCAGTCTAATGTTCAGCTGCAAAAGAAAAGGCTACCAAAGCATGGCTCTTAGACAGTGGCTGTACCAACCACATGACACCAAATGCTGCCATTTTCAAGTCAATTGATAAAACCTTCAAAACCAAGGTTAAAATTGGTAATGGTCATTTTATCAAGGCAGAAGGTAAAGGTCATGTGTTGATAAACACTCTTATAGGCAATAAACTAGTTTCAAATGTGTTGCTAGTGCCTGAGATTGACAGAAATCTGCTCAGCATAGCTCAGTTGCTAGACAAGGGCTATACAGTTGTGTTCAAAGGCAAAGAGTGCCAAATTAGTGATCCACATGGATCTAAGCTCATTTTAGACACTATGGCTGATAAAAGCTTTATTGTTGACTGGACAAATGACTCAGATTCAGCTTACACTGTCTCTTCTAATCAATCCAAGCTTTGGCACCAAAGGCTTGGTCATGCCAACTATAGATCAATAGACCAAATATCCAAAGAAGATCTAGCTAAGAACTTCATCAAATCAGTTGAAAAGGAAGAGGTCTATGAAATATGTCAACTTGGGAAGTAGGCCAGGCAACCATTTATTTCAAACAAGGCCTGGAGAGCCTCAGAAAAACTTCAGCTAGTGCATACAGATGTCTGTGACCCCATGAAGACTCGGTCATTAAGTGGGAATAGGTATTTTATTCTATTCATTGATGATTATTTGAGATTTTTCTGGATTTATTTCTTAAAGCAAAAATCAGAAGTGGCTCAAATGTTTTGGAAGTTCAAGGCTGCTATAGAGACTGAAATAGGTTGCAAGCTCAAGACACTAAGGTCAGACAATGGAACTGAGTACACCTCAGCTCAATTTCATGCCTTTTGTGATGAAGCTGGCATCAAACATCAACTCACCAACATCTATACACCTCAATAGAATAGTGTTAGTGAAAGAAAGAATAGAAGTTTGATGGATATGGCCAGGTGTCTCATGTTTGAGAAGAATTTACCCAAAACCTTGTGGGCTGAGGCAGTCAACACTACTGTCTATTTTCAAAATAGGCTTCCAACTAAAGCCTTAGCTCGAAAGGCCCCATTTAAAGCTTGGTTTGGATCCAAGCCAACACGGGCTCATCTTAGAACCTTTGGTTGCATATGTTATACACAAGTCCCAACAGTGAAAAGAAGTAAGTTGGATAAAAGACCTCAAGCAGGCGTACTGGTAGGCTATAGCTCAATCAAAAAGGGCTATAGAATTTTGGATCCCTCAACAAATAAAATTCTAGTGACCAGAGATGTGGTGTTCAATGAAAAAGCAAGCTAGAATTGGGAGAAGAATGAACCAGAAGCAATATCTGAAGATCTTGCAACAGATAAAATTAAAACTGATCAAAATGGTCCTAAAATAGACATAGATGATGAACCAGTGAGGGGCACTCGACCATTGGTTGAGATTTATGAAAGAGCTCAAATAGCCATAGTTGAGCTAAGTTGTTTTGAATAGGCTAAATCTCAACAAGGTTGGAAACAAGCCATGCTTGATGAAATCAACATGATTGAGAAGAACCAGACCTGGGAATTGGTTCAGAAACCTGTCAATAGGAAGGTTATTGGGGTGAAATGGGTCTATCGAGCCAAGCACAATACTGATGGGAGTTTGAACAAAATCAAAGCCAGGCTAGTTGTGAAAGGGTTTAGTAAAAAGTTTGGTGTGGACTAACTAGAAACATTTGCTCCAGTGGCTAGACTTGACACCATTAGACTGCTAATTACCTTAGCAGCTCAAATGAAGTGGAAAATCCATCAGCTTGATGTGAAGTCTGCCTTTATTAATGGTTTTCTTAAAGAAGAGATATATATTGAACAACCTCAAGGCTTCAACGTGGCTAGCAAGGAAGAATTGGTGTACAAATTGAACAAAGCCTTGTATGGCTTGAAACAAGCACCAAGGGCCTGGTACAGCAGAATTGATGTCTTTTTGGTCAGTTTGGGATTTGAGAGGAGCATTAGTGAGCCTACATTGTATGTCAAGAGAGAAGGACTTCAAACACAGCTCATTGTGTCCCTATATGTTGATGACCTATTGGTGACAGGAGGAGACCAAGCAATGTTGGTTGATTTCAAGACCAAAATGCAACAAATGTTTGAGATGTCTGACTTGGGACTGATGACCTACTTCCTAGGCATGGAAGTTACACAAACTCAGAAGGGAATTCACCTAAGTCAGAAAGCTTTTGCTATGAAGATCTTAAATAAGTTCTCAATGGAGAATTGTAAAGCAACTAGCACACAAGTTGCTGTTGGAGAAAAGCTATCGAGCCAAGTTGCCTTTGAGAAGGTATATGAATCATCCTATAGAAGTCTAGTTGGTTGTTTATTATACTTAACTGCCACTAGACCAGACATAATGTATGCTATTAGTCTACTCTCAAGATCCATGCATTGCTGCAATGAAAGTCATTTGAAAGCTTCCAAGAGGGTTCTTAGGTACATCAAAGGTACTTTGAGCTATGACATGTTGTTTGCCAAGGCTGAAAATTTGAAGTTGGTGGGCTATACAGACAGCGTTTGGGCTGGTTCAATGGATGACATGAAGAGTACTTCTGATTATGCATTTAAACTTGGTTCAACAATATTTTGCTGGTGCTCAAAGAAACAATCGATAGTAGCTCAATCAACAGCAAAAGCTAAGTATGTTGCAACTGTAAATGCTGTTAATCAGGCCATTTGGCTAAGAAAAATCCTAGTTGATTTGAACCTACATCAAGGGGCAACAACAGAGATCTTTTGTGATAACAAATCTACTGTTGCAATTGCAAAGAACCCTATCTTCCATGGTAGAACCAAGCATTTTAGCATCAAGCTCATGTAGTAAGGGAGATGGAACAAGCTCAAGAGGTGGAGCTGATTCATTGCAATTCTGAAGAACAGATTGCTGATATTTTCACAAAGGCCTTAAATGTAACAAGGTTCATTAAACTAAGGAAGGAGTTAGGAGTCTGCAGCATGGATACCAAGGGGGAGTGTTAGAAGATGGCCTTCCATGCAATCCATATAGCATCAAAAGCACAGCAACAACAAACCATGCAACCTGAGCCATGCAGAAGCTGTTATTTTATGTGTAGCTCAAGATGTTTTGTTTGTTTTGTAACACTTAGTTAATGCAATGTAATCTAGTTTCTTTTGAACTGTGTTAGGTTGATATTTGATGTAATTAGATAGTGACTGAGCTGGCAAATCAACTTTGTTTATGTTTACAAGTTAATACTACAAGTTTCTATGTATCTTAGTGGTGTTAGGTGAAGGTTAAGGTGATCTTTGACATGTGATTACCAATCATCAACTTGTATTTGTATTGGCATTATGCCATTTTTCAATTTGAATGAAATCTTATCAAGTTTCTTTCATATGCTCCAATTTTCTTAGCTTTGCTTTGTTTTTTCTATTTTGTTTTCTGCTTTGTTTCTTCTGCAAGTCTCGAACCTTGTTACTCAAGTTACAGCAGATCAAGTTTGCTTGCTGTTCATACATCTTAATCGCTAGAAGAACTTGCTAATGCCATAACAGATAATTGGAGTCATCAAGGAGAACACTTATTTTCTTGGTAGAAAAGAACCGACTATTAACAACTCCATTTGTAAAAGTAGAGGCCATCGCTAGTGTAGTGGATTGAACAGCTGACGAATTGGTACGATGAGATATGAAGAACCAAAAATAATTTTCAGGAATCAATGGACATCTTATACCATGTTAAACTATAAGAAGAAGATGAATTCTAAAGAAACTGCATTGATCAAGAAGAATTCTTTCTTTATAGAAACATCAGATGCTATTATATAACAAGCAAGTATACCAACTGACTAACAACTAACAGCTTAACTAATAACTAATATCAACTAACATATTAACTAATGATTAACTACCTTCATTAGTTACTCTAACATCGACAATAGTTAAGCTAGGTTGCTTGATTGGAGAATCCATGGCTTTTGCTCAAGATTCCCACACATGATGCCGATTATTGATGTCAAATTTTTAGGGTTGAGCTACTATGATGGTTGATGAGTTGCAGTTATCTGCAAATTGGGTAAAAAGAGCATCAGAGTTTGATCTCTGGAGCACCCTTTGATGCTTCGGTTAGTAAATGTATGAATGACAAAAACTGTAAAGTATGATTTTGAGTCAAAGGGTCAATGTACCTTATTAGTGATGTGCATAAGCATTATAAGCTTTGTGCTTCATACCTGATCCATTCCAAACTTTGTGAACTTTCAGTTTCTGCTGAGGTATGGAAAATTGAAGATACTGTGATATTAGGAAAGATAATTAAAAAAAACTCAAAGAAATAATGAAAGATTATTGAATGTGTCTAATTCAATGGGTATGAAACCCCAAAATGAAATTGCCAAAGATGAGTAGACCCTCACACAGAACTGGTACAATTGGGTGTACAAGGTCCATAATTCAATCCAAAATCAGGAGAATTTTCATTAAATGTTTTAGGTAAAATTGAATGTTTACATAAGGATTATTTTGGGCTTTTTTTATCAAAATAATATAAAAAAATTAATTACAAAAATTATATAAAATTTAAATTATTTATTTTATAGTTTCATTGGATCCCACTAAGCTATGAGGCGGAACCACTGTAAATCCCACCCAATTATGGTGAGATAAATATATATATTTAAGTAGTATCACTTAATACATTTGCAAAACCGGTTTGATTTATTTATATATATATAAAGGCCCTCGGATAGAGTTTATAATATGCGAGGAAAGTTGCTGCCAAGTTCACCAATAACGTGGGGTATGCAGTTTTTTTAGGTTTTGGGTAATTGGCAATTCAAGCCTTTCATAGTTTGGTGGTTTTGTCCGTAATTTGTTTTACTTCAGTCCATGCACATATAATTCTAGTTTTTGTTCAATTTGGATCACATGCTTATTTACTTTTGATATTTGTTGAATGACATCTTTATATATTTGTGTATTTAAATTTATATAAGTGTTGTTAATGTGTCAAGTGACACCACTTTAAAAAAAAATTATTGTAATGATTGGTACATAATTGAGTGAGATTTAGTATAGCGCCGTCTTACAGCTTGGCGACACTCAATAATACTTTAAAAAAGACTCCATTTTCATTAATAATTTAAATCATATATCATTCTCGTAATTATTTTTTTTGATAAAAATCTCGATTATTTTCTTTCTCATTCTAATTAGCTTAGTGTAGCCATTAACTGCAATGCCATTATTGGTACAAAAATCAAATTGATATTTTATTTGATAATCTATGAGATAACTTATAATTAGAGAAAGACAAATAATACAAGAGTTATAAATTATAAGTGTTGTTAATGTGTCAGGTGACACCACTTAAAAAAAATTCTTATTGTAATGATTGGTACATAACTGTGTGAGATTTAGTGTAGTGCCGTCTTACAGCTTGGCAACACTCAATAATACTTTAAAAAAGACTTCATTTTCATTAATAATTTAAATCATATATCATTCTCGTAATTATTTTTTATTTTGATAAAAATCTCGATTATTTTCTTTCTCATTCTAATTAACTTCCTGTAGCCATTAGTTGCAATGTCATTATTGGTCAAAAAATTAAATTAATTATTTTATTTGATAAATTATGAGATAAATTATAATTAGAGAAAGACAAATAATACAATAGTTATAATTTTTTAAATATTTTTCATATTTATTTCACATTTTATATTTAGTGTTAAGTAATACAAGAGTTATAATTTTTTTAATATTTTTCATATTTATTTTACTATTCATATTTAACATTCATGACTTTTTTCCTAACATAGGACTTAATTTAATTAAGGAAAAACTTCAATAAGAGATCTCAAACCTAAAAGAGGAGTAATTTTGTAGTTATTAAACCCTGCTGCAAAAAATAGTTTAGCCCATTCTTCTTCTTGTCTCTCTTTTCCGGTCACCAAAACCATCATCAGCATATCGAAGAAGAGCTGCGTTTCTGTCGAGTTGAAGGCTTCACCAGTCATTTTCTCATTCTTCGTCAATACCATATCTATTATCATCACCTTTCCTCCCTTCTTGTTTTGTCTTGAAATTGCCACCTTACATCGCTTCAAAATCTTCAAGCATTCATCATCATTCCAATCATGCAATATCCACTGTTTAAGTAACACAAAAGCATAACCCATTCATTGATCAAAATGATATGATTATATCTATTGCACATTATTGTTAAAACAGAGATAATTGATAAAAGATTTAGCAAAAAACCTTTAGTAAAATAGCATCTGAAGCTGGAACTTCCTTAAACATGTCACCTGCAACATATTTCAAGTTCCCACTAGCTTGTAAGTTAGCAACAACATGAGGAAGATCAAGCACAATACACTCCAAGTGTGGAAACGCATCAACAATGGCCTTGCCCAATGTTCCGGTACCACCTCCAACATCCACCAAAGAATTCAATCCCTCAAACACATTTTTGCACTTGTCAATAAGAATGCTATTAACCAATCGAGCATCGCTAGCCATGCCTTCATTAAACAAACTGTTTAGCTTTTGGTCATGTCCGGCGTAGTCCCAGAATGTCTGTCCGTGTGTGGTATAAAATGGTGTATGATCATTATTTTGGAACCAGGTGCCTAAACAATGCCAAGGCTCTGTTAAAATAGGATCCAACATAGCTTTCAAAAAAGGTGTTACGCTTAAGGAATTATCCTTAAGTAGCAGACGAGAAGCATTCGTAAGAACATAACCATCTTCTTGAGCATCATTGCATAAATTTCGTTGTGCAAAGAAGCCCGAATGAACTAAAATACGCATCAGCCGGTAGATGTTGCATGCCTTGGTCGGGTTGAGCATTGGCAGTGCAGCAACTAACTCAGTAATGGTCATGGGCTTGCCATGATTTTGAATAATATCTGGGATACCTAAATCAATTGCACATTTGAGAGACATGGAATTTATGAAATTGAAAATGTGATTCCAAACGTGAGCTTGAGCTTGAAGTAGCTCATTAACATGCTCTCCGTTCGCATTCACCATATCCATCTTACCCAAGGTTTTTCGGCCTTGCTCTGAACCCACGTAGCACTGGAATTTGCTATTTATAGACCGTGAAACATATCTGTAACTATGACTTTGCTCTGAATCCCCACAGAACTGAAATTTTCTATTTATTGAATATTTTTATGCCCTTTCGTGGCCATTGTTTCCCATGCTGTAACCTCTCAATAATGGAGTTAAATCTGTTCATTATAATAATAGTAAATGAGCCCACCGATAAAGAAATATCATTAAAGATACTGCAAAGGCGAATTGATCTTCCATCCAATGTTGTCTTAATCAACGTTTAAAACAAAATAATTATGAAATTAAAGAAATATCATTTCTCTTAAATTATAATTGATATTATTAGTATAATATTTTTATTGTTAGAAAATAGATGTTCATGTAGCCCTATATGTAACAGACTGAATTTAACCCTAATCGGAACGGTAGTTTCGGGACCACGAATCTGAGTCTGAGAAATATTTTAATATTATATTTTGTGTTTATTATATGCGAATTAATGTGTGTGAAAGTTTCGTAAAAAAATTTAATCGTTTGTGAGTTTAATTTAATAATAAGGATCAAATAGCTTAAGTGATAAAAGTAGTGTGCATGAATTAAGAAGGTAAATTGTATAGCTTTGAGCAAGTGAGGACTTGCATGTCAAATAGACCAAAATTTTGGGCAGTGGACGGTAATGATTGAAAGATGTGTAATAAATAATTATATTATGTGAGTGGATTCTTAAATAAATAAAGAAAATGATTAAGGTTAAATAAAATAAGAAAGAAAATACATGTTTTCTATTATCTTTTTTATTTTTATTTTTATTTTCACTCATCTTCCCCATCTCTCTCTCACGAAACAAAGAAAAGAAGAAGGAGCCATTTTAATCTCCATGGCCGGACCTTGCATGTGTCTTTAAGGTGAGGTATCAAGCTCCAATTTTGATAATTTTTGTAGGGTTATGTTAGTAGTATTGAATACTGCCAACTTCATGTACAAATTTTGAGCTTAAAGCTTCCCCTTGATTCGGCCATTAGCAAGAATTATGTCTTATTCATGTTTGGTGAAGAAATCTTGATTTTGGTTAGTATATTAACATGTTATTTAAGGGAAATAAGTATGTGTTATGGCTTAGATATTTTGGAAATAATCGATTGGAAATTTAATGGCTTAAATGAATGGTTTTGTGAATTTAGGAGGTGAGGTATAAGGTTCGGCTCTTATGGGAATTAGTCAAAAAAAAAAAATCATGGGGAAATTGATTTGTAAAATAGTATAATTTGTTGTGAATGGTATGTTTGGGACTTAATTGAATCGGGTGTGTAATTATAGGGGTAAATTAGTAAGAATTATAAAACCATGCAATTGATTTGAATTGAGTTAAATTAATTGGAAATTATTTGAACAAACCTTATTTGATAATTCATAGATCGGAACAAAAAGAGAAGGAGCTAGACCGGGAAAGGCTAAGGTGAAGCGAATAGCGGAAATTTGAATCTATCGACTTCTAAGGTAAGTCCTTAAGTAAATATCGTTAAAGAATTATTTATGAATATATTAAATGATGAAATTTGAATATTTAAGGCATAAATATGTGAAATGGCGAATGTAATGGTGTGATGTTGGATTGAATTTTAATTGTTGAAAGTAATGTGTAATAGATATGCTCGGTTATTATGTGAAAGTGATGAGCATTACATAGGTTGTTCTGGATGCTAATGTTGAGAAATGTGCATTGAATGATTTATTATAATGTTATTACGGGCTTTGAGTCTAGCAGGCCTTGTGCCGGTGATTTATTACGGGCTTTGAGCCTAGCAGGCATTGTGTCGGTGACTTAATTGAGACTTCTGACCCTAGCGGGCTAATTAGGTGTTTATATATTTCTGACCTTTGGTCTAGCAGCTTAATGCAGGTGAATAATTCGGGCTTGAACGCCTAGCAGGCTAAATGCCGGTGATACGCTATAAACGAAGAATTCGAGAATGAAACAAGGTATGCATATTAAATGGTATGTGTTAGAAGTTCGGGGTAAGAATTAACTTACTATGTTAGTAAGGAATGAATTGAGATAAATTCTTATTGTTTTAATTAAACATGATGTGATGAAATGGACAATTCAACAAGTGTTTTATCTTATGAGGTTGAGATTGTCGTTTATATGTATGAACATTACTTATATGTGAACTAGAGTTATATACATGTATGTTACAGTGGAAATTTCGGTTATAAAATGGAAAGATCAGTGATGAAAGAATCGAAAGTGTTATATATATATGGGTAAGTAGAAATAGAGATCGATGCCTAGATCATGTGATTCGATATATATATATATATATATATATATATATATATATGAGTTGATAATGTATATGTCTATGATGTCGTAGTGACGATATTTATATTAAGTGTATTATTATTATTCGGCTATGTACATTTTACATAATGATGTATTTATGTTCCATACTATAAGCTTGGAGATTTACATGTTTAAGTGTATATTCAATACATTATATTTACTTGAGACTTACTAAGCTAGCAAGCTTACTGTGTGTGTTCTGTTCTTGTCTACCTCTGTTTTATAGATTTCTTTTGACTCAAGCTACGGACTCGAAGGATCTTCAAAGAAGTCAACCAAACTATCCACTCTCTTTGGTACTGATAAACTTGGTTTTTGATTCAAAAGGCATGTATAGGCTAGACTAAGCTGTATTTCTAATGATACTTAATCGTGTATAAAAATAGCCTTGCGAAAATGGCTACTTATTTTGGGTTAAACATCATTTATATGTTTTGATGAAATGGCTTGCTCATGCTATTAAGAAATGTTTGTATTCAGTTGAATTTAGATATATGTTGAGGTGTGATATGTGATATGTATGTTATGTATTTTGTTAGAAAAACTTAACTTGGGCTATTGATTGTTAAATATGATAGTTACTGTTAGGTTATAGTATTAATCTTATAATAGAAATTTGTATATGTAAGTTGATTTGTTAGGTTCATTTATTAATGATAAGTAATAGTAGTTATAAATTATATGGAAAGGTGGTATTGAAGATTCGGTCAAGGCATGATTAAATATGCTTGGATTTCTATGTTAATTTAATTTGTGACCTATGTTTTGAATGGTCAATAGTGTACAAATTATGCATAGTTTTTCATATAATATGTAAAGTTAGTTGTGGTCATAATATTAAAAGCTAAGATGAGGCGCATTCGGTTGTATGTATATATAAGAGGTATACTATTTCTTAGTTTATAAGTGTGAAATCGGGTATATATATATATATATATACATATGTAACCATATGATGCTTAGTAATATTTTCAACTATAAGGTTTTGATATACATTGGTTTGAAATGAAATTTTACATGAGGTATGGTTGCATAAAATGAATGTGAAGGTGGTAATGATAAGTAGGGGTTTGTAACTGTTTTGTTGTATGATTTCAAAGAAAGGTATATTGTTTGACCATTCTGTATTCGTTGATGTTTATATCAAATATACTTTAATTTGGTATAATAATGTATATATATATATATATATATTTAATTATATATATTTTATATACATGTGAATTGTCTGCTTATAATTGAATGGTTGGAATAAGATATTTATTTAAGATGTTATTTAATGAATAAAAGTTTTGACTTTCGGTAATACCCGTAACCCTAATCCAGCGACGGATACGAGTTAGGGGTATTACATTTGATTGGTATCAGAGCTTACGGTTTAGTCGATTCTAGGACTGTCGCAGCGCGTGAAAGTCTAGTTATACATGCCTTTAATGTATATCTTTGATAGTGTGGTGACTTCTGACATTTCGAACTGTCTTTTATATAGTAAATGGATCCTGATCCCAATAGAGCTGTAGCAGATGATGTAGAGAGTGTAGCGCCTGACCGTGCACGCGGATCAGCACCAGTAGACTCTCGACCAGTTTCGGGTAACCACGAGGGGGAGGCTAAACAAGCCTTCTACCAGATGATGAACGAGTGGTTTACCCAATTTATTCAGAATAACCCAGCTGTACAACAACCTACACCCCCTAATAATCCAACTCCGGTACCTTCGACACCTCAGATGATAGATCCGATGAGATCTAGTAGGCCTCTTGTTGATAAAATTAGGAAACATGGGGCTGAAGATTTTAAGGCTAATGATGATGATGACGCAGAACGAGCTGAGTTGTGGCTCGATAACACTATTCGGGTACTTGATGAATTATCTTGTACTCAGAGGAATGCTTGAAATGTGCTATATCGTTACTTCGGGACACTGCATATCACTGGTGGAATACACTAGTATCAGTGGTTCCAAAAGAAAAAGTGACTTGGGATTTCTTCCAAATAGTGTTCCGCAAGAAATATATTAGCCAGAGGTTCATTGATCAAAAACGGAAAGAATTTCTAGAACTAAATCAGGGTCGCATGACTGTAACTGAATATGAGCGAAAGTTTGTTAGATTGAGCCGATATGTCCGAGAGTGTGTATCAACTGAAGCCATCATGTGTAAAAGATTTGAAGATGGTCTGAATGAAGACATAAAGTTGCTTGTGGGCATTCTGGAGATCAAAGAATTCGTGGTACTTGTCGAGCGAGCTTGCAAAGCTGAATAGCTCGGAAGAGAGAAAAGAAAGGCTGAAACAAAAGCTAGAGACACTCGTAAAAGATCATCAAGTAAGACTTTCCATTCAACGCCTAAGAAGTTCAGAGATGAAACCAGTCGACATAAGGTTACGTCAGACTCCCCTAGACGAGATCGACCTCTTGCGAGTTCTCGAGCTACTTCGATGGCTAGTGTTGGCAATGTGCAGCAGGACCGAGTCGAGTGCAAGTATTGTGGAAAATGGCATTCAAAAGTTGTAGATTTCGTGATCGGTCGTGCTTTAAATGTGGATTATCAGATCATTTTATCAGAGAGTGTTCGATGCTAGTCGAGCAAAATACGGCTCAAAATTCAAGACCGAGCAACATGTCAGCACGAGACAGACCACCTCGACATTCAGGAAATGTAGGTGGTAGTCAAAAAGGAGCAAAGGATGCTACAGTTTGATCAGAGGCTCGAGCACCTGTTAGAGCATATGGTATACGTACCAGAGAGGATACTTCTTCCCCAGATGTTATCACCGGTACTTTCACCATTTATGATACTACTATGATTGCATTGATTGATCCTGGTTCGACTCATTCATATATGTGTGAAACTCTAGTATCCAGTAAGACTTTGCCAGTTGAGTCTACTGAGTTTGTGATCCGAGTGTCCAACCCTTTGGGTAGATGTGTACTTGTTAATAAAGTGTGTAAAGGTTGCCTATTGATGATTCGGGATTCCTACTTTCCAGCTGACTTAATGTTGTTGCCTTTCGACGAGTTCGATATAATTCTGGGAATGGACTGGTTAACCTTGCATGATGCAGTGGTAAATTGCAAAAGAAAGATTGTTGAATTGAGATCACAATGGTGAGATCATCCGAGTTGAATCTAGTGATTTAAATGGGTTACCTACAGTAATATCCTCGATGCTAGCCTGAAAGTATGTGAGAAAAGGGTGCCAAGCTTATTTGGCCTATGTATTTAAAAACAGGTTGAATCTGTACCGATTGTGTGTGAATACCCAGATGTGTTTTTGAAGAATTACCGGGTTTACCACTAGTACGAGAGATTGAGTTTGGCATTGAATTAATACCGGGGATGACTCTGATCTCGATAGCTCCATATCGGATGGCACTTACTGAGTTGAAAGAGTTGAAAGCACAGTTGCAAGAGTTGACTGATAGGGGCTTTGCACGACCGAGTTTTTCTCCTTGGGTGCACCGTTACATTTGTGAAAAAGAAAGATGGAACTATGCAAATGTGTATCGATTATCGGCGGTGAACAAGGTGACAATAAAGAATAAATACCGTTACCTCGGATTGACGATTTATTTGATCGATTAAAAGAGCTTGGTGTTTTCGAAGATAGATTTGAGATCGGGTTATTATCGGTTGTGAGTCGAGATACGAGATGTGCCAAAAGGCGCATTCGGACGAGTACGGACATTTTGAGTTTCTGGTTATGCCTTCTGGACTTACTAATGCACCAGTAATTTTTATGGATCTGATGAATCAAATTTTCAGATAGTTTTTGGATCGATTTGTAGTAGTGTTTATTGATGATATACTGATCTATTCCAAAGATAAAATTGAGCATGCCGAGCATTTGAGATTGGTGCTACAAACTTTGCGAGATAAATAGTTGTACGCAAAGTTTAGTAAGTGTGAATTCTGGATGAAGGAAGTTAGCTTTTTGGGTCACGTCGTTTCAGCATCAGGTATTTGTGTTGACCCGAACAAAATATCGGCTATTCTTGATTGGAAACCACCAAAGAATGTTTCTGAAATTCGAAGCTTTTTGGGACTTGCGGGTTATTACCGACGATTTGTGAAAGGCTTTTCTATACTAGCTACCCCGTTGACAAAGCTATTGTAGAAAGATGTCAAGTTTGAGTGGTCGAAAAAGTGTCAGAAAAGCTTCGATCAGTTGAAAGCCCTTTTGACCGAAGCTCTAGTGTTAATTCAGCCTAAATCAGGTAAAGAATTTGTTGTTTAATCTGATGCTTCTTTGAATGGTTTGGGCTACGTTTTGATGCAAGAAGGCAAAGTCGTAGCCTACGCTTCAAGACAATTGAAGCTGCATGAAAAAAATTACCCGACACATGACTTAGAACTCGTAGCTATTGTGTTCGCATTGAAAATTTGGCATCATTACTTATACGGTGAAAAATGTCATGTTTACTCGGATCACAAAAGTCTGAAGTACTTGATGACTCAAAAAGATTTGAACTTGAGACAACACAAATGGTTAGAACTGTTAAAAGACTATGCATTAGTAATTGATTACCATCCGGGAAAAGCCAATGTTGTTGCGGATGCCTTAAGTCGAAAATCATTGTTTGCTCTTCGTGCTTTGAACGCACATATGGTTGTGACTGGTGATGGTTCGATCATAGCCGAGTTAAAAGCAAGACCGATGTTCATTCAACAAATTTATGATGCGCAAAGATTTGACAAAGACTTGATTGCTAGACGAGTTCAATGTGAAAATGATGCAGAGTCAGAGTTTTGAATTGATGCAAATGATTGTTTGAATTTCAAAGGCCGAATATGTGTTTCGAAGAATGTGGACTTGATTCAGATGATTTTGAGCGAGGCTCATGATAGTCGATTATCGATACATCCGGGTAGCATGAAAATGTATAATGATTTGAAACAGTTCTATTGGTGGCCTGGCATGAAACGGGATATATCTGAATTTGTCTTGAAGTGCTTAGTTTGTCAGTAAGTAAAAGCGAACATCAAGTGCCTTGAGGTTACTTGACCGATCATGATACCGAATGGAAATGGGATAGAATCACTATGAATTTTGTATCCGGATTGCCTACGACACCGAGTAAGAAAGATGCAGTTTGGGTTATAGTGGATAGACTGACCAAATCAGCTTATTTTGTACCAGTTCATACAGACTATTCACTTGATAAACTTGCTGAGTTGTATGTATCACAGATTGTGAGATTGCATGGTGTGTCGAGTTCCATTATTTCAGATAGAGATCCGAGCTCACATCGTGGTTTTGGAAGAAGCTGCAAGATGCTTTAGGTACTAAACTCCACTTTAGTACAGCCTTCCATCTGCAGACAGACGGTCAGTCTGAATGAACCATTCAGATACTTGAGGACATGTTGAGATGTTGCGTCCTCGAGTTTAATGGTACGTGGGAAAGATATTTACCTTTGATTAAATTTGCTTATAATAACAACTTTTAATCGAATATTAGAATGGCATCTTACAAAGCTCTATATGGTCGCAAGTGTCGTACACCATTGTATTGGACCGAGCTTAGTGAAAATAAGATACACGAGGTTGATTTGATTAAAGAGACAGAACAGAAAGTGGCTATAATCAGAGATAATTTGAAAGCGCATTGGATCATCAAAAGTCCTATGCTGATTTGAAACGTAAAGACATTGAGTTTCAGGTTGGAGATCGGGTATTCTTGAAAGTTTCCCCGTGGAAGAAAGTACTCTGATTTGGTCGGAAAGGCAAACTAAGCCCGAGATTTATCGGACCGTACGAGATCATCAAACGTATTGGACCTGTTGCTTATAGATTGAAGCTACCCTCTGAATTAGAAAAGATACACAATGTATTTCACATTTCGATGCTTCGTAGATATAGATCAGATCCGTCGCATGTGATCACTCCGTCTGAGATTGAAATCCGATCCGATATGACGTACGAGGAAGAACCGATCTGTATTTTAGCTCGGGAAATGAAAGAATTGAGAAACAAGAAAATCCTGTTAGTAAAAGTGTTATGGAATCGGCACGGAGTTGAAGAGGCTACGTGGGAGCCTAAGGACTCAATGAGGCAACAATATCCAACTTTGTTTAACGGTAAGATTTTGGGGACGAAAATTCCTAAGGGGGGAGAGTTGTAACAGATCGAATTTAACCCTAATCGGAACGGTGGTTTCGGGACCACGAATCTGAGTCTGAGAAATATTTTAATATTATATTTTGTGTTTATTATATGCGAATTAATGTGTGTGAAAGTTTCGTAGAAAAATTTAATCGTTTGTGAGTTTAATTTAATAATAAGGATCAAATAGCTTAAGTGATAAAAGTAGTGTGCATGAATTAAGAAGGTAAATTGTATAGCTTTGAGCAAGTGAGGACTTGCATGTCAAATAGACCAAAATTTTGGGTAGTGGATGGTAATGATTGAAAGATGTGTAATAAATAATTATATTATGTGAGTGGATTCTTAAATAAATAAAGAAAATGATTAAGGTTAAATAAAATAAGAAAGAAAATACATGTTTTCTATTATCTTTTTATTTTTTTATTTTCACTCATCTTCCCCATCTCTCTCTTACGAAACAAAGAAAAGAAGAAGGAGCCATTTTAATCTCCATGGCCGGACCTTGCATGTGTCTTTAAGGTGAGGTATCAAGCTCCAATTTTGATAATTTTTGTAGGGTTATGTTAGTAGTATTGAATACTACCAACAAATTTTGAGCTTAAAGCTTCCCTTGATTGACCATTAGCAAGAATTATGTCTTATTCGTGTTTGGTGAAGAAATCTTGATTTTGGTTAGTATATTAACATGTTATTTAAGGGAAATAAGTATGTGTTATGGCTTAGATATTTTGGAAATAATCAGTTGGAAATTTAATGGCTTAAATGAATGGTTTTGTGAATTTAGGAGGTGAGGTATAAGGTTCGACTCTTATGGGAATTAGTCAAAAAAAAAGTTCATGGGGAAATTGATTTGTCAAATAGTATAATTTGTTGTGAATGGTATGTTTGGGACTTAATTGAATCGGGTGTGTAATTATAGGGGTAAATTAGTAGGAATTATAAAACCATGCAATTGATTTGAATTGAGTTAAATTAATTGGAAATTATTTGAACAAACCTTATTTGATAATTCATAGATCGGGAACAAAAAAGAAGGAGCTAGGCAGGGAAAGGCTAAGGTGAGCGAATAGCAGGAAATTTCAAATCTATCGACTTCTAAGGTAAGTCCTTAAGTAAATATCGTTAAAGAATTATTTATGAATATATTAAATGATGAAATTTGAATATTTAAGGCATAAATATGTGAAATGGCGAATGTAATGGTGTGATGTTGGATTGAATTTTAATTGTTGAAAGTAATGTGTAATAGATATGCTCGGTTATTATGTGAAAGTGATGAGCATTACATAGGTTGTTCGGGATGCTAATGTTGAGAAATGTGCATTGAATGATTTATTATAATGTTATTACGAGCTTTGAGCCTAGCGTGCCTTGTCTTGGTGATTTATTACGAGCTTTGAGCCTAGCGGTGCCTTGTGCGATGACTTAATTTAGACTTCTGACCTAGCGAGCTAATTGGTGTTTATATATTTCGGACCTTTGGTCTAGTAGGCTTAATGCCGGTGAATAATTCGGGCTTGAACGCCTAGCAAATGCCTGTGATACGCTATAAACGAAGAATTCGAGAATGAAACGAGGTATGGCATATTAAATGGTATGTGTTAGAAGTTCGGGTAAGAATTAACTTACTATGTTAGTAAGGAATGAATTGAGATAAATTCTTATTGTTTTAATTAAACATGATGTGATGAAATGGACAATTCAACAAGTGTTTTATCTTATAAGGTTGAGATTGTCGTTTATAAGTATGAACATTACTTATATGTGAACTAGAGTTATATACATGTATGTTACAGTGGAAATTTTGGTTATAAAATGGAAAGATCAGTGATGAAAGAATCGAAAGTGTTACATATATATGGGTAAGTAGAAATAGAGATCGATGCCTAGATTGATTCATGTGATTCGATATATATATATATATATATATGAGTTGATAATGTATATGTCTATGATGTCGTAGTGACGATATCTATATTAAGTGTATTATTATTATTCGGCTATGTACATTTCACATAATGATGTATTTATGTTCCATACTATAAGCTTCGATATTTACATGTTTAAGTGTATATTCAATACATTATATTTACTTGAGACTTACTAAGCTAGCAAGCTTATTATGTGTGTTCTGTTCTTGTCTACCTCTGTTTTATAGATTTCTTTTTATTCAAGCTACGGACTCGAAGGATCTTCAAAGAAGTCAACCACACTATCCACTCTCTTTGGTACTGATAAACTTGGTTTTTGATTCAAAAGGCATGTATAGGCTAGACTAAGCTATATTTCTAATGATACTTAATCGTGTATAAAAATAGCCTTGCGAAAATGGCTACTTATTTTGGGTTAAACTTCATTTATATGTTTTGATGAAATGGCTTGCTCATGCTATTAAGAAATGTTTGTATTCGGTTGAATTTAGATATATGTTGAGGTGTGATATGTGATATGAATGTTATGTATTTAGTTAGAAAAACTTAACTTGGGCTATTGATTGTTAAATATGGTAGTTACGGTTAGGTTATAGTATTAATCTTATAATAAAAATTTGTATATGTAAGTTGATTTGTTAGGTTCATTTATTAATGATAAGTAATAGTAGTTATAAATTATATGGAAAGGTGGTATTGAAGATTAGGTCAAGGCATGATTAAATATGCTTGGATTTCTATGTTAATTTAATTTGTGACCTATGTTTTGAATGGTCAATAGTGTACAAATTGCGGCATAGTTTTTCATATAATATGTAAAGTTAGTTGTGGTCATAATATTAAAAGCTAAGATGAGGCGCATTCAATTGTATGTATATATGAGAGGTATACTGTTTCTTAGTTTATAAGTGTGAAATCGGGTTATATATATATATATATATACATATGTAACCATATGATGCTTAGTAATATTTTCAACTATAAGGTTTTGATATACATTGGTTTGAAATGAAATTTTACATGAGGTATGGTTGCATAAAATGAATGCGAAGGTGGTAATGATAAGTAGGGGTTTGTAACTGTTTTGTTGTTTGATATCAAAGAAAGGTATATTGTTTGACCATTCTGTATTCGTTGATGTTTATATCAAATATACTTTAATTTGGTATAATAATGTGTATATACATATATATATTTAATTATATATATATATTTTATATACATGTGAATTGTCTGCTTATAATTGAATGGTTGGAATAAGATATTTATTTAAGATGTTATTTAATGAATAAAAGTTTTGACTTCCGGTAATACCCGTAACCCTAATCCGGCGACGAATACGGGTTAGGGGTGTTACACTATAATTCCCAAGAATTCATTTTCTTGCAACTCTTGTACCCCTAAATATTTATAGGAACCTTAATTGTTTGGTTCAAAAAATCATGTGTAGTTGCTCGAGATTTGTTTGGGGACGACCACTTTCTTTTCACTATAAAGAATGCTCATAGTCTCTACTTTTCATCCACAATTAATTAAGTCTAATATATATATATATATATATATATTGAAATTTGATTCAATTTCTATTAAGAAGTTAAATTTATATAATTCTCTATTTGTATCTCTATGAATTTATCAATCCCTTCTTGAGTTTAATTGTTGGGATTTCTACGTGGAGGTATATGGTTTTTTTATAGAATTGATTGGTTTAGTTTTAATTTTGATTAAAATATATTATTGTTCTTATATCTTCTTATCTATTGTAAAGGTGTATTTGATCGTGTGTCAGAAAAGTCTTAAAATTTATATAATGAATGATCGAGCCTAGAAACTAACTGTGACAACGATTGAGGCAAGCACACCTATCGAACAGTAGTATAGTTAAGGTAAGACCGGAATGTCAAACCCTAAGGAACCAAAAGTACTAATACTGACTTTATTTTTATTATTTAGCCTAAGAATTAATGGAATTGTTATTTAACCTAAAATTAACTAACTACTAAGCTAAGGATGCTAAGACAAAGAGAATGAATTGGGAAAAATACTTTTGGGAAAACCAATTAATTAAGACAATACCCGAGAAAGAATTCACTTAGACTTCACTTGTAATTTAACTCTGAACAAGACGATTTATTCACTTGACTTGATCCGTAGGATTTCTTAATTATGGTGAGAAAAATATATATTTTTAAGTAGTATCACTTAATACATTAGCAAAACCGGTTTGATATATATATATATATATATATATATATATATATAAAGGCCCTCGGAGAGAGTTTATAATATGAGAGGAAAGTTGCTGCCAAGTTCACCAAATAACGTGGGCTATGCAGTTTTTTTAGGTCTTGGGTAAATGGCAATTCAAGCCTTTCATAGTTTGGTGGTTTTGTCCCTAATTTGTTTTACGTCAGTCCATGCACATATAATTCTAGTTTTAGTTCAATTTGGATCACATGCTTATTTACTTTTGATATTTGTTGAATGACATCTTTATATATTTGTGTATTTAAATTTATATAAGTGTTGTTAATGTGTCAAGTGACACCACTTTAAAAAAATTATTGTAATGATTGGTACATAATTGAGTGAGATTTAGTGTAGCGCCGTCTTACGGCTTAGTGACACTCAATAATACTCTAAAAAAGACTCCATTTTCATTAATAATTTAAATCATATATCATTCTCGTAATTATTTTTTTTGATAAAAATCTCGATTATTTTTTTCTCATTCTAATTAGCTTAGTGTAGCCATTAACTGCAATGTCATTATTGGTACAAAATCAAATTGATATTTTATTTGATAATCTATGAGATAAATTATAATTAGAGAAAGACAAATAATACAAGAGTTATAAATTTTTTAATATTTTTTAATATTTTCATATTCATTTTACGATTTATATTTAGTGTTCATGACTTTTCTTCTAAATAACATAGGACTTAATTTTAATTAAGGAAAAACTTCAATAAGAGATCTCAAACCTAAAAGAGGAGTAATTTTGTAGTTATTAAACCCTGCAGCAAAAAATAGTTTAGCCCATTCATCTTCTTGTCTCTCTTTTCCGGTCACCAAAACCATCAACATCATATCGAAGAAGAGCTGCGTTTCTGTCGAGTTGAAGGCTTCACCATTCATTTTCTCATTCTTCGTCAATACCATATCTATTATCATCACCTTTCCTCCCTTCTTGTTTTGTCTTGAAATTGCCACCTTACATCGCTTCAAAATCTTCAAGCATTCATCATCATTCCAACCATGCAACATCCACTGTTTAATTAATACAAAAGCATAACCCATTCATTGATCAAAATGATATGATTATATCTATTGCACATTATTGTTAAAACAGAGATAATTGATAAAAGATTTAGCAAAAAACCTTTAGTAAAATTGCATCTGAAGCTGGAACTTCCTTAAACATGTCACCTGCAAACTATTTCAAGTTCCCACTATCTTGTAAGTTAGCAACAACATGAGGAAGATCAAGCACAATACACTCCAAGTGTGGAAACGCATCAACAATGGCCTTGCCCAATGTTCCGGTACCACCTCCAACATCCACCAAAGAATTCAATCCCTCGAACACCTTTTTGCACTTGTCAATAAGAATGCTATTAACCAATCGAGCATCGCTAGCCATGCCTTCATTAAACAAACTGTTTAGCTTTTGGTCATGTCCGGCGTAGTCCCAGAATGTCTGTCCGTGTGTGGTATAAAATGGTGTATGATCATTATTTTGGAACCAGGTGCCTAAACAATGCCAAGGCTCTGTTAAAATAGGATCCAACATAGCTTTCAAAAAAGGTGTTACGCTTAAGGGATTATCCTTAAGTAGCAGACGAGAAGCATTCGTAAGAACATAACCATCTTCTTGAGCATCATTGCATAAATTTCGTTGTGCAAAGAAGCCCGAATGAACTAAAATACGCATCAGCCGGTAGATGTTGCATGCCTTGGTCGGGTTGAGCATTGGCAGTGCAGCAACCAACTCAGTAATGGTCATGGGCTTGCCATGATTTTGAATAATATCTGGGATACCTAAATCAATTGCACATTTGAGTGACATGGAATTTATGAAATTGAAAATGTGATTCCAAGCGTGAGCTTGAGCTTGAAGTAGCTCATTAACATGCTCTCCGTTCGCATTCACCATATCCATCTTAGCCAAGGTCTTTCGGCCTTGCTCTGAACCCACGTAGCACTGGAATTTGCTATTTATAGACCGTGAAACATATCTGTAAGTATGACTTTGCTCTGAATGCCCACAGCACTGAAATTTTCTATTTATTGAATATTTTTATGCCCTTTCGTGGCCATTGGTTCCCATGCTGTAACGTCTCAATAATGGAGTTAAATCTGTTCATTGTAATCATAGTAAATGAGCCCAACGATAAAGAAATATCATTAAAGATACTGCAAAGGCGATTTGATCTTCTATCCAATGTTGTCTTAACCAACTTTTAAAACAAAACAATTATGAAATTAAAGAAATATCATTTCCTTAAATTATAATTGATATTATTAGTATAATATTTTATTGTTGGAAAATAGATGTTCATGCAGCCCTATAATTCTCAAGAATTCATTTTCTTGCAACTCTTCTACCCCTAAATATTTATAGGGAATCTCAATTATATTTATTAGAGTTTTGTAACTTATGGTGGTTGAGGCCCTAAAAATAGAGGATATGTATAAGTCTTTTATATATCCTAAAGTTAAAGTTGAATAATCATTTCATTTTCTATTCTTCTCTCTTGTTCATTCTATATTTTTTTTATTTTATAATACGTTATCAGCACAATTTTATTAACAAGTAATAGGTTCTTAGTTTATTTCAAAATTTTGTTGGGCTCTAAGCATTGGAATTTAATTGTTTGGTTTAAAGAATCATGTGTGGTTGCTCGAGATTTATTTGGGACGACCACTTTCTTTTCACTACAAAGAATGCTCATAGTCTCTACTTCTCATCCACAATTACTTAAGTAGGTCCAATATATATATATATATATATATGAAATTTGATTCAATTCCTATTAAGAAGTTAAATTTATATAATTCTCTATTTGCATCTCTATGAATTTATCAATCTCTTCTTGAGATTAATTATTGGGACTTCTACGTGGAGGTATATGTTTTTTTTTTATAGAATTGATTGGTTTAGTTTTAATTTTGATTAAAATATATTATTGTTCTTATATCTTCTTATCTATTATAAAGGTGTATTATATACAATAATTAGTTTGGAGTTTAAATTTATACATGAAAAGCTGTATAATGAATTTTTTGCTACAACTTTGAAAGCGTGTAAAAGATTCTTTAAAATTATGAATTAGTTTTGAAAGAAAATTAAGATAAAAAAATTATCATTAGATACATTTCATTCCACAAGTGAATGTAGTATTACATAATCAATCTTAAAAGGAAAAAATTATAATTGCGGTTATAAGCATGGTCTTTAATGAGCTATTGTGGGTATAATAATCACTATAATTATAGTGATTATAATAATTCTTTTCTCTCCTATAAAGTGGAATGATAAATTTAAATAAGAGAATCACTAAAGTTTTCCGAATATCCTTTCAAAGAGAACAAAAATATTTATGTGATACTCAAAATCATTTGATACATGCATATTGATTGAGTATTTTGCCAATGTTTGATAAAATAAAATAAAATAAAAGAAAGGGAACAATGTATATACACATTATTTTGATCATTTTCTATCATTGAAATCAATTTGCATATTTGAAAATTTTGACATATTCCCAGGCGAATATTGCACATAATTTTATAGATATTATATTTCTTTTGTTGAGTTAATGACGTTTTGGACCTCTCATTGATTTAGACATTTTCAAAAGTAAATTTCTTAGTGGATACAAAATAAAAGGAATGACAATGAAATTATAAATTGTCACAATTTATATTGACATTATAATTCTATTAGTTGTGGAAGAGTATAAGGCAAAAATAAAGATGATGCTAATAAAAATTATGATAAATATGAATGCACGTGTACATGCACTGTAGCATGTCTAAAACATTAAATTTTGTAAAGCCTTATAAAAAAGAGACTCCATATTGCATGATAATAAAATTTGAATTAAAATTATGCTATAAGAGTTGGAGGTTAGAAAATTTTAATTTTAAACCTCTATAGTTGCAAGTTTAATATCTTATTGTGACTTTATAATATTTTGTACATTATTGTGTTATGGTATATAAAAATTATCTAATTGCATGCTTGTTAAAGTGGTTTAGTAATGACATGAATTTATTTTTCTATGTTTATATATATATATATATATATATATATTATTTATACTAATTCCTTATACAAATATACATCTTCTTTTATATGAATATGTAGGGATTGACCCGATTAAGCAACAAAGTAAAAAATAGCGAAAGAAATTGAGAAATTAAGCACACAAATTCAACATGGAAAAACTCCTTTAAAAAGGATAAAAAACTACGGGCAAAAGTAATTTTACTATAATGGCAAAAGAACGAAGAGTATAAAAGATGGAGATAAAAACTAAACCTCAAAACCCAAAAACAAAGGACCCTCAAAATGTAAACACAAAATTCTCCAAAAGTGTTATGAGTTCTAATCTTTTTTAATGGGTATATGTTCTAAGGTTGTAAAAGTACCCATTTATAGGCTAAATTCATAGGTCAAATAAAAAAAAATCTAGACTTATCAGAACTCAACTGAAACAAATAAATAGAGTTTAACTGGGAGATTACCTCTCAAATTTGACTGTAATATAAGGCATACTCAAAAAATATCCACCTTGACTTTTATTTCCACAACATCATCTTTGCTAAAGCCTGCCACAGGCCTATCTTGAACAATGTAGGGAATTAACTAAGTCGAATCTATGCTTAGAAGCTGGAAGACTTTTAGCCTTCGACTTGTGCACTGCCAAATTAAAACTAACTCAGGTCTGACTTTCACGAACAGAGTGCCCTAACTTTTCAAAACCTTCAAGGGAATCTTTCTTCAATGAAACGATCATACCTTTTTCCTTCTTATGACCAAGTTGCCTCCGCTCCAAACGAGTTGACTTCGACTCTGTACAGATGAGGGACATTCGATTTCATCAGTCACTATAGAACCTTCCAGAATACAAAGACTGTCAGTCATTTTACCTTTTAAAAAAACAAGAGCCCCACAAGACAACTTAATGTCGCTCGACTCAATGTTGATTCTATAACCGTTCAAGTCGAAAATACTCTAAGAGATAAAATTCTTTCGTAAATCAGGTACATACCTGACATCTGAGAGTGTCCTAATTGTCCCATCGTGCATCCTAATTTTAACAGTATCAAATATCGATTACCTTATTGGATGAACTGTTTCCCTCGCATAACTCCACCTTTAATTGAACTGTATGTGGAGAACCATTCTCAGTTGGGACACATGTGGAAAGAACATCCCAAATCTAGGATCCACTCGGATGTAAGCTCGGAGCTATCGCTCATTGAAACTAATAAGAAATCATCACCACTTTCGTCACCAAATTAGCACCAGCTATATATTCCTTATTACTCTTAACAGCCCTTTTATTTCATAGTTTATAACAATCTGCTTTGGCGTTACCTAACTTTTTACAATAGTGACACCTTTTGTCTTGCTTCTTTGATTCTACCAAAATGAAAGCTTGCCTATCTGCCTTGCTATCTGAACTAAACTCATTGTCGAGTTTGTATTTACTCAACAAATGACCCTTCACATCCTCGAACAAGAGTTTATCTCTACCATAAATCAAGGTATCCCTCAAAGACTTGTATGAAGAGGGTAAATAGTACAATAATAGCATTGTCTGATCTTCATCGTCAATCTTAACCTTATCATTATTTAAAAAAATTCAAAAGAGTAATAAACTGACTAATGTGATATCTAAGAAGCTGACATTCGTTCATGCGGAACGTAAATAGACGTTTCAACATTAAACTGTTAACCAAAGACTTAGTCACATAAAGAGTTTCTAACCTTTCCCACAAGACGAATGATGTTTTATCAATTAATACCTCCTGCAATACCCTATTCACAAGGCACAATTGGATTGCAGACAGGGTGTTTTCATCAAGCTTTTCCCATTTTGTCTGATCTAGATTCTCAGGCTTTTTTCCGGTAATGACCTTTTTTAGGCTGATCTGAACTAGAATTTTCATCATTCGAACTTGCCACAGATTGATATCTGTGCCACTACCGAACTTCTTAACGTCAAACCTTATTGTTGCCATCTCTGAACGGGTTAATATACAAAAATTGAACTAGCTCTGATACCATAATTTGTTAGAGATCGACCTATATAAACAACGAGATAAAAAATGGAGAAGAACAAACACAAATAATTTACGTGGAAAGCCCTCAATGAGGGAAAAACAATGGGCAAATGAGGCTTTGAATTTTCACTAAATGAGTAAACAACAAGAGTACAATTGTAACATCCAAAAATTTAGGGGTCTGTAATATTTGTGTAATTGCATGTTATGCTTGCTCTGTGGGTTGTTGAAGGTGTTTAGGGGTTCTAGGGAGGCCTGGGGTCGAGGCCATACCCCAGAAAAAAATTTATTTTTGGGGCCTTCAGTGGAGAGAGCTAATAGAAGCAGGACTTAAGGTAAATTTGGTGTATTTTGTTAACACAAGTGAAGTGTGTGGTGTGGTGGTTGTGGCGTCAATGGTTGAGCAAGGGGGAAGGAGTTTGAATCCCACAAACAGCATATGGGAGTTTTTATTTTATGCTTTTGGGGAGAAGAAGTGGAGTTGGATTAGAACTCTACAAGGTGGATGGAGACTTGGTCAAGCAACTTTTAATGGGAGGTGGAGAGTGAATTGTGGAGCAAAAATAGGAGAGAATCATGGGATGTGGGAGGTTGGTAGTGTTTGGCCGAATGTGGAGTGTGTGGGGATGAGAATTTTGGCTAGGGGTTGGTTTTGAGTAGCAAACTTGGTATTTGGTGTAGGTAGCAAAACTGAAACTCTCTGGGATTTCTATTCTTTCTTTGCATTTCGGGTCACCTTGCTTCATTTTTTCTTTGCCGAAAATACAACACTCTTCTTATTATTTTCTTCTCTTTTTCTCTTCAAGCACTTTCTTTACTTGTTGATTGCCTAAGCAGTATTGGCTGACTTCTTCCTCTAACCTTATTCTTCCTATAGCCGAATCTTTCCTACACCTACCCTTTTGGTTTGTGTTTTTTATTTGATCCTCATTTCAACTTAGCCTCCATAGCCGAACTTTGAGTTCTTTTGTTTTGCTGCTGGTGCCGAAACTCTTCTTCCCATTCAACTCATTTTTGGCCGAAGGTATGATTTGCTCTTCCTCTAGTTTTCTTTCTTTTCTTTCCTCCGAAGCCGAATCTCTCACCATGTTTCTTTTTTACTAAGGCCGAATCAATTCATTCACTTCTACCTCGAATCCTTCTTGTTTCTTTTGGTGTGGGCCGAATCTATTGGAGAGTTAGCATACCCTCCCATCATTCTTCTAGCCTTTGGATTTCAAAAGTTGGTTGGTAAGTAAGGTTTAGGCCGAATATGGGTGATGGGGTTGTACTTATCGGTTGGTTCTTACTCAAGTCGAAAGGCTATCTTGAGTTCTTTTGTGTTCTTGATTAAGGTGTTGCTAACATCTATTTTTCATGCAAAACACTGCTAGGGTCTCGACGTGCTTAATCTGGGGGCCAACTAAACATCTGTCCCTTGCAGTAGATCTCTTGGCTGTTGGTAAATGGTGTGGATTAAGTTGTCGATTTCAATCTATTGGATATGTCTTACTAAGATTAAGACTAATGATTTAAAGTGTATTGATTTCATAGGTGCGTAATCTCGGGAGTTTCAATCTACACTCATAAACAGGTGTGTAATCTCACACCCACCCTGCCAAATGCATGTAATGTTTTGTGAATCGGCCAAAAGCCGAAAAGCCAACAACTGTGACTACCCGAGCATATGAACGCTCGTAGTGGTAAATCGAGACACGTTTGATGACGATGAATTGTTGAGAATGCCGTGAGCACTCTCGCTAAACTAAGGCTATAACGGGCTTGATCGAGCTGAAACGGGCTAAATGGGCCCAATGGGCTTATGGGCCCATAAGGGTAAAATTGATGAAGAATTACTACACGACTAATGCAACTGCGAAGTCTGCGAATCCGAGACTGAAAATGTGTCAAATGGGCCACACGAGCGTGTGGGCCTGTTTGGGCCTGAATGGGTTTTAGGCCCAATAGTATCGTGGTGACCCAAAAGGGGTCCCGAGTTGCTCGAGGCTATAGTAGGCCTTCAAAAAGGCCGTTAAATGTGAAATTGCCGATATACCCTTGGAAGGTAAATTACCAAAATACCCTTGGGTTGCAAAATTATCGAAATACCCTTAGGTTGCGAATTCACCAGAATGTCCATTATACCCCTAATTATGGTTGAACATTGTGTATGTGATTTTATTTATACTTTTTATACGTTTGGTACATTGCATTTTATCATGTTGCATGGGGCAGGTTTAATGACTGAAGAGAAGTGTAGCCTGGTGGCTCTGCCACATACTGTATTAGTGGCTATGCCACCTATATATATACTATTACCCTGGTGGCTCAGCCACAAATGTTATGACTAGCAGCTTGTCTGCAACATTGGTGTGATTAGCAGGGTGGGTTAACTTGATCCCCACAGGTGACGATTGGTTGGTACGGGGGTGTGATTGGTTGGATTGGGTTGGGTTACATTTCATTATTGCACTACCATGATTATAGGGCTTAGGCCCAGATTGATGTCGTATGAGCTCGGGCCCAGTCAGTGACCGTTTAGGGCCTTTCCCCTAATCTTGCAGGTAATCCCCAGCGTTAGAGGATTTGGAGTTGTCGAGGACTCGGTGGTGGCCATACATCGATTTTATTTCTCGCGAACTTTAGTAAATTCAATTTTTACTTTATTTTAAGTTTAATTATTTTGGGTTATTATTTTGTAATAAGGCCTTTGGATTTTATCTTTCTATTAAATTTCAATTCGGCTATTTTTAAACTAGTAGATGTTTGAATACTGGGTTTTCCAAAATGCTAATAATCGTTTTCCAAAATATCACGTTTCCGCAACTAATCAATTTCAATTCTCACAACAAAAACAATTTTTTTTAAAATAATAACAACTTTGTAAAAATGGGCATTAAGTAAATCGAGTTTTTATAAAAAAAACAACAAAACTCGGAGTTTTCAAAAGAGATGCAACATTTTCAATGAACGCTTAGCTTTTCAACCATCTTTTAATGTGACATGCTAGATCCGGCCATAACATCTAGGCCGAGTTTGGGGTGTTACAACAATATGGAAAAAAATAAATGTTAAACCAAGCTTTATTTGATAAAATATTTTGATATAACAAATTGAAATGTTTTTGAATAAAAGTTAAAATTGAACAAAATTAACAAAATGATTTGTTTAAAGTTGAAGCCTAAGAGATAAAATTTTGTATATCTACTTTGAACTCTTAGAAATTTTTTGAAAAAACTTTAAAATCAAGTTAAAAATGATTTTCACTTAGTAAAAAGACTTTTAACAAATCAAATAATTTTCAAACAAGTCAAAATTGCTCTAGGCCAAAAAGTATCAATACCTTTTTGGCCAAGTATCGATATTTTTTAAATTATCAATACCCTCTCTTAAAAGCGATACCAAAAGGGCATTTTGTTTTCCACAAACCCTACTAAGTCTCGATACCTTTTGGTCAACTATCAAAATTTTCTGAATTATTGATACCCCCTCTTAAAATTAATACCAAAATATCCTTCTATTTCTTACAAAACCTACAAAGTATCGATATAGTATCGATATCTTTTCATAAAGTGTAACATCTTGAATTTTGGGGCTAAAAGATTTGGGTTCTGTGGTTAAGGTCAGAGAGAAGGGTGTGCTATTGTGTTTAGTAGCTCGTTTAAGTGGCAAAATGGGCCTACTGGTTTGGTGGTTGAGTGAGTGCTAGTATACCTCAAGGTTCTGGGTTCGAGTCTTTGGGTGCGCATTTTTGGAGAGCCTTTTATTTTGTTTTGTTTTTAGTTAATATTTATAGTTATTTTTTTTTCTATTTTGGGTGCTGGACGTTTCTCTTTTCTTCTCTCTAGGTTTTTTTTTTCTTCCTTTCGAAGTCCTTCTTTATTTTCTTTTTCAAAATGGGATTGCTTGTGGATTTTGGAGAATCGTTTCCTCATCGACAAGTCAAAGTCTGAACATCTTAGATTACAAATCAGGTGTGGGATTCAAACTTATTTCAATATACTTGCATTTTGTTAATTTTACTGTGGTATTTGACAATCTTTTCATGTGTTTCGATAAATGGGAAATTGAGGCTCGTTTTGTCTGCAATCTCTAGAAATTTAGTGTGTTTTGATTGAAGGTCAATTTCTTGACTGAAAAAGCTTGATTTTTAGGCTGGTTGTGGGTGTTTTCGTGGTTACACGGGCGTTGTCGGTTCACACAGTCATGTGGAGTTAGGAATTAAGGTTTCTAGGTAAAATTTGGTGCCACATGGTTGTGTGGCTGATTTGTGGATTTTTGTCAATCTTCACACGGCCGTGTTCCCGGAGCACACGGGCATGTCTGTTTGGGAATTAGAGATTTAGTGTTTTGGTTCCACACGGCTTGGCCACACGGCCATGTGGTTAATTTGAGGATTTAGGGATCCCACACGGGCGTGTGTTTTGAACACACAGATGTGTCTAGTGGGCACACGGGCGTGTAAAACCCTCACACGGTCATGTCTAGTGAGCAAACGAGCGTGTGAAACCCTCACACATCCGTGTCTGCCCTGAACTCTATTTTAACACAAGTGGACAGCGAGTTACACGGCCTATTCCCACGGCTATGTTCTTGGTCTGCACGGGCATGACGGACGTGTGCCTCAACCATACGATAGTGTGCCCCTCTTCACATGGGTGTTTGACCTCCCACACGGCCTAGGAATTTCCACACGGCCGGAACACATGGCCGTGTGGTCCCAATACATCAAATTTTAGCTTGCTTGTGTGTGTTTTTGGTTTGAAAATGTGTTTGTGTATCCTGACCCTTGGATAAGCTTTAGTAAGGGTGTTTAAGTCTCGACATCTGCAACCATGTACTCTGCTTATGTGTTGTTTGTGATTGATGTCTGATTCTGAACCCGGGTAATTGGGTGTGTGTGTGTGTGTGTATGTGCATATCTATTCTGTTTGACTGTCTGTTAATGTGTCACTGTTCTATGAGATTGTGTGCATACATGCACTTGCATAAAGTAAAGTTTTGGGTGGGATCACGAAGAGAAGGGAGATTGATTCTGATCTGATCTGGCAGTTCTACTGCAACTCATTCGTACAGAAATTTATCACATTGTACTGCATGTGCGTCAACTTTGCTGTGTACTATTATCTAATCTAGCAGTTTAAACTGCAACAAGTCTGTATAGCGGATTATCGCATTGCACTGTTCTGCATATACGCCAGCTCTTCTATGTTTTAATATCTGAGTGGCTTAGTCCACATATATGGTGTGTAGGGTTGGATGGGTCTTCGAGGTCCTATGTGGTGTGTTTTGGTTGGATGAGCTTAAATAGCTCCTATGGGGTGTGATCAGGGGACGGAGAGGTGTGTTGGCTGGATGGGTGGGATTCAGTATTTGATTGCATTCATGTGCATATGTTTGTCTATACTCTATTTGTTTGAACAATACTTGTGTTGTGTATTCTGGGTGTGCTCTGACTGTTATGTGTGTTGAGGTGTTGGTTCTATACTATATATGTTTCTGCATATATCTTTAAATAAATTCTGCTACTGATTTGTCATATAGAGTTCTCTTTTGTAAGTATGTTGTTACTCATTTGAACTCACACTAAGCTCGAGAAACTCACCCCCTCTTAGTGTTTCCTTTTCAAGTACTTTTCTAGTTTCTGACACTGTACTAAGGACGTGGAGGTCTCAGATAGCCTTAGTGAAAAATAAAGTTATCAGTCACTATTTTTAGTTTCTGCTTTGTTATTTGGTTTTTGAGCTGTAAGGTTTTGTAAAGACTATGGTACAAGTTCTGCTTTTGATTTATCTCATAAATCCTATTTTGATTCATAAATAAAACTTAGCTTAAATTTTTCTGATTGAGAATAAATGGTTAAATGTTTTCGGTTCGTAAAGAAATAAATCAGAAATGGAATTTAAGACGATTTGTTTTTGTTGTAAAATTTTCTCACGATCACTTCGGTGATCAATATAACATTCGAGATTCGGTCTAAACTTCTAGGCCAGGTTTAGGGTGTTACATAAAGTATCGATAAAATTATTTTTGTATTGATAGTTAAACTCCAACGGCCACTGAATTTAGCATTTATTGCAAAAATTATCGAAACCTTTTTATATGGTATCGATACTCGATGTTGCAGGTGAATTAAATGTTCTGGTTTTTACATCTTCAATGGCTCTATTCAGGGCACCAACAACCACAATGATTGGAAATCAATTTGGAGGTATAAACACCAACTTTTAAAGATCCTACAACAACAAGAAAACACTTTCAAGCAAAAATCATCAAACAAAGTATAACGCCCCAAAATTTTAATTTTTGTTTTGTGAATGTGTGACAAATATTTTTCTGCTTCACTGGTTAAGTGTTCTGGGTGTGTATGAGAGGTCCCAAGTTCAAGGCATGACTTGGGAAAATTTTGGTATTTTTATAAATAAAACCTTAACCTTGCTTAAAGGGTTCAAGTTTAATTGTTTGTAGGCCTATATCAAAATGGGCCTACTGGTCTGGTGGTTAAGTTGGGTGTTGGTAAGTTGGAGGTCTTGTGTTAGAATCAAGGTGTAAGCAAAATAATTTATTTTTACCTCGGTTGACTGGGAGTGTTTGAGTGAAGTTAGAATTCTGCTAATTGTGGAGGTAGTCGATGGTTTTGGGAGTGTTTTGTGGGATTGATGGAGTGAAATTAGGGATTTGGATGTTATCTGAGATATTTTCAAATTTTTTTTGTATTTTCTTCCCAATTTCGGCCTATATTTCTCATTTCCCAATTTTTTTCCTGATATTTTGTTTCTCCTACTCTCATTGTTGAAACTTTGTTCTCCCATCATCCTTTCCTTCTTTCATTTCTTTACTATTCGATTCCTTTTTGCATCGTAGACTACACGCATTCGGTAAGTTTTATTTTTGTTAAACCTTAACTTTGTTGTGGTCAAGTGTTAAGAAGGGTTTCATTTGGTGTTTAGGGGTTAATTGAAGGGCTAAAGATTGGTCATCGACGTTTTAAGTGTGTGGAATTCCTGTTCTTGCTCAAGGGTAAGGTTTTTTTTTTTGGAAAAAGGTTGAATACCTTGTTATAAGTTTCGTTAAAGTTATGTTGGTATCACTAAAATCGAGTTTGGTCTATGGATTTTTAGGTTCTGGAGTGCTCGTGGTTGCTTTAGCATCGATTCGATACTTGATGTGTACCTGAAAACATAGAAAATAGGGTTTCGGCAAAATTCAAAAACCCTACTGTAGACACCACACACAGGCGTGTAGTCGCCTATGTGGTAGGCCATGTGACACAAAACAGGCGTGTGATCAACGAGGCCAGGCTGTGGGCACAAGACACAGTCATGTGATGGCTAGGTGGGCCGTGTGCAGCATACGGGCTAGACTGATTTTGAATGTGTGGGCCACATGGGCATGTGGTATTTTGGGCCAGGTCATGTGATCCACACAGCCAAGGTGAATTTGGGTTGTGTGGGCTACACAAACATGTGGGCCCACACGGGTAGACCACATGGGCGTGTGAGTCCATTTTTACTGTAATGTTTGTTATGGTTGCACGGGTCACCCAAGACGACTGTGAACCTTCCGTAAGGTCGGTAAGCATTACTTAGACCCTTATCTGTGCGGAATTGATTGTGTGAATTATATACCTAGCATGTTTTATATAAGCATGTATACTGAACTGTATGTGTGTCTGATAGACCTATGAAAGCATGACATTCCATTATATGTTGCATTACATTGGGATGGGATGATATTATTTGGAGGAAGTGTACTGAAAGGCTCTTAAGCCTAATATCTGGCAGTTCAGCTGCAAATTACTATTTATGTGCCGCATTTGGTACTATCTGTAGTGTAGGGATGGGTGGGTTGATTTAATCCCCACTTAGAGTGTAGGGTTGGAAGGAGATGGTGTGTAGAGGCTGGTTGGGTAGGCCTTTGCTACTAAATATTTATGATTGGTACTGACACTGTGATTGGCTAAGACCTACTACATACTTAATATTGTACTAAGATGGGCTAAGGCCCAAACTATTACTGATACTAGAAAGGGCTTAGGCCCAAGATTGTTTTGGCTGTGCACAGTGCTTGCTATTGGTTGTTTTTGAGGGATTACACACTGAGTTTACGTAAACTCACCCTTTTGTTTAATGTGCATAGGTAATCCCCAGACCTAGACGAATCGGTGTGGTGGAGGACTCTGATGGTGACCACGGTTCTGGACTGTCCTGGTTTTAATTTATGATTATTGGTTTTATTTTTATCCTATTTTTACTGGTTAAGTTTTTGGGTTGTAATTGGACTTTCGAAATTTGGTTTGGTTTTGGGTTTTAACTAACTTTACTTTATAGATTACAACAGCTAGTAGTAGGAAACCTCGATTTTTAAAAGAAACAAATGATTTTCGAAAATGCACGATTGTTTTAACTGTTTAAAAAGCTTCTGCATCAAATAATGTTTTGAAACTATCGACTAATGTTTTGAAACTATCGACTGAATGAGTAACACGATTTTGGAACTAATAAAGATATTAAGATAAGTAATTCAAAGGAAATGGTTTTATCGCAACAGCACGGTTTTCAAACACCCTATCATGTGACATCGCAAGATCTGGCCATAGCGTCTAGGCTAGGTTTGGGGTGTTACACAAACAACCTTTGAGCTTACTATTTCCATATTCTTTTTACATACACTTGTGAGCTTTACTTCTATTCTTTTTCTCAAGTGTATTTCATTGTATTTGAGCTTAATTTTCAAACACTTTGATCTTTTAAGGATTTTTTCTTTGTTTTCTTATTTGTATTTTCTTGAGAAGGTTTGTGTCTTAAGATTTGGGGTAGAAATATTAAGGAAGTTGGAAGATTAAACCTTGTCCTCAAAGGTTATCAAATTAGTGAATTTAGGAAAATCCATTGTTGTGGAAAGTTAAGGTAGTGGATTAGATAATTTGGGCCGAACCACTCTAAATTATCATGTTGATCTTTTAAATTTCTTTCTAGCTTTCACATTTTTTTTAAAAAGCCAATTCACCCACTCTTGACAATTTCAGTTTGATTTATCGAGCTAACAATAAAGTTAAATGTACAACCTATACATTACCTAAAAACCCCAAATACAAAGGTCAAAATTTAATGAGTAAACCAATAAACAAAACCATAAATCTCATAGGACACTCATAAAAGGGGTATAAAATACTCTTCATAATTACTGCGAAACTCTCACCAAAACTCATATGCAACTACATCTTGTCGCGCTCAAAGAAAAGCCCTCACTAATTGGTGTATCAAAACAAGGATACAAGACCCCTTTAAGTAGGCTAAAATTAGAGTTCTATACTAAAATATCCCTGAAATAATCAAAGTTTAACTAGAAAATGATAGCAGAGTTTAACTGGGAGAAGAATACGAGGCACACCCCATAGAATAAATAAAGTTTTAAAGGATCCAAAATTTTTATCATCCATGTTGAAAAGAATTGAAAATTTGCATATTATTTAAAATAAGTTATGCATTCATTAAGGTATTACATCATATTGTAAAATCTCTTGAAGAGTTAATGTTGCACCTTCTTATTATGCAAAATCTTGTAAAACATAATATTATTATTTTTAGATTGAGAACATGTATATATTGAAGGAAATATTTATGTGTTTTACATTAAAATCATTTACAAAATGACATAAGATAATTATGTATTTGTATTATAAATATTCCTGAAGGAATACATTTCATTTATATGATTGGCATATGAGATAGTGACAAAACATTCACTATTATTGGTAAAATTGATTAGACCATCTGGATCATATATGATGCGAAAATTAATTGAGAATTCATATGGACATCCATTAAACAACCGAAGATTATTTAATTTAAAATAACTCTCATGTGTTGCTTGTTCTCAATGAAAATTTATTATTAGACTCACTGGCTAAAGTTGATATTTAATATCTTACATTTATAAAATGAATATGGGCTCATTCATCCACCATGTGGATGATTTTGATATTATATGATATTGGTAGATGCTTCTACAAATAATCATATATGTGATATCAAATTGTAACATATCATTTGCAATATTGTTTGTTTAAATAATAAATTTCATATTATGCAATTATGACAAATAATTTTGCTAATGCTGGTGATTTTACGTCCCAAGTTTTCAATGATTATTTGGGATAAAAATTGGACATCATGTAGCTTATGTTCATATACAAAACGGTTTAGATAAATCATTTCTCAAACGCCTCCAACTAATAGCTAGATCATTACTTATGAGAACAAAACTCCCTATTACAGTTTGAGGATATGTTATTTTGCAAACAGCAGCACTTGTGCGTATTAGGCCAACAAATTATAATAAATACTCCCGATTAAGATTGACCTTTGATCATGAGTCAAATATTTCCCATCATAAAATTTTTGAATGTGCAGTATATGTTCCAATTGCTCCACCACAACGCACAAACATGATTGAGGCCTCATAGGAGGTTGGAAATGTACAATGATATAAATCTCCTTCTATTAATAAATATTTTTGAGATATTAATTGGAGATTTAGTTATCACATAAGTTTTCAATTATTATGATATAGTTTTCCAAACAGTAGGGGAGAGAATAAAAAGTTGAATGAATAAAATACTTGGAATGAATTCTCAATGTCTAAGATCCTCATACAAAGCAATGTGAACTAGAAGTTCACTAGATAATTCATTTTATAAATAAACTGTCAGATTCATTTACTAACCTAAAGAGAATTACAAAACTTCACATACCAACTGAAAATGCTCTAATACGAATTGATGTCCCAATACAACAAACTTCTAGTGCAAAAGAAAGCAATCCACGCCTGAAGCATGGAAGACCAGTTGATGCCAAAGATAAAAATCCTTGTAAAAAGAAAGGAGCAAATATTCAATATGGTCATATTGTGGAGGAAAGTGTCTAAGAAGAGGCCAAAGATATAACTAATAAAAAAAAACAATCCAGAAGAGGTCCAGGTACCTGAAAACAATGATAACGAAGAGATCTCTATAAGTTATGTTTGTCACATCCATTGCCGGAGCAACTATGATCGATTCATAATTAAAGTATACAATTTATATGATAAAATCCAACAAATATACATTCCTTAAACATACTAAAGTAAATCTAAGTTTCAGTTATATATGTATCTAATAACCTACAACACTTAATTATAACATCCTTCAGTTACCACAAAACTTAACCTATTAGGTACATGCCAAATGTAAATTAAATTGGAAACAAACGAACATTTCTAAGACTAAGATTGGGGTTTGGATGTTGAGGATCATGCTTGAAAAACTCGAATCAATCTAACCTGCGCACAGAGAGAACAAATTGTACACTGAGTAAAATACTCAATGGTATATCTAGAATATAATTCTGTAATATTAGCACTAACAATTCTACACAAAGTAAACATGTATGTCAATATATGCATATACTTATAACTTGGAGTTGCTAAGCTTTACATTTTCAATATAAACACATCAAGTGTACAACTAACAACAATTCTTCCCACTTCAATACATTCTGTATAAACATGTCAATATGCTTTTTATAATAACATTTTAGTCACATCAAAATCAAAACATGCGTTCAATACGATATTCAATCATTATCAGGTCTTACACGAGCTTACAAAAGCCCAATTCTATTATGAGGTCGAACCAAGACTAAATTGTAAAATTTTCAAAAGCGGGTATCGCAATATCGAGGGTTTGGTATCGCGATATCGGAGACAGTATCCAAACTTCCCAACCTAAAGACCAATTTGCATAGATTTCAAAAGTGGGTATCGCAATACCCAGGGCTTATTATAGTGATACCGAAGATAGACTACTAGGTCCCTCATTTTGGAAAAATTGTAAACTTCCAAAACCTATAAAATAAACTCATTTGCCTTCACACAATCAAACACACATAACATTCAGCTATTATAGACAAGATTTTAGCACCAAACAAGCATTCCCAAAACATTAACTTATCTAACTTATAGCCTTAACAATTATAACTCAAGCAATTAATTCAACACCTAAGAATTCTTGTCTATAACAACTAAAATCATCAACATTACATAATGCATTTTTGTTAATTCATTCATACGATTACTCAAATCATAAACACATAACACTTATAGCCATTTTAATCATTCATTTAACCAAGCTATATCATAGAAACCACATATGATTTTAGTTACCAATTTGCTACCATATATCATGCAACACCCCAAACCCGGCCTAGAAGTCTACACCGAATTCGGGATGCCACATTGATCACCGAAGTGATCATAGGTGAATTTTTGTAAAACAAGTTAACATGTTGAATCGTACCATTTAATCGTTTATAATCCGATCAGAAAGATTTCAGTAATATATGTTTATATAAACGGAATAAAAGTGTATAAAACTTAAAATAGAATTTGTACCATAGCTTTATAAAATCTTACAATTCAAAATGAAACAAATACTAAGATAGTATCATTAAACAAAAAGTGCATGATTGTTGTTCACAAGCCTATCCAAGACCTTCGCGTACTGAGTCCAGCGTCCAAAATTTTGAAATGTACTTGTAATGGGAAACAGAAGAGGGGGTGAGCTACTCGAGCTCAGTATGAGATCAAAACCAATTAACTACGAATCAGACACAGAAAACCAGTAGTAGTCCTAAAATGGAACATACTTACAGAGTTGTATAGAAATAGTTGGTACATTCGAAACGGACGTACCAGCAGACAGCAATATTTAGAGCATATCGAAATCACACTCAGTTACACAATCGCAAATACTGCTCATTCCATTAACAAAACTCTCAATAGTCACTAATCTTAATTCAATCAGTCAGATACAATCAGAGTTTAACAATTTCACAGTGTCATAAATGCTTTTCAGTCGAACCGTAAAACAGACAGTTGCACTCACAAAATAGTCAATAAGATAGGTATGAATGTAGTTGAGTTAAAGAAAACCCACCTATCTAGCCAACACACCTCTCTGTCCCCCATCACTCCTCAATAGAGCTATTAAGCTCGGCCAACCAATCGCTCCATATAGGACCTCGAAAAGCCCATCCAACCCTACACTCTATATGATGCCATCCTAGGTTGCCCAGCAATGATAGCCATCAACATTGTTTACGACCCTCCGAGTATTGGGACTGCCCTTGACCCTCTAGGTATTGGGCTAACAATATGCAAACAGACTGCCAGTCATGTATATTATGCAGCAAAGCTAGCGTATAAGCTTTATTATACAATGTGGTAAACCGTGATATAGAGATGCAGTATGAATGCCAGATTGGATAGTGGTACGTAACGTAGGTATAGTGCAATGCGGTATAGTGCAATGCGGTAATCCATTATGCCGTTAGGTTACAGTGAAACTGCCAGTTCAGTCAATGCTACGTAGCGTAGCTAACGTACATGCAGTACAGTGTAATGCGGTAATCTGCTATACCGTTATTAGTAAAGTCCACAACCTCAGGGTATTGGGACCGCCCTCGACCCTCTGGGTATTAGGGCTATCAATAACCAATGCAAATGTACCGATTCGATCAATCTTCCTTCTCTTCAAAATCCCACCCAAAAATAGTATATGCATATGTATATATGCAGTCAGATGTACACGATCAGAATACCAATTTCAGACAGTTAATCAAAAGCAGATACTCATATCCAATCAGTCAGTTACAGAATCAGACATGTGTACACTCATAACTCGAGTTCAGTATCAAGCTTATCGCACAACCAATCACAAATAACACACACATCAAGCCCAGGTTAGAGTCATAATTACCCTCAGTAAAGCTCAGTCGAGGGTTGGAACACACAGAGTTGTGATTACACTTAAATTTGACCTAAAACCATTATTTGGCAAGATAAAGCCACACGCCTGTGTGCTCCAGCCATGTGGAGCAATCCAAGCTGTGTGGGGGTCTAAACGCCCGTGTGAAGGGTAGCACACTGCCGTGTGACAGAGGCACATGCCTGTGTGAAGCAGGGACACGGTCGTGTGTACAGGTCGTGTAACTCACTGTCTAATTTTGCTAAAATCAAGTGCAGGGAAGACACGGCCATGTAAAGATCTCACACACCCGTGTGCCTATCAAACATGGCCGTATGTTCTGAAACACACGCCCATTGGGATCCCTAAATCCCCAAATCAGTCACACGACCATGTGGCCAGGCTATGTGACCCCAAAACTCTGTAACCCTAATTCTCAATCTCACACGCTCGTATGCCCGAGGGACACGGGCATGTGAAAGTCGACAAAAAATCCCCAAATCGACCACACGGCCATGTGGCACCCAATTTGGCCCGAATACCCTAATTTCTAGCACACGCCTGTGTAGCCGTCAGGGTGATCACGCAACCACCCTACAACAGCCCCAAAACCGCTGTTTCAGCCTCCAGAACCGTCCCTAACCTTTGCTCTATCAACAAATATCAGAAAGTGATGATTTTCCATCACTTCCATCGACTAATACCCAAAATCCAACGGTTTAGCCTATAATCAATAGAAATCGCCATAAACTTCACAAAGAATAAAACAGTGTAGTAAAAGTTTGAATCCCACACCTATTTGCGATCGGAGAAGATGGCAGAGGCACAAACTTCTTGAATACACCAATCAACCATTTTGAGAAATATTTAGAAAGCAAAAGAGAAGGGAGGAGAGGAGAACGTGAAAACAGAAAATCCAAAAATAAAATAAAAGAGAAAAATAAAAGCAGCTTTAGTCATAAACTAATAATTTAATAATTATAATTAATTATAATTATTAACTAAAAAAATAAAAAACCTACCAAAATGTTCACACTAAGACTCGAACCTGGAACCATGAGGTTTCCTAACACTCTCTGAACCACCAGACCAGCAGGCCCATTTTGACACTAAACTGCACATCCACACACATATGTGCAACCTCCCCATGTCCCTACATTTAAAACTCAAAACTTCTAGGCCTAGAATTGAGGGCGTTACACATCACTAGCATGTAACATAATTTATACCTAAATGAACCTACTCGGTACATGCCATTAACTAAACAAAGGAAAATTTCACCAACATCAATCTATTCAACATGCATTAATCAAGCACCAAAACACATCAACAACTTATTAAATCACAAGGTAAAATTTCTTACTTTCAAGCCTTTCAAATCAAGATTCAACCACACAATTTCTATGTCCAATTCCTACCATTTGCAATATCAATTGAACCATTAAAATAACATCTCATATATATATATATATATATATACACACACACACACTATCTAACAATTACCAAAACACTCCAAGCATTTTATATCAATCACCTTCAAGCATAGTTACTAATTGACTTCATTGACAATATATTTCTCTTTACTGAAAACACCTATATATATATATATATATATATATACATATATATAAAAGCTTATAACATAGTTTGAACAAAAAGGCTCAATTTAGGTACATGCTCTATTATATACTATCACAATGCATACCCAATTTACCCTCTAGCCAAATCGCATTGATAAAATCCTCTTAACCTGACTCAAATTCTTAGAACGAATACTTGGATTAGTTAACCTACGTCTCAATTGGCACTATAGTGTACTATCAATTATCTCGAAATATAAACATGTACATTTAATATAGTTACCAACTTCTAACTTCATCACATAATTCAATTCATATCCCATCATTCTCATTTCAACACTAATTCATCAATTTATCACGTAGCATAACATACTTTAACTCAATTTCTATTAATAGCTTACCTTAATACTATATAATGCAATATATCATTAATATGCATTAAGTATAATTAGTTTCGGGTTATAGAAATACAAACCAAAAGCTTGCATCACTTGCCGTTGACTTTCATCTTTTCTTTTCCTTTCGACGATCCTGCATCATTTTTATAGCTACAAGTAATAATTCAATGGTGGTATAATATCAAATTTTATCCAAATCATATTCAATTACAAGGCCATACATATTTTTGTAAATTATTCAATTTAATCATCTATCTAAAAATTAGTCAAATTCATACAAATACAATCCGATCAGTCATAATCAAATATCAATTCATTAAATATCCCAAATTGAAATATATTTAATTTATCAAGAATTTATCATTTCTTTACGATTTAGTCCATAACTCACTTTTTTGTATAGAATTGTAAACAATTAAAATTACTATCAAACATATTCAAGTCCATAATTCAAGTATACATCAATTTAAATATAATAATACCATATGAACTACCTAGTTAAATAAGCAAACAAGATGAAACTTTAAGGACTATTCAACAATTTTGCCTTTTCCCGATTATTTTCGATTTAGTCTAATTTCCAATCCATACAATTATTCAATTCAATTTATCAATTCCACACACATTATATCATCTTGTTATGTGCATATATTAATTCAATTTTATTATCTAGATGCCCTTAATTTTTTTCATTTTATTCAATTTAGTCCCTAAAATTAAATTTGCAATAACTTTCAAATTTGAGCTTCAATTTTGAAATGATCTCAATTACATCCCTATTTGGCCCTATATCATCAATAATTGTAGAAATAGTACACCAATTTCAAAATTTATGCATTTTGGTTCCTGTTTTCAAAGACTAGCAATTAAACTTTACAACCTAGTCCCTTTTCACTTCTAAGCTTAAAGTCTATCAATTTAGCACCTAAAAATTTTAATTCTCAACTATAGAAACTTTCAAAACTTTAACAGTTTAACAAATTGAGACATAGGTTAGCTAGATTAAGTTTTCACAAATTCAAAAACATGAAAATTACAGAAAAATGACTAAATTGAACTAACCAATTTTGGGATTGAAATTTGAACTCCTAGAAGCCTAACTCTTCTTCTTCTTCTTTGAAAATATCGGGGGTGAAGTTAGGGAAAGGTAATGCTTTATTACTTTGTTTTATTACTTTGAACTCTGTAACATCCTGAAATTGGGCCTAAGAGAATTGAGCCCAATAGGCCTTAGGCATAGTAGCGTTTAAAATTTTTGGGAACAGGAGATCGGCTTAAGTGCAAGGTAGACCTTTTAGATAAGTGATTTTGGAAGGTTAAGGGCTTCAAGAAGTCCCGGATCAAATATTGGCTTTGGGAAATTTTAGTTTTAGGTGAAAAAACCACGGAGGTTGGCGGGTAGGCCTTAAGAATAAAATGGGGAGGAAAATGACACAAGTGGAGTGTGTGGTGTAGTGGCAAAGTGACGCCACTTAAGGACAAGGAATGACGCCACAAGGAAGGAAGGAGGTCTAAGGTTCTAGTTGTAGCATTTGCATTCCTTTTAGATTATTTTTATTAAATGAATTTAGACCTTGGCCATAGGGTTATATTTAGTTAGCATGGTTTAAGACACAATGAGCTAGTTTGTAAAGTGGCTAGCGGCGTGGATTATGCTACGAGAGAGTCCGGGTTCGAATCTCATGAGAAGCAAGGAGTTTTATTTTATGAATTGGACGCTAAGAGTTTCAATTGAATTTAAACTCTCTCGACGAAGGATCCCACATCGAAAAGATACAAGGAATAAAGGTGAAGAGCTAGCTATATAAAGAGCATGCCAAGAGAAGGGTTAACATACCTTGGTGGGCGTTGAGCACGTGGAGTGTCGCAGTATGCAGTTTAGCACCGTGAGTCCTATCGGTGTGTAACTCTCTACTCTATGTAAAGCGGCAAATGCCAAGTGCTTCATTCCAGTAATAGTAGTTACACCAAGGCGTGAAAGACGTGTGGGGCTTCAACGCGATAGTTGAGGCCATCAAGAGTATTCTTGTGGGTTGAAATGCTTTGGCGCGATGGGTCGAAGTGGGCCCAATGGGCCTGTGGGCCCAATTGGAATAAATTGTATGATGATATAGTATATAGTGAACTAGACTAGGTGGAACCTATATACGTGGTTAGATTTGTGTTAGGTGGGCCACACGAGCGTGTGTGCTAAATGGGTCAAGTCGGGTTTTAGGCCCAATAGTCTAAATGGTGACCGAAAATGGTAGTCGAGTCATTCGTGGTAACATTAGACCTTCTAAGGGCCATTGCAAAGCGAATTACAAAATACCCTTGGTGGGTAAATTACGAAAATACCCTTGGTGGGTAAATTATGAAAATACCATTGGGAGGTAAATTACGAAAATACCCTTGGTGGGTAAATTACAAAATACCCTTGGTGGGTAAATTACTGAAAATACCTTTGGTGGGTAAATTACGAAAATACCCTTGGTAGGTAAATTACAAAATACCCTTGGTGGGTAAAATTACGATTATACCCTTAGAGGTTGATTAGCATGATTATGTTGTTTTATGTCTATCGATTATGATGGTAATTCATGTTATACTTATATTTGATATATGTCTAGCATACATGACATAACGCATATACTAATTATTATGTCATATTGCATGGGTATGATGAGAGGAGGGAAGATTGATATCTCGTGACTTTGGGTCACCAGTGGTTTGGCACCACCAAAGTGGTTTGGTACCACAGCTTGATATTCGTGACTTTGGGTCACCGGAGGTTTGGCACCTCATAGCGACTTGTCCCTGTTGGCTTAGCACCCGATTGGGTTGGCCCCACGTTGACATATCGGGATCGCCGCCGGTGATTTGGTATCACACGGGTTGGCCCCACACTTGGATATTGATATTTTGTGACTTTGGGTCACCAGAGGTTTGGCACCTCATAGCGACTCGTCCCAGTGGCTTAGCACCACAGTGGGTTGGCCCCACATTTGATAAAACAGGATTGTCGCCAGTGATTTGGTATCACAACATGGGTTGGCCCCACATATGGATTATTCGTGACTTTGGGTCACTAGTGGTTTGGCACCACATCATTATTGATATCAGTGACTTTGGGTCACCAGTGGTTTGGCACCACCAGTGGTTTGGTACCACACGGGGTAGAATCGAGAGTTTCGGATGGTTAGGTTTTAATAAACCGTTTCTTATTCAAAATTGCTTCAACTCAATTTTCACAACAAATACAATTTTTACAAACTAATAACAACTTTGTAAAATGGGCATTACATGAATCAGGTTTTATATACAAACCACGAAACGTGGAGTTTCAAAAAGAATACGAACTTTTTAACGAACGTACAATTTTTAAACATTCCTTTCATGTGACATGCCAGATCTGGTCGTAACGTTTAGGCCAGGTTTGGGGTGTTACAATTTTGGTATCAGAGCCTAGGTTCAAAAACTCGGCTGTGGGTTTGGGTTCAAAAATATTTTCAAAGGATGGTTTAGAATATATTTTCGTAAGTATGGCACCCAGTCTCCGCACCAAATCCGTAAGTTTTCTTTTTTACTATATTCGGTATATGCTGGAATGATTGTATTTATTCGCGATGTGTGAATGTGATGCTTGAATATAGGAATTGTATGTATGTGTGAAAAATATCTGCTGCCGGTGGTAGATAGTTGGTTATGTGAAGGGTTCCAAGATTTAGTTAGAAAGTATATTAGTTTTATTAAGATCAGAGTCGCAAAGAAGAGCGAGTGTGGGGGTTAGGATGTGACAAGTTAGTAGTTGGAAATTTCGAGGACGAAATTTCTTTAAGGAGGGTAGATTTGTAACATCCCGAAATTGGGCCTAAGAGAATTGAGCCCAATAGGCCTTAGGCATAGTAGCGTTTAAAATTTTTGGGAACAGGAGATCGACTTAAGTGCAAGGTAGACCTTTAGATAAGTGATTTTGAAGGTTAAGGGCTTCAAGAAGTCCCGGATCAAATATTGGCTTTGGGGAAATTTTAGTTTTAGGTGAAAAAACCCGGAGGTTGGCGGGTAGGCCTTAAGAATAAAATGGGGAGGAAAATGACACAAGTGGAGTGTGTGGTGTAGTGGCAAAGTGGCGCCACTTAAGGACAAGGAATGACGCCACAAGGAAGGAAGGAGGTCTAAGGTTCTAGTTGTAGCGCTTGCATTCCTTTTAGATTATTTTATTAAATGAATTTAGACCTTGGCCATAGGGTTATATTTAGTTGCGCATGGTTTAAGACACAATGAGCTAGTTTGTAAAGTGGCTAGCGTGGATTATGCTACGAGGAGAGTCCAGGTTCGAATCTCATGAGAAGCAAGGGAGTTTTTATTTTATGAATTGGACGCTAAGAGTTTCAGTTGAATTTAAACTCTACCGACGAAGGGATCCCACATCGGAAAGATACAAGGAATAAAGGTGAAGAGCTAGCTATATAAAGAGCATGTCAAGAGAAGGTTAACATACCTTGGTGGGCGCTGGGCACGGAGTGTCGCAGTGGCTGATTTAGCACCGAGTCCTATCGTGTGTAACTCTCTCTACTCTAACAGCGGCAAATGCCAAGTATCCCACACTGCAATAGTAGTTACACAGGCGTGCGGCAAGCGTGTGGGGCTTCAACGCGATAGTTGAGGCCATCAGTAGTATTCTTGTGGGTTGGGGCTGCTTTGGCCGCGATGGGCCGAAGTGGGCCCAATGGGCCCGTGGGCCCAATTGGAATAAATTGTATGATGATATAGTATATAGTGAACTAGACTAGGTGGAACCTATATACGTGGTTAGATTTGTGTTAGGTGGGCCACACGCGTGCAGTGTGCCTAAATGGGTCAAGTCAAGTTTTAGGCCCAATAGTCTAGTGGTGACCAAAATGGTAGTCGAGTCGCATTTCAGGTAACATTAGACCTTCGGAAGGGCCATTGCAGAAAGCGAATTACAAAAATACCTTGGTGGGTAAATTACGAAAATACCCTTGGTGGGTAAATTATGAAAATACCCTTGGTGGGTAAATTATTTAAAATACCTTTGGTGGGTAAATTACGAAAATACCCTTGGTAGGTAAATTACGAAAATACCCTTGGTGGGTAAAATTACGATTATACCCTTAGAGGTTGATTAGCATGATTATGTTGTTTTATGTCTATCTGATTATGATGGTAATTCATGTTATACTTATATTTGATATATGTCTAGCATACATGACATACTGCATACACGAATTATTATGTCATATTGCATGGGTATGATGAGAGGAGGGAAGATTGATATCGTGACTTTGGGTCGCTAGTGGTTTGGCACCACCAAAGGGTTTGGTACCACGCTTGATATTCGTGACTTTGGGTCACCGTGAGGTTTGGCACCTCATAGCGACTTGTCCCGGTGGCTTAGCACCACAAAGGGTTGGCCCCACGATTGACATATCGGGATCGTCGCCAATGATTTGGTATCACACGCAGGTTGGCCCCACACTTGGATATTGATATTTTGTGACTTTGGGTCACCGAGGTTTGGCACCTCATAGCGACTCGTCCGAGTGGCTTAGCACCACAAAGGTTCATTTGATAAAACGGATTGTCGCCAGTGATTTGGTATCACAACATGGGTTGGCCCCACATATGGATTATTCGTGACTTTGGGTCACTAGTGGTTTGGCACCACATCATTATTGATATCAGTGACTTTGGGTCACCAGTGGTTTGGCACCACCAGTGGTTTGGTACCACACGGGGTAGAATCGAGAGTTTCGGATGGTTAGGTTTTAATAAACCGTTTCTTATTCAAAATTGCTTCAACTCAATTTTCACAACAAATACAATTTTTACAAACTAATAACAACTTTGTAAAATGGGCATTAAATGAATCAGGTTTTATATACAAACCACGAAACGTGGAGTTTCAAAAAGAATACGAACTTTTTAACGAACGTACAATTTTTAAACATTCCTTTCATGTGACATGCCAGATCCGGTCGTAACGTTTAGGCCGGGTTTGGGGTGTTACAACTCCTAGAGGCCTAACGCTTCTTTTTCACCCAAATGTTTTATTACTTTGTTTTATTTACTTTATGTTTTATTCAATTAATTAAAATTTATAATATTAATCATCACTAATCCATTGACCGCCATCAACTATTATTAGTATAGCGGTTTAATTTCCACTTAAGTCTCTTGCATATGTTCTGATTAAATATACTTTTGCAATTGAACTTTTACCACTATTACAATTTAGTCCTTCAACCTTAATTAAACACTAATTCAACAAAATTGGTTATCCAAAATTCAATTCACTTATAATATAACTTCGTAATTATTTAATATAAATATTCATGGGTTTGGTTTATGAAAATAAGGTCTCGATACCTCATTTTTCAATACCACTAACTCTAAGGTCGTAACTCTTGTACATTAACTAACTATCCAATTAACAAAATTAAATAACCAAATTTTATTTCACTTTATATTAAGCTAATAAATATTAAATAATAATATTTACAAACTCGAACATCAAAAATGGGATTTTGAAACCACTGATTTTTGAGCCGTTATAATGTTACATCAGAAAAAAAAAAGATGGACCCAAAAAAAAATAGATGTCATCAACAATTTTGCTTATAATATTGTTATTGAAATAGCAAAAGAAAACAAAGATCTTGAGCCTAAATCTATTAAGGAATATAGAAATAGAAAAGATTGGTCATAATGGAAAGGCGCAATTCAAGCAGAATTGAATTCACTTTCTAAATGTATGGTTTTTTTTTTAATTATCTATAGTCCAAACACCTAAAGATGTAAATCAGGTAGGATATAAATGGGAATTCGTGCAAAAAATGAAATGAGAAAAATGAAGTCGTAAGTTTAAAGCACGACTTGTAGCACAAGGATTTTCACAAAGGCCCAACATTGATTACGAAGAACCATATTCTCCTATGGTGGATGCAATCACGTTTAAATATCTTATTAGTCTAGCAGTACGTGAGACACATGACTTGCGTCTAATGGATGTTGTTACATACAATTTGTATGGTACACTTGATAATGAAATTTATATGAAAATCCCAGAAAGATTTAAAATCCCAGAATGATATATAGAGTTTCTCAGGAAACTTGCTCGATCAGATTAAATAAAAGTTTATATGGATTAAAACAATCTGGACATATGTGGTACAATCATCGTAGTGAATATTTGTAACACCCCAAACCCGGCCTAAAAGTTTAGACCGAACTCAGGATGCTACATTGATTACCGAAGTGATCATGGGAAAATTTTACAAAAATAGTCAACCTTAATTTCATTTCCGAAAACCATTCATATTTTTACGCACCAAAAATATTTAATCGTTAAAAAGCCCTTACGATAAAGTTACCGTTAAGTAAGATAAATCACCAGAATAAATGTACGAATGAATATCTAAAGTGAAAACTGTACCACAGTCTTATAAAACCTTACAGTTCAACATTTAATTGAATAATAAAGTCGTGATAGAAATCAAAATCTGACATTCCATAGTCGCTGAAACTGTCCGAGACCTCCACCTACTGAGTCCAGCATCCAAAATCCTAAAATGTACCTGAGAAGGGGATGCAGAAGAGGGGGTGAACTACTTGAGCTCAGTGTGAGTTCAAAACCAACTACTACAGAATCAGAATCAGAAACAAAAAACCCATACCATTTCAGAAGCGGGACATACTTACAAAATCTGATGGTAACTTTGAGACAGAAGTCTCGAACAGATAATCACAGTTCATAAATGAGTTACCAGTTCTATTCAATCAGTCAGATACAATCGAAGTTACAAAGTACGTAGAACCACAAAAGTTCTTTTTAGTTTATAGTACAATCAAATATCCTAGTCCATAGAACAATCAGACAGATGCTTATGAATGCAATTATGCTATAAAATCCACCCATCCAGCCAACACACCACTCCATCCCCCATCACTCCATATAAGAGCTGTTTGAGCTCATTAAACCAATCACACCATGTAGGACCTCATAAGGCCCATCCATCCCTGCACTCCAATAATGTTCACGACCCTCAGGGTATTGGGACTGCCCACGACCCTCTGGGTATTAGGGGCTATCAATAAGCTGTACAGTGCCACGCGGTAAACCTTGATACAAACATGCAGTATGAACTACTAGATTAGATAGTGATGATACGCAGTGAAGCTGACGTATAAGCGGTATAGTACAATACGGTAAACCGCTATAGTTGTAAAGTGCAGTTAAACTGCCATATCAGATAAAACACGCAGCAAGGCTGACGTATGCATTGTACGGTGTAATACGGTAACCCGCTAACAGTATAGTCCACGACCCTCAGGGTATTGGGACTGCCTACGACCCTCTAGGTATTAGGGCTAACAACCAACAGACTAGCTGCTAGTTCAATTCAGTTTCAATCTTCCTTCTTTTCACAATCCCACCCAAAAATATTATATGCATATGTATGTGTGCAAACAGATGAACAGAATCAGAGTACAAGATTACAAACAGTCATTCACATCCTATTAGTTAGATTCAAATAGGAGTATACTCAATTACCCAGATTCAGATTCAATGGCTATGCAACCTCACAAAGTAGTGACACCTAGTCAGACAATCAAATAGAAGCATATTACATACGCAAACCCCATCAACCGGGTTCAAAAACAAACATGTTACGTAACCAATCACGAATTTCGCCTAAACCGAAGTTAGAACAAAGTCATAATTACCCTTACTAAATCTTAGCCAAGGGTTGAAACACACAAAGTCACAAGTATGCTTAAATTGACCTAAAACCAAAATCTGGCGAGATAGGGCCACACACCTGTGTGCTCTGACCTTGTGGAGCAGTCTAGGCCGTATGGGGGTCCAAAGGCCCGTGTGAAGGGTAGCACACGGCCGTGTGACTGAGGCATACGCCTTTGTAGTGTAGGGACATGGTCGTGTGAACAGGCCGTATAACTCGCTACCCAATTTCGCTAGAGTCGAGTGCAGAGCAGACACGGTTGTGCGAGGGTCTTACACAACCGTGTGCCACCAAACAAGGCCGTGTGTTCCAAAACACACGTCCGTATGGGATCCCTAAATCCCCAAATCAATCACACGGCCATGTGACCAGGCCATGTGGCTACATATATCTGAAACCCAAATTCCAAAACCCGCACGCTCGTGTGCCAAGGGGACACGGTCATGCAAAAATTGACAAACTCCCCAAGTCGGCCACACGGTCGTGTGGCCAGGCCGTACGGCACCCAATTTGGCCTAAAAACCCTAAAGCCCAATTTCACACGATCGTGTGGGTTGCCTCACGCCCATGTGGCCGTCGGGTGGTCACAAAATCACCCTAAAATAGCCCCAAAACCACCATTTCAGCCACCAGAACCGTCCCCAACCTTTTCCCTATCAACATATATCAAAAAGTGGCAATTTCTCATCACTTCCATCGACTGAAAACCCAAAACCAACAGTTTATCCTACGGTCAAGAAAAACTAAACATAAGCTTTGCAAAAAGAAAACAAAACAGTGTAATAAGAGTTTGAATCCCACACCTAAATCGACGACGAAGAAGACGACAATTAAGCAGAAACTCTCGATGCCAAAATCCAAAAGAAAAGCAAAATAGAAAGAAAAACCCAAAAAAGAACATCCAGCCAAAAGAGCATAAAAATAAAATCAAATAATAATAATATTATAATAGGTTATAAATTCTAACTAAAAACCAAATACTATTTAACAAAATAAAATTTAAAATATCTCTCACAGAACGCACTAACAAGGACTCGAACCCAGAACCTTGTGGTATACTAACACTCCACTTGCCCACCAGACCAGCAGGCCCATTCTGCCATGAAACTACACAACTAAACATATATGTGCAGCCTCCTAACTATCCCTATGCTCAAAACCCAAAACTTCTAGGCCAAAATCCGGACGTTTCAATATTTGTTGAAAGAATGTTATAAAAATGATTCAATTTGTCCATGTGTTTGTATAAAAAGGTCTAGATCAGATTTTGTTATAATTTTTATTTACGTTGATGATCTAAATATTATTAGAATTTTTGAAGAGCTTCAAAATGCAATTAATTATTTAAAGAAAGAACTTGAGATGAAAGATATTGGAAAGACAATGTTTTGTCTTGGCCTGCAAATCAAACATTTAAAATATGGAATTCATGTCCATTAGTCAACATATACGGAAAAGATCTTAAAGAAATTTTACATAGATAAATGATAAACCATAAAAGAAACATATTTTAATCCCATATTTAGTATGCTTTTTGATGATTTAGCCCTTGATTTTATATAAAAGGTGCTTGTAATCCTTTCTTTTCATGTCATATACTCAGGAAAGCACCCGAGGATAAAAAGAACACAAAACAGGCTTAAAACGATGCAATTGGGCCTTAACAAGAAATCAACACGGCCTGGAACAAAGCCCACACGACCATGCCTCATCGATTATCTAGAGCACGGCCTCAACTCTGTCACACACGGCCGTGCATCATCCATTTACCACACACGGGCGTGTCAAGCGATCTACACGGTCGTGCCTAAAATGACAGAATCAAGGCACAGCCCAACCCCGAATTACAGGCGTGTGTCATGGGCGTGCCCCTGCCGCGGGAATGAGCAATTTCACTCGGACTTGGATGCTTCAAGCCAAAGAAATATACTCCTAAGTCTACTTAAATACCCTAATAGTAATTTTACTTGAAAGAGGTACTTAGGAGCCAAGTAAAGCATCTCAAAAGCCTATATAAATAACCCAAGGTAGACATTGAAAGGACGGTTTTTAGCAGAGGCTTTTGCCGAAGCTTTCATCTTTTAGGGAATCACTTGAAGATAGCCAGTTGATCCATCTCAAGAAGCCGGAACTCTATTCAAGATAGAGGATCTCTCCTTCAATTCCTTCAGGGGATTTTAGAGATTTCTTATGTTTTGTTTTATCTTTTCTCTTAAGATGTTTTCTTATTTAGTTACGAACTAAACCCTTCAGATACCTGAAGGGGAAGAAACCTATGATGGTTTTTGTTATTTGATTTCTAAATTATATGATAAGTACTTAGTTTGTTCTTAATTATGTTGCTTAATTTAATCTGATGTGCTCAGGTGGTGGCGGAATAGACCTTACCTAAGAGTAGATCTAGCATAATTAAGCGGAGTTGATCGGGCACCTAGAGATAGGGTTACGAGATTTTGTCAGATTAGGGTGAAACCTAATATGGGAATCCATTGATCAATTTACTGCTTCTTTAGGGGGTTATTATAAGAGAATGAGAGTTCCACTAATTAACCTAAGGTTAGACATTATTCGCCTCGAGAGAGGGTTTAATATAGGTTAGGGAGTCTCACGGATCAAGCTAAGTAAAGAAATCATATGGTTTGGGGAATAAATAATAAGTGAAGTCATAGGTGGATTCTTCCTGAGGGTATCGTCGTAATCAACTAAGTTTTTCCACAGTCTTTTCCCAAAGTTTCGTTCTTTTGTCTTTACATTAGGGCGTAGATTATTGTAGACTTAGGAGTATGTTTCTTTGGCTTGAAGCATCCAATTTCGAGTGAAATTGCTTGAATCGCTTGAACAAATTAAGTGTTATCCCACACCTGAATCGATGACGAAGAAGACGACAGTTAAGCAAAAACCCCCGATGCCAAAATCCAAAAGAAAAGCAAAACGAAAAGAAAAACCCGAAAAAGAACGTCCATCCAAAAGAGAATAAAAATAAAATAAAATAAAATAAAAATAATATGTTATAAATTCTAAATAAAAACCAAATACTATTTAACAAAATAAAATTTAAAATATCCTCACATAGCACGCACTCACAAGGACTCGAACCTAGAACCTTGTGGTATACTAACACTCCACTTACCCACCAAACCAGTAGGCCCATTCTGCCACTAAATTGCATAGCTAAACACATATGTGCAGTCTCCTCACTGTCCCTATGCTCAAAACCCAAAACTTCTAAGCTCAAAATCCAGGGTGTTACAATATTTGTTGAAAGAATGTTATAAAAATGATCCAATATGTCCATGTGTTTGCATAAAATGGTCTGGATCAGATTTTGTTATAATTATTGTTTATGTTGATGATTTAAATATTATTGGAACTTTTGAAGAGCTTCAAAATGCAATAAATTGTTTAAAGAAAGAATTTGAGATGAAAGATATTGGAAAACCAAAGTTTTTTCTTGGCCTACAAATCAAACATTTAAAATATAAAATTCATGTCCATCAGCCAACTTACACGGAAATGATCTTAAAGAAATTTTACATAGATAAAGCGCAACCGTTAAATACCGCGATGGTTGCACGATCGTTAGATGTGGATAAAGATCAATTTTGTCATTGCAAGAATGATGAAAAGTTTCTGGGTCCAGAAGTGTCATAGGGGCATTGATGTATCTTGCAAACAACACAAGACCTGATATAGTTTTCGCTGTACACTTGTTAGAAAGATTTATTTCTTCTCTAACACGTAGACATAGGAATGGAGTTAAATATGTATTTAGATATCTCAAAGGAACCATTGATATGGGGTTATTTTATTCAAATGATTAAAAATTCCTATTAATTGGCTATGTTGATGTTGGATATTTAACGAGTCCACATAAAAGCTGATCTCAAACAAAATATTTATTTACATGTGGAAGTACTACCATGTCATGGCATTCAAAAAAGAAAACATAAATTGCCGCGTCTTCATATCATGCAAAAATAATTGTAATGCATGAGGCAAGCTAAGACTGTGTTTGGCCAGTGCTATTAATCTAACATATGCAGAAGATATATAATTTGCCTTTACAGGAAAAGATGACAACTATCTTAGACGAAGATAATACAACATGTATAGTTCAATTGAAGGGTGGTTACATAAAATGTGACAGAACAAAGCATAATTCACCAAAATTATTCTTCACTCATGATCTTGAGAAGAAAAGGGATATAAAAGTTCAAAAAATTTATTCTAGTGATGATTTAGCATATCCTTTTACCAAGGCATTGTCAACTTCAACGTTTAAAATACTATTACACAGGATTGGAATGCGTCGACTCAAAGATGTTATGTGATATTGCTATTAGGAGAACTCCAAAACACATTATACTCTTTTCCTTTAACTAAGGTTTTGTCCCATTGGGTTTTCTTGGTAAAGTTTTTTAACAGGACAACTTGTTATAGGAGATTATGAACTCTTTTTCCTTCATTAGGTTTTTATCCCACGAGGCCTTTCATAATAAGGTTTTACCGAGACACATTTTCATTTATGGACACCCAAGGGGGGAGTGTCGTAAAATGGATGTCCATATAGCCCCCATAACCTCTCAGGAATTTATTTTCTTGTAAATCTTGTAACCCCCTAGCAATTTATAGGGTACCTTAATTATATTTATTAGAGTTTGTAACCTATGGTGGTTGAGGCCTTATAAATAGACAGTATGTGTAAGTCTTTTATATATGCCAAACTGAAAGTTGAATAATCCTTTCATTTTTCTAGTTTTCTCTCTTGTTTATTCTATATTTCATTTTGTTTTATAATATTTCCATTTTTGTATCATTTTTAAATAAAATTATTAAAATTGTAAATGTAAAGGTAGAATACATATTCAATAATATTAAATTGTACATTTATTACCTACTGAGGTGTAGCAAATATTTTCCCTTAATTTTATGGCTAAACTACCTAGTGAGTCACCCAACTTTAGGGCACTTTCATTTTGGATGAATACTTGCAATTCAGTCATCTAACTGTTAGGGTGTGTTCATTTTAGTCACCCAAGCATTAAATCTCTAACGGCGGTTAACTGTACACACCACAACATGTTTATACTTTCATTTTAGTCACCCATCTTTTAGGTCGTTTTCATCTTGATCACCCAAAAAATAATTTTTAAAGTATTGATTGGGGTAAAAATCAAGAATTAAAGTGAAAAGCGAGAGAAACTAAAATAATACACAAAAATTGTTAAATTATATTTGTTTATCCCATTGCCAAAAAGTTTAAAAAATTTAATATTAAAATTTTAATTTTCAAAACATCAAAATAAATTGAACAAAATACTAAATTTTTTTATCTATTTATAATATCAAACGATTTATTACCACAATAATAATTTATGTCCTCATAATAATTTGGTATTATTTTACCGTTATTGGAATATAAGGTGGGCCAATCAATTAAATAACACTTTTTCTTTTGGACAAATCTCATCTCCTAGCCGACAACCCCATAAATTAGCCCCGTCCCCAAAGATTGAAAAGAAAACAAAATCTTGTCTCCCAGCCTTTTTTGGCCCCTTCATAAAAATATAAATATGTGGTAAACTTTTATCCGGCCCCTCCAAAGTTTCTTAGGTTTTTTTTGAATTTATCATTTTGAGTAATAAATTTAATATTGTGTTCAACTTAAATCTGATCAATTTTGGCAATTTGATATATTAATATATTTTCAATAAATTAAAAATGATATATTTATATTATTAGTTATGATATTAATATTGCCGATTAAAAAATATGAAAAGTATAAAGAACTTCCAAATGGAATGCCCACTCTTTAAATAACTGCAACAACTTATGCAGTTTCCATATTTGTGTTGTTGGCACTTTATTGAACAAAAAATTATGGGCTATGTTGATTATGTGGATTGTATCCAGTCCATCAATGAAGATCATATCACTTAAGGAAACATATTTAGAAGATTGGATTAGACCGGATCACCTTTATTTAATCCCTTAAATCATGGATATTAGATTGGATTGGAATGTTGCATTTTTAGCTGCAAAGAGTCCATATTTATCTTATTTATTATTATTCTATTTTATTCAACGTATCTTATTGTTGTTTTTTAAGGATTGTGATAATTCTTCTTTATGTTAGCATGTCTCGAAATATTTTATAAAATTGAGAGATTTGTATAGATTTTTGTATTGAGAGAGATAACACTTAATTTGTTCAAGCGATGAACTTTATTGCATAAGTGCATCATGATAGTAAAACGTATTGTTTTGTGATTTTACTTGGTACAAAGATGAGGAAATTGTCACCAATGTGTGATAGATTAAGAATCACTTGTTGTAAGTATTGAAGATAATGAGTATTTCTCACTAAGCTAGGCTGCACAAACGTAGGAAAATTGAATTATGTAAACAATCTTTGTGTCCCTTATTTTATTCAATTTATTGTAGGGCTTGAAAGAGTGGCTAAGGACACCCCTTAGCCACTCCTTCCAAGCACACAACTTGTAACTTAGAAACTATCCGGGCCAACAATTGGTATCATAGCTTGCCACTAAACATGGCTAGTGGAGATCCTTTGTGTTTCTAGATTCAAGCTATGGAGGTTTATCTACTTCACGTCCCCCTATGTTGGAGGTTGGAAATTATGCATATTGGAAAGCACACATGAAGACATATATCAAGTCTATATATGATAAGGCCAGGTGAGCAGCTCCCTATTGCTTGTTGTTCGTTTGGGTAAAGAAGTTATAAAAAAATTGTAAGTTTTGTTTGGAATGAAATAAACTTAATTAATTGCAAAGATTTTTCTTTATTTTTAACTTAGAATGGAAGTTTGAAGGTCATATAATCAAAAGAATTTTGGGTTTAGTGGACAACTATTAAAGACAATAATTTTCGTTGATAATTTTTAAAATAATTTCAAATTATCAAAATAAATTAAATAAATTGTTAAAAAATTTTATTTGTTGATAATGTCAATGATTTGTTACTATTAATTTGAATATTACTATTTAAAATTTTATATTTAAAACCAAAATTAGAATTTTTGGCGGTGGGATAAACAAATTCACTTTGACATTTTGTGTATTATTTTAGTTTCTATCATTTTTTCACTAACGATTGAGTTTTTACTTTCAATCAATACTTTAAAAAGATATTTTTTTTGGGTGATCAAAATGAAAGTGCAAACATAATGTGGCATGTACTGTTAACTGCAATTAGAGATTTAATGTTTGGTGACTAAAATGAAAGTACTCTAAAAGTTAAGTGAACAAATTGTAAGCATTTTATTTTGGATGCCCAAAATAAAAGTACCCAAAAATTAAGTGATTAACTTTGTAATTTACCCAAATTCTATAGGATGTAAAACGTGATAATAATAACTTATATTATAATTTATTTTTATATTAAAGTTAGTCAATGCTTACATGAAATGCGTTACTCGTTTTGCTTTCCTAGTAATTTTACAATACAATTTTAGAGTTACTTATAATCTTTAGGAAAACAAATAGGTGTTTAAAGGTACTTAAATTTATGTCCTCATAAAATTTAGTATTATTTTACCCTTTATTGTAATATATGGTGGGCCAATCAATTAAATAACATGTTTTCTTTTAGACAAATCTCATCTCTAGCCGACAACCCCATAAATTAACCCTGTCCCCAAGATTGAAAAGAAAACAAAATCTCGTCTCCTAGCCTTTTTTGGCCCCTTCATAAATATATAAATATGTGGTAAACTTTTTATTCAATATATATATATGGGGTAGACTTTTAACCGGCCCCTCCAAAGTTTCTTAGATTTTTTTTGAATTTATCAATTTTAGCGATTTGATATATTAATATATTTTCAATAAATTAAAAATGATATATTTATATTATTAATTATTATATAAATATTATCGATTAAAAAATAAGAAAAGTATAAAGGACTGCCTAATGGAATGCCCACTCTTTAAATAACTACAACAACTTATGCAGTTTCATATTTGTGTTGTTGGCACTTTATTGAAGAAAAAATTATAGGCTATGTTGATTATGTGGATTGTATCTAGCCCATCAATGAAGATCATATCACTCAAGGAAACATATTTAGAAGATTGGATCAGATAGGATCATGTTTATTTAATCCCTTAAACCATGGATATTAGATTGGATTGGAATGTTGCATTTTTAGCTGCAAAGAGTCCATGTTTATCTTATTTATTATTATTTTTTTATTCAACGTATCTTATTATTGTTTTTTAAGGATTATGATAGATCTTATTTATGTTAGCATGTCTCGAAATATTCTATAAAATTGAGAGATTTGTATAGATTATTGTATTGAGAGAGATAACACTTAATTTGTTCAAGCGATGAACTTTATTGCATAAGTGCATTATGATAGTAAAACCTATTGTTTTGTGATTTTACATGGTAAGTTCACAGGGGTGAGTTTAGTGGTGAGAGTATTAGTTTTCAAAGTACAAAGATGAGGAAATTGTCACCGGTGTGTGATAGATTAAGAATCACTTGTTGTAAGTATTGAAGATAATGAGTATTTCTCACTAAGTTAGGCTCCACAGACGTAGGAAAATTGAATTATGTAAACAATCTTTGTGTCCCTTATTTTATTCATTTTATTGCAGGGCTTGGAAGGAGTGGCTAAGGACACCCCTTAGCCACTCCTTCCAAGCACACAACTTGTAACTTAGAAACTATCCGAGCCAACAATTGGTGTCATAGCTTGCCACTAAACATGGCTAGTGGAGATCCTTTGTGTTTCTATATTCAAGCTATGGAAGGTTTATCTACTTCACAAGCCCTTATGTTGGAGGTTGGAAATTATGCATATTGGAAAGCTGATAAACCATAATTTATACATATTTTGACCCCATGCTCGGTTCATTTTTGGATGAATTTTCATTAGATTTGATGAATTTGATGATCCTAATCCATTAATTTCATGTTTTACACTCAAGAGAGCTTATGAAGTTGAAAAGAACGAGAAACGGGCCAAAAAGGGACAAAATGGGCCTACCTTAGAAATCAACACAGCCTGGACTATTGCACACGGGCAGACCATACGATCGTGTGTTACAAGCAGAATCGAACATGGCCTAAGCTATCGCACACGGGGGCCTAAGCTATCGCACACGAGCGTGTCCCTACCGAACCCAAGTCTAATTCTATTCGAAAAAGACTACTTGTGGGCCAAGAAAAGTGCTCTAAAGCCTATATAAACACCCTAGGGGAAGACCTAAAAGACACACGGAGAGTAGAAAGCAGAAAAATACTCGAAGACAGCCATTGGGAGCAGCTTGGAAGAAGGATCCCCATCAAGACTGAAGATCTCCTATCAATTTCTCTTGAAGTTTTTGGGTTTTCTTATGTTTTTTAGTTTTCCTTATATTAAGATGTTTCCCTCTATCAGTATGAACTAAATCCCTTAAATACATGAGGGGATGAAACCTAAGATGGATCTTATTTCTATTTGATTTATAAGATAAATATTTGTTTTTATTTTTAATTGTGAGTTTTTATTCTTGCTTTAACAATTCAGGTTATTGATTCAAGTTGAATACGCTTACTCAGAGGAGCAAAAGTCCCTGTTTAAGAGTAGATCAACACAATTAAGTAGAGTTGAATGCAATCCTAGACATAGGACATAGTAAATCTACCGAATTAGAGTCAAATCTAATAAGGGAATCCATAGATCGAGTTAATGCGAAAATAGGGGTTTTAATTAGAAAAAGATTTCAATTAATCAACCTAGAGTCAGTTGTTTTTAGTCTCGAAGGAGATATTAACATAATTTAGGGATTCCTATGGATTAAGTCAAGTGAATAAATTGTATGAATCAGAAATAATATGTTACATCCCGAATTTGGGCCTAGTAGATTTGGACCTATTAGGTTGTAACGCCCCAAAAATCCCGAAACTTTTAATTTCTATGCATAGGAGTTTATATGTATGTGTAGCACTTAGAATAATAATATTAAGGTATTATCGGGATTATTTGAAGCCTTAGAGTTAGGGGAGACCATAGGAAAAATTTATGTTCTTACTTAGTGGACCTTAATCTCAGGCATAAGGCCTCATAAGTAAATTAAGAAAAAAGAGGACACAAAAATGGGCTCAGGTTTGGGTTGAGGCCCTAATTAAGTTTTCTGTTTGGGCACTATAGGACTTAAAAGGTAGTACCTGTGTTTAAAATAACAAAATGGGCTTGTGGCCCAGTGGTCAGCAACGCCACTAAGGGAACAATGAGGTGACGCCACACCAGGGAGTAAGGGGCCCAAATTTAAGTTTCAAGGAGCCCAATTCATTTGATTTAAGTTAGCTAATTTTCGGCATTAAGGTTAGGTGGAGTGGACGGCTACAAGGCTAAAAAATAGGAGGATTTATGTGAACGGGATAATGTAGATAATATAGTTGATAATAGGGAAGATAAAAGGAGAAAAATTAGGAGCTATCTGTTGAGAGTAGAGTTGGCCAAAATTCCATCACCTAGAGGAGTAAAGAAATCAGTTTCTAATTGCCATAGGGGGTGCCGAAATTTCTATAAATAAGGGGGGATAGCTCATCAATTCCGGCATTTGAACCCTACTCTTTTCTTCCTTTCTTTATGCCGAAAATCTAAATGCCATCTTAGTTGTTTTTCTTTTCTCATCTTTTCTCTTCCAAAAGCTGAAAATCACCGCCTCCCTCACCCTTTTCTTTTTCTTTGAAACCTCCTTCTAGCCGAATATTTTGATCCCCATTGTTATTCTTCTCCCATTCACTAAAAGTCAAAACTACGTTCTTGTTTGTTCTAAGCCTTTCCTTGATCTCTTTTTACTTTCTTTCTAAGCCAAAGCCGAAACACTATACTTAGACCTTCTAAAAGCTGAAAGCGCATCAGTTCATCTTCTCTGGGATTTTCATAAAAGCCGAAATCTCTAGATCTCATCTCCTGTGTTTGTCAAATTCTCTCTGAGGTGTCTGCTTGTGCCGAATCTTGAAGGAAACTCAGGGTAAGTGTCAATTCATGTGATTTTAGTCTTTTTGGCTTTTTAGAGATCTTACCCGAATGGTTATATGGTTAACTAATCGGGTGTTTTCTTTAATTTGCAGTATTCCAGGATTTGAAGGGGAGTCAATCACTTAGATTTCTAAGTCAGATTTTAGTAGCACTCGAATCGTGTTACTTTCGGGAATTCAAGGTAAGGAGATCTCGCTAATTTTAAGCGTGTAGATCTTGGTATACACTAACCCTTGGCGAATGTAGGAAGGCCTTATCTTTATGTTCTTCCGGCTTTTGAGCGAGTTGTAGTCAAAGGCGAGATCGATTAGCGAGGTATCAACGTAGAGGTAGTCCTACGTATGTATCGTGTGTAACACTTCCACACCATTTAGATTGCCTATTATAATATGGTAATAAATCATTATATCTTTGTTAAATGTCAAAATCGACATATCGATTGAAACCCAAGTAGGGTAAAGGCGAATCACCGGTGTTAGTGATTTCGTCATTCCTAAGTGAATGTTTGATTGAGATGATATGTTTTATATGTATGCCGATTTACGTGATTGCATGGGGTTGGGAGATTGATGAAAGGGAAGTGTTCATTGTAGTGGCTTATGCCATGATGCATTGTAGTGGCTTATGCCATGATGCATTGTAGTGGCTTATGCCATGATCTGTTGTAGTGGCTTTTTGCTATGATCTGTTGTAGTGGCTATTGCCATGATCTGACGATGAGCAGCATGACTGCCATCAATGGCGTGTAGTGGTGTGGGTTGATTGTAGAAATCTCCAATGGTGTGAATGGTTGGTACGGGTGGCGTGTAGCGGATGGAAACCTAGGATTTGGGTTGGGCTTGCATAATTTTTGTTATATTTATTAATCTGCTATTCTGTTTTGTAGGGCTAAGGCCCAAATCTAATGGTGCATGAGGGTTGCACACTGAGTCTCGTGACTCAACCTATTATTTAATATTTTCAAGAAGCGCCTAGTGCATCGGACCGGGCTGGAGAGGAGCGCAAGGTGGCCATGCGAGAGAATATTTTGATTCAGCAAAAGACTTTACTTAGTTTATTTATTTTTTTAATTATTTTTAATTAGTGGGTTTTAAATTTCATTGTAATAAGGCTACGGGCCACTAGCTTCACATTTTTCTTTCTTTTGAGTTATTTTGGGCTTTTATTATTATTAGGCATTTAAATTTTACGTTTTAATTAAACTAATGCATTAATATAAAATGTATATCTTTTACAACTTATTCAACCATTTAGTTTTCCCGAATAAAAGGGTTAAGCTCAAGAAAAATATTTTCCCGAAATTGCGACATCTTTCAAAATCTCCTTAGTGACATGCCAGATCCGGTTATAGTGTTTGGGTCGGGTTTGGGGTGTTACATAATAAGTGAAGTCTAGGTGGATTCTTACTTGGGTATTGCCTCTTCATAAAGTTGTCTAAAAGTATTTTCCCAATTCATTCTCTGTCGTGCTTTTAATTTCTTTTAATTTAAAATAAATCAATCCAATTCTTAGGCTAGATAATAGGAAGATAGTAATTACTAGTACTCTTGGTCCTTGTGGATACGATATTTTCGGTCTTACCATAACTATACTATTAAACGATAGATGCGCTTGCCTTTATTTTGATCATAGTTAGTTAGAGACACATCAAAAGCACACATGAAGACATATATCAAGTCTGTATATGATAAGGCCTAGTGAGAAGCTCCTATGGTTGACCTCGAAAACGGGAGGCTAATAAGGCAAAAGCTCAATGGACAGCCTATGATATATTTAAACTATTAATTATGATATTAATATAGTCATTAAATGTTCATGATAGAAAAAAAATTTAAACTACCATAACATCTAATACAAATTTTGCATTTCAATTTTTAATACATGTCACTTGTTAAAAAATATGGATAAAAGCTGAATGAGTGCCAGATCCCTAACCTCTCATGACGAGACGAGATTGTTTCCATATTTGTGTCATTAGCAATTTATTAAACCTGATTTTTAAGTCATGTTGATATTGTATAATGTATCTAGCCCATAAATGAAGATTGTATCATTTGAGAAAACACATATGGAGGATATGATTGGATCATACTTATGTTATCTATTGGATTGAGGAAGTTGGATTGGATTGAATCATTGAATACTTCCTACCAATAGTCCTTGTTTACATTGCTTATTATTATATTGCATTAAGCTTATTTAATAGTTATTTAATAGGGATTGTGATAGATCTTCTTTACGTTAGGAAATATCGTATCTTTAAATAATTGAGAGATTTGTATAGCTTATTGTACTCAGAAATGAGAGCATTTAATTTGATCAAGTGAGGAACATTATTTGTGAGAGTGCATTTGATTGTAAAACATTTGTGTTGTAGTTTTACATGCTAAGTTCATAAGGGTGAACTTGGTTGTGAGGGTCTAGTCTTCAAAGGTACAAAATTGAGGAAATTGTCAATAGGATGGGATAAATTTAGTGTCACTTGTTGTAAGTGATTAAAGATAGTGGGCACTTCTTCTTGAGTTAGGCTCCGCAAACGTAAAGAAACTGAATTGTGTTAACAAACTTTGTTATCCATTATTTTATTCCTATTTTTGTAGTGCTTGAAAGAGTGCCTACTCCTTTAGCCATTCCTTCCAAGCACATAGCTTATTTCTTAGCAACTGTTTGAGCCAAAATTTGGTACTTGAGTTTGTCACTTAACATAGCTAGTGAAGATCCCTATTGTTGTTTAATAAAGGCAAAGGAGGGATCATCTATATCACGTCCTCAATGCTAGGAACTAACCATTATGCTTACTAGAAAGATTGCATGAAAGTTTATATTAAATCCATTGGTGAGAAGTCTACGAAAACTAATGGATATTGAAAATGAATTTATCTGTATTTTAAAGTGAATTATGTAACTCCCCAAATTTTGAACATTTGTTTGATAAATTCTATCAATAATTCAGTCTTTGCATCTGTGGTTAATTATTCTATTTGTGCATGAGATTAGGGTTTTTAATCTTTCTTCTTAATTTTTTTCTATTTATTTTGGTTTAACCCCTATCCTTGAACTCTCGATTTAAGTTTATTTTTGTGTTAATATGTTTCAAGAATGAGTCTATTAGTTCAACGGTTAAGCTTATGTATACTCTGCGTTCTTGTGTTTGAATCTCTGTGTAAGCAATAAGGAATAATTTTGGTGTGCTATTTGGAAATTGATTTTTATATTTAATTAATTAATTAATTAATTTTCTCCAAAACTTTTTTTTGTTTTGACATTTTTCACTTGTTCTTTTCTTTTCTCCGATTACCATCGTTTCTTCTTCCTCATATGCTCTTTCTTTTTGTTTCTTTCTGTTAATTTTGTTGCTGGATTTTGAGGAATTGGGTTGTTCTTGTTCGTTTGAAAGGCCAAAAGTGTAACTTTCGCCATTGTTCTCTTTTTCTTTTTGCCTGATTTTTTCTGTTCTTGTCGAGGTTAAACTTCAGCCATTTTATTCTGAACTTTCTGTTAAGTATTCAATTGGTCTTCTTTCTAGTGAAAATCTCGAGAGTAACGTTCCCTCATCGAATTAGGTCTGTGTTTTGCTGTGACGTGCAAGGGTAAGTGCTTAACTTCTGAGTTGGAATTTTGTGACAAAGTTATTCAACGTAATGTTCAATTTGATGTGATTTTAGCGTTTTGGTTGTGAATAAATCATTTAATTGGGCAATTGAATGTCAGTTTTAGATTCCAGAAGCAACATTGTTGCTTCTATGTAAAAATTGTATCAAGTGTGAAATGAAAACCTGAAAACTTGTGAACAAAAGAAGCTAAGAAACATGGTGGTCGACGTAAAAAAATCGTGTGTTGGCCGTGTGAACCAAATGACCGTGTGTGAGGCTGTGTGGCAGGCCATGTAACTCACTATTTTGGATTCAAAGTCACATGGACGTGTGTGTGGGTCGTGTACATCACTATTTTGGAATTAGAGACACATGGACCAGGGACATGGGTGTGTGCCTAGGTTGTGTGAGATATGTTTGGGGTCTTGAGTTACAGAGGTGTATGTGAGGTAACTCACAGACTTAGGTGAGATGAGGTAGCAGGAGCTCGGTCATCTCTCTTCTAGTTATCTACTGTTTTATCTAGAAATATATTATTGTGTGTTTTATGTTAGATTACTGGTTATAAGTATGGATTTCTACATTTTCTTTAATTACTTGGATGATTTTCAACTATTAAACTTTGAAGGATTAAAGGTTGGATTTTTCAGAATTAATTGATGTAGCTCTCTAGATTTAGTCTTAACGTTTAGGCTAAGTATAAGGTTATTTAGTGGTATCAGAATCATGTTTCAAAACTTGAGTTGTGTTTTCTAGGCTCCTATTTTTATGAATTGTAGGGTTTTGAATAAAATGTTTATATGATTAACTCTAAAAACTAATTTTATACTAGACCGAGTCTCGGATGCTGAACTTGAAAGTACTTCTGCTTTAGTTATACTAATTAGGTAGTAGATATTACCGTAAATAAACTTGTTGCTTTAGTTAAAGACTGTGATATGAATTGTGAAATAAGATATATGAACTGACCTATAAGTTAACACAATAAGTTCACGCGGTAGTCGTGGACATGGTTTTCATGGGCGCCATGGGCGCTGAAAAGGAGCTCGAGTAGAGTCATCCTCTATGGGCAGTATGCCCAACCTAGACACCAGCGAGATTATTGGTACTCTTACTGCTGAGACAGAGTCTTAGACTCCAATAGCTGGGGAAGATACATTGTCTCCAGCTATTCTATGGATGTTAGATAGGGTTACTGGGACCCATTTTGGATCTAGAGGTCGAAGGTCAGTTATAGAATGACTCGATCAAACGGTGTTGAAGTTTTCAGAGGCATCACTAGAGTCAACCTGTCAGTGGTCGAATAATGGTTAGAAGCCTCCAAATGTATCATGAATGATATCGACTGTACACCTATACAGAAATTGAGGGGTGCAGTGTCTCTGTTGTGAGATGAGGCTTATCATTGGTTGCTAACCATCTAAGAGGGCACTCAGCCCAAACACATCACTTGGGATTTCTTCAGGAACACCTTTCAGAGTAAGTATGTAGGGGCGGGTTATGTGGAGGCCCGTAGGCTCGAGTTTGTGAGCCTTGTTAAAGATGAAAGGACTGTGGCTGTGTATAAGGCCAAATTCTTGAGATTGAGCAGGTATGTCTATGGTCTAGTTTCAAATGATTATGAGAAGAGTATCCTGCTTAACGAAGGACTGCGATGTGATCTGAAAGTTCTGATATCCTCTCAGAAGGAGCATGTATTTGAGGCCTTGGTTGACAAGGCAAAATAGCTGAAGAGGTGAAGTACACTGAGCGCGAGAGAAGGGAGCGAGAGAAGAGTTAGATTTAGTTAAAGAGGGACTCGGTTCCCTCTAGTTCTAGTCAGGGCCCTAAAAAATGGGATAAGTTTGATAGGCCCCCGAAGGGTGAGGCACCAGCTACACCAATTGAGATTCAGATCTGCAGCAATTATGACAGACACCATCTGAGTGAGTATTAGAGGAAATTAGGGGTTAGCCTATATTGTGGCTCGATAGAGCATCGCATTAAGGACTGTCCCCTCCTTTCTGATCAAGTGCAAGCTTCTGCAAAGGCTCCAACTTTAGTTTTAGTTCAATCACCGATGGCGGGACAACAACCATTTAGAGGCCGTGGTCCGGCCCAGGATGGGAATGGTTCTAGTAGGGGTGAGAGGGCCTAATGTGAGAGGAAATCAAACAAAGGTGTGCACCAGACTGAGGCACGATAGCATACCTTAGTATATGTGATTATGTGATGCGAAGATAGAAATGATGCCGATGTTATAGCGAGTACGTTCTTTATTCATTTTGTTCTATATTTTGCTTTGATAGACATTAGTTTTACACACTCGTATGTATCTAGGACATTTTTTGTAAATTTGGAAACATCTACCAAGAATACTACTAGAGGGGTAGCACACACCCGTGTGACTGAGGCACATGCCCGTGTGGAGTAGTCCAGGCCGTGTGGGGGTCCAAACGCTCGAGTGAAGGGTAGCACACGGCTGTGTGACTGAGGTACATGCCTGTGTGGTGCAGGTACATGACCGTGTAAATAGGTCGTATAACCTACTGTGCAATTTTACTCGAGTCAAGAGCGAGAAGCGGACACACAGTAGTGAGGCGTCTCACAAGCCGTGTGCCACCAAACACGGCTAGTGTGATTTAAAACACACGCTTGTGTGGGATCCTAAATCCTAAATTAGCCAAATGGCCATGTCGCTGCACCGTATGACACTAAATCTCTAAAACCCTAATTTCTAAAACCACACGCCCAGGAACATGTGCATGTGAAAAGGACAAAGGTCATGTGAAAATCCTGCTGTGGCACCCAAGCCGAAAACCCTTGCCAATTTCACACTGTGGCACACAATTGGCCATGAAACTACAAAGCCACCCTAAAATAGCCCCAAACCCATCATTTCAGCCACCAGATCTGTCCTCAACCTTTGCCCTATCAACATATATCAAAAAGTGACAATTTCTTACCACTTCTATCGACTAAAAACCCAAAACCAACGGTTTAGCCTACTATCAAGAAAAGCCGAACATAAGCTTTACAAAAAGAAAACAAAACAGTGTAATAAGAGTTTGAATCCTACACCTGAATCGACAATGAATAAGACGAAAGTTAAGCAGAAACCCCGATGCCAAAATCTAAAAGAAAATCAAAACAGAAAGAAACCCCAAAAAGAACGTCTAGCCAAAAGAGAAAAAATAAAATCAAATAAAATAATAATATAATAGGTTATAAATTCTAACTAAACACCAAATACTGTTTAACAAAATAAAATTTAAAATATCCCTCATAGAACGCACTCACAAGGACTCAAACCTAGAACCTTGTGGTATACTAACACTCCACTTACCCACCAGACCAGCAGACCTATTCTGCCACTAAATTGCACGGCTAAACACATATGTGCAGCCTCCTCACTGTCCCTATGCTTAAAACCTAAAACTTCTAGGCCCAAAATCTGGGGCGTTTCAACTCACCCCTCCTTAAATAAATTTCGTCCCTTGAAATTTTCAACTATCAGAATAGTCATAGATCACAACTACACCACTACGCTCCCGTTGCACTCTCTAATCCCCAAAACACTATCATACTTTACCTCGTACTCAAGACCTCTCGCACACACCCAGAACACTTAATCACTAAAGTAGACAGAAAATTGTTACACACACTTGCTACACTCCAATCAACATATCGAAACATTTACCAGCGTACCTGACTCAAAAATGCCGAGTGCAATCTCATATCCAATGCTCTTTAGACCCATATCTAAGACACGCTCTCATCTTTCTCCAACAGTCACCCTGATGTCGCTTCTTACAGTGCTCACAAGATGGTACGCTCGTACCACTACTAGTACCACCTTTGCTATCAATCAGTTGTGTCATAACACGCTTTTCAGAACGAGGCTCCAACCTCAGAGGACTGCGATCTCTTTTCTTCTCACACTCTACACACCGAGCTTGAAGGGTTTCACTAGTCTCCCTGATCCTAGCCTTGAACACCTCCTCTAATACCTCCCTCACTACCCGAGTCAATGTTTCAGTACTAAGCTTCGAGTTATCTTTACCCGAAGCTAGCGACCTCACATTAACCTCCAACTCGAAAAATCACATGTTTCGGAGGAACAGACGACTCCTCGTGATCACGCTCACCGTCAGAAGTCATATCTAGCGTATGGCTAACTTAGAAGGCCTACATTATCAGAACACAGAAACAATTGTAATAATAGATTCCACATTTCTAATTTTGCATTTCTAAATTTTCAGAGTCTCAGACTTATCATTTCAACATTCTATGGTACAGTATTCCAAATATTTTTCAAAAGTAGTTACTTGCGTACACATTCATGTAGAAACACAGGCCGAGTTTTTACAAACCTGGATCTGATACCACTAAGTGTAACACCCTAAAGCTGGCCTAGAAGTTTAGACCGAACTCAGGATGCTACATTGATCACCAAAGTGATCATGGAAAAGTTTTACAAAACCAATCAATCTTAATCTCATTTTGAAAACCATTCATATATTTAAGCACCAAAAATATTTAATCATTAAAAAGTCCTTACGATAAAGTTACCGTTAAGTAAGAAAAATCATTAGAATAAATGTATGAATGAAAATATGAAGTGAAAACTGTACCATAGTCTTATAAAACCTTACAGTTCAACATTTAATTGAATAATAAAGCCGTGATAGAAATCAAAATCTGACATTCCATAGCACTGAAACTATCCGAGACCTTCGCCTTCTGAGTCCAGCATCTACAATCTCGAAATGTACCTGAGAAGGGGATACAAAAGAGAGGGTGAGCTGCTTGAGCTCAGTATGAGTTCAAAACCAACAACTACAGAATTAGAATCAGAATCAGAAACAGAAAACCCATAGCATTTCAAAAGCGGGACATACTTACAGAATCTGACGGTAACTTCGATACAAAAGTTTCGAATAGATAATCACAATTTAAAAATGAGTCACCAGTTCTATTCAGTCAGTTAGATACAATTGGAGTTACAAAGTACGTAGAACCACAAAAGTTCTTTTTAGTCAACAGTACAATCAGATATACTGGAGCATAGAACATTAGACAGCTGATTATTAATGCAATTAAGTTGTAAAACCCACCCCTCCATCCAACACACCACTCCGTCCCCCATCACTCCACATAAGAGCTGTTTGAGCTCATCCAACCAATCACACCATATAGGACCTCGTAAGGCCCTTCCATCCCTACATTCCAATAATTTCCACAACCCTCAGGGTATTGGGACTGCCCACAACCCTCTAGGTATTAGGGGTTATCAATAAGCTTTACAGTATCATGCGGTAAACTGCTGTACAGACATGCAATACGAACTGCCAGATCAGATAGTGATGATATGTAGTGAAGTTGACGTATAAGTGGTATAGTGTAATACGGTAATCAGCTATACCAGTAAAGTATAGTTAAACTTCCAGATCAGATAAATACATGCAGCAAGGCTGACGTATGCACTATACGGTGTAATACGATAACCCGCTAACAGCATAGTCCATTACCCTCAGGGTATTGGGACTACCACGACCCTCTGGGTATTAGGGGCTAACAACCAGCAGACTAGCTGCCAGTTCAGTTCAGTTTTAGTCTTCCTTCTCTTCACAATCCCACCTAAAAACATTATATGCATATGTCTGTGTGCAAATAGATGAACAGAATCTAAGAACAAGATTACAGAAAGTCATTCAGATCCAGTTAGTCAGATTCAAATAAAAGTATACTTTATTACCCAGATTCAGATTCAATGACTATGCAACCTCACAGAGTAGTGACACCCAGTCAGACAATCAAACAGAAGCATATTACACACACATCCCGTCAACTGGGTTCAAAAATAAAAATATTATGCAACCAATTACGAATCTCACCTAAACTGAAGTCAGAATAGAGTAATAATTTCCCTTACTAAAGCTTAGATAAGGTTGAAACACACGGAGTCACAAGCACGCTTAAATTGACCAACATCCAAAATCTAGTGAGATAGGGACACACACCCATTTTCTCCGACTGTGTGGAGTAGTCCAGTCCGTGTGGGGGTCTAAACGCCCGAGTCAAGGGTAGCACATAGCCGTGTGGTGTAGGCACACGGCTGTGTAAATAGGCTGTATAACCTACTGCTCAATTTCGCTCTAGTCAAGAGTAGAGCAGACACGGTTGCGAGAGGGTCTCACACGCCCGTGTGCCACTAGACACGGCCGTGTGTTCTAAAACACATGCTCGTGTGGGATCCCTAAATCCCTAAATCAACCACACGATCGTGTTGTCAGGGCATATGACACTAAATTTGAAACCCTAATTTTTAAACCCACATGTCCGTGTGGCCAGGGGACACTTTCCTGCAAAAATCAACAAAATCCCCAAGTTGACCACACTGCCGTGTGGCACCCAATTTGGCCTGAAAACCCTATCGCCCAATTTCACACGGCCATGTGGGTCAACACACGCCCGTGTGGCCATCAGGGTTGTCACAAAGCCACCCTAAAATAGCCCCAAAACCATCATTTCAGCCACCAGATCTATCTCCAACCTTTTTCCTATCAACATATATCAAAAGTGACAATTTCTTGTCACTTCCATCGACTAAAAACCCAAAACCAACGGTTTAGCCTACTATCAAGAAGTTGCAAGATGCTTTAGGTACTAAACTTTACTTTAGTTCAACTTTTCATCCGCAGACAGACGTTCAGTCTGAACGAACTATTCAAATACTGGAGGACATGTTGAGATGTTGCGTCCTTGAGTTTGAAGGTACGTGGGAAAGATACTTACCTTTGACTGAATTTGCCTATAATAATAGTTTTCAATCTAGTATCAAAATGGCACCTTACGAAGCTTTGTATGGCTGCAAGTGTCGAACACCATTGTACTGGATCGAGCTTAGTGAGAACAAGATATACAGGGTTGATTTGATTAAAGAGACTGAACAGAAAGTGACAGTAATCAGAGATAGCTTGAAAGCTGCATCAGATCGCCAAAAGTCTTATGCTGATTTGAAACGTAAAGACATTAAGTTTCAGGTAGGAGATCGAGTATTTTTGAAAGTTTCACCATGGAAGAAAGTACTTTGATTTGGTCGAAAAGGCAAACTGAGTCCGAGATTCATCAGACCGTATGAAATCATCGAACGTATCGGCCCTGTTACTTATAGACTAAAGTTGCCTTCTAAATTAGAAAAGATGCACAATGTGTTTCACGTTTGATGCTCTATAGATACAGGTCAGATCCATCACATGTGATTTCTCCGTCTAAAATTGAAATCGATCCGATATAACGTACAAGGAGGAACCGATTCGTATTTTAGCTCGGGAAATAAAAGAGTTGAGAAACAAGAAAATACCATTAGTGAAAGTTCTATGGAATCGTCACGGAGTTGAAGAGGCTACGTGGGAGCCTGAGGATTCAATAAGACAACAATATCTGACTTTGTTTAACAGTAAGATTTTCGGGGACGAAGATCCCTAAGGGGGGAGAGTTGTAACAGTCTAAATTTGACCCTAATCGAAACGGTGGTTTTGGGACCACGAATCTGAGTCTGATATATATTTAAATATTATATTCTATGCTTATTATGTGTGAATTAATGTGTGCGAAAGTTTCGTAGAAAAATTTTATCGTTTAAGTGTTTAATGTGAGAAAAAGGATTTAATCGCGTAAAGCGTAAAAGTTACATACTATAATGGGAAGTGCTTAAATGATTATGGCTTCTTAATATGGAGTATTAAAAGGGAAAATAGCCCATTTTACAAGTTAGTGGACGGCTTATGACTAATATGCCCTTATTATATATGATAGTTTTATTTTATTTAAAAGGTTATAATAGTAATCTAGTAAATAACATATTATATGCTTTAATAAAACAAAAAGAAAGGCATTGTCATCTTTATTCTTTTGGCCGAATGTGGGAGAAAGAATAAGGGTTTTATGTCCTTTGACTTTCGGCATTTAGAAGCTTAAATTCAAGGTTAGTTTGATCTCGATTTTGTTAATTTTACGTTTTGAGATCGTTGCTTGAACGATGGTGACCCATGTTAGAATTTTTAAAACCAAGCATGCTTAATGTTCGGCCATTGATGTGTTCATGTGGTTTTTGATGTTTGATGATTTTAGATTAAAGATATGTTAAAGATTAGTATGTTTTGTATTGGAAGTTTTGGTGAAATTGAGTATTTAGGGTTAATTTGTAAAAATAAATTTTTAGAGGGGCTTATTTTCAAAATAAATGAAAGATATGGACTAGTATGGTCCCTATGAATATTCAGCCCTAAGGTACCATATTAAAATTTTGTGTATTTTGTGTTTTGTGCAATTAGGACTAAATTGTAAAAATGTGAAATAGTAGGGGTAAAATGGTAAATTACCTATTTATATGCTTAGGGACTAAATTGAGATGAAATGCACTTGAATGAGCTAAATTTTAATGTGATTAGATCAAGAACAAAGAAAAATAGATTTGGATCGGGGAAAGACGAAGGTTATCGAATAGCCGGTTTACGCGGTTCGTCGACAGTCGAGGTAAGTCCTTAAGCGAATATATGTTAAAGAATTATTTATGAATCTGATGAATGATGAAATTCAAATATTTTTAGCATGAATCGATGAATTAGCCAAATGCAAGGGTACTAAATTGGATTGATTGTAATTTTATTTAATATGATGTGAATAAATGCATTTGGTTAGATATGTAAATGTAATATGTGATATATGGATGGTTGTGAAGTTAGCATTATGAAATGTGAATTGAAGGATTAACCATATTGATATTCAAGCTTCGAGCCTAGCAAGCCTTGTGCAGGTGATTTGTATCGGGCTTTATGCCTAGCAGGCCTCGTGCCGGTGACATATTTCAGGCTTATTGCCTAGCAGGCTTAATGCCGGTGTTTTGATTCGGACCTCGAGTCTAGTAGGCCTAGTTCTGATGTGTGTGATCCGGGCTAATGCCTAGCCGATTCTTTACCGGTGAACTGAAATTCAGAGCCAGAATATGTAACAACAAAGTTATAAAATGAATCGAGAAAGTTTATGCTTTTGAAAATGAATCATTATTGGTTCGGCCTTAAGGTATGTGTTTTCATACTTAGATGTTGTATATGATGTTAATAAGCAAATAATATGAGGAAGCAAGTGAACTATACATTGATTACTTGGAAGTATACTAGTGATTGAAAAGGTTTATGTAAGTACATCTATACTTATATTTGTGTTGGTATATCTGATGACTGGTGTACTTTGGTTGGAAAAATGAAATTTGTTAGGCTAAATAAAATAATGAAATTCAGATATGGTGAATTTATAAGTTAGACTATGTATTTCAAATGTCTTGAATTGTATGATAAAAATGCTTGGGTGACTGAAGCTTTATTGTATTTGCTTAAGACTTACTAAGCTAGTGAGCTTACTTTGTTTGTGTTCATTGTTTGTTTTATAGACTTTGGTTAAGCTACGGGCTCAGAGGATCATCGAAGAAGTCAACCACACTATCAACTCTTTTGGTACTCATAAACTTAGTTTTTGATTTGAAAGGCATGTATAAGCTAGTCTAAGTTGTAAACCAATGGTATTTTAATCTTGTATATAAGTATAGCCTTGCGAAAATGGCTAATACTTTTGCGTTAAGCTTTACTTATGTGTTTTGATATAATGGCTTGTACAATTGTTAATGGTTATGTGTTTTAGTCATGTTCTAAGCTTAGATTGGAAGTATATATATATATATATCATGGCATATATGTTGAGATATTGAATTATGGTTTGGTGATGACATTGGAAATGTTTATGTATATGTATATTGGATTGATCTTTGGAGTCTTATTTTTGAGGTCTGAATATGTGGTCAATGAATTGGTTATAATTAGGTATTCGGCTAGTTTGATGGCTCATGTGTTTGATAAGTTTATAATGATATTTATGTATATAATTAGTTCATGTGGCTTTGAGTTGAATGAATGCGAAAATAGGCATTAATTCAGTTGAATGGAATTATACAGAAAATGTGCAGAACTATGATGTATATTTTTGTACTTATATAGATATGTATTTGGCTTGTGATATTTCTTACTTTGATTGAGTGTTTGGAATTACAAAACTTGATTTGTGCTATGTGATGAACTGGAAATTTGATAAATGAGAACTTGTATATTCGGTTATGTGGAAATAAGTTTCAAGTCATATGAAATTCGGTCTTATTAGGAAGTTATTATGTATTGACATCCGAATTATGCTTATTTAGGTGTAACTTATATATGTGCACAAGTTATGAAATGTTAAGTTGATGTTCGACTAATGAAATAGATGTATTGACACAATTTGGATATATATATATATATATATATTATGTTTAACAGGTATGTACATTGTTCTTGAAAGATGAATAGAGTTTTAATGCATGTTTCATGATTATATGATTCGACTTATTCCCAAATGTTGTCAATAATATGGTTACGTAAATTTGTTAATCATGATTGATTATGGCTTTGTCTTTGAGAAATATGCGCATATTGCATTAGTATCATGAACATGTTCGGTTATACTATAGTGTATTAATGTCACATATGTGAACAAATATACAATAGAGTTCTAAGGATTTGTATGTCTTAATAGGCAAATTTTATTTATAAGGTGAATGATAAATGCTTGAACATGTATTAAATATTTGAATGACATATATTCGATGATTCAATGGTTTGAAATGTACAAGCATGAATTTAAATTCTTTGGTTTGATAGAAGTATGAATTTCGAAAAATGACTGCGATAATCTGAGTTGGGTTTGGTAATGCCTCATAACCCTAATCTGGCGAAGAACACGGGCTAGGGGTCTTACAGTGTATAAGGCCAAATTCTTGAGATTGAGCAGGTATGTCCATGGTCTGGTTTCAAACGATTATGAGAAGAGTATCTTACTTAACGAAGGACTGCGATGTGATCTGAAAGTTCTGATATCCTCTCAGAAGGAGCATGTATTTGAGGCCTTGGTTGATAAGGCAAAGATAGCTGAAGAGGTGAAGTGCACTGAGCGCGAGAGAAGGGAGCGAGAGAAGAGTTAGATTTAGTTAAAGAGGGACTCGGTTCCCTCTAGTTCTATTCAGGGCCCTAAAAAATGGGATAGGTTTGATGGGCCCCCGAAGGGTGAGGCACCAGCTACACCAATTGAAATTCAGATCTGCAATAATTATGACAAACACCATCTGAGCGAGTATTAGAGGAAATTGGGGGTTAGCCTATATTGTGGCTCGATAGAGCATCGCATTAAGGACTGCCCCCTCCTTTCTGATCAAGTGCAAGCTTCTGCAAAGGCTCTAACTTTAGTTTTAGTTCAATCACCGATGGCGGGACAACAACCATTTAGAGGCCGTGGTCCGGCCCAGGGTGGGAATGGTTCTAGTAGGGGTAAGAGGGCCTAATGTGAGAGGAAATCAAACAAAGGTGTGCACCAGACTGAGGCACGATAGCATACCTTAGTATATGTGATTAGGTGATGCGAAGATAGAAACGATGCCAATGTTATAGCGAGTACGTTCTTTATTCATTTTGTTCTATATTTTTCTTTGATAGACATTCGTTTTACACACTCGTATGTATCTAGGACATTTTTTATAAATTTGGAAACATCTACCAAGAATACTACTAGAGAGGTAGCACACGCCTGTGTGACTGAGGCACATGCCCGTGTGGAGTAGTCCAGGCCGTGTGGGGGTCCAAACACCTGAGTGAAGGGTAGCACACAGCTATGTGATTGAGGCACATGCCTGTACGGTGCAGGTACATAGCCGTGTAAATAGGTCGTATAACCTACTGCGCAATTTCGCTCGAGTCAAGAGCAGAGCAGACACGGCCATGAGAGCGTCTCACATGCCCATGTGACACCAAACACGACCGTGTGTTCTAAAACACACACTTGAGTGGGATCCCTAAATCCCTAAATCAGCCAAACGGCCATGTCGCCAGGCCGTATGACATTAAATCTCTAAAAGCCTAATTTCTAAACCCACACGCTCGTGTGCCCAGGGAAAACGATCCTATGAAAATCGACAAAAGCCCCAAGTTGGCCACACGGCCGTGTGGCACCCAATTTGGCCTGAAAACCCTAACGCCCAATTTTACACGGCCATATGGGTCAACATACGCCCGGATAGCCATCGGGGTAGTCACAAAGCCACCCTAAAATAGCCCCAAACCCATCGTTTTAGCCACCAGATCCGTCCCCAACCTTTGCCCTATCAATAGATATCAAAAAGTGATAATTTCTCATTACTTCCATCGATTAAAAACCCAAAACCAACGGTTTAGCCTACTATCAAGAAAAGTCGAACATAAGCTTTGCAAAAAGAAAACAAAATAGTTAACTACACCTGAATCGACGATGAAGAAGACGGAAGATAAGCAGAAACCCCCGATGCCAAAATCTAAAAGAAAAGCAAAATAGAAAGAAAAACCCGAAAAAGAACGTCTAGCCAAAAGAGAAAAAAATAAAATAAAATAAAATAATAATATAATAGGTTATAAATTCTAACTAAACACCAAATACTGTTGAACAAAATAAAATTTAAAATATCCCTCATAGAACGCACTCACAAGAACTCGAACCCAGAACCTTGTGGTATATTAACACTCCACTTACCCACCAGACTAGCAGACCTATTCTGCCACTAAATTGCACGACTAAACACATATGTGCAGCCTCCTCACTGTCCCTATGCTTAAAACCGAAAACTTTTAGGCCCAAAATTTGGGGCGTTACAACTCACCCCTCCTTAAAGAAATCCCGTCCCTCGAAATTTTCAACTATCAGAATAGTCATAGATCACAACTATACCATTATGCTCCCACTGCGCTCTCTAATCCCCAAAACACTATCACACTTTACCTCGTACTCAAGACATCTCGCACACACCCAAAACACTTAATCACTAAAGTAGACAAAAAATTGTTACACACACTTGCTACACTCCAATCAACACATCGAAACATTTACCAGCGTACCTAACTCAAAAATGCCGAGCGCAATCTCATATCCAATGCTCTTTAGACCCATATCTAAGACAAGCTCTCAGCTTTCTCCAACAGTCACCCTGATGTCGCTTCTTACAGTGCTCACAAGACGATACACTCTTACCACTACTAGCACCACCTTTGCTATCACTCGGTTGTGTCATAACACGCTTTTTAAAATGAGGTTCCAACCTCGGAGGACTGCGATCTCTTTTCTTCCCACACTCTACACACCGAGCTTGAAGGGTTTCACTAGTCTCCCTGATCCTAGCCTCGAACACCTCCTCTAATACCTCCCTCACTACCCGAGTCAATGTCTCAGTACTAAGCTTCGAGTTATCTTTACCCGAAGCTAGTGAACTCACATTAACCCCTAACTCTGAAAAATCACATGTTCCGGAGGAACAGACGACTCTTCGTGATCACGCTCACCGTCGGAAGTCATATCTGGCGTATGGCTAACTTAGTAGGCCTACATTATCAGAACACAGAAAAACAATTGTAATAATGATTCCACATTTCTAATTTTACATTTCTAAATTTTACCTGGACCAGTATCAGAGTCTCAGACTTTTCATTTTTGTAAACTATTTCCAGAACACAAATCATTTCAACATTCTATGGTACAGTTTTCCAAATATTTTTCAAAAATAGTTACTTGCGCACACGTTCACGTAGAAACACAGGCCAAGTTTTTACAAACCTGGCTCTGATACCACTAAGTGTAACACCCCAAAGCTGGCCTAGAAGTTTAGACCGAACTCAGGATTCTACATTGATCACCAAAGTGATCATGGAAAAGTTTTACAAAACCAATCAATCTTAATCTCATTTTCGAAAACCATTCATATATTTAAGCACCAAAAATATTTAATCATTAAAAAGTTCTTACGATAAAGTTACCGTTAAGTAAGAAAAATCATTAGAATAAATGTACGAATGAAAATATGAAGTGAAAACTGTACCACAGTCTTATAAAACCTTAAAGTTCAATATTTAATTGAATAATAAAGCCGTGATAGAAATCAAAATTTGACATTCCATAGCACTGAAACTATCCGAGACCTTCGCCTTCTGAGTCCAGCATCTACAATCCCGAAATGTACCTGAGAAAGGGATACAAAAGAGGGGGTGAGCTGCTTGAGCTCAATATGAGTTCAAAACCAACTACTACAGAATCAGAATCAGAATCAGAAAACCCATAGCACTTCAGAAGCGGGACATACTTACAGAATCTAACAGTAACTTCGATACAAAAGTCTCGAATAGATAATCACAATTTAAAAATGAGTCACCAGTTCTATTCAGTTAGTTAGATACAATTGGAGTTACAAAGTACGTAGAACCACAAAAGTTCTTTTTAGTCAATAGTACAATCAGATATACTAGCGCATAAACAGTTAGACAGATGCTTATGAATACAATTCAGTTGTAAAACCCACCCCTCCAGCCAACACACCACTCCGTCCCCCATCACTCCACATAGGAGCTGTTTGAGCTCATCCAACCAATCACACCATATAGGACCTCGTAAGGCCCATCCATCCCTGCATTCCAATAATTTCCACAATCCTCAGGGTATTGGGACTGCCCACAACCCTCTAGGTATTAGGGGCTATCAATAAGCTTTTCTGGTATCACGCGGTAATGGCTTTGTCTGATGACATGCAATGTCGAATCGCCGGATCGGATAGTGATGATATGCAGTGAAGCTTACGTATAAGTGGTACAGTGCAATACGGTAATCAGCATACCTGTAAAGTATAGTTAAACTTCCAGATCAGATAAATACATGTAGCAAGGCTGACGTATGCACTGTACGGTGTAATACGATAACCCGCTAACAGCATAGTCCATTACCCTTAGGGTATTGGGACTGCCCACGACCCTCTGGGCATTAAGGGCTAACAACCAATAGACTAGCTGCCAGTTCAGTTCAATTTTAGTCTTCCTTCTCTTCACAATCCCACCCAAAAACATTATATGCATATGTCTGTGTGCAAACAGATGAACAGAATCTGAGAACAAGATTACAGAAAGTCATTCAGATCTAGTTAGTCAGATTCAAATAAAAGTATACTTTATTACCCAGATTCAGATTCAATGGCTATGCAACCTCACAGAGTAGTGACACCCAGTCAGACAATCAAACAAAAGCATATTACACACACATCCCATCAATTGGGTTCAAAAATAAAATGTTACGCAACCAATTACGAATCTCACCTAAACTGAAGTCAGAATAGAGTAATAATTTCTCTTACAAAAGCTTACATAAGGTTGAAACACACCGAGTCACAAATACGCTTAAATTGACCTACATCCAAAATCTGGCGAGATAGCGACACACACCCATATTCTCTGACCGTGTGGAGCAGTCCAGGCCGTGTGGGGGTCCAAACGCCAGAGTGAAGGGTAGCACATAGCCGTGTGGTGTAGGTACACGGCTGTGTGAACAGGTCGTATAACCTACTGCTCAGTTTCGCTCTAGTCAAGAGTAGAGCAGACATGGCTGTGAGAGGGTCTCACACGCCCGTGTGCCACTAGACACTGCCGTGTGTTCTAAAACACAAGCCCATGTGGGATCCCTAAATCCCTAAATTAGCCACACGATCGTGTCGCCAGGGTATATGATACTAAATCTCTAAAACCCTAATTTTTAAACAAACACGCCTGTGTGGCCAGGGGACACTTTTCTGCGAAAATCAACAAGATCAAGTCGGCCACACGGCCGTGTGGCACCCAATTTGGCCTGAAAACCCTATCGCCCAATTTCACACGGCCATGTAGGTCAACACACGCCCGTGTGGCCATCAGGGTGGTCACAAAGCCACCCTAAAATAGCCCCAAAACCATCGTTTCATCCACCAGATCCATCCTCAACCTATTCCCTATCAACATATATCAAAAGTGACAATTTCTCGTCACTTCCATCGACTAAAAACCCAAAACCAACGGTTTAGCCTACTATCAAGAAAAGCCAAACATAAGCTTTGCAAAAGAAAACAAAACAGTGTAATAAGAGTTTGAATCCCACACCTGAATCGACGATAAAGAAGACGACAGTTAAGCAAAAACCCTCGATGCCAAAATCCAAAAGAAAAGCAAAACGGAAAGAAAAACCCGTAAAAGAACGTCCAGCCAAAAGAGAATAAAAATAAAATAAAATAAAATAAAAATAATATGTTATAAATTCTAAATAAAAACCAAATACTATTTTACAAAATAAAATTTAAAATATCCCTCACAGAATGCGCTCACAAGGACTCGAACCCAGAACCTTGTGGTATACTAACACTCCACTTACCCACCAGACTAGCACACCAATTCTGCCACTAAATTTGTGCAGTCTCCTCATTGTCCCTACGCTCAAAACCCAAAACTTCTAAGCTCAAAATCCGGGGTGTTCAATATTTGTTGAAAGAATGTTATAAAAATGATCCAATATGTCCATGTGTTTGTATAAAAAGGTCTGGATCAGAATTTGTTATAATTGTTGTTTATGTTGATGATTTAAATATTATTGGAACTTTTGAAGAGCTTCAAAATGCAATAAATTGTTTAAAGAAAGAATTTGAGATGAAAGATATTGGAAAACCAAAGTTTTTTCTTGGCCTCCAACTCAAACATTTAAACTATGAAATTCATGTCCATCAGCCAACTTACACGAAAATGATCTTAAAGAAATTTTACATAGATAAAGCGCAGCCGTTAAGTACCGCGATGGTTGCACGATCGTTAGATGTGGATAAAGATCAATTTTTTCATTACAAGAATGATGAAAAGTTTCTTGGTCCAGAAGTACCATATCTAAGTGTCATAGGGGCATTGATGTATCTTGCAAACGACACAAGACCTAATATAGTTTTCGTTGTACACTTGTTAGAAAGATTTATTTCTTCTCTAACACGTGGACATTGGAATGGAGTTAAATATGTATTTAGATATCTCAAAGGAACCATTGATATGGGGTTATTTTATTCAAATGATTAAAAATTCCTATTAGTTGGCTATGTTGATGTTGGATATTTAACGAGTCCACATAAAAGCCGATCTCAAACAAAATATTTATTTACATGTGGAGGTACTACCATGTCATGGCGTTCAACAAAGCAAACATAAATTGTCGCGTCTTCATATCATGCAAAAATAATTGTAATGCATGAGGCAAGCTAAGAGTGTGTTTGGCCAGTGCTATTAATCTAACATATGCAGAAGATATATAATTTGCCTTTACAGGAAAAGATGACAACTATCTTAGACGAAGATAATACAACATGTATAGTTCAATTGAAGGGTGGTTACATAAAATGTGACAGAACAAAGCATAATTCACCAAAATTATTCTTCACTCGTGATCTTGAGAAGAAAGGGGATATAAAAGTTCGAAAATTTTATTCTAGTGATAATTTAGCATATCCTTTTACCAAGTCATTGTCAACTTCAACGTTTAAAATACTATTACACAGGATTGGAATGCGTCAACTCAAAGATGTTATGTGATATTGCTATTAGGGGAAGTCCAAAACACATTATACTCTTTTCCTTTAACTAAGGTTTTGTCCCATTGGGTTTTCTTGGTAAAGTTTTTTAACAGGACAACTTGTAATAGGAGATTATGTACTCTTTTTCCTTCATTAGGTTTTTATCCCACGAGGCCTTTCATAATAAGGTTTTACCGAGACACATTTTCATTTATGGACACCCAAGGGGGATGTGTCGTAAAATGGATGTCCATATAGCCCCCATAACCTCTCAGGAATTTATTTTCTTGTAACTCTTGTAACCCCCTAACATTTTATAGGGTACCTTAATTATATTTATTAGAGTTTTGTAACCTATGGTGGTTGAGGCCTTATAAATAGACGGTATGTGTAAGTCTTTTATATATGCCAAACTGAAAGTTGAATAATCCTTTCATTTTTCTAGTTTTCTCTCTTGTTTATTCTATATTTCATTTTGTTTTATAATATTTCTCTTTTTGTATCATTTTTAAATAAAATTATTAAAATTATAAATGTAAAGGTGGAATACATATTCAATAATATTAAATTGTACATTTATTACTTACTGACAGTGTAGCAAATATTTTCCCTTAATTTTATGGCTAAACTACCTAGTGAGTCACCCAACTTTAGGGCACTTTCATTTTGGATGAATGCTTGCAATTCAGTCATCTAACTGTTAGGGTGTGTTCGTTTTAGTCACCCAAGCATTAAATCTCTAACGGCGGTTAACTGTACACACCACAACATGTTTATACTTTCATTTTAGTCACCCATCTTTTAGGTCATTTTCATCTTGATCACCCAAAAAATAATTTTTAAAGTATTGATTGGGGTAAAAAATCAAGAATTAAAGTGAAAAAGCGAGAGAAACTAAAATAATACACAAAAATTGTTAAATTGTATTTGTTTATCCCATTGCCAAAAAGTTTAAAAAAATTTTAATATTAAAATTTTAATTTTCAAAATATCAAAATAAATTGAACAAAATGCTGAATTTTTTTTATCTATTTATAATATCAACCGATTTATTGCCACAATAATAATTTATGTCCTCATAATAATTTGGTATTATTTTACCGTTATTGGAATATAAGGTGGGCCAATCAATTAAATAACACTTTTTCTTTTGGACAAATCTCATCTCCTAGCCGACAGCCCCATAAATTAGCCCCGTCCCCAAAGATTGAAAAGAAAACAAAATCTTGTCTCCTAGCCTTTTTTGGCCCCTTCATAAATATATAGATATGTGGTAAACTTTTATTCGGCCCCTCCAAAGTTTCTTAGATCTTTTTTGAATTTATCATTTTGAGTAAAAAATTTCATATTGTGTTCAACTTAAATCTGATCAATTTTGGCGATTTGATATATTAATATATTTTCAATAAATTAAAATGATATATTTAAATAACTGTAATAACTTATGCAGTTTTTATATTTGTGTTGTTGGCAATTTATTGAGCAAAAAATTATGGGTTATGTTGATTATGTGGATTGTATCTAGTCTATCAATGAAGATCATATCACTTAAAGAAACATATTTAGAAGATTGGATCAGACCGGATCACCTTTATTTAATCCCTTAAATCATGACTATTAGATTGGATTGGAATGTTGCATTTTTAGCTGCAAAGAGTCCATATTTATCTTATTTATTATTATTCTATTTTACTCAACGTAACTTATTGTTGTTTTTTAAGGATTGTGATAGATCTTCTTTATGTTAGCATGTCTCGAAATATTTTATAAAATTGAGAGATTTGTATAGATTATTGTATTGAGAGAGATAACACTTAATTTGTTCAAGCGATGAACTTTATTGCATAAGTGCATTATGATAGTAAAACCTATGGTTTTGTGATTTTACTTGGTAAGTTCACAGGGGTAAATTTAGTGGTGAGAGTATTAGTTTCCAAAGTACAAAGATGAGGAAATTGTCACCAATGTGTGATAGATTAATAATCACTTGTTGTAAGTATTGAAGATAATGAGTATTTCTCACTAAGCTAGGCTCCACAAACGTAGGAAAATTGAATTATGTAAACAATCTTTGTGTCCCTTATTTTATTCATTTTATTGCAGGGCTTGAAAGAGTGGCTAAGGACACCCCTTAGAAACTATCCGGGCCAACAATTGGTATCATAGCTTGCCACTAAACATGGCTAGTGGAGATCCTTTGTGTTTCTAGATTCAAGCTATGGAAGGTTTATCTACTTCACGTCCCCCTATGTTGGAGGTTGGAAATTATGCATATTGGATAGCACACATGAAGACATATATCAAGTCTATATATGATAAGGCCAGGTGAGCAGCTCCCTATTGCTTGTTCTTCGTTTGGGTAAAGAAGTTATGAAAAAATTGTAAGTTTTGTTTGGAATGAAAGATAAACTTAATTAATTGTAAAGATTTTTCTTTATTTTTAACTTAGCATGGAAGTTTGAAGGTCATATAATCAAAAGAATTTTGGGTTTAGTGGACAAATATTAAAGACAATAATTTTCGTTGATAATTTTTAAAATAATTTTAAATTATCGAATAAATTAAATAAATTGTTGAAAATTTGTTATCTTTTGATAATGTCAACTGATTTGTTACTATTAATTTGAATATTACTATTTAAAATTTTATATTTAAAAACCAAAATTAGAATTTTTGGCGGTGGGATAAACAAATTCACTTTGACATTTTTGTGTATTATTTTAGTTTCTATCGTTTTTTTTACTAACGATTGAGTTTTTACTTTCAATCAATACTTTAAAAAGATATTTTTTTGGGGGTGACCAAAATGAAAGTGCAAACATAATGTAACATGTACTGTTAATTGCAGTTAGAGACTTAATGTTTGGTGACTAAAATGAAAGTGCTCTAAAAGTTAAGTGAACAAATTGTAAGCATTTTATTTTGGATGCCCAAAATAAAAGTACCCAAAAATTAAGTGATTAACTTTGTAATTTACCCAAATTCTATAGGTTGTAAAACGTGATAATAATAACTTATATTATAATTTATTTTGATATTAAAGTTAGTCAATGCTTACATGAAATGCGTTTCTCGTTTTTGCTTTCCTAGTAATTTTACAATACAATTTTAGAGTTACTTATAATCTTTAGGAAAACAAATAGGTGTTTAAAGGTAATTAAATTTATGTCCTCATAATAATTTAGTATTATTTTCCCCTTTATTGGAATATATGGTGGGCCAATCAATTAAATAACATGTTTTCTTTTAGACAAATCTCATCTCCTAGCCGACAACCCCATAAATTAACCCCGTCCCCCAAGATTGAAAAGAAAACAAAATCTCGTCTCCTAGCCTTTTTTGGCCCCTTCATAAATATATAAATATGTGGTAAACTTTTTATTCAATATATATATATGGGGTAGACTTTTAACCGGCCCCTCCAAAGTTTCTTAGATTTTTTTTGAATTTATCAATTTTAGCGATTTGATATATTAATATATTTTCAATAAATTAAAATGATATATTTATATTATTAATTATTAAATAAATATTATCGATTAAAAAATATGAAAAGTATAAAGGACTGCTTAATGGAATGCTCACTCTTTAAATAACTGCAACAACTTATGCGTTTTCATATTTGTGTTGTTGGCACTTTATTGAACAAAAATTATAGGCTATGTTGATTATATGGATTGTATCTAGCCCATCAATGAAGATCATATCACTTAAGAAAACATATTTAGAAGATTGGATCAGATAAGATCATGTTTATTTAATCCCTTAAATCATGGATATTAGATTGGATTGGAATGTTGCATTTTTAGCTGCAAAGAGTCCATGTTTATCTTATTTATTATTATTTTATTTATTTAACGTATCTTATTATTGTTTTTTAAGGATTTATGTTAGCATGTCTCGAAATATTCTATAAAATTGAGAGACTTGTATAGATTATTGTATTGAGAGAGATAACACTTAATTTGTTCAAGCGATGAACTTTATTGCATAAGTGCATTATGAGAGTAAAACCTATGGTTTTGTGATTTTACTTGGTAAGTTCACAGGGGTAAATTTAGTGGTGAGAGTATTAGTTTCCAAAGTACAAAGATGAGGAAATTGTCACCAATGTGTGATAGATTAATAATCACTTGTTGTAAGTATTGAAGATAATGAGTATTTCTCACTAAGCTAGGCTCCACAAACGTAGGAAAATTGAATTATGTAAACAATCTTTGTGTCCCTTATTTTATTCATTTTATTGTAGGGCTTGAAAGAGTGGCTAAGGACACCCATTAGCCACTCCTTCCAAGCACACAACTTGTAACTTAGAAACTATCCGAGCCAACAATTGGTGTCATAGCTTGCCACTAAACATGGCTAGTGGAGATCCTTTGTGTTTCTAGATTCAAGCTATGGAAGGTTTATCTACTTCACAAGCCCTTATGTTGGAGGTTGGAAATTATGCATATTGGAAAGCTGATAAACCATAATTTATACATATTTTAACCCCATGCTCGGCTCATTTTTGGATGAATTTTCATTAGATTTGATGAATTTGATGATCCTAATCCATTAATTTCATGTTTTACACTCAGGAGAGCTTACGAAGTTGAAAAGAATGAGAAACGGGCCAAAAAGGGACAAAATGGGCCTACCTTAGAAATCAACACAGCCTGGACTATTGCACATGGGCAGACCACACGACCGTGTGTTACAAGCAAATCGAACATGGCCTAAGCTATCGCACACGAGGGCCTAAGCTATCGCACACGAGCGTGTCCCTACCGAACCCAAGTCTAATTCTATTCGAAAAAAACTACTTGTGGGCCAAGAAAGGTGGTCTAAAGCCTATATAAACACCCTAGGGGAAGACCTAAAAGACACACGGAGAGTAGAAAGCAGAAAAATACTCGAAGACAGCCATTGGGAGCAGCTTGGAAGAAGGATCCCCATCAAGACTGAAGATCTCTTATCAATTTCTCTTGAAGTTTTTGGGTTTTCTTATGTTTTTTAGTTTTCCTTATATTAAGATGTTTCCCTCTATCAGTATGAACTAAATCCCTTAAATACATGAGGAGATGAAACCTAAGATGGATCTTATTTCTATTTGATTTATAAGATAAATATTTGTTCTTATTTTAGTTGTGAGTTTTTATTCTTGCTTTAATAATTTAGGTTATTGATTCAAGTCGAATACGCTTACTCAGAGGAGCAAAAGTCCCTATTTAAGAGTAGATCAACACAATTAAGCAGAGTTGAATGCAATCCTAGACATAGGACGTAGTAAATCTACCGAATTAGAGTCAAATCTAATAAGGGAATCCATAGATCGAGTTAATGCGAAAATAGGGGTTTTAATTAGAAAAAGATTTCAATTAATCAACCTAGAGTCAGTTGTTTTTAGTCTCGAATGAGATATTAACATAATTTAGGGATTCCTACGGATTAAGTCAAGTGAATAAATTGTATGAATCAGAAATAATATGTTACATCCCGAATTTGGGCCTAGTAGATTTGGGCCTATTGGGTTGTAACGCCCCAAAAATCCCAAAACTTTTAATTTCTGTGCATTGGAGTTAATATGGTTGTGTAGCACTTAGAATAACAATATTAAGGTATTATCGGGATTATTTGAAGCCTTAGAGTTAGGGGAGACCATAGGAAAAATTTATATTCTTACTTAGTGGACCCTAATTTCAGGCATGAGGCCTCATAAGTAGATTAAGAAAAGAGAGGACACAAAAATGGGCTCAGGTTTGGGTTGAGGCCCTAATTAAGTTTTCTGTTTGGGCACTATAGGACTTAAAAGGTAGTACCTGTGTTTAAAATAACAAAATGGGCTTGTGGCCCAGTGGTCAGCAGCGCCACTAAGGGAATAATGAGGTGACGCCACACTAGGGAGTAAGGGGCCCAAATTTAAGTTTCAAAGAGCCCAATTCATTTGATTTAAGTTAGCTAATTTTTGACATTAAGGTTAGGTGGAGTGGACGGCTACAAGGCTAAAAAATAGGAGGATTTATGTGAATAGGATAATGTAGATAATATAGTTGATAATAGAGAAGATAAAAGGAGAAAAATTAGGAGCTATCTGTTGAGAGTAGAGTTGGCCTAAATTCCATCACCTAGAGGAGTAAAGAAATCAGTTTCTAATTGCCATAGGGGGTGCCGAAATTTCTATAAATAAGGGGGGATAGCTCATCAATTCTGGCATTTGAACCCTACTCTTTTCTTCCTTCTTTGTGCCGAAAATTTGAAGGCTATCTTAGTTGTTTTTTTTCTCATCTTTTCTCTTCCAAAAGCTGAAATTCACCACCTCCCTCACCCTTTTCTTTTTCTTTGAAACCTCCTTCTAGCCGAATATTTTGATCCCCATTGTTATTCTTCTCCCATTCACTAAAAGTCAAAACTACGTTCTTGTTTGTTCTTATAGTCGAAATCTCTAAGCCTTTCCTTGATCTTTTTTTACTTTCTTTCTAAGCCAAAGCCGAAACACTATACTTAGACCTTCTAAAAGCCAAAAGCGCATCAGTTCATCTTCTCCGAGATTTTCATAAAAGCCGAAATCTCTAGATCTCATCTCCTGTGTTTGTCAAATTCTCTCTGAGGTGTCTGCTTGTGCCGAATCTTGAAGGAAACTCAGGGTAAGTGTTAATTCGTGAGATTTTAGTCTTTTTCGGCTTTTAGAGATCTTACGAATGGTTATATGGTTAACTAATCGGGTGTTTCCTTTAATTTGCAGCATTCCGGGATTTGAAGGGAAGTCAATCACTTAGATTTCTAAGTTAGATTTTAGTAGCACTCGAATCGTGTTACTTTCAGGAATTCAAGGTAAGGAGATCTGCTAATTTTAAGCGTGTAGATGCGGGTATACACTAACCCTTAGCCGAATGTAGGAAGGCCTTATCTTTATGTTCTTCCAGCTTTTGAGTAGAGTTGTAGTCAAAGGGCAGTAGATCTTATTAGCGAGGGTATCAACATAGAGGGTAGTCCTACGTATGTATCAGGTGTGTAACACTTCCACACCATTTAGATTGCCTATTATAATATGGTAATAAATCTGTTATATGCTGTTAAATGCCAAAATCCCGACATATCGGTTGAAACCCAAGTAGGGTAAAGGAGAATCACCAGGTTAGTGATTTCTGTCATTCCTAAGTGAATGTTTCAGTTGAGATGATATGTTTTATATGTATGCCGATTTCTGTGATTGCATGGGGTTGGGAGATTGATGAAAGGGAAGTGTTACATTGTAGTGGCTTATGTCATGATCATTGTAGTGGCTTATGCCATGATGCATTGTAGTGGCTTATGCCATGATGCATTGTAGTGGCTTTTGCCATGATCATTGTAGTGGCTATTGCCATAATCGACGATGAGCAGACATGAGCGCCATCAATGGCGATGTAGCGGTGTGGGTTGATTGTAGAAATCTCCAATGGTGTGAATGGTTGGTGCGGTGGTGTGTAGCGAGATGGAAACCTAGGATTTGGGTTGGGCTTGCATAATTTTTGCTATATTTATTAATCATTATTACATTACGTAGGGCTAAGGCCCAAATCTAATGGTGCATGAGGTTGCACACCGAGTCTCGTGACTCAACCTATTATTTAATATTTTCAAGAAGCACTAGTGCATCGGATGAAATTTGGAGAGGGGCGCAAGGTGGGCATGCTAGAGAATTTTGATTGAGGAAAAGACTTTACTTATTTTATTTATTTTTTAATTATTTTTAATTAGTGGGTTTTAAATTTTATTGTAATAAGGCTACGGGCCACTAGTTTCACATTTTTCTTTCTTTTGAGTTTATTTTGGGCTTTTATTATTATTAGGCATTTAAATTTTACGTTTTAATTAAACTAAGGCATTAATATAAAATGTATATCTTTTACAACTTATTCAACCATTTAGTTTTCCCGAATAAAAGGGTTAAGCTCAAGAAAAATATTTTCCCGAAATTGCGACATCTTTCAAAATCTAATTAGTGACATGCTAGATCCGGTTATAGTGTTTGGGTCGGGTTTGGGGTGTTACATAATAAGTGAAGTCTAGGTGGATTCTTCTTTGGGTATTGCCTCTTCATAAAGTTGTCTAAAAGTATTTTCCCAATTCATTCTCTATCATGCTTTTAATTTCTTTTAGTTTAAAATAAATCACTCCAATTCTTAGGCTAGATAATAGAAAGATAGTAATTACTAGTACTCTTGGTCCTTGTGGATACGATATTTTCGGTCTTACCATAACTATACTATTAAGCGATAGATGCGCTTGCCTTTATTTTGATCATAGTTAGTTAGAGACACATCAAAAGCACACATGAAGACATATATCAAGTTTGTATATGATAAGGCCTGGTGAGAAGCTCCCTATGGTTGACCTCGAAAGCGGGAGGCTAGATAAGGCAAAAGCTCAATGGACCGCCTATGATATATTTATACTATTAATTATGATATTAATATAGTCATTAAATGTTCATGATAAGAAAAAATTTAAACTACCATAACATCTAATACAAATTTTGCATTTCAATTTTAATACATGTCACTTGTTAAAAAATATGGATAAATTTGAATGAGTGCCAGATCCACAACCTCTCTATGACCAGACGAGATTGTTTCCATATTTGTGTCATTAGCAATTTATTAAACCTGATTTTTAAGTCATGTTGATATTGTATAATATATCTAGCCCATAAATGAAGATTGTATCATTTGAGAAAACACATATGGAGGATATGATTGGATCATACTTATGTAATCTCATTGGATTGAGGAAGTTGGATTGGATTGAATCATTGAATACTTCCTACCAATAGTCCTTGTTTACATTGCTTATTATTATATTGCATTAAGCTTATTTAATAGTTATTTAATAGGGTTTGGGGTGTTACATAATAAGTGAAGTCTAGGTGGATTCTTCTTGGTATTGCTCTTCATAAAGTTGTCTAAAAGTATTTTCCCAATTCATTCTCTATCGTGCTTTTAATTTCTTTTAGTTTAAAATAAATCACTCCAATTCTTAGGCTAGATAATAGAAAGATAGTAATTACTAGTACTCTTGGTCCTTGTGGATACGATATTTTCGGTCTTACCATAACTATACTATTAAACGATAGATGCGCTTGCCTTTATTTTGATCATAGTTAGTTAGAGACACATCAAAAGCACACATGAAGACATATATCAAGTTTGTATATGATAAGGCCTGGTGAGAAGCTCCCTATGGTTGACCTCGAAAGCGGGAGGCTAGATAAGGCAAAAGCTCAATGGACCGCCTATGATATATTTATACTATTAATTATGATATTAATATAGTCATTAAATGTTCATGATAAGAAAAAAATTTAAACTACCATAACATCTAATACAAATTTTGCATTTCAATTTTTAATACATGTCACTTGTTAAAAAATATGGATAGGCTGAATGAGTGCCCAGTCCCTAACCTACTGCGACGGACGAGATTGTTTCCATATTTGTGTCATTAGCAATTTATTAAACCTGATTTTTAAGTCATGTTGATATTGTATAATATATCTAGCCCATAAATGAAGATTGTATCATTTGAGAAAACACATATGGAGGATATGATTGGATCATACTTATGTAATCTGTTGGATTGAGGAAGTTGGATTGGATTGAATCATTGAATACTTCCTACCAATAGTCCTTGTTTACATTGCTTATTATTATATTGCATTAAGCTTATTTAATAGTTATTTAATAGGGATTGTGATAGATCTTCTTTACGTTGGGAAATATCGTATCTCTATATAATTGAGAGATTTGTATAGCTTATTGTACTCAGAAATGAGAGCATTTAATTTGATCAAGTGAGGAACATTATTTGTGAGAGTGCATTTGATTGTAAAACATTTGTGTTGTAGTTTTACATGCTAAGTTCATAAGGGTGAATTTGGTTGTGAGGGTCTAGTCTTCAAAGGTACAAAATTGAGGAAATTGTCAATAGGATGGGATAAATTTAGTGTCACTTGTTGTAAGTGATTGAAGATAGTGGGCACTTCTTCTTGAGTTAGGCTCCGCAAACGTAAAGAAACTGAATTGTGTTAACAAACTTTGTTATCCATTATTTTATTCCTATTTTTGTAGTGCTTGAAAGAGTGCCTACTCCCTTAGCCATTCCTTCCAAGCACATAGCTTATTTCTTAGCAACTGTTTGAGCCAAAATTTGGTACTTGAGTTTGTCACTTAACATAGCTAGTGAAGATCCCTATTGTTGTTTAATAAAGGCAAAGGAGGGATTATCTATATCACGTCCTCAATGCTAGAAACTAACCATTATGCTTACTAGAAAGATTGCATGAAAGTTTATATTAAATCCATTGGTGAGAAGTCTTCGAAAACTAATGGATATTGAAAATGAATTTATCTATATTTTAAAGTGAATTATGTAACGCCCCAAATTTTGAACATTTGCTTGACAAATTCTGTCAATAATTCAGTCTTTGCATCTGTGGTTAATTATTCTATTTGTGCATGAGATTAGGGTTTTTAATCTTTCTTCTTAAATTTTTTCTATTTATTTTGGTTTAACCCCTATCCTTGAACTCTCGATTTAAGTTTATTTTTGTGTTAATATGTTTCAAGAATGAGTCTATTAGTTCAACGGTTAAGCTTATGTATACTCTGCATTCTTGTGTTTGAATCTCTGTGTAAGCAATAAGGAATAATTTTGGTGTGCTATTTGGAAATTGATTTTTATAATTAATTAATTAATTAATTAATTAATTAATTTTCTCCAAAACTTCTTTTTGTTTTGACATTTTTCACTTGTTCTTTTCTTTTCTCCGATTACCATCGTTTCTTCTTCCTCATATGCTCTTTCTTTTTGTTTCTTTCTGTTAATTTTGTTGCTGGATTTTGAGGAATTGGGTTGTTCTTGTTCGTTTGAAAGGCCAAAAGTGTAACTTTTGCCATTGTTCTCTTTTTCTTTTTGCCTGATTTTTTCTGTTCTTGTCGAGGTTAAACTTCAGCCATTTCATTCTGAGCTTTCTGTTAAGTAATCAATTGGTCTTCTTTCTAGTCAAAATCTCGAGAGTAATGTTCCCTCATCAAATTAGGTCTGTGATTTGCTGTGACGTGCAAGGGTAAGTGCTTAACTACTGAGTTGGAATTTTGTGACAAAGTTATTCGACGTAATGTTCAATTGGATGTGATTTTAGCGTTTTGGTTGTGAATAAATCATTTAATTGGGCAATTGAATGTCAGTTTTAGATTCCAGAAGCAACATTGTTGCTTCTATGTAAAAATTGTATCAAGTGCGAAATGAAAACTCGAAAACTTGTGAACAAAAGAGGCTAAGAAACATGGTGGTCGACGTAAAAAAATCGTGTGTTGGGCCGTGTGAACCAAATGACCGTGTGTGAGGCTGTGTGGCAGGCCATGTAACTCACTATTTTGGATTCAAAGTTACATGGACGTGTGTGTGGGTCGTGTACATCACTATTTTGGAATTAGAGACACATGGACCAGGGACATGGGTGTGTGCCTAGGTTGTGTGAGATATATTTGGGGTCTTGAGTTACAGAGGTGTATGTGAGGTAACTCATGAGACTTAGGTGAGATGAGGTAGCGAGGGCTGGTCATCTCTCTTCTAGTTGTCTCTGTTTTATCTAGAAATATATTATTGTGTGTTTTATGTTAGATTACTTGGTTATAAGTATGGATTTTACATTTTCTTTAATTACTTGGATGATTTTCAACTATTAAACTTTGAAGGATTAAAGGTTGGATTTTTTGAATTAATTAATGTAGCTCTCTAGATTTAGTCTTAACGCTTAGGCTAAGTATAAGGTTATTTAGTGGTATCGTAATCATGTTTCAAAACTTGAGTTGTGTTTTCTAGGCTCTATATTTATGAATTGTAGGGTTTTGAATAAAATGTTTATATGATTAACTCTAAAAACTAATTTTATACTAGACCGAGTCTCGGATGCTGAACTTGTAAGTACTTCTGCTTTAGTTATACTAATTAGGTAGTAGATATTGTCGTAAATAAACTTGTTGCTTTAGTTAAAGACTGCGATATGAATTGTGCAATAAGATATATGAACTGACCTATAAGTTAACACAATAAGTTCGCGCGGTAGTCGTGGACATGGTTTTCATGGGCGCCATGGGCGCTGAAAAGGAGCTCGAGTAGAGTCATCCTCTATGGGCAGTATGCCCAACCTAGACACCAATGAGATTATTGGTACTCTTCTTCACGAGATCGAGTCTTAGACTCAATATTGGGAAGATACATTGTCTCCAGCTATTCTATGAATGTTAGATAGGGTTACTGGGACCCATTTTGGATCTAGAGGTCGAAGGTCAGTTATAGAACGGCTCCGGTCGAACGGTGTTGAAGTTTTCAGAGGCATCACTAGAGTCAACTCGTCAGTGGTCGAATAATGGTTAGAAGCCTCCAAATGTATCATGAATGATATCGACTGTACACCTATACAGAAATTGAGGGGTGCAGTGTCTCTGTTGTGAGATGAAGCTTATCATTGGTTGCTAACCATCTAAGAGGGCATTCAGCCCAAACACAACACTTGGGATTTCTTCAGGAACACCTTCCAGAGTAAGTATGTAGGGGCAGGTTATGTGGAGGCCCGTAGGCGCGAGTTTGTGAGCCTTGTTAAAGGTGAAAGGAATGTGGCTATGTATAAGGCCAAATTCTTGAGATTGAGCAGGTATGTCCATGGTCTGGTTTCAAACGATTATGAGAAGAGTATCCTGCTTAACGAAGGACTGCGATGTGATCTGAAAGTTCTGATATCCTCTCAGAAGGAGCATGTATTTGAGGCCTTGGTTGACAAGGCAAAGATAGCTGGAGAGGTGAAGTCCACTGAGCACGAAGAGAAGGGAGCGAGAGAAGAGTTAGATTTAGTTAAAGAAGGACTCGGTTCCTCTAGTTCTATTCAGGGCCCTAAAAAATGGGATAGGTTTGATGGGCCCCCGAAGGGTGAGGCACCAGCTACACCAATTGAGATTCAGATCTGCAACAATTATGACAGACACCATCTGAGCGAGTATTAGAGGAAATTGGGGGTTAGCCTATATTGTGGCTCGATAGAGCATCGCATTAAGGACGGTCCCCTCCTTTCTGATCAAGTGCAAGCTTCTGCAAAGGCTCCAACTTTAGTTTTAGTTCAATCACCGATGGCGGGACAACAACCATTTAGAGGCCGTGGTCCGGCCCAGGGTAGGAATGGTTCTAGTAGGGGTGAGAGGGCCTAATATGAGAGGAAATCAAACAAAGGTGTGCACCAGACTGAGGCACGATAGCATACCTTAGTATATGTGATTAGGTGATGCGAAGATAGAAACGATGCCGATGTTATAGCGAGTACGTTCTTTATTCATTTTGTTCTATATTTTTCTTTGATAGATATTGGTTTTACACGCTCGTATGTATCTAGGACATTTTTTGTAAATTTGGAAACATCTACCAAGAACACTACTAGAGGGGAAGCACACGCCCGTGTGACTGAGGCACATGCCCGTGTGGAGTAGTCTAGGCCGTGTGGGGGTCCAAACGCCCGAGTGAAGGGTAGCACATGGCTGTGTGACTGAGGTACATGCCTGTGTGGTGCAGGTACACGACCGTGTAAATAGGCCATATAACCTACTGTGCAATTTTGCTCGAGTCAAGAGCAGAGCAGACACGGCTGTGAGAGCGTCTCACAAGCCCGTGTGCCACCAAACACGGCCGTGTGATTTAAAACACACACTTGTGTGGGATCCCTAAATCCCTAAATTAGCCAAATGGCCATGTCGCCAGCCGTATGACACTAAATCTCTAAAACCCTAATTTCTAAAACCACACGCTCGTGTGCCCAGGGAACACGGTCTGTGAAAATTGACAAAAGCCCCAAGTTTACCACACTGCCGTGTGGCACCCAATTTGGCCTGAAAACCCTAACGCCCAATTTCACACGGCCATGTGGGTCAACACACGCCCGGGTGGCCATCGGGGTAGTCACAAAGCCACCCTAAAATAGCCCCAAACCCATCGTTTCAGCCACCAGATCTGTCCCCAACCTTTGCCCTATCAACATATATCAAAAAGTGACAATTTCTTACCACTTCCATCGACTAAAAACCTAAAACCAACGATTTAGCCTGCTGTCAAGAAAAGTCGAACATAAGCTTTACAAAAAGAAAACAAAACAGTGTAATAAGAGTTTGAATCCTACATCTGAATCAACGATAAATAAGACGGAAGTTAAGCAGAAACCCCCGATGCCAAAATCTAAAAGAAAATCAAAACAGAAAGAAAAACCCGAAAAAGAACGTCTAGCCAAAAGAGAAAAAAATAAAATCAAATAAAATAATAATATAATAGGTTATAAATTCTAACTAAACACCAAATACTGTTTAACAAAATAAAATTTAAAATATCCCTCATAGAACGCACTCACAAGGACTCAAACCCGAAACTTGTGGTATACTAACACTCCACTTACCCACCAGACCAGCAGACCTATTCTGCCACTAAATTGCACGACTAAACACATATGTGTAGCCTCCTCATTGTCCCTATGCTTAAAACCCAAAACTTCCCCTCCTTAAAGAAATTTCGTCCCTCAAAATTTTAAACTATCAGAATAGTCATAGATCACAAGTACACCACTACGCTCTCGTTGCACTCTTTAATCCCCAAAACACTATCATACTTTACCTCGTACTCAAGACCTCTCGCACACACCCAGAGCACTTAATCACTAAAGTAGACAGAAAATTGTTACACATACTTGCTACACTCCAATCAACACATCGAAACATTTACCAGCGTACCTGACTCAAAAATGCCGAGATCAATCTCATATCCAATGCTCTTTAGACCCATATCTAAGACACGCTCTCATCTTTCTCCAACAGTCACCTTGATGTCGCTTCTTACAGTGCTCACAAGACGGTACGCTCGTACCACTTCTAGCACCACCTTTGCTATCATTCGGTTGTGTCATAACACACTTTTCAGAACGAGGCTCCAACCTCGGAGGACTGCGATCTCTTTTCTTCCCACACTCTACACACCGAGCTTGAAGGGTTTCACTAGTCTCCCTGATCCTAGCCTCAAACACCTCCTCTAATACCTCCCTCACTACCCGAGTCAATGTCTCAGTACTAAGCTTCGAGTTATTTTTACCCGAAGCTAGCGACCTTACATTAACCTCCAACTCCTAAAAAATCACATGTTTCGGAGGAACAGACGACTCCTCGTGATCACGCTCACCGTCAAAAGTCATATCTGGCGTATGGCTAACTTAGAAGGCCTACATTATCAGAACACAGGAACAATTGTAATAATAGATTCCACATTTCTAATTTTAGATTTCTGAATTTTACCTAGACTAGCATCAGAGTCTCAGACTTTTCATTTTTGTAAACTATTTCCAGAACACAAATCATTTCAACATTCTATGGTACATTTTTCCAAACATTTTTCAAAAATAATTACTTGCGCACACGTTCATGTAGAAAAACAGGCTGAGTTTTTACAAACCTGGCTCTGATACCACTAAATGTAACACCCCAAAATTGACCTAGAAGTTTAGACCGAACTCAAGATGCTACATTGATCACCAAAGTGATCATCGAAAAATTTTACAAAACCAATCAATCTTAATCTCATTTTCGAAAACCATTCATATATTTAAGCACCAAAAATATTTAATCATTAAAAAATCCTTACGATAAAGTTACCGTTAAGTAAGAAAAATTATTAGAATAAATGTATGAATGAAAATATGAAGTGAAAACTGTACCATAGTCTTATAAAACCTTACAGTTCAACATTTAATTGAATAATAAAGTCGTGATAGAAATTAAAATCTGACATTCCATAGCACTGAAACTATCCGAGACCTTTGCCCTCTGAGTCCAGCATCTACAATCCTGAAATGTACCTAAGAAGGGGATACAAAAGAGGAGGTGAGCTGCTTGAGCTCAGTATGAGTTCAAAACCAACAGCTACAGAATCAAAATCAGAAACGAAAAACCCATAGCATTTCAGAAGCGGGACATACTTACAAAATCTGACGGTAACTTCGATACAGAAGTTTCGAATAGATAATCACAATTTAAAAATGAGTCACCAGTTCTATTCAGTCAGTTAGATACAATTGGAGTTACAAAGTACGTAGAACCACAAAAGTTCTTTTTAGTCAACAGTACAATCAGATATACTAGCGCATAGAATAGTTAGACAGCTGCTTATTAATGCAATTAAGTTGAAAAACCCACCCCTCCATCCAACACACCACTCCGTCCCCCATCACTCCACATAAGAGCTGTTTGAGCTCATCCAACCAATCACACCATATAGGACCTCGTAAGGCCCATCCATCCCTGCATTCCAATAATTTCCACAACCCTCAGGGTATTGGGACTGCCCACAACCCTCTAGGTATTAGGGGCTATCAATAAGCTTTACAGTATCATGCGGTAAACTGCTGTACAGACATGCAATACGAACTGCCAGATCAGATAGTGATGATATGCAGTGAAGTTGACGTATAAGTGGTACAGTGTAATACGGTAATCAGTTATACCGGTAAAGTATAGTTAAACTTCCAGATCAAATAAATACATGCAGTAAGGCTGACGTATGCACTATACGGTGTAATACGATAACCCGCTAATAGTATAGTCCATTACCCTCAGGGTATTGGGACTGCCCACGACCCTCTGGGTATTAGGGGCTAACAACTAGTAGACTAGCTGCCAGTTCAGTTCAATTTTAGTCTTCCTTCTCTTCACAATCCCACCCAAAAACATTACATGTATATGTCTGTGTGCAAATAGATGAACAGAATCTGAGAACAAGATTACAGAAAGTCTTTCAGATCCAGTTAGTCAGGTTCAAATAAAAGTATACTTTATTACCCAGATTCAGATTCAATGGTTATGCAACCTCACAGAGTGGTGACACCCAGTCAGACAATCAAACAGAAGCATAGTACACACACATCCCGTCAACTGGGTTCAAAAATAAAAATGTTACGCAACCAATTACGAATCTCACCTAAACTGAAGTCAGAATAGAGTAATAATTTCCCTTACTAAAGCTTACATAAGATTGAAACACACAGAGTCACAAGCACGCTTAAATTGACCAATATCCAAAATCTGGCGAGATAGGGACACACACCCATTTTCTCTGACCGTGTGGAGCAGTCCAGTCCGTGTGGGGGTGTAAACGCCCGAGTCAAGGATAGCACATAGCCGTGTGGTGTAGGTACACGGCTGTGTAAATAGGCTGTATAACCTACTGCTCAATTTCGCTCTAGTCAAGAGTAGAGCAAACACGGTTGTGAGAAGGTCTCACACGCCCGTGTGCCACCAGACACGGCCGTGTGTTCTAAAACACATACTCGTGTGGGATCCTAAATCCCTAAATCAGCCACACGATCGTGTCGCCAGGGCATAGGACACTAAATTTTGAAACTCTAATTTTTAAACCCACACGTCCGTGTGGCCAGGGGACACTTTCCTGCGAAAATCAACAAAATCCCCAAGTTGACCACACTGCCGTGCGGCACCCAATTTGGCCTGAAAACTCTATCGCCCAATTTCACACGACCATGTGGGTCAACACACGCCTATGTGGCCATCAGGGTTGTCACAAAGCCACCCTAAAATAGCCCCAAAACCATCGTTTCAGCCACCAGATCCATCCCTAACCTTTTTCCTATCAACATATATCAAAAGTGACAATTTCTCGTCACTTCCATCGACTAAAAACCCAAAACCAACGGTTTAGCCTACTATCAAGAAGTTGCAAGATGCTTTAGGTACTAAACTTTACTTTAGTACAACTTTTTATCCGCAGACAGACGGTCAGTCTGAACGAACTATTCAAATACTGGAGGACATGTTGAGATGTTGCATCCTTGAGTTTGAAGGTACGTGGGAAAGATACTTACCTTTGACTGAATTTGCCTATAATAATAGTTTTCAATCTAGTATCAAAATGGCACCTTACGAAGCTTTGTATGGCCGCAAGTGTCAAACACCATTGCACTGGATCGAGCTCAGTGAGAACAAGATACACAGGGTTGATTTGATTAAAGAGACTGAACAGAAAGTGACGGTAATCAGAGATAGCTTGAAAGCTGCATCAGATCGCCAAAAGTCTTATGCTGATTTGAAACATAAAGACATTGAGTTTCAGGTCGAAGATTGGCTATTTTTGAAAGTTTCACTATGGAAGAAAGTACTTTGATTTGGTCGAAAAGGCAAACTGAGTCCGAGATTCATCAGACCGTATGAAATCATCGAACGTATCGGCCCTGCTACTTATAGACTAAAGTTGCCTTCTAAATTAGAAAAGATACACAATGTGTTTCACGTTTCGATGCTCCGTAGATACAGGTCAGATCCATCACATGTGATTTCTCCGTCTAAAATTGAAATCGATCCAATATTACGTACAAGGAGGAACCGATTCGTATTTTAGCTCGGGAAATAAAAGAGTTGAGAAACAAGAAAATACCGTTAGTGAAAGTACTATGGAATCGTCACGGAGTTGAAGAGGCTACGTGGGAGCCTGAGGATTCAATAAGACAACAATATCTGACTTTGTTTAACAGTAAGATTTTAGGGGACGAAGATCTCTAAGGGGGGAGAGTTGTAACAGTCCGAATTTGACCCTAATCGAAACGGTGGTTTCGAGACCACGAATCTAAGTCTGATATATATTTAAATATTATATTCTATGCATATTATGTGTGAATTAATGTGTACGAAAGTTTCATAGAAAAATTTTATCGTTTAAGTGTTTAATGTGATAAAAAGGATTTAATCGCGTAAAGTGTAAAAGTTACATACTTTTGTGGGAAGTGCTTAAATGATGATGGCTTCTTAATATGGAGTATTAAAAGGGAAAATAGCCCATTTTACAAGTTAGTGGATGGCTTATGACTAATATGCCCTTATTATATATGATAGTTTTATTTTATTTAAAAGGTTATAATGGTAATCTAGTAAATAACATATTATATGCTTTAATAAAACAAAAAGAAAGGCATTGTCATCTTTATTCTTTTGGCGAATGTGGGAGAAAGAAGAAGGGTTTTATGTCCTTTGACTTTCGCCATTTAGAAGCTTAAATTCAAGGTTAGTTTGATCTCGATTTTTGTTAATTTTTACGATTTTGAGATCGTTGCTTCGAACAGTAGCTGACCCATGTTAGAATTTTTAAAACCAAGCATGCTTAATGTTTGGCCATTGATGTGTTCATGTGGTTTTTGATGTTTGATGCTTTTAGATTAAAGATATGTTAAAGATTAGTATGTTTTGTATTGGAAGTTTTGGTGAAATTGAGTATTTAGGGCTAATTTGTAAAAATAAATTTTTAGAGGGGCTTATTTTCAAAATAAATGAAAGATATGGACTAGTATGGTCCCTATGAATATTCGACCCTAAGGTACCATATGGAAATTTTGTGTATTTTGTGTTTTGTGCAATTAGGACTAAATTGTAAAAATGTGAAATAGTAGGGTAAAATGGTAAATTACCTATTTATATGCTTAGGGACTAAATTGAGATGAAATGCACTTGAATGAGCTAAATTTTAATGTGATTAGATCAAGAACAAAGAAAAACAGATTTGGATCGAGGAAAGGCGAAGGTTATCGAATAAAATGGTTTACGTGGTTCGTCGACAATGAGGTAAGTCCTTGCTTAATATATGTTAAAGAATTATTTATGAATCTGATGAATGATGAAATTCAAATATTTTTAGCATGAATCGATGAATTAGCCGAATGCAAGGGTACTAAATTAGATTGATTGTAATTTTATTTAATGTGATGTGAATAAATGCATTTGGTTAGATATGTAAATGTAATATGTGATATATGGATGGTTGTGAAGTTAGCATTATGAAATGTGAATTGAAGGATTAACCATATTGATATTCGTGCTTCGAGCCTAGCGGTGCCTTGTCTTGGTGATTTATGTCGGGCTTTATGCCTAGCAGTGTCTCGTGCGATGACATATTTCGTGCTTATTGCCTAGCGGTGCTTAATGCTTGGTGTTTTGATTTCGAACTTGAGTCCAGAGCCTAGTTCGATGTGTGTGATTCGGGCTAATGCCTAGCCGGTTCTTTACCGGTGAATTGAAATTCAGAGCCAGAATATGTAACAACAAAGTTATAAAATGAATCGAGAAAGTTTATGCTTTTGAAAATGAATCATTATTGGTTCGGCCTTAAGGTATGTGTTTTCATACTTAGATGTTGTATATGATGTTAATAAGCAAATAATATGAGGAAGCAAGTGAACTATACATTGATTACTTGGAAGTATACTAGTGATTGAAAAGGTTTATGTAAGTACATCTATACGTATATTTGTGTTGGTATATTTGATGACTGGTGTACTTTGGTTGGAAAAATGAAAGTTGTTAGGCTAAATGAAATAATGAAATTCAGATATGGTGAATTTATAAGTTAGACTATGTATTTCAAATGTCTTGAATTGTATGATAAAAATGCTTGGGTGACTGAAGCTTTATTGTATTTGCTTAAGACTTACTAAGCTAGTGAGCTTACTTTGTTTGTGTTCATTGTTTGTTTTATAGACTTTGGCTAAGCTACGGGCTCAGAAGATCGTCGAAGAAGTCAACCACACTATCAACTCTTTTGGTACTCATAAACTTAGTTTTTGATTTGAAAGGCATGTATAAGCTAGTCTAAGTTGTAAACCAATGGTATTTTAATCTTGTATATAAGTATAGCCTTGCGAAAATGGCTAATACTTTTGGGTTAAGCTTTACTTATGTGTTTTGATATAATGGCTTGTACAATTGTTAATGGTTATGTGTTTTAGTCATGTTCTAAGCTTAGATTGGAAGTATATATATATCATGGCATATATGTTGAGATATTGAATTATGGTTTGGTGATGACATTGGAAATGTTTATGTATATGTATATTGGATTGATCTTTGGAGTATTATTTTTGAGGTCCAAATATGTGGTCAATGAATTGGTTCGGCAAGTTAGATGGCTCGTGTGTTTGATAAGTTTATAATGATATTTATGTATATAATTAGTTCATGTGGCTTTGAGTTGAATGAATGCGAAAATAGGCATTAATTCAGTTGAATGGAATTATACGGAAAATGTGCAGAACTATGATGTATATTTTTGTACTTATATAGATATGTATTTGGCTTGTGATATTTCTTACTTTGATTGAGTGTTTGGAATTACAAAACTTGATTTGTGCTATGTGATGAACTGGAAATTTGATAAATGAGAACTTGTATATTCGGTTATGTGGAAATAAGTTTCAAGTCATATGAAATTCGGTCTTATTAGGAAGTTATTATGTATTGACATCCGAATATGCTTATTTAGGTGTAACTTATGTATGCACAAGTTATGAAATGTTAAGTTGATGTTCGACTAATGAAATAGATGTATTGACACAATTTGGATATATATATTATGTTTAATGTATATGTACATTGTTCTTGAAAGATGAATAGAGTTTTAATGCATGTTTCATGATTATATGATTGACTTATTCCCAAATGTTTTCAATAATATGGTTACGTAAATTTGTTAATCATGATTGATTATAGCTTTGTCTTTGAGAAATATGCACATATTGCATTAGTATCATGAACATGTTCGGTTATACTATAGTGTATTAATGTCACATATGTGAACGAATATACAATAGAGTTCTAAAGATTTGTATGTCTTAATAGGCAAATTTTATTTATAAGGTGAATGATAAATGCTTGAACATGTATTAAATATTTGAATGACATATATTCGATGATTCAATGGTTTGAAATGTATGAGCATGAATTTAAATTCTTTGGTTTGATAGAAGTATGAATTTCGAAAAATGACTGCGATAATCTGAGTTGGGTTTGGTAATGCCTCATAACCCTAATCTGGCGAAGAACACGGGCTAGGGGTGTTACATGTATAAGGCCAAATTCTTGAGATTGAGCAGGTATGTCCATGGTCTAGTTTCAAACAATTATGAGAAGAGTATCCTGCTTAACGAAGGACTGCGATGTGATCTAAAAGTTCTGACATCCTCTCAGAAGGAGCATGTATTTGAGGCCTTGGTTGACAAGGCAAAGATAGCTGAAGAGGTGAAGTGCACTGAGCGCGAGAGAAGAGAACGAGAGAAGAGTTAGATTTAGTTAAAGAGGGACTCGATTCCCTCTAGTTCTATTCAGGGCCCTAAAAATGGGATAGGCTTGATGGGCCCCCGAAGGGTGAGGCACCAGCTACACCAATTGAGATTCAGATCTGCAGCAATTATGACAGACACCATCTGAGCGAGTATTAGAGGAAATTGGGGGTTAGCCTATATTGTAGCTCGATAGAGCATCGCATTAAGGACTATCCCCTCCTTTCTGATCAAGTGCAAGCTTCTGCAAAGGCTCTAACTTTAGTTTTAGTTCAATCACCAATGGTGGGACAACAACCATTTAGAGGCCGTGGTCCGGCCCAGGGTGGGAATGGTTCTAGTAGGGGTGAGAGGGCCTAATGTGAGAGGAAATCAAACAAAGGTGTACACCAGACTGAGGCACGATAGCATACCTTAGTATATGTGGTTAGGTGATGCGAAGATAGAAACGATGCCGATGTTATAGCGAGTACGTTCTTTATTCATTTTGTTCTATATTTTGCTTTGATAGACATTGGTTTTACACACTCGTTTGTATCTAGGACATTTTTTATAAATTTGGAAACATCTACCAAGAATACTACTAGAGAGGTAGCACACGCCTGTGTGACTGAGGCACATGCCCGTGTGGAGTAGTCAAGGCCGTGTGGGGGTCCAAACACCTGAGTGAAGGGTAGTACACGGCTGTGTGATTGAGGCACATGCCTGTACAGTGCAAGTACATGGCCGTGTAAATAGGCCGTATAACCTACTACGGAATTTCGCTCGAGTCAAGAGCAGAGCAGACACGGCCGTGAGAGCATCTCACATGCCCGTGTACCACCAAACATGACCGTGTGTTCCAAAACACACACTTGAGTGGGATCCCTAAATCCCTAAATCCCTAAATCAGCCAAACGGCCATGTTGCCAGGCCGTATGACATTAAATCTCTAAAACCCTAATTTCTAAACCCACACACTCGTGTGCCCAGGAAAAACGGTCCTGTGAAAATTAACAAAAGCCCCAAGTTAGCCACACTGCCGTGTGGCACCCAATTTGGCCTGAAAACCCTAACGCCCAATTTCACATGGCCATGTGGGTCAACATACGCCCGGATAGCCATCGGGGTAGTCACAAAGCCACCCTAAAATAGCCCCAAACCCATCGTTTTTGCCACCAGATCCGTCCCCAACCTTTGCCCTATCAACATATATCAAAAAGTGACAATTTCTCATTACTTCCATCGACTAAAACCCCAAAACCAACGGTTTAGCCTACTATCAAGAAAAGTCGAACATAATCTTTACAAAAAGAAAACAAAACAGTTAATAAGAGTTTGAATCCTACACCTGAATCGATGATGAATAAGACGGAAGTGAAGCAGAAACCCCCAATGCTAAAATCTAAAAGAAAAGCAAAACAGAAAGAAAAACCCGAAAAAGAACGTCTAGCCAAAAGAGAAAAAAATAAAATAAAATAAAATAATAATATAATAGGTTATAAATTCTAACTAAACACCAAATACTGTTGAACAATATAAAATTTAAAATATCCTCATAGAACGACTCACAAGAACTCGAACCGTAACCTTGTGGTATACTAACACTCCACTTACCCACCAAACCAAAGCAGACCTATTCGCCACTAAATTGCACGACTAAACACATATGTAGCCTCCTCATCGTCCAGTATGCTTAAAACCAAAACTTAGGCCCAAAATTTGGGCGTTATAACTCACCCTCCTTAAAGAAATCCGTCCTTGAAATTTTCAACTATCAGAATAGTCATAGATCACAACTATACCACTATGCTCCCACTGCGCTCTCTAATCGCCAAAAACACTATTACACTTTACCTCGTACTCAAGACATCTCGCACACACCCAAAATATTTAATCACTAAAGTAGACAAAAAATTGTTACACACACTTGCTACACTCTAATCAACATATTGAAACATTTACCAGCATACTGCTCAAAAATGCCGAGCGCAATCTCATATCCAATGCTTTTTAGACCCATATCTAAGACACCTCTCAGCTTTCTCCAACAGTCACTCTGATGTCGCTTCTTACAGTGCTCACAAGACGATACACTCTTACCACTTCTAGCACCACCTTTCCTATCACTCGATTGTGTCATAACACGCTTTTCAGAACGAGGCTCTAACCTCGGAGGACTACGATCTCTTTTCTTCCCACACTCTACTCACCGAGCTTGAAGGGTTTCACTAGTCTCCCTGATCCTAGCCTCGAACACCTCCTCTAATACCTCCCTCACTACCCGAGTCAATGTCTCAGTACTAAGCTTCAAGTTATCTTTACCTGAAGCTAGCGAACTCACATTAACCTCTAACTCCTAAAAAATCACATGTTCCGGAGGAACAGACGACTCCTCATGATCACGCTCACCGTCGGAAGACATATCTGGCGTATGGCTAACTTAGTAGGCCTACATTATTAGAACACAGAAAAACAATTGTAATAACAGATTCCACATTTCTAATTTTACATTTCTAAATTTTACCTGGACCATCATTAGAGTCTCAGACTTTTCATTTTTGTAAACTATTTCCAGAACACAAATCATTTCAACATTCTATGGTACAGCTTTTCCAAATATTTTTCAAAATAGTTACTTGCTTTGCGCTCACGTAGAAACACAGGCCAAGTTTTTACAAACCTGGCTCTGATACCACTAAGTGTAACATCCCAAAGCTGGCCTAGAAGTTTAGACCGAACTCAGGATGCTACATTGATCACCAAAGTGATCATGGAAAAGTTTTACAAAACCAATCAATCTTAATCTCATTTTCGAAAACCATTCATATATTTAAGCACCAAAAATATTTAATCATTAAAAAGTTCTTACGATAAAGTTACCGTTAAGTAAGAAAAATCATTAGAATAAATGTACGAATGAAAATATGAAGTGAAAATTGTACCACAGTCTTATAAAACCTTAAAGTTCAACATTTAATTGAATAATAAAGCCGTGATAGAAATCAAAATCTGACATTCCATAGCTCTAAAACTATCCAAGACCTTCGCCTTCTGAGTCCAGCATCTACAATCCCGAAATGTACCTGAGAAGGGGATACAAAAGAGGGGGTGAGCTGCTTGAGCTCAGTATGAGTTCAAAACCAACTACTACAGAATCAGAATCAAAATCAGAAAACCCATAGCACTTCAGAAGCGGGACATACTTACAGAATCTAACAGTAACTTCGATACAGAAGTTTCGAATAGATAATCACAATTTAAAAATGAGTCACCATTTCTATTCAGTCAGTTAGATACAATTGGAGTTACAAAGTACGTAGAACCACAAAAGTTCTTTTTAATCAACCGTACAATCAAATATACTAGTGCATAGAACAGTTAGACAGATGCTTATGAATACAATTAAGTTGTAAAACCCACCCCTCCAGCCAACACACCACTCCGTCCCCCATCACTCCACATAAGAGCTGCTTGAGCTCATCCAACCAATCACACCATATAGGACCTCGTAAGGCCCATCCATCCCTATATTCCAATAATTTCCACAATCCTCAGGGTATTGGGACTGCCCACAACCCTCTAGGTATTAGGGGCTATCAATAAGCTTTACAAGATCACGCAGTGGCTGCATGATGGACATGCAATACGAACTGCCAGATCAGATAGTGATGATATGCAGTGAAGCTGACGTATAAGTGGTACAGTGCAATACAGAATCAAAGATACCAAGAAAGTATAGTTAAACTTCCAGATCAGATAAATACATGCAGTAAGGCCGACGATGCATACCTTTGACGATGTAATCTGATAACCCGCTAACAGCATAGTCCATTACCCTTAGGGTATTGGGACTGCCCACCACCCTCTGGTATTAAGGGCTAACAACCAGCAGACTAGCTGCTAGTTCAGTTCAATTTTAGTCTTCCTTCTCTTCACAATCCCACCAAAAACATTATATGCATATGTCTGTGTGCAAACAGATGAGCAGAATCTGAGAACAAGATTACAGAAAGTCATTCAGATCCAGTTAGTCAGATTCAAATAAAAGTATACTTTATTACCCAGATTCAGATTCAATGGCTATGCAAACTCACAGAGTAGTGACACCTAGTCAGACAATCAAACAGAAGTATATTACACACACATCCCATCAATTGGGTTCAAAAATAAAAATGTTACGCAACAATTACGAATCTCACCTAAACTGAAGTCAGAATAGAGTAATAATTTCCTTTATAAAAGCTTACATAAGGTTGAAACACATAGAGTCACAAGTACGCTTAAATTGACCTACATCCAAAATCTGGCGAGATAGGGACACACACACATGTTCCCGACCGTGTGGAGTAGTCCAGGCTGTGTGGGAGTCCAAACGCCCAAGTGAAGGGTAGCACATAGCCGTGTGGTGTAGGTACACGGCTGTGTGAACAGGTCGTATAACCTACTGCTTAGTTTCGCTCTAGTCAAGAGTTGAGCAGACACGGCTGTGAGAGGGTCTCACACGCCCGTGTGCCACCAGACACGGCCGTGTGTTCTAAAACACAAGGCCGTGTGGGATCCCTAAATCCCTAAATTAGCCACACGATCGTGTCGCCAGGGCATATGATACTAAATCTCTAAAACCCTAATTTTTAAACAAACACGCCCGTGTGGCCAGGGGACACTTTTCTGTGAAAATCAACAAAATCCCCAAGTCGGCCACACGGCCGTGTGGCACCCAATTTGGCCTGAAAACCCTATCGCCCAATTTCACACGGCCATGTAGGTCAATACACGCCCGTGTGGCCATCAGGGTGGTCACAAAGCCACCCTAAAATAGCCTCAAAACCATCGTTTCAGCCACCAGATCCATCCCCAACCTATTCCCTATCAACATATATCAAAAGTGACAATTTCTCGTCACTTCCATCGACTAAAAACCCAAAACCAACGGTTTAGCCTACTATCAAGAAAAGCCGAACATAAGCTTTGCAAAAAGAAAACAAAACAGTGTAATAAGAGTTTGAATCCCACACCTGAATCGACGACGAAGAAGACGACAGTTAAGCAAAAACCCCCGATGCTAAAATCCAAAAGAAAAGCAAAACGGAAAGAAAAACCCGTAAAAGAACGTCCAGCCAAAAGAGAATAAAAATAAAATAAAATAAAATAAAAATAATATGTTATAAATTCTAAATAAAAACCAAATACTATTTTACAAAATAAAATTTAAAATATCCCTCACAGAATGCACTCACAAGGACTCGAACCCAGAACCTTGTGGTATACTAACACTCCACTTACCCACCAGACTAGCACACCAATTCTGCCACTAAATTGCACGGCTAAACACATATGTGCAGTCTCCTCACTGTCCCTACACTCAAAACCCAAAACTTCTAAGCTCAAAATCTGGGGTGTTGCAATATTTGTTGAAAGAATGTTATAAAAATGATCCAATATGTCCATGTGTTTGTATAAAAAGGTCTGGATCAGAATTTGTTATAGTTGTTGTTTATGTTGATGATTTAAATATTATTGGAACTTTTGAAGAGCTTCAAAATGCAATAAATTGTTTAAAGAAAGAATTTGAGATGAAAGATATTGGAAAACCAAAGTTTTTTCTTGGCCTGCAAATCAAACATTTAAACTATGAAATTCATGTCCATCAACCAACTTACACGGAAATGATCTTAAAGAAATTTTACACAGATAAAGCGCAGCCGTTAAGTACCGCGATGGTTGCACGATCGTTAGATGTGGATAAAGATCAATTTTGTCATTGCAAGAATGATGAAAAGTTTCTTGGACCAAAAGTACCATATCTAAGTGTCATAGAGGCATTGATGTATCTTGCAAACGACACAAGACCTGATATAGTTTTCGCTGTACACTTGTTAGAAAGATTTATTTCTTCTCTAACACGTGGACATTGGAATGGAGTTAAATATGTATTTAGATATCTCAAAGGAACCATTGATATGGGGTTATTTTATTCAAATGATTAAAAATTCCTATTAGTTGGCTATGTTGATGTTGGATATTTAACGAGTCCACATAAAAGCCGATCTCAAACAAAATATTTATTTACATGTGGAGGTACTACCATGTCATGGCGTTCAACAAAGCAAACATAAATTGTTGCGTCTTCATATCATGCAAAAATAATTGTAATGCATGAGGCAAGCTAAGAGTGTGTTTGGCTGCTATTAATCTAACATATGCGTAAGATATATAATTTGCCTTTAGAGGAAAAGATGACAACTATCTTAGACGAAGATAATACAACATGTATAGTTCAATTGAAGGGTGGTTACATAAAATGTGACAGAACAAAGCATAATTCACCAAAATTTTTCTTCACTCGTGATCTTGAGAAGAAAGGGGATATAAAAGTTCAAAAATTTTATTCTAGTGATAATTTAGCATATCCTTTTACCAAGTCATTCTCAACTTCAACGTTTAAAATACTATTACACAGGATTGGAATGCGTCAACTCAAAGATGTTATGTGATATTGCTATTAGGGGAAGTCCAAAACACATTATACTCTTTTCCTTTAACTAAGGTTTTGTCCCATTGGGTTTTCTTGGTAAAGTTTTTTAACAGGACAACTTGTAATAGGAGATTATGTACTCTTTTTCCTTCATTAGGTTTTTATCCCACGAGGCCTTTCATAATAAGGTTTTACCGAGACACATTTTCATTTATGGACACCCAAGGGGGCAGTGTCGTAAAATGGATGTCCATATAGCCCCCATAACCTTTCAGGAATTTATTTTCTTGTAACTCTTGTAACCCCCTAACAATTTATAGGGTACCTTAATTATATTTATTAGAGTTTTGTAACCTATGGTGGTTGAGGCCTTATAAATAGACGGTATGTGTAAGTCTTTTATATATGCCAAACTGAAAGTTGAATAATCCTTTCATTTTCTAGTTTTCTCTTGTTTATTCTATATTTCATTTTGTTTTATAATATTTCTCTTTTGTATCATTTTAAATAAAATTATTAAAATTATAAATGTAAAAGTGGAATACATATTCAATAATATTAAATTGTACATTAATTACTTACTGACAGTGTAGCAAATATTTTCCCTTAATTTTATGGCTAAACTACCTAGTGAGTCACCCAACTTTAGGGCACTTTCATTTTGGATGAATGCTTGCAATTCAGTCATCTAACTGTTAGGGTGTGTTCGTTTTAGTCACCCAAGCATTAAATCTCTAACGGCGGTTAACTGTACACACCACAACATGTTTATACTTTCATTTTAGTCACCCATCTTTTAGGTCGTTTTCATCTTGATCACCCAAAAAATAATTTTTAAAGTATTAATTGGGGTAAAAAATCAAGAATTAAAGTGAAAAAGCGGGAGAAACTAAAATAATACACAAAAATTGTTAAATTGTATTTGTTTATCCCATTGCCAAAAAATTTAAAAAAATTTAATATTAAAATTTTAATTTTCAAAATATCAAAATAAATTGAACAAAATACTGATTTTTTTATCTATTTATAATATCAACCGATTTGTTACCACAATAATAATTTATGTCTTCATAATAATTTAGTATTATTTTACCGTTATTGGAATATAAGGTGGGCCAATCAATTAAATAACACTTTTTCTTTTGGACAAATCTCATCTCCCAGCCGACAACCCCATAAATTAGCCCCGTCCCCAAAGATTGAAAAGAAAACAATATCTTGTCTCCTAGCCTTTTTTAGCCCTTTCATAAATATATAAATATGTGGTAAACTTTTATTCGGCCCCTCCAAAGTTTCTTAGATCTTTTTGAATTTATCATTTTGAGTAATAAATTTCATGTTGTGTTCAACTTAAATCTGATCAATTTTGGCGATTTGATATATTAATATATTTTCAATAAATTAAAAATGATATATTTAAATAACTGCAACAACTTATGCAGTTTTTATATTTGTGTTGTTGGCAATTTATTGAACAAAAAATTATGGGTTATGTTGATTATGTGGATTGTATCTAGTCCATCAATGAAGATCATATCACTTAAATAAACATATTTAGAAGATTGGATTAGACCGGATCACCTTTATTTAATCCCTTAAATCATGGATATTAGATTGGATTGGAATGTTGCATTTTTAGCTGCAAAGAGTCCATATTTATCTTATTTATTATTATTCTATTTTATTCAACGTAACTTATTGTTGTTTTTTAAGGATTGTGATAGATCTTCTTTATGTTAGCATGTCTCGAAATATTTTATAAAATTGAGAGATTTGTATAGATTATTATATTGAGAGAGATAACACTTAATTTATTCAAGCGATGAACTTTATTGCATAAGTGCATTATGATAGTAAAACCTATGGTTTTGTGATTTTACTTGGTAAGTTCACAGGGGTGAATTTAGTGGTGATGAGTATTAGTTTCCAAAGTACAAAGATGAGGAAATTGTCACCAATGTGTGATATATTAATAATCACTTGTTGTAAGTATTGAAGATAATGAGTATTTCTCACTAAGCTAGGTTCCACAAACGTAGGAAAATTGAATTATGTAAACAATCTTTGTGTCCCTTATTTTATTCATTTTATTGCAGGGCTTGAAAGAGTGGCTAAGGACACCCCTTAGAAACTATCCGGGCCAACAATTGGTATCATAGCTTGCCACTAAACATGGCTAGTGGAGATCCTTTGTGTTTCTAGATTCAAGCTATGGAAAGTTTTTCTACTTCACGTCCCCCTATGTTGGAGGTTGGAAATTATGCATATTGGATAGCACACATGAAGACATATATCAAGTCTATATATGATAAGGCCAGGTGAGCAGCTCCCTATTGCTTGTTGTTCGTTTGGGTAAAGAAGTTATGAAAAAATTGTAAGTTTTGTTTGGAATGAAAGATAAACTTAATTAATTGGAAAGATTTTTCTTTATTTTTAACTTATCATGGAAGTTTGAAGGTCATATAATTAAAAGAATTTTGGGTTTAGTGGACAAATATTAAAGTGATAATTTTTTAAAATAATTTCAAATTATCAAAATAAATTAAATAAATTGTTGAAAATTTTTTATCCGGTGATAATGTCAACTGATTTGTTACTATTAATTTGAATATTACTATTTAAAATTTTATATTTAAAAACCAAAATTAGAATTTTTGGCGGTGGGATAAACAAATTCACTTTGACATTTTTGTGTATTATTTTAGTTTCTATCGTTTTTTTCACTGACGATTGAGTTTTTACTTTCAATCAATACTTTAAAAAGATATTTTTTTTGGGGTGACCAAAATGAAAGTACAAACATAATGTGACATGTACTGTTAATTGCAGTTAGAGACTTAATGTTTGGTGACTAAAATGAAAGTGCTCTAAAAGTTAAGTGAATAAATTGTAAGCATTTTATTTTGGATGCCCAAAATAAAAGTACCCAAAAATTAAGTGATTAACTTTGTAATTTACCCAAATTCTATAGGTTGTAAAACGTGATAATAATAACTTATATTATAATTTATTTTGATATTAAAGTTAGTCAATGCTTACATGAAATGCGTTTCTCGTTTTTGCTTTCCTAGTAATTTTACAATACAATTTTAGAGTTACTTATAATCTTTAGGAAAACAAATAGGTGTTTAAAGGTACTTAAATTTATGTCCTCATAATAATTTAGTATTATTTTCCCCTTTATTGGAATATATGGTGGGCCAATCAATTAAATAACATGTTTTCTTTTAGACAAATCTCATCTCCTAGCCGACAACCCCATAAATTAACCCCGTCCCCCAAGATTGAAAAGAAAACAAAATCTCGTCTCCTAGCCTTTTTTGGCCCCTTCATAAATATTTAAATATGTGGTAAACTTTTATTCATATATATATATATGAGGTAGACTTTTAACCGGCCCCTCCAAAGTTTCTTAGATTTTTTTGAATTTATCAATTTTAGCGATTTGATATATTAATATATTTTCAATAAATTAAAAATGATATATTTATATTATTAATTATTAAATAAATATTATCGATTAAAAAATATGAAAAGTATAAAGGACTGCTTAATGGAATGCTCACTCTTTAAATAACTGCAACAACTTATGCAGTTTTCATATTTGTGTTGTTGGCACTTTATTGAACAAAAAATTATAGGCTATGTTGATTATATGGATTGTATCTAGCCCATCAATGAAGATCATATCACTTAAGAAAACATATTTAGAAGATTGGATCAGATAAGATCATGTTTATTTAATCCCTTAAATCATGGATATTAGATTGGATTGGAATGTTGCATTTTTAGCTGCAAAGAGTCCATGTTTATCTTATTTATTATTATTTTATTTATTTAACGTATCTTATTATTGTTTTTTAAGGATTTATGTTAGCATGTCTCGAAATATTCTATAAAATTGAGAGATTTGTATAGATTATTATATTGAGAGAGATAACACTTAATTTGTTCAAGCGATGAACTTTATTGCATAAGTGCATTATGATAGTAAAACCTATTGTTTTGTGATTTTACTTGGTAAGTTTACAGAGGTGAATTTAGTGGTGAGAGTATTAGTTTTCAAAGTACAAAGTTGAGGAAATTGTCACCGGTGTGTCATAGATTAAGAATCACTTGTTGTACGTATTGAAGATAATGAGTATTTCTCACTAAGTTAGGCTCCACAAACGTAGGAAAATTGAATTATGTAAACAATATTTGTGTCCCTTATTTTATTCATTTTATTAGAGGCTTGAAAGAGTGGCTAAGGACGCCCATTAGCCACTCCTTCCAAGCACACAACTTGTAACTTAGAAACTATCCGAGCCAACAATTGGTGTCATAGCTTGCCACTAAACATGGCTAGTGGAGAGAAGCTCCCTATGGTTGACCTCGACAGCTGGAGGCTAGATAAGGCAGAAGCTCAATGGACCGCCTATGATATAAGTATACTATTAATTATGATATTAATATAGTCATTAAATGTTCATAATAGAAAAAAATTTAAACTACCATAACATCTAATACAAATTTTGCATTTCAATTTTTAATGCATGTCACTTGTTAAAAAATATGGATAGGCTGAATGAGTGCCCAGTCCCTAACCTACTGCGACGGACGAGATTGTTTCCATATTTGTGTTATTAGAAATTTATTAAACCTGATTTTTAAGTCATGTTGATATTGTATGATGTATCTAGCCCATAAATGAAGATTGTATCATTTGAGAAAACACATATGGAGGATATGATTGGATCATACTTATGTAATCTCTTGGATTGAATCCTTGAATACTTGCTACCAATAGTCCTTGTTTACATTGCTTATTATTATTATATTGCATTAAGCTTATTTAATTGTTATTTAATAGGGATTGTGATAGATCTTCTTTAAGTTAGCAAATATCGTATCTTTATATAATTGAGAGATTTGTATAACTTATTGTACTTAGAAATAAGAGCATTTAATTTGTTCAAGTGAGGAACATTATTTGTGAGAGTGCATTTGATTGTAAAACATTTGTGTTGTAGTTTTACATGCTAAGTTCATAGGGGTGATTTGGTGGTAAGGGTCTAGTCTTCAAAGGTACAAAATTGAGGAAATTGTCAATAGGATGGGATAAATTTAGTGTCACTTGTTGTAAGTGATTGAAGATAGTGGGTGCTTCTTATTGAGTTAGGCTCCGCAAACGTAAAGAAATTGCATTGTGTTAACAAACTTTGTTGTCCATTATTTTATTCCTATTTTTGTAGTGCTTGAAAGAGTGCCTACTCCCTTAGCCATTCCTTCCAAGCACATAGCTTATTTCTTAGCAACTGTTTGAGCCAGAATTTGGTACTTGAGTTTGTCACTTAACATAGCTAGTGAAGATCCCTATTGTTGTTTAATAAAGGCTAAGGAAGGATCATCTATATCACGTCCCCAATGCTAAAAACTAACCATTATGCTTACTAGAAAGATTGCATGAAAGTTTATATTAAATCCATTGGTGAGAAGTCTTAGAAAACTAATGGATATTGAAAATGAATTTATCTGTATTTAAAGTGAATTATGTAACGCCCCAGATTTTGAACATTTGTTTGATAAATTCTATCAATAATTAAGTCTTTGCATCTGTGGTTAATTATTCTATTTATGCATGAGATTAGGGTTTTGAATCTTTCTTCTTATTTTTTTTCTATTTATTTTGGTTTAACCCCTATCCTTGACCTCTCGATTTAAGTTTGTTTTTGTGTTAATATGTTTCAAGAATGAGTCTATTAGTTCAACAGTTAAGCTTATGTATACTCTGTATTCTTGTGTTTGAATCTCTGTGTAAGCAATAAGGAATAATTTTGGTGTGCTTTTTGGAAATTGATTTTTATATTTAATTAATTAATTAATTAATTAATTAATTTTCTTCAAAACTTCTTTTTGTTTTGACATTTTTCACTTGTTCTTTTCTTTTCTCCAATTACCATCGTTTCTTCTTCCTCATATGCTCTTTCTTTTTGTTTCTTTATGTTAATTTTGTTGCTGGATTTTGAGGAATTGGGTTGTTCTTGTTCGTTTGAAAGGCCAAAAGCATAACTTTCGCCATTGTTCTCTTTTTCTTTTTGCCTGATTTTTTCTGTTCTTGTCGAGGTTAAACTTCAGCCATTTCATTCTGAACTTTCTTTTAAGTAATCAATTGGTCTTCTTTCTAGTGAAAATCTCGAGAGTAACGTTCCCTTATCGAAGGTCTTTGTTTTGCTGTGACGTGCAAGGGTAACTGTTTAACTTCTGAGTTGGAATTTTGTGACAAAGTTATTCGACGTAATGTTCAATTGGATGTGATTTTAGCATTTTGGTTGTGAATAAATCATTTAATTGGGCAATTGAATGGCATTTTTAGATTCCAGAATCAACATTGTTGCTTCTATGTCAAAATTGTATCAAGTGTGAAATGAAAACTCGAAAACTTGTGAACAAAAGAGGATAAGAAACATGGTTGTCAAGATAAGAAAATCGTGTGTTGGGCCGTGTGAGCCAAATGACCGTGTGTGAGGCTGTGTGGTAGGCCATGTAACTCACTGTTTTGGATTCAAAGTCACATGGATGTGTGTGTGGGTCATTTACATCACTATTTTGGAATTAGAGACACATGCACCAGGGACATGGGTGTGTGCCTAGGTTGTGTGAGATATATTTGGGGTCTTGAGTTACAGAGGTGTATGTGAGGTAACTCACAGACTTAGGTGAGATGAGGTAGTAGGAGCTCGGTCATCTCTCTTTTAGTTATCTACTGTTTTATCTAGAATTATATTATCGTGTGTTTTATGCTAGATTACTGGTTATAAGTATGGATTTCTACATTTTCTTTAATTACTTGGATGATTTTCAACTATTAAACTTTAAAGGATTAAAGGTTGGATTTTTCAAAATTAATTGATGTAGCTCTCTAGATTTAGTCTTAACGTTTAGGCTAAGTATAAGGTTATTTAGTGGTATCAGAATCATGTTTCAAAACTCAGGTTGTATTTTCTAGGCTCCTATTTTTATGAATTGTAGGGTTTTGAATAAAATTTTTATATGATTAACTCTAAAAACTAATTTTATACTAGACCGAGTCTCGGATGCTGAACTTGTAAGTACTTTTGCTTTAGTTATACTAATTAGGTAGTAGATATTGTCGTAACTAAACTTGTTGGCTTTAATTAAAGACTGTGATATGAATTGTGAAATAAGATATATGAACTAACCTATAAGTTAACACAATGAGTTCGCGGAGTCGTGGACATGGTTTTCATGGGCGCCGTGGGTGCTGAAAAGGAGCTCGAGTAGAGTCATCCTCTATGGGCAGTATGCCCAACCTAGACACCAGCGAGATTATTGGTACTCTTACTACTGAGACTGAGTCTTAGACTCAATAGCTGGGGAAAATACATTGTCTCAAGCTATGCTATGAATGTTAGATAGGGTTGTTGGGACCCATTTTGGATCTAGAGGTCGAAGGTCAGTTATAGAATGACTCCGGTCGAACGGTGCTGAAGTTTTCAGAGGCGTCACTAGAGTCAACCCGTCAGTGGTCGAATAATGGTTAGAAGCCTCCAAATGTATCATGAATGATATCGACTGTACACCTATACAGAAATTGAGGGGTGCAGTGTCTCTGTTGTGAGATGAGGCTTATCATTGGTTGCTAACCATCTAAGAGGGCACTCAGCCCAAACACATCACTTGGGATTTCTTCAGGAACACCATCCAGAGTAAGTATGTAGGGGCGAGTTATGTGGAGGCCCGTAGGCGCGAGTTTGTGAGCCTTGTTAAAAGTGAAAGGACTGTGGTCGTGTATAAGGCCAAATTCTTGAGATTGAGCAGGTATGTCCAAGGTCTGGTTTCAAACGATTATAAGAAGAGTATCCTGCTTAAGGAAGGACTGCGATGTGTTCTGAAAGTTCTGATATCCTTTCAGAAAGAGCATGTATTTGAGGCATTGGTTGACAAGGAAAATATAGATGAAGAGGTGAAGTGCACTGAGCGTGAGATGACGGAGTGATAGAAGAGTTAGATTTAGTTAAAAAGGGATTCGGGTCTCTCTAGTTCTATTCAGGGCCCTAAGAAATGGGCTATGTTTATTGGGCCCCCGAAGGGTGAGGCACCAGTTACACCAATTGAGATTCAGATCTGCAGCAATTGTGACAGACACCATCTGTGCAAGTATTAGAGGAAATTGGGGGTTAGCCTATTTTGTGGCTCGATAGAGCATCGCATTAAGGACTGTCCCCTCCGTTCTGATCAAGTGCAAGCTTCCGCAAAGGCTCTAACTTTAGTTTTAGTTCAATCATCGATGGCGGGATAACAACCATTTAGAGGCGGTGGTCCGGCCCAGGGTGGGAATGGTTATAGTAGGGGTTAGAGGGCCTAATGTGGGAGGAAATCAAACAAAGGTATGCACCAGACTGAGGCACGATAGCTTACCTTAGTATATGTGATTAGGTGATGCAAAGATAGAAACGATACCGATGTTATAGCGAGTACGTTCTTTATTCATTTTGTTCTATATTTTGCTTTGATAGACATTGGTTTTACACACTCGTATGTATCTAGGACATTTTTTGTAAATTTGGAAACATCTTCCAAGAATATTACTAGAGTGGTAGCACACATCCCGTGTGACTGAGGCACATGCCTGTGTGGAGTAGTCTAGGCCGTGTTGGGGTCCAAACGCCCGAGTGAAGGGTAGCACACTGCTGTGTGACTAGGCACATGCCCGTGTGGTATAGGTACACAACCGTGTGAATAGGCCGTATAACCTACTGCGCAATTTTGCTCGAGTCAAGAGCAGAGCAGACACGTCCGTGAGAGCGTTTCACATGCCCGTGTGCCACCAGACATGCCCGTGTGTTCTAAAACACACACCTGTGTAGGATCCCTAAATCCCTAAATTAGCCAAACGGCTATGTCGCCAGGCCATATGACACTAAATCTCTAAAACCCTAATTTTTAAACCCACACGCCCGTGTGCCCAGGGAACACGGTCCTATGAAAATAAAAAAAAGCCCCAAGTTGGCCACACGGCCGTGTGGCACCCAATTTGGCCTGAAAACCCTAACGCCCAATTTCACACGGCCATGTGGGTCAATGCATGCCCATGTGGCCATCGGGATGGTCACAAAACCACCCTAAAATAGCCCCAAACCCATCGTTTCAGCCACCTGATTCGTCCCCAACCTTTGCCCTATCAACAAATATCAAAAAGTGATAATTTCTCACCACTTCCATCGACTAAAAACCCAAAACCAATGGTTTAGCCTACTGTCAAGAAAAGCCGAACATAAGCTTTGCAAAAAGAAAAAAACAGTGTACTAAGAGTTTGAATCCCACACCTGAATCAACGACGAAGAAGACGGAAGTTAAGTAGAAACCCCCGATGCCAAAATCTAAAAGAAAAGCAAAATAGAAAGAAAAACCCGAAAAAGAAAGTCCAGCCAAAAGAGAATAAAAATAAAATCAAATAAAATAATAATAATAATATAATAGGTTATAAATTCTAACTAAACACCAAATACTATTTAACAAAATAAAATTTAAAATATCCCTCACAGAACGCATTCACAAGGACTCGAACCTAGAACCTTGGAATATACTAACACTCCACTTACCCACCAGACCAGCAGACCTATTCTGCCACTAAATTGGACGACTAAACACATATGTGCAGCCTCCTCACTATTCCTATGCTTAAAACTCAAAACTTTTGGGTCCAAAACCTAGGGCGTTACAATTCACCCCTCCTTAAAGAAATTTCGTCCCTCGAAATTTTCAACTATCAGAATAGTCATAGATCACAACTATACCATTACGCTCCCGCTGTGCTCTCTAATCCCAAAACACTATCACACTTTACCTCGTACTCAAGACCTCTCGCATACACCTAGAACACTTAATCACTAAAGTAGACAGAAAATTGTTATACACACTTGCTACACTCCGATCAACACACCGAAACATTTACCAGCGTACCTGACTCAAAAATTCCAAGGGCAATCTCATATCCAATGCTTTTTAGAACCATATCTAAGACACGCTCCTAGCTTTCTCCAACAGTCACCCTGATGTCGCTTCTTACAGTGCTCACAAGACGGTACGCTCGTACCACTACTAGCACCACCTTTGCTATAACTCGGTTGTGTCATAACACGCTTTTTAGAACGAGGCTCCAACCTCAGAGGACTGTGATCTCTGTTTTTCACACACTCCACACACCAAGCTTGAAGGGTTTCACTAGTCTCCCTGATCCTAGCCTCGAACACCTCCTCTAATACCTCCCTCACTACCTGAGTCAATGTCTCAGTACTAAGCTTTAGGTTATCTTCACCCGAAGCTAGCGGACTCACATTAACCTCCAACTACTAAAAAATCACATGTTTCAGAGGAACAGACGACTCCTCGTGATTACGCTCACCGTCGAAAGTCATATCTGGAGTATGGCTAACTTAGAAGGCCTACATTATCAGAATACAGAAAAAATTGTAATAACATATTCCACATTTCTAATTTTACATTTCTGAATTTTACTTGGACCAGCATCAGAGTCTCAGACATTTCATTTTGTAAACCATTTCCAGAACACAAATCATTTCAACATTGAGATGACATAGTCGAAAGATCAGAAACTTTGTCTTTTCCAGAACAAGACTTAACTGAAAATATCCCTAGTACTAGTCAACAATTTCAATGGGTTCGTCAGGATGTGGACGAAGATATTTACGAAATATGATGTAGTAAGATTTAACGATTTATTATTTATATGTTATATTATAATTTTCATGTTGGTCATGTTACATAATTTAACTATTTTAAATGTCCTATTATTGTTGTTATTTGTTACTAAAATTTTGAACTATTTTATGTGTATTGCAGGGATAATGCCTAAAAGACGATTACGAGGTTTAAATATTGTCCGGAGTACTCCAAATCCAGAAGAAGTAAATAGTGGACAGGATACAGTTGTTGGATCTTCTACTCTGCTGGACATAGATGACGAGCATGGACAAATCCAAAGTAATGTTAAGTTTATTTTACATGCATGTTGAATTTTATTATTGATTCATTTTTCAATTTTAATATAATAATATATCATTTTTCAATTGAGGGTGGTGGGACGAGTAGAGCTCGGGGACGTACATTACTTACAGATTTATACGACTTAGAGCCTACCGACCATGTTGAAGTAAGGAGAAACAATCATGGCCAGCCTATCGGATCTGAAGCTCGACTGTTGGCAGGCTATTTGGGCATTATAGCACGAAATGCGAATATGTTGCCCATTAACTACGAATCATGGCATCACGTGCCTGATGCCAACAAAAATCAGGCTCTCGATAATATTAAGGTAATAAAAGCTAAATGTAATTTATAATACTTTAATTTAACCTTCATTTATATTAACTTTTTTTAAAAAAAAATTCTAGGGTAAATTTGCTTTAGAGGTCTCCGATGACTATGTTGAGAAGACGTTGGGTAAAAAATGGAGAGACAATAAAAGCACCCTAAAAAAACAATATTTTAAGAAAGACATAAGTCTCGAAGAAAAATTGTGAAATGTCCCGCCGGGAATGTTGAGGTACCAATGGGAAGATCAAGTTAGATTCTGGAATTCAAAGAAATGAGAGGTATTACGTACTTTCAAAGTCTTATAAATTTTTCGGTTTATCGTATTTACTATATACATAATTCAAATTCCATTATGTAGGATCGTGAGCGAGTTGGAACAAACAGCAGACAGAAACAACAATTCATGCACACGGCAGGTTCTAGAAGTTTTGCTCGTAGTAATGAGGCCGAGGTATTATAATTTATTACTTCTTTCAAATATTAATTACTTTATACTATTAAATTATATTTTCTACTATAATGTACGAAGTTTCGCGAGTCAAAAGTTGGACACCTTGACTTTTTGACATTACGATAGGAAGAAGGATGGATGTCCGATGACATCCGAGGTGCAGAAATTTTGGTATATTTACTTAATAAAATTTGATTTATTATAAATATTTATAATGTTTAATCACAATAGTTTAATTCATCGTTTGTAGTTGTAAATTTATAATTTTAAGTTATGTTCCATTCCTTTTATTATATATTTCGTTTCTAACTTTTTATTGATTTATTAGGATAAACTAAAGGAGAAGAAGGCGGAGTATGAAGCGGTTGTTTGTCGGCGATTCTGTTAATCTCAAGGAGATTGATAATGTAATTATTATCGATGTTTTGGGTCCCGAAGGTACTGATCGCTTCGATTGATAGTTTTGTTAATCTTGAGTATATTTATAACAAAATTATCACTAATGTTTTGGGTCTTACAAGGTATGGTCGGTTCGATGTCAAGGATCGGTGTTACCCCGACTCAATATTTTGATTCGGCTCCGGCAATACATGCCTTCCGGAGTCAATCTCGTCTTGAAGTTCGAGACCGAAAGACCAGATATCTCGATGGAAGCGAGCACACGGTGAGCAAATTTCTCACTTAGAGCGGAGGCAACAATGAGGGAGGCGAGCATATTGCTCAACTTAGAGCGGAGGCAAGAAGTCAAGGGAGGCGAGCGAACAAAAGTATGAAGAACTCCAACTACAATGCGAGACTATGATGCGATTGTTCCAAAGAAGCAATGCAGAGGCCGCCTCTTATACATTTGTTTTATTGTTGTAAGATTTTTTTAACATTGTTACGATTAACATTATTGTAAAATTGTTTGAATTATTATTCATTTATTAATAAATATCATATATCTTTTATTAAATTTGAAGTATCGTTTAGATTTAATGCTTTTGGTGAGATTTAAAAGTTTTATTTGCTGCCTTGGGTTGGAATTATATGCAATTGCTGCTATTTTTGGTTGGCTTTTAATGCAGGGAGAGTAGGATATTGCAGAAAAATAACACTGCAAATTTGTGCAAATTAGCGGCGTTTATTGCAAAAAATGCGCTAAAGACCAGACCTTCTTGGCGTTTCTTAGAAAAGCGCCGCTAAAGGTCTGGTCTTTAGCTGCGTTCTTAGAAAAGCCGCTAAAGGTCGGTCTTTAGTCTGCGTTTCTTAGAAAAGCGCTAAAGGTCTGGTCTTTTAGCGGCGTTTCTTAGAAAAGTGCCGCTAAAGGGCTGGTCTTTTAGCGGCGTTTCTTAGAAAAGCGCCGCTAAAGGTCTTGTCTTTTAGCGACGTTTCTTAGAAAAGCGTCGCTAAAGGTCTGGTCTTTTAGCGGCGTTTCTTAGAAAAGCGCCGCTAAAGGTCAAGACTTATAGCGGCGTTTTTTCACAATAAACGCCGCTAACTTTTGTGGCGCGTGTTTTAGCGGCATTTTTTGCAGCACTTTCAAAAGCGCCGCAAATTATATTAGTGGCGCTTAAAAATGCCGTTAAAAGCCATAAAAAATACCGCTAAAAGTCTGTTTTGGTGTTGTGCACATCATTGATTCTCTGTCTTTGACGACATGAAAAGCCGTTGAAGCCTTGGTATTAGCGCAAAATACCGTAAAATATTAACTGGCTGCTTCCTTGACTGTGTATCGTGTTCATCCTCGTTACCGTCCTCTGTATTTCTATTAATCCAACGGGATTGGCCGTATACATGACAAACCTTGTTGGTTTATCCGGTTGCCCCAATACAACATGCGATCATTTGGGCAATCTGTGAATTTTGTTGTAGCCAAGGCCCAAATCCTTTATCAATTTCTTCATGTCTTTGGAAGATTGAGGATTTTTGAAAACGGAACATTTCTTTTGAAACTCTAACAAAGATTGTCAACAATTTTCCATCCACCCCCAAACATTTCAAGTGAAAAGAGGAATACAGAATGACAGTTTGGAAAATTTTGATCCTCATACGCTTCTTCATTCATTTCACCAAGTAACGTGTAGAACCTCGCCGCTTCTTCATTTGGTCATTCATCCCAGACACTTCTTCCCTTCGGTGAAAGTATTTCCACCAAAATTATGATCATCGGTTGCACCCAAGTCGTGGAAATGACCAAACCATCATCACAAGATATTAAAAGCATCCCGCAACATGCCTTCCATGTTATCGTCTCTAACATTCGATTGAAAGCACTATGAGGATACCCAGATTCATCGATGAAGATGCTCCACTAGATGTACACTCTCCATGAAAAACCATTTTTTGTACCCCCGGACAAAGCCATTAACAACTAAATGCTCGTAGACCACTTCACGATAATGCCAGTTAATATTGCAACACGTCTTACACGGGCAAAGAACCATATTCTCTTGGCTTGCATTTTGAAATGCGAAATTCAAAAAGTTTCTACTCCATTTCGATAGTCGTTGCTTACCCTTGACAATTTCATCCAACTCCTATCCATTTCAGTAGTTGTTGAAGTCTAAAGTTGACAATAAATTACACGGCTAAATTGTTAATTAATAATTTATGTAAGTAATGATATGATCATATATATAATCGAGTACTATGTAAGTTATGTAAATTATGTAAGTTATGAAGTTTGATCTTAACTTAAAATTATGTAAGTTATGAAATTTGATCTTAAACTTATGTAAGTTATGAAATTTGATCTTAAAATTAAGTAAGTTATGTATTCTTTAAGATTCATCATACGTGGCATTGTTACACCTAGGAGGATCCATTATATCTAACTATAGGATATAAGGCAACCCGTCAAAGTTTCAACCTATATACTTTGAATCTTTTTTTTCTATCCAAGTATTATGTAAGTTATGAAGTTTGATCTTAACTTAAAATTATGTAAGTTATGAAATTTGATCTTAAACTTATGTAAGTTATGAAATTTGATCTTAAAATTAAGTAAGTTATGTATTCTTTAAGATTCATCATACGTGGCATTGTTACACCTAGGGAGGATCCATTATATCTAATCTGTGAGATATAAGGCAACCCGTCGAGTTTCCAAACCTATATACTTTGAATCTTTTTTTCTATACAAGTATTATGTAAGTTATGTATTATGTAAGTTATGTGTTATGTATTATGTAAGTTAAATAATTTGATGAAAGCTATATATAATTTTTTTGAGACAATTTCATTAACTATTTTTTTTCGAGACAAGTGCTAGTATAATATTTTTACTATATGAGATGAGATTGTTGGACAGATTAAGAATCGGTTTGTAATGGCCTAAATTCAAGGTTATCGGAATAATGGTTTCGCAACCATAAATCCGATTTAAATAGAAATTTATTTTAATATATTTGCATGAATATTTATATGATAGGAAATATTTTTATAAATATTTATAAAATGTTAGTAATGTGGTATTAAATTTTCGTTAGAAAATTTTATCGCTTGGGTAGGAAATTAAATGAAAAGGACTAGATTGAAATGAAAGTAAAAGTTAAATTATAGATTAAAAGAAATTATGAAGGACCAAAATGGCAATTATATCATTTTGTAAAGTTGAGGCGGTTTTAAGTATGAAAATCTGAGATTTTTTTAAAGTATATTATTATATTATTATATTATATATTATATTATTATATTATTATTATATATATATATATATAAACAAACTAAAGGTTAGAAACAGAAAAGAAACAGAGAGTAAAGACGAAACAGAGAAAGAAAAAGAGAAGAGAAAGAAGAAAAAGGAAAAATAGAAAGTTTGAAGCTTGGAGTTTAATTTGGTAAGTTAATTTAGTCCTTTTCTTTTAATTTTGATGCTTTATAAGTTTTAGAACAAAGTTTTGATGAATTTAAGTTGAAGTTTTTGAAGTTTTAGAGTTTTTGAATATAGCATATGATGAATAAAATGATGAATTAGTGGTTTAATTGAAAGAATTTGAAGTTAGAATTGGATAAAGGACTTAATTGTAAAACAAGCTATAAGAAAACAGTTTTGGGACAGCAGCAGTAGAGTAAGTTTGAAAATTCACCAAAAATCATAGAAGTGGAATTAGAAGTTGAATGAGATATGAAATTAAATCTTATTGAGTCTATTTTCATATAAAAGAAACAGAGAAAGAAAAGATATTCTGTATTTTGAGATATTTAGATTTGTGTAAGACTGGTTCAGAATGAATTTGGGTTCTCCTGTTTTAACTTTAGAAAATCATAAAAATTGAATAAAAATAATTATGGGCTTAAATTTATATTTTTAGAATCATGAATGAGTCTATTTTTAATAGAAATAGACTAGAACATCATACGAATCCTGTATGAAGAGATAATTAATTTTTAGTGAAGAAGGGTCAGAACTGTCAAACAGCAGAATAGGGGTAACTTTAAAGAATAAACTGTAATTATGGGATAAATTAAAAATTATAAAAATTTTATGGAAAGAATATATGTGAGTCTAGTTTCAGGAAAAATTAACGGATCTAAAATTTGAGTTCTGTAGCTCGAGAAATAAATAATTTAGTGACTGTGACTCAAGTAGACAGCTTTGAATGAATTATGAACAATAATAGAATTATAGTGAATGCTACATGTGAACATGAAATGTGTTGAATTGATGATTGAATTTATTTATTTAGATCCGAAAACACAAATCTGGGTTAGATAGAGGAAAGGAAAAGTCCCAGATTAGTAGATTTTGTGTACGAACAAGTATCAAGTAAGTTCATGTAACTTGAATTATCTTCTTAAATGCTTGAAATGTATGTTATTGATGTGAATATAATTTGAATGTTCATTGTATGAAAGTTGATGAGACATTGATATATTTAATAAAAAGTGGAAGAAATCCGGTTGAATGAAAGGAAAATTCGATAGATCTCGAAAAGAAATTGACGGTAAAAGGATCTAGCCGGATGGGTGATCCTATCTGATATAGCCTCCGAAGAATATGTGAAAATGGATTTAGCCGGACGGGTAATCCGAATTGGGGTCTCAATTTAGCTCGACTGTGGTTCAGATCCAAGCTCATTAGAGTAATTGTCGTTTGGGATTTAGCTTGGACCGGTAATCCCGACAATACTCTATGAGTTTATATTCTGTGATTTAGCTCGGTGGTAATCCCATGAAAAGATGAGGTTCAAGGAGTGTGCTCTCTGAAATAGAAATGTGCGCACATGAATATGAATTGACGGACTCGGATTGTACACTAAAAGTGTACTTCTGAAAATCCATCGAAATTCTGAGTAATTCAACGGGATAAATATGGAAAAATAACAAGGAAATGGAAATCATGATATTGATGAGCTCATCAATCATAGTATTTATATTATTGATATGTGGAAATTATTGGACTGACTTGAATGTTGAGTTTGTGAATGTTAGGGTAATAATGCATTGAATGGGTATATAAATGTTTATTGTTTGTATTGAAAATATTGGGTAAGTATAATTCTTGTTACATGGGCTTACTAAGCACAAAGTGCTTACCCTATTTCCTTTTTCCCTGTTTTGTAGTGTTAAGAGTTCGGAGGTCGGATTCGGTAGGAGACACATCACACTATCAACACCAAGATTTCGGTATTTAAAGAAACTTTATTTTGGAAATAAATGGCATGTATAAGCTAATAAAGTAAATGTTAATATGATATGAATGTAAGGTCAGCCATTGGTATGGCTAACAAATTCTGATGATGTTATCTTATAAATATGCATGAATTTATTTTGAAAATATGTTGAATTGGAATGGTCTCGGTTTAGAATTTGCAGGAAAAGCTAGATATTTATAAATGGGTTATATTGAGTAAAAAAAAATTGTAAACTCCGGTAATGCCTCGTATCCTATTCGGACAACGAATACGGGTAGGGGGTGTTACACGGTTAATACATTGATTCAATGATGTTGAATTAATGGATTGAGAGAAAAAAAATCGGTTAATACATTTTATATAAAGAAGCATGGACAATAAAGAAAAGGAAGAACGAACTGAAGTTATTTTAGTTGTTAGGATACAAATCTTTTTAATGTTAAATATTATTTTGCACAAAGAAATTCAAAAGGAGGAAGATGGAGAAAATTGCGATTTTGTTCTTTCACGGAAGATGTTTTTTGAAAGGAATGAGAAGGCTAGGGAAACGGGTTGAGATTATTGGGGGGTTGGGGGAGATTCAATTCAACAGTTATATAATAGTAATAATTAGTATGTTTTACTAACCTTTTGTGTTGGGTTTGTTATTTGACTATATTAAAATATAGAATAAATTTTAGAAAATTAAAGATATCAGGATAAATTATTTAATTGGTCAGGTTAGTAGATATGGTTTAATTGAATAAATCACTAAAATAAAAAATATTAAAAATAATTTTATTTTTTAACTTAGTTTAATCGGTATATACTTATTTTCAAGTCAATTAGTCTAATATTTTTTCCGAATTGATAGCCCAACTAGTTCAAACGACCATGACTTTATGTTTGATTTACTATAATGGAATAGAGCAAAATTTGAATAGGATTAATTAGGAATTGAATAGATAAATAATAGGTATTATGTAGTTTAGTTAGTTGAATAGAATAAACAAGTAATATTATTACATTATTTGGTTGAATTATATGTTGATAAAGAATAAGTAAGTAATAAGTGTGAAAATAACATTACTACCCTTAAATAAATAATATTTTATTTTTATGTCAATTTTATATAAATTTGATTTTTAACTATTTCATTTCTATAAATCATTTACATATTGTTGTTGTAAATTTAAACAGCTTTTAAATTACTTCTTTTAAAAAATATTAAATAATGATCAAAATAAATTTTTATAATTGTTGACTATATGTCGTGTATTATTTGAATATTCAATTTATGTAATTTTAATTTTCCTTGTAAGTTTAATCACGTCAAAATTAGCTATTGTCAAAATTATTAATAACAACTATTTTAAATATCTTGCAAAATTAAATTTGTTTAAAACCTATTTAAACATGATATAAAATTACTTCAAACATTTATAATTTTAAGATTATAATATATGTTTAGCATATACTTTTCAAAATGTACCTAAAGAATAAAAATAAAAAAATTACATTTCAAATTTGATAATACTTTTATAAATATATATATGTATTTTTTAGTACATACTTATTTTTGAAAAAATGTTTAAAAAAATAGAACTTAATAATTATTTTAAAGTTTATTAAAACTGTTATAATGTTTCAAAATTTGAGAATTATATAACATGTTTAAAATTAATTATGATCTTAGACCTTTGCCTAACAACATGGTCTCTCTCACTGACTATATATTACAGTGTGTGTGTGTAAGAAGAGGTGTTTGGAGTAGTCAAGTTATATTTGGATCATGTAAAGCACTAGGAATAAACAGCAAAAAATAAAATGACATTGACAACCAAAAAGTTTGGGGTGCGATAAGAGGGTCCAAACTATATTAAAAGGTACAAATTGGTACGAATCAGTTGATAAATTAAAAGCTGTAAAATGGTGTAAAATCAATTTTCAACAGTTCAATGTGTTTGATACTTACCCGGTAATTACAGCTTTTTGTCAATCCTTTAGAACTTAAGCTTCAGTTACTATATAAAATCTCCAAAGGAGACAGTTGAATTAAAATGATCAATAAGAGCAAATATTACTACATGCTACCTAATAAATTATTGTATCTAATTTTAAATTAGCAAAGAATTTTGAATCGGAAGTCATCTCGATGTTGCTGCTACCTAATACAACTTAAGAGGCTTTAAATTTGGAGTAGCAATATTTTTCTTTTTCTTTGATGTAACAGATTGTCTTGAATCGAGAAAATAAGTGTTACCAAAATTTTGAGTTAAAAATGACCGAAGAAAAATCTCCTAACCAAAAGAGAAGAGGAGAACAATCTTGCAGCAAACAACGCTTGCAAAGGAATAGGAATTAATCTTCAATCAACTCAGGCAAATGTAAGCTTGGCAGATGTAGCATCCAAATAGGAAAGGACTCTATGGCCAACCAACACAAGGATAGCTCCCAAGAAACCAAGAAGTTTCAGTGTTTGTAATAGATCCAACTGCATCCACAATATACATATATACAAATAATGTTAATGAATTATATATAATTACCAAAAATGGCAATCCCCTTTTATCTCAGCATTTGTTTAAGTGTTAAATAATAAATAATATAATATAATATAGAACTAACCTTCAACCAGAAGAGCACATAGAGCGACAGAACAGCATTGGAAAGAAAGTTCTTCAAATTCACCCCCAATCGTAATAGCTATCCAAGTAACCATCAAAAAGTTCAAATAATAACATTAGCACAATTTTGAAGCAAATATACTTTGCATATGCAAGTATGCATCTATTACAATTATGCTTGAAAAATTGCAACCCTTTACAGATGGAAAATTGAAAAGCTTGACTTCTCCTTCTGAGATATCAATTATGAAAAGGCAAGCGAAACCAAAAGAACCTAGTAGCCCCAAAAAATTATGTTAGACTTCTCTATTTTCCATCACAATAAATCATTGTTTCTAAGTGACACGAAGCACCCAATGACTCAATCCCCACCCCCACCCCCAAAAAATATTTAACTATTGGTCAAAAATCAGAGGTAATTTTCGCACCTTTACGAGCAATATCCACACTTCAAACTTTGTCCAAAATCAGAACATTTCCTGCATTAAAAAAAACGAAATGAAAATAAAACAGAAATACTCAACAAAATAATACATATATATTTATAAAAGTATTATCAAAATTAGGCAGTTTCGAATCATATTCCAATTCCATGAAACAATTCAATGGAAACCACAATTTAAGTTTTACACAAAATACAAATCATTTTAAGCATCGAATACTCAAACTGCTATAAACAACAAAACAAAACCCAATCGATGTGGGAAAAACGAACTAATTCAATGGGAAAGCAACATCTAAGATTACAGTAGTTAAACAAGATCTAATTTTGTTGTTTATAGTCATACGTCAAGCACCAAAATATCAACAAATGTAAAAGAAAGTAGTCCCACATCCTACCACCAAACACCGGAGAATATATTCAAGTCACCATGAAAATAAGCGTACTTGAAGTCCAAAAGAAAGCTTGTCTAATAAACGATATACTGTGCTTGAAGTCTAAAAGAAAGCTTGTCCAAAAGAAACCTTGTCTAATAACTGTTTTGAAGCAAAGGAGGAAGATAGAAAATTATGATCAAATTAGAAAGTACTAAATATCAGTTAGCAAGGTGAAACATGATAGTAAGCAATGGAATTTTGGCATATACCTTGATAAATTAAGCCTTTTTGGTGAAGTCTAATAAGCACGTATAATGACTCCTACAATTGGAATACAAGGCTCAGAACACAAACTTACCCTACAAAAAAGTTGCTTGATATAAATGGTGATTTATCAAGAAAATTAGCCACCGATAAAAATGAAAAAATTAGCTAAAAGATTCAAGCAAAATAAAAAAAAAAAAATCCAGCCTACCATCTATAGACATAATACCCAATCCGAAGAGGAGCCAAAGGATTTTCTTTATCCACCTTCTGACATTCTAACTCTAAAAGATTCATGGTTTGACCTGACATTTGACAAAAATGATAAAGAAGTAATTCAAATGAAAGACTCAGGCATTGTCGAAACAGTAATGAAAAAGTTGAGACTCACTACTCAAAAAATGAGACTCAAAAACAGTAATGAAAAAGTTGAGACTCACTACTTATGATTAAGATGAAGTTGTTGAGTCTCACTACTCAAAAACAGTAATGAAAAAGTTGAGACTCACTACTCAAAAACGGATATCGATGATGCCGTCGGGGAGGACGGAGTCGAGAAGTGTGCCGATGACGAGCTCGGCTTGGTCGGGACACCTGACGTAGCAATCACAGATGTTAAATATGACGAACCAAATCTAAAGCGGAAAAAAAAACTTCATATTTTTTGAATCTAAAACAAATCTACAAATTACAAGCGGAGAAAAACAAAAATCAATGAATGAAATAGTAAAGAACACAAACAGAAGTTAGGCTCGTCCGTACCTTTCACGGAGGAAACAGAGAATGAAGACAGGTTCTCGAGATTTCCAATGAGAGAAGTAGGGGATTTGGGGAGAAATTAGGGATTAGGAGTTCATTTTGGGGGGGAGAGGGGGATGACTCGGGGTAATAACTGAGGAAAAAACGGTGACGTTTTGTCAAAAGCAAAATACATTTTGCGGCGTTTTTATACAAGCGCCACTAATTGACATTTAGTGGCGTTTATCAAGTAGCGCCACTAAAACTGTTGCATTTAAAAAAACGACATCGTCCCGCTTATAAGGGGTTTCCGGATGGACGGTAAAAACGACATCGTTTAAACAGTAAATTTTGAGGGGCTTTTCAAAAGCGCCGCTAATGTACGACCTCAATAAAAATGCCGCTAATGCATGAAACGACACAATTTTCGCTAAGTTTTTTGCGGCGTTTTTTGTTAAAAACGCCACTAATCTCTTTCATATTAATAAATTTTAACAATTTTATTCTTTATTAAATTCCTTTTTAAACTAATTTTGCTTTGTTTCAAACAATATACCTTATTATTTGTAAAAATATAGTAATTTACAATGAAATTATTTTAACTTAGCCAATAAAATTATTTTTTTAAATTGAGTTTTAAGCAATCTAGTTTAATTAATATATGATTTCTTTTACGTTTAAATAATTAAAACTATAATGAAAATTTAATATAATAATACTAATTTTATCTTTTTGCATTTATATAAGAAATTATTTAATATATAAATTTAAAATAAATCATTATATATATACCCATATATCTTTATTATTATTTTAAATAATTGTATTTTCATTTTTTCATTTTTAACATATATTTTCTATGTTATTTATTTCAATTTTTTCTATGTGTTATTAATTTTTGTAAAGATTTTAAATACTAAATTAAAATATTATGTTTTAATTAATATAATTAAACTAGTTAAATAATAAATAGAAGAGGCTATATGAAAGAGTGATTGACTTTTATTACAATTTTGGCTCATTTAGTCAAAACCCTAAACCGTAGACCCTGGCTAAACTCTAAACATTCAACCATAAGCCCTAAACTACAACCCCTAACACATAAACCCTTAACACTTAACCCTTAAACCCATAAACCCTTAAGCTTAACCCCTAACCACTACCAGTACTTAAATCTTAATATCGTTAAACACTAAGATCTTAAACCCTTAAGATTAATCCCTAAATCATAAATCCAAGACCCTAAACATTATACCATAAACCACAAACACCAAAACATAAACCTCAAACTAAAAACCCAAAACCATAAATCTTAGACCATTAAACTCGAACCCTAAACTCTAAACTACAAACCTTAAACCATAACCCGAGACCAACTTTTTGGGATTTCATGTGGCCAATGTTAGTGTAATACAAAACATATATTTTAATAGCTAACACATTAACCATAAATCACTCATGAGGGATTTCAGTTTCGGGATTTTGGGTCATATAGCTAATAGTCAAAACCCTAAACCCTAAAATCCTAAATTTAAACCATAAACCCTAAACTCAAAAACCTAACACATTAACCATTTCACCCCAAACCCCTAACCCTAACCCCATAAACCATAAACTATAAACTCTAAACCCAAAACCCTAACCAATTAACCATTTTCCTCTAAACCCCTAACCACTAATTAACACTTAAACATTAATACCAGTAAACACTGAGATATTAAACACTATACAATAAACCCAAACAACAAACTTTAAAACACTAAGCCCATACACCAAGATAACAAACCCTAAACCATGAAATTAACATACTAAACATTAAACCCGAAATCAATTTTAATAGCTTAATTTGTAACTTAAATGAAAACTTCTAAATTATTTAGTTAGCAATTTGTAACTTTTTATAATTAAGTAACTAAAATGAAACTTTCTCATTGCTTATAAGTGAATTTATGAAAATAAAATATAATTCAAAGCAAGAATAAGAAAAAATACGAAAAACTTTTAGCGGCGTTTCCTCAAAAGCGCCGCTAAAGGTCGGAGCATTAGCGGCGTTTCCTCAAAAGTGCCGCTAAAGGTCGGAGCATTAGCGGCGTTTCCTAAAAAGCGCCGCTAAAAGTCAGAGCATTAGCGGCGTTTTTTCAAAAGCCCCGCTAAAGGTCGGAGCATTAGCGGCGTTTCCTCAAAAGCGCCACTAAAGATCAAAGCATTAGCGGCGTTTGATCAAAAGCGCCGCTAAATGTCTGAGAATTAGCGACATTTTCTCAAAAGCGCAGCTAAAGATCAGAGAATTAGCGGCGTTTTCCCAAAAGCGCCGCTAAATGTCGGAGCATTAGCGGCGTTTGATCAAAAAGCGCTATAGGTTGGAGATTGAAGCATTTTCTCAAAAGCGCTATAGGTCGAGATTTATTAGGCGAAGCGCGCTTGCAAAAAACGCCGCTATATATTTTTTAGCGGCGTTTTAAAATAAACGCCGCTATTGTTCATTTTGTTGCGGCATTTCCTTCAAACGCCACTATTGTGTAATCTTGGTGGCGTTTTTATTTAAAACGCCACTAAAAACGCTGCTAAAAGTCTGATTTGGTGTAGTGTTCATACGATTTATTCACTTGACTTAATCCGTAAAAATCCCTGATTTATGTTAATATCTCTTTCAAGACTAAAAACAACTGACTCTAGGTTGATTAATTGAAATCTCTTTCTAATTAAAACCCATATTGTCGCATTAACTCGATCTATGGATTCCCTTATTAGATTTGACTCTAATCCGACAGATTTATGTCGCCCTATTTCTAGGGTTGCAATCAACTCCACTTAATTGTGTTGATCTACTCTTAAACAAGGACTTTTGCTCCTCTGAATAAGCACATTCGACTTTGAATCAATAACCTGAATTATCAAAACAAGAATAAGAACTCACAATTAAGAATAAGAACAAGTATTTATCTTATAAATCAAATAGTAATAAGATCTGTCTTAGGTTTCATCCCCTTAGGTATTTAAGGGATTTAGTTCATACTAATAGAGGAAAACATCTTAAAATAAGGAAAACTACAAAACATAAGAAAACCCAAGAACTTCAAAAGAAATTGATAGGAGATCTTTAGTCTTGATAAAGATCCTTCTTCCAAGCTACTCCCGATGGCTGTCTTCGAGTATTTTCTGCCTTCTACTCTGTATGTATCTTTAGGTTACCCCCTAGGGTGTTTATATAAGCTTTGGAGCGTCTTTCTTGGCCTCCAAGTAGCCTTTTCCGAACAGAATTAGACTTGGGTTCGGCAGGGACACGCCATTGTGACATGCCCGTGCATGATGGCTTTGGGCCGTGCTCAATTCTACTCATCACACATGGCTGTGTCGCCTGCCCGTGTGCAGAAGTCCAAGCCGTGTTGATTTTTGAGGTAGGCCCATTTTGTCCCTTTTTGGCCCGTTTCTCGTTCTTTTCGGCTCCCTAAGCTCTCCTGAGTGTAAAACATGAAATTAAAGGATTAGGATCATCGAATTCATCAAATCTAATGAAAATTCATCCAAAAATAAGCCAAGCATGGGGTTAAAATATGTATAAATTATGGTTTATCATACTTTCTCATCCACAGACTTAATAAACACCCTCATCCTTATCTTCTAATAGGCGTAGTTGGAGCAATCAAGCATAGGGGCCTTGATACAAAATTTCTTTGCATCTCTTAACAATTTCAACTACAAGATTGTCACTTAGTGTTAGTCTTTGATAGCTATTGAGAATTTGTTTAAATTTCTTGTCAATTGTAGGTTCAATTGCAATTAGACGAACAACTTGAAGAGTAAAAATGGAGATGGATATAGAACTTGTTTACGCAATCCAGAAAATTTTCCTATAGTTGCGGGGCCTTGCCTAGAGAGTAATCCATTATCAATCTGCAGTACAAGATATGATTTAAGTTCAACTCACTCGCCAAGTTGCAACCTCACTTCTATACATCAAGTAGAACACTCACCACTAAGACTTCCCTTTTGAAAGCTTAGTTACAAACTCAACATGAAAAACAATTTGTTTACAAAGTAATTATAGTGAAAATGAGTTCCACAAAATGAACAAATAAGTTCTTTCTCTCAATCATACGTAATGAAATAAACTAGGCTTCTTTAAATAGATGTTTGAGTCTTGCAGAAAATCCAATCAGTGTAAATATATCTTCCTTTGAATTGTGCTTCAATAAGTCTTCAATAATGAATCAAATATGTAAAGATCTTTTATATGATTAGTCTTCTATAAAAATTGGATTTCTTCAATTAAGAAAATACATTCACACTAGAAGTGTTTAAAAGAATCTTTGATTGATTGATATTCTACACAAATCAATCCACTCAATTTCTACTTAAAATTTTGAATGTGATATAAGAAAAAAACTGTTTCACGAATGAAAAATATGACCCGATGAATTATTTTTATTTGCATACGTGATGAGAATGTCTAATAAATTTATTAATGCTTAATTGGTCTTTGTTTTGCTTTCTTCTAAATAATTTGACTTATTGTTTTTAAATTTTCTACTTTTTACCTTTATTGGAGTATAAGGACATTTTAGATTATTGGTTGAATGGCCCTTTTGTTTTGGACTAGTCTCAAAGGGTTAAGTAAGTTGTAATTAGAAAAAAAAAACTTTTTTATTGTACGTTCAATCAAATTAGATTAATTAAATCCTATCGTTTCAATAATATAGATTAATTACTATTACAGTAGGTAAGATTGTATGCAGTCATATATATATATATATATATATATATATATATATATATATATATATATTTCTAGATTATTTTTCAAATTCTTAATATTTTAGGGAATTATTTTATTCTTTAATTTCTTAATTTTGCATAAATTTCTTTTTCTTACTTTATTTCTTCAAGTATTAAATCGAGGACAAAAACAATGATAAATTATCTTGTTACTCTAAAATTCAACTCATAATATTTTGTGTTAACTTGGTCATTTTAATTAAATTCACGACTCCACTATTAATTTTCCAAATTAATTATTCATTATCGATAATCCATGGAAAGGATTAACTTGAGGATAAGGAATTATCACACTGACTCACTTTCTTCCTTCCCTTTTTTAGTTCAAGAGAACCCCTTATCTATTGTTTAAAGGCATGTTACAACAAATGATATATTTTGCCATTGACATGAAACCTGCCTCCTAATTCTAGTAAGAATTATTATTAGGAATTTTCAACTGAAAAAAATATATTTCTAGCTAACTAGATAAATATAATATATTTTTACTCCGTTTAGACATAGGTAAATAAAAATTCATAATCATAATAATGAATAATTTAATAATAAATTTAATATTTTGTTAAAACAAAAAAATTTTACATGGAATATTTAGAATAATATAAATATGATAGAATAAAATAAATGAAAAAGGAGTCAAAACAGCATAATACAAAATTTTTAGTCTATATAAAATAAAATAAGAGATCATATGAAAAATATAATCGATTTTGTTGTTTCCTTGGGTCACTGGCCATCTGCCGAGAGTTTTGGGGTTAATACAAATATTTTAGCATCAAATCCAATAAATCTAAGTATAATTCTTCGTGTATTGATCTTTTTTTGGAAAGAGAGTGTACGAGTTGTTTATTTCAAGAATAGGTTTGGATTCACCTAGTTGTACTTTTTTTTTCATTATAACTAGGAAAGAAAATTTTGCATGATCTCGCAAATTACTTCTGAATAAATTTTAAAATTTATATTTTTAGAATTATAGCATTTCATAATTCATTAGTACATAGACTTTGATTCTTTATTAACCAATAAATTGGGCCCATTAACATGGTTAAGGCTAAGCCTATTTGAAGTTTAGATACAGCAGGGTACTCTTTCTATTACTATGTTACTAAATACAGAAATATTTTTAAAATAAAAAAATTTTCGATATAAAATACTTATGTCGATAAAAATTTGAGCTCTTTTTCCAGTGCTGAATTGATGATCTATGTGAGATGTATTATATATATATATATATATATATATATATATATTGTGAATTAGATGTATTGATTGCATTACCTTGTCAATATTTGAAAAGAGAATAATTAATAATGGAGTATAGTGGAATTATGGTGGGGTCTTCTTCTTCACGTGTTTCAAGCTTCATTTATTTCTTCATTATTTTAATTTTTCTCGCTTTCAAAACTTTAATAAGATAGAGTGTATTGGATGATTCATGTTTTTCGAAAATTCTTCTAACATGAAAGTGGAGAGAGACAAGTGAAAATAAACATCAAAGAGTTATAGCAACTTCATATTAAGGGTAAACCTCAATTAGAGACCTTAAACCCAGTATAAGAGTAATCTTATAGTCATTGAAACCAGCTGTAGAAAATAGCATAGCCCATTGATCTTCCCGCCTCTCTTTTCCATTAATCGCCATCATCATTATATTTGCTACTAAGCATGGACACAAATACGAAATAAGAGTACATTACGATATGAATATGGTGATATTGTAATTTTTAAAAAATCAAAACATGAATAAGGCAAGATATTTATTTTAATGTAAATAAAAATATTAATATTTTTTATTAATATATAATCAATTCTTTTTTATTAAATTCTCTTGTCATTACATTAAATATGACAAGATTAATAAAACAATACCCAAGACAGGACCCTTGGGCTTCCCAAAACACTCTGAAAACAACAATAATAAACAGAAATTAAATCCAACCCAGTTTTTTAGACTGCTTTATCAAGCATAGAAAAAGGAATTTTAGAAAAATCTAAAAGCCAAATGTATTTGAGGAAACAAATTTCAGGGGAAAAAACCCTTTCATTTCCTAGTCTACTTCAGAACTCTACTCCCAATTTCATTCTCAACTGTGATTTTTCAATTCGGGGCCTCTATCCATCGTGACCGTGTCAGGCCTCTATCCAACTGTGATTTTGAATTTTAATTAAAAGTGCATGAAATTCAACTAGCATCTAACTTTATAAATTTACAATTAAAAGGGGTTATAGGTTGAATTAATTATATTAAGTTATTTGAATGGTTTAATTGAATGAAAAAAATTATTATTTAGATCAAGAAATGAACCGAATGGACCTAAACCGAAGAAACGTTAAAGGATCGAATTAATCGTCGGCTTTGTTTTTACAATTGTAATTGTCAAAGTAAGTTTATAGTCCTTAATCTCAAACTTTATTTATTTACTTAAATTAAATTGATTATTATTTTGATGTTTAATTACAACTATATAAATATAATTGACTAGAAGTTAAATGAAGAGTTATGGAGTTATAGGTATAGTTATGGAATAGATTAAAGAATTAATTATAGTCATTGATACAATGGTTGAATTATGAAATGAGGAATTATGGAATTATATATATGATAACTCTATATGAAATAGACCATGGAAGTATACTAGAAAGTGACTTGGAGTAATTGAATGATTGAGAAAATAGTTTTAAATGGTTGGTTATGGATAAATGATTTATATGTACATTTATGAGTTGTGTATTGAACTGAATAAGTTGATGATGAGCAATATTGGTAAACTTAAGAAGTTTAGTTATGATATGATGGAATTGAGATTATTTGATCTTGTGTTGGAAGTGCAGGATGTATACACACATTTACTATCGTCGGTTTATCTGACTAGCGCTGGGCACAAATCTTTGATCCAACTAGTGCTGGGCACACATTTAATATCGTCGGTTTATTTGACTAGCATTAGGCACAAATCTTTATTAGTTAATCCGACTAGTGCTGGGCATACATTTAATATCGTCGGTTTATCTAATTAGCATTGGGCGCAAAACTTGGTTACAGTTTAACCGTTAGGCACCAGGTGTCATCCATAGATTGATCCATATTGGTAGTGTATAATCGATCTATCAAAAAAGGTTGGTATATGAAAAATATCTTGGAAGATGTATGAAAGGCTCATGTTGAACTTGATAGAAACTAAATGGAAATGTACATTACATGTTTTGGATTATAAAATTAATGACATTAATTGTAATGTTAGTTCTTTGAGTTAGTGAAATCATTCAATTGTATGCAAGTTAGATATCTACTTTTCTCTGACGACTCATCATCCAACAACAATCTCGAACTCAACATTGGTGACGTAGTTCTTTTTGTGTCTTTGCATGTACCTAGGGTGATGATGTTTTGAGTAATGGTTTTTGGTCTATAGTTGAATTTAGTGAAGGCTACTTTTATTGAATGTCATGTAAACTTTGGAGTATGATTGCCTTGAAACAAATACTTGTATATAGTTTGTGAATGAAATAAGTATGTTTTGATAAGTTTGACTCTTTTGGATGTATATAAGTGTTGATGTGAATTCGTAAATGTTAGTTATAATGACAACCTAAAGAAAGTGATTATATTTGGCTATTTTGATGGAGCTTGATAAACCGTAATATATACATATTTTAATCCCGCATTTAGCATACTTTTGGATGATTTATCCCCTGAATTGTGGAATTTGATGCTCCTAATCCTTTAATTTCATGTTTTATACTTAGGAGAGCATCGAAGGATGAAAAGAACGAGAAACGGGACAAAAACAGAGAAAATGGGCCAAAGTAAGAAGACCACACGGCCGTGCCACTTTAGCAAACCCAAACACGGCCTGGGCTCGATTCACGCGGCCGTGCCACACAGGCGTGTTCCTACTGTGACTCGTTTTAATTCTATTCGGATTAGGTTACTTAGGGGCCAAGAAAAGACATTCCGAAAGCCTATATAAACAACCTAAGTGTAACCTAAAAGGAGGAGGCCGAGGGGCGAAGTCAGAAAGGGCCGAATTGTGGGAATTACTCGAAGAAAGCCAGTTGATCCATCTCAAGAAGCCAGAATCATACTCAAGACGGAAGATCTTCCCTTCAATTTCCTTTAGGGGGTTTTAGGGTTTTTCTTATGTTTTTTTATACTTTTTTCTGAGATGTATTCTTTTATAAACGTGAACTAAACCCCTCAAATACCTGAGGGGGATGAAACCTAAGATGGATCTTGTTATTGTTTTCTAAACTATATGATAAATACTTGACTTGTTATTAATTATGAGTTCTTAATTCTTGCTTTGATATTTCAGGATATTAATTCAAGTATTGATGTGCTTAAGAAGTGGAGAAAAAGTCCCTGTTTAAGAGTAGATCTAGCATAATTAAGTGGAGTTGATCGCACTCCTAGAGATAGGACGACGAAAATCTGCCAGATTAAGGTCAAACCTAATAATGGAGTCCATAGATAGTTAATGCAACACTAGGGGTTTTAATTAGAAAGAGATTTCAATTAATCAACCTAGGGTTAGACGTTAGTAGCCTCGAGAGAGGTATTAATATAAATTAGGGAATCCTATGAATCAAGTCAAGTGAATAAATCATCTGGTTTAGAGTTAAATAACAAGTGAAGTCTAGGTGGATTCTTCCTCGGGTATTGTCTTAATCAATTGGTTTTTCCAAAAGTATTTTCCCAATTCATTCTCTGTGTCTTAGCATCTTTAGCTTAGTAATTAGTTAGTTTTAGATTAAACAAAAATTCTCTTAATTCTTAGGCTAAATAATAGAAAGATAGTAATTACTAGTACTCTTGGTCCTTGAGGATACGATATTTTCGATCTTGCCATAGCTATACTACCAAACAATAGGTGCGCTTGCCTTATTCGTTGTCATAGTTAGTTAGACACGATCAGAGCTTTGAGTGTGAAAATGTGGTTGATGTCATATATTCTCTTAACTTGATTAATTGAATGATTAATCTTTGTTTGAGGTGCTTTTGAATGGCATATTGGTTATGTATAGGATGGATGAATTTTTGGCATGTAATTGATGATTTGAATGTGATTTTGAACCTAGGAATGGATCTAGATATGGTATGAATTGTTACTCAACAAATGATGTATGAAATGGCTTGAATTAGGGGTTAAATATGCTACACACGGCCTAGGACACAGTCCACTCATACGATCGTGTGTCTTATTATCTTTAGGTGCAGGTTTCACACAACCTAACATACGGTTTGTGACACGGCCATGTGACCTTAATTCGAATATCCAGACGAATGAACACACAGGCTGGGACATGGCCATGTGTTTGTACTTCAAATGACCACACGTTCTGGACTGTGACACACTACTTGGCCACATGACTGTGTGTCCCCTTTTTTCAAATTTTCAATTTTTTTTTCTAATTTTTCTATTTTATTTCGAACTTACTCTAGAATGTTCCTAAACTATTTGTAGGGCCCCATAAACTCGGTTTAAGGTCCGTAAGTGTATGTTTGTTATGATTGGAATGTAATTTGATTATTTGTATTTATGGTTGAATATTTATGAGATAGTAATTTTAAACGTTTAAATTGTTATCGTAATACTCCGTGACCCAGCTTCGGCGACGGAGATGGGTTAGGAGTGTTACAAACATCAACTCCTCCGACGGTCTAAGTGTAGTTTAGGGTTGTTGTTTTTTGTGAGGGTAAGTGGATGGAAGTTCTAATTAAGGGCTAGTTTCATTTAGTTCGTAATAATCTATTATTTACGTCCAATTTAGTGGTCAAATTTAGTACGAGATTTGCTAATTAGTTCGTTCTAAATGTCATTTTTAGGTGCTGGAATTGTGACTATTGTGTTAGCATAAAAAATGACTAGGTGTGTATCTTTTGTCCTGAAAACATTAAAAGGCACGAAGCTAAAAAGTATATTTTTGATGCAACACGGTTGTGTGCCAGACTATGTGAGACACATAGTTGTGTGCTAGACTGCGTGGGCCACACGAGCGTGTGGGCCTATTTTCAATAAAATTTAGCTAGGGTCGTGTATGATGTGCAATACAATGTTAGCCACCTCGTAAGGTCTATTATGTGAATGTATAGTTTATATATATGAAATATGATATTCTACTTCTGTATGTGTAACTTCTGGTATGTGTAACTTCTGGAATCATGTTTGCATGTTCTAATGTGTAAAGCATGTATGATTTGTGTGCATCTGGATATATATGGATAGTGATTGCATGTGCATTGGGTGGGATTATGATGTGATGGAGGAAGTGTTGGCAGTTTAATGATCTACATTATCTGGTGGTTTTAACCACATATCTATTCTGGTGGCTTGACCACAATTATCTAGTTCTAGCATATTACAACATCATTTTTGGCAGCTTGACTGCACTATTCTAAAAAGTGACATATGCTCACTATCTTGGTGTGTGGAGTTGGATGAGTATTTATTACCCTAACTGGTGTGTAGGGATGGACGGAGATGGTGTGTAGTGAATGAGGGTAGGATTTGTATTTGTAATTGATCTGTCTATCATATTGCATTGCGAGATATGCCATGCTTTCATATTTGTTCGATTTCTTATTTTTGTGTGAATTTGCTATCTGATTTGTTTGTATGGGCTAAGTTACAAAGTGAGCTTGTTAGCTCACCTTATATTTTTATCTTATCAGGTAATCAGCAAACGTAGGTCCGGGCGGCATGCGGGAGCTCGGATTGGTTTCCCAATTAGTTAAATTTGTTGGTTCACATTTTTAAATGATTTTAAACTTTTTGGACTGTTTGTCTATGTAACTGTTTGAGACTTTACTTTTCAATTTTGGTTTGCTTTTGTTAGATTTAGTAAATATTATTTTAAAACTACAAAGTTATATGTTTTTACAAACTAGAGTCACTACTTTCAAATTTTAATACTCTGAAATTTCTACTGAAAAACTAAGAAATAAGTCAAACAGTTTTTTGTAAAGTGGACAACTTCAAACACAAACTTTTTAAAAACTGGAAATATGTTTGTAAAAATTAATATCGCCGAAACACACGTTTTCTAGTTCAAAATTTAGGTTTAAAACTGATTTATTTAATTTCTTAAAATTCATCTATAACGTCTAAGCCGAGTGTGGGGTATTACAATCACTATCATTGAAGTTGTCTAAGTCAGTTTCAACTTCTAGTGCACCTTCAGTAAATGCCACAAAATTATTAAGGTACTCTTTATCTTTGTTTGTCTCGCTTGAAGAATCATTATCACTCCAAGCCACATAGAGTGATACCTTCTTCTTCTTTTTCAAAATATTGCCAAATTTAGCTTGAATATGGTCACATCCTTTTTTCTCATGACATTGGTTGCCTTTCTTTTTCTCATTAGATTTTTTTCACTGGTTGTTAAAGCCTTGCCTTTGTTGAAGTTGTGATTTCCTTCGGAGTTTCTTCTTTTCCTTTAGTAGTTTCTTAAATATCTTGTTAAAATATTTTGTGCGAATGGCTAATTGCTCAGATAGATCTTCATTGGTAGTTTCACCTTCAGTTGCAACTTGGGATGTAACTTATAGTGAAATATTCTTTTCTGCTTTACCTTTAATTCTTTTTGGTATCATCATCTTAAATATATCTAAGGATTCAACGAGTTCACGAATCCTCATTGTGTCAATATCTTTAACCTCCTCTATAGCCACCTTAATACTTTTTTAACCAGCTTAGCATTAGAGTACTCCTCACTAATAGTAAATTCTTGGCTAGTAATGTCATAGAGTTTTGCATAAAATTCATACAAAGATTCATTATTAAGGATTCTAATAGTCTCAAACCTGGTTATCAACATTTGAAGTTTTGATTACTACCTTAATGAGTTATTTTCATGATTATCCATGCTTTTTTAGGAATGACACAGTTTAAGATTTGTTTGAACTCTTGAAGGTCCATGTATGGTATTAGGAGCTTTGGAGTTTTCATTCGCTGACTTGTTCTCCTTAGTAATCCATGTGACTTTTAGTTTTGAAGTCTTTATGTCAATCTTATGACACTCCCAACTAGTAAATATAGATTTTCAGACTTTTTCATCCACAGACTTAATAAACACCATCATTCTTACCTTCTAGTAGGCGTAGTTGGAGCAATCAAGCATAGGGGCCTTGATACAAAATTTCTTTACATCTCTTAACAATTCAACTACAAGATTGTCAATTAGTGTTAGGCTTTGATACCTATTGAGAATTTGTTTAAATTTCTTTTCAATTGTAGGTTCAATTACAATTACACGAACAACTTAAAGAGTAAAAATGACGATGGACATAGAACTTGTTTACACAATCCAGAAAATTTTCCTATAGCTGCGAGGCCTTGCCTAGAGAGTAGTCCATTATCAATCTACAGTACAAGATGTGATTTAAGTTCAACTCACTCACCAAGTTGCAACCTCACTTTTATACATCAAGTAGAACACTCACCACTAAGACTTCCTTCTTAAAAGCTTAGTTACAAACTCAACATGAAAAAACAATTTGTTTACAAAGTAATTATAGTGAAAATGAGTTCTGCAAAATGAACAAATAAGTTCTTTCTCTCAATCATACGTAATGAAATAAACAAGGCTTCTTTAAATAGGTGTTTAAGTCTAACAGAAAATCCAATCAGTGTAAACATATCTTCCCTTGAATTGTGCTTCAATAAGTCTTCAATAATGAATCAAATATGTATAGATCTTCTATGATTAGTCTTCTATAAAAGCTGAATTTCTTCAATTAAGAAAATACATTCACACTAAAAATGTTTAAAAGAATCTTTGCTTGATTGATATTCAACACAAATCAATCCCCTCAATTTCTACTTAAAATTTTCAAAGTGATGTAAGAAAAAAATTAAGATTTTTCAATTAAAGAGATACCAATAAATTTAACAAGTTTGCATACCAATCCAAATACAAAAACGCAAGTATATCTAGTAAAACTGTTTCACAAATGAAAAAAATGACCCGATGAATTATTTTTCTTTGCAAACGCGATGAGAATGTCTAATAAATTTGTTAATGCTTAATTGGTCTTTGTTTTTGCTTTCTTCTAAATAATTTGACTTATCTTTTTTTTTTTAATTTTCTACTTTTTACCTTTATTGGAATATAAGGACATTTTAGATTATTGGTTGAATGGCCCCTTTTGTTTTGGACTAGTCTCAAAGGGTTAAGTAAGTTGTAATTAGAAAAGAAAAATCTTATTTTTATTATACGTTCAATCAAATTAGATTAGTTAAATCCTATTGTTTCAATAATATATGATGTGTCTCTAACTAAATATGATCACAATAAAGGCAAGCGCACCTATCGTTTAATAGTATAGTTATGGTACGACCAGAAATATCGTATCCACAAGGACCAAGAGTACTAGTAAGTACTATCTTCTTATTATCTAGCCTAAGAATTGGAGTGATTTCTTTTAAACTAAAACTAATTAAAAGCATGACAGAGAATAAATTGGGAAAATACTTTTAGACAACTTTATGAGAGAGGCAATACCCAAGGAAGAATCCACTTAGACTTCACTTATTACTTCTAATTCATATGATTCATTCACTTGACTTAATCCATAGAAATCCCTAAATTATGTTAATATCTCTTTCGAGACTAAGAACAACTGACTCTAGGTTGATTAATTGAAATCTCTTTCTAATTAAAACCCCTATTGTCGCATTAACTCGATCTATGGATTCCTTTATTAGATTTGACTCTAATCTGGCAGATTTATGTCGTCCTATATCTAGGATTACATTCAACTCCGCTTAATTGTGTTGATCTACTCTTAAACAGGGACTTTTGCTCCTCTGAATAAGCACATTCGACTTGAATCAATAACCTGATTTATCAAAACAAGAATAAGAATTCACAATTAAGAATAAGAACAAGTATTTATCTTACAAAATCAAGTAGTAATAAGATCCGTCTTAGGTTTCATCCCCCTAGGTATTTAAGGGATTTAGTTCATACTGATAGAGGAAAACATCTTAAAATAAGGAAAACTACAAAACATAAGAAAACCCAAAAACTTCAAGAGAAATTGATAAGAGATCTTCAGTCTTGATGGAGATCCTTCTTCCAATCTGCTCCTGATGGCTGTCTTCGAGTATTTTTCTGCCTTTTCCTCCGTCTGTCTTCTTAGGTCCTCCCTTAGGGTGTTTATATAGACTTTCGAGCACCTTTCTTGGCCTACAAGTAGTCTTTTTCGAATAGAATTAAACTTGGGTCTGGCAGAGACATGTCCGTGTGACACGCCCGTGTTCGATAGCTTAGGTCGTGCTGAATTCTGCTCGTCACACATGGCCGTGTTCGATACCTTAGGTCGTGCTCGATTCTGCTCGTCACACACGGCTGATGGTCTCGAAACTAACAAATATTTCGACAAAGGCAAGCACACCTATCGAATAGTAGTATAGTTGTGGTGAGTCCGGAATATTGTATCCTCAAGGACTAAAATTAATAGTAATAACTATCTTTTTATTATCTAGCCTAACAATTAAGGGGATTTGTTTTTAATTTAAAATTAACTAACTAATTTAACTAACTAAATGATTATGACGTGACAGAGAGTGAATTTGGAAAATTCTTTTAGACAACTTATATGAGATAGGCAATACCTAAGGAAGAATCCACCTAGACTTCACTTATTACTTTTGATTCATACGATTTATTCACTTGACTAAATCCGTAGAAATTCTTGATTTATGTTAATATCTCTTTCAAGACTAAAAAAAACTGACTCTAGGTTGATTAATTGAAATCTCTTTCTAGTTAAAACCCCTATTTTCGCATTAATTCGATCTATGGATTCCCTTATTAGATTTGACTCTAATCCGACAGATTTTCGTCTCCCTATTTCTAGGGTTGCAATCAACTCCGCTTAATTGTGTTGATCTTCTCTTAAACAGGGACTTTTGCTCCACTGAATAAGAACATTCGACTTTGAATCAATAACCTGAATTATCAAAACAAGAATAAGAACTCACAATTAAGAATAGGAACAAGTATTTATCTTATAAATCAAATAGTAATAAGATCTGTCTTAGGTTTCATCCCCTTAGGTATTTAAGGTTTAGGTTATACTAATAGAGTGAAACATATTAGAATAGGGAAAACAACAAAACATAAGAAAACCCAAAAACTTCTAAAGAACTTGATGGGGGATCCTTAGTCTTGATGGAGATCCTTCTCCTAAGCTGTTCCCGACGGCTGTCTTAGAGTATTTTCTCCTTCTACTCGGCATCTATTCGACGTCCTATTGACTCCCTTTTAGGTTGCCCCCTAGGGTGTTTATATAGGCTTTTGAGATGCTTTACATGGCCCACAAGTATCCTATTCCGAATAGAATTCATCATTGTTTCGGTAGGGACACACCCGTGTGACACGCCCGTGGTGGACTCCTTCGGTCGTGGTCGATTCTGCCACGGTCGTGTGATCTGCCCGTGGTCGATAGTCCAGGCCATGTAATTTCTGATGTAGGCCCATTTTGTCCCTTTTTGGCATGTTTCTCGTGCTTTTTTACTTCTAAGCTCTCTTGAATATAAAACATAAAATTAAAGGATTATGCGTATGGAATTCATTAAATCTAATGAATATTTATCCAAAAATAAGCCAAGCATGGGGTTAAAATTTGTGTAAATTATGGTTTATCAGCGGTAGTGTGTGTACGCCCATGTCTGACGATTCAGTAGTGTTGATTCGAGGTAGGCCCATTTTGTCCCTTTTTGGTCTGTTTCTCGTTCTTTTCGACTCTCCAATCTCTCCTGAGTGTAAAACATGAAATTAAAGGATTAGGAGCATCGAATTCATCAAATCTAATGAGAATTCATCCAAAAATAAGCCTAGCATAGGATCAAAATATGTATAAATTATGGTTTATCAATATAGATTAATTACTATTGCAGTAGGTAAGATTGTATGCAGTCATATATATATTTCTAGATTATTTTTTAATTTCTTAATATTTTAGGGAATTATTTTATTCTTTAATTTCTTAATTTTGCATAAATTTCTTTTTTTGACTTTATTTCTTCAAGTATTAAATCGTGGACAAAAACAAAGATAAATTATCCTATTAATCACTCTAAAATTCAACTCATAATATTTTCTGTTAACCTGATCATCTTAATTAAATTGACCACTCCACTATTTTTTTTTCCTTTCCTTCTTCTTTCATTCTTTTTTTTTTCTTTCCACTCGATCTCCTATGCTTTTCCTCATCTTCTTCTTTAAATCCATATCTTTCTACATCTGAGACGCAAAAGGCAATGGTTGCATGAGCATTGAAACCAAAATCCATCAGCGACCCATGGATCCTCCATGCCCAAACTCTAAAATCCCCACACTTTGTATACTTGAACTCATTTTCCTAGCTCTCTCGCACCCACCAACACCATTCGACCATAATCCACTCCCCTTTTTAAAATCAAAAATGCTAACAATTGTGTTCCCAAATGCAAAAGGAGGGGAGAGATAATGGAAAGAAAAAATGAATGAAAAAAAGAATAAGGAAGAACAAAAAGGAAAATTAAAGAAAAAGAAATAAAAAGCAAAAGATAGTATTTTGTTAGATTTAACTCTAAAGTGATCAATTTGGTCACTTTAATTAACAAAGGTGATTAAATCAACAATAAAAAAAATTGAAATGACAAAAATAGAAACGATCAAATTCTAGAGTAACTAACAGGTCAATTTACCCAAAAATTATGCTTTTCGCTTAAGTTTTGTTTACCAATAGGTTCTCTTAATCATGCAGAGTTAATAATTTTAGATTCAGTTACATTTATACTTTTTTTTTTTTATGAAAGGTCTACAATTACTCTTACCTCTTCTTCAATCTTTAAATAGGAATATAAAATATGCTTGAACATGCTTGAATTTGTGTTCTCTTATACTGAAAACAATACCAATCAATTAAGATTTAATTGGCTACATTTATATTTTTATTTTTCCATTTTTTAAAAAATTATTTTTTGTTTTCCAACAAAGATGTATATATATATACACACATATATATTTCAGGTTCTCTTTAAAAGATATTTTCCAAAGGTTTGGATGTAAGCAATATGATTTTTATACTTTTAAAATATATATTTAAATTTTTAATTAAAATAATTTTAAATATACATATTTATAAGTTAATGGTCAAATTTTAATTTTGATCCCTATACTACACTTAAATAAGAAATCTAACATTTATTTTGATAAAAATATTAAAGTGATTTTTTTTAAATATTAACATTGTTAAAATTGTGTTGGAGCATTTTCAAATATTTATAGTATTTAATAACTATAAATTAATGTGTGTAATTAATCAAAAGATAAATCTTTTGGTCATTGGTCAAAAGTTATATCAATTGATTTTTGAAAAGAATTATAACTATTCAAACAATATTATTTGAATAGTTATAATATTAAATAAATAATAATTATTATTTATTTATTTATAAATATACACCTATTGAAAGATATCTCTATGAAGAGACATGAAAATTCTTATAAATAGGAATGAGATTTCATTTGGAAATCACACCAAAAAGTTATAAAAGTTCTTTCCATCCTTCCTTATTTTCTAATATTATTATATTGTTCTATAAAGAGTTACTGTAGAAATTCTTAGTAGAAATTGAGTTTCTTGCTATACATTGCTTAGTGCTTAGTGACTCTATTCTCGTCAATGCAAAACACAAATAGTTATTGGCTTCATTGTATCCTCGAGGTTAATTTGCTTGGAACTCCTTTGCACACCGAAGATAGGTGGGGGCGAATATAACTTTAAAAGTAATGGCTTGATACACGTCTTGGAGCCTTATCTTATTTCTTCTTTTTCTGTTTAAGTTTTATTCGTGTGTTCGAGATTTTCCTCATCAAAAATTTGTACTAACAAATTTTACTATTAAATTCAAATTTATTATTATATTATTTTTTTGTTAAATAATTATCAAGTGAATACTTTTTATTACGAATTAATAAAATACCATATTAATTATGAAAAGACTAATATACTTTTCTTCTAAATAAAAACTAATATTATTATTTGCAAACAAAAAGTGCAATGTGATTGATGTGTGGATTTACAGTGGGAAATCTTTCTAGAAAAAGGGACAAAGAACATGACAGATCATGATAATAGTTTACTTTTTTAGCATTATTAGGAACTCTTTTAAAAGGGCTAAATTTAAAAAATATATATCAATTTTAATTTAATGTGTAATTTTATATGTTAATTTTTATTTTGTATAATTTTACATATAAAATTTTAAATTGCTTTAATTCTCATAAATTATTAATATATTTATTGATATAACATGTTTTCGTATTTAAGTATTACATACAATATTAATTATATTTATCTAATATAAAATAAATTGATATATTTATTTTTTAAATGTGTATAATTGAATCAAAATTAAAGTTTTATACGTATATTTAAGCTACAATCAAAATTTTATGTATATTTACAATAAATTAAAATTCATATATCAAATTACATATTTATTTCTTTATTCATTTTAGTTTCGGTTTCAATTTTCGTTCTTCATTTTGAGGCTTGATTTTTGCTTCTTTGTTTTTGTTTTATTGTTCGATGAAACTTTTTGGAGATGATGGGTATGTTAAAAAAAGCAAAAATAAAAATAAAAATTAGTATTAGTAATTGAGAAATTTAAAAATTCAAAAAAATGAGAAATTAAATAAAAAGGTAATGGGGTTGTAAAGACATGGTATGTGTTTCATTTAAAAAGATTACACATGTTTTGAACTTAGGATCTTTTTAGATGGCGTTTATTTCTAGTGTGGTACATTTAAGTTTTTTTTTTTTATCTCACACTATAATATCATTACAATATTTAATTTTATTATCACGATTATTTTTATGCTAATCATAAATAAACGTACCACACTTCAAAATTGCTCTAATTTCAGATTTGTTTCGTGTCTGGGATACCCGTAACCAGGAAATGCCAATTTCCACCTTTTTTTTAACCCAGTTTCTTTTATCCAATGGTTGGGATTTCATTCTTACTAATCTAATGGTTCACTTTTTTTTTTGAGCTTTTATTATCTTTTTTTTTAAGAGCCCGTGGTAGAAATTTTAGGTCGGCTAGTAGTACTCTAGGTAATCTTAAATTTATTTTCAAAACCTATTCTTGATAGGGTTAGTATTTGGTATCTTGTTAATATATATTTTTATTTTATTAATTTTAGAAAGTATCTTCTTTTTTAATATTTAGTATATCTTTATAGAACACTTGTTAACCCGGTGATCATATTTGTCGAGTCTAAAACTTAACTAGCAATATATCAAATATTTCTCTTATTGATTTTTGTTTTCAAAAATTATATTGTTTAAAAATCAATGATGAAATTAAAAAATTTTAAGGATTTTATGAGTTTTAAATTTTCTTTTTTCATAATTATAATTTTTATAGTTTCAAAAGTAAATAAATAATTTTATAAATTTTAAAGAATTTTTTAATAATTTTTTAGCATTATCGTTAAAAAAAGTTGTAAAATGACCTGAATATGTTAACTATAGTGTTAGGGTCAAATTAGATATTAACCCTTGTGCTAACGTGCCATGTTACTTTACCATTAAGGTTGTAATGAATATTAATGGATGAATGACTTAAACATTATAACTCGATAATGTTAGTGACCAAAATATAACTTTTCATAATTTAATGGCAAAAATAACCAAAATTGACTATTTTTGTAGTTTACCTTTTAATAATTTTGTTCTATTTTTATTAGGCAAAGATAAAAATAAATATTAATTAGTCGATTGAGTCTTAGCTCGATTGATATAGGTTTTGTTGCCAATACAAGAGGACGTGGGTTCGAGTGTGCTGAAGCGCATTATCCTCCTACTTATGGGTTGGGAAGGGGCTATGAATAATTTTAGGCATTGTGTAAAAAAAAAGATATATTTGAACAAATAATGAAATTGTTCAAAAAAATACTAATTAATCAACCTCTTCATTTTTTTGTTGATTTTCTCTTAATTAACATTTCACTTATATTTATTTATTACAATTGAATTTTTTTCTATTATAACAATTATCACTATTATAATAAGTGTATTTTTCTATATCTATTTATTAATTGAGAAAATTCAATATTTTGAATATTATTAGAGTTATTGTTATAATATTTTCTTAATTAATTTTCATAGTTAACTTTCACTTACAATATAGTTTAATGGTTTTTTCATTTTATTTATTTATTGATAGAGAAAAGGAGAAAGAGTTAACAACAATCAAACACAAGATTATATGTCAAGTAAAACTTTTCTTAACAAATGTCATTTGTCATTACATCATAAATTTAATTGATTTTTTAATCTTTATTTATAATTTAAAAATACAATTTTCGTAGTTTTACATTCTCTCAATCAAATAAAAATATTACATTGAAGTCAAATGAATTAAATATGATAACATAATGGTAATGTACTAAGAATGTAAATAGAGAGTAATGATGAGAGGTGAGGTCTTCTACTAAATTCTAATGAATAACGAAGAGAATGATGAAGAGAATTACTAATGAAAACGTTCTATTTATGTGAATGAATCTTATCTAAATTTGCTCATTGTACATTTGATTATATAGTAGTTGTGTTGATTGTTAGCTAACTGCTTGTGCTAACTGTTTGTGCTAACAACTTGAACAATACTAATAGCTTTAGCAATTGACTAATTGAACAGAATTACTAACTCTATCATGCACCCATCTTCTCAATCGGTAAGACCTAAAGAATTTTTCGAAACCGAGAAAACAAAGTAACTGACAACGGCTTAGTGAAGACATCAGCCACTTGGTCACTAGCAGGAACCTCACCAACTTGCAAAGACCCATCTGCGACTTTCTCACAAACAAAGAAAAGATCGAGTTTTACAAGTTTGAACTTAGAATGTAAGACAAGATTGGCTGCAATGGCCACTGCACTAGAGCTATCGCACCAAATATTTGGGGTATCATCAGACTTAACTTGTAGTTCTTGGAGCAACGACAGTAACTAAGTAACCTCACTTGTGGCTGCTGCAAGACTCCTATATGATATGCCTCAGCCGTGGACCTAGACACCACCTACTACTTCTTGGAGCACCATGTCACAAGAATTTGACCAAAATACACACAGTATCTGGATATTGAACACTGGTCGTCAAAATCTAATCCCTAGTTGGCATCGGTACCCAACCAGCGACAACCGATCAGACGGACGAAAAATTATGCCAAAATAAAGAGTGCCACATAGATACCTCAAAATGTGTTTGAGGGCTATCTTATGTACTGTGGTGGGGTTGTGCAAGAACTGACAGACCCAGTTTACGGCATAGGCAATATTAGGTTTGGTCAACACAACGTACTGGAGTGCACCCGCAAGACTTCTGTATTCAGTAGTATCTGCCAAACATTCTCCATCATTTTTGGACATGGTAGATGAATTGACCATCGGTGTATGAACACTTTTTGCCATGAGCATGGAACAACAATCAAGAATATCATGAATATACTTCTTCTGACAAAGATGTAGACAACCACATGAATGAGTCACCTCTACTCCTAGAAAATAGTAAAGATCACCCATATCCTTAAGCAAGAACTCACTATTCAACAACTGAACAAACCAGTTGATAGAGACAGACAAGTTGCTAGTGATTATAATGTCATCGACATACACAAGTACATAAAGAGTAGATCCATATATTACCCGAACAAACAAAAAGCATCTGATTTGGAGACAACGAAGCCAGCCGAGATGAGAAACTGTTTTAGTTTCTCAAACCAGGCGCGAGGAGCCTGACGAAGACCATATAAAGCTTTCTTCAGATGACAGACAAAAGGTTTACCACCTGAATCATACTATTCATATCCTGGAGGTTGATGCATAAAAACTTCAATGTCAAGATCCCCATTTAAAAAGGCATTGTTAACATCAACTTGCCTCAGTGGCCATCCTTTGGAAACAATGATGGACAGAATAACACGAATAGTAGCAGGTTTTACTATTAGACTGAAGGTTTCCTTGAATTTACATCCAGGAACTTGAGAGCAGCCTTTCGCAACAAGCCAAGCCTTTCGTCGGGCAATGGTACCATCAGGATTCTTTTTTATCTTGAAGAGCCATTTACATCCGATGACCTTACAATTAGATGGCCGAGAAACAAGATCCCATGTAGAGTTACGAACTAGAGCATCATATTTAGCTTGAGCTACCTCACGCCACTCGGAAGTAGAGAATGCTTCATCAATTGAAGAAGGTTCCATAGCTTCAACTGTCATAGCTTTGGGTTTGAAAATTCTAGCTTTTGATTGGGTCACCATTGGATGATTATTGATTATAGGCTGAACACTTGTTTAATCATAAGAGAAAGACTCATGATCGTCAGTAGACCGGGTCCTACTTTCACTAGGCACACAAGAACCCTGTGGTTGATGGTCAGACCCAACTTCAGCCTGAGCTTCGGTAGAAAAGTCTGGAGAGTTTACTGGTTGAAGAAATAATGCAGACGGTTGGATAGATGGGTTCTTTGGAGGCTGAGAAGGCATGTTTCGAAGTAGCGAAACAAACATAGAGACAGATTGACCTTGACCTGTTGGTCTTTCTAGAGAAGCAGACCTAGTTGATAGAAATTGATTCTCATCAAACACAACATATCGGGAGATAACAATCTTGCCAGTCGGTAGAAGGCACTGGTATCCCTTGTGTTGGGCACTACACCCTAAGAAGGTAGACACTTGAGAGTGAAATTCCAACTTATGTGCCATAAACAGCCGTAAATGAGGGAAACAACAACACCCAAATACCCTCAGATGATCGTAAGTGGGTTCATGTCCATAAAGAGCTTTAAACAAAGTCTGTCCTTTGAGCACTAGAGTGGGAATTCAATTGATAAGGTAAACTGCACAACAGAACGCATAGCCCCAGTATTCCATAACCAAATTTGCTTGAGCCAAAAGAGTGATGCCCATTTCAACAATATGATGATGCTTACGCTTTGCTACCCCGTTCTGTTCGGAGGTTTGTGGACACGCCAGGCGATGAATAATCCCTTGAAAGGCTAAAATAGATGTGAAGGCTTGATATTCTCCACCCCAGTCACTCTGAAATTGTTTAATAGTCGTCCCAAACTGATTCTTAACTAGTTGCTAAAACTGAACGAAACATTGCACAGCCTGAGACTTTTGACGAAGCAGATAGAACCATGTAAACCGTGTGCAAACATCAATAAACGATACATAATACTAATTATTTCCACATGTAACAGATGCAGGACCCCAAAGATCAGAAACAACCAATTTAAAAGGATCACTATATTCCGTAGTGGAAACAGGAAATGGCAGCTTATGGGACTTTCCTTTTTGACAGGCAGTACATATAACATCACAGCAGTAGTTATTTGAAGTAATACTACATTTATCTAACACAACCTTAACAACAGAAGTAGAGGGATGACCCAAACGTTTATGTCATAACGAGAAAACATTACAATCTGTGAACTTATTCTGAATTGTAGAGGAACTAACAGCTTGAGCTTCGGCAGACTAAGTAGATAGCATCGGTATCAAAAAATGGCATAGTCCATCACGAATGTGGCCCTTCAGTAAGGTTTTTTGAGTCACTATATCCTTAATAACACAATAGGTCGGGTGAGAGTCAAAAAATACATCATTATTATTGGCAAATTAAGACACCGATAAAAAATTCTTTCTGATGCTTGGTACACACAAAACATTAGTCAAATGCAGTAATTTAGACTGAGTGGGTAAGAAACTATGACCCATTGACACGATCGAAGAGGCGGTGCCATCACCCATTAAGAGAGCAGAAGTACCTGAATACTGGGTAGCATGATGTAGGGCAAACGGATCCCTACACACATGATTACTAGCGCCCGAGTCAGGATACCAGAATGTGGTGCCAACCAGTATGGGAATATACGAGTCAGTACTATCACCACGAGACCTAACCTGAGTAATGTTAACATTAAAATCAGAAGAACCGTAGTAATCGAATGGATGAAGATCACCCAACTGAGGTAGACCAATACACGGATCAGACCTAGAGTAAACACGAGTACGTAGTTTAGTACGGTACGAAACCACAACACCATCGAAAGGCCCAGTATGCGACCCTACACCAAGACATGAATCAAGTTGTACATTGTTAAAATCGGGCCTAAGTGGTAAAGATGGAGTATGTGGCCTTGTATGCCCTTGATTTGGCCCAACAGCGTGTGGCCCACTATAGGAAAGCCTATACGCATGTTGGCAATAGGAAGGGGGAGTGCAAATGGATCATGCAGCCCATTTGAATGAAAATTTAGCTAGTCATAGAATGGCCTGACATGGTGTAAATGGTGATAAGACATTGGCCCCACATCAGCACTTTGATCCACACCATGCACTTGTTGACCAAGGCTATTATCAAGCTTAGGTCGTCCATGTGAAAAACCCTATTCACTTTCCAAAACAGCAAGTCAGAAGAAAAATGACTGATCGACACCTGAACCTCTATGGAGTGACGGTGAACCACCATCGGTGCACTATCATCGTGGTGATAATCGTAATAACACTGTTGAGCAACATAGCCGTAACGAGCACAGATCTGACACTGAAGTCGCGATCGAAAACCTCTCCTACGATCACACGAGAACGACTGGCCACTACTGAGAGGATTCAACCGTCGTCGGTGCTGGAGAGCTTTCTACAAGAAGGGCGTCTATTATGCTTTGCAATGGCAAGTGAGTCGGAGAGAGACACCGTAGATACAACCACCTCAAATTTGGAAGGAATGCCCGCGAGGAGGATCTCCTTCCGTTCAGCCTCAGAGACGGGAGATCTGGAAGCATGCAAAAGAGCACAGAGGCCTTTCATTTTCGCAACAAATTCAGTGATGGAAAAGGCACCTTTACGAAGAAAGTGGAGCTCATGACGTAGCTGATATTTCTTTGCACCAGTGTCCGCCACGAACAGTATGCTCACCGTCGTCCACACATTAGACGCCGTTTGAACATCTGTGAAAGAGAAGGGGTAAGAAGGGCTAATTGTAGACAGTAGCCAAGATGTGAGAAGATTGTCCTGCTGAGTGAAGGTAGAGTCAGTTGGATTGGGCACAATAGCTCCGTCTGATGCAAGAACGAACTGCACCGGTGAAGTGAGCAATCCGTCTAGAAAATCGCCAAGTCGTACCCGACAATAATGAGACATATCTATTTCTGCCACTAGACAAAGGTGGTGCCATCAAGCTTTACGCTCGTGGGAAAGAGTTGACGAGCCGATCACCGGTGAAAGGATATCCATGGGGCTCGACAAAGGTAGAGTCATCAAAATGCATGGTGGTCATCGTCGTGGATCACCTAGGTGACTGATACCATGACGAGATGTAAGGTTTTTTACTAAATTCTAATGAATAACGAAGAGAATGATGAAGAGAATTACAAATGAAAATGTTTTATTTCTATGAATGAATCTTATCAAAATTTGTTCATTGTACATGTAACAACCCGGTTTAGACCCTAGTTGGAACAGTGGTTTTGAAACCACAAATCTGAGGTCAAAATATTAATTTAATATTGTTTTCTGTGTGAATGGTATGTGACATAGCTTGTGTGAAAATCCTGTGATAATTTGATCATTTGTGTGTCGAATTAAGAAAAAGGACTTAATCGCATAAAATGTAAAAGCTGTGGTGCTGATTGTTGAGGTGTCTATTTGGCATGGTTTATTAAATAAGAAGTCCTTATGTGGTAATTAGCCCTTTGGTAGTGGAGATGGACATAAGTGGCCATTAAATGAATGAATTATAATGTTTTAAACTAAGGGTAAAATGGTAAAATTTGTATTAATGTTAATAAAATTAAAATAGAACAAAATGAAAGTCATTTTGTACATCTTTCCACTGAATATCAAGAAGAAAAAGAGAACTTTCATGGCTATTTAGGGTTTGGTCAAGAGAAGCTTCAATTGGTATATGGTTTTTGTTCGGTTTTGATAATTTCTACATTTTTATGATCGTTGCTTAGTGTTCTAGCTAGCCCATGCTTTAATTTTAGAATTTGGTGGTGATTTTGAGATATGTCATTGATGAATCCTTGAGCTATGTGATAGTTGATGATGAAATATGAAAGATATGTGAAAGGTTAACATATTTTGTCTTTCAATTTTTAGTGAAATTGAGTAATTTGGACTAAATTGTGAAAATAATATTTTGAGGGACTAAAATGTAAAATAAATGAAATGTGAGGACTTGTATGAGCATATTAATAATTCAGCTAGGCTTGAGTACAAGCAAATTTTGTGTATTTGGTAATTTGATGAATTAAGGACTAAAGTGTCAAAATGTGAAAATGTGAGGGCTATTGTGTAAAATGCCCTAAATATGTGTTTTCTAAAATAGATTTGAGATCAGGCTACTATCAGTTGAGAGTTAAAGAATCTGACGTGCCGAAGACTGCTTTCAGAACAAGGTATGGACATTATGAATTTTTAGTGATGCTTTTCGGACTAACAAATGCTCCTACAGTGTTTATGGATCTAATGAATCTGATATTCAGACCTTATTTGGATCACTTTGTAGTAGTGTTCATTGATGATATTTTGATCTATTCGTTGATGAGATGCAGCATGCCGAACATTTGAGAATCGTGCTACAAACTCTACGTGAGAAACAGTTGTATGCAAAGTTTACCAAATGCGAATTTTGGTTGCATGAGGTCAGTTTTCTGGGGCATATTGTATCAGCTACTGGGATACGAGTTGATCCGAATAAAATCTCTACTATTTTGGAATGGAAGCCTCCGAGAAACGTGTTTGAAGTCCGTAATTTTTTGGGACTAGCGGGATATTATAGACGATTTGTGAAAGGCTTCTCGATGATTGTGACCCCATTGACAAAGTTGTTACAGAAGGATGTTAGATTCGAGTGGTCAGAAAAGTGCCAATAGAGTTTTGAACAGTTGAAAGTGTTGTTAACGGAAGCACCAACGCTGATTCAACCTGAATCAGGCAAAGAATTCATAATTTACAGTGATGCATCATTGAATGGTTTGGGCTGTGAGCTGATGCAAGAAGGGAAAGTCATTGCCTATTCTTCGAGATAGTTAAATCGCATAAAAAGAACTACCCAACACATGATCTTGAATTGGCTGCGATTGTGTTTGCATTAAAGATTTGGCATCACTATCTATTTGGAGAGAAATGCCACATCTATACTGATCATAAGAGTTTAAAGTATCTGATGACTCAGAGGGATTTGAACTTGTGACAAAGAAGATGGTTAGAATTGTTGAAAGATTATGAACTTGTGATAGATTACCACCCGGGTAAAGCTAATGTTGTAGCAGATACCTTGAGTCTTAAATTTACGAGCTTTGAGTAATCAGATAGATCTGTGTGATAATGATGTGGTTGTAGCTGAATTGAAAGTAAAATCGTTGTTTTTACAACAGATATGTGAGGCTCAAAAGACTGATAATGAGTTGTTAGCAAAAAGAGTTCAATCTAATTCGAATACTGAATCAGAATTTTGAGTTGATAGTGATGATTGTTTGAGATTCAAAGATCAAATTAGTGTTCCGAGATATTCAGAGTTGATTCAAACGATTTTGAATGAAGCTCACAATATTCATTTGACTGTACATCCGGGGAGTACGAAAATGTATAATGATCTGAAATAGTTCTATTGATGGCATGGTATGAAGAGAGATATTTCTGACTTTGTGTCTAAATGTTTAGTTTGTCAGCAAGTTAAGGCTGAACATCATGTTCCGTCCAGTTTATTACAACCAATTATGATTCCTAAGTGGAAATGGGAGAGGATTATGATGGACTTTGTGTCAGGTTTGCCCTTATCTCCGAGTAAGAAAGATGCAATCTGGGTGATAGTGGATAGATTGACGAAATCAGCTCATTTCATTCCAGTGAGAAAGATTATTCACTCGATAGATTGGCTGAATTGTATATTGCCGAGATTGCGAGATTGCACGAAGTACCATTATCTATAGTGTCTGACAGAGATCCGAGATTTACCTCGTGATTTTGGAAGAAATTACAAGATGCTTTAGGTACAAAATTACATTTCAATACTGCTTTTCATCCGCAAACGGATGGTCAATCCGAGTGAACCATTTAGATTCTTGAAGATATGTTGAGGTGTTGTATACTTGAATTCGAAAGCACGTGGGAAAAGCATTTATCGTTGATTGAATTTGCATATAACAACAATTTTCAATCTAGCATTAAAATGGCACCATATGAGGCTCTTTACGGTTTAAAGTGTCGAACTCCATTGTATTGGACCGAGCTGAGTGAGAACAAGATTCACGGGGTTGATCTTATAAAAGAGACTGAGCAGAAAGTGAAAGTAATTCGTGACAGTTTGAAAGCTGCTTCAGATCGTCAGAAGTCTTATGCAAATTTGAAACGAAAAGATATCAAATTTGAGGTTGGTGATAAAGAGTTTTTGAAAGTATCTCCTTGGAAGAAAATACTTCAATTTGGCTGGAAGGGAAAGCTGAGTCTGAGGTTCATTGGACCGTATGTGTAACACCCCAAACCCGGCCCAAACACTACTACCGGATCTGGTATGTCACTAAGAAAAATTTTTAGGAAAACCATTGTGTCGACAAAAAAGCCCAAATAGAAAATTACATAAATTGTGCCTTAATAATCAAAAGCACAAAACTTAATTACATGTCCTTGAAAGAAATTAAAATGAGAATAAATACTAAAGGCCCATTTTAAATCTAAAATGTAAACAAATGGCCTTATTATAATGTATTTTAGATCCATCTTATAAAGTACTTTAAAAAAACTAATATGGGGAAACTTTGTCACAGGATCCACCTTCTTTTGCATGGCCACCTTGCACTTCACTCCGGCCCAGTCCGATGCACTAATCGTCACCTGAAAGGTTAGTTTAAAGGGGGTGAGTCGCGAGACTCAGTGTGCAACCCTCATGCACCACTAGATTTGGGCCTCATTAAACATAATAATAAATTCATTTACATGGAAACATATAATATGCAAAGCCCAACCCATTTGCCTAGGTTTCCATCCGCTACACACCCCCGTACCAACCAACACACCATTGGGGATTTCTACAATCAACCCACACTGCTACTCTCCAAGATGGCAGTCAAGCTGCTCATCAACATATATTGGCCGAAGCCCTTGTAATATATAATGGCTGAAGCCCGTATAACATTTTACGGTAATAATCACTATAGTAATTCACGGTAAAAACCATTACTCATATACATGTACATATAACTTCCTCCTTTCATCACCCAACCCATGCAACATGCACAAATAATTTAAAACATGTACAACAGTTTACTTGTAACATATAGTCAGATTATTTACTAACCTGAGGGTCCGTCGTTTAAATCCAAGATTTCGGCTTTTAATGTAACATATAAATCTTGTGAACACATATACATATATATACATTTATTATTAATCAGATCTAGACGGTGGGGAAGTGTTACACACCTGATTTGTGTACTAAGGCTTTTGCTATATCTACGTTGCTATCACTTGAAACAACTACTATTGGCCCACGATCTGACTTTGATTTTGGCCCACACCCCGTTGGCCAATCTCGCACTATCGAAACAGATCGCTTCTTGAATTTGGTCGATGGTTTTACAGATCCAACCTTCTCTACTTGACTGTTAGTTGAGTCCATATCAATCCCTTAATCACTAAACCAAATAACGATGAGATCTAACTCATTAGTTAAATGTAACCTTTAAAATGAACACTTACCTAGTTAGTCGAATCCCGAATATCCTTTAGAAATTGTCACCACCAACCTTCCTACATCCGGCCATTCCCCAAATATTAAACGAATCAAAAATCACAACCATTCTAACCCATATGCCATTCGGCTAAATGGAAAGAATCATGGAAGACCATTCGGCCATACTTACCACTTCTTACCTTCGATTTTTTCACCAAATCGGCTTTAATGGGATAGTTTCGGATTCTAGGATTAAAGAGTATAATCGAAAGGACCTTGGAACAATGGTTTAGAATAGGAGTTTGATAAAAATAAGGGAATCACAGAAAAGGAAAAATCCTGAAACTTACCGAATTACTAAGGAGTATACGGCTTACAGTGCACCTTCGAGAAAACAGAGATCTCACTTATAGATTCGGCTATGGGAGATGAGGGTATGAACAAAGGAATTCGGCTCTTAGAAAAAGAAAAAGAGAAACTATAGAGAAGGCTTGGAAATTTCAGCAGAGAATAAGAGAAGAGTAGGGTTTCAAGATACCGAAATTGAAGAATACTACTCCCTATTTATAGAGAAATTTCGGCATACCCACACACATAGAGTTGGGATTTGCCAACTCCTCCCTCGAGTTGGATTTTGCCAACTCTTTGTCATCGATAGCTTTTAACTCTCCTGATAACTCAATCCTTATCTTACCTTTAGGAGAGCCCACCTTAAAACCAACTCCTCCTTATTAATTATCAGCTTTTTAACACTTAAAATAAAAGAAATAACTCCTAAAAGGTAGTCTAATTGCCGTCCACCCCCTTCCCATTTAAGTGCCGAATTTGTCCCATTTCCTAAGGCCCAATCGGTCACTCAGGGCCCAAATTCCTCCTCCCTTAAGGCGCCACCTTATGCCCACTTAATGCACTTTAATCCTTTGGGCCACAAGCCCAGCTTGTCACTTAATTAACCATCTTCTTAAATTATAAGCTAACACCATTTATTAGCCACCTAACCTAATTTTTTTAAAGCCCAAAATATCACTTAAACTACTCAGAACATTAATTTAAACTTTAATCCATATATTTAATCAAGGTCTCAGCCCGAGCCTTAAATTCTTGAACTAACATGTTAAACTAACATATAAATGCACAAGCCCACATTTAGGATGTTACAGTTCTACCCTCCTTAAAGAAATTTCGTCCTCGAAATTTCCAACTAACTAGAAATCATACTACCTAAGTCTTAGCACTATGCTTTCGCTGCGCACTCTAATTCCAAAGCCAAAATAAACACTTGGTTTATTATGGTAGGGTACGCACCATTATTCGCATCTGGAGTGTCTTCGTCTCCTTGTACTCATACTACCGATTTGTGTTTATCTATTTAGAAATTTTATGAGTTATTAATTCAATAGTGGTTCTTTCGAATTCAGAATTATATCTGAAGGTTCAATCTCAAGTCTACTACTCCTAGTTCAAAGAATCACATACATTCACACTCAGCATACCGAGAGTATTCACAAACTTACGTTCATCACCTAGGGGCATTTTCGTCATTTTACTACCCAAGGGTATTTTCATAATTTTATCCTACAAGGGTATTTTCGTAATTCTCCCAAATAAGGTATCTTGGTGATTTTTCAAAATAGGGGTATTTTGCTAATTTTTCAAGCCAGGGGTATTTCGATAATTTTTGTAAATTTTGATAATTTCAAAATCAAAGACATTTTAAAAATTTTCAAATCAAGGGCGTTTTGGTAATTTTTTTAAACCAAGGGCATTTTTGTAATTTTGCAAATTCAAATCAAAACTATTTTGAGAAGTTTTCACAATTCAGGGGGTAATTTAGTAATATTTTTCATAATAAGGGGTTTATTAATGATTTTGCAAAACAGGGTGTTCGGCCGCTTTCGGGTTTTAGTTGAGAACTTTGGCCCGATTACAAGTCCTCACGGTTAAGATGAACAGTCACTACGCACCAGGTAGGATTCCCGGAAAAAGGAGGTGAGTCACTAGGACTGCTTAAATACCAAGCTCTCCTGGATCCAATCCTAGACATGCATATACTGTCACCACACCCTAGTCTTCTTGCTCGCTCGTTCACGAGTTTGTTTAGTGAAGTTAAGTCTTATGAGATTTTAGAAGTTGTTTCACTAAACCTAGAGTCCATCGATTCTAATCTAAATAATCTACGTCCCATAAAGCCCATTAAGCCCACATACATATATATATCACAAGGAGTTCGAATACTTACAGGCGGGCTTGGTAGGAGGCGTAAGTGCCATCTTGAGCTAACAAACCTTTACTTAAAACTTCTATCTTTCAAAAGCCCATTTTAAAAAACATTTTGAGCCAAAAACCCCAGAGCCGAAGTTTTGAATCGGCTCGATACCAATTGTAACACCCCAAATCCGACCCAAACACTACTAGGATCCGGTATGTCACTAAGAAAAATTTTTAGGAAAACCATCGTGTCGACAAAAAAGCCCAAATAGAAAATTACATAAATTGTGCCTTAATAATCAAAAGCCCAAAACTTAATTACATGTCCTTGAAAGAAATTAAAATGAGAATAAATACTAAAGGCCCATTTTAAATCTAAAATGTAAACAAATGGCCTATGGCCTTATTACAATGTATTTTAGATCCATCATATAAAGTACTTTAAAAAAACTAATATGGGGAAACTTTGTCGTCGGATCCACCTTCTTTTGTATGGCCACCTTGCGCTTCACTCCGGCCCGGTCCGATGCACTAATCGTCACCTGAAAGGTTAGTTTAAAGGGGGTGAGTCGTGAGCTCAGTGTGCAACCCTCATGCACCACTAGATTTGGGCCTCATTAAACATAATAATAAATTCATTTACATAGAAACATATAATATGCAAAGCCCAATCCATTTGCCTAGGTTTCCATCCGCTACACGCCCCCGTACCAACCAACACACCATTGGGGATTTCTACAATCAACCCACACTGCTACTCTCCAAGATGGCAGTCAAGCTGCTCATCAACATATATTGGTGAAGCCCTTGTAACATATAATGGCCGAAGCCCGCATAACAGTTCATGGCAATAACCGCTACAGTAATTCACAGTAAAAATCGTTACTCATATACATGTACATATAACTTCCTCCTTTCATCATCCAACCCATGCAACATGCACAATAATTTAAAACATGTACAATAGTTTACTTGTAACATATAGTCAGATTATTTACTAACCTAAGGATCCGTCATTTAAATCTGAGATTTCAGCTTTGAATGTAACATATAAATCTTGTGAACACATATACATATATATATACATTTATTATTAATCAGATCTAGATGGTGGGAAGTGTTACACACGATTTGCGTCTTAAGGCTTTTGCTATATCTACGTTACTATCACTTGAAACAACTACTATTGGCCCACGATCTGACTTTGATTTTGGCCCACACCACGTTGGCCAATCTCGCACTACCGAAACAGATCGCTTCTTGAATTTGGGCAATGGTTTTACAGATCCAACCTTCTCTGTTTGACTGCTAGTTGAGTCCATATCAATCCCTTAATCACTAAACCAAATAACGATGAGATCTAACTCATTAGTTAAATGTAACCTTTAAAACGAACACTTACCTAGTTAGCCGAATCCCGAATATCCTTTAGAAATTGTCACCACCAACCTTCCTACATTCGTCCATTCCCCAAATATTAAACGAATCAAAAATCACAACTATTCTAACCCATATGCCATTCGGCCATACTTACCACTTCTTACCTTCGATTTTTTCACCAAATCGGCTTTAATGGGATAGTTTTGACTTCTAGGAGTAAAGAGTATAATCGAAAGGACCTTGGAACAATGGTTTAGATTAGGAGTTTGATAAAAATAAGGGAATCACAGAAAAGGAAAAATCCTGAAACTTACCGAATTACTAAGGAGTATACGACTTACAGTACACCTTCGGGAAAATAGAGATCTCACTTGTAGATTCGGCTATGGGAGATGAGGTATGAACAAAGGAATTCACTCTTAGAAAAGAAAAGAGAAGCGTAGAGAAGGCTTGGAAATTTCGAGAGAATGAGAGAAGAATAGGGTTTCAAGATACCGAAATTGAAGAATACTACTCCCTATTTATAGAGAAATTTTGTCATATCCCACACACGAGTTGGAATTTGACCAACTCTCCCTCCCGAGTTGGATTTTCGGCCAACTCTTCTATCATATGATAGCTTTTAACTCTCCTGATAACTCAATCCTTATCTTACCTTTAGGAGAGCCCACCTTAAAACCAACTCCTCCTTATTAATTATCAGCTTTTTAACACTTAAAATAAAAGAAATAACTCCTAAAAGGTAGTCTAATTACCGTCCACCCCTTTCCCATTTAAGTGCCGAATTTGTCCCATTTCCTGGTCACTCAGGGCCCAAATTCCTCCTCCCTTAAGGCGCCACCTTATGCCCACTTAATGCACTTTAATCCTTTGGGCCACAAGCCCAGCTTGTCACTTAATTAACCATCTTCTTAAATTATAAGCTAACACCATTTATTAGCTACCTAACCCAATTTTTTTAAAGCCCAAAATATCACTTAAACTACTCAGAACATTAATTTAAACTCTAATCCATATATTTAATCAAGGTCTCAGCCCGAGCCTTAAATTCTTGAACTAACATGTTAAACTAACATATAAATGCATAGGCCCACATTTAGGATGTTACAGTATGAGATTAATGAACGAGTTGGGCCGATTGCTTATAGATTGAGATTTCCATCTGAGTTAGAAAAGATTCATAACGTATTTCATGTGTTAATGCTTTGACGGTACAGATCAGACCCATCTCATGTGATTGCTCCTACTGAGGTTGAGATTCAATCAGATTTGTCGTATAGTGAAGAACCGATCTGAATCTTGGCACGAGAAACTAAAGAGTTGAGAAACAAAAGAATTTCCTTAGTGAAAGTATTATGGCACAAACACGAAATTGAAGAGGCTACGTGAGAGCCTAAGAACGTTATGAGAAAGCAACATCCACAATTATTCTGTGTGAATAGTATGTGACATAGCCTGTGTGAAAATTTTGTGTGATAATTTGATCATTTATGTGTCGAATTAAGAAAAAGGACTTAATCGCATAAAATGTAAAAGCTATGTTCTGATTGTTGAGGTGTCTATTTGGCATGGTTTATTAAATGAGAAGTCCTTATATGGTAATTAGCCCTTTGGTAGTGGAGATGGACATAAATGGCCATTAAATGAATGAATTATAATGTTTTAAACTATGGGTAAAATGGTAAAATTTGTATTAATGTTAATAAAATTAAAACAAAACAAAATGTAAGTCATTTTGTTCATCTTTCCACCAAATATCAAGAAGAAATAGAGAACTTTCATGGCTATTTAGGGTTCGGTCAAGTGAAGCTTCAATTGGTATGTGATTTTTGTTCGATTTTTGATAATTTCTACATTTTTGTGATCGTTGCTTAGTGTTTTAGCTAGCCCATATTTGGTGGTGATTTTGAGATATTTCATTAATGAATACTTGTGCTATGTGATAGTTGATGATGAAATATGAAAGATATGTGAAAGGTTAACATATTTTGTCTTTGAATTTTTAGTGAAATTGAGTAATTTGGACTAAATTGTGAAAATAATATTTTTAGGGACTAAAATGTGAAATAAATGAAATTTGTGGACTTGTATGAGCATTTTAAGAATTCGGCTAGGCTTGAGTACAAGCAAATTTTGTGTATTTGGTGATTTGATGAATTAAGGACTAAAGTGTCGAAATGTGAAAATGTGAGGGCTATTGTGTAAAATGCCCTAAATATGTGTTTTTGGACTAAAATGAATGATTTGATGATTGAATGGATTGAATTTGAATGTGTATAGACCAAGAGAGGAGAGGTTCGGATCGAGATCGAGATCGAGGCAAAGATAAAGTGCTTGATTAATCGACCGTATCGATAGTTTGACGTCGAGGTAAGTTCGGATATAATACATGTTATTAAAATATGTTTTAGCATAATGAAACGAATATGTATATGTGTATGAAATAGAGATGCTATGTGCAAGTTTTAGTTAATGGCACTAAGTGTGCGAAATTGAAATCGAAATAAAAATGAATAGCACTGTGTGTGCGATATTGTGAAAGCTTCGATTGATCAATTTGCCACTGTGTGTGCGATACCGAGATAAGACGGTTGAAAGATTAGGCATTAAGTGTGCGATGATTAGTATACTTCTGTCATGTATATAGCACTGAGTGTACGATTAAGTTGAACGAATATCAAAGGATGATCGACATGTAATATATAGCATTGACGAGCTTGGAAATTGAATAACTAAGTGTTAGATAATGTATGTATTGAACCTTTTTGGTCGATGAGTTGCAAACAAGCTATGATTGAATGAATGAGTATTTTAACTATGGATGAGATGGCATGAATATAAGTTAATTGATCTATGTGATTAATCATTATGTACATTGTTTTGATCTAATGAGATATTGTATTGTATTTCGAACTTACTAAGCTTTGGAAAGCTTACTGTGTGATTTGTTTCTCTGCTTTACAGGGTCAGTAAATCTAGCTTGGATCTGGGGATCGTCAGCATCTCAGTCACACTATCGGCAATCTATTTTGGGGTATTTTGGAAAGATGTACATAGTTAAAATATGACATGTATAGGCTAGTTATTTGAATCATATGTGAGATTTGTAGGTAGGCTTAAGATGTGGCTAGATATGATGGTCCTAAGCATGAATGGCTTGATATATATGATGCATATTATGGTTTGGCTAGTTGGCGATGAAAATGTCTTATGAATGATAAGTTTAGTGATGGATGGATGCTAATATGATTTAGTGTTATAATGGATGAATCATGTTTGGTAATGCATGAGTTTTAGTTGTGAAATTTGGTTTATAAGTTGGCAAGATTAGAAATGGGATTGGATAGGATGGTAAGTGATCATTTGACATGTATTTGGTTGCCAACTTGTGTGAGAAAATATGCAAATTTGTGTTTGTAGGGTTGACCCTTTTGGGTGGCATTTTGGTCTTGCAAATGACCTATAATGTCACACGACCATGGCACACGGGCGTGCCTAGTGACCGTGGGGTAAAGTCGGTATATGGCCTAATAGGACATGGCCTTAGCACACGGGGTGCTTGGTAGCTTTGCAACCATGTGGGTTTTGGCAGAATCAACCACGGTTAGGGTACACGGGCGTGCCTGGTGGTCGTGGTACATAAGTTAATTTCGACCATGGGGAGGACACACAGGTGTGTCTAGTAGCCGTGGGTGGGACACGGTTTAACCCCACGGGCATGTATCCCTGTATTTTAGAAAAGTTTTTAAGTTTTGAGAATTTCTGTATATGTTTCGTTTTAGTCTTGACTTGGTTTATAAGCATCCTTAGGGTCTCGGTGACTCATTTAAAGGACATATGTGTGTATATTTGATAAATGAAAGGTATGAATTGTTCTGAATGTCTCCAATCTGTTTGGTAATGCCTTTAACCCTAGCCCGACGATGGTTACGGGTTAGGGGTGTTACAGGTTAGAACCCGAGCTCGTTGGAAAATTTATCGGTGCCGATGCACCGGCTTGGTACTTGGACCTGATGGTGATAGGTACCCTTTGTAGGTATGCATTTGGATGTTCGTTGGGGTAAAACCCGGAGGATAGGGAGGTTCTTCATTGTCATCACCAGGATTGGTCACAAGGCTCTTTCCTTTGTCGGGACCTCCGGCCAAGAGCTGGGCTAATTGGTTCATCATATTTTTTTGGTATTCCAACATCTGATCTCTCATGTCTTGTTGCATTTTAGCCAATTGTTCTTGCAATTGATCGTGCATATCTTTTTGCATCTATTCTAATCTTTCTAGTCTCTGATCCATTACTTTTTTTTTGCGACAGATATTGTAGCAATATTTAGTCAGTGGATTTTGGTTGGTTTCTAGGGTAACTGTCATAATTTTAATTAATCAGGGTCTTTTTGTGAAACTTAATGCATATGGTGTAATGCCATGCAGATGTATGAATGCACAAAGAGGTGCTGATTCTGATTCAATTATGTTAGAAGAACTTTACTAGAAAACAAATTTCTTTACATAAAGCGGATAACTACACATACGACCTTGCCCCAATATTCAAAGTGAAGACATTGATCCTTTTTTCATATCCGGATGTAAGGTCAAATCTCGCGAACCTTCAATGGATGTCTCTACTGGCTCCTTTTGCTTGATACGGGCAACATCTCATTGCTCATTCATCCTCGCGATGCTCGTTAGCTTCTTCAAGAACGTCGGGGCATGACGATTCTCGAATAATCTTTGTCGGTTTGAATCTTGAGCAACGATGCAAAGTCACGTATCCCTCCACGGACTATCAGCCTTCTCTTGTTGTTTACTTGAACCATATTCAGACGGCTGTATTATATTCTACTATATCAAGAAGTTCGTTTTCCTATGACAAGCTATTCTATTTAGCAATTGAATATAAATTAACACCTCCTTTCTAAGATGATGCAATGCGATGCAATACAATGCAATCATAAATAAAACAAAACATGTTAGCACAAGAAAAATAAACAACAAAATAGATTACCTAAATGGGTGACCACTAGGGTTTGGCATGGCTCTACTTAAGGTGGACTCTTAAGGCTCACTTTATGCGGTTCGGTTCAAAAGTATGGGTACCTAAAATTGTAATATCTAGGATTTAAGGCTCGTGCATAATTGCCAAATTGTATGAAGTAGCATGCCTATGTGTGTTTGAATGTGTTATATGAATTTTTAGAACTTCAATGTGTAGGTAAATGCCTTAGAAAATATTGGATTTTAAGTATTAAAGGGGAGCTAAGCTTGTTAGGCCTTAAGAAAATATGTAGAGGGAATTGGACATCAGAATGGGCTTGTTAAAGTGGCAAGGAGGCACCACTTAAAGCCCTAGGAAGTGACGCCACAGGAAGTGCAAGGAGGGCTTAGGTTCGAGTTGCAAGGAGAGCATTTTTGGAATTTTATTTTGCAGCAAGGAAGGGAGGTAGTGGACGGCATATGGACTCTAGAAGGAGGAGGTATAGATGGGGTTGGAGAGTTGAGGATTCAGCTAAGGAGGAGTGGATCAAGGGATAAGGGAGAGAGGGAAGAGAGGTGGCCGAATATGGGACTCCCTTAAGGTGATTTTCAGCCAAGTTAGAAGGGGAGGAGTAGCCGAATTTTGTTAAGGGGTTTTATGCCGAAATTTAGCCTTTCTCTTCACTCTTTTCTTTCTTTCTCTTTTGATCACCATTGCTAAAACTTCTAAGCCTCACACTCTCCCTCTCCATATTTTGATAAAGGCCACAATACCATTCTTTCTTTTCTTCCATTTGTTAAGGCCGAATATCTCTTTTCTTTTCTTCTTCTTTCCACAACTCTCCAAAAGCGAAAGTAAGTCTTTTCCTAGCCATAGCCGATTGTTCACCAAACACCAAAAGCCAAACACGATCGATCAAACATCTAGCCTATAGTCAAATCTCTCTGTGGGTGCAAGCAAGGGTGCAGTCGATTTCTATAGTAAGGGTAAGCTCAAACGTTATTTGATTTCCTTCTTTTTATTATTCTTAGCCGAAAGTTGGAATCTAACCCCTTTTACTGTTCTTTGGCCGAAACTAAAAGGAGATTTTGAGATTTGGTTGTTGTCGACTAAAGGAGGGATCTTTCGGGATTTTGGGATCTAAGGTAAGTAAAGTGTAATTTCAGGCCAAAGGCCATTTATGGTATTCATTAAGTGTTAGAATCGGATCTAACATATGCCTATAGGAATTTCGACATCTTCATAAAGCAAGTGACGATTTTCGGGATTTGGCTAAACAACCTAAGTAAGTGTTTTAGTGTTTAGATCTATTTTCTATTTCGTTCAAAAGCCGAAAACTAACCAGTTAAGTGTATTAGTATCTAACCGATTGCAAGGGGGAACATCACAAAGTTTGGGATTTGGTTAGTAACCAAATCGGCAGCAAGGTAAGGGTTTTGGTCTTGTTACTCCTTCGGGATTTGCTATTTAGCCGAAAGGCCCATTGCCTAATGTGCTTAGTGTTGGCCGAATGTAGGAGAAGAGATCTAGTACATTAGATCGAAACTTTCGGGATTTCGATTAGATCTACGAGTAATCAGGTGTGTAGCCCTACACTAATACCTAATAGATTTAAGATATTAACTTAATATGTGTGTTAATAAGAATGTGAATGATGTGGCCAAAGGTACCATTCAATGATACGACATATTCAGGTACGTTATTCTCTAAAGATCTGTTAATAGTTTTATAAACTATGAATGTGACATATATGAATTTGATTACAAATATGAATAAGGCATATGGCATGATATTTGCATAACTAGTATGAAATATGGGGCATATGGTTGATTATGAAAAGGGGAAGTGTTCTGGTGGTTTTTACCACAATATTTGGTGACTCATGTCACATAATCTGAATGTGGTGACTTATGTCACATATTATTATCTAGTGACTTTGTCACAATTATCTGGTGGCTATGCCACAATTTATAAGGGCGATGTACAAGTCATCTGCAGCACTACCTTCGATGGTGTGTAGCGAATGGAGGGTCGATTTAGTAATCCCCACGGTGTGATGGCAGGTACGGGTGATGTGTAGAGGATGGTTAACTAGGTTTGGGTTCGGGTTTGCATCATTGTTATATATGTTGCATATATGATTTGTATGCCTAAATTGTTGGGTGTTTGTGTTGATGGTTACACATTGAGTCTGTTGACTCACCCCGTTGTGGGATATCTTTTCAGGTGACACTCAGTAAATGGACCGGGTCGGCAGGAGCTTAATGGTGGCCATGCACAGCTCAGAGTTATTTTATTTTTGATGTTTTCTTTATTTAAGTATTTCAGATTTATTTTGGGGTTTTGCTTTGATGTAATTATGGCCATTACGATTCACTGTTTTAAGTATGTGTTTAAATTTGGGTTATTATGATAAGACTATTATTAAATCAAGACTAAATAACTTTTCTTAAAAATGTAAACAAACATTTAAATGTTTTGACACCTAAACAACATCGTTTTTAATTTGAACCCAACACAAATCAACTGTTCTTCAAAAACACACAAATTTTTCCAAAGTTCAAATAAGTTTTGAATGGTTTTACTCAAGAAGCATGCTAGATCCGGTCAGGGCTTGTGGGCCGGGTTTAGGGTGTTTCAGTTTGGTATCAGAGCCCGGTTCAAAACTCGGCCTTGAGGGCTTTTGGGCCCAAAACATTTTTTTCTTTTGAAATTGGAATTTTACTAAGAAATAAGTAGGTTTTCTGGCATGGCACCTGAGTCTCCGGCCCGAAGTCCACCAGGTAAGTACTCCTAACCTTTTTGTGATTTGTATGTGGGAAGTTATAGGGACGTAGATTAGTAAATTAGGAATTAAACCCTAGGATTAGTCTACTCCAACATTGAAATACATAAAACTTAAAGTCTAACCAAACAAACACGTGTGCGAGAGTCAGAATTAAGGGTGTGGCAATCATGTATACATGTCTAGGATTGGATTGGGGAGCTTGGTATTTAAGGTCCTAGTGACTCACCTCCTCTCCTCGAATCCTACACAGTGCGTAGTGATGCTTCATCCTAACCAAGAGGACTCAGTCACAAGCTAAACTCAATAACTAAAACCCGAAAGGGAACCGTCACCTTGTTTTGTGAAATTCTAAAGACAAATTGTGATTTTAAAATTCCAAAGTACCCTCAATTTAAAAATGACCAAAATACCCCTAATTTGTAAATTGACCAAATTACCCCTAACCTGTTCAAATGACCAAAATACCCTCAGTGTGGAAAGTTACCGAAGTACCCTCAAATAAAAAAATTTTCTAAAAATACCCTTGTTTTGAAAAGTTACCAGGAACCATATTTTGTGAAAAAAATTACTGAAATGCCCCTGGTTTGAAAAATTACGAAAATACCCTCAGTTTATAAAATTACCATTTTACCCTTAAAATTTTCTTACCAAGTATTTCAATTTTGTAAAAATACCAAAAATCTCTATTTTGTAACATTTTCAAATACCCTAATTTGAAAAATTACCAAAATACCCCTGTAGGATAAAATTACAAAAATACCCCTGGGTAGTGGAAAACAACAAACAATGACAACTACAACATTTTTCTGTAATGAACGCAAGTTCATGAATGTGATGATTGAATGAATATGAGACTGTGAGTGTATGAATTTGAAAGAACTACTCCTTAGAACTATTGAACATAAGACTGTTCGCGATAAATCAGTGGAACAAAAACTAATTTATAAAATTCTTTAATCAAATAAACGCGATTCAAAAGCATGAGTTCTAGGGGACGTGGTTGAAATGTGCGTGGCCGTAGTAGAGGCTGAATGACCGTGTTAGAGCCCGTTAGGTCAGGACAATGGTCCGAAAATGAAATGCCACCACCACCATTTCTTGGTATGGAATATCGAGGATCGACGGGGATGATGCGATATCACGGTGATCTTGTGAGTTCTGGAAATGGTGGCTAGAGTAGGTGGAGGCATGGGAGCTTAAAAGTCGGTACCTGAGCGACTTCGAGCTAATGGAGCTAAATTTTTTCGTGGAGAATCTAGTGTGGCACCCAATACGGCTGAGTATTAGTTAGAGGCGACGGAACAGATTATGGATGACTTAGACCTGACTATCGAGGAGAAGCTGAAAGGGGTAGTGTCACTACTCCATGATGAGCCATATCAATGGTGGTTCACAGTTTGAAATTGACTTCTTGCCGGTGCAGTTCTCCGTGTCAATTGCCCGTCTGAATGGCACCAAAGGAGTTGGTTGAGCTCAAGGCTCAGATCCAAGAGTTACTTGATCATGGGTTTATCCGACCCAGTGTGTCTCCATGGGGAGCATTGGTCTTGTTTGTGAAGAAGAAGGATGGAACTATGCGCATGTGCATAGATTATCGTCAGTTGAATAAGCTGACCATCAAGAACAAGTATCCATTGCCAAGAATAGATGACTTGTTCGATCAGCTTAAGGGGGCCGCGGTATTCTCAAAGATAGATCTAAGGTCTGGATATCATCAGCTTAAGGTGAAGGAGGTTGATATCCATAAGACAACTTTCTGGATAAGGTATGGGCATTATGAGTTCTTGGTAATGCCGTTCGGATTGACGAATTCCCTAGTCACGTTCATGGACATGATGAACTGGGTTTTCCAACCCTATCTGGACTGGTTCATTATTGTGTTCATAGACAATATTTTGGTGTATTCGAAGTCTAAGGAAGAACATGATGAGCACCTTCAAGTTGTGTTGCAAGTGTTAAGGGAGGAAAAGTTGTATGCCAAGTTCAGCAAGTGCGAATTTTGGTGAAGGAAGTTACATTCTTAAGATATGTGGTGTCTGCAGAAGGGATAAGGGTGGACCTCGAAAGATTGAGGCAATGTTGGATTGAAAGCCACCTAAGTCCGTGGTGGAAGTTCAGAGTTTCTTAGGTTTAGCAGGCTATTGCAGAAGGTTCGTAGAAGGGTTCTCATCAATAGCCACACCTTTGACAAAGTTGCTAAGGAAGGAGGTACCTTTCATATGGAGTGATAAGCAACAGGAGAGCTTTGAGAAGCTTAAGAGAGTCTTGATGAAGCTCAGTTTGATTCACTGAGGCGGGGAAGGATTTTGTGGTGTCTTGTGATGCTTCCCATACTGAGATTGGGAGATGTCCTTATGCAAGACGGAAGGTGGTTGCTTATGCGTCTCGATAATTAAGGCCACATGAGGTTAACTACCGACTTACGACTTGGAATTGGCGTGATGGTCTTTGCTCTTAAGGTATGGAGGCACTACTTATATGGAGAAAAGTCAGTGATCTACACGGACCACAAGAGCCTGAAGTATTTACTGACTCAGAAAGAGTTAAACCTGAGACAGCGAAGGTGGGTGGAATTATTGAAGGACTACGATTGCTTATAGAGTATCACCCGGGCAAGGCGAATGTAGTGGTAGATGCCCTAAGTCGGAAGGTAGTGTTAGATTTGAGGGCAATGTTCGCACATTTAAGCCTCTATGATGATGGAAGTCTATTGGCAGAGTTGCAAGTAAAGCCGACATGGCTGAATGAGGTGAAAGAGGGACAGTTGGCAGATGAAGATCTAAGTGCTAAGTTACGGCAAGTGCAGAGTGGGGAGTTGGAGGATTATGGTATTAATGGCGATGGAGTATTGTGTTTCAAGGGAAAGGTTTGTATGCCTAAGAATAAGGAGCTAAGGCAGAAAATTCTTCAGGAATCGCATAGTAGTCATTGTGCTATGCATTCCGGAGGCGATAAGATGTATAGAGATCTAAGGAGCGATTTTGGTGGCTCGGTCTTAAGCGGAAGTTACCAAATTTGTAGGAAAGTGCTTAACGTGTCGACAAGTTAAATTTGAACACCAAGTTCCGTCAGGGTTGCTTCAGCCGATTAAGATACCACAGTGGAAATGAGAAAGAATTACCATAGACTTCGTTAGTGGGCTTCCCCTTACGCCTACTAAGAAGGACTCGATATGGGTGATAGTGGATCGGCTGACAAAGTCCGCGTATTTCATTCCAGGTCGTGGATTGACTATTCTCTCCAAAGGTTAGCAAAGTTGTATGTGGTAGAGATTGTGAGGTTGCACGGAGTGCCGGTGTCGATTATCTCGGATAGGGATCCGAGGTTTACGTCTCAATTTTGGAAGGTGTTACATCAAGCTTTGGGCACCAGATTAGACTTTAGTACGGCATTTCATCCGCAGTCGGACGGCCAGTCTGAGCGAGTGATCCAAGTGTTGGAGGATATGCTGAGGGGCTGTGTGATAGACTTTAGAGGAAGTTGGGAAGAATATTTGCCTTTAGCGAAATTTACGTACAATAACAGCTATTAGGCAAGTATTTGGATGGCACCGTATGAAGCGCTGTATGGACGAAAGTGTCGCACTCCCACATGTTAGACGGAATTGGGAGAACGTCAGATTTTGGGTCCAAAAATTGTGGGAGAATCAGAAGAAAAGGTTAAGGTGATTCGGACACGGTTGAAGGAGGCTTCTGACAGGCAAAAGTCATACATGGATCTCAAGCGGAAGGAGATTGAGTTTGCCGTGAGAAATTATATGTTTCTTAAAGTTTCACCGTGGAAGAAGGTAATAAGATTTGGTCGCAAAGGGAAGTTAAGTCCCAGGTTTATAGGACCTTATCAGGTATTGAAGCGAGTTGGACCGGTGGCATACCAGTTAGAGTTGCCTTCGAAATTACAGCAGATGCACGATGTATTCCATGTTTCTATGCTACGTCGATACCGATCGAATCCATCTCATGTAGTTCCAGTTGAAGAGGTGGAGCTAAGGCCAGATTTGTCCTACGAGGAGAAGCCAATTCAGATCTTAAGCGAGATGTGAAAGTGTTACGGAGGAAATCGGTCCCTTTAGTCAAGGTGCTGTGGCGTAATCATGGATCGGAAGAAGCTTCTTGGGAGCCGGAAGAAGCGATGCGACAACAATACCCCCACCTATTCTAGCAGGTAATTTTGAGGTCGAAATTATTTTAAGGGGGTAGAACTATAATATCCGAAAATTAGGGCTCGTGCATAATTACTAAATTGTATAAAGTAGCATGCCTATGTGTGTTTGAATATGTTATATGAATTTTTGAGAACTTCAATGTGTAGGTAAATGCCTTAGAAAATATTGGATTTTAAGTATTAAGGGGGGAGCTAAGCTTATTAGGCCTTAAGAAAATATGTAGAGGGAATTGGACATCAGAATGGGCTTGTTAAAGTGGCAAGGAGGCGCCACTTAAAGCCCTAGGAAGTGACGCCACAGGAAGTGCAAGGAGGGCTTAGGTTCGAGTTGCAAGGAGAGCATTTTTGGAGTTTTATTTTGCAGCAAGGAGGGAGGTAGTGGACGGCATGTGGACTCTAGAAGGAGGAGGTATAGATGGGGTTGGAGAGTTGAGGATTCGGCTAAGGAGGAGTGGATCAAGGGATAAGGGAGAGAGGGAAGAGAGGTGGCCGAATATGGGACTCCCTTAAGGTGATTTTCGGCCAAGTTAGAAGGGGAGGAGTAGCCGAATTTTGTTAAGGGGTTTTATGCCAAAATTTAGCCTTTCTCTTCACTCTTTTCTTTCTTTCTCTTTTGATCACCATTGCCGAAACTTCTAAACATCATACTCTCCCTCTCCATATTTTGATAAAGGCTACAATACCATTCTTTCTTTTCTTCCATTTGTTAAGGCCGAATATCTCTTTTCTTCTCTTCTTCTTTCCACAACTCTCCAAAAACCGAAAGTAAGTCTTTTCCTAGCCATATTCGATTGTTCACCAAACACCAAAAGCCGAAACCTGATCGATCAAACATCCAGCCTATAGCCGAATCTCTCTGTGGGTGCAAGCAAGGGTGCAGTCGATTTCTATAGTAAGGGTAAGCTCAAACGTTATTCGATTTCCTTCTTTTTATTACTCTTAGCCGAAAGTTGGAATCTAACCCCTTTTATTGTTCTTTGGTCGAAACTAAGAAGGAGATTTTAGGATTTGGTTGTTGTCGACTAAAGGAGGAGATCTTTCGGGATTTTGGGATCTAAGGTAAGTAAAGTGTAATTTCAGGCCAAAGGCCATTTATGGTATTCATTAAATGTTAGAATCGGATCTAACATGTGCCTATAGGAATTTTGACATCTTCATAAAGCAAGTGACGATTTTCGGGATTTGGCTAAACAACCTAAGTAAGTGTTTTAGTGTTCAGATCTGTTTTCTATTTCGTTCAAAAGCTGAAAACTAACCAGTTAAGTGTATTAGTATCTAATCGATTGCAAGGGGGAATATCACAAAGTTTCGGGATTTGGTTAGTAACCAAATCGGTAGCAAGGTAAGGGTTTTGGTCTCGTTACTCCTTCGGGATTTGCTATTTAGTCGAAAGGCCCATTGCCTAATGTGCTTAGTGTTGGCCGAATGTAGGAGAAGAGATCTAGTACATTAGATCGGGACTTTCGGGATTTCGATTAGATCTACGAGTAATCAGGTGTGTAGCCCTACACTAATACCTAATAGATTTACGGTATTAACTTAATATGTGTGTTAATAAGAATGTGAATGATGTGGCCAAAGGTACCATTCAATGGTACGACATATTCAGGTACGTTATTCTCTAAAGATCTGTTACTAGTTTTATAAACTATGAATGTGACATATATGAATTTGATTACAAATATGAATAAGGCATATGGCATGATATTTGCATAACTAGCATGAAATATGGGGCATATGGGTGATTATGAAAAGTGGAAGTGATCTGGTGGTTTTTACCACAATATTTGGTGACTCATGTCACATAATCTGAATGTGGTGACTTATGTCACATATTATTATCTGGTGACTTTGTCACAATTATCTGGTGGCTATGCCACAATTTATAAGGGCAATGTGCAAGTCGTCTGCAGCGACTGCCTTCGATGGTGTGTAGTGGATGGAGGGTCGATTTAGTAATCCCCACGGTGTGATGGCAGGTACGGGTGATGTGTAGAGGATGGTTAACTAAGTTTGGGTTCGGGTTTGCATCATTGTTATGTATGTTGCATATATGATTTGTATGCCTAAATTGTTGGGTGTTTGTGTTGATGGTTACACATTGAGTCTGTTGACTCACCCCGTTGTGGGATATCTTTTCAGGTGACACTCAGTAAATGGACCGGGTCGGCAGGAGCTTAATGGTGGCCATGCATAGCTCAGAGTTATTTTATTTCATTGTTATTTCAAGAATATTTATGTAATAAGGCCCCTAGCTTTCATTCAACTCAGCAGTTATCAATGTCAAGCAACTTATGAATTTTATGATAAGGTTTATTTATACTTAATAATAAAAATACATAGAGGTTTATTTTCAAAAAGTCTCTCGTTTATTCAAATTTAATTAATTTAACTTGTGTTTTCAAAATGCGATAAAATGTTATGTGTTCGATAACATGTCAGATCCGGTCGAAACGCATGGGTCGGGTTTGGGGTGTTACAAAAATTGGCAGATTCCTTAATCCTCACCCATTATAGGCTCATATGGACCAAGTTCAGTTCAGGGGAATACATTTCCCTATGGCCATGCGGAGATGAAAATCTCACAAAGACATAGGTACGGATGTATCCCGGAAGCAGTCCACTAGCCCATGCGAAGGTGAAAACCTCACGAAGGCATAGCTTCTCACTCCCACTTAAAAGGTGTAACCACAACGGCCATGCAATGCAATACAAGAATATTCTACGAGACTCAAGCCAAAACAATCATAAGGATCACAAACAAATGCAACAAAAGAATCATGATCTTTCAAACAATTTTCCAAATTTTCAATGAAAAGGACAAAAATTAATCAATCTATGACCTGACTCTCATTGTCCCCAGTAGAGTCGCCAGGCTGTTGAAACCATTTTTTGTAAAACGGGAATCGAATTTAGTTTTGAAAACAAAAATTAAAACGGGAGTCGCCATCGATATTTGTTAGGTGTGATCGAATCACCTTTGTTTTAATAAAAGTTTTGGTTTACTAAAATAATATTTTTGGTCTACGAAATTTGAGAAAACGGGTTCGGGAGTCAGTTACGTGCGATGAAGGATTAGCTCACTCGTCACGCCCAAAATTGGTACCAAATTGATTAATTAGTGCCTTAATGTTGAAAATTCAAAAAGATTTGAAAACATGATTTCTTTAAAAAACTTGAACAATTTGAGTTGGAACTTGAGATTCTTTTTTTCGAAAGAATACAAACATCACATCCAGCACGTTAGGATATGATATTTTAAACCCTCGTAACCAAAATCATCTCATGATTTACAAAATTCATTAAAAGGATATTTAGTTATTTAGTCAAAAGGAAAATCGAAACCCAGCACGTTAGGGCACTATTTCCCGAATTTCTAAACACAAAACATTGCCTTATTTTGAAAGCTTTTACTAAGTAATTATAAAATGGACTCGAAAATATATTTGTTCATCTTGTTAAAAGATAATCAATATCGGGCAAAAGCGAGAATTTGAATCATGATGCAATAACAAAAAACGTAGCTACAAGCATGAATAGTAATACATGATAATAATATTATACGAACGAATAACTATAATACAAAAAAAAATACAAAATAAATGAATTAAAATACACACAATGGTAAGCAAATTAACACAAATAATACATACAATGTAAGCAAATTAACACAAATCACGTATAGCAAACTTTAAAGTAGATAAGCCAATGATATATATAAAATAATATGTGTCAATCTAAATAATACACATGTAATAAAATAAAAACTTGATATAAATATATATATATATATATATATATAATGACATATAAAAGCGTTTGGAATAAATGAATATATAATTTAAACTAGGGTCCTTTAAATAAACAAATTATATACATAATAGATTTTTACATAAGATATTAGATAAGGAGAAAATCAAAGTAAAATATATAAAATAATATATGTTAATCTACATAAATAATATACATGAAAATAAAAAGACTAAATTTAATAACTTATGTATGAAAATAATGATATATCAAGGTTATTAAAATAAACAAAATATATATATATATATATAATAAAATAGGAATAAAAAGGAAGTAAATTATATAAATAAATTTTAAAAATATACCTATACACATAAATAAATTTAAAAGCAAATACATAGTAAAACAATAATAATATGAAATCCATGATATGTATAAATAATTTAATACAAATTATATGTATATATAAAAGAATATATAAATACAATTAATAAAAATAAATAACATATAAAAGGAAATAAATAAAATCTAGAACGATTTAAAATATATAATATTAAATATTAATTAAAAGGAGAATAATTAGAAAATCAATAAACAAATAATTAAATGAAAATAATTAAAGGACTGTATTGAAATCAGAACAAAATTAAGGAGCTAAAAAGCAATAAATTAAAAATGAAATCAAAAAGGACTAAAATATAATGCGCATAAACTAAAAGGGACTAAGAGCGCAATTTACCAGAGTTATTAAACGCAGCGTTTAAATAGGGATTAAATTTAAAACTGCGCAAAGTTTCTGGGCAAAATTAAAATAAAAGAAAATTTAATTTTAAAAAAACTAAAATGTGAAAGGACCAAAAGGGAAATTATCCCAATTAACAAAAATGCGCGGATCCTCTGAACGGGTCGGGTCTCGCGCGGATCCTCTCCAAAACGGCGTCGTTTTGGCGCTAATGGCCTTTACATGAAACGGCGTCGTATTATAAAACAATTTTTTTTGTTTAAAATTTTCATTTTCACTCCCCCCTTCAAACAAAAAAATCAAAAGCACTCTCCCCCTAGCCTTGACTCTGACCTAGAACCCGTCGCCGGACCACCGTCGGCGGCCGCAGTGCACGGTGGTCGGAAAGGCGAAAAGGCGCCGTTCGAACGCTTTTAAAGCGCACCAAAAGGCCTAGTCTTCCCCTAGCCCAGAAAACCAAAAGGACGGGGGTCTCTTGCCTGCGTTTTAAGCCCGATTCCCACGATGGAGGGGGATCTCCAACGACAGGACCGTTAGCCGATTCAGGTATTTTCTCTCCTTTTCCTTTTTATTTCGATTGTAAAAATTTTTAAAATAAAACAGCAGTATATAATAAAAAGAAAAAAACGAAATCAACCTTCTAAAGTTTCTCTTTTTGTTTTTTTATTGCTGATGATTCGTAAAAAGGAGGAAGAAGCAAATACAAGATATTTGTTTCGATTTTTGTAACCGAATTACAGATTCTTTTTTTATCCGTTTTTGTTTTGTTCTGTTTTGTTTTTCTGTCATTCTTTGTTTTTTTTCTCCTCTTTTTTTTATTGTCGCGTGTTCTCTTGTTGTTGCAGGTGACGGAAGCATGTCAAAGGCCGTGCGGAGGGGTCTGCTGGCGGCGACAGTAGCAAGGGCATTGTGCCAGAGGAGGCTGCGGCGCTAAAAGGGCAAGCTAGGGTTTCAGCTTTTCTGAAACCCTAGTTTGGCTATTGGGTCAAGTGGGCTTGGGGTAGGTTTAGGTTTGGGTTTGAAATTGGGCTCTGTTTTTTTTTTTTGGTTTATGTTATTTTTGAACTTGGGCCAAAATTAGCTATTACAATCTAAAAAGGCATTTGGTTTGTTTAATGTAATATTACTACGAGTTACATTCTAAAATAAGATTACAGTATTTGGATTTCAACATTATGGTCATCCCATAATCTCACATCATAGTCATGCCATAATATATAGTATAATCTCATCACGGCTCATTCCTTAGGTAATCTTAAATTACAAGCGCAATCGTAAATTTTGAACTAATTTTCCTTTTCTTTTATTATTCTAATCAATTTAACCTTTTTTCTTAAATAAGATTTAAAACTAATTAAAAACATATATTTAACTTAATAGTGAACCAGTAGATCGTCATACACTACAATTATAATTATTTTATTTTATTTAATACTTTATTTATTAATATATTAATTATGGTTATAATATGATTGATGTTGAAATAATTTTTCATGAATTATTATCATGATTTATAAATTTATTTCAACACAATATATTTACTTATCATTATATAAATTGTAATAAAAATGTAAGAATTATAATAATTATCATATTTTTTATGAAAATTGAGACTAAAAATATTAAAGGAACTAAACTAATTAAAAACAATTCTATAACAAGGACAATTGTGTAAAATGTGTTTTTAAATAATCTTATATTTCGTGAACCAAACATTGGAATCTTACATTTCTATCAAATCAATCAAATAAGGTAATCTTGCATTCCACCAGTAATCTTATTATGGAACGTTATATAATATTCGACGAACCAAATGCCCTTAAATAGAATGTAATCTTACTAATAATGTCACAGTTAAAGGTGTGCATGGGTCGGGCGACCTTGCCCGGCCCGAAGGCCCGCCCGAAATGTGGGAGGATTTGGGTAAAAATATAGGCTCGAAAAATGGGCTTGGACAAAAAAAAAAGGCCCGTTTAAAAAATGGGCCGGGTTCGGATAAGGCATTTTTGGCCCGGGCCCGGCCTGGCCCGAATTCATTAAAGGAAAAAATTATTTTTAAATATTATTTTCTTATTGTTTTTCTCTTTATTTTGTTACCATTTTACTATTATATGTTTCTATTATTTTATTGTTATTGTTTAGATATTATATAAAACTTATTTTATTGTTAATTTTGTTATTATTTTAAAGACATTTGTTATTTGTTATTATTTTAGAGACATTTGCTTGTTAAGTTGCATCTATTTTAGAATTATTTAAGTCTACATATTTTTTAAAATTTATTTTCAATTTGTTGAAAAATATTTATTTTGATTTTTTAATATTTTGATGTATTATATATATTTAAAATTATATAAAATAATATAAAAATTAATCTGGTAGGAGGGTAGGACCGGATTTTAGTATTTTTATATGGGCCTGACTTGGGCAAAATTTTAGGCTTATTTTTTGGGCTCGGCCCGGCCCGAGCCCAATGAACGGGCCTAAATTTTTAATTGTGCCCGGCCCAGCCCATGCACACCTCTAGTCACAGTACCTTATTTGGTATATTTGGTTGGAATGTATTTTTATTTTTATTTTGGTTAAGAGAATTTGAGATTATTAAAACACATTTTACTAAATTGTCCAGATAAAACTTCTATTTTTTATTCTATACTAAAAAATGTTCTAAGTTTATAATATTTTATTTTACTAATAAATTAATGTATTTTTCTAGTAAATTAGATTTATATCTCCTTTCTAAATAAATAAATTGAAATTGGGAGAGAGTAATGAAAGAAAGTAAACAAATATATTTTCATTAAAACATGTTAGAGAGCAAAGTTGATGAGAATTATAAACAAAATGTAACATTTCCAAAATGAAACAAAAAGCTATAATATGACAGAAAATATTATTATTTACTTATTTATTTATAAAAATAAATATAGTACTTAAAATATTACTTGAAAAATATATTAAAAACCGAAAAATTAAGTCATTGGTTATTATTATATGGTTTTATTTTAAGTAAAATTAATTAAAATCATTACAAATTGAGATAAAATTATCAAAAATTTCAAATATGGAAAAATGAATTCTATTTTCTGTAATTTCTTCCATTTTTCTTGAACATGTTTGTACAAGAGAATTCTAATCCAACTTGACTGTGCTCAGTATAAAAGAATGACCACCCCCTGTAATAATCTAATTAAAAACTATAACAATTTCAATGGAATAAGCAGAAGACCAAAAAAGCAATGAAAGAAATGTAGACATCGGGGATGATTTTGAGGCTAGGAGGTCGGAACAAAGGTTCCAACGTAACCGAAACCGGCGATGAAGAAGGCGATAGATTGAAGGAAAAGGAATATGATTCTTTCCAAATCCCATACCATAGCAGCCACAGAAGAATAGGTATGCCCCAACCCCAAGCTCTAGCAAATGGAGCCTATAATTACATACAACCATCAACCACACAATATATATGATCATCTTCTAGGGAAATGTGGTTAGGACTAATTACCTTAATCCCGTTCGGGTATGAGTTCTCTTGGAAGCTTTTGCACCTGATTTAGCCATGAGAGCATCTCCTAATTTCTCCGTAACAACCCATTCGTTCACTCCTCCCGCCTCCAATAGACCGATAAATGTTGCCTTAGTCCGATGTAGTGACATTACATTCTCGAAAAGAATCCAAAATATCACCAAATGCAATGATCTGTAACATGCATTGGACATATGCCTTAGATACGAACATTTTAAGAAACAAGTTGGGAATATAGAACTATAACCTTGGAGCTCCGACAGCATTGAGAAGGGTGATGATTGAAGGAATGTAGGCTGCTCCCCATTTAGGAACTTGGACTTCGGGAACGAAAACAGTTGTCGGTAAAACGACACAGTAGAAAACAAATGTGACAATGTGTGCTACTATCTTTCGGACAAAGAAGAAACTGTATATCACATAAAACTTCTTCCATAGAGATGCTTTCTGTCATAAAAAACAAAAGCAGGTTAATTACTAAAAAAATTGATTTTGATTTTATGGTTTCATTAAAAGTTTGGGATTGTACCCTATTTCTTATGATTTCGATTGCCATTTTCTTGAAGAGGTTAGCAGGGCCACAGGACCATCTATGCTGTTGATACCTGTAAGCTTTGAATGTACTTGGCAATTCATTTTTCACCTAAATTAAATCAAGAATATATACATTAATGGAATCCATTTGGTAAAATTAGAGTAAGATTATATTTAAGTCCTTCTACTTAAAAATAGATAAATCTATTAAAAATCATTCACTATACATTAGTTGAGATACACGTGACACACCAAGTATTATTTTCTAGTTATTATGTCTACCACGTCAATCTTTAACCGTATAAAATAATGATATTTTTAACCAAAAAAATTAATTTACTTTTTGATTTAATATATAGAAATTAATTTATCTATTTTTTGAGTAGAGGGTAAAAATGTAATTTGAATCTTAATATAAGTATATTTTTCTAATTAAGATCATTAACAATACCTTGAGGTTACCAACATAAACGAATTTCCAGCCTTTAAGACTAGCCCGGACAGCCAAATCCATGTCTTCCACAGTTGTTCTGTCTTTCCATCCACCAGCTTCATTCAATACTGAAATTCTCCATACACCAGCCGTCCCTGCAACGTATGATCTAGCCTTTTATTAACCATGCATAAATATAGAAACTTTGCTTTATTTAGAGGTCTTAAAAACTATTGATGCCCTTTTATAAAGGTGGGTTTTACCATTGAAACCAAAAAAAGCATAGGTTGAAGACCCCACTTCTTGCTCCACTATGAAATGGTAATCCAATGACATCTCTTGCATCCTTGTCATTAAGCATTCATCTGAGTTGACTGCAACACAAACCAAAACTCATAATCATTATGTTAATCCCAAACCATATAGATGTTAATCATTTCATGGAGTTATATCTATGTTTTACTTATGATAATAATAAAAACCCATCATGATTTATTGAATAAAAAATATTGAGGGTTTAATCATATGAAAACGAAAGATCAATGCAGTATCGAGCAAATTAATCCATGGTTAATCTATCAACATCATGTGTAATATTTTTTAATGGCAAATTCACGGTTGGACATTTTGGAGGCTAGACACCGACAATTTGCTATAATAAACAATAGGTTAAAATATACTACTGTTAGTCCTTGTATTCAATAGAATTTGAGATTTAGTCCTACATTCTAAAACGTATCTTGATTAGCCGACCGCCAACCTTTCTACACCTGGCAACATTCTTTTTTTGGCCCAGTGATATCATCAAACCTTAATTTAAAAGGAAAAATATATATATTTTGTCAATAGACACCCTCGTGACCAAAAAAGAATAAAAGAAAAATGGCAGACAGGGAGGACCACCGACACACACGAAAAATAAAGGAAAGATCCAGCAGAATGAAAGCAAAAGCGGTAAAAGTGTAATTAAGTTTCTGAATTAGAATTCGGATTTTATTTTATTTTTTTATATTTAAAAATTGAGTAGAATTTTTTATATATTATATCAAAAAATAAATTAGAATTTTTTTATAAAAAGTTTTTATTCAATTTTACTGTGAAAAATTTATCATTGTACATCAACACAAGGTATACATGACACGTCATGTGTCACTTTTTAACTATTCTATCATGCCAGCTTTTTGCATGAATAAATTTTTTAATAGAAAGGATTAATTTATCTTTTGATTTAACGTGTAAAAATTAATTATTTATTTTTTAGGAGAAGAATAAAATGTAATTTGACCCTAATATAATACTTTTTAGCAAGCAAAAGCTACTTAACAAATTTGAAGAATTAAAGGTGGGTACCAAATTTCCAACGTGCTTGAACGAGTGCGATTTCAGGATTGTTGATGAGGAAAGGGATGGTCCGGTATAAGAAGTCCGGTTCAGGCTGGAAATCAGCATCGAAAATGGCGACATAATTACATTGTTTCACGTAGCTATGTTTCATTCCTTCTTTCAAAGCACCTGCTTTGTATCCATTCCTGTTGTTCCTTATCTCGTACTTTATATTTATGCCTTTGCTTGCCCACCTTTTGCATTCTTGTTCCACCATGCTCTATCATAATTACATTTCAAAACCCAACATCAAAACCCCATGTTCTATATCTATAAAAAAGTTACTTCAAAAAAAAATTTAATGAGACAAAACCTTAATGGCACGATCTGTTGAATCATCGAGAACTTGAATTATGATACGATCAGCTGGCCAAGAAAGTCCACATGCAGCTCCAATGGATAGTTGATAAACCTGTACGTAATGTAAGCCACAAATGTCTCAGATAAAGTATACAAAATGAAGCAAAGTATATACAAAGACGAAGTGACGAACCTCTTTTTCATTGTACATTGGGATTTGTATGAGAACCATGGGATAAGCAGAATTACCAAGCTCAACATCATCCTTTATTGCCTCCCATTTGTACGTTTTCTCTGGTTTTCTCCCTAACAACTTGAGAAACACTATGACTATCCCCATATACACCCTTTCCACGAAAAGCATATTACCGATATTGCCAGACATACAACGACCATAACTTTCAAGAACGGCACAAGCAGCGGCGCCTTGGTTTGTTTCCAGATCAACCCAATTTGGCCTGTCAAGGCTATCGTACCATCTTGACTCTCCATCAGGATATTCTTTAACTCTTATTATTATGGAATGCTCCTCAGATAGGAGCCTGCTTGAGAAAGTAGTCTCTATATATATGCGTGTGTGTGTATGGTTTGGTTTGATTATAAAGAAGAGCTTGAGGGTTTGCCAAAAGAACACGGATGTTTAGTTTGGTTTTCAAGAGGGGGTATGATTATTGCTTGTGAGTCACGTATAGGCAAGGTTGTATAAGAGACAGCAAGCTGGACTTTTGTCAGTAAGTAGATCAAAAGCACTCTATTTCAGCACCACCACCCACTCCCCTGAACCATCACAAAGCAATAAGAAAAGAAAAACTTAGATTTTGCCAATCAAGTTGTTTAAAGAAGGGAGGCCTCGAGTAGAGCTGATGCAAGAAGAAAATGCCTTTGTGTATATATATTATCCTTTGTGATTGCATCTCCAAAAATGTAATACACCTTTATACGGGCATTCAACATTTGTTGAGTTGAGTATACTATATTAACAAAAGTATTGGTAAGAAAAATTGGGCCAAATTAAGAAAAAGACAGCTGATCTTAGACAGGCAAAGAAATTAGACTGATTCCATCAACTCTCGTACCTTTCAAATTTAGTTTAAATTTTTACTTTAGACATCGCTTTCAATAGCTTGGCTTTAGGTGATAGATAGATGGGAGAAACCATAGGAACATGCTGATTTAAATTTATTTATTTTTAACACAAAAGTTAGAACTATTCATAATTTTTTTTCACTCCATAAATAGAATAATAACGCGTTTCAATACTCTCTCACGTTCTCATGTATTAATAACAATACTTATATCAATTTAACTAAAATTCAATCAACTACTCTTATTAAATTTTATTCAAATTTATTCTAATATTGATTCAAATATTACGATTATCCATTAAATATTATATAGTTATATGAATTTATTTATTATTCCAATTATAATTTTAAAACAAATAATAAGATTTTGTTTTGCTTTTGGGTTACAATAAATAGAGTGGAATTTATATTAGAAAAACATAAAAAGGTAATTAACGTGAAACACATTCCCGTTTTGAAATAATTAGATGTTTTGGTAGGTTATTTCGAAGTTTGTGATTTTGTTTTCATTGAGCAGAATTGAATGGAATAATGATGATGGGTAGGCTGCTTCAATTTTTGGTATTGCCTATTATCACTACAGAAAAATAGGGTTTTAGCGGCGTTTTTAGTGGTGTTTGGACAAAAAACGCCGCAAAGATTATACATTAGCGGCGTTTGAAATAAAACATCGTAAAAAATAGAGCAATAGCGGCGTTTTTGGCCAAAACGCCGCTAAAAACTAAGAAATAGCGGCGTTTGTTATAAAAACGCCGCTAAAAACTTAGTAATGGCGGCATTTGTAATAAAACGCCACAAAAGGTTAGAGATATAGCGGCATTTTTCCAGAAAACACCACTAAAGGTAAGAAATAACGGCGTTTGTGATAAAAACGCCGCTAAAAATCTAATTATCTCAAAACTTGAACAGCGTCGTTTTGGTCCCCGTTTAATAATTCAATATAAAAATTGTAAAAAGGCCTAATAATAGCGGCGTTTCTATTAAAAACGCCACAAAAGGTTAGAGATATAGCGGCGTTTTTTTGGAAACCGCCACTAAAGGTAAGAAATAGCGGCGTTTGTTATAAAAACGCCGCTAAAAATCTAATTATCTCAAACTCGAACGGCACCGTTTTGGTCCCCGTTTAATAATTCAATATAAAAATTGTAAAAAGGCCCAATAATAGTGGCGTTTTTATTTAAAACGCCACAAAGGGTTAGAGATATCGTGGCGTTTTTCTAGAAAACGCCACTAAAGGTAAGAAATAGCGGTGTTTGTTATAAAAACGCCGCTAAAAATCTAATTATCTCAAAACTCGAACGGCGCCTTTTTGGTCCCCGTTTAATAATTCAATATAAAAATTGTAAAAATGCCCAATAATAGCAGCGTTTCTATTAAAAACGCCACAAAAGGTTAGAGATATAGCGGCATTTTTCTGGAAAACGCCACTAAAGGTAAGAAATAGCGGTGTTTGTTATAAAAACGCCACTAAAAATCTAATTATCTCAAACTCGAACTGCGTTGTTTTGGTTCCCATTTAATAATTCAATATAAAAATTATAAAAGCCACTAGTGGTGTTTTTGTTTAAAAGCCACAAAAGGTTAGAATATTTTAAAACGCCACTAAAGGTAAGAAATAGCGGCATTTGTTATAAAAACGCCGCTAAAAATCTAATTATCTCATAACTCGTACGGCACTATTTTGGTCCCCGTTTAATAATTCAATATAAAAATTGTAAAAAGGCCCAATAATAGAGGCGCTTTTATTAAAAATGCCACAAAAGGTTAGAGATATAGCGGCATTTTTAAAACGCCACTATAGGTAAGAAATAGCGACGTTTGTTTTAAAAACGCCGCTAAAAATCTAATTATCTCAAATCTCAAACGGCGCCGTTTTGGTCCCCGTTTAATAATTCAATATAAAAATTGTAAAAAGTCCCAATAATAGCGGCTTTTTTATTAAAAATGCCATAAAAAATCAAATTGTTTCGAAACTAGAACGACGCCATTTTGGTCCTCGTATAATAATTCAATATAAAAATTATTTTATTTTGGGGTTTACTGTTTAGGGTTTATGATTTAGTGTTAATGGTTTAGGGTTTAGTGTTTCAAGTGTAGTGTGTATGGTGTAGGTTTGGGGTTTACTATTAAAGATTTAAGGTTTAAGGTTTAGAGTTTTAGGATTTATATTTAATGGTTTAAGGGTTTAGTATTTCGGGTTTTGGGTTTAAAGTTTTAAGATTTATGATTTTGTATTTAAGGGTTTAAGGGTTTAGTGTTTATGGATTAGAGGTAAAAAAATGTACATATATTTAGGGGTATAAAATTCTAAACCACTAAACCCCTAACCTTTAATCCCCAAACTTTAAACCTTAAAACCTTAAAACCTTAAATTATTAAATCTTAAACCCCAAATCTACATCATACACATTGCACTTGACACAATAAACCCTAAATGTACCCCTAAATATATAGTTCAGGGTACTTTAGTAGGGGATATAGTTTAATGGTTTAAGGTTTAGAGGGTTTTAGGGTAATTAGTGTTATTGTTTTAGGGTTTTAGAGGATATAGTTTAGAGTTTAGGGTTATAAGGATATAGTTTAATGGTATAATGTTTAAGGTTTTGATTAATTAGTGTTAATAATATTAGATATTTTGATTAATTAATAATATTATAAAAATATAGAGAGTAAATGATACTTTATTATTAGTGGCGCTTGTATAAAAAAAGCCACAAAAGGTATGAATTACAAGCGTTTGTTTAAAAACACCACAAAGTTTTGCCAATTAAACGTCGTCGTTTTCATCTTTTATTACTGGCGCTTCTTAAAAAACGCCACAAATAGCCGTGAAGAGATCGCAGACGGCGTTATTTTTTTTGTTAATAGTGGCATTTTATTTTAAACGCCGCAAAAATCATGAAAAAATGTCATCGTTCCATCAGTTTTATTAGTGGCGCATTTTATAAAATGCCGCTAAAGTTTATAATTGCCGGTGTTTTTGAATAAAAAGGCCACGAATTTCATTTAAGATTTTTACAAAATGTCGTCGCCTTTATTCTTATATTAGAGGCCCGAATTTGCTTTTTCTGCCTCTGTTGATTTCCCCATTTTCCCCCAAATTCCCACTTCTTCTTCCCAAAATTTTTAACCTAGTTTCCCAATATCCAATCTTATCTCCTCGGTTCAACTGTTGCAACTCTTCGCTTCTTCTCTCTGCCGACGCATCTTCTCTGCTCCACCGTCGTTGGAATTAGATGGGCTAGGGTATTTACCTCTCCGGATAATTCTATCAAAATTATCTCCTTCAGATATTATTAAAGTTTCTTGCGCTAATAAAAGGTTTAGAGGTTTAGCTTCTGACGATTCCCTTTGGGCTCAAATTTGTTATCAAGAACTTCAGCTTTCAACCCTTCAAGGTTATCACGAAACCTCTACCTTGTTTTATGGTAATTTTGATTTCATTTTTCCAAAACCCATGTAACATCCCGAATTTGGGCCTAGTAGATTTGGGCTTATTAGGTTGTAACGCCCCAAAAATCTTGAAACTTTTAATTTTTGTGCATGGGAGTTAATATGTATGTGTAGCACTTAGAAAAATAATATTAAGGTATTATCGGGATTAGTTGAAGCCTTAGAGTTAGGGGAGACCATAGGAAAAATTTATGTTCTTACTTAGTGGACCCTAGTCTCAGGCATGAGGCCTCATAAGCAGATTAAGAAAAGAGAAGACACAAAAATGAACTCTTAGGTTTGGGTTGAGGCCCTAATTAAGTTTTCTGTTTAGGCACTATAGGGTTAAAAGGGTAGCATCTGTGTTTAAAACACCAAAGTGGGCTGGTGGCCCAATATTAAGTGATCTTGTAAGGGAGCTAGAGGGTGGCGTCACTAGCAGTTGAAAGAGGCCCAAGTTTGGCGCAAGGAGCCCATGTCTTTGGGCCAATTTGACACTTAAAAGAGCAAGGAGGAATGGACGGCATTAAGGCTTATTTTAGGAGGATTTAATGATAATATTGTGCTGATAATAGAAGAAAGAGGTGGTGTTATCTAGAGTCTTTTGAAGGTGTGAAGAGATTTAGATAAAGGAGAAAAGTTAGGAGCTATCTGCTGAGAAGCGAGTTGGTCAAATTCCATCACCTAGAGGAGTAAAGAAATTAGTTTCTAATTGCCATAGGGGTGTCAAATTTCTATAAATAAGGGGATAGCTCATCAATTAGACATTTGATCCTTACTCTTTTTTTCCTTCTTCGTGCCGAAAATCGAAAACCATCTTAGTTGTTTTCTTTTCTCATCTTTTCTCTTCCAAAAGCGAAAATCACCACCTCCCTCACCCTTTTCTTTTCTTTGAAACCTCCTTCTAGTGAATCTTTTGATCCCCATTGTTATTCTTCTCCTATTCACTAAAAGCCGAAACTACGTTCTTGTTTGTTCTTGTAGTCAAAATCTCTAAGCCTTTCCTTGATCTCTTTTTACTTTCTTTCTAAGCCAAAGCCGAAACACTTTACTCAGACCTTCTAAAAGTCAAAAGCGCATCAGTTCATCTTCTCTGGGATTTTCATAAAAGCCAAAATCCCTAGATCTCATCTCCTGTGTTTGTCGAATTCTCTCTGAGGTGTCTGCTTGTGTCGAATCTTGAAGAAAACTCAGGGTAAGTGTTGATTCGTGAGATTTCAGTCTTTTTCGGCTTTTTAGAGATCTTAGTCGAATGGCTATATGGTTAACTAATCGGGTGTTTTCTTTAATTTGCGGCATTCGGGATTTGAAGGGGAGTCAATCGCTTAGATTTCTAAGTCAGACTTCAGAGCACTCGAATCGTGTTACTTTCAGGAATTCAAGGTAAGGAGATCTGCTAATTTTAAGCGTGTAGATGCGGGTATACACTAACCCTTGGCGGAATGTAGGAAGGCCTTATCTTTGTGTTCTTCTGGCTTTTGAGCAGAGTTGTAGTCAAAGGGTAGTAGATTTGATTAGCGAGGGTATCGGCGTAGAGGGTAGTCCTACGTATGTATCTGGTGTGTAACACTTCCACACCATTTAGATTGCCTGTTATAATATGGTTATAAATATGTTATATGCTGTTAAATGCTGAAATCCTGGTATATCGGTTGAAACCCAAGTAGGGTAAAGGCGAATCACCAGGTTAGTGATTTCTGTCATTCCTAAGTGAATGTTTCAGTTGAGATGATATGTTTTATATGTATGCCAATTTCTGTGATTGCATGGGGCTAGGATTGATGAAAGGGGAAGTGTTCTGTTGTAGTGGCTTATGCCATGATCTGTTGTAGTGGCTTATGCCATGATCTGTTGTAGTGGCTTTTTGCCATGATCTGTTGTAGTGGCTATTGCCATGACCTGACGATAAGTAGCATGACTGCCATCAATGGCGTGTAGCAGTGTGGGTTTATTGTAGAAATCCCCAATGGTATGAATGGCTGGTACGGGTGGCATGTAGCGGATGAAAACCTAGGATTTGGGTTGGGCTTGCATAATTTTTGTTATATATATTAATCTGTTATTCTGTTCTGTGGGGCTAAGGCCCAAATCTAATGGTGCATGAGGGTTGCACACTGAGTCTCGCGACTCAACCTATTAATTAATATTTTCAGGTAGCACTTAATGCATCGGACCGGGCTAGAGAGGAGCGTAAGGTGGCCATGCGATAGAGTACTTTGGATTCAGCAAAAGACTTTAGTTTGCTATTTTCTTAATATTTTTATTTATTGGGTTTAAAGTATCATTGTAATAAGGCCATGGGCCACTAGCTTTATATTTTGTTTCGGTTTTTAGGCGTTTGTTATTATTAGGTATTTTAAATTTTATGTTTAAATTAAGCTAAGACAAGTATTAAATTTTGATTTTGTAAAAAAAAAAAAAAAACACCAAGGCATTTTATAACTTCATATCTTATATGAATTAATAATTTATTAAGTTTTTGGTATAAATGTTTAAACCTGATAATTGTTTCCAAAGTGTCACAAGATTTATAAAATCTCCTTAGTGACATACCAGATCCGATTGTAGTGTTTGGGCTAGGTTTGGGGTGTTACAACCCATTTCTTTATTTGTTTTTCTAATTCCTTTCTTAGTTTGGGTGCTTGGATTTTTTGTTCTTCATTGTGTTTTTCTGTGAAATATTTTGTTATTATTATTATTATGCGGATGTTCTTGTTATTGAATTAGGAAAAGATCTAACTTTATTATTAGTTACATCGGTTTATTGGCATCGATGACTCAAACTCTTGAAATTTTACTTAATGAGTTGGAATTTATAACGAGGAACGAATTTGGCTGAAATATTTAATAAACCAGAGACTCAAATTTAGGAAATTTTAGACGAAAATAAGTTGAAATTTATATGTTGTTAAATATTTTATGTTGTTTAATTTTCTATTTCTTTTCTTCGTCTGGGTTTCTTTAATGGATTTTTTTGGATAAAAGTACCATTTTTGCAAATAAATCAGTTTAATGGGACCAGAGACTCAAATTTTGGAAATTTTATAAGAAAATAAGTTTGGAATTTATAAGGAGGAAAATATTTGAATAAAATATTAAAATAGGCCCTGAACCATATTGTTTTACTTAGATAAGCCCTTATTCTTTTTCTGCACCATTTCGACATAATTTTAAAAATATGTTATGGTTACAAATTGGCTGATTTCTGTATTGAAGCCGAGTGGCGGCCTTGTTATTGCTTGTTCTGCCTTATTCTCTTTTAAATTTAAAGAAATATTTGAAAGTTGATAAAGTGTGGATTGTGTGCTATTTTTGCAGAGTGAAACTGCTACTGTGTTGTTAGAAGTTATTGGGTATATCAGACTCCCCCATGATCAACTTGAGGTGATGATTCTTCCACACCGGCTCTTTAATCTTTTAACAGTTTTTGCCCTACTCCGAAGCTACTTCTGTCTTGTTTTTTCAAGAAGAGATAATTGATGGTTTTTCTGTTAAAAATCTCATCTTTGAATATTATTTGAATATTGGGACCATATTTTATTTATAAAAGTTAATGAAATCTACAATCCAACTGGTTTTCGTATATTTTCATCTTCCGTATATGTTCTCTTTAATCTATAAGAGTTGCTTTTTTGTTCATCTTTCATATATGTTCTCATTTTTGTTGTGCTAATTAGATGACTTAATATATATATATATATATATGATTTGTTGTTGTATCGAGATGGACATAGTAGAATACAGAGAAATTTTTTTCCCCTTTACGCCTATACTTTAAGGAGCAGATTTGAGTTTAGAAAGTTATTTTTTTTTCTTTTTAAGTAAAAAAGTAATATTTTCGGTAGTTTGTTCGGTCAATTTTCGACAATTCCTTGACAATTTTGATGGTTGGTGGCTGCTTTCTTATTCATTATAGTGCCCTTTTATCGATGAAGTCTCTGATATAAGGTTATGGTGGAAAATTTGTAGATTTGGTTAACAAAATATATATAAAAAAAGGAGCTTAATTGGTTATTTGATATGAATGATATCGTATTTTTTTGTCCTTTTTTGCTATCTTATTGATCTGCTTATGAAAATAGATCCTGGGAAGAATGCAATTTGATCAGCCAATATTGTCGACCAACCCATCTTATATTCATGGACTAAAAGTAATTTTCAAAAAGTGTGTTCTTTGCAATCTAATATGTACTCTTCCTTAAAATTTAAAACAAGATAATTAAAGTCGAGTAATCGCTCTTTGAAAATTGCTTTTTAGCAATAGTTTTGGCTTGATTTCTACTGTTTGCCTGTGTATTTTATATTGTGCCATGTAACCATAGAATGCAAGCAGAGAAAATTTTGTCGACTTTTCATGCTGACTTAATCATCATGGTGTACTCATTATCATGGTTGTCATTAGATGTAAAGTGTACTCTCGTTTTTACTTTTAGCCAATGTGTTTATTTATAGACTTGAACTATTTTGGCATATTTGTTTTGGCATCTGAATTGTAAGTAATTTGTTAAACAACCGTTGTATTATATTCTTGACGGCAACACATTTTAGATTGCTGAGATGGACATGTTTTCTTTATAGCCTTTTAAGATTAAAGGTTTTCTACACTTCTATTGTACAAATGTAACCATGATGTTTTATTACATGTATAAATTGATTATGTTTTGTTTTTAATGGCATGAAAGTGCACATTTTAATTCTGAAATGTTTTATTACATTCTTCACATGAAAATTGCAAGTGAGTGTTACTGTTTTTGTTTTACTTTAGTTCAAAATTTTGGGATTAGTTGGTGGATTTTGTTTTAAGTTGTTTTACTTTAGTTCAAAATGTGCGACATGAATAGACTTTTTGATCATAATCTATTGCTTAAGATTATGTTTAATTGTGAAGTTTCTCTCTTTATTTTACGTAAATTCATTGAATTTGGTAATTATATTTTATGAAACTTGAAAAATAGTCTAAGTAGGTAATACAATTATACTTTCCTCCTAAATTAACATTAAAATTATTAGTTTAGAAAATTATATGCAACAAATTAGTTAGCATTGGCATTCTAAATTTATGTGTTTATTAATAGTTGGACTATATATCCATTATTGTAAAGGACATGAACACAATATACATATGTGTATGTATAATAAAAGTAATAGGTATTTAAAAAAGTGTTAAAAATAAGAATACTAATTTGAATATATGTGTAATACATATACATATATTTGTATAAAATTTCATACTAGTGTTTAATAATGTATGTGAATAGACTTTTTGTTTTAATAAATTTCATATGTATTTGTTACAGATTGTACTGAGAAAGGTATCCGTACTTTGAGAGTGACTAGAATTGAAGAGGACTTAAATCGACTACTGAATTGACTATTTTTCTTTCGTCAAAGAATGTGAGTATTAGTTTTTAGTAAATAGCATTTTGTAATTAATCAATAGCATTTGTTAATTCATGTGTTGTTTGTATTTCGCCATCGCTTCTCGCTTCTTGCAATCGCTGTCGGATTGGATTTTTGGTAATAACTTAATGGTATGAAATCAGTATTATTCTTATTTATATTCATTTTGCTGATTTATATTCATTTGATAGAAAAACATTAGATATCCAATTGTTAGTCAAGATTATTAATCTTTTGTATTTCTGACTGTAGCCCCTGTTTCTTGGTGAGAGTGGAGTAGACCATCTTCTTGAAATTGTTAAGGTACATTTTAGTTCAAAATTCAGATCAGTAACAGTTATATCATGATGAATTTGTTCAAATTGCTATCCAAATTGCGGTTTATTAACCTGCTTGGTTGGTATATATGATGTTTGTTCTATTACTGTCAAAAAAACAAAAGATTCAAAGTATATAGGCTGGAAACCTAACGGGTTGCCTTATATCTCATTGTAAGATATAACGGATCCTCCCCATGTGTAACAATGCCACGTATGATGAATCTTAAAGAATTTCATCTAAATTGTTATTTATTATTGTTGTTTATTATTAATAGTGTTTGAACAACCTCCAAATTGCTATCTAATCATGCCGCTTAGATTTTTACAAGCTCCCTTGTATTATTTTTTAAAATTAAAGGTGCAGATCTTGTATAAAAATAACATAAACAAAATATAAAAGTTAATTGTTAAAATATGTTATAAATTTTTATATTTTAAATTTAATTTTATACTTTTTTTGTTAAATTTATTGTTGTTAAATTTAAAATGTAAAAATTATGTTTCGATTAACTTTAATTTAACAAATAATAATAATAATAATAATAATAATAATAATAATAATAAGACCTAAATTTTAAAATTTGTAAAATAAAATGACTAAAATCATGCATATAAGATGATATAAAATGATATAAAATGGTAATAATATTTTGTTATCGATATAATATTAATATTGATCATTATTTAAATATGTTTTATTATAAAAATAATTTTTTTAAAAAAAGTAATTTAAAACTTATAAATATTTTGTTATCAATATAATAATATAGATCATTATTTAAATATGTTTTAATATAGAAAATAATTTTTTTAAAGAAGTAAGTTAAAAACTTTCTAAATTTAACAATGTCACAAAGAAATTTCAATTATAAAAAATATATAATAACATTTTCCACCTACCTCAAACGAAAAACTAAAACCAATTAATATTTAAAAAAAACTACAATGTAATGCATGCCATATATGTTCACACCTCAATTGATTCTCGATTTGAAGTTTTAATTTAACTTACATAATACATAATACATAACTTACATAAAATTATTTAACTTACATAATCGTAACTTACATAACTTACATAGCTTACATAGCTTTCATCAAATTATTTAACTTACATAATGCATAACTTACATAACATACATAATGCATAACTTACATAATACTTGTATAGGTAAAAAAAAGATTCAAAGTATATAAATTTGGAAACACGATGGGTTGTCTTATATCTCATCGTTAGATATAATGGATCCTCCCTAGGTGTAACAATGCCACGTATGATAAATCTTAAAGAATACATAACTTACTTAATTTTAAGATCAAATTTCATAACTTAAATAAGTTTAAGATCAAATTTCATAACTTACATAATTTTAAGATCAAACTTCATAACTTACATAATTTACATAACTTACATAGTACTTAGTTATATATATGATCATATCATTACTTACATAAATTATAAATTAAAAATTTAGCCGTGTAATTTATTGTCAACTTTAGACTTCAACAACTACGAAATGGATAGGACTTGGATAAAATTGTCAAGGATAAGCAACAGCTATCGAAATGGAGTAGAAACTTTCATGAATTTCGCATTTCAAAATGCAAGCTAAGAGAATATGATTCTTTGCCCATGTAAGAAGTGTTGCAATATCAACTGGCATTATCTTGAAGTTGTCTATGAATATTTAGTTGTTGATGGCTTTGTCCGGGGGTACAAAAAATGGATTTTTCATGGAGAGTGTGCATCTAGTGGAGCATCTTCATCGATGAATCTGGGTTATCCTCATAGTGCTTACAATCAGAATGTTAGAGATGATAACATGGAAGGCATGTTGCGAGATGCTTTTAATATGCGCAATGATGGTTTCGGGTCATTTCCACCTGACTTGGGTGCAACCGATGATTATAATTTCGTGAAAATACTTTCACTGAAGGGGGAAGAAGTGTACCTGATGAATAGCCAAATGAAGAAGCGGTGAGATTCTACACGTTACTTGGTGAAATGAATGAAGAACTGTATGAGGGATCAAAATTGTCCAAATTGTCTTTCTGTATTCGTCTTTTTCACTTGAAATATTTGGGAGGATGGACCGGAAACTCGTTGACAATGCTGTTAGAGTTTCTGCAAGAAATGTTTTCGTTTGCGAAAATCCTTCAATCTTCTAAAGACATGAAGAAACTGATAAAGAATTTGGGCCTTGGCTACAACAAAATTCATAGTTGCCCAAATGACTACATGTTGTATTGGGGCGACCGGATAAACCAACATTGCTATCATGTATGCGGTCAATCTCGTTGGATTAATAGAAATACAGAGGATGGTAGGATGAACACGATACATAGTCAAGGAAGCAGCCAGTTAAGATTTTGCGGTATTTTTTGCTAATACCAAGGCTTCAACGGCTTTTTATGTCGTCGAAGATAGCCGAGTCAATGACGTGGCTCCATGATGGACGAACCGATGATGGATTGTTAAGGCATCCTACAGATTCTTTAGCTTGGAAATCATTTGACTCAAAATTTCCAACCTTTGCAAGTGATCCCTGAGTGTGAGGTGGGGCTAGCATCGATGGATTTAACCTTACAAAATCATGAGCATTGCGTCTGAGACTTGGCTTTGTGGTGCTTGTTCCTTATAATTTGCCTCCATGGGTTTGTATGAAACAATCATCCTTTATCTTGTCTATGATTATCCCTGGAGAGAAAGGGTCCGGGAATGATATTGACATATATTTGCAGCCACTTATTAAAGAGTTAAAACAATTATGGGTTGGTGTTGAGATATACGATGTGCTGAGAAAGGAGAACTTCAATTTACGTGCGTCTTTGATGTGGACTATTAATGACTTCCCGGCGTACGCCAATTTATTTGGTTGGAGTACCAAGGGACATTATGCTTGTCTTTGTTGTGCTGTGCAGACATGTTCGCAATGGTTATATAATGGGAAGAAGTTCTCTTACATGGGGCATCGTCGGTGGACACCGAAAAATCATAGGTTTAGATTTCAGAGTACTCAGTTTGACGGTACTGAAGAGTTCGGAGAAGCTCCTTCGCAGACTGGTGGATCCAAAATATTGTTTATGTTGAAAGATATGAATTTCATTTATGAGAAGATGAATCAACCGGCCAACACGCAAAGAAATAGAAGATCAATGGATGAATTTGATGATGAATCTGATGAAGAGGATGATCCTAATGAGGCGGATTTGTAGAAAAAAAGAAGTATTTTTTTTGTTGCCTTATTGAGAGTATCAGATTTTACGCCATAATCTTGATGTCAAGCACATTGAGAAAAATGTCTATGAGAACATCATTGGGACTATTTTGAATGTCGATGGAAAATCAAAAGATAATTTTTAGAGTCAACTTGATTTAGTCCACATGGGAATTCGGCGTGAGCTTCATCCCCAAACACTTCCGAATATGAAATATCGATTGTCGTCTGCTATTTATTCAATGTTGAAAACGGAGAAAGAAGTGTTCTGTATGGTGTTAAAGGATATAAAGGTCCCGGATGCGTATGCATCAAATATATCTCGATGTGTGAGTCTTAAAGATCGAAGACTATATGGATTAAAATCACATGACCATCACATCTTGATGCAAGACTTACTGCCAGTTGCATTGTGGTGTTGTATATCGAAAAAGGTGACGCCTTGTGTAATTGAACTGTATAATATAATAAAAGGCATTTGTGGCAAAGTTTTGGATGTTCAAGAACTTGAGACACTACAAGATCGAGCGGCACTGACCTTATGCAATCTGGAGAAGATCTTCTAGCCTTCCTTCTTCACAATTATGGTGCATTTGTTAATTCATCTCCCTCATGAAGTAATACTTGGTGGACCCGTTTTCTTTCGATGGATGTATCCCATTGAAAGGTCTTAATTTATTTGTAAATTATTCCTTCATTCACCTAAATGCCTTTAGTTGTAACTTTTGATAATATTCTATACCGTGTTTAGGTTCCTATCCAAATTGAAGTCTTACTGTCGCAATAAACGTTATCCTGAAGGATCAATTGTCGAAGGCTACTTGGCAGAGGAATGTATGACTTTCTGTTCAAGGTATTTGAAAGATGTTGAAACAAGAAAGAACAGACCAAGTAGAAATGCTGGGCTCACAGATCATAACTTGGCCGAAACTTATTTATTTCAAAGTTTCGGAGAACCAATCGGCAAAGTCAAAATTACAGAATTAGATGAAAGATCGTGGGTCCAAGCACACCGATATGTTCTTTTTCAGCATGAGTCAATGGAACCATTACACAAGTAAGTTCTAGAATTTGATAAATATTCATCAATTATAATTTGTCTGTCTTCTAACAAAGTAAACCTTTTTTTTAACGTAGTGAGTACAAACAAATATTGAGAGCTTGTTCACGGTCCCAAAGATTACAACAACGAGAAATTAATAAGTTGTTCACAGAATCATTTCATGAATGGTTAAGCCAAACAATATGCAATTGAAGTTTTCATTGTCAAGTAATAATGTTTTCTCATAACATTTATAATTACTCAATTTACTTTCGATTCAATAGGTTTGGAGTCGGAATGAAGTAAATGACGAAGTTAAATGGCTATCACAAGGTCCAAATAGAATAGTGAAAAGATATAGTGTCTTCCTCATCAACGGATTCAGATTTCATACAAAGTATCGCGAGAGATTGAGGAGAACCCAAAACTGTGGAATTATTGTTAATTCTTCAATTACAAGTTATGCTAGTGCTAGGGACAATAATCCTATCGAGGGGAATGTGGAGTATTACGGACTTCTAACTGACATAATTGAGTTGGATTATTATGGCAGATGAAAAGTTGTCTTATTTCAAGGAGATTGGGCTGATGTGAATACGGCTCGCGGAATTAAAAACGATTAATATAGTTTTACAAGAGTGAATTTTTTCTCGATTGATTCACTTTGGAGAAGAATTGATGGACGAGCCGTATGTATTTTCTTCTCAAGTGAAACAAGTCTTTTACTCAAAAGGTCCAACTGATGAGGGTTGGTACGTTGTACTCCAAAACACCCCTAGGGACTTGTTTGACATGGGCAATGGAAGTAGAGATGACATAGTCGAAAGATCAGAAACTTTGTCTTTTCTAGAACAAAACTTAAATGAAAATATCCCTAGTACTAGTCAACAATTTCAATGGGTTCGTCAGGATGTGGACGAAGATATTTACGAAATATGATGTAGTAAGATTTTACGATTTATTATTTATATGTAATATTATAATTTTAATGTTGGTCATGTTATATAATTTAACTATTTTAAACGTACTATTATTATTGTTATTTGTTACTAAAATTTTGAACTATTTTATGTGTATTGTAGAAAAATGAGTAGAAAAAGAATACGAGATTTAAATATTGTACAGAATATTGTAAATTCGGAAGAGAGCAATAGTGAACAGCAAACAGTTGTTGGATCCTAGAATGTGCCTGACATAGATGACGAGCCTGCAGAATTTCAAAGTAATGTTAAGTTTATTTTACATGCATGTTGAATTTTATTATTAATTCATTTTTCAATTTTAATATAATAATAATATATCATTTTTCAGCTGAAGGTGGTGGGACGCGAAGAGGTAGGGGACGTACACTACTTAAAGATTTATACGACCTAGATCTTGTCGAGCGTGTTAAAGTAAGGAGAAACAATCATGGCCAGCCTGTTGGATCTAAAGCTCGACTGTTAGCAGGCTATTTGGGCATTATAGCACGAAATGCCAATATGTTGCCCATTAACTATGAATCATGGCATCACATGCCTGATGCCAACAAAAATCAGGCTCTCAATAATATTAAGGTAACAAAACGTGAATGTAATTTATAATACTTTGGTTTAACTTTCATTTATATTAACTTTTTAAACTTATGTTTTTTCAGGAGAGATTTGCTTTAGAGATCTCCGATGACTATATCAAGAAGACATTGGGTAAAAAATGGAGAGACAATAAAAGCACGCTGAAAAAACAATATTTTAAGAAAGACATAAGCCTCGATGAAAAATTAAGAAACGTCCCACCGAAAATGTTGAGGCACCAATGGGAAGATCAAGTTAGATTCTGGAATTCAAAGAAAGGAGAGGTATTACGTACTTCTAAAGTCTTATAAATTTTTCTGTTTATAGTATTTACTATATACGTAATACAAATTTCATTATGTAGGACCGTGAGCAAGTTGGAACAAGCAGCAGATAGAAACAAAAATTCACGCTACTGGCGAGGTCCGAAGTTTTGCTTGTGTAGTTGAGGCCGAGGTATTATAATTTATTAATTTTGTCAAATATTAATGACTTTATACTATTAAATTATATTTTTTTGCTACAATGTAGGAAGCCTCGTGCGGTCAAAAGTTGGACGCCTTGACTTTTGACATTACACATAGGAAGAAGGATGGATCTCCGATGACATTCAAGTTGCAAAAATTATGGTATATTTACTTAATAAAATTTGATTTATTATAAATATTTATAATTTTTAATTATAATAGTTTAATTCATCGTTTGTAGTTTTAAATTTATAATGTTAAGTTATGTTGCATTCCTTCTTATTATATATTTCGTTTCTAACTCTTTCATTAATTTATTAGGATAAACTAAAGGTAAGAAGGCGGAGTATGAAGCGGCTGCTTCGACTGATAGTTCTGTTAATCTCAACGATATTGATAACAGAATTATTACCAATGTTTTGGGTCCTGAAAGGTACAACTGCTTCGACTAATAGTTCTGTTAATCTTGAGTATATTTATAACAGAATTATCAATGATGTTTTGGGTCTTGAAAGGTATGGTCGGGTTCAACTTCAAGGATCTGGTGTTACCCCGACCCAATATTTTAGATCCAGCTCCCAGCAATACATGCCGTCCGGAAGTCAACCTCGTGCTGAAGTTCAGAGGCTAAAAGACCAGATAGCTCAGATGCAAGCGAGCACGGTTGAGCAAATTTCTCAACTTAAAGCGGAGGCAGTAGCGAGGGAGGCGGAGGTAGCAGCGAGGGAGGCAGAGCAAATTTCTCAACTTAGAGCGGAGGCGGCGGGGAGATGGAGACAAAGAAGGAGGGAGGCAGAGGCAAAGAACGAAGGAGGCAGAGTAGAACAGAAAGTATAAAGAACTCCAGCTACGGCTTCAAACTATGATGAAAATGTTCCAGCAGTCTCAGAGGCCACCATCTTAGACATTGATTTTCTTGTTGTAAGATGATATTTAACATTGTTACATTTAACATTATTGTAAGAATATTTTCAGTTATAATTCATTCATTAATTTATATCATATATCTTTTATTCATTTTCAAATATCATTTAGAATTAATGCATTTGGTGTGATTTTTATGCTACATTTGCTGTTTTAGGTTGGAATTATATACTATATTTGTTGTTATTGATTGCTTTTAGTGCAGGAGGGATATGATATTGAGCAAATTATACATTGTAAATATGTACAAATTAGCGACGTTTGTAAAAAAAGTGTCGCTAAAAGCCATGACCTTTAGCGGCGTTTGTGGGAAAAGCACCGCTAAAAGTCATGGCCTATAGCGGCGTTTGTGGGATAACGTCGCTAAAAGTCATGGCCTTTAGCGGCGTTTGTGGGAGAAGCGCCGCTAAAGGACATGACTTTTAGCGGTGTTTGTGGGAAAAGCGCCACTAAAAGTAATGACCTTTAGTGGCGTTTTTCTCTCATAAACGCCGCTAAAGTTTGCGGCGTTTGATTTAGCGGCATTTTTTGCGGCGCTTTGCCGCAAATACTTTTTGTTGCGCTTATAAACGCCGCTAAAGGCCAAAAAAGCCGCTAAAGGCCAAAAAAATGCCGCTAAAAGTCTGTTTTGCTGTAGTGTATCAAATAAATTTAACTACTTTTTGGTAGGATTATATTGAAATATTCATTCCTACATGTGTTTAATTACCTTTTGAATAGGAAAAAGTTAGCACATTTAGGAATCTTTTGCATTCTTAATTGCCCTCCCTTTGTATTATATATTATTAAAAGAAGATGTGAGGAAAATGAATCGTGGAATTCATGTTCTTATATGTTCTAATGGCGATGGCTTTCATGCATGATATCTTACTTTATTATTTTCTTCTTGATAATACTCTAGAACGTCATATTTTTATGTCTAATTGCATATTTATTTTGAGTATGATTCTACTAATTTAGGCTATTTATGGTCTTTTATCTTTTAGGGACTAAATTGAAGGCAAAAGTAAATTTAAGGGTGAAAAGTGTGAAATTAAAGATGAATTGGGCCAACATGCGACAGAGGAAAAAATGTAGTCCCGAAAATACAAACATGGAAAACCTGAGTACAAAAATGCAAAAAAAAAAAAAAGAGATTTTATAGCACAAGACTCTATTTAATGTTATTAGGATAATTATTTAGATTTAGTTTTAGGATTTATTTTAATTTATCTTTATTTATTTGTATTTATCTTTTAGAATTTAATTAGGAATAGGCTAAGTTTTCTAGTACTATAAATAGGTGATGGAGTAGCACATATTTGACATCTTTTTTTTTTTGTAAACACTCATTCTCTCAAAAATTTTGTCTTTTGTTCTCTCCATATTTTCTTCAATATAAATCTCATCTTTATTATATTTATTTCTTTCCCAAAAATCATGAGCAACTAAATCAATCTAGCCGAAAGTTGTAAAAGTTTCCCAAAAAGGTTCATGAGGCTTAGAACTCGCTTAGCCTTCTCAACAAGATATTCATCGCTTCGCATTACTGGTGACGCTTAGTCCATGTCCCTTAATAGGTGATCTTTTCAACTTGCGTAAGGAACGGCCACTTTATGCGTTTTGGGAAGGTTGCACGATCGGTTCGTTGGCTTTCTGCGTCGAGGTTGGCGAATCCAAGAGACAAAGCAGTGCGACATTCAGTTGGGAAGTGATGATCTAGCGAAGATAGTCCCACAAAGCGATTATTGGCTAGAGTCAGCTCGCCAAATTTTAAGTCTAAGTCCTTGGAGCTGGTGGTCGTAGGCTTCCTCTTCCACTATAACTGGCTTATCCTGCTCGAGAAGAGTTACTTAAAAGCAAAGGATTGAACCCAAGGCAGAACGAGACAATCGGAGGCTAGAATCTCGTCACATAAGAAACTTACTCTTCCCTAAACTCTATTTATTTTCACATTCTTTATTTTAATTTTTGTAATTTATTTAATTTCGTAATTTCAATTCACTTTAAATTATATTTTTATTTTCTCAGATCAAAATTCTTAATTATATTTTTTATTTTTAAAATATAAATTTTCTTGGCCAAGAAATTATCTAGGATTCCAATTTATAGGAAATAGAATATTTTTAGTACTTTTAATGACACATCACTTCTTTTTTAATTAAGAGTTTGACTAATTGGTAAAGTAAGCAAATCATTTTCACTCATTTCATTCATTCACCAACAAATTAAGCTCTAATCATGGAAGTTAGAGGACATGAGATTGAATCCCCTTTGGGTCTTTTGATTTGGATACAAAACATATTAAATGAGATAGGTTTTTAAAAAGAATGTCTTACCTTTTGTAAGTTATTTTCCGAAAAATCTTCCTCCACTCTCACTATGTTCTTTCTCCTTCTTCCATTTTTCATCTTCCTTCTCCTTCTTCATCCAGTTCCTTCTTCAATCTCAGTAAGGTATTTCTGTATTTCATCTGTATTTCAATTTTTTTATGCTTTTTATTTTCTGTATTTCATCTGTTTGTTGAAGAATCTTCTTCTTCTTCCTTTTTTAAGCTTTTTTTATGCTCTGTTTGTTTCTGGGTTTTGCGTCATTCAGCTTTTTTTTTTATGCTTTATTAACTGATTGTCACGTGCTAAGCTTCTCCCTTTTCCCCTTGCACTGGACGCGTGTGCTGGGTAGCGGAGACCTTCTTCCCTCCCTCTCCCTTCTTATTTTGCCTTCCCTTTCTTTCTTCCGTGAACAAGTTTTACATATGTTGATCTAACATAAACGTGATTTATTATCCCATACCCACTTTGCTGAGAAGAATTTGCATCGTGACGTCAATCCGGGAAACAATGTACTGCTCTGTTAAGTGTGTGTTAAATGTGTAAAGAAGAGTCATTTTTATTTATTTATGGATCATGTATGTGATACTAGGGATTTATTAGAAGACAGAGCTTTCCATATGTTGGTAAGTTTGAGAAGAGAGCAACTTGTGCTGCTAATTACAAAGCATACTGATATTGGTTTTTCAATTCTCATGGTTAAAGCGAGCTGTTCTGTTCTGCTTCTGTTAGTTTAATAAATATGTGCAATTTTAGATTGAGATTGTTGGCACATCTCAATAAGTTTATGTGATGAGCAGGCAGGGTAGTAGTCTGTGGGAAATACATACCCGTTTCTTTGTAGGGTTAAACTTTGTCTGTTGTCGGTGGCGAAGCTCCCCTAAAAGGTAAAATTTCTATTTAGACTCTTAAAAATTTTAAAAAATTTTAAATTAGTAAAGTTAAATTTGCACTTTGGCCCTCCTAAAATTATAAAAATTCAATTTAATCATTTACAAATTAGAAAGATATAAACTATAAAAATTAAAATTTCATCCGCCCCTAAAAAGTTGTCCTGGCTTCGCCCCTGTCTGTAGTCAATGCTTCCCCTCAAACCTGACATTCTGTGTTCCCCTCTCTTACAACATTCTATTCTGTACACTTCCCCTTCACACTAGCTTTCTGCTGCTGCTGCGATTGAGGCAGGATCAGGGACATTAGGAGCTTCACAGTCAAGTAGCCTTGCAGCTGCTGCGATTGAGGCAGCAGCGTTTTCTCAACAGGTATTTCATGGTCTGTTTGGTTTCAATGATGATGTTCTTACTGTTTAGAAATAATATTAGATGCACGTTTTTGAAACTAAAATGCAAGTTAATGTAGGAGCATTTGTGTGTTTACAAGATTTGTTTTAATGTTTGGTCATCTCTTATTTTGCCTTATGTTTTTCTTCTCCTATTTTAGGATGTATTGCATGAGTGAGCCTTTCTGAAAAATTTGGTTATTGCAGCAGATTTCTGCAAAATAAACTTGGAGCACAAAAAACCATTAATTTTCTTAATCAAATGAGAAAGAGTGCAGTGGCTAGCAAATGATTTTCTATTTATTTGAATATGTTTTGCTTTCCCCAAATTACCATGGTCTCCCTTCTGTATATTGTTGATGAAAAGCTAGGAGGATTAAAAAAGCGAGTTATATTAAGTACTTACAAATAAAAACTTTTAACATTGACAATTTAGGAGATTTAGTTGTAAGTGTAGGCTGGGGCTTATTGTCTTTAAAAATGGATTTTAGTTGTGGTCTATCATGACCTACCCTTGTGGATACTTGAGTTAATATTCAATGCAGTTTTAGTTTATTGGAATTCAGTTCAAGTCTATCTTAACAAGTTTTCCTATTCTAGCTTGAGCTCGTCACATGTGTTTTGAAAAAGATTTGAAAGAAAGTGCAGAATTTGAATTTGGAAAGCTTTAAATTTCTGCCAAAACAACTAAGTATTGTCATTACTTGGATTGAAAAAAAGCTATTTAATGTTACTTGTAGTGGAATCTTTGAGGTAAGCATTGCAAAATAAAAACAAGTCTGTAAATCATGTTTGTTTACTTTAATCTAAGCAGCTGTCCAATATATATTCTTAGAAAAGAATAAGGAAATTTGAAGATTCTTCTCTTGTTTCATTGTTTGCTCGGATCAGTGTTGGAATTGATTCATTAGTTTCTTTATCTATGTATGTATGCACTTTAGTTAACTTTAGTCATATATGTGATCTTATGAAAAACTTGCATCTTTTTTGTAGTGATCAAATATTTGTGTGGCATTATTTTGTGTAGATAGATCGTAATCAAGATCAAAATTGCTAATGCTTTGGAACAATTTACTACGGATAAGACACCACATCTTTAAGAAGAAGTGATGTCGATGGAGGTAGAAGGATTTGACGATGACTTTCTGTGTTCTGTGTTTGATTATCTAGTGAGTTATGAGTCCAAGGCCAAAGCTTTTTTAGTTAAAAGTAATAAGGATAGAAAAAAAAAATTTCTCAATGTTGAAGATATTGATACTTTTAATGTGGTGTAATATTAGTTATGTATTTGGACAATGTTGTTGTTATCATGTGGTGTACTACTAATTATGCATTTGGATAATATTATTAATTTCTAGTAGTAATTGTGGTTTGAAAGCTAATTTATAATTATTCAATCCTTGCTTTTTATTTTTTATAACACAACTAGAAATAATTGGGTATTATTATATATTTAATTTGATTTATTTATTTATAAATAAATCATTGTAATATATGTTAAAACAATTTAAAATATAAATTTATTAATATATATATAATAAACTCAATTAAACAATAAAAATATAATAAATTCTTAAATATATATTTATTTAATTTAAAACAGTTTTATGAAATAATTTATTGGCAAACAAGCAGAGCCTAAGATCAATTTATTATTTTTTTTTTTTGCTATTTTATTTGACACTATTATTATTGTTGTAATTTGAAGGAGGTGATTTTGAACACATTTTTTTATTAAGAATGATTAGATTTGAGTATAATTATTTGTAATTATAAAAGAGTGACATATTTAAATAACTATTATAATTTATGGGTTCGATTGAATTGAGTGAAATTAGAGCACCCTAATTACACTCTCGAGTTTTTAGGGAAGGATGAGAATTGGGGATAATTACTCATGTAATACAAGCCATTACTAATTATCTTATGGCTTTTCAAACACACATAAATAATTTAAATTAAAAATTATTTTTCTACAATAATAATATATATTAATGTTAAGATATAATTATATATTTATTATTCGATAAAAAATATTTAGCTAAAGAGCACATCAAGTCTAAATGTTTCACTCAATCTTTTACCTAATAGCAAATTAGGCTTAGGAAGGCTATATTATAAATTCCATATTTGTTTTGCATGGAAACGTAAATAAGCACCCTAACATAAGTTATTTCACTTTTGATTTGACCCGCGCCTTGTCCGATTGAAACGTCATGCATCAGGGGTGGGTTATTCACCCATTTGGTCCCTGTAAGTTTAAGCGCATGACACTATGGTCCCCAGAGCCTTTTTTGATTTGTTGCGCTTTAAACCCCCTAACTTTTATTTTTTTTAATACAATCCTTAATTTGTTAAATGATCTTATTTACTTATTTGCTTTCTTTAAAAATCATGTTATTCCTCTTATTCTTATTATTATTATTTTGTTTTTACTCTTATTTATTTTTTTACTATTATATTTGTTATTATTATTTTTATTACCATTGTTGTTTCATTTCTATTATTAATACTATTATTATCATTATTTCCATTTTACTCATATTTATTTATTGATTACTTTTATTTATTTTTATTTATTTTTATTTTTTATTATTATTATTATATTTTTTTCATTAATGTATCATTATTTTTATTATTATAATTATTTTAAATTGATCTTCATTCTTTTAATTTTCACCATTTATGATTTTTATTCATTATTTGTTTATTATTTTATTTATTTATTCATCATTTCATTTATTTATTATTTATTCGATTATCGCTCTTTACTCTTCTAGTGCTTCAAAGCGATTTGTTTATTTATCATATTCTTTGTTTTATTATTATCTGTTATCATTCTATTTGTTTCTATAATTTTATTATTGTCATTCTTATTTCATTATTTATTTGCTCATTCACTCATTTATAAGAATTAGATTTATTCACATATTTGCTTATTTGTTACTATCATTACCTTGTCTAATGTTAATCAAACAAATTTTCAAAATAAAGATAATTTTCTGTGTAAAAAATTTCAAAAGATCGTCCCCCTAAAGTATTAAATTTCGATTCTTTCTCATTTAATCCAAACAACCGGATATTCTTTTAAAACAAATACATTTTAAAACGAAAGCTTATTCTCGGGAACTCGAAATGTCGTGTCCTAAAGCATTGGATGTGATGTTTTGTATCCCGAGATAAGATTTTCTACACTAAGGCAACGTTTTGATATTAGGAAATTCGGGGAATAGTACCCTAACGTGCTGGGTTGCTATTTTCCGTTCGACTAAGGAACTTAACATCCTTTTTTAACAAACTTTGTAAATCATGAGATAACTTTGATTACGTGAGATTAAAACATCGTGTCCTAACGTCTTTGGATGTGATGTTTATATCTTTTCGTAACAAAGAAATCTCAAATTTTGACTCGTCTTTTCTCTAAATTAATACGATACGGTGTATTTTATAAAATTGCTACACTTCATTTAAAAAGGATTTTAAAATAAAGGCAATGTTTCATTTAGGAACTCGGGAATAGTGCCCTAACGTCTTTGGGTTACGATTTTCCGTTTGACTAAATAACTAAACATCCTTTTGGTAAACTTCGTAAAATCATGAGGTAGCTTTGATTACGAAGGTTTAGAATATCATGTCCTAACGTGCTGGATGTGATGTTCATACCCTCTCGGAATAAAGACATCTCAAATATCCTAATACATTTAAAAAAAAAAAAAGGATCCGAATTTAAAATCTTTTCAAACTTCCGACATTAAGACACTAATTAGTCATTTTGGTACCAATTTTGGGCGACGAGGGTGCTAACCCTTCTCGTATGTGAATCAGACTCGAACCCGATTTTCAAAACTTCGAGACCGAAACACTGTTTTAGTAAAGCAAAATGTTTTATTAAAATAAAGGTGATCCGACCACACCAAATAAAGGTCGGTGGCGACTCTGCTTTATTCCTATTTTCAAAACCAAAGTCGAACCCCTTTTGTCGTCTTCCAAAAAATGGTTACGACAAAAACAATTTAAAATATAAATTTATTAATATATATATAATAAACTCAATTAAACAATAAAAATATAATAAATTCTTAAATATATATTTATTTAATTTAAAACAGTTTTATGAAATAATTTATTGGCAAACAAGCAGAGCCTAAGATCAATTTATTATTTTTTTTTTTTGCTATTTTATTTGACACTATTATTATTGTTGTAATTTGAAGGAGGTGATTTTGAACACATTTTTTTTATTAAGAATGATTAGATTTGAGTATAATTATTTGTAATTATAAAAGAGTGACATATTTAAATAACTATTATAATTTATGGTTCGATTGAATTGAGTGAAATTAGAGCACCCTAATTACACTCTCGAGTTTTTAGGGAAGGATGAGAATTGGGGATAATTACTCATGTAATACAAGCCATTACTAATTATCTTATGGCTTTTCAAACACACATAAATAATTTAAATTAAAAATTATTTTCTACAATAATAATATATATTAATGTTATAAGTTTTATAAAACCTTTTCGAAAAATTGTTATAAATTCTATATTATTTTGGGTCTAATTTGGGCGGGTGAATAATAGTAATCGAAATATTATATAGAAAAAGTTTGGATAAAATATTCAAATATATCAAAAAATAAAAAATTACAAAATTGGGTGGTTTCTTGAAAATTTGAGAAAAGGGTCATTTTTCCATAAAAGCGCGTCCACGCGGTAGCGTTTTGTGGGAAAATCGAGAAAGCGTCCCTGTGGGCGCTTGCTTCTGAATAAAAAAAACAGTCAAAATTTTTTTGACCGTTGGGGGCCCAACGGTAAAAAAAAACCTATAAAACCCCTCAACGCTTTTATTTTTTTCACACTTTAATCCTTACTCATTCTTCTCTCAAATTCCTCTCAAATTCCTCTCAAAATTCTCTTTAAGTCCTTCAAACTTCCTCTGAAATTTTGAAATAGTCCTTTAATATTTACAAAAAAGCCCTTTTTTAATTTTTTTAATATATTTTTTTGAAACTTTTAAAATTTTTGATCGTATTACCAATGGCCGGGGAATTACTTCGTCTAGACAACAAGCACATCTCCGTCGATGAAATGCAAATGGTAAGTTTTAATTTTAATTTTTCAATATTATTTAATATTTTTAGGTTTATGCAATTTTAATTAATTTTTATTTTATAATTTTTAAACAATCAGTAGGTTGGGTGTTGCAATGTTATATTTGCAATATGCATGGTCCCCATCGCCGATTGATCGAGAAATTACTGCTGGAAGCGGGTTTTTGCACGTGACCACGATAGGTCGGGGTTCAAGTTGGAGCCGCTTTGATCGGTCGTTGATAGAGAGGTGGAGACCGAGACGCACACTTTCCATCTTCCATGCGAGAGTGTATCATCACTCGGAAGATGTGCATTCTGATTAGGATTTGCGGTGGACAAGTCGGTAGTCACTGAGTTCGCAACTTTTGGTGATTGGGGAGCTGTATACTATGAGCTTCTGGGTGTCATTCCAGATAACATTCAAGGAGCTCGGATCGGGATGGCCTGGTTACGAGACACATTCCCGGAGCCGAATGAGGGTTCGACCGAAATAGAAAGAATACGGTATGCTTGGGCCTACATTCTTTAGATAATTGGAGGCTATCTGATGTCGGACCTTTCTAGAAACCTCGAACACTTGAGATGGCTGCTGAAACTTGTTGATTTGAGCGGTGGTGAATTGAGTTGGGGTCAGCGTGCTATCGAGGTTGTATCGAGAGATGTGCGGGGCGACGCGGCCGAGCAAAGCGAAAATCAGAGGTTGCCTATCACTACTGCAGTCATGGGCACGGTTTCAATTTCCATTTTTACGTCCTCGACTCGACCACCCATATTCATTCCCACTGATAACGAGGTAAATTTAATGTTATATTGCGTAGATTTATAGTATAATTGTATGCTAAAAATTTATTTAATTAGGTGGAACCATTCAATGAGTTATCTTGGAATACCTACCCGCTTGAAGATATACGGCTTCTATTGGACCAACTATTCGGAATCACAAGTAAGTTTCAATTTCGATTTATAATTTAGTATTTCGTATTTAGTGTTTAGTATTATGTATATAACTAATATTTTTGTAATGTTAATATAGTTTCAATGGACACCGTACGAGGATCCAGCAATTCGGGCAGTAATTTCGGAAGAGTTCTTGCAAAATCCAAACTGTTGGCACGTGAAGGTCCCATTGATCACCTATGCGACCGTGGAGATGCACCAGTCAGATTGGGTTCTGCGACAATTTGGATTCTGGCAATCGATTCCCGTGCCACCTTAGGTGCTCGATGATGAGCACAAAGTGGACTTACAGCAGTTGCACATGGATTGGTCAAGATTTTGGTCAACACATATCGAGACGTGGGAGAACCGGTATGACTATTTACCTATCCGGGAACCGATCGTCGTTCCGAGTTAAGCGTGTCGAATACATGCCATGGTTTAGGATCCATGGTAAGTCGTATTGTTGTCCGGAAGAAGAGGCGACGGCAACTTCATCAACAAAGGGAACGTCGGGCCCTTTAAATCCAAGGAGAAAGGGTGATGAGGCGGGACCATCAATAGCGCCGAAACACGACCACCGGGCCCATCAACAATGCCCACACAACACCGGCCCATCAGTTCAAATAAGACGACACCGACATCACGCCTTTACCCTTTATGCCGGTGCGTACCCTACCCCTTATAAGTATCCTAACCCATATATGTTTCCTTTTCGGCCCCACCCTGGTTGGAATGCATGGCTGGGTTCGAGTTCGTTCCCGACTACTCCGACTGGCTAGTCGATCTTGAGGTCGTCGTCGCGTGAGGGATCACAGGAGGCACCGTCGGGGAGCACTTCTTTTTACCAGCCTCCTTCGCCATACGAGATTCAAACACCCACCGTGGTTTATGCAAACACCTCCGGTCGTTATTTTATCAAGGTGGGTCATCCTCACAACACCCACAACTGCACTCCACCGGGAGGAACCAGAATCCCACCCGAGGTTCCACGACCCACGGAAGCTAGAAGAAGGAGGAATCCAACGATAATCGCTTGACCGCCTTGTGTGTGGCACTCGATTCAACCGACATCAACATTGATTCAGATGGGCTTTGTTATTTTTAAATTGTAATAAATTTTTTAATAAAAAAGTTGTTTTTATTTGTGTTTGTAATTTAATTTTAATACCTTCACTAAAATAGAAGTTGTTTATTTTTTTGTATGTAATTTAATTTGAATTTTTTAATAAAATAAAAGTTATTTTTATTTTTATTTTTGTAATTTAGTTTTAATATATTTAATAAAATAATAGTTGTCTAATTTTTTATTGTAATTTAATTTTAATATATGTAATAAAATAAGAAGTTGTTTTTATTTTTAATTTTATTGTAATTTAGTTTTAATATATTTAATAAATAAGAAGTTTTTTTATTTTTTGTAATTTAGTTTTAATATATTTAATAAATAAGAAGTTTTCTTTATTTTTATTTTTTGTAATTTAGTTTTAATATATTTAATAAATAAGAAGTTTTCTTTATTTTTAATTTTATTGTAATTTAGTTTTAATATATTTAATAAATAAGAAGTTTTTTATTTTTATTTTTTGTAATTTAGTTTTAATATATTTAATAAATAAGAAGTTTTTTATTTTTTATTTTTTAATTTAGTTTTAATATATTTAATAAATAAGAAGTTTTCTTTATTTCTTATTTTTTGTAATTTAGTTTTAATATATTTAATAAATAAGAAGTTTTCTTTATTTTTATTTTTTGTAATTTAGTTTTAATATTTTTAATAAAATAAGAAGTTTTTTATTTTTATTTTTTTGTAATTTAGTTTTAATATATTTAATAAAATAATAGTTGCTTATATGTTTTTGTAATTTAATTTTAATATCTTTTATAAAATAGAATTTGTTTATTTTTTTAAATTTAATTTTAAAAATAAAAGTCCAATATTTAAAGGAAAAAGCGCGCCCTTGGGGACGCGCTTTATGCCACATCAGCAAAACGCGTCTACGTAAGCACGCTTTTGCTAATGTGGCACAAAGCGCGCCCCTAGGGGCACAATTTCCTGCCATTTCCCCATAAAACGCGCTGACGTGGACTCGTTTTGTTGGGAAATGGCCATTTTTTGTAAATTTTCAAGAAACTGGCCCAATTCCGTAATTTTTTTTATTTTTATTTTTGTATATTTGGGTATTTTACCCAAAAAGTTTTGGTTTGCAATTTAACAGCCTAGCATAAGTCAAATGCGGAATTAGGTTTATAAAACCAATTACAATCAAAGAATTACAAAGTTGGTATAAATTTTAGATTTTAGAGTGCCAATAAGAAATGTGTTTAAACAAATCCCAAAATTGGTTTAAAAATTGCATCGGATAATTTATAAAACTAGTTATGCAAATGTAAAAAGTTCTCTTGCAACATTTCGTGGGGTACAATACCATTTGAGAGAATGGAGTTAGAAACAAACACTAAAAATGGTTCGCGAACTATTTAATTTAAGACATCCAAAACTTCGAAATGTGTGACTTTGCAAATTTATCGTTTTGTCCCTTCAAAAAATAGTATAAATAGGAGGTTATTCTCCTTATTTTTCATAGAACACAATAAGAGAAAAACAACTTCTCTCATCATTTTGTTATCTAAATTTTGGTGTTTTGCGAAATTACACGAAAGTGAAATTCTGTCTAGGAGATTGGGTTTTAAGCGGATCATCTGTGACCCCTCTAATCTTTCTTGAGAATTGAACCTAGTGTGGTTTCGTCAGTTTTCTTCCAGTTTATTTTTCGATCAGATTTCTGACCAACTGCTATTGTTTTTTCGGTTTCGATTCTTTTTAAGAAGAGCAATACCAATTGTGTTCTACCTTCTTAAGTATCTGATAAGGTCCAATAAACCTCGGACTCAACTTGCCCTTATGACCAAATCTCAGTTCCTTATTCCATAGTGATACTTTAAGAAATACTTGGTCCCTAACACTGAATTTTATATCTTTCCTCCTCAGGTCAGCAAAGGTTTTCTGTCGATCCGATGCCACTCTCAATCAACCTTGAATCATCTTAACAACATTCTCAGTCTTTTGTACCAAATCCGACCCAAATATCTTCTTTTCCCCCAACTTGGTCCAACACAGAGGTGTTTCACATTTGTGACCATACAACGCTTGTCATGCCTCGAAAACTAGGTTAGTAGAATCAGGTCTTTAAATCGGGAGTTGTGTCAAGTATAAAAAATTAGGGTTGTAAGTGAGTAATTAAAGAATTAAAATTACATATTCAAGTTTTTATTTTATTAACTAGCTTAAAATATAATTTAATTTTGAGGTCTAATTTGAAAGAAAAAAAAGGATTTTATTTGATTTAGGACCTTATTGGAAAATGGGGAAATAAAGAGTAACCAAAAGGAAAAAATGCCCCATTTTTAAATTAGTCTTTACAAGAGAACACCCACCATCTTCTCCTTCATCTCTTAAACCAAACTCAAAAGTTTTCTAAAGCCTAAAATTAGAGAGTTCTTTCATAATCAATTCATTCTTTTGGATTTATTAATCTTACAAACACCAAAACAACTCCCAATTTCAAACGAAAAACGTGTTTTCTTCCCCAAAGTCGTTATTGTTCTTCTTGAGTTCAAATCCCAAATTAGAGTTGTAGATTGTCGTTTTCATCAAATCAAGGTAATATTCTAACTTTCTATGGTTAAATAAAGAGTAATGTTAATTCAAATCGAATTTTAAGCGAGTATATTTGGATTAGATATTTTTAAAGTATGTTTGGATTAAAAAAATGGTAGATCTCGAAATATTGAGTAAACTTGTGTTTTCGAAGTTATTTTTTATTCATTCTAACCTAATTAGAAGGTATTTCATTTCAATTTGATAGTTCATAACCGAATTTTTAATAATCAAGTGCTTTCCCCTTTTACATGTTCTTAAAAGCTTCTATTTTTCGAAAAATTTAGGATTACGTATTTAGGTGAAATTATTTTTTTAGATATGATATTAAATGTTATTTAAGATGTTTGAAATAGAAATGGAGGTTTAGAAACGAGGTTAGGGTGTCAAAACTTCAATTTCGACAAAACTAGCTAGTTTTCAATAGTGAAAAAGGAGAGGCTTGAATTGTGTATTTCTTATTGTTTGGTTGTTTGCAAGGCTATTTTTGATGAGTTTGGAATGTTTTTGTTATGTGTGTTAAGTGTTGGATCAATCGGGAGCCACTACGAGCAAGTCTAAATGCAAGGAAAAGCTTGTTTGAGCTTTCAACTTGTAAGCGAAGTGTAATTGGTGAGTGTCTGGAGCCGATGCTAGTATGGGCAATTCATAGCATTAGTCGAGAGCTTGTGAAATGCAATATAAAACAGTATTTTTAATGTGCATACTTAACATGCGAATCAGATTTATAATCAGTACAATGGGCATGCTTAACATGCGAATCATATCTCAATTTCAATATCAGTGGCATGATTTATATATCATGCATATCATATAATGCTAATATATCACACATCACGAGTATTGGAATTTAAACATATTTTCACAATTAACATTGAATTAAATCAACATTGTCGTAACCATTTTTTTGTAAAACGGGGTTGACTTTGGTTTTGAAAATGAAAACGAAAAACAGAAGGCCCCACCAATATTTTTTTGATGAGGTGTGATCGGGTCACCTCGTAATTTGATTATTTTAATAATAGATTTTATTTATTAAAACAACAGTTTTGGTCTACGAAGTTTAGAAAAACGGGTTTGAGAGTCGATTACGCACGAGGAAAGATTAGCACCCTCGTGACGCCCAAAATTGGTACCTAATTGATTATTTGACGTCTTTATGTCAAAAATTTGAAAAAAAATTAAATTATGATTTCTTTTAAAACATTTGAATATACTCGAGTTGAATATTAAGATTTTCTTGTTCCGAAGGAATAAAATATCACATCCAGTACGTTAGGATATGACAATTTAAATTCTCGAATTCAAGATCATATTATAATTCCCAAAACTCATGCATGGAAATTTTAAAAGGATATTTGATTATTTGGTCAAACAGTAAATTGATACCCAACACGTTAGGGCACGATTTATCAAATTTCTAAATACGAAATATTGCCTTGTTATAAGAAAATTTTGTTGACGTGTTCGGATAAAAATTAATGATATAAGATATTACGTTGATGAATGACGGTACAACGATGATATGAAATGTAGTGTTTAATAAAATGACAATAATGAATATACTAATAAAAACAATATACGATAATCACACAATATACATTATTTTAATGCTACTATGAACAATCAAAGAAAAATAAAATAAACAAACGATGATATTAATAATAATGTTAGTAACAAGACAATGCACACAAAAGAAAATACCAAATTTCCGAATATTATGAGGACAAAGAAATATATACGTACACAAATAAATATTAAGAAAAATAATTTATAAAATATTAAATTAAAATACTAATGAGATGGGTGCAATTAAGTAATAAAGCACAATAGATAATAAATAATAATAATAATAATAATAATAATAATAATAATAATAATAATAATAAAGTAAAAATTCAATAAAGGAAAGAAATTACTTTAAAGTACTAAAAAGTAGAGAATAATAAATAATAAATAAATAAAATAACAAATAAATAAATAATGAATAATATAATATAAAAAGCAAATAATAATAATAAAATAAACATATAAATAAATAAGAGTAATAATAAAATAAAATAATAATCATAATGGTACTAGTAATAAAAATAAAATAATAGTAATAGTAATTAATAATAATAGTAGTAGAGAAATAAAATAATAATAATAATAATAATAATAATAATAATAATAAATATAATAGTAATAATAATAATAACAATAATAAATATAAAATAGCCAAAATAATCGAAAAGGACTAAAATTGAACTTAAATAGAAATTTGGGGAAAAATCAGAAGTAAATAAAAGGGAAAGGACCCCACTAAACGCGCGAATAACAAGGAGGGGCTAAATGGGAAAATATCCCCGCCCTCTCAAAACGCAGCGCTTAATGCGGGACTAAAATGAAACCGAAATAAAATTAAAGGGGCGAATTAAAAATAACAACAAACTTAATTGCAAAATCATAAAAAAGCGGAAGGGCTAAGAGTGGAATTAGCCTTCCGTCGAAAACACGCGGATCCTCTGGAATGGGTCATGTCAGTGCACGGGCTAAGCATGAAACGGCGCCGTTTTGGCCTTAAGAATAGTCTTCAAAACGACGCCGTTTAGACCGGGTATTTAAGTCAATTTTTGCTTTAAAAAATCATTTAAATCCTTTCATTAAAAAAACTAAAAAAACTCTCTCCTTTTCCATTTCCGACGATTGAAGATGGTGCCCATACATGCCACCGTCGGCGACCACCAATGCGCAGTGGTCTGAGCTCAAAACTATTTTTTGGCGATTTCAAAAAGGTAAACCCCTTTTTTATATATATATATATATATATATATATATATATATATGCATGTATGTACAAAGGATTTTTTTTTAAAAAAAAGAATAAAAATATAAAAATCTCTAGTGTTTCTGTTTTGATTTTGTTTTATATATATATATCAAAATAGATTTGTAAAAGAAAAAAAGCAAATGAACAGAAAAACGAAAAAAGAAAAAGTTAACAAAGCAACACCTTTTGAACTTCAAATCTGTTTCTTTTCGATTTTGTTTTTGTTTGATTTCTGTTTTTTGATTAATTATCTCTGTTTTTTCATTTTCAAAAAATCTCCATACATCGTTGGAGTACAAGGCTTTTATAGCCGAATGAAGAAGAAAAAAAAATACAATATTAACCCTGTTTCTGTTGTCTGCTTCTTTTTCTCTTTTGCAGGTCTATGGCGAAGGGTCAACAGCGGAAAGGTTGCCATTTTGGTGCTACATTAGCGGAGAGGCCGTCCCTCGGCTGTGTGCGCGCCGAGGGCACACATGGAGCAGCGACAGATTTAGGGTTAGAAACCCTAGGTTTCTGAAAGAAAGTTTTAAACATGTGGGCCTAAAAATTGGGTTGATAATTTGGGTTTAATTTGGACTGTTAATTGGACTTTTTATTTTTGTTTTTTTTTCTTTTATTTCTTTTTGTTTCTGATTCGGACTCGGGTTAAATTGGGCCTGTACAAACATAATCATACGATCATAAACTGAATAGTTCAAAAATACTTACTTCTGAATCACCCTTTTTATAGGTTTAGCATCCCTTTTTGAATACGTCGTGTATTCATATTATTTCACATTATGAAGAACTTAACAGTGTTTCCATTATTAATATATAAATATTTTATTTAACAACGAATCACTTATGTAGATTTAATATTGAGTTATACCCACACCCGATGATTAGTCTTGCCTTTAGATTTAAACTCCAATATTTAGTGATGGCAAAATTAAACAGATCTCCCACTTGATCTGATTCGAATAATGATTTATCATTAAAATACATTAATTTATTAGCCTTGGCCATGAATTCAATCTCAAACTCATAAGGGAGTGAGTAGAGGACTTATTCTTATTTCATTTCTATGAAGAAGTTCAATTGATTTCTTATGGATGAAGAGAATCCGAATAATCAAGTCAATATCATGTAAAAATCAGTCTTTATACTCGATTATATGTAATGAAAAAATTGATATAGGTTTCCCCATTGATACTTGCATTACTAAGATTGAGTTGGAGAGATCAACAATCATTGGAATAACGGTTCGATGGAGGAGAATCATCTCAGGAGAAATCATCATCCAAAATAAAAAAGAATATATTAGGACCAGAAATGATCTATGAAAATAGGAGAGGAGGAATAGAAGTTCAATTATAACTAAAGAATTGAAGAGGAAATGAAAAATGGCGAAGGACAATGACTAATGCAGTTGTAATACGATAATGCTACGATGGCAGAACGACGGCGGTGCGGTGGTGGTGCAACGGTGATGAGGTGTGGAAGAGGGGCAAGTTTTGGTAATGACGTAGTGGTGATTTGGTGAGAAAGTGGTGGTCAATGGTGGTGATTTGGTGGCAAAAAGAAAAAGAAATGGTCGTTGAATGACGAATAATAGAGAAAAGGGAGGAGAGAAAAGTTGGAATGAAAAACAAATGGGATTCTATGGTGTCTAGGTGCATGGGACAGTAATAGCATGGTAAAGGAAGGAAAAATGGCAACAACGGGGACAAAGGCAATAAAGCTGGATCATGAAGGAACCAATGGAGTGAAAATGGGGCTATTGGGGTAAGGTTGACTAGATAAGCAAGGAAAGAATCTTCCATTGCATGGCAACTAAGTATGGACAGCACAACGGGGTTTGAACAAGGTTTAATGTGGAAAAAATTTTAAACAAATATGTAGTTGAGGGGAATTGAACATAAGATGTTAGGGAAATTAATTAAGCTCCTTACCACTAGGCTACTTACTTGCTCGCACATGAAATGATGAAATTAAAATAGAAAATATGGGGCGTGACAAATTTACTTGCAAAGATTCCTCTATGGGAGAATGTAGTACTTACAAAAATTATTTTGCACTAGTGGGGGAATGTTGGTAATCCAAATAAATTGAAAAAAAAAAATTTTAAACAGATGGGATTTGACAAAATCAAAATCTAGCTTTTAAACGGTTACGATTTGAAAGAATTAGAATTTGGTTATTGAGATTTTTTAGGAAACTAACTCTACAAATTTATCATTTTGCCCCTTTAACAAATAGAATAGAAGGTCATTCTCCTCAATTTTCATAGAACACAACAAGAGAAAAACAACTTTTCTCATCCTTTTGTTTTCTAAATTTTGGTGTTCTACGAAATTACACGAAAGGAAAATTCTGTCTAGGAGATTTGTTTTAAGTGGGATCACTTATGACCCTTCCAATCTTTCCTGGGAATTAAACGTAGCGTGGTTTCTTCGGTTTTCTTCCAGTTTATTTTCCGACCAACTGTTTTTGTTTTTTCTATTTCGATTCCTTCCGAGAAGAGCAATACTAATTGTGTTCCACCTTCTTTATTCAAGTGTACGATTATTGAAGTATTGTGTTAATCTTGGGAGGCGACATATGTCGATCAAGGAGAATTTACTTCTAAAGCAGTGATTATTCCATGACATAGTAATTTATTTATTTATTTACACTCAGTTTGATTTCCTGTCAACGCTAACAGTTTTATTTTTGCAGCAGTATATTTCCAATAGTTGAGAGGACATTTGTTATTTAAAAAAATCCCCATATCAACAATACCACCTCAATATAGTCTAAAAAATAAGGTTTGATCGTGCCAGAATGTTGCATACTTCATAACTTCATTCGTAACTGGAATTGAGATGATCCATACTTTGAAGAGTACATGAAAAATGATCCTAATAACCTTAATTAGTTATATAAATTCAAATATTAATTCAAATGATTAAAAAATAGGTCAAGGATCAACAAGTTAATGAGTATATGTTAAATGCCAGAGAGGGAATAATCCAACAAATATGGAATGTAAAAGCAATTAGATAAAATTGTATACGATACTTATTTTTCTTATTATTTTTATTTGTAATCGTACTGTTAGCTACTTTTTTAGATTAACATATTACATACAGTGGGTTAATTTTAATTTTGTTACTTTAATGAGTGAAAGGTGTTGCATTCCATGACTAAATAATTTGTGATTAAAGATGAAGAGTTAGAACTTAATTACAAATTAATTGACTCCTAATTATATATGTTTGATCTATCCTTCCGCTAGCTCAATATAACTCTGCATGGATTGCTTATAAGAACTGTAAGGCCCAAAATTTTACCCGGGGCCCAATACCAATCAGCAAACAAACCCAAAGTTTAGCAAAAAAAAAACAATGTAAAATGAACCCTAGCGAGCGGCGCCTCAAGTTCACCCAACAACGTGCATGCTTCAACTCGAATCGTGCGCATCCACTCCTCCGTGGTGCACCTACAAAATAGGAAGCAGATACAACATGTTTAGGGGATTGAGTCGGATTTTATTCTATGTTTAGGGGGGTTTTTCAAGCTATAAAGGCAAAATACATGATGTAAAGATGGGGGCTCTTTTTGGTTCAGATATACAGGGGGATTTTTTTTGGAGGATATAGAAACAGTATACACAATTTTTACAGAAGAAAGGCAATTTAGAGATTTCATATATACAAAAATAGATTCAGGAAGCCGAATTTAGAAGGTCTTAACCTCTGTTTTTTTTCCTTTTTTTCCGAATGCATACATACATTTGTTTTCCTTTTTTTTTGCCATTTTAAAAAAACCTACAGTTTATATATCGAGGCATTAGAGTACAAAGGGAGAAGAGATCGAGAGGATCTTACCGTGGTTCCTCTGGCCGCCGTTCATGGTGTGCGCTTGGGGAAACCTGCTGCGATGAGGGGGTCGCCCTAGCAGAGGAAACGGGGCTGCATTTTTTTTCCTTTTTTTCGTTTCTGTGTTAAAATGAATCTGAAATGAAGGAGAAGGGTTTTATTTTTTTTTTGGTTTTAAGCCTTAAATGATGGGGGCCCCACGTGTTACTTGCTTCTGCAAGTGTATGGACGCAAGTTTATCCCTTAGATGGGGAATTTGCACGCTAGGTCCTCCCCCTTTGCGCGTCCTTTTAATTGCATCCCCCTTCAGCTTTTTCTATTTTTTAAATTTGCCCCGAGGTTTGTGCGCTTGCTTGATTTGGTCCGCATTCGGGCACAATATTTAAGGCTGGGAATAATTGTTTTTCAGTCCCTATCAGCTGGCACGCATTTCAATTTCATCCTTTTTACCCTTTTATAAATATTATTACTATTGTTTTATTATTAACGCTATTATTATTCTTACTAATCTTTGTTGTTACCTCGTTACTATTAATATATTGTTATTTTATTACTATCATATATTATTATTATTATTATTATTATTATTATTATTATTATTATTATTATTTTAATCTTATGCTATTGTAGTTTTTCATTTTAGATTATTTTCCTATTATTATTATATTCCTATGTATTATTATTTTGCTATTACTATTATTATTATTATTATTTTAATCTTTCATATTTCTATATTTACTATTATTTTTATTACTTAATGTTACTATTATTTTGCAATTATTATTTTAACATCACCATTACCATACCTTTTAATTTTTTTTAAATTATTATACCCATTAGCTTTATTATCATTTTTTTATTTGTCATTATTTATATATGTATATATTATGATTATTATTATTATTATTATTAGGTTTATTGTTCCCATCGTTATTCTCTCTTATTATCATTGTGTTTACATTTCAATGTTTTTATTTTTGCTTTATTAAAATTCATAAAAGAAAGAGGTTTCACAAAGGTAATAGTTCAGTATTTGGGAGTCCAGAAATCGTGCCCAATCGTCTTTGGGCTTCGATTTTTCGATTCGACTAAATCGCTAAATATCCTTGAAAGATTTTGACCATTTTTTAAAATAAGGCAATGTTTCGTATTTGGAAGTTTGAGAGATTTGTGCCCAATTGTCTTTGGGTCTCGATTTTCTATTCGTCCGAATGACCAAATATCCTTCAAAGATTTTGATCGAATTTTCTAAAATGAAGGCAATATTTCATGATTGGAAATTGAGGATCGTGCTTAATCGTCTTTGGTTTCGATTTTGGTTTGGCCAAATAGTGAAATATCCTTTTACAAATTGCAAGATAAGAATGTTGGAAATCATGAAATGATCTTAGTATCGATAGTTTGAAACATCGTGTCCTATCGTGATGGATGTGATATTTCAACTTTTCAAACAAAAGGGTCTCGATATCCAATACAAGTTACCCAAACATTTTTCGTATTTTAAAATATTCTCTAATTTTCGATATTTAGGACATTAATCAATCAATACGGTACCAATTTTGGGCGTTATGAGGTGCTAATCCTTCCTCGTGCGTAACTCGACCTTGAGCCCGCTTTTCTTAAAATTCAGAGACCAAAATGTTTTCAAAAGTGGCCCAATCACACTTCAAAAAAGATTGGTGGCGACTCCCTTTTTCCTCTTAAAGTCGGCCCGTTTTCCAACAAAAAAATGGTTTCGACAGCTTGGCGACTCCACTGGGGACCAATAAGAGAGTCAAGCCGTAAAATTGGTTGATTAATGTTCTTTTTATCGAAAATATTTTTTTTCTTTTCCGTTTTTTTCATTTGCATGAGTTTGTGTCGCGTCATATATTTGTTTTGGTTTGAGACACACGGGATATCTCTGCATTCATATTGCATGACCGTTGTGGTCACACCCTTAAGTGGGAGCAAAATCTATGCCTTCGTGAGGTTTTCACCTCGCATGGGCTAGGGGATCCCTTAGGAATACATCCGTACCTATGGTTCCGTGAGGTTTTCACCTCCGCATGGCCATAGGAAATGTATTCCCTGAATCGAACTCAATCAAGATGAGCCTATAATAGGTGAGGATTGAGGAATCTTGGTTGGTACCCTTTCTTTAGAATTAAACCACATGTAGAAAACCTAAGGGCCTACCCTAGGTAGAACCATGTCAAACCCTAGTGGTCACCCTGATAGGTTCTATGTTATTTATTTTTCTTGTACTAACGAGTTTTATTCTGCTTTTGATTGCTTTGCATTCACATCATAGAAAAGAGGTGTTGATTTCAAATTCGATTACTAAATAGAAAAGTTGGTCATAAGAAAATGGATTTTTTGATAAAGTGGATTATAATACGGTCATCTGAATATAGTCCAAGTGAATACAACGAGAGAAGACTTATAATCCGTGAAGGAATACAAGACCTTATCACCTGTGGATTCAAGTTGACAAGAATATTCAAAGATTATTACGTCTCGGCAGCTTTTGAAGAAGCTAACAAGTGAGCAGGAGTAGCGGTCCGGATCAAGCAAAAGGAGGTAGAAGAAGTATCTATTAGAATTTTACAAGACTTGACTTTTAAGAAGAAGGATTCATGTTTTCACTTGGACTATAAGGACAAGGCCGTATGCGATCCGTTTTGTGTAAAGAAATTTATTTTCTAGTAAAGTTTTTCTAATGTAATCGAATTCAAAGTCAATGCCTCTTATTTTTGCATTCATTCATTTACATTGCATTTCATGCATTTGCATAGCATCACATCGCATCATGTGCATTTAATATCATAAAAGAACCCTATTAACTAGAGGTCATATTATAGTTATCCGGAAGACCGCTATTACACTCGGAAAAGACGAGAGCAATGGATCAAAGGATAGAAAAGTTGAGCAAATGCAAAAGAGATGCAAGACCAACTACGAGCTCGGATGCAAGAGCGATTAGCCAAGATCCAACAGATATGAGGATCAAATCTGGAATCCTGAGAAGCATGATGAGCCATTAACACGCTTGTTGACGGAGGGCACGGAAACGAAAAAAGGCCTATGGTCGACATCGAGAAGATAATGAAGATTTTGCTTGCCCTCCGTGCCCGGCCCTACAAGTTCCCAAGTGCAACCACCAAGAGTATCGGTCAATATCAAACCTCAAGACCAATCCGGTTCAAGACTGGAAACTTCCCTGAGCTCGAGCTCTAACCCCGAAGTCAATTTGGTAAAACCAATAGTCCCAGACTTCGATGAGGTGGCAGAAGAGGAGGAGGTAAAAGTAGAGTTTCCAAAAGAGTTCGAAGATCGATGCAAATGGCTAGAGGAGAAGTTTCGAGCATTGGAAAGTGCTGATTACCAATGCGAAGTGGATGCTAAGAAGCTGAGTCTAGTCCCAGATTTAGTACTTCCTCCAAAGTTCAAGATGCCAGAGTTTGAAAAGTACAACGGGACTAGCTGCCCTGAGGCCCATATCACGATGTTCTGTCGGAGAATGACAGGATATGTCAACAATGACCAGTTGTTGATCCATTGCTTTCAGGATAGTCGATTGGGTCGCAGAGAAATGGTACAACCATTGAGTTGTACCCAAATCAAATCGTGGAGAGATTTGGCAGAAGCTTTCATTAAGCATTACGGCCATGTGACCGATATAGCACCTGACAGGATCACGTTGCAAAACATGGAGAAAAAGTCAAGTGAAAGCTTCAGAAAGTACGCCCAAAGATGGAGGGAGGTCGCTACGCAGGTCCAGCCACCGTTACTAGAAAAGGAAATGACCATGCTCTTCATCAATACCCTGAAGGCACCTTTCATTAACCACATGTTGGGAGGCACGACTAAGAGTTTCGCGGACATGGTGATGTCAGACGAGATGATAGAGAACGCAATCAGGTGTGGGAAGATAGAAGCCGGAGAGAGCACAAGAAGAGCAGCACCAAGAAAAGGGAAGTCAAGTGGGAATATAAGCTCGGGTTATCCTAAACCCGTTATTATTACCCAACCGAGAATCAGACGTGGGCCAAGGGGTCGACCAAGACAAGAGCCCAACATGAGGCAAAGGACCGAGAAATTCAATTTACTCCTATCTGGGTGACGATATAAGGAGTTGTATAAAACTTTATTAGACGCACACGTAGTAGCCCCTGCCTACTCGTAATCATTGCAACCCCATATCCTAAATGGTATAATGCGAGCACTCAATGTGAATACCATGCAGGATAGTGGGGCACCGATAGAAGCGCTTTCCTTTCAAAAAGCTAGTCGAGAGGCTCATCAAAATGGGCATTGTGGAGTTCAATGATGCGTGCATTGCGGAAATCCGTTACCTAGTCACATTGATAATGGGATGAATGCAATAATCGAGAGCGCAGAAAAAGAATCAAGTGGAGCGTTGCGTAAATAAGAACCCGAGGAGAGAGGTGCGGAGAAGAATGGTGGAAAGAGGTTTAATTAGACAAGACGTAAGGGCAAATCCTGGATACGAGGAACTATTGTGAGTTCCATAACAAGGAAGGCCATGAGATCCAACAAAGTCAATGAATTGAGCCCTAGTACAAGGGTTAATGGATAATAAAGAGTTGGAGTTTTTTGACTTTGCGGGAGGGGAAAATATATGTACCATAGGAAGAGAGTCAGTAAAGAAGGACGCCGAGGTCAAATGGGGATCAATTACTTTTCCACACATCTCCAAGGTATAGATATCGGAAAGAATTATTCCTCCTAAACTCGGGATGACAAATAAAGAAACGGCCAAGACATGTTAAAAGCCTTGATCATCAAAGCCGTATTCGAGGAGAGATCGAATGAAGGAAACCTAGGAGGCGTTCATCCCTACGAGCCTGAAAGTGTTTTGAATAACTGGACTGTGAAGGAAACTCCTGTAGTTTTTAGAGCTAACACAGAGTAATGTTCAAAACACACTTGTTGTTTTAAGCCTAGAAACAATAAGAATCTTTTGTGAAATAGGCTCATGTTCAAACATCTTTATTGTCAATAAAAATGCATGTTTGTGTTTCATGTCGAGCAAATATTTTCTCATTTTTTCCCCATGTCATACTATATATTCTTTTGTTCTTTGGAATGTTTTTTCATTTTTCATCCATTATTATAAATAATCATCTTCAGAACCGTTTATTCCTTGGAATTTACCTTCGTACCTACAATAGGTACCCAGATATCGGGACATGAGCAACGCTGTTACAGACTCCCTTTTGAGTGAAATATGGGTCTAAAAGGATCTGAATATTTTGAAGATGTCGAGAGTACAACTTACCCATTGATCATTAAGGATGGGAAAGCAAAATAAAATAGACTCTATCGTACAAAGGTCGATTGGACATTGTGAGTCGAGGAAAGGAGTAAAGATCGAAACCTTGCCCGCCATCGAAACAAAGCAAGACGCCATCGAGTTATTCAAAGAATTCAAAGATGTTTTGCATGACCGCATCAAGATATGTCTAGGCACGAGGAGGCTACCATGAAAGAGAGATTTTGTCGATGTTAGTAAATGCCAAATTGAGAAGACATGACTTATATGCTTTTTCTATACGTGGGGCATAAATGTTATGGGATGATTTCATCAAAAGTATCTAGTTGACGCCTATTCATTTTCGTGATTGTCAACTATTCCACTAAGAGAGTGAGGTTGGTTCCTATGACAAAGTTACAGTGGTCAATCATCAAGTTCAATTTCAACTTCGAGTTCAAGTTCAAATTTTTTAAAAAAAAAACAAAACAAAAAAAAGAAAGAAGAAAGAAAGAAGAAAAGAAAAGAAAGAAACCATCCAAAAAAGATTTTGAAAGATGATGGACCATTTACACTCTATGCTTCTCGAATGTTGACGAGGACTTCCACCGAGGCAACACCCTTTTCATTGGTTTATGGATGGATACAGTCTTACCCATCGAAGTTGAAATTCTTACTCTTTAGATCTTGTCAGAACCGAAGTTGGACGAAGCAGAATGGGTTCACTCTCTGTATGACCGACTGAAATTGATCGAGGAAGTGGCTAAGAACCATTCGCCATGGTCAACTGTACCAGAAGCGGATGATGCGAGCTTACCATAAGAGGGTTCGCCCTAGAGTATTCCATGAAGGAGACTTGGTATTGAAATAGATCCTCCCTATGCAGAAGGACTTCAGTGGAAAGTGGATGCCTAATTGGGAAGGACTTTATGTTGTAAGAAGGCCTTTTCGGACGAGTTTTGATGCTAGCCGAGATGGACGGCAAAGTCCGCATAAATCCAATTAATGCGAGACTCGGTTAAGTACTTCTCTTGAAAGTAGGCTAAGATGAAAACCCACAAAGGGTATCTTGAATCTAAAAAAAAAAAACCGAGAGGCCAAGGTGAAAACCCATAAAGGGCACTTTGAGACCAAAGGGCTTTGAGTCGAAAACCGAAAAGGCGGCTCAAGTTGTAATCAAATCATGATGGGGCATACAATAGTTTTGCACGCTCGAATTGACAATGAGGAAGTATGTTACATCTTGAGGCATCGACAAAGTACTCTGAATCCCTTAAACACATATTGAGCTTAAATGGTCCTCAAGAAGTTTGAACATAGAAGCTCAGTCGGCGATATCTGGGGCACCTAATTTCCATCTTACCCATTCTTAATTTGCTCGTTTCAAAATACACTACCAATAAATTTCCTTCTTGATTGCATTTGCTATCTTATTTATTTGAGCCATGCTCCTAATTAATTTCTTTCTTGGTCCATTATTATGATCTTTTCCAAGCATTTTCATGAAAATAATGATTATTGAACTAATAATGCTTTCACAAAAGAAGTTTTATGATTACTCTAAAAGTCTCTAAATAATACAAGAATCCGAAACAGACAATTATTTAGAACTAACCAGGCTTAAAGGGCTCAGAGACTTGAGATAAGGGACTAAGCAGTGACGACATCTTCAGATTAGTTGTTAGAAGTACCAGCTGAACAGAGAAGACATACGTCAGGGGTCACCTTAATAAGCAGCAAGCAATAACAGCCCAAATGTTAAAATGGATCATTCTCATGACATTTTGCATCCATTCATAACATTCATGATACATATGGTTAGGAGCATTCTTCATGACATCCTAATCATTTGGCATAAACATATACACCATAAAATCAATTCTACAGATAGGTTCCCCATGGGACAATGTAGCAAATTGATGGGAGTTACAGAAAATATCAGACCTTATCCCACTGAGCAGGAGTGGAACAGGTCAAAAACATTGAGCCTCAATTCCCTAAGCAGTAGGGTAACAGGCTAAAATAGCAGATCTTATCCCACTGAGCAGGAGTGGAACAGATCGAGAATGACGAGCCTTAATTCCCTAAGCAGTAGGGTAACGGTCGAAACATCGACCTTATCCCACCGGCGAGGAGTGGAACAGGTCGAAAACATTGAGCCTCAATTCCCTAAGCAGTAGGGTAGCAGGCCAAAAATAGCAGATCTTATCCCACTGAGCAGGAGTGGAACAGATCGAGAACAACGAGCCTTAATTCCCTAAGCAGTAGGGTAACGGGCCGAAAATATCAGACCTTATCCCACCGGAAGTGGAGGAACAGTCGAAAACTCTTGAGCCTCAATTCCCTAGCGGTGGGGTGGCGAGGCCAAAAATCAGACCTTATCCCACCGGAAGGGTGGAGCAGTCAAAACGACAAGCCTTAATTCCCCTAGCAAGTAGGGTAGCAGACCAAAATATCGGACCTTATCCCACCGGCGGGAGTGGAGCAGTCGAAAACATGGAGCCTCAATTCCTAAGCGGTGGTGCAGGGCCAAAAATAGCAGATCTTATCCCATCGAGCAAGAGTGGAACGGATCGAAACGACAAGCCTTAATTCCCTAAGCAGTAGGGTAACGGGCCAAAAATATCAGACCTTATCCCACTGAGCAGGAGTGGAACAGGTCGAAAACATGGAGCCTCAATTCTCTAGCAAGAGGGTACCGGGCCAAAAATAACAGATCCTATCTCCACTAAGGAGTGGAGTGGATTGAAGACAACAGATCCTATCTCCACTGAGCTGGAGTGGAGCGGATTAAAGCAGCAGATCTTACCTCCACTGAGCGGGAGTGGAGCAGATTGAGACAAAATTCCTATACCAAGAAGATGCACGATGGGTCAAAACAATGCTACTGAAGAAAAGGAAGCATCGAGAAGTCGAGACTCGGCGAGGACAAGGCAAAATTGGTCCTCTTAAAGTCTTTGCTCCATTCTCGTTACACGACAACGAGCAAAGAGGGGCAGCTGTAAGGCCCAAAATTTTACCCGGGGCCCAATACCAATCAGCAAACAAACCCAAAGTTTAGCAAAAAAAACACAACAGAAACAGAACCCTAGCAGAACGGCGCCTCAAGTTCACCCAGCAACGTGCGCGCTTCCAACTCCGAATCGTGCGCATCCACTCCTCCGGTGGTGCACCTACAAAATAGGAAGCAGTACAACATGTTTAGGGGGATTGAGTCGGATTTTATTCTATGTTTAGGGGGGTTTTTCAAGCTATAAAGGCAAAATACATGATGTAAAGATGGGGGCTCTTTTGGTTCGGATATCTGAGGATTTTTTGGAGGATATAGAAACAGTATACACAATTTTTACAGAAGAAAGGCAATTTAGAGATTTCATATATACAAAAATAGATTCAGGAAGCCGAATTTAGAAGGTCTTAACCTCTGTTTTTTTCCTTTTTTAGAATGCATACATACATTTGTTTTCCTTTTTTTGCCATTTTAAAAAACCTACGGTTTATATATCGAGGCATTAGAGTACAAAGGGAGAAGAGATCGAGAGGATCTTACCGTGGTTCCTCTGGCCGCCGTTCATGGTGTGCGCTTGGGGGAACCTGCTGCGATGAGGGGGTCGCCCTAGCAGAGGAAACGGGGCTGCATTTTTTTCCTTTTTTCGCTTCGTGTTAAAATGAATCAAATGAAGGAGAAGGGTTTTATTTTTTTTGGTTTTAAGCCTTAAATGATGGGGCCCCACGTGTTACTTGCTTTGCAAGTGTATGGACGCAAGTTTATCCTTAGATGGGGAATTTGCACGCTAGGTCCTCCCCTCTGCTGCGTCCTTTTAATTGCATCCCCTTCAAATTTTTTCTATTTTTTTAAATTTGCCCCGAGGTTTGTCTGTTGCTTCGATTTGGTCCGCATTCAGCACAATATTTAAGGTTGGGAATAATTGTTTTCATCCCTATCACCGGTACGCATTTCAATTTCATCCTTTTACCCTTTTATAAATATTATTACTATTGTTTTATTATTAACGCTATTATTATTCTTACTAATATGTTGTTACCTCGTTACTATTAATATCTTGTTATTTTATTACTATCATATTATTATTATTATTATTATTATTATTATTATTATTATTATTTTAATCTTATGCTATTGTAGTTTTTCATTTTAGATTATTTTCCTATTATTATTATATTCCTATGTATTATTATTTTGCTATTACTATTATTATTATTATTATTTTAATCTTTCATATTTCTATATTTACTATTATTTTTATTACGAATGTTACTATTATTTTGCAATTATTATTTTAACATCACCATTACCATACCTTTTAATTTTTTTTAAATTATTATACCCATTAGCTTTATTATCATTTTTTTATTTGTCATTATTTATATATGTATATATTATGATTATTGTTATTATTATTATTAGGTTTATTGTTCCCATCGTTATTCTCTCTTATTATCATTGTGTTTACATTTCAATGTTTTTATTTTTGCTTTATTAAAATTCATAAAAGAAAGAGGTTTCACAAAGGTAATAGTTCGTATTTGGGAGTCCGAGAAATCGTGCCCAATCGTGCTGGGCTTCGATTTTTTCGTTCGACTAAATCGCTAAATATCCTTGAAAGATTTTGACCATTTTTTTAAAATAAGGCAATGTTTCGTATTTGGAAGTTTGAGAGATTTGTGCCCAATTGTGCTGGGTCTCGATTTTCTATTCGTCCGAATGACCAAATATCCTTCAAAGATTTTGATCGAATTTTCTAAAATGAAGGCAATATTTCATGATTGGAAATTCAGGGGATCGTGCCCAATCGTGCTGGGTTTCGATTTTTGGTTTGGCCAAATAGTGAAATATCCTTTTACAAATTGCAAGATAAGAATGTTGGAAATCATGAAATGATCTTAGTATCGATAGTTTGAAACATCGTGTCCTATCGTGATGGATGTGATATTTCAACTTTTCGAAACAAAAGGGTCTCGATATCCAATACAAGTTACCCAAACATTTTTTCGTATTTTAAAATATTCTCTAATTTTCGATATTTAGGACATTAATCAATCAATACGGTACCAATTTTGGGCGTTGCGAGGGTGCTAATCCTTCCTCGTGCGTAACCGACTCCCGAGCCCGTTTTCTTAAAATTCGTAGACCAAAATGTTTTCAAAAGTGGCCCAATCACACTTCAAAAAAGATTGGTGGCGACTCCCTTTTTCCTCTTAAAGTCGGCCCGTTTTCCAACAAAAAAATGGTTTCGACAAGAACCATTTTATAAATGGATGAAATGATGTATGAGAAATAGATTCTATGAATTATTATACACAGTAAATGCATTTTCTCAAGTAATAAGAGACTATTTAGAAATTAATTTAATTTATTTAGATTATTATTTAATTGAATGTTATTAAATAATTGTGTTTAAAGTAAAAATTAAATTAATTAATCATTACAATTTTACTAAATAAGGCAATTAAATTTATTTACTCATAATATCTAATATGATAAAATTTTTATAACTTTGATGAAATTAGAATTGTGTTGAATAATTATATGAGCATTTATTAAATTTTTTCGTGAAATGTTCTTCTTGTCGTTTCTATTTGGCATGTTTGTCTCATATCCTATTTGTTTGGTTTATATACTGAGGAATAGGAATTGTTTTAGTTATAATCGGGCATTGAATTTTTTTAATGATATGATTGCTCGATGCTAGTTATGCATTCTTGCTTGAATATTGCTTGAATTTGATATAGCCTCTACTCCTTTATGAGGTTTCGCTTTCTAAGATGTATATACTACTCCATTTGCATCTTGAATCACTGCCTGAGCCCCAACTTATTATTACTATACCTCTGCTAGCATCAACATTAAGCTTTAAAAATCCATGCCATGGCTTTTCCTATTTCTTTGAGCTTCAATAAGTTTAACGGGTTATCAAAGATTGATGTTGCTGTTTTCAATAAGAGAGAGGGCGCTGCTGATTGATGTAAATGAACCCAAGTTTTATGTGATTTTATTGGGTTAAAACATGGACTAGCAAAGATATTGATAATTCTGGATTAAATTGAGTGCTGTCTTTTCCATATAGGATAATAGGAATATTTCTTTCTATTATGGCGCATATGGTATATGCGTGGTTTGTATGACTAGCTCGCATTCAGAATGCCGAGCCTAAACAAGTTTTTCATATATTTGTGGGTTACATCATATGTTATTTTCTTTTTTGTTTTTTCCCGAGAATTTTAGGAAAATGGTGATTGATGGTAAACATGGATGGATATTGAAGTCTGTGTGCTGACAATTTAATATGGTTTTTCTTTTCTTTTGGGTACATAAAAGGAGAAGAAATAATGGATTTTAGGCTTTTAGAAAGTGAGTTTTCCTTATATTTAAACAATCTTCTATTGATGGTCAGATATGTTCTTGTATGTAAATTTTTTTACTAGTCGACTTTACATGATTTTATCAATCATGTTGTGAACAAGGACTTGTGGATTTGGAAGCTCTGGCAATATATTAGTTGTTTCTCGATTCTCACAACTTGGTACATCGTTATCCTCATTTTAATGGGTTATAGAATGGTTATGTGGCATTCGTGGCCCCGAGACAAGAGTTCTCATTATCATTAGGTGCTTTAACTAATTGCTATCGGTTTTAATTGTGGGTCTCCGCATGAATTTATTTTAACTCATTATGGTTGAAATAAACAATTTTCGTTAAATGAAATTAGTGTTGGAATATTCTTGTAATTAATTTTGTGTGGGAACAGCAGCAAGTGATTTTCCGAACTTTTATATGTTTAAAATTCAGTGATTAGTCCAAGGTAAAAAAAAAATGAAGTTCCTTGATGCTCAATGAAGTGTGAAGCATATGATTCTTCGATGCAAGTAAAATTTGAGAAATTTTATCCAAGCCCTTAGAAATTTTATTTGTGTAGCTAAACTTGTTCCTTACAAGGAAGAAAACAAAGTCATCTGTATACCCGTGGTTGTGGCTGTAAGTTCTAACATTGTTGTGAAGTGATTTTAATACTTAGAATAACCATTGGAAAATTTAGAGGAGATTTTACTCAATTAAAACACTTAATTACTATGTAATATTTACATCAATACTCTCTTTTGATGGGCTAAAACATAGTACCTAAGTGTTACAGAGTTTTCACTGTTTCATAGGACTTTTGTTCATATAGTTAGGATATTTTTAATTTAAACTCTTGTAACTCGATAATAATTTTGAGAGTTCTCTTTTCATTGTATGAATGAATTATATTGTAAAACTTAGTATTGTCTTGTTATTATTGGAGTATTTGTTTATTTTTAAGTTTTCTTGGAGTTGTAAGTCTTCAAGTGATCACTAAGGTCGATAATCCACGTTATTAGGAGTTTTCTTCTAGAACTTTTGTAAAGGTTCAAGTCCAATGATTGACTTTTATTTTGTTCGGTTTGCAAGCTTGTCCTTCACCTTGGATGTGTTTCACCACCACCCAACATGAAGGGCTGGTTTATTTTCGGTTTATTGTTGTCTTTGATGTTAATACCATGTAATTAACCCATTCAAATGTTTACATTCACATATCAATAAGGCAAAATTAGTGATCATTGTTACGCAAATCGGCTCTTTAACCACGTTGTTAAAGCTATGCCAATTAGCATAGCTCAAAAAAAAATATTAAATCAATATCAAGATAGGTCTTGTGCTCCCGGATTCTGGTTTCCTAGTAGTCCTTTTTATCCATTAACTCCAAAATTCTACCGATATGCTCTTTATTTTCCACAAAGTTCGCATCTTTACGGTGTTAGATGACTTACGTGTTTCAGTTGAATCTAGAAAGGGTATTGAGTCTAGTTCTTTCGCCATTTCATTGTATTTCTTGTGCTTTTCCAATTTCTATGGTGAAACCATATTTTACTTAATCAAGATTTGCATAATTGTAAATTCAATTCAAAGATTGATGTTTAATCTAATTATTTGTACGATTAAGTTAATTATTGATTATTCATATGTATGTACATGTGTTTATTTCTTTGTTGTGTATTGTTATGAATGTGGTGATAATATGCCTTAAGTGAGGGATTGAGTAAGAAGGAATTTTGAGAGTGATATAGAAAAAGGGCAAATAGATGAGATGTTTTGTCTTGAAGTGTCTTTGATTCAATATGGGTGAGAAAGGTTGGAAAAGCTTTAAATAAAATTATAAAGAAGCCTCGGTTTGCAAGGCAATGCCTAGGTTTGTTTGAAAACTCCCTTGGGGTGCATCTATGAATTTTTTACGCTTTTAAGCTTGTGCTATGATAGTTAAGTTTTATGAAGTAGGGCTTGAAAAAAGTGGTGTGAGATAAGGAGCATATTTATTTTTTCATTATGATATGTCCATGACTTATTCTAATGTTGATATGGTTGTTATGATTATGTTACATGGATGATTTAAGTGATTTATCTTAAGCGAATGTTGAATGTACTTATTGGTTAGACTCACATTGAGCTAGTTTGCTCACCCTATTACTTCAAACCTCAAGTAATGAACGATACTAGGATCGGGCATGGCATGTGGATGTATGACAAACTTTAATTTAGATTTTATTTTATTTAAAGTTCCTTAAATTTATATGGATTTTGGATTTGTAAAGCTATTAAACGTTGTTTGGGTTTATTTATCTATTCTTGGCTTTTCTTAGCTATTAAATTGGGCACAAGCAAGGGAGGCAAGAAGAAGAATGAGAGAGGCCCTTGCACTGCGAGGGAGGCAGAGGCAGCATCGATGCTAGCAGAGCAAAACAGAAAATCTGAAGAGCTCCAAAGACCGACTTCACAGATATGATGCGATGTTTCAAAGCAATCAGAAACCGCCATCTTAGACATTTAGTTTTTCATTGTAAGAAGTTTTGACATTATTACATTTAAACAATATTTTCGTTATCATTCATTTAATTTATTAAATTTCAAGTATCATTTAGAATTAATGTAATTGTGTGATTTTTATGTTAAATTTTTTGCTTTTGTTGAAATTATATCTTCGTTATTGGTTGGTTTTTAGTGCGGAGGGTATAATATTGAAAAATTTTATTTTTTAAATCTGTACAAATTAGCGGCGTTTAGAAAAGCGCGCAAAATCTCAAGAAATTTTTGCTGTTTTTAGGAAAAAGCGCTAAAGGCCCCGACTTTTAGCGGCGTTTTTGAAAGCGCCGCTAAAGGCCCCGACTTTTAGCGGCGTTTTTGGGAAAGCGCGCTAAAGGCCCCGACTTTTGGCGGCGTTTTTAAGTAGCGCTTAAAGGCCCCGACTTTTAGCGGCGTTTTTGGGAAAGCGCCGCTAATGACCGACTTTTAGCGGCGCTTTATAACGCCGCTAAAGATCAGATCTTTAGCGGCGTTTAGATAAACATATTTGTTGCTCTACCCACCACAATTTCTTACGAAATCCATTATATCAAAACTGGTTTCGCCAAGACCTGTTTGTTCAAAACGCCATTCTGGAGTCGGTCGATCCATTCTTACGTCTACTGTTAATTCACATTATTTTACCTCCAATAATTCATTACATTACAGTTAATTCATCTTTAATAAAGCCATCGGCTTTGCTTCATTTTTGGTGGGATCTCTACTTTTTCAATATACTACATACATCATTCATTTGTAAGTTTAATTCACATTATTTTACCTCCAATAATTGCGGGGTTTACTTGAATTTTTTTTGGTTTCAATAGGTTTTATTTTTATTTTGTTTTTAATGCCTAATTTTAATAAATAATAATGAGTTTTGGAGAAATATTTAAGAAAACTTTTCAGTTGCTACTATTTATATATTATTATGTAATATTTTGGTTTTACTAAGTATTTGATTTTAAATACTTCAATATTTGTACAATTAAATTTTTACAAAAAATAAAAAATAAAAATACTCATAATAAATCTGGACAATTTTATGTCTAGGTTGATTTGAATTTCATCAATAATTTATCAAGTTCATTTTGACATAAAATAGTTTTATATTTTTAGAAATTTATATATTTAGATGGGTTTAGGGTAGGATTTTTAGTAATAACATATTTTTTTAATCTTATTTTGTTAAAATATATTTTTATTTTATAAAAGGAACTTTAATTAAATTTTTATTAATTAAAAGTTAAAACGCATGGCTTGACTTGATTTATTTTTTATTTTATTTTTTTAGTTTTGGACTAAAACATATAACAAAATGATACAATTTTAAGTATTAAATTGGTCAAAAAAAGTTTTAAGTATCAAAATTAGGAAACAAATATATAAATCATGAATTAAGCAAGAAAATAAATAAAACAAGTAATTTAATTATTGTTGGATCTCGAACGATTGAAAAATTAGAGCTTATTGAAACAAAACATATATATTTTATATTCCTCATTTTTTAATATTCTCTCAAGTATTAAAAATTATGAGGGAATATAAAAAGTATGAGAAAGTATAAAAATTTATATAAGAGAATATCAAATATTAGTTTATCTTATAACTTTGCTTTATTTATTTTTAATTTTAAATTTTATTAGTATATATAACAAATTTTAGTAGTATACAAAAATATTTCTTTTATATTAAAAATAAAATTTTAAGTCAAAACTTTATTTTGAAGCAATGGCTGCGAAAATTATGAGAGAACACTAAAAATTATAAGGATAACCAATAATTATGAAAGCATACGTAGGAATAACAAAATTATGAGAAAAGAAAAAGAAATGAAGGAAGTTGTTTGTGTTAGACGATCATTAATACCACAAATTTAAAAGGTTTATAGCTTAAAAAAAGCGTTTAAGAAAGAATAGCTTGCCCTAAAAGAAAGTTAATGAAGTTAATTTATTAACGATTTCTATTTTAAACAGATCAATTAGATAATGACATATCATATATTTTCCCATTAAAATATTAGAAATCATAAAAATTATAAATATCATAAAAATTTATAATGAATTCTAACAAATTATATTTTTATAAAATTAGTAAAAACATATTTAAAATTTTAAAATTTTATAAAAACTAATAAAAATCATAAAAATTATTAAAATCATAAAATATTATAACAATTATTAAAATTTAAAAAAGAAAAAAGAAAATAATAGAATTGATATAAACTTATAAAAATTATAAAAAAATCACAAAAACTTATAAAACTTATAAAAACTACCTAACAGAAAGACTAGTTGGGGATTTACTGAGGCTTTGAGTCAATTCTAAGATGAGTCAAACTAGTATCATTCTGAGGACGCAACGAGGGAGTCACAAGAATATCTAAGGGAGAATGTCATGGGCCACGGATCAAAGCCCATGATGGATACACACAGAGTATCTTATGGAAGTTAATTAATTAAATAAAACTCATTTGACCAATTTGAACTAGTCTAATTCGTGAAATACATGAAAAAACCTATCTATTTGAAGCATTATGACCTAGTGAAACTCTCCAATATAACTAGAGTTAGTAGAATAATTATTATAAATCCTAACATTCTATAAAATTTAAATTCTTTAAAACTTTCATATTGTACATTAATTCATTTTCTACATCGAATTCGTGCATTATGTGTTGCACTTAGAGCTGAGCATGGGCTGGGCCACCTGGCCCGGCCCGAAGGCCCGCCCGAAAAATGGGAGGGTTCGGATAAAAATATAGGCCCGAAAAATAGGCTTGAACAGAAAATGAGGCCCGTTTAAAAAATGGGCCGGGCCTCGGGTAAGAATTTCTTGGCCCAGGCCCAGCCCGGCCCGGCCCGAATTCATTAAAGGCAAAAAAAAATTATTTTTTAAATATTATTTTCTTATTGTTTTTCTCTTTATTTTGCTACCATTTTACTATTATGTTTCTATTATTTTATTGTTATTGTTTAGATATTATATAAAACTTATTTTATGGTTAATTTTGTTATTATTTTAAAAGTATTTGTTAATTTTGTTATTATTTTAGAGGAATTTGCTTGTTAAGTTGCATATATTTTAGTGTTATGTAAGTCTACATATTTTTAAAATTTATTTCTCAATTTGTTGAAAAATATTTATTTTGATTTTTTAATATTTTGATGTATTATATATATTTAAAAATTATATAAAATAATATAAAAATTAATCTGAATGGGCCGGGCGATCTCGGGTTTTAGTATTTTTATATGGGCTGGGCTTGGGCAAAATTTCAGGCCCATTTTTTGGGCCCGGCCCGGCCCGAGCCCAATGAACGGGCTTAAAATTTTAGTTGAGCCCGACCCAAACCCGGCCCGGCCCAGCCCATGCACACCTCTAGTTGCACTCAACCACTATTACGCCCAACCTCTCCAAAAAGCATGAGATGTGTTTGTTCAGGAAAAATTCTGTCCTTGTCAAAGCAGCATTTAGGCGTGCCCCAGGAAGGGGATGGGTTTACGATGGAATTTTTTAATAATATATGTTTTTTTTAATAAAGAGGAATGGTAATTAAATTATTTTATGAATTAAAAAAATTTAGAAAGATGCGTGAGATGACTTGATTGATCGCCTTTTTTTTCTTAACGTTGTCTTATAATGAAATGATATTTTAGGTATCTAATTGGATGAAGAAAAGTTCAAATATTAAGTAGAAAAATATATATATTTTAGAGGTTAAATCATGAATTAAAAGAGAAAATAAATAAAACAAGCCATTTGATTATTGTTGGGTCTCAAATGATCAATTAGAGCTTGATTAAAATAGAAACTGGATTCAAGTTTGCTAGAGTGTTATTCAATGTGATTTAAGATAAAATCGAATTATTTGAGCTTTGTTCTGTTTTTTTTTTTATTTTTATTTTTTGTTGAAAATAAAACAACAATATTACATCAAATTAAAAATCAAAAGCGCCATTCACTCTATTCTACTTATTTCAATTGAGCTGTTATTGTTGGTGATATTTTTTATTTATTTAATTTTAAACCTATGAAGTCCAATAAGTCCCAAATGCATAGAAGTTGATAGCTATTAATCATTAAACTTTTTTTTATTTTTATTTTATTTTACACCGACTCTCTAATTTGACATTATTTGGATCCCATACATCCAAAATACCCATTTCTATAAATCCAACTTAGGAATATACTCAAATTGGAAAGGTGGTTGGGTTTAGAGGATCTAATAGAGCTGATGAAAAGAGACGCGAAAAAGAAGCTTTTGAAATTTATGATGGAGATGGAAGTGGGTCATTACACCCAAAGGATACAACAAATTTGTCGCCATGGAAAAATCTACTATACAAAGATGCAAGAAAAAAAATCCGTGCATTACGTGTTTGCACTCGACTACTATTACACCCATCCTCCCCAATAGTTTGTGATCTGTTTGTCAAGGAAAAATTTTGCCGTCGTCTAAGGATCATTGAGAGTTCAACAGGAAAGACATAGGTTAAGGGTAGGCTTCTTAATAATAATAATTGTAACACACTAAATTTAACCTTAACATTAGACTCGAATTTGGGATATTACATTAGCCACCGAAATGACCTCATAAACTAACAGTGTTTATAAAGCAATCATTTTAAAATATTTGTTTATTTTAAAAGAAAACTTAGCCTATTTTCAGAAATACTCATGAGTTAACAAAAATCCGGTTAAAGTATAACATTTTTCTTACAATGGTAACTACTTTTGAAAACATAGTTAATTTCTAATTTAATTGTAATCTAGCAACGGAAAAGTGATAATCAACTTAGTTTCAATTAAGAAAATCAGAATTATTTTATGCATATTTAATTCTAATTTCATGTTTCAACATCCTAAATTCAAATTAAATGACATACATGCTATATAAACCCCAAAACCTAAGTTTCATGCCACAGTTCAAACATAAAGTAATAAAATATTTGAATAACGAAAATTTAATAATAATAAATCTAAAATACTTTTTTATATATATAAAAACAAATCCAAGTTGAGACCTTTTGGATATTGTGCTCACGCCCTAACCTAGTGGGTTATTTTGTAAAGATAGAAATAATGGAAGAGTGAGCTTATGAAGCTCAGTGTGAGTTCAATCACAAGTAAATCAGTGCAAACAGTAGATGACTCATACATGTAGCAATTCTTAGAACAATCACATTCAAATAGCGATTTGGAGTATCAATATCAAAATATTTTAGATTCATAGTTTATATATACACATACTCATGAATGGTGATGCAATTTCACTTTATTAGAATAGATCCTACCAACTCCGCTACACATCACAGTAGGAGTTCCTAAAACTCTTGTCACATCCCAAAATGCGGTCTAGGAGATTTGAGGTTAGTTTTGGAAATTTTGGCCTAAAATTTGGTTTAGGAACTAGAAAATACTTTCATTAAATGGCATTTGAAAAATAAAATTGATTTATGAAAAAAATGAGAAAAAGGCTTTCAATTTTTAAGGGAGGACTGTTTTGTAAAAGGATTAAAGTTGAGGGTAGCTCAAAAGAAATTAAACCAAAGTTTTAAAAATTAGCCCATTTTCCCCTTCACCTATAGTAGACGCACAACACTTTTCTCCCATTTTCTTGTCGTCAATTGAAAACCCCAAACCATCATTCATTGATTTTGATCCTTAATCTTTTCCAAACCATCATTCATCGATTTTTATCATATTCCGAACACCAAATCTTTTCCAAATTCAAAGAGAAACATCAAGAACACCATTATTTTTATTACCATTCATCTTGTGGAATTTTCTTGGATTTCCATCAACTGTTCATTTTTCTCTGAAATCAAGGTAATGTTTCATTTTTCCATTAATTTTGATGCAAACTAGTCTTTCAAACAAAGTTTTAATTCGTTAGAACAAGAAATTGGTGTGTTAGCTGAAATTGGAGTTTTTAATGGCATAATTCAGATTTGTAAATGAAACTATTGTTTCTAAGTGGTTTCAACTTGTTTCGATGATATTAGAAGGCTTTTCAACTCGTTTTAAACTTTCATTGAAAGATTTGAAGGTTATGTTGAGTTTTCATTAAAAATATCTATGGATGTTGAAATTTTTGGAACCATAAATATGAAGAATTATGGGTGTTTTGAGGGTTGAGAATCATTCTTTTATGAGTAATTAGATGTTTAGAATTGACTGTGACCAGTGGGGATGAGTATGGATTAAGAAATTTGAGTTTCAGCCAATCTAGTCGAAAATTTTGATTCCAAGAGGAACTAGTTTTAGATCTGTGTTTTTGTTTGAATTAAGATGTGTTTTGGTTGTTAATTGCTTATATATATTGTGTGGTTATAAATGTGAAGATTTGGAACTGTTGGAACCCTCTTCGAGCAAGGTGAAAGGCAAAGAAAACCTAGTTTAAGCTTGCAATTATCATGCGGAAACGTGAATGGTGAGTGTTTTGGAGTCGCTGCTAGTAGACACAATTCATTGTATTAAACGGGAGCTTAAGAGTAGCCTAAACTCCTATACTAAATTCCGAGTGTAAGCTTTCTTATTCATTTTGTTCATTTTTGCGAAATTATGATATGTGATGTGAAATATGCAGTATAGTGGTTAATGCTGCAAGTACTATATGATTGTGTTAATATGTAAATGGAATTACTGGTTTAAGCAAATATGTGTGATTGACTATGGTTATAGCGTATTGAGCTATATGTTAGCACTTATGAGTGCAAAAATAGAGAGCATGGTAAGCATGTTATGTGGAAGTGATAGTGTTGCGTGTATGATGATTAAGAGAAGTGATATTATGCATTAAAACAATAAGTAAAAGTATGTGTAATTGTGGATATTTTGCCTTGTGATCTCTTGAGACCGTTGGATATAGTTGGCATACTATAGGATTTGTGAGTACTCACCCTTGTGTTGTGATTTGGGCATTGAGGCCCAGGGTAGTTTGGAGAAATAAGGGAATGTGAGCCAAGCTCCATTCATCAGATATGTTGGAAAGTGTTATCTTGGTGCTACACTTATGGGACATGTTTGATTCTTTGAGTCATTGGTATGATGGAGATCCATGTATCCAATGTGTGGTGGTAGAGTCCACTCTTATGTTTCAAGATCTCAAGCTGCCAAATTATCTTAAATGATTTTATATAAATTATGTTGCACATAAATGCATGTTAAAATGTAAGTTAACTTATTTGGGTTAATGAAACTTGAACTTGATGAATTACTTGATATAAATGTGCTTTGTTTGATTTTGTTTAACGTACGATGTTGTGTATATAGTAATTTTGATCATTCACTGAGCTTGTTTAAGCTCACACACCTCACTAAATCTTTGCAGATAAGCAGTGTTTCTGGTGTGAGCTATGTAGCCAAGGATGATCTTAGGAAGGTAATAAACTTTTGAGTAGGTGGTTTTATAATTATTTTTGGACTCTTTGAATAAATCATCCAAGATTGGCACTACATGTTCTCTAATAGGTCTATCTCTGTCATCTATCACTCGAGGAATATCAGCATCCCTACCATTCGGATGTAGTGGCTTTTCTCTGCTTGGATCATTTCCAATCCTTGCCATTTCTCGCAATTTTTTTCTCATTCATCTCAGAGTTCTCTCAATTTTTGGATCAAAAAATAATCTTCGGTTGCAGGAATTTCTCTACTCATGCACTTACAATAGACCTGAAAAAATAATCGAAAACAACTAAGTAAGTTAAAACTAATGAAATTAAATAGATAATAACAAACCAAAATTCACTAAATTGTCGTTCCCCAACAATGGCACAAAAAACTTTCATTTCCCCCTGTCCCTAGGTTCAAGTCATGCCACTCTCATTCCCATTTCCTCTTTTTGGATAGTAAAAAGGGCTTATTACCTAGTCAACCTTTCCAATTTTGAAAACCTAGGTATTCAATAAATTTTCCTAACTATGCATTGAGGCTCTATTTTTTCACTAAAAATGGCTTTGAAAATGATTTCTAGAAAATAACTTACTTTTCTAGAAAAACTAATATTTTATGGTGTTTGGATGAATTTGTGTAAACAAAATTTGTTGTTTGGCAGATTTCTTGAAAATATTTCATAAAAATTGTTCTCAATGAAACAAACATACATGTGAGATTTATGATAGGTAGTGAATTGATTACAAAGTGTTGTTAAGATGAAATTATAGTAAATAATGAATCTTCATGATGTTAAGAATTAAATTGTAAATTTTGTACAATTTATAATTGAAACAAGAGAAGTGATATGCATGAAAATTTGTTATGTGAAATAAGATATTATAATGAATTATGAACCTTGATTAAAGTGCTTATATGGTGAAAAATAAATTACATGGCAATAAGGGCTAAATTAAAAATGTATAGAAGTTTAAGTGTGAAACAATTTAATATGTGAATAAGGAAATTATGATAAAAATTTAATGAATGTGTTATGAGATGATGAAATATGCATAAAGTATTACAAAAGTGAAATTGTGGAAAAAATTGGAATTTTATGATGACAAGGACTAAATTGTTAAACTTGAGAAAATATGTGGATAAAATAATAGAAGTGAAATATATAGAAATTTGATATGTGAAACAAGATATCAAGATAAAATGTGATTAAAGTGTAGCAAGAAAGAAATTTGATTTAATATGATTAATTAGTGAATATTGAACTTTTATGATAAAAAGGGACTAAATTGAAAATTTATGAAAGTTTATAAGAAAATATTTGATAAGTGAAGAATGTAGTAGAGAATGTAACATCTTGGTGCTTTGACCCGATGTTCGGGTTGAGTATGGATGTGTTACAATGAATAGAGCCTTATCAGTTTGGAAAACGTCTTACGAAAAAAAATTGGTAAGACATTTTACGATAATAAATGGGTAATTTTATGTTGACTGGAATACCTTTTACATTGATCATTCTATTTTCAATGAAAGAAACATCATAAAAGGATGAAAATATTTTCTGTAAAAGCTTTTATGTTGAAACAACAGGAGCCTGATTCTAATTCCTTTTCAAACCTAAATTAAAATCCTCATTTTCATCCTTTTAAAATCCATCATCTTCTTTTATTCTTTTCTTTTCTTTTCATAATTTTTTTTTACATCCTTTTGTTGGAAATTGATCTCTTGGAAATCCGAGTCAAGATCAGTCCCCGTTTGAAACCGTTTCTTGGTTGATCATTGAATCTATCATTGAAAACATTCGAAATCCCATTAAAGATCGATAAGTATTCTTATTTCAAATTACGTAGAACCCTAGAATATTGGAATAAAATTGTTCTTGTCAATTTTCCAAAATCAATTTCAAATCTTTTACGAGTTTTCCTAAAAATCTTGAGCATCTTGAAAACAATCTCTAATTCTCACATAAATGTCATCTGAAATGTAAAGACCCAAAATTTTAATTTTTGATTTCGTGTATGTGTGACACCTAATGTCTATCTACTTCAGTGGTTGTGTGTTCTGGATGTGTGTGAGAGAGGTCCCAAGTTCAAGCCTTACTTGGGCAAATTTTGGTATTTTTATAAATAAAGCCTTAACCTTGTGCAAAGGGCTTAAGTTTAAATGTTGGGAAAATTACATCAAAATGGGTCTACTGGTTTGGTGGTTAAGTGGTGTGTTATTATGGTAGAGGTCTTATGTTTGAATCCTTGCATAGGCAAAGGTATTTTTTTTTGCTCTGATTTTGGGATAGAGTTATGTAATAGGGGGATTCTGAGTAGTGGATGCAAAGTGGGAATTAGGGGAGAAGATTAAGGGATTTTGGGGGTTATCGGATTTTATTTTATTTTTTCCCATAACTGAATTTTGGCTCCTTTTCCAAAAAAAATTTCTTCTGTCTATTCTTCTCTCTTTCCTCTTGCCGAAATTCTTTGAGTTTTTCCATCTTTCTCTTCTTTTTCTTCTTCTTGATTTTTACCTAATCCATTTATTTTCCTTCGTTTTCGCACGCGGTTAGTGCTCGCTTAGTTTCGGTAAGTGTTTCTCTTCATTTTAGTCATGAATCTCTTAGCGACTGAAGTGGTAATGTATTTTCTCTACGATTTGGGCGTAGGGGGAGGTTCAGACTGGTGAATTCAGTGTTCTCGTCTTAACAATAGTTAAATGGAGGGTTATCGTTGGCGGTAAGTTGGGTTTCTGTTCGTTCTTGGTTGTCAATTCGCTTGTAAATTCGTTAAATTGATGTTGAGTATCTTGATTTTAGGCCTTGAAGTGCTCGGGAGTGATTAGGCATCAAAACGATACCAGGTGTGTACCCAAAATACAGAAAACGGGGTTCGACAAAAGTCGAAATTGCTTGCTGTCGAGAAATAAGAGAAATAAGAGAAAATGATGCGAAAAATTGTGGAGAAAGGAAATAAGGGTGTTAAAAACTAGGAAATCAATATTTTGCACTAAAATAGTTTTGGACAACAACAGTAGTCTAACTTTGAAAAATCATCAAAAATAGTGTAAATTGAGTTAGAGGTTGAATAAAATATGAAATTAAATTTTATTGAGTCTAGTCTTTCATGGAAGAAACAGTATAAGTAATGAAATTGTAAATCATGAGTTATAATAAATTTTGTGAGATAAGGTCAGAATAATTTCGGGTTCCCCTGTTCTGACTTAGGAAAATCATCAAATATTGTAAAAAAATAATTAGGGGATTTATATTTTTAAATCCTCAATGAATCTATTTCAATAGAAACAAACAAAAACATCATCTAAATTCCGTATTAAGAGATAAATAATTTTTAGTAAGGAAAGGATGAAGCTGTCAAACAGCAAAATAGGGATAACTTTAAAGATTTTACTGTACTTATTTTATAAACAACAAATTCTGAAAATTTTATGATAGAAATGTATTTGAGTCTAGTTTCAAAAACATCAAGCGGATCTTAATTTGGAATTCTGTAGCTCAAGATATAAATAATTTAGTGATAATGACTCAAGTAGACAACTTTGAGTGAACATATAAGTAAATAGTGAAAACATATATGAGTATTGAGCTAGCATGGGTTACTTTAAAAATGGATCACACGGCCAAGGCCAATTTAGGCTGAGTGGGCCACATGGGCAAATCACATGGGCGTGTGGGCCCATTTTTACCGAAATGTTTTTAAGGTTGTATGGGTTGTCCAAGTCGACTGTGAACCTACTGTAGGGTCAGTAAGTGCTACTTAGACCCCTAAATATATGAAATTGACTGAATGATATTTGACTGAGCATATTAATATCTGAACTAAATATATGTACTGAAATTCCATAATAGCATGTCATTTATTGTGTGTTGCATTGCATTGTGTTGGGGTTGTTATTCGGAGGAAGTGTACTAAAAGACTTTAAGCCTAATTTACTGGCAGCTCGGGTGCAAACTACTATATTGTGCCGCATTCGGTACTACTTAGAGTGTAGGGATGGGTGGGTTGATTATATCCCCACATGGAGTGTAGGGTTAGAAGGAGATGGTGTGTAGAGGTTGGTTGGGTAGGATTTTGCTACTACATAATCATATCGCGCATCGACATCTTGTGATGGGTTAAAGCCCTCTTGCATTTTGACATCAGTCTTGAGATGGGCTAAGGCCCAAACTGTCATTGATACTAAAAAGGGCTTAGGCCCATGACTGTTCAACAATGCACTGTGAATACTGATTGTTTGTTTGTTTCTACGGGATTACACACTGAGTTTATGTAAACTCACCCTTTTTGTTTAATGTGCACAGGTAATCCCCAGACTTGATGGATCGGTACAGCGGAGGACTTGACGGTGGCCACACATTTTTTAAACTGTTTTAATTTCAGTTTTGGTATTTATTTCTTAATTATTTTCTAGGTTATTTTTATGTAAATTGAACTTTTTAGACTGTTTACTTTTATTTCAGATTTTAGACTGTTTTCGTGAATTTAAAAACTGTACAAACTCAACGAACAAATAGTTTTCTCTAAAATAAAGGGGTTTTCTAAGATGGACGGATTTACCTAATTAACTCGATTTTTCATAAAATAAATGATTTCTAAAGCTTCCGCAACGAGTTGTGTTTTAAAACAATCAATTAAATAAGTAAGCGATTTTGGAGTCAACAAGAGTAAATAAATGAAAACGGTTTTATTTTAACAACTTAGTTTCAACACGCTATTATGTGACATCATGATTCGCCATAATGAGGCGGGTTTGGGTGTTACATGAAAGACTCATAACGATCAATTTTCTGAGGATTGTCGCCGATACCATGCATTGGTGTGTTTGGGATGTTACATGAAAGACTCATTGTAGGTATCTCAGATCAATTTAACCCTTCCACATGACTTGAGGCATCTCACAAGGCCATGTGCCCCTGTTTTTCAGATTTTATAGTTTTCCCCGGAATTTTATGATATGTTCAGTTTAGTCCCTAATTGGTTCCTAAACTATTTTTAGTATTTTATTTAATTCAATTAAACCCCTGATAATACTAATAATGCTAGAACCCATGATATAATTGATTCTGTCATTATTGTGAATGCATGATATGTGATTATTACATATATCCACTTTGTCACTATATTTCTGATGTACTGGTATTGTATTGCAAAATCATGATGATACTGATTGCATGAGAAACATGTCATTGTTACCATTAAGTTAAACATATGATAAGCAAGTTTGTAGCTACTATAATGATCTGTTATAAGCATAATAATTGCTACTATATATACTTGATATAAGCATGTTAATGATATTGTACTTAACTATTATAACATGTCATGTTGCATAGTATGGGGTGGGAAGTTTGAATGGAGGAAGTAGGCGGTAGTTCATTTACTTAACCAATGGTTTATCCACAACATATTTTAGTCAACAGTCATCAGCTCGACTAGTGGTTTATCTATAATGTACTTTAGTTGACAAATCATCTGCTCGACTAGTGGTTTATCCACAATGTATTTTACTCGGCAGTCATCTACTCGACCAGTGGTTTATCCACAATGTATTAGCAACTTTTATCTACACAGGTGGATGGTTCATCCACCAATATATTTATCATTAGCAATTCATTTTCAATGATTAGTGGTTTATCCACAACGTGGTGTGAAGGTAGGAGTTTTGAGGAACTCCTAACTGTGGTGTGTAGCGGTGGGGTAGGACCTTTTTACTGTTAAACCGAACTTGCATTGCATTCATAAGCAATCACATGGCTACGAACATTGGAATATTATGTTGATTATTTGTTCTGAATTATCGATATCTTGTATTGCTATTAATTGTGATTTATTCTATGAGTTGATATTCTGCATGACTTGTCTACTTCTTGCACTGGTTCCCTTGTGACAGAACTCATACTGAGCTCCATAGCTCACTCCCCATTTTATATCATTCTTTACAAATAACCCACCAGGTTAGAATGCGATCACGACATACGAAGGGCTCAGATACATTTTATTTTTATAAAAGTATTATTAGACTTATTTTATAATTTCTATTATTTCAGAACTGTACTATTTTACTTATTTATGGCATGGGACTCACATTTAGGGTTTATTTAGCATGCATGACATTTAATTTAATTTAAGATATGAAATTTAATTATCTATGCATGAAATATAGTTTTCATCAAAACTAAGTTAAACATCACTTTTCCGCTACTAAGTTTATAAATAAATTTTGGAAGAATAAATAAATTAACTAAGTTTCCAAAAATAGTCACCGTTATAAGAAAAATATTAAAATTAATTGGTTTTTGTGTTAACTCTGGTGTTTTTTTTTAAAAATATACTAAGTTTTCTTTTAATATAAACAAATATTTTAAAATGACTGTTTTATAAACTTCGATCGTACTAGGCCATCTTTGTAGCTGATATAATCTCCTGAATTTGGGTTTAGCATCTAGGTTGGGTTGGGGAGGTTATGAATGTACTTCTGTTGTTATTGGAACAAAGGACTACCAATGTTGTCACAATTTGAACCCTAGTGACAAAATTTTGCATCAATATTCCATCAAAATTGGAGTCTGTATACTTGATGATCTCTAACTTATCAGGCCTCTGATATGTAAGCATGTAATCTTTTGTTCTCTAAAGATACCTCATAACCCTCTTGGCTGCTATCCAATGGTCCATACCAGGTTGCTTAAATGTCTTTCTAACATCCCAACAATGTACGCAATATCCGAACGTGGACATACTTGAGCATACATTAGACTCTCAACAGCTGATGCATATGGAATCTTTTGCATTTCCTAAATTTCAATGTTACTTTTAGGGTATTGAGTAATATTAAATTTGTCTCCTTTAGCAACAAGGGTGTCACCTGATCTACAACCTTGCATGCCAAACCTTTTGAGTAGTTTATCAATATAGCTCTCTTGTGATAATCCAAGAATACCTTGAGATTAGTCTCAATGTATTTGAATTCCTAAAACGAAAGAGGTGTCCCTATAATCTTTCATCTCAAAATGCTTAGATAAAAACCTCTTGGTTTTGTGTAATAAGTCTATATCATTAGTGGCAAGCAAAATGTAAGACCCCATACCCAAGTCCGAGGCTAAGACCGGATACGAGACATTACTATGCTTGAACTTCTTAAACATGTACTTACGGGATATAAAATTTCGTTTTAATTAAAACTTCTCTTTCTTAGTCAAATCATACATTTCATGGGCCTACGAGGCCTCAGACTTTCGTCCCGAAACTTTTTCCAATCTTACAAATTTTCTCTTTTATACAGGGTTCACATGCCCGTGTAAAATGAGACATGCTCGTGTGTAGACACACGCCCATGCTCCTCAACCGTGGTGAATACTGACTACATACACACGGTTTCAAAGCCTAGTCACACTCCGTGTTCGACACCGGGGATGACATTGACTTGAGTCACACGACCTGGACACACGCCTATATGGCTGGTCCGTGGTCGCCCCTGATTATTTCCCCACGGCCTGGGCACGCCCGTGTCCATAAACCGTGTGACAATTCAAATTCCAATTTCAAGATGTAGACTTCACACGGCCTGGGCACACACCCATAGCTTGATCGTGGATCTCACATAGCCTAGACACATGCCCGTGTGTCTACCCATGTAGATAATTATCAGGCTATCTACCAAGCCTTTTTACCACCTACATTTGCATACATTCATACCTTATCACATAGCTACACATAACATTAATATAACTCTTAAATTAAAAATTTTTTTATAAATGAAATAAGGTTTTCATCCCATACACTAGGGAATACTATTTCCCATATAAATACTAACAACTTAAGCCATCATCTATGGCTATACACAAACGAAACATAAGTTCTCTTAGGCTAACACAATTTGGCTACACCAACAATAACTTAATCAACCTTAAACACTAGCCCTATACATGCCACTTGATACCCTATACCAAGTGTCTGCTCTATGTGTGAAAACATCTCTGACGATCTCCAACCCGAGCTAGCTAAATTAACCTATAAGAGATGAGAAAAGAAGAGGAGTAAGCAATAATGCTTAGTAAGTTCATCTGCATAATCTGACAATTATTGATATTCACCAAATAAACGTAATTAAAAGGTAATATGTTGAGATTTTCTCATTAGCTCATGATTACTTACTCAATCATCCATGAAGCTTAATCAATCTATCTCTTACCACATTGTTACAATGCCACAAGCCAATTTGCTCGTTTAATTAACATACATTCCTGCACTGATCACACATGATCAAATAAAACAACACATCAAGATTTTTCGATAAATCAATCATTCTACTAATCTCTCAGTGGTTTTGCACTTAGCCCACCATCAACCTCTAATAGGGTGGTATCGCATACAGCCCATCGATTGCTAATTAATTAGGTGGTAACGTATATAGCTCACCGTTATTATACATTCATGGATAGTTATCCACATGTATTTCCCTATTTCAAATGTTCTTTGGAGAACATCCTCGCACACTAATATTCTTACTTAACTTTCTACGATTATCGTTTGCATTTACATAATGCATTAATAAATCTATCTCATACAATTAAAGTGCATCGGTTACACATAACCCACTAAGGGTTCATTATATACCGAATTCATCTCAATTCAATTCTAACACACACTTGTGCTCCTTATAGTACAACCACATACGTTCTCACTTTCAACATACAAGTTGAATCATTCCCATTGTTAAATGACTCTCTTGAGTCTCATACCCATAGTGTCACTTTGACGTCATGCCCCAATAGGGTCTCACTTGCATTAACATGTCGATGTCATGTCCCAGACATGGTCTTATACGAATTCTTACACCGAGGCCATATTCCGATATGGTCTTACACGTATTAACATATCGATGCCATGTCCTTGACATGGTCTTATTTAATATCTCTCACCGAGGCCATATTCTAATATGGTCTTACACGGAACCTCAACTATCATCATTTTATACTATCTACATTTCTCATTACTCTTTGATTCAATTCTCTTGACATCTCATTAAAAGATAATTCATGCATTCATAGAGTAATTATACATTCCATACAACATTGGAATATTAAATTAACTCATACATAATTGCTACATTTGCACATGAACTTACCTTGATGACAAAAAGGCGGAAAATGACTTTTTGCTCACATTTCCCTTTTCACTCGTTCTAGGTCCGAAACTTGTTTTCTTTGATCTAGAACAATGGAATTTAGTGATTTAATCACTTATAAATCATAATACACCATAATCTACACTTTATGCAAAAATGACTATTTTGCCCTTATACTTTGGCAAAATTACGATTTTACCCCTAGGCTCGTAAATAAATTTTCATCACATTTTCTTGTTAGAAAAGCCTAGTTGAACATTTAATCCTCTTAAAACTATCCACAATTCCAACTATTTCATGCCTTAATAAATAAATTACAACTTTTGCATTTTAGCCCAAATTAGGTGTTTTCATAACAACACCTTTCACAAAAGTTATTTATCATCATCCTCTAATTCATTTTCTTCCATAAAAACTCATCAACCAACATAAAATCTATCATGTTAAGTCCCCAGACTCTCAACCATATTGCAAAATAGTCCCCCCATTAGCTAGCTTAAGCTTTGGGGACTCCAAAAGTACAAAAATTATCAACTAAAACCATCATAATCACTTACTTGTAGAGAAGATGAGTTGTTGAAAATTTCAAGCTTTCAAAACCCTTCATTTTCTGATATTTTTGGTGGGAAGAAGATGAATACAATGGGTGATATCATCTTTTCTTATTTTATTTATTTCCTCCAATTTTAATCCATCTAACCCACCAAAATTTGACCAACTTGAGTCTATTGTCCCCCCTATGGCCGGCCATCACTTAAAACAAGGCCTAATTGCACATTTGGGACCTCCAATTAATAATCTATAGCTATTTGGCACCTCTAGCAAATAAAATAGAACTTTCACACTTTATGCGATTTAGTCTTTTTTAGAGATTAAGCATGAAATCGCTAAAATTAAAGCAACAAAATTTTCATGCATCCTTATAAATATGTTATAACACATAACATAATATGAAAATAATTTTCTCTAACCTCGAATTAGTGATTCCGGGATCACTGTCCCAACTAGCCTTTAAATTGGGCTGTTACAATTCTCCCCCCTTAGGGATTTTCGTCCTCGAAAATCTTATCAGGAGGAGCTGCTTCCAACATTCTTAAAATGTTTCCATCCACTCTTTAAAATCGTGAACGCACTTATCCTCAAGTTTCTCTTGCCAATAACTCTTAAGCTGTGATACATAGGGTCGAAACGTAACTTGAGACCTAGGTTATTCTTCCTCTAGGGCATATACTATATCCAATATTCCACAAATTTGGAACTCCATACATATCCTAACGATCGTTCGGATCCTTACTGGTCGATTCACCACAACTCAAAGGTCATCCCCCTCCTAGGGAATTTTGTCAAATCAAATTTGAAATCAATAAGGTTTTATATCACTTTTTCACTAAAGAATTCACCAACCGTAATAGTTTTGACTTGTACTCTGAGGAAACTCAACTTTTAATGGTCAACTACTTCTGACCATAAACTCATTCATATTGTGAAATGTACTCTGTTGTCAAACATTTATGCATCTAACTGTATTTCTTTATTCTTACATTAGTAGATATGCTACTACTAAATCTCATACCAAAACTTCTATATAAGTTCTGGATTCATCAATATTCAAATTCTATATTGAAAAAGTGTCAACAACAGAAAACTTATCCAGCCTGTATTTTATCATCTTAAATAAACTCATTTAGAGCTTATTTAAAATACCATTTACTAACTCACTTCTGAACACTTTTGTTCTGAAAGGAAGACTCGCTCTAGTCATTAACCTCACTGAAACTAGGATATTACCAACTAAGATCCACCGAGTAACTAACTCGCTTTGCTTAACATGGATCTTTCATTCAACACTTGTACTTTGTCCACTATCAGAAAAGTATTACAATAACTGTACTCTTCATTGTAATCGTTCAAGCCATTTCCACTATTTCATTTTCAAGATCTTCTGTAGCATAAAATACTCCCACTCATTAAAATTTAGAAAATACACATCAATTTTCCCCCGAATCATTTCATAACACCTAACTCACAACATAGACACAAAAGTGATCGTCTCAAGATCACTAATTGATCAATTCCTTTTCTCAATTCAGACTGAACTCAGTACTAGAACTTTCTATTAGTAGTTCCTTCTATAGCTTTCAACTCAACCATTACGGTTTGAACATTTCGATGAGCTCATTCTTGTATCATGCTCCCTACTCTCGTGCACACAGAATTTTTTATTCTCTTCACTAATTCATGCGCAAATATACACAGAACTTAAATCATATCTCAATACGTTAATCCACTCTTTTATCCATACTGAGAACATATTTTAAGCACATTCTCATCTAAGTTCTCTTACTATAATAATCTAAAACTTTTACTATCATCCTATATCACGATAGCAGGGACATCTCTATTAAATTCATTAACTCTATTCGGCTTGCCCAAAAACCCATCGCACAACATAAAACTTGTGACTTCACTTCTTGTACTAGAATCATCCTCAAATTCTCCTTCAAAGCACCCGAATGGGGTTCGAGGAGATAAAGAAATGTTAATTTCAATTAACTAAATCGACAGCCGCTTAGTCTGATTTCTGAATCAGCTAACATTCTCACACAATCACAATTTCTTGAAAAGAACAACCACATCACCCTTGAAGGGAAACAAGTATTAATACATAATGTCCAAGGGAATCATTATAATCCATTCATGGTATTAATTAACCATGCATAGGTCACAGACTTCAAGCCAACTTACTCATACTTGCCTTTTATTAAGCATATACTATGCCATACATTGTACTCATTTCTTCGTGATTCATTTACGAGTACCTGTTCTCACTCATCCACATAACTTTAATACTGCTTTTAACTCATCTACTTATCCCATTGATCGCTAGGGATAGTCAAAGACACATATTCATAGTCATTCATGTAAGTACGAAACCAATGCCACATCCTCGAGGTGGTCTTATATGGAGTCACCTCTAGTTGCCAATGCCATATCCCAGATAAGGTTTTATATGGACTTCCATATCAAGTATCGATGCAATATTCCAAATATGGTCTTATATGATTCTCATATTCATTATCGAAGCTTTATCCCGGATATAGTCTTATACGGGATCTCAACTCGGTGCCGAGGCCATGTCTCGGGCATGGTCTTATATAGGACCTTATCTTTTTCATATCTCAATGATAGCCTTTTTATTATAGTCCCCTAGGACTTCAACCTCATGTCCAATAACCATTACTCTATTTAGTAGAGTATCATGTACCAATGTGATACAAAACATTCTCAATTATGCTAACATAATTATTGCATTAATCAAATGCAACTTACTCAACTTGACTCAACAATGGAAAGGGGGTGAAATCGTAGAGCCCTTAACTGGATTCTCGTGACTACATACATATGATTTAACATCCATCATCAATGTAATATCATCATAGTCACACAACTCACTCCAAGTGAGTTTTCATGTTTATCATGCTACAATTGTTTCTATCACTCATACTTTCGAACAATGACTTTACTTACTCAAGTTTCACACTAATATCTACTTGAGTAGTCAACATTTGACTCTACTTGCTCTTAATATTGCTTATCAATTTAGAGAATGTCTTACGGTTTTGAGTATGTCGTTTACTTGAGTGCCATAGTCCAACCATGGTCTTACTCGTATCACACATCATAGCCCAGCTATTTCCTTACATGTCATCACGATGTCATAGCCTTGCTATAGTCTTACACGAGATCTCATATCAATACCAATGCCATATCCCTAATATGGTCTTACATGGAACTCATGTCGATGTCGATGCCATATCCCAGATATGGTCTTATATGGGATCTTACATCAACATCGACGCCATATCCTAGATATGGTCTTACACGATTTCATACCGAAGCTAGGTCCCAGACGTGGTCTCACACGGGATCACTATTTAATGCCGATGCCATATCCCAGGTATGGTCTTATACAAAATCTTGTAACTCGATATTGATACCATATCCTAGATATGGTCTTATACGAGATCTTTCTTTTTTGTCCTGCACATGGTCTTACACGATCATGTATCAAATTAGCTCGCATATGGTTGGGGATCATCTCATTATTTAACAAAATAATTTTGTCTACTTAGTCAAGCTTTTGGAGATATCACACTATCGAGTCCACATATGGCATGTATAGCTAGACTTGTAAGTTAAACAAGATCTTACTCACGCTATGTTAGTCCTGAATAAACCTTTAACTAAACCATAGCTCGATACCACTAAATGTAACATCTCCCATACCCAAGTCCTAGAGGCTAAGATCTCCGGATATGAGACATTACTATGCTTGAACTTCTTAAACATGCACTTAGGTTGGTCTATAAAATTTTGTTCTTAGGTAATTAAAACTTCTCTTTCTTAGTCAAATCATACATTTCATGGGCACTCAATTGAGGCCTCAGCTTGGACTTTCGTCTCGCTTATGTTAGTTAACCGACTAAACCATAAACTTTTCCAATCTTACAAATTTTCTCTTTATATCAGGTAAAATGAGACACGTCACGCTATGTTAGTCTAGACTAAACATACGCCCATGCTCCTCAACCGTGGTGAATCGACTACATACACACGGTTTCAAAGCCTAGTCACACGCCCGTGGATGACACTGACTTGAGTCACACGACCTAGACACACGCCTATATGGCTGGTCCGTGGTCACCCCTGATTATTTCCCCACGGCCTGGACACGCCCGTGTGCTTAAACCGTGTGACAATTCAAATTCCAATTTCAAGATGTAGACTTCACACGGCCTAGGCACACGCCCATAGCTTGATCGTGGGTCTCACACGGCCTAGACACACACTCGTGTGTCTACCCATGTAGATAATTATCAGGCTATCTACCAAGCCTTTTTACCACCTACATTTGCATACATTCATACCTTATCACATAGCTACACATAACATTAATATAACTCTTAAATTAAAAACATTTTTTATAAATGAAATAAGGTTTTCATCATATACACTAGGGAGGACTATTTCCCATATAAATACTAACAACTTAAGCCATCATCTATGGCTATACACAAACGAAACATAAGTTCTCTTAGGCCAACACAATTTGGCTACACCAACAATAACTTAATCAACCTTAAACACTAGCCCTAAACATGCCATGACTCATAAGGACTTGATACCTCATACCAAGTGTCTGCTCGATAGTGTGAAAACATCTCCGGTGATCTTCAACCCGAGCTAGCTAAATTAACCTATAAGAGATGAGAAAAGAAGAGGAGTAAGCAATAATGCTTAGTAAGTTCATCTGCATAATCTGACAATTATTGATATTCACCAAATAAACGTAATTAAAAGGTAATATGTTGAGTTTTTCTCATTAGCTCATGATTACTTACTCAATCATCCATGAAGCTTACTCAATCTATCTCTTACCACATTATTACAATGCCACAAGCCAATTTGCTCATTTAATTAACATACATTCCTGCACTGATCACACATGATCAAATAAAACAACACATCAAGCTTTTTCGATAAATCAATCATTCTACTAATCTCTCGGTGGTTTCGCACTTAGCCCACCATCAACCTCTAATAGGGTGGTATCGCACACAGCCCATCGATTACTAATTAATCAGGTGGTAACGCACATAGCTCACCGTTATTATACATATGTGGATAGTTATCCACATGTATTTCCCTATTTCAAATGTTCTTCCGAGAACATCCTCGAACACTACTATTCTTACTTAACTTTCTACGATTCTCATTTGCATTTACACAATGCATTAATAAATCTATCTCATACAATTAAAGTGCATCGGTTACACATAACCCACTAAAGGTTCATTATATAGTAAATTCATCTCAATTCAATTCTAACACACACTTGTGCTCCTCATAGTACAACCACATACGTTCTCACTTTCAACATACCAGTTGAATCATTCCCATTGTTAAATGAATCTTTTGAGCCTCATACCTATAGTGTCACTTTGACGTCATGCCCCAATAGGGTCTCACTTGCATTAACATGTCGATGCCATGTCTTAAACATGGTCTTATACGAATTCTTACACCGATGCCATATTCCAATATGGTCTTACATGTATTAACATATTGATGCCATCTCCCTGACATGATCTTATTTAATATCTCTCACCGAAGCCATATTCTACTATGGTCTTACACGAAACCTTAACTATAATCATTTTATACTATCTACATTTCCCATTACTCTTTGATTCAATTCTTTTGACATCTCATTAAAAGATAATTCATGCATTCATAGAGTAATTATACATTCCATACAACATTGGAATATTAAATTAACTCATACGTAATTTCTACATTTACACATGAACTTACCTCGATGACAAAAAGGCCGAAAAAGACTTTTTGCTCACATTTCTCTTTTCACCCGTTCTAGGTTTGAAACTCATTTTCTTTGATCTAGAACAATGGGATTTAGTGATTTAATCACTTATAAATCATAATACACCATAATATACACTTTAGGCAAAAATGACTATTTTGCCCTTACACTTTGGCAAAATTACGATTTTGCCCTTAGGCTCGTAAATAAATTTTCATCACATTTTCTTGTTAAACAAGCCTAGCTGCACATTTAATCCTCTTACAACTATCCATAATTCCAACTATTTCATGCCTTAATAAATAAATTACAACTTTTGCATTTTAGCCCAAATTAGGTGTTTTCATAACAACACCTTTCACAAAAGTTGTTTATCATCATCCTCTAATTCATTTTCTTCCATAAAAACTCATCAACCAACATAAAATCTATCATGGTAAGTCCCTAGACTCTCAACCATATTGCAAAATAGTCCCCCCATTAGCTAGCTTAAGCTTTGGGGACTCCAAAAGTACAAAAATTATCAAGTAAAACCATCATAATCACTTACTTGTAGGGAAGATGAGTTGCTGAATATTTCAAGCTTTCAAAACCCTTCATTTTCTGATATTTTCAGTGGGAAGAAGATGAATACAATGGGTGATATCATCTTTTCTTATTTTATTTATTTTCTCCAATTTTAATCCATCTAACCCACCAAATTTTGACCAACTTGAGTCTATTGTCCCCCCTATGGCCGGACATCTCTTAAAAGAAGGCCTAATTGCACATTTGGGACCTCTAATTAATAATCTATAACTATTTGGCACCTCTAGCAAATAAAATAGAACTTTTGCACTTTATGCGATTTAGTCTTTTTTAGCGATTAAGCATGAAATCGCTAAAATTAAAGCACCAAAATTTCCATGCATCCTTATAAATATGTTATAACACATAACATAACATGAAAATAATTTTCTCTAACCTCGAATTAGTGATTCTAGGATCACTGTCCCAACTAGCCTCTAAATCGGGCTGTTACACAAAATGTCATTGACATATAGACCCAATAATATATACTTACTCCCACAATCACACAAACACCAACAATATTCATCTCAAAATTGAACGAGACAATTACTTGATGAAACTTGTGGTACCATTGACAGGAAGCTTGTTTGAGTCCATAAATGGATTTTGTTAATTTGCAAATCTTATTCTTTGGGTCTCCTAGTTCACAGTTTTCTGGTTGTACCATATAAATTGTTTCTCAATGTCGTCGTTAAACATGTTCATATACAGATATTGAAATAAATAGACATGGATAGTTTTATCATACTCAGAATAGAAACCAGATTATCAAATCCACAGTTTTGGGATTTGGTTAGCCCTTACCGACCTACGGTAGGCCCATAGTCGATCGGAGCGACCCGTTGACCCTAGGAAAATTCTAAAATTAGGGCCCACATGCCCATGTGGGCCCACACGCCAAGATTGGCCTTGCCCTATGGCCCACAGGTCTTGGCTCAAAATCCACACGCCAGTGTGACATGCCCGTGTGGCCCACATAGCCACACTCGAGCCACCATGCGGTCGTGTGCCACACACTGCCATGCCTTCGTCGACCACACGGCCATCGACACGGACGACCACACGCCCGTGTGGCGTCGACAGATTCATTTTTTGGATTTTGCCGAAACCTCATTTTCTGCGGTTCAGGTGCACACCTGGTATCAATTTGATACAAAATCAATCCCGAGATCACCAGAACCTATAATCAGCATACCCAAACTCAGGGTCAACCTTAAAAACATGATCAAACTAAGAATTCGAAACCAACCAAAGTTCAAATCAAGTGCTTATCGCTTAACCCAACACTCCGAACGACTGACTATGATTCTACAAGAGTAGAATCACGATCTTCCCGATTCGCTGCTGCCAAAACAATCGTATAACCCTAATCAACGATGGAAAAAACATAAGTTACAGAAAGGGAAAGCCTTTCTTACCTGAACGTGTGACGAAAATCGAAACAACAAGAACGAAGGTGCAACAACCGACAAAAAGAAAATAAAATCGATATCGAAAGTGGAAAAAAGAAGAAGAAACAGCAGAGAAGTAATGACTAACGCCGGTTTTTTTTTTTTATGGGAAGAGAGAGATTTTTTTGAAAAAAACAAAGGATAAAAATCAAAATATCCCCAAATCCCTAGTTTTACTCCCACTAACCCACTTAACTCATAACTCCTCAAAAATCTAGCTCCACCAAAATTCTTTAACAGATATTCAACAAAAATTAACATCTTTACTAACACAAAGACTCGAACATAGGACCCTTAACACACTAACTCCTTACCACTCGAACCAGAAGGCTCATTCTAATATAAATTCACAGCAATTAAATAAAAACTCACTGCACAAGGATAAGGCTTAAATCTAAAAATAACCAAAATTTGCTAAAGGTAGGGCTTGAACTTGATACCTCTCACACATACCCAAAACACTTAACCACCGTAGAAAATATATATTTGTGTCAAAATTGTATAGAAATAGAAATAAGAAAATTATGGCGTTACATTATAAACCTAATGCTCAAATTCTAAAATATTTATTTCAAAATTCAAATATATTATATTAAGCTCAAACCCAAATAATATACTCATTAATATCCAAACTCAAAATAATTAATTATAACCCAAATCTCAAGTCCAAAATAAAAAGAATTTAAACTTAATTGTAATAACTGAGATTTAGGGGTTATGCATTTTAACTCCAATGTATGTAGTAGTGTGCTTGTGTGCTGTTTGTATGTGTTTAGGGGCTTTGGGAACCTTGGGTTGTAGGCAAGAGCCTTAGAAAAATGTCTGACTTTAAGCTGATAGGGGGAAGAGCTGGGAGCGTTAGAAATTAAGAAGGTTAGTGTGTGGCTTATGACACAAGGACTCAATTGGTAAAGTGGCAAGGGAGGCGCCACTTGAAGCACAGAGGAGTGACGCCTCAGAGAGTGAGAAGGAACCTAGGTTCGAGCAGCAAGGGAAGCATTTTGGCATTTATTTTGCTTCAAGGGGGAGTAAAGAGTTGGAGGTGCCGTGGACACTTCATAGATGAGCTGTAGATTGGGTCAAACATCTCAAATTTTCGGCTAAGAAGGGAGATAAGAGTGTTGCTCATTCAAACTCTTTTTAATGAGTGGAAAAGAGAAGAAATAGGAGGAAAAGAAGGAATCTGATAGAGAGAAGAAGAGTTGGCCGAATGGAGGGGTCTTGATGTGGCATTTTCGGCCAAGGGGAGGAGTGTCTATGCTAGGGGCTTTAGGTGCCGAAATCTTGAACCCTTTTCTTCTCTTTTGACCAAAAGCTGAAAGTGAGAGAACCAATTGTGCATATTCTCCTCATCTTATTTCCTTTTCTTCATTCACTCTCTAAAAGCCGAAACCTACCCTCTCATTCCCACTAGAACCGAAACCATACAAGACTTCAACCTCTTTTCTTCTTCTTTGCATCGAATCTCCCATCTTCAAAAGCCGAAGAAACTTTTTCTTTCCATTTGATAAGACCTTAGCTGATTTGCTCACTTGTCACTAAAGCCGACTCCCACATCTTTTGCCATCACTCTCCATAGCCGATTTTATCTCACCCTTTTTGAAACCGATTCCTTTTCTATTTCCCTCTCAAAGCCGATCAATCTTCTATTGTAGCTGAATCTTTCTGTGTTTCCAGCAAAGGTGTTCGATTGATATCAATATTACGGTAAGGGTTAATTGTCATTCGGTCTCTCCTTCTTTTCCCTTTGGTTAGCCGAAATCAAGGACACTAATCCTTTTTTATTCTTTTGGCCGAAACCATGAAGGTGGGTTTTGGGATCTTTGTAGCCGACGATTAGAAGGATATCTTTCGGGATTTGGATATTCAAGGTAAGCAAAGCATGACCTTAGGCCGAAGGCCACTTACTTTTGTCTATTAATGTTAGAATTGAATCTAACATGGTTCATATAGGGATCTCGATAACTTTCAAGGATAGGTGACGATTTTCGAGATTTGATCGGTTAAGGTAAGGGGAATAGTGCCATTCGGCCAAAGGCCATATTTTCTAGTGTTAGCTGATTCTAACTGTGGTGTTATAGGAAGGGTTCGGTAAAGGTAAAAGAGGGGTCAACGGGATTCAGATCTATTTCAGTAAGAGTATTTAGATAAGTTATAGATGTGCTTTCGTTAGATGTTTACGTATCGATTAACCAGGTTTCTGATTAAGTGATATTCGATGGATGCGAGTACTAGTGGAGGAGAGAAAGGGGTAGTTCCTACCCCTAGATTCAAGAGACGATCGGTTTGCTGATGCGTGATTGGCCACGGGTTGTGGGCCAACATCGGAAAGGGATAAGTAAATCATTGTGATCCCGCAAGCGAAAGTGTTAGTATCGAAAGCGTGGTTCTCAGTATTATCGGGTGTGTAACCCCACCCTGATTCTCGATTATTAATAATAACGTTAAATATGTGTTAATAAGGCTATGGATAAATATGGCTAAGGGTACCATTCAATGGTACAGTGTATTCAGGTACGTTACCCCATAACACTCTGTTAAACAATGGTTACAAACATTGATATGAAACATGTGTAATTTCCTTATGGCCTTAGGGTAGGGTGTATCGAATGATATCTGTATATTTTGTATGTTGCATGGGCATGAGGGTGATATTGAAAAGGGGAAGTGTTCTGGTGGTTTTACCACATTATCCGGTGACTTATGTCACAATATTATGTATTCGGTGACCTTGTCACATTATCTGGTGGCTATGCCACGTATTAAGGGCGATGAGCAGTTGACTGCAGCGAGGGTGTGTAGCAGATGGAGGGTCGATTTAATAATCCCCACGGTGTGATTGGCAGGTACGGGTGGTGTGTAGAGGTTGGATATCTAGGTGGGTTCGGGTTGCATCATTGTTTTATATACATGTGATTTAATATGCTGTGATATGGGCTTATGGCCCAAAATGTTATAATAAAGGCTATAATCGGTTGGGAACCTGTGTTGGTGGTTACACATTGAGTCTGTTGACTCACCCTTCGTGGGCTAACCTTTTGCAGGTGATACATAGTGCATTGGACCGGGTCGGCAGGGACTATGTGGTGGCCATGCTCAGCAAAGTTTCGGTTTTCATATAATGGAACTCTTTTCGTTTCTTTAGTATGTTTTCTTTCGAGGTTTATTTGGTATTTTAAATTTGTAATAAGGCCACTACTTAACTGTTTAAATTTATGTTTTAATTTTTATTTCCATACGATAATCAACGAACAAGTAATTAAATATTTTTCTTAAAGTAACTTCAAATGTTTTATCACCCACTCAACTTACGGTTTTCAACCTAATGAACTCTAAAATCTGACAAAATGAAAGAAATGTTTTTGGCAAAATACAACTCGAATGGCAACTTGGTTTCCAACTCGTTAAAAATCTGACCTGGTTTTGAATTGACTTATTTTATAAGAAAACGAAACAAAATTTAAGCTAAGTCTTCTTAAGGAACATGTCAGATCCGGTCGGGGCTGGTGGGCCGGGTTTGGGGTGTTTCACTAATACTCAAATACAAATTGTAAAAGTGAAAGCCCAATTAAAAACCTAATTTAAAAATAATATTTTATCAAGATATTAAATTTTAATAATATTTTATGTATCACTAGTTATAATTATAAACAAGTATTTTAGTACACTAAATTACACATAATTATTTATATTATATATTTTATAATATAATCTATAATATAGTAATAGTTATTATATTAATACTTATAAAACATATTATTTCATTATATAATACTATATCACATATTATAATAGTAAAGTAGTACTAATATATTACTTATTATCATATATTATTGTTTATTATGCTGGTTGAAATATGCTCTAAGTCCCTATCGTTTCCTACATTTGAAAGTTAACCTTACTACTAGATTAAATAATACTATATTATACAATATATAATATATTAATAGTTTATATATATGCATCAACGATTAAATATTATAATATATATTATAATAATAGTTATATACATAGTAGTAGTACATTATATATTAGTTATTATATATTATTGTTTATTATTATATTAGTTGAAATATGTTCTAAGTCCCTATACTTTTCATATATTTGAGAAGTTAGCCCTCCTATTATATTAGATAATGTTATATCATATCATATGGTATATAATATATTAATAGTTTATATACATATATGCATCAAGGAATAAACATTAGTATATTATGTAATATTATATCTTTTATTATAATCTATAATATAATAATAGGTATATATAATGATAGTACATTATATATTACTTATTATATATTATTTTTATTATTATACTTGTTGAAATATGCTATAAGTTCCTATATATTTCGTACATCCGAAAGTTAATCATACAATAAATTAATAGTTTATGTATATGCATTGATGATCAAACACTATAATATCATATAATACTATATCTTTTATTATAATCTATATTATAATAGTTATACTGTATTAATATTTTATGTATTAGTAATATACTAATTTAATATGTCGGTTTGAGGTCGTTAGATAAACGATTTCGCTTTGTATTTCAAATAATAGTTATATTATTATGCTATCATTTAAGTTTAATGTTATAGATTTTAATAATTATTAATTTTATATATTTATGATACATATTTAATTATAATATTAAAATATTATATATATTAAAAACATGAATAAACAATTGCAAACTCTGCTCTATGTGAATTAAGTTTATATTAAAATGTTAAAAGAGTAATATATAATATAAAATCAATGTTTTTTCATAGTCGCTTAATCGATTTTGTCGTGATTAATTTTAGGTTAAAACTTAAAATTTGAATTTATTGAAAAACATGAATATTTTAATTTTTACAAAAAATACAAAGTTTTATTTAAAGTAAGATCTTTTTAACTTAAAAATTTTGATTTTGCTTTTAGCACACTCACAATGCACAAAATTGATACATTATTAAATAAATATTATTTTAATTTTCAAAATACGAGCTAAAATTTAAAAATAAATCATATTTCACTCGAAAGCAAAATATCTTTAAAATCTTCTATTAATACAAAAATATCAGATTTTATTTAAAAGATAAAAGAAAAAGGACATTCCATTTTAATAAGGATGAATGAAATTTAACATAATTATGAATTCAAAGGAAGATATTGGGTTCTGCACTTAGAATTTTCGTGTAAAAAAGTATACTTTTATGAACCTATGTATCCGCACAAACAAATAACAAATTGGCAGAAGGAAAGAAAACACAAATCATGGTTTTAATATTAAAATATATTGGTAAAATGACCATTTCAGTCTCTTTTACTTTTAAAGTTCACCAAATTGCTCCATTTGAAAAAATATTACAACAATTTAATCTTTAGTTCAAAAGTCAGTAATTAAGAATAATTAATCACGATGTTAATATTTTCCATCAATTGTACATAATTTTGATTGGTATAATAACAAATTGAGTCTTCAAAGTTTACACATCTTAATTTAGTCCTAATTTAACAAATTTATCTCGTAATATTTGTGTAAATGTGTAAATGTTAAAGCTAAATTTATTTTTAATTAAGGCCAAAATGACTAAATATGTAAATATTAAAAGATGATTTTATTATTATACTAATAAAATAATGTACAATTGATAGAAAATATTAACACTATAATTAAATTATCTTTAGTAACTCATTTTCAAAATCGACAAAAATTAAACTACTCCATTTTTTTTGAATTTTTTCGAAGATATCAATTTGCTAAAATTGGAAATTAAAAAAAATCAAAAGGTATTTTGACAAATATAAAACAGAAACACAGTAAAAACCAATCATAACATGCACGGCCACTAATATACCAAATCTTGGCTTTTCCTCAATCAACCATGCAATAATGGTAGTATCTTCCCACCAATCACTTTCTTTCATTTTTAAATATTGTTTTAACTCACCTTTTTTTAATTTCATCTTTACTTTACATATTTTACATGTGGGGAGGGATCTCACGGTGATGTAAAACTCCATTAATATTTTTTATATAAATTATCCATGTTAAATTTTAACTAACTTAAAAATATTTAATAGTATATTTGATATTAAAAAATTTTAACACTTAAATATATATTAATAAATATGTTGATTTTTTTAAAATTTATTGATATATATTGTTTTTAGGAGAGAAAGTGTCACGTTTTTACTAAAATTAATAATTTAGCTCTATCGCCTGCATTCATTGGACCTTATCGCATACTGAGGTGTGTGGGACTAATTGCCTACCAGTTGGAGCTACCTCCGGAGTTAGAGCAGATTTACGATGTGTTCCAAGTCTCTATGTTGAGACGTTATCGTTATGATCCGACACATATTGTTCCAGTTGAGGAGATCGAGGTTAGTCTAGATCTGACCTTCGAGGAGGAACCGGTACAGATATTGGGCGCGATGTTAAAGTTTTGAGAAGGAAGTCCATCCCACTAGTTAAAGTTCTTTGGCGTAATCATAGTTTGGAAGAGGCTACATAGGAGCCTGAAGATGCAATGCGGCAACAATATCCTCATCTTTTCTGACCAGATAAAATTTCAAGGCTAAAATTTTCTTTTAGGGGGTAGAGTTGTAACGCCCCAATTTTTTCTTAATTCCATGTTTTGAAAATTTGTTACAAATATCTATCTGCTTCAGTGGCTAAGTGTTCTGGGAGTATTTGAGGAGTCTTGGGTTCAAGTCTTCACTTGAGCAAAGTTTTTGTTTTAAGTTAAGTAAAGCCTTACTCTTATTCAGTAGGCTTAAATTTAAGAGTTAGTAGGGTTATGTCAGAATGGGCCTGCTGGTCTAGTGGTTAAGTGGAGTTTAATGTTGCAAGGGGTCTGGAGTTCGAATCTCTGCGCGATCAAGGGGATATATTTTTGCTGTCCGTGCCGTGTGGGTAGTAGAGTTTAATCGAAATTCTGTAGAGTTTGAGTGGGGTTTGAATTCGGTGGTTGAGGGGATATTGTGGAGTGATTGTAGGAGAAAACGTTGGGATTAGGGAGTAATTGTTCAGCCGAAATTCCCTGTTGTTGCCATTTCTTCTTTCTGTTCAAATTTTTGGTTCCCTATACTTTTTCGAACTCTGTTGACGCTACTTTCCCCTTTCTTTCATTTCTTCTTTCTTCCATTTTCGGTTAATCAATTCGTGTTGTTTCGTACACTTCCCGACTGTGCTCTTTTCGGTAAGTCTTGTTTCGTTTAATTTTTGCACTTTTGGTTAAGTGTTTGATAAGGGGCTTTTTGTTGCTCTCAATTTAGGCGAAGGACAAGGTTTTGCTGGGGCTCCCGCAGTAAGTTAGGTGTTTGGGTTTCAGTCGATAACGGTAAGTTTTCACGTACGTTGAATGGAGTGGTTCGGCTTTGAGGTGTGGAATATTTTAGATTGGGTTTTCGTTTTAGACTTTAGATATGTCAATTGTAGGTTCTAGAAAGCTCGGGAGGGTTTTCACATCAAAACGATACAAGGTGTGCACCCGAACCACTAAAAACGCGTCTCGGCGAAAAGCCAAAAATGTTTTCTGTCGACGCCACATGGGCGCGTGGTAGCCCTTGTGGTAGGCTGTGTGCAAGACTGTAAGTTACAGCACGGTCGTGTGATCGATGAGCTAGGCTGTGTACAGGCGACATGGCCGTGTGACGGCTGGGCGAGGCCGTGTGCTAGATACAGGCTTGACCAATTGGGCTGTGTGCACCACACGGGTGAACCACACGGGCGTGTGGGATTCTGGGCCAGGCCGTGTGATCCACACGGCCAAGGCCAAATTGGGCCATATGGGCCACACGAGCAGACAACATGGGCGTGTGAGCCTATTTTCATTGATTTATTGCTAAGGTTGCACGGGGTCGCCTGAGACGACTGTGAACCAACTGTAGGGTCGGTAAAATTACTAAGACTCCTAACTGATGACTGTATATTGAGCATGTTGTTGTACCATACTGTATGAATGTGATATACCATGATTGGGCATGACATAACTGTATGATGCATTGGGTTGGGGATTGATATGGATTGGAAGAAGTGTACTGAAAGGCTTCGAGCCTAATTTACTGGTAGCACAGCTGCAAACTACTGCTTAGTGCCGCAACCGGTACTATCTAGAGTGTAGGGATGGGTGGGTTGATTATATCCCCATATGGAGTGTAGGGTTGGACGTAGATGGAGTGTAGAGGCTGGTTGGGTAAGATTCTCTTATTGCATATCTATTACTGTTATTACTGAGATGGGCTAAGGCCCTAATGCATACTGTTATTGAAATGGGCTAAGGCTCAAACTGGATTGATACTGATACTGAAAAAGGGTTAGGCCCATATTGAGATTATTTATGTTTGTCTGATTGTTTGCATGGGGATTACACACTGAGTTTACGTAAACTTACCCATTCTGTTTAATCTGTACAAGTAATCCCCAGACTTAGGTGGATCGGTGCGATGGAGGACTCAGCGGTGGCCACACAACTTACTTCTTCCAATTTGAGTACTCAAATTTTAGTTTTGGTTTTATGTTGGGGATTTTACTGTATCATGGCCTCTCTTGGTTTTATCTTTTTAATTTGGGATTTTTATTGTTTTGAAGTATAACTGCTAAAAATAGGGATAATCGAGTTTTCAAAAAGAATCAAACGCTTTAACAAAATACACTCAAATACGCAAACTATTTTAAAAGCATCTGCAATAAGTAACGTTTTGAAAATTAACAGCGTTTGAAAAAGAATAAATTTGTGATAATAAACCACATTCTTTTTAACTAAACGACGCATCCTAGAATTAATGCAAGTTTTTGTAAAGAGGTTTTGACGATAACTCACTTTTACGAAAAACACTATCCTGTGACATCGCCAGATTCGACCATAACGTCTAGGCCAGGTTTGGGGTGTTACAGAGATAATCAAATAAAATAATAATCTAAGCAAATCCCATTAAAATTTGATATTTTTTTACCATCTATCATATTGCTAGGAGTTTGATTTTAATCCCATACTCTTTTTCTTTGGACGACACAACAAGAGAGAAACAAAAATAAGTTTTGATTGAGCACTACAAGATTTAAACTCATGTTGCCAAGGGGAAGGAGAATGATTAACCATTGAACCAGTAGACTCATTATTGTTAGCAAACTAACGAAAATAAAATATATCCTACCCGTGGATAGCCAAGTATAGGGATAAAAACAATAAAAATCCAAAAAAGATATTCAAACACAGAACCTCAGACATAACTACCACTTAGCCATTGCAACATATTTATTTACTTGACACAACTACAAACCCAGAAACTAAAGGATTTTAAGGCTTTACATTGTCCATTAGTTTAAGATGAAATGCAGTACTGAAATTTAATTGGGTACCTAAAGTTTCATGTAACTTCTCCTAAAATTTTAAAGTAAATCTCGGATCTCTATAGAAAATTATAGATATTAGCACTCCATGAAGTCTCAATATCTCATCTATATACAATTATGCATATATTTTCATTGTATAATTTGTTCAAATAGGGAGAAAATGAGTAGAATTTGTCAATTTGTTCAAAGATGAATTTTTATTATACCATTAAAATAATATACAGTTGATGAGAAATAATAACGCTATGATTAAATTATCTTTAGTTACTTATTTTAAAATCGATGAAATTAAACTACTCTATTTTTTTTGAATTTTTTTTTTGAAGATATCAATTTGCTAAAGTTGGAAATTAAAAAAAAAAGTCAAAAGGTATTTTGACAAATATAAAACAGAAACACAGTAAAAACCAATCATAACATGCACGGCCACTAATCTACCAAATCTTGGCTTTTCCTCAATCAACCATGCAATAGTGGTAGTATCGTCCCACCAATCACTTTCTTTCATTTTTAAATATTGTTTTAACTCACCTTTTTTTAATTTCATCTTTACTTTACATATTTTACACGTGGGGAGGGATCTCATGGTGATGTAAAACTCCATTAATATTTTTTTATATAAATTATCCATGTTAAATTTTAATTAACTTAAAATATTTAATAATATATTTGATATTTAAAATTTTTATTTTAAGTAATTTTTATTTGATATAAATTAAAAATTTTAAATTGGTAAATATATTATTTTCAAGTTTTTATTTTAATTCATCTTTTAATTAATAATTATTTTATTTATAAAATTAAACAATTATTGCAAATATCATTATTTTTAACAAATATAATTTTTATATATATAATATTTATTTTTAACCCACAATTAGAATTCACCATACCCACAATATAGGTGGAGAAAATAAATATTATATATAAAGAAAAATATATCAAATAATTATTTAATGTTTTAAAAATAATTTCATCTTTACTTTACATATTTTATATGTGGGGAGGGATCTCATGGTGATGTAAAACTCCATTAATATTTTTTATATAAATTATCCATGTTAAATTTTAACTAACTTAAAAATATTTAACAATATATTTGATATTAAAAAATTTAACACTTAAATATGTATTAATAAATATGTTGATTTTTTAAATTTATTGATATATATTGTTTTGGGAGAGAAAGTGTCACGTTTTCACTAAAATTAATAATTTAGCTCTTTTGCTTAAATGGTTAAATGTTAGTGTTTTTTTAGTCCCGGTTCGATTCCACTCTTTCACCTTTCTTTTTTATTTCATGTTGTTTTAAGTGTTTTTTAATTAACATTTCTAATATGTTAGCCTTTTGATAAAATGGTTAGATAATTGTAATTTCATCTTTAATTCTCAATTCTTCGTATAAGCATTTTAATATGTATTTTTATTCCATATTGTTTCAAGCTTTTTTTATTTATTTTAATTAATATTTTTAATTGATAAATATATTGTTTTTAAGTTTTTATTTTAATTCATCTTTTTAATTAATAATTATTTTATTTATAAAATCAAATAATTATTGCAAATATCATTATTTTTAGTAAATATAATTTTCATATGTATAATATTTATTTTTCAATCTACAATTAGAATTCATCGTACCCACAATATGGGTAGAGAAAATAAATATTATATACAAAGAAAATATATCAAAATAATTTTTGATGTTTTAAAAAATAATTACATATTTATTATTTGATTTTATAAATAAAATAGTTTTTAATTAAAATAAAAATTGAAAAATATATTTATTAATTATAAACATTAATTAAAATAAAAAAAAGCTTTAAACAAATGAAATAAAAATACATAAAATGCTTATAAAAGGAATCAATTTGGGACTCAAGGATGAAATTACAATTATCTAACCAAAAGAGATAAATATCAATTAAAAATAAAAATAAAACTTAAAACAACATGAAGTAAAAATACAAATGTGAATAGGAGAAGAATTGAACGTAGAACTAATGGACAAAAACAAATTAACATTTAACTATCTCGACCAAAAAATTAAGTTGTTAATTTTCGGTGAAAACTCATTTTGTAATACATTTTCACTTTCTCTCTCAAAAACAACATATATCGTTAAATATAAAAAAAAATTAGCACATATCATCAAATTTAAAAGAATTTTAGCATATTTATTTAAATCATCATCAAATTTAAAAGAATTTTAACATATTTATTTAAATCAATCATATTATAAATTTGGACCCTAAATGAAAATCGAAATAACAAAATTGAGTTACAATAGATTTTCTTTTGTAAAATAGGAACTTCTCAAAACTTCAAGTATAAAATTATAATTAATTGTTTAAATCGACCAACAATATGAAATTAACATTAAATCAATTTTAATTTTTTATTTTAAAAATAGAATTACTTTTCATTTCTAATATTTAAAAAAAAGAATTTTATTGAAAGTTTCAACAAAGAATTAAATCGGTGGGGCTTTACTAATTTATACCCCATTTGAATTGTAAATGTTATTATTCTTTCAATAAAACATGGTATCCATAAATAAATATTTGGATTTTTTTAAAATAATTAAATTTTTTTGTTAGAAGATATCAAGAGGATGAGGGAAATAAAGCTACAAGAGATGCAAGCATGAGTAGGCTATAAAAAAGAGCAAAGTAGTGAATGCATTTCATCATTCACTACAGCAATTTAGACTTTTAGCGGCGTTTTTTTAGGCCTTTAGCGGCATTTTTAAACGCCTCTAATAGTCTTCACGGCACTTTTAGAAGCGCCGCAAAAAACGCCGCTAAAAGAGGCGCCGCAAAATTTAGCGGCGCTTTTCCCACAAACGCCGCTAAAAACTATGACTTTTAGCGCGCTTTTCCCACAAACGCCGCTAAAATGACTTTTGCGCGCTTTTTTACAACGCCGCCTTCTGGTCATGACTTTTAGCGACGCTTTTTACAAACGCCGCTAAATGTCATGACTTTTAGCGGCGCTTTTTTACAAACGCCGCTAAAGGTTTGACTTTTAGCGCGCTTTTTACAAACGCCGCTAAAGGTATGACTTTTAGCGGCTTTTTTTTACAAACGCCGCTAATTTTGTCATGAAAAATAAAAAATATTTTTCTTCATATTAACAAATTAAAAAAATAAAAATTTTGCATTACTATTGTATCTCTAATTTGTTTGGTACCGAAATACCACATTTTATGTCACATCAATCTACATTTTTTCCTTTAATAAATGACCAAAAAAGGGAAAAAAATACAAAAGGAAACCTAGATTTGCTCAGGCGATCATCTACCACATTAGGTTGTCTCTCTGCACTTCTGTCAGATTTAGCATCTTCTTCAATGCCATTGCTCTTTCGCTCTCCATTTTCCCTAGGAGCTTCACTCCTTCACCAAACCAAACCACTTTAGTCTTTATGAGAGGAATTGCTTTCTCTATAGCAAAAGGGATTGGTTCCAGTACAAATCGTGGACAACCCCATTGATATAGTGTAGTAAAATAAAAACGCTCAAAGAACAGAGAATTATCCATATTAGTAGGCTTTAGCAAACAAAGCAAGAAAATATGGCAACTATTAAAAAAACATATCTTACATCTAGATCATACTTTTTAAAACAATCTTCACATAGTGCCCTATCATATGTCCTCTTTGTTTTATTTATTTTCCACATTAGTATGTTGCGTCAAAGCTGGACATTGACGACAAACTATGACCAAATCGCAATACAAAATTAATACTTAAGCCTGATTACCTTTGCAAACCACATAAAGAAATGAAATGAATGACAAAGGATGACATCTGAGGCAATATTTATAATCAAAATAAAGAAAGGTATCAATCTCAACACTAAGAAAGAAAGTATTTCAGACACAAATAAATTTATATAGCAAGATTCTAAGATACTTCCTTAGGCATTCATCATAAAAGCCATACACTTGAGTAATCTGCTAAAAACATGAAACCATTAACAAGACATGAAACCATTCAACCCATCATCTACCTTAAAAGAAAAGGGACCGAACATAACTTGGCAAAAGTTCAAACAAAGAATCGATTTTGGTTTTTCAAACTTCAGTAGTGTTTTCTTCTTCACAAAATCACTCTCTAGATAAATAATCACTTCTTTTGGGCAATATATAGCGACAATACATGATAACAACAACAGATTTCCATAAAAGAAAGCTAACTAATAATAATAGAAAACTAATTTCACCGAATATATTTTATTCTCCAAATTTATAATCACAAATGAATTAAAATTAGCATAAAATCTTACCTTCTTAAAAGTACTGGGACGACCAGAGGTACCAAAGACCAAACCATTAAAACATTAGAACACAAACAAAAACAAAGTGAGATTAATGATAGAAGTTATAAAACCACTTAAGTTCATTAAAACCCAACACTTAAGTTATAAAACCACTTAAGAAAAACACAAAGAATTAACATAAATACCAACTGCTTATTACAAACAACTATTTTTTCAATGAATTTATGCATCAAAACAAAGAATAACATAAATACCAAATGTAAAATAAAACGATTAAAGCATCAAAAGCTTACCTAAAATGCGACTCATTAAAAAACCAATAAACATATGAACAAAGAAGAGAAGAAGAAATAGTATATGAAGGCACACAGTTTAGCAGCAGGACAAGATTGGTACAACTGCAAGCACGATTCAGTCATTGATGTCTTAACTCGCAAAGTTCTCAAACCGTGTCTACAAAATGCATGTGTATATGCAAAACAAATGCCAAAATGCTAGATTTGTGAAGGCTAGGCTGCATGATACAAATTAACTAAGTAGCACTATGGAAGATGCATGCGTTACTCCATTACAGCAAAAAGAATCTAGGAAACCGATATAAGCGTGCATGATAACTCAAAAGGAGAGAAAAAACACAAAAGCATACTTTATAAGAAAGAGAGAAGGGTTGAAAACCAAGCAACAAAGAATAAGTGGATAAATTGACAAACTCCTTTTTGACATTACACTGACTTTCTTGCCAAGAATCCGATATTCATATGAAATGCTTTAAAAAGATTTAATAAGAACATGCCAAAGAAAAATAATACATATAGTTTGGACCAGAAAGAGAGCAAGGGCAAGCAGTGAAAGCAAAAGTTACCACTAAATTAAAATCGCCAACCACTGTACTTGGATTCAGATATTGACATCTATTTCTTAGAGTAAAGCGTGTAAAACATTATGCAAATAAATGAAACTAACCCTTGGCTTAATTCAAAGATTAGGTCACTTCAAAGAAACTATTTCTAGACATTATTAATATACGAGAGATATAAGACATGCATTTTATTAGGAGGAAAACAAAGAAACTTTCCTCCTATGCTCTAGAACTCATTCTACAAGAACAAGCTAGTTGAAAAGCATGACTCATCTATTGAAACATTTATTTCTATTAATGCTATCATAATGTTTCCTACATCCAGACACCGCCCATCCACTTCAAGAATCTTTTGTGACAGAAGAGGCAAAGCGTAAATCCGCATGAACAAGGGAGAAAACTAGAATCTGTGGCATCCAAGTCCTCATAGCAGATAGGGCATGAAGAAGGGTGATACATAGTGCTCATCTGCTTTCGTGTGATAACCCAATGGCCACTATACCAATCCAATTCAAAGAAATGTCATCTTTGTTTAGAAAGGCTTGGCGGACTTCGAGGACGCAAAACATCATCAGTCTCCATGCTCGACAATTCGTGTGGGAACCATAAACTGCTTGCCTACTCTCAATTTGATCGATCTATTCCTTGGTCCTTGAACTGCTGGTCGAACCAAGACATTCAACCATTGTTTGATTTAGCAGGAGAATTCATGGGTGAGTTATGCTGACTCTCATTTGCACTCAAGGCATCGCAACATCCTCTCAATTGTCTAGGCACCCATCCTTCTCTTCCTCACCGACACTTCCGAACAAGAACCACTTCTATCGCCATCGCAGACCATGTACACTAATAGCTTCTTTTGTGTCATTATTTCCCAGATTGCTTTGAATGGGCGGTTCATCAAGGACTCCAAATCACTTTCATGAATGCTCAGTGCATCTTCACTTTCCTCTTCCTCAAATTTGTTTCCAAATTGCGCAATGATTTGTTCATTCATCGATCTCTTTGTGGAAAATAGAGGAGACCCAAAGACACCCATTCAAATCCACTTTGCATCCTTGTTCTTTCTGCATTTGCAATCCGACTCCATTATGAGCACAACCAATTGAATTTACTAAAATGCAAGAACTTGGTAATTTTGCCAATCCAAACCCAAAAGCCATCTTAATCATTCACCTCATAAATAAGATAAAATTGCTTCTTTCATATTAGTTCCTAGATCCCACCAAGAATTTACCTTGGGTCAAAAGCTTTTTGCTTTTATCACATCTCTCTCCCTATAGTTCTTCTATGTATTTGATACTCGAATGTGCATCCACCAACTTTCAATACTAAAAAAAATATTAAAAATGGTCAAAAAAAAAAGAAGAAGAAGGAACTCAACGAAACCATGTCGATAAAAATATGTAAGGCATTCATTTGGCTTAATAAAACGAAAAGAAAAACCCTAACGATAAGTACTCGAAATTCCCAATTTATTTTCCTATCACACGTCAAAAACCGCAACGTCCAATATTAGCGATTCATTCCTAACAATTAATTCTTTTTGTTCAAACAAATGCCCTTTCAATAATGCTCCATTCAGTTCTTTAAAAAAAATCATTCTTTCTAGTTTCTATTGAAAGAATCACATTCAAAATAAAAATAATATAATAATTAAAATAAAAAAAGAAGATTACCTTGAGACAGCCATTGTTCACGCCTAACATCGAGCTTATACTGCTTCAATTTCGCCAATTTATTTGTCTAGATCGCCAATTTATTTGTCTAGATCACACCTAACGTCGAAGTTAGGGTTAGAAAGTCATTTTTGGGCATTAGATATTTTTTCTTACCCTTTTTCCCTTGCTTTTTTTTATTGAGTTTGGAAAGAGAAAAAAATGGAGGGAATTTGGTTTGTTTTGGGTTTTCTGGAGGGATTTAAACTTATTTTCATTTCTTATCTTCTAGCTTTTTTGGTGGCGTTTTTATTAAAAATGCCATTATAGGTCTATTTTTTGTGGCATTTTTTATAAAAACGCCACTATTATATAATTTTAATTTTTTATTTTTAACTTATATTTTTATATTTTTTCTTTTAAAATTTTGTGGTAAGATTATTATTTTTAAAATTTTTATTTTTATTATATTTTGAGTATTAAATTTTTACATAAAATATTAAATATGAAATTATAAGGTTTTTAATTTTTAATTTTTATTATTAAATTTTAAAAATTTAATTACTATTATAAACTCTTTTAGGAATTTCTTTTTCTTTCTTTTTACATCAACATTATTCTTTTAAGTATGGTCGTATTAGTTATTTAAATTTTTATATAAATGACATTTAATTAGATGTACACACCTAAATTTTGATATAGATATATACATCTCGTAATTATATATGAATTTTAGTTTAATGTGTAATTCTAATTGTGATTTAAATGTATAGTTGAAACTTTAATTTTGATTTAATCATACACATTATTTTAAAATATAAACACGTCAATATATTTTTATATTAAATAAATATAAATTTTATGTGTGCAATATATAAATAAAAATGATGTTAATTATATCAATAATTGTGTTAATATTTTATCTGGATCAAATTAAAGTTCATGTATACAATCGCACACTAAACCATTGTTATGTATGCTTTTGGATTTAACCCATTTTGATATAAATTTTTTTAAAATAATAATTTACATTTATCTTATTTTGATTTATATTCTAAACAATCCAAGATTAATCCCTGGATCATAAACCTTAGACCCTATACCTTAAACACTAACCCACAAACAACAAGCCTTAAACCCCAAACTCAAAACCCTAAACTCAAAACCCAAAACCTTAAATACTAGACCATAAAACTCGAAAAAAACCTAAAGTTATAGCTAACACCCTAAACCCTAAACCCAAAACCCTAACCCATTAACCATTTCCCCTTAAACTCCTAACCCTAAACCTTAACCCCTAACCACTAACACTTAAACTTTAATACCGATAAACACTAAGATATTGAACACTATACAATAAACCCAAACAACAAACTCTAAAACACTAAACCCATACACCAAAATAACAAAACCTAAACCATAAAATTAACATACTAAACATTAAACCCTAAATCAATTTTAATAACTTAATTTATAACTTAAATGAAAACTTCTAAATTGTTTAGTTAACAAATTGTAATTTTAATAATTAAGTAACTAAAATGAAACTTTCTCATTGCTTATAAGTGAATGTATCAAAATAAAATATAATTCAAAGCAAGAATAAGAGAGAAATATGAAAAACTTTTAGTGGCGTTTGTGAAAAAGCGCCGCTAATGCTCGGGTCTTTAGCGCGTTTTATCAAAAGCTACCGCTAATGCTCGGTCTTTAGCGGCGTTTTTCAAAAGCGCCGCTAATAATGTCGAGTCTTTAGCGTTTTTCAAAAGCGCCGCTAATGTTATGGTCTTAGCGGCATTTTACAAAAGTGCCGCTAATGCTCGGTCTTTAGGGCGTTTCCAAAAGCGCCGCTAATGCTCGGGTCTTTAGCGCTTTTTCCAAAAGCGCCGCTAATGCTCGGTCTTTATGTAACATCCGGAAAGGGCCTTTGCATTTTCGGTTTAATTGTGCAGTGACATGTTTTATGTACTAGGAATAAATTTGAACATTTCGAAACCAAAATGAATGGAAATGATTTGAAATGAACATTTTGGAAACCCGAAAATGTATAGAAATGTTAAGTTTAAAATGGAAAGTGGACATTTTAGGAAATGTAAGGAAATGTCAAGTTTACTGAGCCGAACGAAAATTTTGGAAACTTAGAAATGACTTAGAAATGTCGAGTTTTAAAGTTTAAAGAGGAAATTAAGGCAAGGTGGCCTTAAAAGAAAAAGTTTGTGAAATTTGACACACAATCGGGCTTGGAAAAGTGGCCTGAAGATGTCACTTAGGGCCTCTGGAAATAGCGCCACATGCAAGGTGTTGGGCCTGGGTTCGAGTCACTTAGGAAGCAAATAAAAGGAGTTTTATTTTTGCTTCCAAAAGCGAGAGTGGACGGCAAGGCTTCTAGAAAAAGGAGTTTTATTCCCTTTAAATTTCGCAAGTAATGGGATAAATAAGGGATTTAAATTGGATTATTTTTTTGAAGAGATAATAGATGGATAAATATGGATTTATTTCTTTTATTTTGATAGATAAGGAAGAGATAAAAGAAGATAATTATTAGTATTATTTTTATTAAGAGATAAGAGATAATAAAGGATATTTCTTTAATTATTTTAAATTAAAGAGATAAAGCTATCAAATAAAGAAGAGTGGTGGCCAAGTGAGGGATTCTGAGTAGTAGTTCGGCTATAAAAGGTTGAAAATAGGGCTACTCATCAATTTGTTCTTCCTTCTCTTCTCTCTGCCGAAAATTCCCTAAGACATCCCCTCTCTCTGCCGAAATTTTCCTAGCCAATTCTCTCTTTTCTCTGCTATTTTGTTAAAACCAAAAACCCTAGTAAAGCAAGCCAATCTCTTCATCTTTCTTTTCTTCCTATTTCTCCTTACCAATCCATTCAAAAGCCGAATCTTGAAAAGGCTTCAAGCATATGTGCTGTCGATTTCTTCAAAGGTAAGAGCAAGTTTGGTTTCCATTCTTTTCTTTTAGATTAGCCGAGAGATAATCTAACCCCATACATATTTTGGTTGCCGACTATGGAAGGATCTTTCGGGATTATCAGAGTAGTCAACTAAAAGGAGGAGTATTTGGGATTTCTAAGATTAAGGTAAGACATGTGAATATTCGGCCAAAGGCCTTGATTTATGATTTGATGATTAAGATTAAGTCTAACGTAAGGTTTTAAGGATTTTGACATTCCTAGGGAAACAAGGAACAGTTTCGAGATTTGTTGGTGATCCAACCGGCAACAAGGTAAGAATACTAATCCTACTAGGATTTGGAATTTTGGTAGAATGGCTTTTATTAAGGTAAAAAGTGATTAATCAATTGTAGGAACTTGAGATCTAAGGCGAGATCGATCTCGGATCTCAAGGAATCTGTTAGTTTAATCGGTGTGTACCCACACTATTTCATAATACGTTTATGGTCGTGTTAAATAATTATGTGATATTAAGAATATGAAAGTGGCTAAGGTACCATGGTATGGTACTAAGTACTGTGTACATTTCCTACTTCTACTAGGAATATGAAAATGTTATTCGTAACATGAGAATATGATAAGAATGTGAACTTGGGCATGTAATTGCATAATATGTTGGGGCATATGGGTTTGTTTGAAAGGGAAGTGAAAAGTGGTGACCTAAGACCACGAGAATCTGAACGTGGTGACCTAAGACCACGAATGCGGTGACCTAAGACCGCAATTTGGAGTGTAGCGAAGAAGGGTCGACTTAGTAGTCCCACGGTGTGCTTAGCAGTGCACGGGTGTGATCATATCATCCGGTCCGGGCTCGTGGGCGGGTGTGGGTGTTTCAATTTGGTATCGAGCCCGTTTCAAACCCTCGGCCTTGGGTATAAGGCCCAAAACGTTTTCGAATCGAGCCCAAATAAGTTTTATGAAAATATTTTATGAAATAGACAGGTTATTCTGGCATGGCACCTAAGTCTCCGACCCGCAGTCCACCAGGTAAGTACCCCTATCCTTTGTGTGATTTATATTGTGATTTGTAGAAGTGTAGAATTGGAATGGAATGTAGACTAGCATGATAAGTACTTGAACCCTAGGACTAGTTTACCCCAATATTTACATAAGACTTAAATGCCTAATAAACAAACCTGTGATTAAGTCACCGAGTTAGGGTGTGGCAACCATTGTGCGCATGCCTAGGATTGGTATTCGGTGGAAGCTTGGTATTTAAGTAGTCCGTGACTCACCTCCTCTCCACTCGAATCCTACAGTGCGTAGCTTCGGTTCACCCCAACCAAGAGGACTTATTCATGAGCTAAACCCTAACTAAAACCCGAAAGGGAACTAACTGTATTTTCATAAAACCCTAGTTTTAAAACTCTTAAAATTTCTTTTTAATTTGTGAGAACTATTGTTTTACAACATTTTTTCAAAAATTTCGATTTGTAGAATTACTAAAATACCACAGTGGTAAAATTACAAAATGCCTTTGGTTTATAAAATGTTCAACTACCAACAGCTTTTTCCAAAATTTCCTTATTTTGTAAAAGTGTTTAAAACCCTAATTCAAAACTATCAAAATACCTTGGTTTTGGAAATTTTCAAAATTTCCCTAACTTATAAAATTACCAAATGACCTCGATTTCCAAAATTTTCATAACACCTTTGCTTTGGAAAGTACAATTCTCAAAAGAACCCTCAAAGTTTTGCAACTTTTAAAATATCCCCGATTTAGTAGATTCTACAAATTTACCACAGTTTATTACTAAAATACCCCGAAGTTTCACAATTCTTGAAATACCCGGATTCTAAAAATTTTCACAATACCGAGAATTTAAAAATTTCAAAATACTTTTGACAAAATCACCAAGGAACTTTTTCTTTTGAAAATTACAAAATACCCTCATAGGACAAATTACGAAAATACCCCTAGGTAGTGGAAAAATAACAACAATGAAAACTACAACGTTTCTTTGAATGAACGGAAGTTCATAATTGTTTGATGGATGAATATGTGAATGAAAAGACTGTGTGTATGTATGAATACGAAAGAACCACTTCTAAAAACTCTATTCATAAAACTTCTTCGCGGGTAATAAGTGAAACAAGGACTAATTCATAAAACTTTTTAATCAGATTGCGATGATAGAAATGAGCTCTAGAGGACATGGCCGTCGTGGACGCGGTAGAGGAAGAATGACTAGGTCAGAACCCGTTAGATCGGGTCAAGGGTCTGATAATGAGGTACCACCACCCCCACCACTCCCAGCTGTTGGTGTGGAGCAGCAAGCTCGGATGGGGATGATCTTGTGTGGTCGCAGTCTGCGAGTTCGGAGTTCGAGTGGCTAGGATAGGAGGAAGTACGGGAAATTGAAAGTCTGTGCCTGAACGGCTTCGAGCTAATGGAGCTGAAATGTTTCGTGGAGTATCTGGAGTGGCACCCAGTCTGATGATCTTGGTTGGAAGCAACTGAGCGCATCATAGATGAACTTGATCTGACCCCTGAGGAGAAGTTGAAAGGAATGGTGGCACTGTTACGCGATGAGGCATATCAATGGTGGTTAACTATTCGGGATGGTGCCACAGTTGAGGATCTGACCTGGGAGTATGTTACGTAAGCATTTCAGAAGAAATATGTTGGAACCAGGTATACGGATGAGCAAAGGAGAGCATTTCTGGGGCTGGTTCAAGGGAACAAATCATTGCGAGAATATGAGGTGAATTTCGAGGTTGAGCGGTATGCTCGAGGAGTAGTGGCAACTGAGCATGAGCGTTGTGTTCGTTTTGAGGACGGACTAAGGGATGATCTGAGATTATTGATAGCGCCGCATCAGGAGCGAGAATTTTCTGCGTTAGTGGAAAAGGCTAAAGTGGCTGAAGGAATTAAGGATTCTGCAAGGCAGAACACTGATCGGAATAGGCCGAAAGAGGTTTTGGATCGTCTGGATCATCCGGGAATAAGAGGCCTAGAGTTGATGGGCCGCGAGGTCGACAAGTTGGTTCGGAAGGCGGTATCGACCTTGTGATGTGTGGAAAGAAGCACTTAGGAGAGTCTTGGAGGAAGACAGGAGGATATTTTAGGTGTGGGTCCAAGGATTATGTGATCAAGCATTGTCCTAAGAACCTAGATGAAAGTCGACCAAGAACTCGTAACGTTAATCAGTCGGTAGAGGCGGAATGACAACCTCGGCAAGGTCGTGGACCGAACCATAGAGGAAATGGTTGAGCCGAGGACATGGAGCACCAAGCGGAGATCTTTGAAGGTACAGACGCGAGGCAACCAAGGTTGGTTTATGCGGTTGGCCGTCGCGAGGAGGAAGATGTGCGGATATGACAACGATGCGTTCCTTATTTCGAATACCCTTAATTGCTTTGCTTGTTATAGGGTTAGCTTATTCTTGTATTGCTAGTGAAGTGACGCAACCTTGGATGTGAACCTAGAGAATGTGCCTAGAAAATATGATAGTTCTTTAAAATCGAGTCTTGTGACAATAGCGTAGTCTTGGTGAGTTAGACCGTCACGATTGTTCGTTAGTAAGTAATTTCGAGGACGAAATTATTTTAAGGGGTAGAACGTAACATCACGGAAAGGGCCTATGCATTTTCGGTTTAATTATGCAAGTGACATGTTTTATGTACTAGGAATAAATTTGAACATTTCGAAACCGAAAATGAATGGAAATGATTTGAAATGAACATTTTGGAAACACGAAAATGTATAGAAATGTTAAGTTTAAAATGGAAAGTGAACATTTTTAGGAAATGTAAGGAAATGTCAAGTTTACAGAGTCGAACGAAAATTTTTGGAAACATAGAAATGACTTAGAAGTGTCGAGTTTTAAAGTTTAAAAGAGGAAATTAAGGCAAGGTGGCCTTAAAAGAAAAAGTTTGTGAAATTTGACACACAATCGGGCTTGGAAAAGTGGCCTGAAAATGTCACTTAGGGCCTATGGAAATAGCACCACATGCAAGGTGTTAGGCCTGGGTTCGAGTCACTTGGGAAGCAAATAAAAGGAGTTTTATTTTTGCTTCCAGAAGCAGAGGAGTGGACGGCAAGGCTTCTAGAAAAAGGGAGTTTTATTCCCTTTAAATTTCGACAAGTAATGGGATAAATAAGGGATTTAAATTGGATTATTTTTTTTAAGAGATAATAGATGGATAAATATGGATTTATTTCTTTTATTTTGATAGATAAGGAAGAGATAAAAGAAGATTATTATTAGTATTATTTTTATTAAGAGATAAGAGATAATAAAGGATATTTCTTTAATTATTTTAAATTAAAGAGATAAAGCTATCAAATAAAGAAGAGTGGTGGCCAAGTGAGGGATTCTGAGTAGTAGTTCGGCTATAAAAGGGGGAAAATAGGGCTACTCATCAATTTGTTCTTCCTTCTCTTCTCTCGTCGAAAATTCCTAAGACATTCCCTCTCTCTGCTGAAATTTTCCTAGCCAATTCTCTTTTCTCGCTATTTTGTTAAAACCAAAATCCCTAGTAAAGCAAGCCAATCTCTTCATCTTTCTTTTCTTCCTATTTCTCCTTACCAATCCATTCAAAAGCCGATTCTTGGAAAGGCTTCAAGCATAGGTCTTGTCGATTTCTTCAAAGGTAAGAGCAAGTTTGGTTTCCATTCTTTTCTTTTAGATTAGCGAGAGATAATCTAACCCCATACATATTTTGTTACCGAATATGAAAGGATCTTTCGGGATTATCGAGTAGTCAACTAAAAGGAGGAGTATTCGGATTTCTAAGATTAAGGTAAGACATGTGAATATTCGCCAAAGGCCTTGATTTATGATTTGATGATTAAGATTAAGTCTAACGTAAGGTTTTAAGGATTTCGACATTCCTAGGGAAACAAGGAACAGTTTGAGGATTTGTTGGTGATCCAACCGCAACAAGGTAAGAATACTAATCCTACTAGGATTTGGAATTTTGGTAGAATGGCTTTTATTAAGGTAAAAAGTGATTAATCAATTGTAGGAACTTGAGATCTAAGGCGAGATCGGATCTCGGGATCTCAAGGAATCATAGCGAATCGGTGTGTACTACACTATTTCATAATCGTTTTATGGTCGTGTTAAATAATATATGTGATATTAAGAATATGAAAGTGGCTAAGGTACCATGGTATGGTACTAAGTACTCGTGCACGCTTCCTACTTCTACTAGGAATATGAAAAATGTTATTCGTAACATGAGAACATGATAAGAATGTGAACTTGGGCATGTAATTGCATAATATGTTAGGGGCATATGGGTTTGTTTGAAAGGGGAAGTGAAAAGTGGTGACCTAAGACCACAGTAATCTGAACGTGGTGACCTAAGACCACGAATGCGGTGACCTAAGACCGCAATTTGGAGTGTAGCGGAAGGAGGGTCGACTTAGTAGTCCCCACGGTGTGACTGGCAAGTACGGGGGTGTGTAGCGGATGGACAATTAGGATTGGGTTTGCGAATGCATCATAACTTGTATTTTATGTTTTGAATGTGTAACTATTGTATGCCTGATTCTATTATGATTTAGTGTCGTGTACACATTGAGTCTGTTTGACTCACCCCGTTGTGGGACCATGTTCCAGGTGATGAACAGTGATGGACCGGGACGGCAGTACTTGTGGTGGCCATGCTCAACATGAAGTTTATATTTTTATGGACTCTTGAATTTATTTTAGCACTTTGAAATATTTTGGAAACTATTTGATGTAATAAGGCCATAAGGCCATGATGAACGATTTTTTTATTTCTACTTGTTGTTTTATTGTGTTACAAATTTTGATTAGGTTAAAGACTAAGTATTTTATTTTAAAATATACTCGATATGTTTATTACTTAAAATTAAAAAAGGGTTTTCTAGTATAAAAATCCAGTTTGTTTTCAAACAAGCCCAACCCAAACAATATTTTTTTTAAAATCACACAAGTTTTTCTCTAATTAACAAAAGAATTTGAAAATCGGTTTACTTGAGGAACATACCAAATCTGGTCAAAGCTCGTGGGTAGGGTTTGGGGTGTTTCACTTTAGCGTTGGGAAAAATGCGCATTATATCTCCTTTTTAGCGGCGTTTGTAAAAAAAAAATGCCGCTATTGCTCAACTTTTTGTGGCTTTTTCTTTTAAACGCCGCTAATGTATAATATTTGCGGCGTTTTTCATTAAAACGCCACTAAAAACGCCGCTAAAAGTCTGTTTTGGTGTAGTGATTAGATTTGGAAATGGAGCTCCTGAACGTACCCAAACTTTCCATCAATCTTTTGTTTTCACCTCTGATTTTCCTTTTGCCCCTTTTAATTTGACTTAAACTAGCAAAAAGGAAAACCTTGAATTTGCCTCCATCACCTCCAAAGCTACCACTTATTGGCAACATCCATCAACTTGGCAAACTTCCTCACCGTTCTCTCCGGGACCTCTCTAGGAAATATGGTTCTCTCCTACTTCTACAATTGGGGTATAACCCAAATGTAGTGGTTTCATCAGTCGACATGGTTAGAGAAATTGTGGAGAACCATGACATTGTTTTCGCCAACAGACCAAGGACCACAGCTATAGATATCTTGTTCTATGGATGCAAAGATGTGGTTGTTACACCCTACGGTGAGTACTGGAGTCAAGTTAAGAAGATCGGTGTTGTTGAGCTTTTTAGCCACCGAAAGGTGCACTCCTTTCAGTTCGTTAGAGATGATGAAGTTAATATTATAGCAGGAAGTGATACCTCTACAGCCACAAAAGAGTGGATGATAGTTGAGCTTTTAAAGCATCCAAATGCAATGAAAAAGGTCCAAGAAGAGGTGAGAAATGTGGTGGGAAACAAGTTAAGGGTGGATGCGGAAGATGCAAGTAAAATGAAATACTTAAAGTGTGTACTCAAAGAAACTTTAAGACTACATCCGACTGGTCCTCTTATGGTCCCTCGAGAAACAACTGCAAGTGTTAAATTGGGAGGTTATGACATTCCTTCCAATACCACAGTCCTGGTCAATGTATGGGCCATTTAGAGAGATCCCAAATGGTGAGAAAACCCAAAAGAGTTCACCCCAGAGAGGTTCGAGAACAGCTCCATTGATTTCAAATGTCAAGATTTTCAGTTCATCCCATTTGATTTCGAAAGAAGGAGATGTCCTAGGATGTCATTTAGAGTTGCTGCTATTGAGTATGTGATGGCCAACCTTCTCTATTGGTTTGATTGGAAGTTACCTGCTAGTGAAATTGCTGAGAACTTGGACATGTCTGAACTCTTCGGCCTCACAGTCACTAAGAAAACCCCTCTTAATATTCTACCTCTGTCTCATTTCTCTTTATATATATATATATGTGTGCGCGCGCGCACGATGATTTTAGGCTTTTATCACTTTCTTTCTTTAGAGAAGATAATATTACTACCGTTGGTTCTTGTTGTTATACTGATATTGGTCAAGAAATTCATTTCGTGCAAGTAATCAATACAATAATACAAGTAAAACTATACAAATTTGTACGATGTGAAATGAAAGATAAAACTTTTGTGTTGAACTAAAAGGAGTTGCAAATACAAGCTAAACCGCACAAGAAGTGCTTATGGAAGTAGGCACTTCTTCAACCACTATGAAACTAATAATAAAATTGGGAACTATTATAATTAATGTTAATAATGGAAATAGGAATGACCACAAAGCAATAAAACACATAAATTTTACGTATTCGATTTGTGCAGGATGGTCTACCCCTACAGATCCCCCTATTTTGTTCTTTATTTTATTTCTTTAACAAGTGATGGGATTCAGGCCACACAACTCTAACAATCTCCACCTTGACACGAATTCTCGACGAATAAGTTTCCCACCTCTTCCACGAAACCCGTTAAGGGCTATTCTTCAACAATGAACATCGACCAAGTCCAAGTAATGCTCAAACTTGGCTATAGGAAGTGACTTAGTCATTATATTTATAGGATTATCATGAGTACTAACTTTGCTCACAATAATATCATCACGAGTAATAATATCATGCACAAAATGATACCGAGCATCAATGTGTTTTGTCCTCTCATGAAACATTTGATCTTTCGTAAGGAATATAATACTCTGACTATCACCAAACACTGTACTGATTTGAAGGTCTTTACTGAGTTCACCAAAGAGTCCCTTTAACCAAATAACTTCTTTATAAGCATCAGTAATTGTCCTGTACTCAACTTTAGTAGTAAACAACGCAATTGTAGTCTACAAAGTGGCTTTTCAACTGATGGCGCAACCCTTAATAGTAAAGATGTACCTTGTGTGAGACATTCTTTTATCAAGGTCTCTAGCAAAATTAGGATCAATGTACCCAATGACTCCATCTCAAGTTCTTCCAAACTATAAGCAAAAATCAGTAGTACCTCGTAAGTATCTAAAAATCCACTGAACTTTTTTCCAAGTGTTCCTTACCGGGATTCATCATGTATCTACTAACTGCACTAACTACATATGATAAATCTAGACATCAACAAACCATAGCATACATGAGAGGTCCCACTGCCCTAGAATATGGAACCTATGACATGTAGTAAATCTCATCATCTAATTGCAGAGATAAAGCTAATGAAAGTCTAAAATGGGCTTCTAAAGAAGTCCTAACGGGCTTAGTACTCTACATATTCAACTTGCAAAAAACTTTCTCAATGTACCTTTTCTGACTTTGGTACAATTTACATGCTTTTCTATCTCTAAGAATCTCCATCTCGAGTATCTTCTTTACTACTCCCAAATCTTTTATATCAAATTATTTACTAAGTTGGACTTTGACCTTTCTTATCTCCCATTTATCTAACATGTCATCAACATAAAGGAGTAGATATATAGATGAACCATTATTACTCTTCTTAAAATAAAAACAATTGCTAAAACTGCTTGTTGTGAAATCATGAGTAGTCATAAATGAATCAAACCTCTTGTACCACTGCCTAGGTAGCTATTTCAAGCCATAAAAAGACTTCTTCAGCAAGCAAACATAGTCCTCCTTTCCGAGACTATGAAACCCTTTAGTTGTTGCATGTAAATATCTTCCTCAAGTTCTCTATGCAAAATGTTGTTTTCACATCTAACTGCTCAAGCTCTAAATCTTACATGCACACAATATCAAACAAGGCTTGAATCGAACTATGTTTAACAACTAGAGAAAACACATCTATGAAATCTACACCTGGAATCTGGCTGTAACCTTTTGTAACCAATATTGCTTTCTACATGGATTCTTCAACTCTATTTTGTAATCTATTTTGGTTGCATTATGGTTTCATGCATGTGTGTCATCATCTTATTATCAAGCCATGAACCGTAATTTATTTTACATAGTACTACAAAATCACGTAACATCTTACCCGATACATTAAGTACGAGCTTATTATCAAGAAAGCAAGTCAACGAACAAGTATTCAAGAAACAAAATAGATATGGTATTGTGAAATGCTTGTTTACTTATTACTAGCATTTCCCAGCGTCTACTGCTTGCCGGGGTTTTTTTTTAATAAGGACAAGTGGTAGTTTCCAATATTTTGACACGTGTCAATTTTATTTATAAATTTTAAATAAACATTTATTTTAATCTTTGAAAAACAAAATGCTAAATTCAATTTTATTTCACCTATTTTATGGAAATTTAAATGTTAAAAAGAATTTTACTCTTAATAGAAATTATAGATATTAGCACTCCATAAAGTCTCAATATCTCATCTATATACAATTATGCATATATTTTCATTGTATAATTTGTTCAAATAGGAGAAAATGAGCAGAATTTGTCAATTTGTTCAAAAATGAATTTATTATTATACCATTAAAATAATACACAATTGATGGAAAATATTAACGCTATGATTAAATTATCTTTAATTACTCATTTTCAAAATGGACAGAAATTAAACTACTCTATTTTTATTTTTTTGAATTTTTTGAAGATATCAATTTGCTAAAGTTGGAAATTAAAAAAAAAAATCAAAAGGTATTTTGACAAATATAAAACAGAAACACCGTAAAAACCAATCATAACATGCACGACCACTAATCTACCAAATCTTGGCTTTTCCTCAATCAACCATGCAATAATGGTAGTATCGTCCCACCAATCACTTTCTTTCATTTTTAAATATTGTTTTAACTAACCTTTTTTTAATTTCATCTTTACTTTACATATTTTACATGTGGGGAGGGATCTCATGTTAATGTAAAACTCCATTAATATTTTTTATATAAATTATCCATGTTAAATTTTAACTAACTTAAAAATATTTAATAATATATTTGATATTAAAAAATTTTAACACTTAAATATATATTAATAAATATGTTAATTTTTTTAAATTTATTGATATATATTGTTTTTAGGAGAGAAAGTGTCACGTTTTTACTAAAATTAATAATTTAGCTCTATTGCTTAAATGGTTAAATGTTAGTGTTTTTTTTTTTTAGTCTCGAGTTCGATTCCACTCATTCACCTTTCTTTATTTATTCCATGTTGTTTTAAGTGTTTTTTTTTATTTTTAATTAACATTTCTAATATCTTAGCTTTTTGATTAAATGTTTAGATAATTATAATTTCATCTTTAATTCTCAATTCTTCATATAAGCATTTTAACATGTATTTTTATTCCATATTGTTTCAAGCTTTTTTATTTATTTTTAATTGATAAATATATTGTTTTCAAGTTTTTTATTTTTAATTCATCTTTTTAATTAATAATTATTTTATTTATAAAATCAAATAATTATTGCAAATATCATTATTTTTAGTAAATATAATTTTCATATGTATAATATTTATTTTCAATCCACAATTAGAATTCACCATACCCACAATATAGGTGGAGAAAATAAATATTATATATAAATAAAATTATATCAAAATAATTTTTGATGTTTTTAAAAATAATTACATATTTATTATTTGATTTTATAAATAAAATAGTTTTAATTAAAAATAAAAAATATATATTTATTAATTATAAACATTAATTAAAAATTAAAAAAGCTTTAAGCAAATGAAATAAAAATACAAAAATGATTATAAAAGGAATCAATTTGGGACTCATGGATGAAATTACAATTATCTAACCAAAAAGATAAATATCAATTAAAAATAAAAAAAACTTAAAACAACATGAAATAAAAATACAAATGTGAATAGGAGAAGAATTGAACTTGGAACTAATGGACAAAAAAATTAACATTTAACTTTCGACAAAAAAATTAAGTTGTTAATTTTAGTGAAAACTAGTTCTATAAGGCGCATTTTCACTTTCTCTCTCAAAAACAACATATATCGTTAAATATAAAAAAAATTAGCACAGATCCTCAAATTTAAAAGAATTTTAGCATATTTATTTAAATCAACTTTATTATAAATTTGGACTCCAAATGAAAATTAGAAATAACAAAATTGAGTTACAATAGATTTTCTTTTGTAAAATAGGAGCTTCTCAAAACTTCAAGTATAAAAATTATAATTAATTGTTTAAATCCGACCAACAATATGAAATTAACATTAAATCAATTTTAATTTTTTATTTTAAAAATAGAATTATTTTCATTTCTAATATTTTTAAAAAAGAATTTTATTGAAAGTTTCAACAAAGAATTAAATCAGTGGGGCATTACTAATTCTATACCCCATTTGAATTGTAAATGTTATTATTCTTTCAATAAAACATGATATCCATAAATAAATATTTGGATTTTTTTTAAAATAATGGAGTTGTTTTTGTTAGAAGATATCAAGAGGATGAGGGAAATAAAGCTACAAGAGATGCAAACATGAGTGGGCTATAAAAAAGAGCAAAGTAGTGAATGCATTTCATCATTAGATTTGGAAATGGAGCTCCTGAACGTACCCAATCTTTCCATCAATCTTTTGTTTTCACCTCTGATTTTCCTTTTGCCCCTTTTAATTTGGCTTAAACTAGCAAAAAGGAAAACCCTGAATTTGCCTCCATCACCTCCAAAGCTACCACTTATTGGCAACATCCATCAACTTGGCAAACTTCCCCACCGTTCTCTCCGGGACCTCTCTAGGAAATATGGTTCTCTCCTACTTCTACAATTGGGGTATAACCCAACTGTAGTGGTTTCATCAGCCGACATGGTTAGAGAAATTGTGGAGAACCATGACATTGTTTTTGCCAACAGACCAAGGACCACAGCTGTAGATATCTTGTTCTACGGATGCAAAGATATGGTTTTTGCACCCTACGGTGAATACTGGAGTCAAGTTAAGAAGATCGGTGTTGTTGAGCTTTTTAGCCACCGAAGGGTGCACTCCTTTCAGTTCGTTAGAGATGAAGAAGTTGAACTTCTTATCAACAAAATCCGCAGTGCTTGTCTGAAAGGAGAGTCTATAAATATGACAGACATGCTTATGTTCGTTTCAAGCAACATAGTTTCTCGATGTATTCTTAGTCACAAAAATGAAGAAGAAGATGGGTGCAGCAAGTTTGGGGAGTTAACAAAAAGGTTGTTGATTCTCTTCACTAGTTCCTGTATTGGCGATATGTTTCCTTTCTTGAGGTGGGTTGATGTGCTTACTGGATATATTCCAAGTATGAAAGCAGTCTCTGCGGAATTGGATGCATTCCTTGATCAAGTAATTCAGGAGCATAAAGCTTTTGAAAGTAATGACCAAGTTTCCAATAAAAAGGACTTTGTATCTATCACTATGCAACTCCAAAAGGATGGCATGTATGAGATGGACCTCACTCAAGAAAACATCAAAGCTATCTTACTGGTTACTGTTCAAAAATGTTTCCGTTCTTTTTCTTTTTGTCTTTTTCTGTGTCTTGGTTTGATTTGAAGTGTTTACTTTTGATAATCGCAGGACATGTTTGTAGGAGGAACTGATACCTCTACAACAACAAAAGAGTGGATGATGGCTGAGCTTTTAAAGCATCCAAATGCAATGAACAAGGTCCAAGAAGAGGTGAGAAATGTGGTGGGAAACAAGTTAAGAGTCGATGCGGAAGATGTAAGTAAAATGAAATACTTAAAGTGTGTACTCAAAGAAACTTTAAGACTACATCCGGCTGGTCCTCTTATGGTCCCTCGACAAACATCTTCAAGTGTTAAATTGGGAGGTTATGACATTCCTTCCAATACAACAGTCTTGATCAATGCATGGGCCATTCAGAGAGATCCAAAATGGTGGGAAAACCCAGAAGATTTCATCCCAGAGAGGTTCGAGAATTGCTCCATTGATTTCAAAGGTCAAGATTTCCAGCTCATCCCATTTGGTTTCGGAAGAAGGAGATGTCCTGGGATACCATTTGGAGTTGCTGCTATTGAGTATGTGATGGCCAACCTTCTCTATTGGTTTGATTGGAAGTTACCTACTGGTGAAATTGCTGAGAACTTGGACATGACTGAACTCTTCGGCCTCACAGTCACCAAGAAAACCCCTCTTCATGTTCTACCTTTATCTCATTTCTCTTTTTAGATATGTATATATGTGAGTGTGCACGCGCGATGATTTTAGGCTTTTATCACTTTATTTCTTTGGAGAAGATAATATTACTACCATTGGTTCTTGTTGTTATACTGATACTGGTCAAGAAATTCATTTCTTGCAAGTAATCAATACAATAATACAAGTAAAATTATACAAATTTGTACGATGTGAAATGAAAGATAAAACTTTTGTTTTGAACTAAAAGGAGTTGCAAATACAAGCTAAACCTCACAAGAAGTGCTTATGGAAGTAGGCACTTCTTCAACCACTATGAAACAAATAATAAAATTGGGAATTGTTATAATTAACGTTGATAATGGAAATAGGAATGATCATGAAGCAATAGAACACATAAATTTTACGTGAAAACCCCTTATTAGGAAAAACCACAGCAGAGAAATAGAAATTCACTAGTGTTGGAAAACAACAATACAAGAGGAGTTCGACTACACCTATTTTAAGGGTTAAACAACCCTATTATAATCAATGTCTAATAGGAGAAGTATACTCCTATATGGATTCGACTTGTGCGGGATGGTCTACCCCTACAGATCCCCCTATTTTGTTCTTTATTTTATTTCTTTAACAAGTAATGGGATTCGGGTCACACTGTAACGCCCCAACATTTCTAATTTCATTATTGTGAAAATATGACACAAATATCTGTTAGCTTTAGTGGTTATGTGTTCTGGGAGTGTTTGGGAGGTCTCAAGTTCAAGCTTTCGCTTTACCGTTCAAGCTTTCGCTTGGGTAAATTTTGGCATTTTGAATGAATTAGGCCTTACTCTTTGTTTGAGGTGTGTGGCATGGTGGAGTTCAAATTAAACTAAACTGCTAAGTAGTTGTGTTTTAGTGGGTTAATAGGGAGTGTTTTTAGGAGATAATTGGGGAGAAGTTACCAAAATAAGATTTTCTTCTTATCAGTTTTCTATTTTCTTTTTTCCCAACAAATTTTCTGACGTTAGACTTTTGTTTCTCTGCCGTTTCTTCTCTCTTCTTGTTCACTTTTGGTTTTTGTTCCCCTTTGGCCGAATCTTGTTTCCTCTCTTTCCCCTCTCTTTTCATTTCTGTATTTTTGCGAGTCATCTCTTTGGGTGCAACATTTGACTTCATCTGTTTTGGAAAGTGCAATTTTTCCCCTTAGTTATTGTATTTCGAGTAGGCAATTAACAAAGGGTTCATTTTACTCTCGTTTAGGTGCTGTTCAAAGGTTTTAAGCGGATATTCCTGTGTGTAGAGATGACTTGTTATCGGATTCGTCGCGGTAAGTTTTCGAATCGTCGTTGGTTTGGTTTCTCGTTTTTTATGTTGGGGATATTTCGTTTGATTGACGAAGAAAGTGATCAATTAAGGGATATATTGGTTAAATATAGGTTTTTGAAGGCTCGAGTTACTTTGCACAGTGAATCGATACCAGGTGTGTACCTAAAACACAAAAAACAGGATTCGACAAAAAGCTGAAATTGCTTGCTGTCGAGAAATAAGAGAAATAAGAGAAAATGATGCGAAAAATTGTAGAGAAAGGAAATAAGGGTGTTATAAACTTGGAAATCAACATTTTGCACTAAAATAGTTTTGGACAGCAGCAGTAGTCTAACTTTTTAAAGTCATAAAAAAATAGTGGGAATTGAGTTAGAGGTTGAATAAAATATGAAATTAGATTTTATTGAGTCTAGTTTTTCATGGAAGAAACAGTGTAAGCAATGGAATTTTAAATCATGAGATATAATAAATTTTGTGAGATAAGGTCAAAATGATTTCGGGTTCCCCTGTTCTGACTTAGGAAAATCATCAAAAATTGTAAAAAAAAAAATAATTGGGGGCTTAAACTTATATTTTTAAATCCTTAATAAGTCTATTTTCAAGAAACAAACAAAAACATCATCTAAATTCCGTACTAAGAGATAAATAATTTTAGTAAGGAAAGGATGAAGTCATCAAACAATGAGAATAGAGATAACTTTAAAGATTTTACTGTACTTATTTGATAAACTATAAATTCTGAAAATTTTATGGTAGAAAGGTATTTGAGTCTAGTTTCAAAAACATCAAGTGGATCTTAATTTGGAATTCTATAGCTCAAGATATAAATAATTTAGTGATAATGACTCAAGTAGATAGCTTTGAATGAACATATAAGTAAATAGTGAAAACATATATGAGTATTGAGCTAGCATAGGTTACTTTAAAATGGATCACATGGCGGGGCCAATTTAATGAGTGGGCCACTGCAGGTGTGGGCTCACACGGGCAGATCACATGGGCATGTGGCCCCATTTTTAATGAAATTTTTTTAAGGTTGCACAAGTCGACTGTGAAGGAAGTGTACTGAAAGGCTTTAAGCCTAAATTACTGGCAGCTCAGCTGTAAACTGCTATTTTCTACCGCATTCGGTACTACTTGGAGTGTAGGGATGGGTGAGTTGATTATCTCCCCACATGATGTGTAGTGTTGGATGGAGATGGTGTGTAGAGGCTGATTAGATAGGATTTTGCTACTGCATAACTGTTATTGCTACTAATACTATGATGGGCTAAGGCCCTACTATATTTTTGACCTTTGTCTTGTGAGATGAGGTAAGGTAAAAGCATCCACCGATCTTGAAAAGGGCTTAGGCTCAAGACCATTCAAGCTGTGTCTTGTGAATATTGATTGTTTGTTTGTTTTTACGGGATTACACACTGAGTTTACGTAAACTCACCCTTTTTGTTTAATGTGCACAGGTAATCCCCAAACTTAGATGGACCGGTGCGACGGAGGACTCAGCGGTGACCACAGTAATTTTTGGACTTCATGGTTTTCAATTTACGAGTTATGATTTGTTTATTATTGATTATTTGGGTTGTAATTTAAGGACCCACGGGGACTTTGCTTTTAAATTTAGGTTTTATTTATTTATTTTACTTTATGGATTTATACCAACCGGTCGTAGGAAATTTGGTTTGCAAAAAACAATTAAAGTATTTTCTAAACGCATGATTAGCTAGATTGATTTATTAAAGCTTCCGCAACGAGGGATGTTTCAAAACAAATGTTTTAAATAAATAAAGACGACTTCTTAAGTTCTAACAAAGGTTTACTAAAGATAATAACATGGAATGTTTTCTTCGTAACAACGAGGTTTCAAAAACACTATTGTGTGACATTGCTAGATACAGCCATAACGTCTAGGCCGGGTTTAGGGTGTTACATACACAACTCTAAAAATCTCCACCTTGACACGAATTCTCGACGAATAAGTTCTCCACCTCTTCCATGAAACCCATTAAGGGCTATTCTTCAACAATGAACACCGACCAAGTCCAAGTAATGCTCAAACTTGGCTAAAGGAAGTGACTTAGTCATCATATTTATAGGATTATCATGAATACTAACTTTGATCACAATAATATCACCACGAGTAATAATATCACGCACAAAATGATACCGAACATCGATGTGTTTTGTCCTCTCATGAAACATTTGATCCTTCGTAAGGAATATAATACTCTGACTATCACAAAACACTGTACTGATCTGAAGGTCTTTACTGAGTTCACCAAAGAGTCACTTTAACCAAATAACTTCTTTATAAGCATCAATAATCATCATGTACTCAACTTTATTCGTAAACAACGCAATTGTAGTCTACAAAGTGGCTTTCCAACTGATGGCATAACCCCTAATAGTAAAGATGTACCTTGTGTGATACATTCTTTTATCAAGGTCTCCAACAAAATCAGGATCAATGTACCCAATGACTCCATCTCAAGTTCTTCCAAACTATAAGCAAAAATCAGTAGTACCTCGTAAGTATCTAAAAATCCACTGAACTTTTTTCCAGTGTTCCTTACCGGGATTCATAATGTATCTACTAACTGCACTAACTACATATGATAAATCTGGACATCAACAAACCATAGCATACATGAGACATCCCACTGCCCTAGAATATATAACCTATGACATGTAGTAAATCTCATCATCTAATTGCGGAGATAAAGCTAATGAAAGTCTAAAGTGGGCTACTAATGGAGTCCTAACGGGTTTAGTACTCTACATATTCAACTTGCAAAAAACTTTCTCAATGTACCCTTTTTGACTTTGGTACAATTTACATGCTTTTCTATCTATAAGGATCTCCATCTTGGGTATTTTCTTTACTACTCCCAAATCTTTCATCTCAAATTCTTTACTAAGCTGGACTTTGACCTTTCTTATCTCTCATTTATCTTTGGTTGCTATCGACATGTCATCAACATAAATGAGTAGATATACAGATAAACCATTACTACTCTTCTTAAAATAAAAACAATTGCTAAAATTGCTTGTTTTGAAATCATGAGTAGTCATAAATGAATCAAACCTCTTGTACCACTACCTAGGTGGCTATTTCAGGCCATAAAAAGACTTTTTCAGCAAGCAAACATAGTCCTCCTTTCCTGAGACTATGAACCCCTTTAATTTTTGCATGTAAGTATCTTTATCAAATTCTCTATGCAAGAATGTTGTTTTCACATCTAACTGCTCAAGCTCTAAATCTTACATGGACACAATATCAAACAAGGCTTGAATCGAACTATGTTTAACAACTAGAGAAAACACATCTATGAAATCTATACCTGGAATCTGGTTGTAACCTTTTGTAACAATATTGCTTTATACATGGATTCTTCAACTCTTGGGGTTCTTTTTTGTTTTTGAACACCCATTTACAACTAACAATCTTTTTATCCTTAGAAAACTTCACTAGGTTCCATGAACTATTCTTATGAAGTGATTTCATCTATTCTTACATAATAATCATGGACTTTTGATAACCAATCCGAGCTTTCGAGCACCATCAAATCCTAAATCTGAGAGTTACTTGAAAAGTTTAAGCAAACGGAGTGAGCTATAAAACTTAGTGTGTGCCTTGGCCCACAAGCAAAATCACATAGTAGAATCATGCATAGATGCATATATCAGAATAGACAGATCAAAATTTATAACATGCTTAGCATAACAATGCCATATAGAAATTTCTACTCCCATCCACTACACACCAACTCCATCCAACTAATTACACTAAATAGGGTTACAAGAACCCATCTATCCACCACACTATAATGTGGTTGTATGCAACTAAGATAATATGCAGTTGTGCTACCAGAAAATATTACGGGTATGTCGCCAAAATAGTGCAATTAGACTGCCATAATCAAACTTCCCCTGACACATATCCATATCCCACCCCAATTCGTATGTAAAAAAAAACATACCATGATATCATGCTTAAACATCATAACATGCCACATGGTTTCATATCAAATTAGATATAAGTCATACATACATACGAGATGTAAAATAATATATATTATAATTTTCTCAGAGTTTAGTTGATCATAGACAAAATTATACTAATATACAAACGCACAGATTTTCATGGCCTAGCATGCTTATAGAATATTTGCAAATTAGTTTTCAAAATTTTCATATCCAACTCGTAAACGGCCCAATTTAACATTTTGGGTTGGGCCAATGACCCACCAGTCCAAACTGTTTGGCCCACACGCCCTACATATCTAGCCCGTATGGCTCACACAGTCGTGTGAAAATGAAAACTACCTTCGACTTCTCATGCACTTTTCAGTTTTCTATGAATTTCCAAAGTTATTTTGGGTTAGAACATACGCCTGGTTACTATAGGAATGTCGGCACCACAACAACAACTAATTTTGCATACAACATTCACAACTAGACTAACTTAATACCAATATCTCAAAAATTCAAACTAATACTCAACCCCTAATACAAAAATAAGTATTCAAGCCTCACCCAAAGTAGAAGAGTTTTCTACAACACCTAAATCTTCGGATGATTAAGTGCTTCACGAACTTCACTTAAACAAAATTACAGAAATTAGTCCATCACAACCCTATCGATCCAATCTTAATCTAGTAATAACTCTCAACTCCACATAAAACCACCTTTTACAAAAAATCATACTTACGAGAAAGATAGCTATAACAACCCGACCTTTAAAACCTCCAGCTGACAAAGAACGGTGAACTAATGACGACACTAGAAAAATTCAACATATGTATAGCAGCAAAACAGTACAGAAGATGAACAAAAGAGAGGAACATGGTTGATAATAGGAATATGGGGAAAATAGCACAAAAGAAAAGAGTAGGAAGTAGAGAGAAAAGGCGGTAAAGAAAAATTCCAGTAGCAGAAATGGAAGAAACAAACAAAATTGAAAACGTGAGAAGTGGGAAAAATGGGACAACAACTTAAGGAGTAGTTTTAGGAATATTTTTCTTTCTTTAAAAAGATAATCAAATAAAATAATAATCTAACCAAATCCCATTAAAATTTGATATTTTTTACCATCAATCATATTGCTAGGAGTTTGATTTTAATCCATACTCTTTTTCTTTGGATGACACAACAAGAGAGAAACAAAAATAAGTTTTCTTTTGGGGCCACGTTTGTTTTGGATTTTGTTTGGGCAGTCTGTTTTGATTTGTTAGGGTGATGGGTCAGTTTGGTGGTTTGGGCTAAGGGTTGGTTTAAGGTTTGTAAGTGGGCTCGGGTAATTTAGGGTATTTGAGTTTAAATGTAAAAAGAACTGTAAAATGGACTGTTTGAAAAAGCATTTTTATTCTTTATTTTGAATTGTATATGGGCCCGAGCAAAATGGGTTATTACAGCTACCCCTCTTTGCTCATTATTGTGAAACAAGATAGAGCAAATACTATAAAAGACCAATTTTGCCCAGCTTTGGCAGAACCTTGGCTTCTTGGTCTTCTTCAAAATGGCTTCTAACTCCACTGCAACTCTAGGGAGATAAAGCTGAAAGTGTCTTTGATCTGCTTCCTACAACTTCAGGAAGATGAAATCTTCTATCTTCAATCTACTCCGCTACAACTTTAGGGAGATAAGACTGAAAGTGTTTTTTATCTGCTTCAATCTACTCCGCTACAACTTCAATGAGATAAGATATTCTTTCTTCAATCTACTCCGCTACAACTTTAGGGAGATAAGACTGAAAAATGTTTTTGATCTGCTTCCTACAACTTTAGGAAGATAAGATCTTCTATCTTCAATCTGCTTCACTACAACTTCAGGGAGATAAGACTGAAAATGTTTTTGATCTGCTTCCTACAACTTCAGGATATCTTCTGTCTTCAATCTACTCTACTACAACTTCAGGGAGATAAGACTGAAAAATGTTTTTGATCTGCTTCCTACAACTTCAGAAAGATAAGATCTTCTGTCTTCAATCTACTCTGCTACAACTTTAGGGAGATAAGATAAAAAGTGTTTTTGATCTGCTTCCTACAACTTCAGGAATATAAGATCTACTGTCTTCAATCTACTCCGTTACAATTTTAGGGAGATAAGACTGAACATGTTTTTGATCTGCTTCCTACAACTTCAGGAAGATGAGATCTTCTATCTTCAATCTACTCCACTACAACTTTAGGGAGATAAGACTAAAAGTGCTTTTGATCTGCTTCCTACAGCTTCAAGAAGATAAGATCTTCTATCTTCAATCTACTCCGCTACATCTTCAGGGAGATAAGACTGAACATGTTTTTGATCTACTTCCTACAACTTCAGGAAGATGAGATCTTCTATCTTCAATCTACTCGGCTACAACTTTAGGGAGATAAGACTGAATCTGCTTCCTACAACTTCAGAAAGATGAGATCTTCTATCTTCAATCTACTCCGCTACAACTTCAGAGAGATAAGACTGAAAAGGGCCTTCAATCTGCTTCCTACAACTTCAGGTAGATGAGATCTAAAATTCATCGATATTGCTACACCATCCACTGAGGGACATGTCTGTAGACTCGGTTCCATATGTTTTTGTCATATGACTAAGATGCTATGATCAGAATGAATCAAATGCTTTTAGCTACATGTGTAACATGTCATGAAAATGATTACTTTTAAAGGATTAGAATGCAATGATTGTAATGAATCAAATGCTCCTAATGAGATTTGCTATGATGCAAAAAATGTTATGAGTATGATTCCTACTTTTAGGTGTTATCACTCATTTATTCGTCATTCTTGTTTATCAATAATGTTCTGCTCCATCAGCTTACCCCAATGCAATTTCAGAGTCAACTCCGCTTGGATCTTGAGAACGCAAGGCTTGTACCATCCTACTACAATTAGAATCAAAACACTCTTTCAATCTGACCCATGTATAATTTTTAGAGTATATGTTTATTTCAAATTTAACCCATTTCACGACAGTTCAGGGTTTCTTAGTTCATCACCCCCAAATGTTGTGATTTGATGACATCACGTCCACTCATCAATTGGACAAAGAATTTAGAGAAATAGTCCTTATCCAGCCTCTTTTTCTCAAATTTTTCCATGCACATGGAAATTCTAAACAATTGTCCTTTTTTGGGCTCCTTGTCTTATCTAGAAATTTCCAAAGTAATATGTAAAACTTCTTTTTGTGAAATTATTAATTGTCGGTCATTATTTCAATGCAACACATTTATGAATAATGGGAAACAAATAAATTGATCTCAAAAGGAGTTAAAATTGAATAAATCATCAAAAATGCAAAGGAAATTAATAGAGAACATATCTTTGAGAAGAAAAAGAATCCCAAGATAATAAAATGAATAGGACAAAATTAGATGCCCTAGATATCGCCGATTGAGCTTCTATGTACAAATTTCATGAAGGTGACTTGAGTTCAACATGTGTTTAGAAGAGCCAAAGTATTTTGTTGATGTCCCGATATACAACATTCTTCATTTCTTTATTGATTCAAGTGTAGCGAAATGACTGCGTGTCCCTTTAGAAATTTAAGCCGCCCTTTTCGGGGTTTCAACTCAAAACCCCTTTGGTCTCAAAGTACCCTTTGTGGGTTTTCGCCTTGGCCTCTCCATTTTTTTTAAGAAACTCAAAGCACCCTTTACGGGTTTTCACTTTGGCCTCTTCTCCTTTTCAAGTAAAATACTTTTTGACTGAGTCAGAGTTCACAGGATTGGGTGAACTTTTCCCATCCATCTCGGTCAAGATCAGTGCTCCTCCAAAAGAAAGTCTTCTTTACCACATATGGTCCTTTCTAATTCGGCATCCATTTTCCTCTAAAATCTTTTTGTATGAGAAGGATCTTTTTCAATTGTAACATCCTATGAATTTATGGGTCTATGCGTTTAGTATAGGAATATGTTTAATATGGTGAAAGGGGTTTAAATTTGGGCTTAGAATTAGGCAAAGGCCCATATTAAATTATTTTAAGGTGGCATCATTAACAATTAAAAGGAACAAGTTTTGGGTCACAAGAACCCTATGTTTTTAGGCCAATTTTGGCACTTTAAATGAAAATAGGGTGATGCTACATACAAGGAATTAGGGGCCCAAATATTAAGTTTAATGAGGCCCAAATCTTTTAATTTAAGTAAGTTAAATTTCGGCATTAGGGTTAGTAGAGGTGGACGGCTACAAGGCTCAAAAATAGGAGAAATTATGTGGATTTTATAACTAATAATATCATAGATAAAAGGAGAAAAGTTAGGAGCTTATCTTCAAGGGAAGTGTTGGCGAAATTCCTTTGCCTAGAGGGTGTAAAATTGACTCTTGCATGGCAAAGAGGGTGCGAATTTCCCTCTCTTTAGCTTGAATTTAAGGGTGTTTTCAGTTTTTAGCAGTAGGTGCCGAAATATCTATAAATAGGAGGGGCTAGCTCCTTGTTTCTGACACTAAAAACCTTAAATTCCTCTCCTATTGTGCTGAATTTCCCTAGCTTCTCCTTCTCTAATTTCTTTTATCCAATTTCTTCAAAAGCCAAAACTCTTCTCCACTTTTTCCTCCTTGTGCCAATTTCTCTAAAAAGCCGAAGCATCCATAGTCTTCTCTTTTATTCATCTTATTTGAGAATTAGTTCTATACTTTGGCATTTAAATCTTCCATTGGCATTGCCGAATCCTCTTTCTAGTGCTAGTGAATCTCCTATGCTAAGGTAAGTGTCGATTTTTGATTAGTTCTCATGATCTATTCCCAATTTTGAAAGGCAAAAGTCGAAAGCTAATAGTTTAATGGTTTTATGATGGGCGGCAATTCGGGATTTGAAGGAAGCTTGGTCAATTAGATCTAAAAGCCGAAAATAGCTAGTCTCCACTTTCGGGATGTTTAAGGTAAGAAGATTTCCCTAGATTTCTATTAGATTTTATCATTATATGCAAGATCTTAAGGTTATAATGAGAATTAATGATTAAATATTGTGATAGTAGTTCGATAAGGACTTGTGATGGAATTAAATATGGATCGAGCAAAGGAGAAAATACCTAAGTTTAAGAAAAGCAAGATTCGCCATTCGAGATTGGCCACTTGGTTGTGGACCGCTTCTGAACAACACCTTAGGTAGATAGCGGTAGTGTCGACTAAGGATAGCGTCGACATAGAAAGCATCATCTTATTGGTAATCAGGTGTGTAGATCTCTAACACACTAATAAACCTGTATGTATGACTATATATATGTTATGGGCTTAAAAGTGGAATGAGGTGCATAGACAATCGAATGGAACCCTAAAAAAGGTTAGGCAAGGATGCTGTGCGTAAACATAGAACTCCCTATGTGTATCGGAAAATATATATGACCGCATGATGTTTTCTTTATGTGTATGCATGGGGTGGGAATATGATATTGAAGGGAAGTGCATGATAGGTCACTTGGTGATCGGTGGTGGAAATCCCACATATACAAATGTACATAGTGATCGGTGGCTATGCCACATTCAATGATTCTAATTAATAGGAATAGGCGGTCTGTTTGTCGTTTTGGTGTCAAATGGATGGAGGATTGATTGTAGAAATCCCAAGGTGTGATGGTTGGTACGGGTTGGTGTGTAGAGGATGGAAACCTAGGATGGGTTGGGTTATTCATTATTTATCGTTTACCATGTGATTATGATTGTTACCTTCATGTATGGGCGGGGCCCATAATGTGTTTAATGGGCTCGGGTCGTTGTGTGTTTTGAGATTTATACACCGAGTCTTGGTGACTCACGCGTTCTTTTTCTACTCTTCCGGATGAGCGAGATTGTGGACATAGAGTTTAGACGGACTTGAGGGGCCATCAAGTTTTATTTCTACAAATTATTTTTAGGATTTCTTTAAATTTTATTTTATTTTAATTGGAAAAATTTATGTAATAAGGCCCTAGTTTTATTCAACTAAGAAGTTTTCAATGTTATGCAACTTATGAATTCATGATAAGGTTTATTTATACTTAATAATAGTAATACAAGGATTTTAAATTTTAAAATGTCACTTATTTATCCAAATAATGTCCAATTGACTTACAATTTCCATAACGAACAAAGCAAAAGTTTTCAATGTACAACTCGTAGCATACCAGATCTGGTCGAAATGCTTGGGCCGGGTTTGGAGGTGTTACATTTTGGTCTCAGAGCCCAGTTCAAAACTTGGGCTGTGAAATGGGCCTAGAGGTGTTTTGGAAAAAAAATTTTAGAAAAATGTCTGGTTTGAGGATATGGCTTTGAGTCTCTGGCACCGATCCACGAGTAAGTATTCGAACTCTCGTGTGTTATATATCTATGTGGCCTTGATGGGCTTTATGGGACGTAGACTAATTAGATCTAGAACTTGACAGACTCTAGGCTTAGCTGAAGCAACTCCTTAAATTTCATAGGACTTAACCTCACTAAACAAAACCCATGAACAAGTCGCAAGACTAGGGTGTGGCAACAAGCATACGCATGTCTAGGAATAGATCTGGAAGAGCTTGGTATTTAAGCAGTCCTAGTGACTCACCTCCTCTTCGCTGGAATCTTACCTAGTGCGTAGTGGCTGTTCACTCTAATTATGAGGACTTGTTGATGGGCCAAACCTATAATTAAAACCCGAAAGGGACCAGCCACCCTATTTTGCAAACAAAAACCCCTGAGTTTTGTAAATTTCCAAAGAAATACACTTGATTTGTGAAAATTTCCAACCAACAGTGAATTTGTAAATGCCTATGTTTTGAAAATTTACCCAAAAATCGTATGTTTACGAGAGTAACTAGATTTTTTTTTTCAAAATACCCCTTCAAAAAACTAATAAAAAATAAAAAAATGTAACGACAACAACAACATCAAAATATCCCTGATTTAAAAAATTACTAAAATACCCCTAGATGTCAAAATTACTAAAATACCCCCAGATCTCAAAAATTACCGAAATACCCCCGGATTGTAAAATTACTAAAATACACTTATTTTACAAAATCACCAAGGAACCTTATTTTGAAAAATTATGAAAATACCCTTGGGTAGTAAAACAACAACAATAATAACAACAACACTTTTCTGTGATGAACGTAAGTTCATGGATGTTGATGATTGAATGTATGTGTTTCCTAGAGGATATGAACTTGAGACTATATTGTGAATATGAATTCGAAAGATTGAAGCAGTGCTAGATTGGAAGCCACCCAAGTCTGTGGCTGAAATTAGGAGTTTTCTTGGTTTAGCAGGGTACTACCGAAGGTTTGTTGAAGGATTTTCTTCGGTAACGGCCCCATTGACTAAGTTGCTACAGAAAGGAGTTCCGTTTGTTTCGTTCGACAAGCAGCAGGAGAGTTTCAAGAAGTTAAAGAGGAATTTGAAGGAGGCTCCGGTCTTGATTCGACGGAGGCGAGAAAGAGTTCGTAATTTACTGTGATGCGTCACACACAGGATTAGGATGTGTGTTGATGCAAGAGGGAAAGGTGGTTGCATATGCATCTCGGCATTTAAGACCGCATGAATCGAATTATCCCACTCATGACTTGGAATTGGCGGCCATGGTATTTGCCTTAAAAATATGGAGGCATTATTTGTATGGGGAGAAATCTGTCATTTACACAGATCATAAGAGCTTAAAGTACCTTTTAACTTAGAAGAAGTTGAATCTAAGGCAGAGAAGGTGGATCGAGTTGCTAAAGGATTATGACTGCTCAATCGAGTATCACCTAGGAAAGGCTAATGTGGTGGCGGATGCTCTAAGTCGTAAAGTGGTCTCTGACTTAAGAGTAATGTTTACACACCTCAGTTTTTATGAGGATGGAAGTTTGTTAGCTGAACTTCAAGTGAAACCCTCTTGGATCAGTCAGGTGAAGGAGAAGCAACAAACCGATGAGTTGTTGAAAGGGAAATTGCAGTTAGTCTCAAGGGATGGGCCAGCGAAATTTAGTATGAATGAAGAAGGGCTGTTATGCTTTCAAGGGAAAGTTTGCATGCCAAGAGATCCGGAGTTGAGGAGTAAAATTTTGCATGAAGCGCATGGTGGTACATACGCTATGCACCCTAGAGGAAGTAAAATGTTTTGGGATTTGCAAAATCAGTTCTAGTGGCCGGGGTTGAAGCAAGAGGTAACTGAATTGGTGGGTAAGTGTTTGACCTGTCAGCAGGTCAATGCGGAACATCAGTTACCATCAGGATTATTACAGCTAGAAAAGATTCCACAATGGAAGTGGGAAAGAATTGCCATGGACTTTGTTAGTGGGCTTCCCCTTACACCCACTAAGAAAGATGCGGTTTGGGTAGTTGTTGATCGTTTGATGAAGTCTGCACACTTCATACCCATACATGTTGGCTATTCCTTGCAAAAGTTAGCCAAGTTGTACATAGCGGAGGTAGTGAGGTTGCATGGAGTACCGGTTTCGATCATATCCGATAGGGACCCTAGGTTCACTTCACGATTTTGGAAGGCGTTGCATCAATCATTGGCTATGAAGTTGGATTTTAGTACAGCATTTCATCCTTAGACCGATGGACAGTCTGAGCGAGTGATCCAGATCTTAGAAGACATGTTGAGGGGATGTGTCATTGATTTTAGAGGTAGTTGGGAAGAGTTCTTACCGTTAGCAGAATTTGCTTACAACAATAGCTACCAGTCAAGTATTCAGATGGCGCCCTATGAAGCTTTGTACTGGAGAAAGTGTCGTACTCTATCATTGGATAGAACTAGGGAACGTCGGATTTTGGGTCGAGTTGGTGGCGAGATGTAAGAGAAAATTGAATTGATTAGGGTTATTGAAGGAGGTCGGACGACGGTAAGTCTATCTTGATTTAAAGTGTAAGGACATAGATTTTGCAGTAGGTGATAAATTATTCCTAAAGGTGTCGCCGTGGAAGAAGGTACTAAGGTTTGGTCGAAAGGGTAATAAGTCTCAGATTTATTGGACCATATTAGGTGATGAAGTGAGTAGGACCAGTAGCCTATCAGCTGGAGTTACCTCCTGAGTTAAGTCAAATTCACGATGTATTTCACATTTCCATGCTAAGACATTACCGTTCGGATCCGTCTCATGTTGTGCCTATGGAGGAAATCAAGGTGAGACCCGATCTATCCTTCGAAGAGGAACAGGTAGAATTTTTAGATCGTGATGACAAGGCGTTGTGAAGGAAAACGATTCCATTGGTTAAGGTGTTATGGCGGAACCATGGTTCGGAGGATGCTACGTGGGAACCCGAAGAAGCAGTGAGGCAGCAATACCCTCATCTTTTTTGATCAGGTAATTTCGAGGACGAATTTTCTTTAAGGGGGTAGAACTGTAACATCCTGAATTTATGGGTCTATCGTTTAGTATAGGAATATGTTTAATATGGTGAAAGGGGTTTAAATTTGGGCTTAGAATTAGGCAAAGGCCCATATTAAATTATTTTAAGGTGGCATCATTAACAATTAAAAGGAACAAGTTTTGGGTCATATGAGCCTATGTTTTAGGCCAATTTTGGCACTTTAAATGAAAATAGGGTGACACCACATACAAGGAATTAGGGGCCCAAATATTAAGTTTAATGAGGCCCAAATCTTTTAATTTAAGTAAGTTAAATTTCGGCATTAGGGTTAGTAGAGGTGGACGGCTACAAGTCTCAAAAATAGGAGAAATTATGTGGATTTTATAAATGATAATATCATAGATAAAAAGGAGAAAAGTTAGAGCTTATCTTCAAGGGAAGTGTTGGCCGAAAATCCACTGCCTAGAGGAGTGTAAAATTTAGCTACTGCATGGCAAAAAGGGTGTCGAATTTCCCCTCTCTTTTAGCTTGAATTTAAGGGTGTTTTCAGTTTTTAGCAGTAGGTGCCGAAATATCTATAAATAGGAGGGGCTAGCTCCTTGTTTCTGACACTGAAAACCCTAAATTCCTCTCCCATTGTGCTGAATTTCCCTAGCTTCTCCTTCTCTAATTACTTCAAAAGCCGAAACTCTTCTCCACTTTTTCCTTCTTGTGCCGATTTCTCTAAAAAGTCGAAGCATCCATAGTCTTCTCTTTTATTCATCTTATTTGAGAATTAGTTATATACTTCTGGCATTTAAATCTTCCATTGGCATTGTCGAATCCTCTTTCTAGTTCTAGCCGAATCTCCTATACTAAGGTAAGTGTCGATTTTTGATTAGTTCTCATGATCTATTCCCGGTTTTTGAAAGGCAAAAGCTGAAAGCTAATAGTTTAATGGTTTTATGATGGGTGGCAATTGGGGATTTGAAGGAAGCTTGGTCAATTAGATCTAAAAGCCGAAAATAGCTAGTCTCCACTTTCGGGATTTTTAAGGTAAGAAGATTTCCCTAGATTTCTATTAGATTTGATCATTATATGCAAGATCTTAATGTTATAATGAGAATTAACAATTAAATATTGTGATAGTAGTTCTGATAAGGACTTGTGATGGAATTAAATATGGATCAGGCAAAGGAGAAAATACCTAATTTTAAGGAAAGAGTAGTATCGCCATTCGAGATTGGCCACTTGGTTGTGGATAAACACGAACAAAACCTTAGGCAGATAGCGATGAGTGTCAACTAAGGATAGCGTCGACATAGAAAGCATCGTCTTATCGATAATCGGTGTGTAGATCTCTAACACACTAATAAACTGTATGTATGACTATATATATGTTATGGGCTTAAAAGTGGAATGAGGCTATATAGGCGATCGAATGGAACCCTAAAATTGTTAGGCAAGGATGTCGTGCGTAAATATAGAACTCCCTATGTGTATCGGAAAATATATATGGCGCATGATGTTTTACGTATGTGTATGCATGGGGTGGGAATATGATATTGAAGGGAAGTGCATGATAGGTCACTTGGTGATCGGTGGTGGAAATCCCACATATACAAATGTTAGGTCACATAGTGATCGGTGGCTATGCCACATTCAATGATTCTAATTAATAGGAATAGGCGGTCTGTTTGTCGTTTTGGTGTGTAGCGGATGGAGGGTTGATTGTAGAAATCCCCAGGGGTGATGGTTGGTGCGGGTTGGTGTGTAGAGGATGGAAACCTAGGATGGGTTGGGTTATTCATTATTTATCGCTACCATGTGATTATGATTGTTACCTTCATGTATGGGCGGGGCCCATAATGTGTTTATGGGCTCGGTCATTGTGTGTTTTGAGATTTATACTTTGAGTCTTGGTGACTCACGCTTTCCTTTTCTAAACTCTTCCGGATGAGCAGTAGATCGTGGACATGGGAGCGAGACGGACAGAGGGCCATCAAGTTTTATTTCTACAAATTAATTTTGGGATTTCTTTAAATTTTATTTTATTTTATTTGGGAATATTTATGTAATAAGGCCCTAGTTTTATTCAACTAAGAAGTTTTGAATGTTATGCAACTTATGAATTCATGATAAGGTTTATTTATACTTAATAATAGTAATACAAGGGATTTTAAATTTTAAAACGTCACTTATTTATCCAAATAATGTCCAATTGACTTACGATTTCTATAACGAACAAAGCAAAAGTTTTCAATGTACAACTCGTAGCATACCAGATCTGGTCGAAACGCATGGGCCGGGTTTGGGGGTGTTACATCAATACAAGGTCCCCCTTATGAAACTCTCTTGGGCGAACTTTCTTATTGTAGGCTCGCATCATTCGTTTTTGGTACATTTGACCATGACGAATAGCCCTTAGCCTCTTTTCTTCAATTAAGTTCAACTGATCGTACCGAGCCTGAATCCATTCAGCTTCATCTAGCTTTATTTCTGACAAAATTCGAAGAGAGGATATCTCCACTTCAATTGGTAGAACTACCTCCATCCCGTAAACCAACGAGAAAGGTGTTGCCCAGTAGAGGTTCTGACGGACGTCCGATAAGCATAAAGTGCAAATGGTAGTTTCTCATGCCAATCCTTATAAGTCTCAGTCATCTTCCCCACTATCTTATTTATGTTTTTGTTAGCCGCTTCCACTGCCCCATTCATTTTTTGACTATCTGGAGACGAATTGCGGTGTTTGATCCCAAATTGGCTACAAACTTCTGCTATCGTGCTGTTGTTCAAATTCAGCGCATTGTCTGATATGATCTTCTCAGGCATTCCATATCGACAAATGATATCCTTCTTCAAGAATCGACTAACTGTTGACTTAGTGACACAGCATATGAAGCAGCCTCTACTCATTTCGTGAAGTAGTCAATTACCACGAAGATGAACCGATGCTCGTTCAAAGCTTTCGGTGAGATTGGTCCAATAACATCCATGCCCCACATGGAAAAAGGCCATCGAGAAGTCATAACATGAAAAGGTGATGGAGGCACATGAGTTTTATCTCCATAAATCTGGCATTTATGACATCTCTTAGCATAATTGATACAATCACCATCTATGGTGGACCAATAATATCCAAATCTCATTATATGTCTGGCCATTGTGAATCCATTAGCGTGTGTTCCACAACCACCCTCATGAACTTCTTCAAGGATTTTTTCTTAGCTTCAACTGCATCAACGCATCTCAATAGTACTTGATCTTTTCTCTTTTTGTACAAGATATCCCCATCTAAGACATAGTCAGAGGCCATTCACGATTTTTCACGTATCGCAATACATACTGATACGAAGGGTGGTCATCTCTTTCTTTCTCTTTTATGTCATAACAATGGGCTGGAACCTCGAAGATACTCATCTGAATAGGCATCATATCTTCTAGTCTATTAACTTTGATCATAGAAGCTAAGGTTGCCAAAGGATCCGCCATCTGATTTTCATCACGTGGAAGGTAATTGAAAGTAATGTCATCAAATTCTTCAATCAATTCAAGAACTATTTTTCGGTAATCAATTAGTTTGAGATCTCTTGTCTCCCACTCTCCTTTAAGTTGGTAGATTACTAGGGTTGAATCCCCATATACTTCTAGCACTCTGATCTTGCGCTCTATGGCTGCTCGAAGGCCCATGATGCACGCTTCATACTCTGCCATGTTGTTTGTGCTATCAAAATCCAATTTGCATGTAAATGGATAATGACCACCACTAGAGGATACCAAGATTGCCCCAATTCCATTTCCTACAGCATTTGATGCTCCATCAAAGTTTCGCTTCCATGAATATTATTCAGTATTTACCACATGCATCAGTTCCTCGTTCGGGAAATCAAAGTTCAAAGGTTCATAATCCTCCAAAGCTCTGCTAGCCAAAAATTCTACTACTGCGCTCCCTTTTATAGCTTTTTGGTTCACATAGACTATATCGAACTCAGATAGTAAAATCTACCACTTAGCCATCCTCTCATTCAATACAGTGGATTCCATCATATACTTTAACAGATCAAGCTTCAAAATCAACCAAGTAGTATGATATAACATGTACTGCCTCAATCTCCAAGTTCTCCAAATCAAGGCGCAACACAATTTTTTGATCGATGAATATCTCATTTCACATTCAGTGAACTTTTTGCTGAGATAGTATATCGCCCTTTCTTTTCTTCCTGACTTATCGTGTTGACCAAGCACACATCCCATAGAATTATTGAACACTGACAAATATAGTATCAATGGTTTATCTGGATTAGGCGGAGATAGTACTGGTGCATTTAATAGATATTGTTTGACTTTGTCAAAAGCTCTCTGGAATTCATTGTCCCATACACCCTGATTGTGTTTCTTGAGAAGATAAAATATGGGATCACATTTCTCAGTTAATTGTGAGATAAACCGAGCAATGTAATTTAACCTTCCAAGAAAACCTCAGACTTCTTTCTGAGTGCGCGGTGGAGGCAATTCTTGTATAGCTTTGACTTTACTTGAGTCAACTTCAATTCCTCTTTGGCTAACCACGAAACCTAATAATTTTCCTGACCGAGCCCCGAAAGTACACTTTGCCGAATTAAGCTTGAACTGAAATTTTCTCAACCTTAGAAACAACTTGTTCAAAACTTTAATGTGTTCCTTTTCTATTCGAGATTTGGCAATCATATCATCAATATATACCTCAATCTCTTTGTACATCATGTCGTGGAACAATGTTACCATGGCTCTTTGATATGTTGCCCCAGCATTCTTTAGCCCGAATGACATTACTTTATAGCAAAAGGTGGCCCACAATGTTATGAAGGTAGTTTTCTCCGTATCTTCAGGGTGCATCTTGATCTGATTGTATCTCGAAAATCCATCCATAAAGGAAAACAATGAAAATCCTGCCATATTATCCACCAATATATCGATATGCAGAAAAGGGGAATTGTCTTTTGGGCTAGCTTTATTTAAGTCCCTATAGTCCACACACATCCGGACCTTTCTGTACTTCTTAGGGACAGGAACAATGTTGGCCACCCACTCTGAGTACTTGACCACTTGTAGAAAACTAGCATTAAACTATTTCTGGACCTCTTCTTTTATTTTCAACACTATATCAGGCCTCATCCTTCGTAGCTTTTGCTGAACTGGCTTGCACTCTTCTCTAATGGGAAGGCAATGCACCACAATATCAGTACTCAGCCCCGGCATATCTTGGTATGACCATGCAAAGACGTCCTTAAATTCTCGTAGCAACTCAACAAGATCATGTTTCATCTTCTTATCTATGCGCGTCCCAATTTTCACAACTTTCCCTTCCTCCAAGGTTATGTTCTCTACCTCTTCCTCATGGGGTAAGATCTGTTTCTCCTCTTGCTTTACCATTCTTAACAAATCTGGAGATAAATCACAATCTCGATCACCTTCAAAATCCTAAGGTTTCTCTAAACACATGTTTTGCTCAAAGTGGACCCCTGGATCTATATTATCATTACTCATCTCATGGATATCTAGGGACTTGTAATGGGTACCAAAAAATGTACAAAGAACAAATGAATTCGAGGACAACTATTCACATGATATGAATGAGAAATAAAAGATTCTGAATGAAATTAGAATGTCAAAAGAATGAAATGAAAGAATATTTGGTCAAGTTAATTATCAAAAAATGTATTTTATTGAAACAATAATTTCTAAACATGAGCCTATTTTACAAAACAAATCTTATTGATCCTAGGCTAAAAACAACAAGAGCGTTCTGAATATTACTATGTATAATTTTTAAAAACTACAGGAAGCTCCTCTGCAGTCCAATTGTTTAGAACACTTCCAGGCACATAAGGGCGAATACCCAACAAGTTTCTTTACTCAACTTCTTCCCCATGTAAGGCATTAATATGGGGGCCTTCTAGTATCCCTCTCTCAGGGTGAATTATCCCTCCAGATACAAAGGTTTGGAATATGTGTGGGAATATCATTGATTCCCACTGGACTTCTTCTCCACTTAGTCGGGCCCTTCTTCTCTCCTGCGTCTTATCTATTTCCTTTCTATTTTGTTTTGTACATAGCTTGAAACCCAAGTCAAAATGGTCTCTTTTCTCTTTCAGCAATGGCACTTGGACTTCCCCTTGGAGATTGCGGCCCAGTCCTTTTCCTGGTAAGGCTCCTTTCCCCACTATCATTTGTAGACCCATCCTCGGTCTTGGATAGATTGGGCACCAAAACTTCATTCCCTTTTGAAATGAATGTTGCATTAACGAATTCCAAAGATTGGAAAGAACACTCAGTAGCCTCCTCATCTATCTCCACATATGGCGTGTCATTGGTAACAGTCGCTATGATGTCCTCCTCTGCGTTTATAGTGATCAGTCGACCATTCGTCACCAGTTTCAGTTTTGATAAAGGGACGAGGGCACTGCCCCTGCCGAATGAATCTAGGGCCTTTCCAGTAAGAAATTGTACGAGGGCTTGATATACATTACTAGAAAATCCACTTCATACGTGTTTGGCCCAATCTGCAATGGTATATCAATTCTTCCCATTACTCTTCTCTCAGTGCCATCAAACGCTCTCACTATGTTCTAGCATGTCTTCATGTGAGAACTGTCTATTGGAAACCTCTTCAACGTCGACAATGGTAAGACATTTAAAGTGATCCATTATCAATTAGCATGCTTGGTAGAGTATATCCTTTACAACGAGTAGTTATGTGTAAGGCCTTGGTTGATCCTATGCCCCCAGATGGGATTTCATCGTCATTGAAGGAAATAAAGTTATCAGCACTTATGTTACTAACTAATCGGTCAAGTTTATTGACGGATATGTCTTTCGTAACATAAGTCTCATTCAGCACTTTCATCAGAGCCTCACGATGTACTTTTGAGCTTAAAAGTAAGGCTAGCACCGATATGCGAGCCAGTTACTTGTGCAGCTGCTCTACTACACTGTATTCACTGTGCTTTAAGAATTTAAAAAATTCTTTAGCCTCTTCCTCCTTCACAGGTACGTTGATAAGGGTATCAAGTCCTTCCTCTGGTTCAATTGGCACATCTTTTGACTTTTTTGGTTCCTTTCTGACGTTTACCGAGTTGTAATGCCTCCCATCTTGTGTGTAGTATCCCTCTCTTTGGACTTTCTTGGTAGTGCTAGATAAGATTTCTACTCCCGATGTTGTTACATTACAATTGTAATTCCATGGTACGACCTTGTCATTCTTGTAAGAAAGGACACAGGTCTCTGAATTACCACTTTAGGCGCGATTTGAGCTCCACTTTCTACATTCCTCGATCGGTAAATAATAACCCTCGGATAATTGACTTTTTGACTTGTCAACTCTCCTTCAGTTGCATGTATGTGTCCTCCCTCTGAGCCTTCTTCATAAAACTCCAGTTCCTTATTATCCATAAGACTCTGTACCAATGCCCTAAATTCATCACACTCTTAGATCTCATGTCCATCAACTTCATGAAACTCACAGTAGTTCCTTGGTACTTCACTTCTTTCCTCAAGACTTATTTTCATGAGTCTCCTTCTTACCATTTCCCTCCAGATTACTCTCAAAAGAGTTTTTACCTCTGAAATATCCTCATTTATTCTTCTCACGACGTTTTCCCCAACCGCATTTACCCCATTGTCTCCATGATTGGGTAATGGGTTCTATGTACTGGGTGTATCATCAAGCTTGACAACTCCCAATTTAAGAAGCCTTTCAACTACATTTTTGAAGGCGATCAGTTTTCTATAGAATGCCCCATTATTTCTACATGATAATCACACTGGGCGTTTGAGTCATACCATTTAGGATATGGGGTTGTATTGGCTGTAAATAATACGGGGACACTACGCGTGCATCCAATAAAGTATGATACATTTTCTTGTACGTCATTGGGATTGGCATAAATTAGATCTTTTCAGCATTTTGTCTGGGGCCTGATTCTTGTCTTGTCGACCCTTGCTTCCTAGTAGTAACTACTTTTGGCTGACTAATAGTAACTACCTTTGAGTACCTTTTGTTGTACGTACTCGCATTATTCACCTCATTATCTTTTTCCTAGGAGTAGATCTCCTAGTGGTTTCTCCTGCTTTGATCTTGCCACCCCTTATGGCATTTTCTATCATTTCACCTGCCATGACTATGTCCGCGAAGCTTTTAGTAGTGCTTCCTATCATATGGGTGATAAAAGGCACCTTTAGAGTGTTGATAAACAACATGGTGGTTTCCTTTTCCAGGAGAGGTGGTTGAAGTTGCATGGCAACTTCTCTCCATGCGCATATTGCCTGAAACTCTCGTTTGATCTCTTTTCCATGTTTTGCAACATGATTCGATCAGGCGTCATGTCTGTGACAAGATTGTATTGCTTCATGAAGGCTTGAGCTAAATCCCTCCATGAGCTAATATTAGCGCGGCTAAGTTGATTATACCACCTAGACGTTGCCCCTGTCAAACTATCCTGGAAACAATGAATCAAAAGTTGACCATTGTTCACATAGCCCGTCATACGTCTACAGAACATAGTGATGTGGGATCCAGGGGAACTTGTCCCATTGTACTTCTCAAATTTAGGCATCTTGAATTTATGAGGAAGTACCAAATCCGGGACCAAACTCAAGTCTTTGCCGTCAATACCATGATGGTGATCGACATTTTCCAGAGCCTTGAATTTTTCTTCCAACCATCTACAGCGATCTTCTAACTATCTTGAAGATTTAATTCTAATCCCCTCTCTCTCTACTATGTCTAGGTCAGGGATAATAGGATTGGCTGGGTTATCTCCTAGATTAGATCCAGAGCTGACTTGGAAATTCATGGACGGTCTAGTATCCGTCTGCCCTTGTTGAGGCCTAATAGTGACAGATGGCCTCTAAGGATACTCTTCAGGTTGTGCTGGCGTATGTGGTGGGGTAAAACCTAGGGGATTGCCTTCACTCTCTTCTCCAATAATGGCCATGGGACTCTTTCCTTTTTCCATCATCCCACTCATCATCTGAGCTATTTGGGCCATCATGTTCCTTTGTGCCTCCAACATCTGGTCCCTAATCTCTTGTTGGAGTTTTGCCATTTGCTCTTCCATCTGGTCTTGCATATCTCTTTGAAATTGTTCCATCCTTTGGTATATTTTCTTGGATTTAGCACGTGTACCGTAAGAGGGTTCCTTTTCCAAATTTATTCTTCTTACACTTTCTCTCTCTCCCTCTCTCTCTTTGTGTTAAAATTTTAACTCATTAGACTCTCTCTTTATGGATTTGAATACATATGATGTTATATAATGTAAATGCATGAATGCAAAGAGGCATCGATTTTGATTCAATTTCATTTTAGAAAAATTTATTAGAAAACAAAATCCTTCACATAAAACGGACTACAAATAAGCTTTCGTCCTAAGTCCTAAAGTCTTAATTTTCCCTAATAACGAAACTAGCTCTTGATTATGATCTGACTGTAGCTCATACTTCATGCTCAACACGTTGGTCTGCACTGCCAAAGTCTGTAGATGACTAGCTACCTCTTGAATCTAAACTATGGCATCTTCCATGAGATAATCTTGGTTTCTAACTTGATCGTGCGAATGGTGGAGCTCTTCCTTCAAACGCCCTTCTCTCGTTTCAAGAAGCTCAATTTAAAGTTCACAGTTATGCAATGCTGAATCTAACTCCTCGATCTTGCCCTTCATTTCATCTATCCTATTCAAGCTTGACTTTAGCTCGATCGCGAAATTACGGCTTCGATGGTGATGAAGAGACCGTCCAAGTTTAGCCACTCTAGCTTTTAACTCTCCCTTTTCATTTAGACTTTCTGCCAAGTTCCTTTTTAGGGCCTCATTTCGCACTTGCATTTCTTGAAACTTTCTCTCCCAATAGCCAGCTTTGGCATTTTCCTCCTGGACCTCTTGTCACCACTATTCTGAAGTCTTCCCTAATCCAGCATTCTTCATCGATAGATGCATCTTCTTATATTCAGTCTTCAGGCTATCTCGATCTTCCTCAACCTTTCTCTTCTCCTTTCTTACTTTTTCAGCTTCCGATTTCTGAGCATCCACATCTAGCTTCAAGTACATCTTCTCTTTTTCTAGCTTCTCTATCTTCTTTCCGAGCTCTAAAATTTGCCTTTCGAGGTCCTGCTTTATAATCTCTAACTCTAATAGGATGACTTGTAAACACTCCTTCAGTGATCGAGCACTCTCCAAACTTGGCTTATAGATGTTATCGTTGATCCTTTTTCTCAACCACTCTTTATATTTCGGGGTTGCCATCGGTCTTTGAGTCAATATCTTTATACAAGGAGCCTACTTCCACGCCTCAAAAATCTCTCGAATCCTCTTCTTATAATTTACCCTTTATATGAGAATTCGCTTTGAGCTAACCCATGCGTCGTTGGTATGAACTGTCCTGCTTTGTATTGCCTTAGTACGAGCAACGGTGCATATCCCACAGCTCCCCAAACTCCAGGTAGAGGTACCCAATCAAAATTTTTGCACCGGTAAAGGACTTCGTCGGGAACCAACCAAGGGGCTCTCCATTCAACATCTTCCTCTCGGAGGTTTTGAAGAATTTCCATCCAACTTTCCTCTGATAGATCGTCTCTCCTTGTCGTAGCTGCAGTGTCCTTTAAAGGGGAATAACTTTCAGAGAACACCCGAAGAAACTCTGTCAACCTTCCAAATATGGCTATGAAACCAAACCATTAGCAACTGTGCGCATCTAATGAATCTACCCTCACTAGCTCTCCGACATGCGTCCAAAGATCTAAATGTCTCAGCTAAAATTACAGGTACAGGCGTGACTCCTTTGTTAAGTCAATCGAACAAATCAGTAACCGCTTCATCTATATGTCGTAGCGCTTTAGGGAAGATCACCAACCCATAAATATATAAAGCAAAGACGTCAATCTTCTTTTTTTCATCTGGATGTATCAGAATCAAGTCCCTCAAACTCACCCAAGGTATGCATTTACCTTTACCTTTTTCTTGAATTCTAGCTGAAACCCACTACTGACTCATCCCTGTGATACCCATCAATTTTTTTACAAAATTCAGAACATTGGCAGCCCTAAAATAAACCCTGTCGGCTTGAAACCTCGAGCAGCTAAGCAAGGTCGTATATTCCTCCAATGTGGGCACTAAATCTATCTATCCAAAAGTGAAACAGCTATAAGTAGAGTTCCAGAACTGAGTCATAGCCCGAAATGGATGCTTATCTACCTTGATGTCCAAAAAGTAAGGTAGATCACCATAATCACGATAAAACAGCTTATTTTCCTCATCACCCTATTGAGTCCATATATCCTTCAACTCTCTAAACTCATTCCGTGTAATGTTAATACGAGTAAAATCCCAAAGTTCAGATACATACCCGTCAATTAAGCTATTCCCCTTCTCTAATTGCGTTTGCTTTGACCAAGTGCGAACAGCTGAATTGTCTCCCACTTTATCAAGGAACCCGTTCTCCATAACCAGCTTTCTATCTTTCGAAACTGACTGTGAATCGATACCTCTAGAAAAATGAGATGATATGCACAAAAATGAAACACCACTAGTTAGTATCGCAGAATAAAATGTAAATCAAGTGAAATAAACACACCTATCTGGGTAACTACTAAAATTTAAGATCGCTCTTCCTAAGGTGAGTTCTTAGGGTTTACTATATGCGGTTTAGCTCTAAAGTTGAGGTACCTGAACCAGCAGATTCTTCGTCCTCACCCATTATAGGCTCATATGGACCGAGTTTGGTTCAGGGGAATACATTTCCCTATGGCCATGCGGAGGTGAAAACCTCACGAACACATAGGTACGGATGTATTCCTAAAGCAGTCCACTAGCCCATACGGAGGTGAAAACCTCACAAAGGCAAAGCTTCTCGCTCTCACTTAAAGGTGCGACCACGACGATCATGTAGTGCAATGCAGAAACATTTTATAAAATAAAATCACATGCAGTAAAAACAAAATCATGGCTTTTCAAATTAGACTTTCAAATTTTCAACATTTGGACAATAACTAATCGATTTTTCGACTTGACTCTCTTATTGGTCCCCAGCGGAGTCATCAAGTTGTCGAAACCTTTTTTTTATGTTTTTAGAAAAATGGGGTTAACTTTTAAAAACGAAAATGGGAGTCGCCACCAATCCCTTTTTACTTAGGTGTGATTGGATCACCTCGTAAAACATTTTATTTAAAGAATTTAATTTTGATCCACGAAAAGCCAGAAAATGGGTTCGGGATTCGGTTACGTATGAGGAAGGGTTAGCACACTCATAACGCCCAAAAATTGGTACCTAATCGATAAAATCATGTCCAAATATTTGAAACTTAAATGGATTTAAAAATATGATTTCTAAAAACTTGAACAATTTGATTTAAAATTTGAGAATTCTTCGATCCGAAAGAATATAAACATCACATCCAGCACGATTGGACACAATATTTTTAAACCCTCGTAACTAAGATCATCTCATAATTTATAAAACTTTGAGCAATTTTGATTTAAAATTTGAGAGTTCTTCGATCCGAAAGAATATAAACATCACATCCAGCACGATTGGACATGATATTTTTAAACCCTCGTAACTAAGATCATCTCATAATTTATAAAACTTGTTAAAAGGATATTTAGTTATTTAGCCAAACGAAAAATCGAAACCCAGCACGATTGGGCACTATTTCCCGAATTTCTAAATACCAAAACATTACCTTATTTTAAAAACCTTTAAATAAAATGTTAATTTTGCAAAAATATTTTTTTTATTTTAAACAATAATTCATGTGACAACATTGCATTTATTCATAAATATTAAAAGCAATTATAATACCTTAACATTTAATATAGACAATATAAAATACAACTAAAATAACTACACTAAGGTAATCATAAAATACTAAATAAATAAAAGGGCATTACATGAACAAATAAAATATATAAAGTAATATCAATTAAAATACTAAATAAATATGAACTTTTCATGCAAGATTAAATAGTGAATAATAATAAAATAAAAGGAAACATATATATAATGAATAACTAAACAATGTATAAAATTTTAAATATATATATATATAGTGTAACAAATAATATATAAAAAATAATATGTAATAAAAATATTAAATAAAATAAATAATGAAAATATATGTATATATGTAATACATTAATTATAACATTATATACATAATATAAACAATATAAATAAGATGAATTAGATAAATTTCATATAAAATAAAATTTTATATAATGTAATATAATACTATATAATATACAAAATATAATATAATAATATATAATAATATATAAATTATTAAATAAGTAAGATAATATATATGATAATAATTAAATATAAAGATAGTAAAAATATATATATAAATTTATCTGTTAATAGATTAATAAACAAATAATTTTAAAAAATAAATATTTCAATATAATATTAGAATAAAAAATTTGAAAAATAAATAAAGAAACTGGATCAAATAGCAATAAAATAAAAAAATAAAGGCGTCAAATTATAAATGAAAGAAAATAAATTGACTTAATTATAAAACTGAAACAATGCGGAGGGACTAAAGGGACAAATTTCCATTTTCATGAGTAGTAGGTTTTGGCGGTGTTTGGAAGTGAATTAAGGGTTTTAAAATCCTAAGATGGAAGAGAAAGCTTTGGACAATTACGAAAACATGCGGACCTATTTGGGTCTCCCGGATCAAGCATGTTTACGGATGTGCTAGACAAAACAACGTATGGACATGCATGGAAATGTACTCTTCCTTTGCCGAATTTCTTAAGCAGATTCTCCTCTCTCGCCTAAAATTTGTCTATAAAAGTTAGTTTTATTTCCAAAAATTCATTTTAACACTATAAGGAAGGTGAAATTGTTTCGAAGGCACACCATAAGCCGTATGTTCCTAGTTATTCGGTGAGTTTGGGATTTTGTTTGTAAAAAAATCACTGTGGTATGATTTAATGTTTGGCCGAATGCAAGAAGGAATACGACAAAACTTGATCTCTTAAGACAATCGGCAACAAAATATTCATCCTTTCACATATTAAGGTTGGTAGAATGTAGGACGAGCGGTGTGTACCTACCCCGATCTAAAGTACCATGTTATGGATGCACGTTTTCCTTTTTAAGTATGATATGCATGATATGAATAATATGGGGCACGGGTTATTTGAGAAAGGGAAGTGAATGTGATGACTTCGGCAATGTGGTGACTTTGGTCACATTATCTCGAATGTGGTAACCGGTCACATTATCTCGAATGTGGTAACCGGTTACATTATCTCGAATGTGGTGTCTCCAATTACGCACGCACCACAAGCGCCTTTGTGGCCGATGGTCAAAGGCCTAAAACCTCCGACTCACCCTTTGTGGGAACATGTTTTCCTCGTTCACAGAAGCTTAGGGATGGCCATGCACAAGAAGAAATTTCTTCTTTTATTTTATTTAAGTGATTTAAAGTTTATTTTGGTTTTAATTTTGGGAAATTATTTGATGTAAAAGGTAACCCTTTTCTTATTCTTTTTTAAACAATGGGTTTATATATCGAAAGGTAACCCATTTTCTTATTCTTTTTTAAACAATGGGTTATATAAGAAAATATATATATACATATATAAAAAAATAAAAACAAATAAAATAAATAACAAAATGAAATATTAAGAAGAATCACCTTTGTAAATCTATCTTCTATTCCTTTGAACTTTCTGACAATTTTTTGTACTCACTGATTTGGGTATTTGTGCGTGAATCTATGTTTTTGCATATTCGTGTATTTCATACTTGTGTCTCTCTTTTTTTCTTTTTTTCCCTGTGCCTATTACAAATTACTATGGGTTTTATAACTCGAAGAATGTAACGAGAAAAGGAAAGAAAGATATCTTTCCATATTTGTTGTGATCTGTTATTGCCTTTTTTCTTTTTCGCTTTGGTGTTTTCCTTTTTTGCAGTTTGAAGGGGACGATCTTGGCGACGGAGTGATTCGGGCATGAATCAAGGCGTGGTCGAAGGCCGGACAAGGCTGCGGCGCAAAGGCTGGGGCGCGACGATTAGGTTCTTGCGATTGCGGCGTGACGACTTGGATGGCTTTTGCTTGAGGCGCATAGGGTTTCTCAGAAACCTTAGGCCACTAAAGGTTGTTAAGCATTGGACCTTTTTGGGCCACGCTTGTTTTGGATTTTGTTTGGGCAGTCTGTTATGATCTGTTAGGGTGATGGGTCAGTTTGGTGGTTTAGGCTAAGGGTTGGTTTAGGGTTTGTAAGTGGGCTGGGGTAATTTAGGGTATATGAGTTTAAATGTAAAAAGGACTGTAAAATGGACTATTTAAAAAAGCATTATTTATTGTTTATTTTGAATTGTATATGGGCCCGGGCAAAATGGATTGTTATAGCCCCAATACAACATGCAGTCATTTGGGCAACTATGAATTTTGTTGTAGCCAAGGCCCAAATCTTTGATCAATTTCTTCATGTCTTTGGAAGATTGAGAGATTTTCGCAAACGGGAACATTTCTCTCAAAAACTCTAACAACATTGTCAAAGAGTTTCCGGTCCACCCTCCCAAACATTTTAAGTGAAAAAGATGAATACAGAAAGACAGTTTTGAAAATTTAGATCCCTCATACATTTCTTTGTTCATTTCACCAAGTAACGTGTAGAACTTCGCCGCTTCTTCATTTGGCTGATCATCAGGTACACTTCTTCCCCTTTCGGTGAAAGTATTTCCACCAAAATTATAATCATCGGTTGCACCCAAGTCGGTGAAAATGATTGCAAACCATCACACAAGATATAAATGCATCCCGCAACATGCCATCCATGTCATCTTCTAACATTCGATTGTAAGCACTATGAGGATAACCCACATTCATCGATGAAGAGGCTCCACTAGATATACACTCTCCATGGAAAATCCATTTTTATACCCCTAACAAAGCCATCAACAACTAGATGTTCATAGACAACTTCACGATAATACCAATTGATATTGCAACACTTCTTACACGGGCAAAGAATCATATTCTCTTGGCTTGCATTTTGAAATGCAAAATTTAGAAAAGTTTCTACTCCATATCGATAGCCGTTACTTACCCTTGATAAATTCATCCAAGTTCTATCCATTTCATAGTTGTTGAAGTCTAAAGTTGACGATGAAATTACATGGGTAAGTTGTTTATCTATACAGTATTATGTAAGTTATGTAAATTATGTAAGTTATGAAGTTTGATCTTAAAATTATGTAAGTTATGTATTATGTAAGTTAAATAATTTGATGAAAGCTATGAAATTTTATCTTTAACCTATGTATTATGTATTATAATTATTTAAGAAATTTTACATTTTACATGCAAAGTAAGGGTACTAATCCCATGGCTGCATCCTTACTCAATATTAAAACCAAACCACCCATCAAGATTTTATTTAATTATAAAGTTGAAGCTCCTAGCACTGTGCATTTTACCTCAAGTTTAAATATCGCTTTATATAATTTTTATTCTCGCTTAAATTTTATTATATATCAGTTTTGTCTAAATATATTCGGTTTAAATTCGAAGATATTCAGTAACTCATAATTTTAATTATAAATATTTAAACTTGTATTATTTATTATTGTAATTGTGATTTAATTCGTAGTCTTAAATAAAAAGGAGACAAAGTTGAAGCTTTGTGAAAAAGAAAAAAATACAAATCAATATAATAAACAGCAATTTGGACATCAATTTGAACAGAAATTTCTTAAGATTCATCATACGTGGCATTGTTACACCTGGGAAGGATCCGTTATATCTTACAGTGAGATATAAGGCAACCCCTTATGTTTCTAGCCTATATACTTTGAATCTTTTTTTTTTTTTGGACAGCAATATAATAAACAACATATATACCAACAAGCAAGATAATAAACAACAATTTGGACAGCAATTTGAACAGAAATTTTTTAAGATTCATCATACGTGGCATTGTTACACCTGGGGAGGACCCGTTATATCTTACAGTGAGATATAAGGCAACCCGTTAGGTTTCCCGCCTATATACTTTGAATCTTTTTTTTTTTTGGATAGCAATATAATAAACAGCATATATACCAACAAGCAGGATAATAAACAACAATTTGAACAGAAAATTTTTAAGATTCATCATACGTGGTATTGTTACACCTGGGGAGGATCCGTTATATCTTACAGTGAGATATAAGGCAACACGTTAGGTTTCCAGCCTATATACTTTGAATCTTTTTTTTTGGGGGCAGCAGTATAATAAACAACATATATACCAACCAAGCAGGATAATAAACAACAATTTGGACAAATTCATCATGATATAACTGTTACTGATCTGAATTTTGAACTAAAATGTACCTTAATAATTTCAAGAAGATGGTCTACTTCACTCTCACCAAGAAATAGGGGCTGCAGTCAAAAATACAAAAGATTAATAATCTTGACTAACAAGTGGATATCTAATGTTTTCTATCAAATGAATATAAATCAGCAAAATGAATATAAATAAGAATAATAATGATTTTATACCTGTTAAGTTATTACCACCAAATCCAATACAAACAACATATGAATTAACAAATGCTATTGATTAATTACAAAATGCTATTTATACTAAAACTAATACTCACATTCTTTGACCGAAAGAAAAATAGTCAATTCAGTAGTCGGTCTAAGTCCTCTTCAATTCTACTCACTTTCAAAGTACGGATACCTTTCTCAATACAAATCAGTAACAAATACATATGAAATTTATTAAAACAAAAGTCTATTCACATACATTATTAGACACTAATATGAAATTTTATACAAATATATGTATATGTATTACACATATATTCAAATTAGTATTCTTATTTTATATCACTTTTTTAAATACCTATTACTTTTATTATACATACACATATGTATATTGTGTTCATGTCCTTTAGAATAATGGATATATAGTCCAACTATTAATAAACACATAAATTTAGAATGCCGATTGCTAACTAATTTGTTGCATATAATTTTCTAAACTAAAAATTTTAATGTTAATTTAGGAGGAAAGTATAATTGTATTACCTACTTAGACTAATTTTCAAGTTTCATAAACTATAATTACCAAATTCAATCAATTTTCGTAAAATAAAGAGAGAAAATTCACAATTAAACAAAATATAAAATTTTAAGATGGTTGGGAAGTTTTGAAATTCAATCTTTATATCTAAATCTACTTTTATAATATTATTAACTCTAATTTCTATTTACATTTAAGTGTTTGATGTGAAATTTCATAATAAAACAGCTTTAAAACATTCGATTGACGCATTAAGTGATTCAACTATTTTTTTTTTTTAAATACCCTTAAAGACCAAGGCCTAGAACCCAAAATTTAGCACCAAAACTAGAATTTGGCCTTAAACTTTTATATCTTTGATTTATTACAAACAAGTATTGACAATTTTAATTTGACAAATCCTCTAAATGCAAGTAAAAATTAATAACAATTTTAATAAAAAATTGACTAAATGATGATACCATAATAGGGACTGACGCCATTATCGTCCCTAAATTTTATCCTTATTATTTTATGCAAACATTCCAAGTTCAATTTATGTGAACTCTTAAAAAAATCCATAAAAATGTTCAAAGAAAATTGAATCAATTGTTACATGTTACTATACCTTCAAGGTATTCAAATTTCATCAGATTATAAAAATGAAAATATAAATATGATGGTACCTCAAGCCTACATGAGTTTCTTCATCATCCAATCCCCTAGTTTACATGCATTTTGCGTAGAAACAAAAATGAAGGGCATGCAACTAGCTTTCACATTTCATTATTAAACTAATTTGAGAGCTTTCTAATGTTCCAAGCTGACCTGAGTGGCAATTTTTATATGGTCTTGAATGACTTCTTATCAACCCAAAACTTCATTGTATTTAAAAACGCAATCGTATAGCCGTCCTCTGAGAAACTGGGCTACTTAAGGATGTTTTACCTGCGAATTGAATATACATGTCAAACTACATAAAAGTTCTGCAAATGCCTGAGATATTGCAAAAGTAATGTATATAGAGGTGGAACTTGTACCATTCCAATCTTGAGTGAATCACACTTAAACTGAGCATAAAAATTAGTCTCTATTCTGTGACCCTGCAATATACATATAAAGAAATCGAATATCTTAGTTGCAAACAGTTGATTGACAAGGATTAAATTTGAGCATAAAATACAGAAGCAACCTAAATCATAGTCAGCAGCACATTTGACCTATTCCACCAAATACACGATGAAGGTTGAACAAGTTAAAACACTAACACAATCCTAAGCAATAGATTATGATCAAGTTAGACTATAGATAATGCTATTCAAATAGCTGGGGTTTGATTTCGGTTCTTATCGCATTCTCAAAGTCTTTCCAGCCTTCAAACCTTTACATCGAACAAAAATAAAGAAGTTAAACAAAATAAAAAACAAAATTATATAAATAAAAAAAATCCCTAAATCAAAAAAGTTTCTGTTTACGAATTCCATACAGTCGTTGTTTGTTGAATGTTGGGATATTGGGAAATTTTTAATTCATGAAATGTTGGGGACTTAGGAAACTCTTAGGGATTTAGGGAAAAATTTGAGCAGAAAACAAAAGCTTAGGGATTTTGAGATTTAGGGAAAAGTTTTAGGAGAAAACACTTAGGGATTTCAGACCAGACATTCTATATGCACATGTACAATAATAATTATATAAAAGTCTATTTACATCAGTTCCATGTTACCAAGTTTGGACCAGTCAATGACTAACTCAGACTAGATGTCAAATTGAAGCATCATTATTTCTAAATCAATACACTCTAAGGGGGAAAAGATATATAAAATTCCTTTTAAATGTTAATACTAGTGTTTCTTTGTTGTTTTTCATTTGATATCAAAATTTCTTCTAGATTTTTAGTGCAGAGAAGATCATATTGACATTCTTTTCTTTTCCCTACGATAGGAGCTGAAGCAAAGGAGGAAGATAGAACATTATGATCAAATGAGAAAGTACTAAATATCAGTTAGCAAAGTGAAACATGATAGTAAGCAATGGAATTTTGGCATATACCTTGACAAATTAATCCTTTTTCGTGAAGTCTAATAAACGCCTCGTAACAGCTCCTGCAATAGGAATACAAGGTTCAGAACACAAACTTACCCTACTGATATTTGAACAAATGTAAGCGCCTAATTTTTACTTCTATGATTATCACTACTATTATTACAGCCATATGTACAATGCAAAGAAAACAAATGAGGTAACAAGTAAAACATGTCACATATTGGAAATTTACACATAACAAGAAAACAAATAAACAGGCATTGTTTATTATTTATTTTAGGCTATTTTAAAGTTACTGTTGGGTTTCATAGAAACTCGGTATCAGTACCACTTATATAGTTGTCCAGAACATAGATGCAATAAACTTTAAAACAAATGGAAATAAAAAAACGAAAAAATAACACACATAACAGGCGATAAACTACTAAAAAATCGAATAGGAGAAGTGTTTCATAAAGCTGAACACCAAAACTATAACAAAAACACACTGAAAAAAACAAAGAAAAAAACATAGATTTGAAAACTTGTTCTAAAGATGAAAACTACAATATGCACAAAAATAAAAGAAAATAAGCATATCTTAAACTAAAAAATACGTGAAAAAGAAAAGATAGTTGAAGTGAAAATCATACCTGAAGTGTATCTATCATTTTTGTCAGACACCTTTTTTTTTTTTTTAAATTTAGCTTCTCTTATTTAGAAAATCGTAATGAACCGCATAAAATAAACAGCATAAAACAACAAAAAAGTAACTCACAGACCACATCAATAAATTTCAAACACATAGCAAAACAGAAATTTCTAAACATGAAAACCATAAACCAAGAAACACTTGTAAAAAACCATAAACATTGAATTAAACACTGAAACGAAAGCCCAATAACCCCTGCCCAACAATATTCAGCTAAGCATAATATCCATGCCGAGAATCAAATAAATAAAATTTGGGGGAGACATACAAAATTCTAAAAAACAATAAATAAATACCGATGGGGAAGTAATTAATTTGGGAAATAAATTTGCACCAAAATTGAATAAGAAATTAGGGATTCGGAAGGGAATTCTAAAGGGGGATGAACAAATTAGAGATTTCGGGAGTTAGAAAAATTGGGGAATAGACGAAATGACTTAAGGTTTTTGAGTAATTAAAATGGATGTAAAAAGAAAGACGCCGTTTCTATAAAATTTATCCCAATTGCGGCGCTTTTAAATAAACGCCACAAAATAAATTATCGAAAACGCTGTCGTTTTTTCTCAAATTTGTGGCGTCATCAGTAAAATGAACATATTTCTGGCGTTTTATTAAAGGCGCCACTAATAAGAACGAAAAACGGTGCCGTTTCCTTAACGTAATACATATTTGCGGCATTTTACTAAAATGCCACTAATAACAAATCACCAAAACGGCGCCTTTTTGTAAACACTTGATAAATATTAGCGGCATTTTCTGACTAAAACGCTGGTAAAACACAACCTTTTGCGGCGTTTTGACGAAAACGACACTAAACATTCAACAGAAAATGACGTCGTTCAGTAATTTTCATATATTATTGGCGTTTTTATGAAAACGCCACTAATGCTAACTTATTAATATTGTTTTTATTTATTAGATTTATTCTTTAATAAATAAATTTCATGTTAGAAAATTGAAAATAGATATTCATTTACTTATAAATATTTTTTAGTTTTGTATATATTTTATAGAAATTAAACATTCAAATATATGTGTGTATATATATATATATATATATTTCAAAGTTTTTAGGTTTTTAAATTTTTGTGTTTTTAAGAATAAAGATTAAATTAACAAAATGTGTAAAGTTATGGGTTAAATTTGTTGAATTTTTAAAATTAAGATTAAACGATAGAATCGCAAACATTAACTTTAATTAAATTTCGATCGGGTTTGTGCGTAAAATAGAGAATAGTTAGGTAATTATTTTTATAATTTTGATTTATTATAATTTATTTATTACAGCAAAATCAAATTTTATGATTTATTATAATTTCTAAATAATAAACTTTTTAATCAATATTAAGTGCTTCCACTAATTATTATAAACATAAGATTTTACATTAATATCTACATGTATACACATCAATATATATCCCTATGAAATAAAGTTTCAAGGTTTAGAGTTTTTAAGGTTTAATATTTTGGGGTTTAATGGTTAATTTGTAGTTTAGGGGTTCATGGTCGAGTATTTAGAGTTATGATTTAGTGTTTAGAATCTAGATCTAAAGTTTAGAGTTTAAGGTTAGACCGTTTAGGGTTTAGGGTTTAGGGATAAACAGATGTACAATCATATTTTTATAGCATATATTTTTATAATTTTTTAATGGTTAAATCAAATTTGATATCCTGTCTTCATTCGATAAACTCTAAACCCTAAATCTTAAAATACTGAACTCAAAACCCTAGTCAGCCCATACAAACCACTAAAGTACCCTTAATTATAACCTTAAACCCTAAATTATTTAGATAAATTTTGAATATTATATAATATTCTTTCAATATTTTAAGAAATTTAAGTAACATTTTCAATTTACTAATTAATTTTGTTTCTCTACAAATGCATGGGCTACCAATTTTTTAATTTTAATATATATAAAGCTTATCTATTATCTTTTAAATAATATAAACTATAATTATAATTTTATATATATATATATATAAGAAATTAAATATTTTAAACTATAACATATATATATATATATATATATATAAAGTTTGTTTTCTTATAGTGGCTAAACCTTAAATATAAATTTTATAAGGGACAAAAGTAATTAAAATAGAATGTTAATGCTTACATAGACCCTAAAATAAATTAATTTTTTATTAATAACTCTAACCCCTAAAGCCTAATAGCCAACCCCTAAAATTATAACCCTTAAATTAATTATTTTTGTGGCATTTTTTAGAAAAACATAGCTAATGACATACTTTTTGTGGCGTTTAACAACAAACGCCACTAATTCTCGATCTACCAACTATAGCTCAACTACAAAATGTCATCGTATTGATTAACATTTTTGCGGCGTTTTTGGCGAACCGCCACTAATACTCATCATTTAGCGGCATTTTTAAAGAAGCGCCGCTAATGCTCAAATCTTTAGAGGCATTTTTACAAAAGCGCCGCTAATGCTTGAATCTTTAGCGTCGTTTTTACAAAAGTGCCGCTAATGCTCGGATCTTTAGCGACGTTTTTACAAAAGCGCCGCTACCAACTATAGCTCAACTACAAAACATTGTCGTATTGATTAACATTTTACGGCGTTGTTGACAAAGCGCCACTAATACTCATCATTTAGCGGCGATTTAAAGAAGCGCCGCTAATGCTTGGATCTTTAGCAGCGTTTTTACAAAAGGGCCACTAATGTTCGGATCTTTAGCGGCATTTTTACAAAAGCGCCGCTAATACTCATATATTTAGCGGCGTTCGAGGAAAAAACGCCTCTATTTCTCCTTTTTAGCCTCTAAAAATGCCGCTAAAAGTCTGTTTTGGTGTAGTGCACCATTGCGAAGGACTACGAACATGTTGTTATTGCGGTGTTTGAAACCATATCATTATATATATGACTTCATAGTGCCATCAGTAGATTATGACCGATGAGAGACTTTTATCTCCCCTCTTATCTGTTTGACATGGATTTTCATGTGCCCCTCGATCCTTGGTTTGTAAGGATATTTCAGTTATACCTTGTTTCCTTTGGATAGTTATCAAGGACACATTGGTGCTTTTTGTCATTGTATTTCTTAAATTGCAAGAAATGCCAAGAGGTGCCTGTTGGATCTAGTACTCTTAGTATAGTATTTTCATCTATGTATACTTGTATTTTTCAAATAAATTAGTTTAATAAAATATTCATTAATTAAATTAATATCCTTTTGTATATTAACCTCAATGATTTTTGCACGCAAAGAAAAGTGAAAGCAAATATTGACTCACAAATTATCTAACTTTTAACTAATACTAAACAATATTATATGGTCAGGTCATAATGTAGAAAGACAACTTGTATTAGTATATAATCTAAACATGTCCTTAGTCTACTCAGAAACGAGTAAATTGATTGAAAGACTAATATATCATCTATCAAGCCCTATTGGGGAAATACATTGTTTTGGGTATTAGAGTGGATAACTCCCAAAAGATAGAGACATAGATGTGATTGACTGGACAGACAGTACATTTGACAAGACCGAAGTAGAATAGATCCTAGATTCGTTTATGGATTTATTCACTTTTGATATTCATAGTGTGGAATAGTACCTTAATCTTGAGTGAAAGATGGACTATATATGCATGACTCCTTTACTTTGATGTAAATGAAAGTTTGAGTTAAAAAAGATAAGAAACAAAAAACTGGCACATTGATTAAACAACTTTTGTAGTATGTAGCATCATTACACAACAGTGGAATTCATAGCCCAAAATAGGGTAAATGATATCTTCTCATTAGTATTACATAATAGCTGAAAAGTAAACATAGCAATGAGTCATTTATCTTTGTAATAAATAATTTAATTACTATTTGATAGTAATTTGCGCATAGAAATGAGAGAACTCTTTTTGTACCTATTAACACAAGGAAAATGTGTTAGAATGCGTAATAGAATAAGAAAAGCTAAAAACAAACGAAATCCAAGAAAATAAACTACCCAGTAGAAAACTTGAAACAATAAAAAACAACTTGAATTTTTTGTTTAAGGTGTTCCCGATGTGCTAAAATCATGAAAATTAAACTGAAGTTTCTTTATATGATAAATATAAGATTGAAAACTTTTGGGCACGAAATTCAACCCAAATATTTTTTTTTCTCTTCTCTTGATTTTGCAATTTTTTTTCTTTTTCTTTTTTGGAAAATATTTTTTAATGTACCAAAGTAAATAGTATACAAATATTTAGATCAATTTGAATTCGTTTACCCACCGAAATCAATGTTTTTCGAAATTTTTAAGGTAAAACAAGTTTTTTAGAGGTTGTTTAAGCAAAATGGGTGAAAATAATTTATTTAACATAAAGAAACAACTTTAAAACACCAAAATCTGATGCCAAATGATATGAGAGGAGTGAAAGATTATATTCAAATTGTTTAACACGAGAAAATTCAGATCTAATCTTAAAAAAAAAACCAATAAAATTTAGGAAAACAAAGAAAATATTTATTTATTAATTCTAATTTCCCGTTCAATTTATTTCATCATTGTTAACTTGACAAACGAATGATGTAAAAAGAATGAGAAATGAATGAATATAGAAATTCAAATAAACCTATAACTTACAATACTAATTTTAGTATACATTTTCAAGTTAAAGAAGATTAAAGTATGGAATTCTGGGAGGGTAATAGCAACTTAATTGACAGTGGGAGGCCAATTTGAATTTTCAATCAACTTATTTCTTTCTCTGTCATTAAATTTTTTATCTAGTTAAATACTTTTTTAAAAAAAATTAAAAGATTAAGTCAATGCTTTTTGATAGGATTGAAACATAAATTAAATATTAAAAATTTTGTATCATTACATTTAAAAACATTATCAATATAATTTCAACTTAAGAGATAAATTTCTTATTAAATTTAAAATTTTTATAAGTGGAGTTGTCAAATCAATTAAGTTATTAATTTTAATTCAATTAATTTAATCGGTGTAAAATTATTAAAAAATTCAAAATATAAAAATATTAAACTAGATAATATAAATTCATAAATTAATTAACTTTTACCTCCCAATTAATTTTTTATCCAATCAATCCATGGTTGAAACAACGTCGAAGAAACTTGGTAAATAATAGAAATAGTAGTTACTCACATGCAAATGATGCGATGGGGCACAAGACACACACTAAATTAACTATTTAAAAGTACTTCTTAAGAATAGCATCTGCCTCTGAATCTATAACGTTCTGAATCTGAATTAACTATTTACGAACACTGATTATAAAATTCCAATCCTAAATCTATAACGTTCTGAATCTGCAAAAGATGAATACAATATTTACTGATATCTGTATTTGTACTATTTATTATCATTACTAACATTAATAAACAATACAATTACTTATATTTTTCTTATGTCTCCCACGTGAATAATTCGTAATATATAAAGAAAGATTTATTTATTTCTCAAGTGTACTTGCAAATTGTAAAAACATCATTTGAATGTTGATCTAAAAAAAACCAGATCAAACCACAAGGTGTATATTTGCTAACTTGGAAGCTGATGCTCTACCAAAAGCTGGGGTCAACAACTGGCCAAGTCCTTTTATTTTGTTAAGGAACAGGCAAATGGGTCGTGAACTATCCTACTCGAGGTGTTGGGGCAATTTTGATGGCTTGCAGCAAAGTTTTTGAAGTCTTATGGAGCCTTGTGTTGAATTTAGTGCAGTCTAATGTTGCTGATATTTGAGCTGGCTCGTGCTGACCTGCTCATGTTATGCCAGTGCATTTCTGGTGTACTTCTCCTTTGCCTTTTTAATAATAATTTTGTCTTTTACTTTTCAAGAAAAAAATCTTTTACTTTTCAAGAAAAAAATCAATCTTTATTAAAAAAATATTAAGATGTGGAGAACCTAGCTTTTTTTTTTTTAATTGAAAACCCTAGTATAATTAATGAGGAATATAATTAAAGGTTAAAGTGTTATTTGTCTTTGATGTATTAACACAATAAATCATGTGTTAGATGTGATAGTAAATTACATTATAATATTTTTAAAAAGAAGATTTAACCATAAACCTTGAAAAGATTAAATTTTACGATACTTTAATTTTACCGAAATGAGATAAAATTATAGTTTTAAGTTATAGAGATCCATCATCATTATGGTTCATATATTAACTTTATTTTAAATAGATGCATATAATTTTATGTTATCATTTTATTTAAATATTTATTTTACTTCCCTAAAAAGTTATTTATTTGTACCGCCATTAATAAAATAACAAAATTGATATCTTACTAGTTTTGATATTTTAGGTATAAATTTCGTATATTTTTTAACTTAATTTAGATTTAAATATATTTTAATTTTCAGTCCGTCTTATATCAATTTAATTTTAATTTTAGATAATTTTAAATATTCCAACATATATTCTTTATGATTATATCTATACTCGTAATTATAAACTTCTTACTTAAAACAGTACTTATTATTTGTTCGATTTACAAGAAAATTAAAAAAAAATTACTGTCACTTGTCTGATGCTAATTATATATTCGTACAAAAAATTTAAAAGCTTTATGCAAGTAAAAACTTGAAGACTAACACAACAAAAACCACCGGCAATACTGTATTATTCATCAACAAAAAGAAAGAGCTAAAAAGCCTAAAACCATAGTGTGTACATATATATGTATATGTGTATACACACAATATCTAAAATGATGTGTGAGATATAGGAAAAACATGAAGAGGGATTTTCTTGTTAACTGTGAGGCCGTAGAGCTCAGTCATATCCAAGTTGTTAGCAATTTGACCAGCAGGCAACTTCCAATCAAACCAATATAGGAGGTTGGCCATCACATACTCGACAGAAGCAACTCCAAATGGCATCCCAAGGCACCCCTTTCTTCCGAAACCAAATGGGATGAGCTGAAAATCTTGACCTTTGAAATCAATGGAGCTATTCTCGAACCTCTCTGGTATGAACTCTTCTGGTTTTTCCCACCATTTGGGATCTCTCTGAATGGCCCATGCATTAATCAAGACCGTGGTATCTGAAGGAATGTGGTAATCTCCCAATTTGACACTCGCAGATGTTCGTCGAGGAGATAAAGAGGAGCTACCGGATGCAATCTTAAAGTTTCTTTGATTACTCATTTTAAGTATTCCATTTTACTGATATCTTCCATATCCACCTTCGACTTGTTTCCCACCACATTTCTCACTTCGTCTTGGACCTTTTTCATTGCATTTGGATGCTTTAAAAGCTCAGCCATCATCCATTCGGTTGTGGTTGTAGAGGTATCAATCCCTCCTACAAACATGTCCTGATTTTATCAAAATTAAACATATCAGATCAAACCAACGCGCAGAAAAGAAAAAGAAAAAAAAAGAATGGAAACAATGTTGAATAATAACCAGTAAGATTGCTTTGATGTTGTCTTGAGTGAGGTCCATCTCATACATGCCTTCCTTTTGGAGTTGCATAATGATAGAAACGAAGTCCTTTCTATCGGAAACTTGGTCATCACTTTCAAGAGCTCTATGCTCCTGAAGGACCTGGTCAAAGAATGCATCAAATTCCGCGTTTACTGCTTTCAAACTTGGAATATATCCAGTAACCACATCTAGCCACCTCAAGTAAGGAAACATATCGCCAATACAGAAACTTGTGAAGAGAATCATCAGCCTTTTGGCCAACTTCCCAAACTTGCTGCACCCATCTTCATCTTCACTTTTGTGACTAAGAACACATCGAGACACTATGTTACTTAAGAACGGATGTAAGCATCTCTGACAAATTAATAGACTGTCCTTTAAGAGCAGCACTACGGATTTTGTTGATAAGAAGTTCAACTTCTTCGTCTCTAACAAGCTGAAAGGAGTGCACTCTTCGGTGGCTGAAAAGGTCAACAACACTGATCTTCTTAACTTGTCTCCAGTACTCACCGTAGGGTGCAAAAGCCATATCCTTGCATCCGTAGAACAAGATATCTGCAGCTGTGGTCATTGGTCTGTTGGAGAAAACAATGTCATGGTTCTTCACAATTTCTCTTACGATGTCAGCTGATGAAACCACTACAGTCGGGTTATACCCCAACTGTAGAAGCAAAAGAGAACCATATTTCCTAGAGAGGTCTCGGAGAGAGCGGTGGGGAAGTTTTCAAGTTGATGGATGTTGCCAATAATTGGTAGCCTTGGGGGTGATGGAGGCAAATTAAATGTTTTCCCTTTTGCTAGTTTAAGCCAAATCAAAAGCGAGAAAAGGAGAATCATAGCTAGAAACAATGGTTTGCTGGAAAGTATAGCAACATTCAACAGCTCCATTTGCAAAGCTAATGTTGAAATTTCTTCACTACTTTGCCCTTTTTATAGACTAAAGATGCTTAGATCTCGGGTAAATGTAGTTTCTCCCCTACATGTTCCCTTGGCATCTTTTTTATTATTATGTTTTCTCAAAAAAATAAAATTAAATAAAACAATGCCATGATCTTTAAAAATCGAATTCACATGGTTGATATATATATATATATCCGACTCGGCCCGAAGACCAGCCCAAAAGTGAAAATTTTAGTAAAAATAGAGGCTCAAAAAATAAATTTGGACAAAAATAAAATTAATTTAAAAAATGAGTCAGATCTTCGATAAGGCTTTTTTGGCTCAAGTCCAGCTTGAATTTGCAAATTTTTTCTTACTACTTTTTATTGTTTTACTGTTATTTTATCGTTGTTTTCTCACTATTTTGCCACCATTTTACTATTATGTTGCTATTATTGTGTTGTTATTATTTGGATATTGTATAACTCTTGTTTTATTGGTAATTTTGTTACTATTTAAAAGGTATTTGCTTATTAAGTTGCACTTATCGTGTTATTTAAGTATACAAATTTTTTTTTATTTTCAAGTTGTCGAAATATTTATTTTAATTTTTAAGTATTTTGATGTATTATTTTTTAAAAGATAATATAAAAAATTCAATACGAGTAGGCTAGGCTGACTTCGATTTTAACATTTTATTCGCACCAACTTTAATAAAATTTTAAGCCCATTTTTCAGATCGATCCCAAACTTAACAAACCGGTCTAATATTTTAATTGGGTCCGGCCTCAACCTAACCCCGCCATAGACACCTTCTATACATATATCCCCTTACGCCTACGTTATATTGTTTTTTATTTTCTTTCAAAAAAATTATTTTATTATTTAAGTGATTTTTTATATATAATTAATTTAAGCAATCATTATATATTAAAGATAATTAAAATATATAATTTATTTTAAAGATTATAATTATAATTAAAGTAATTGTAATATTAAAAGTTTATACCTTTAGGATGTTTAAAGATAGTAACTTTTATTATCAATTTTTATTGTTTTGATCTCCGTAAAATTTTTTATATAAATAATTTAATTATATTATCAATGCATTAAATAATAAAAATAATTTATCTCATCATGATCTTAAAATCAATTGTTTTAGGTATTAAAATGCATTTACCATTTTATTCAAGGATTGAAATGAGTTACGGATAATTTTAAGTATTATATCAATTTAAAAACTTTTAGATACCTCAAAAATAATAATAATTGAAAATTGAAAAAAATAAACTAGAAGAAACTAAAAAAGGAAAAATAACTTATATAATAAATAAAGCGGATTAGAATTTTAAAAGAAAAACTAAAAATAATTTAAATTAAAAAGAAAGAAAATCTACTTGTTATTTTATTCAATAGGGCCTATTCAAATTAAATGTATAAAATGACAAGTTTCAAGTACTATGAATAAATTTTGATACTTTTGGAAATCTAGAAATGCATGGAAATGGAAATGAAAATGGAAATGGAAATGAAAATGAAAATGGAAATGGAAATGAACGTTTTTGGAAACTTGGACATTTTTGGAAACTTAGACATTTTTGGAAACTTAGACATTTTTGGAAACTTAGATATTTTGGAAACCTGAACATTTTGGAAACCTAAACATTTTGGAAACCTAAACATTTTGGAAACTTAGACATTTTGGAAACCTAAACATTTTGGAAACCTGAGGATGTAAGAAAAATGGCAAGTTACAGAGCCGCGCGAAAATTTTAGGAAACTTAGAAATAAGGCCGGAATGACAAAATTCAAAGCCCAAAATAGGAGATAAGGGCAAGAGGGCCTTAAAAGAAAAAGTTGGTGAATTTTGATATACAATCGAGCTTGGAAAAGTGGCCTGAGGTGTCACTAAGGGTTTATGGGAATGGCATGAGTTCGAGTCACTTGGGAAGCAATTTTTGAAAGTTTAAATTTTGTTTCCCAAGGCTAGGATGGACGGCACATGCTTGTTTGAAAGGGGAGAGTTTTATTTTTATTAAAACTTGCCAAATTAAAGTGATAAATAGAGGATTTATTTTACAAGATAAATAAGGAATTAAAGGATGGATTAAAGGTTATTTTAATTTAATAAAGTGATAATTAATGAAGATTAAATTATCACTTGGGAGAGTAGTGGCCAAGTTTTGGACTCTTGGTCTAGCAGTTCAGTTAAAAGAGGAAAAGAGAGACTTTTCTCTCATTCACTTCACTTGCCAAAATTGTGCTCTCACTTTTCCCTCTCATTGCCGAATTTCCCCTAAGAAAGGACTCCATCTTTTCTTCTCCCTCCTTTTGCCATTGCTTAGTCAAAACTCTTCTCTTCCAATCTCGGTTAGATCTCCATAGCCGGATCTCAGTAAACCAAGACAAGGAAACAAGTGATTGAAGGTTTCAAGGTAAGTTAAGCCATTCACTTTTCTTTCTTTCTAGTTGCCGAAAGTAAAAGGCTTAATTCCTATTCTCTTTGATCATGGCCGAATATACAAGGGATCTCGGGTTTCCACCATCGTTGAACATAAAGATCAAGGATCTAAGGTAAGAACAATTGATTCTTGTTCTTTTAAATCAATTTAAACAAGGCTTAAGAAAATAACCTCTCTTTTGTCTATGGTAGAATGTTAGAGGAGGAGTTTTCGGATTTTGATCCGAGGAAAATTAAGGTAAGACACCTTGACTAAAGGCCATCTACCAATTATTAAAGTTAGATCAAATCTAACCTATGATCTTTAGGGATTTCGACAGATATTCAAGACAAAAAAGGGAACTTTCGGGATTTGGAATCTCTAAGGTAAGCCTCTAAAATATTCGGCTAAGGGTTGTATGAGTATCTAAATCCATTCCTTAATTTTTGAAAAGTCGAAAAAACTAACCCTAATGAACTACAAGGTTGGCCGAATACCAAGTAGAGGAAAAACCAAGTTTTCGGGATTTTGCTTAATCACCAAATCGGCAAAGGTGAGTTTTTCCTTACAAATCCTACTAGGATTTGGTTTTGTTTAAAAAGGGGGTTTATTAATGTGTGTTAATGAATGGGCGAATATAGGATTAATAGATCTAAAAATTAGATCGGGATTCTAGAAATCAAGGAACCTATTAAGCGAAAAGGTGTGTACCCTTGCTATTCTTCGATATATTATGGTTAAATATTTTAATATATGTGATATGAAAAATAATATGAATGTGGCTATGTACCACACATGTGGCAAAAAGTACCAAGGTACGTTTCCTACTTCTGATAGGATTGTGAAAAATGTTATTTAATAACATGCGAATAAAAGAATATGAACATGAAATTAAATTATGCTATATATGTATATATGTGTTTTGGGCATTCGGGATTTATGTAAAAGGGGGAGAACAGGTGTTGACTTCGGTCTCACCCACGAAAAATGTTGACTACGGTCACATTGCGAAATATGTCGACTACGGTCACATTGCGAAATATGTCGACTACGGTCACATTGCGAAATTTTGGTAACTTCGGTTACAATAGTGTCTAATGACACAACGTGGAGAGTAGCGGATGGAGGGTTGACTTAGTAGTCCTACGGTGTGTTGGTTGGTACGGTGGAGAGTAGCGGATGGCATATAGGTTTTGGGTTTGGGTTGCATCATAATTTCATTATTACATGGACGTGATGATTTGAACATGAATGCGATTTATTGAATGATAGTATAGTGTGCACATTGAGTCTGTTGACTCACCCCATTGTGGGAATTATTTTTCGGTGATGAGCGTGTGATTGACCGGGCGGTAGATCATGAGGAGGCCATGCATCAATTGAAGAATTTATTCGAATTTGGACTTTATTTAATTTCAATACTTTTTAATTTTATTTTGGGTTTATTTGATGTAATAAGGCCATAAGGCCCGATGGATTATTCTTTGTTTTTACTTTACTTTTTAATATTTTGCTAAGAACTATTTTGAACATGTTACATCAAATTGGATTTACAAGATTAAATAAGTGGGTTTTCAATCTAAGCCCAACTCAAAATAGTAATTTTCTAAAAATTTTACAAATTTTTCTAAGTAACGGATGTTTTTGAGATCGGTTTACTTTAGGAACATGAGTCCATTCTTGTGGGTTGTACTTTATATATATATGAATGAGTGAATAATAATATTTGAATGTATTTAAAAATTGAGTACGTGGTACTATTTTTTTGTGCCTAAAACTTATGAGTTTTAGGATCATCCTAATGTAAATAAGTCCCTAAATGATCATGTCATTTTGAATTTTAAAAGGGTTAATGTACTAAATATAACACCTCTTATTCTGTCCGATCGTTGAACCCGAGTAATAGAATGTTACAGACAAATACAAATCATTTACATACAAATTACAATTCAAAATCTCAATTAATTATCAAACATTCATAAATAATCGTGTTAATATGTGATTCAATCAATTTCGAGTTAATATCAAGCTTACGAAAGCTTAACACCAACCCGGTAGCAAATAGGGATCAACTTGAAACTAAAACAAAAAGTTGGGAAAAATAAAAAACAAGGGTCACACACCGTGTTCCCTGACCATGTGGAAAAGCTAAAGTCGTATGGAATGGGACACACAATCGTGTAGACAAATAGAACAATAGACTAATGTTGTGTGGTGTTGGAGTCACACGACCGTGCGAACAACCGTATGCATTCCTCAAGGTCATATGGGTCAAAAGTGTAAATATTCTAAAATATGTCACACTGTCATGTTGCTAGGCCATGTAACAAACTATGACTGCATGCACCAAAATCACCTAAAAACTTACAAACCACATGCTCGTGCCCTATGCCCATATATGGCACACAGTCGTGCGTCGAGTCGTGTGTACCTAGAATTACTTTCAATACAGGATTTCTAGCTTAATTCACTCAGGCAACAAGCAACCCTTTTAAACCACATTCAACTAATTTAATAGCATCAAAATCAACCAAGAAAACATCATTTAAAACAATCATCTTAAGTGCCTAACCAATATGCCACAATTGACACCTCGGTTCACAATTCAAAATCATCCAAGTTATCTCATTCAACCATACCAATATGCCTTCTAAGGCACCTCAAACAAATACATCAATCTAACCCCAAACTAACCATTCAAAAAAATTTCAAATTGACTCCTATTCAACTTCATATCTTTTGCACTAAAGTGTCCAAACCATTTCAAGCATAATATAAGCATATGAGTCACTTTTACACAATCTATTTTATAACACATTATTGGGTTATCATTTAAGCTATCAACCGTTGATAAAGAATGAGGCGGATGAATGCGGAAGCGGATCGTAAAGTTTGTTTAAGTCGCGAATTTGACTTAGGGCTCTAGACGTTCGAAAATAAATTTAGATTTCAACCTAAAATGCAATCAAATTCAAGTCAGGTTAAATAAATAAATAAGATAAATAAAATAAATTAAAGGTTAGAATAATAAGGAATAAAATAAATAATATAGATGGAAAGAAAAAACGTGGTAGGTAAATGTCCTAAGAAACCTTAGAAACACGAAGAATCCACAACCCCCTTCAAATAGCTCTAATTTCCCCTCCAAGATAGAAACATTGGCAAGAAAAAGTTTGAAGATAATCCCCACAATCTAAAAAGATTGTTAAAAACTCTTCTAAAAGAAACTCAAAGAGAAATCCTTGAAAAGAAAAACTCAAAGAGAATTTATTAATTCAAAAAGAAATAGAATAATAATCAATTGTCTAAATTATGTACAATGCAAAGGCTTATATGTAGCCTAGCTAAATAAGTCTAAATAAAACTCTTAAGTATACTAGAACTCTAAATTAATCTAAACAAGAAGTAGTTTTAAACTAAACTTAAAATACTTAAAATTTAAAAATTTCGAATAAAATAATAAATAAAATAATAAGAGCTGATAAATACAATATTGGGCTCATATATAATAAAAATTAAGCCCAAAACTTGAACCCAATATGGTTTAAACTCGAATTAAAAGCCCAAAACTCGTAATTCCCGTCATAATCCCTTTAAGAAATTCTACTCGCGCAGTCTTCACTAAAATAATCATAACTTGAGCTCTCGAACTCAAAATCGATTGATTCAAAATGCATTTCGAAGCTAAGAGATAGCTGTAATAGACCATTATTGCTCGGGCTTAAACAAAAAAAATTTAAATAAATAAAACCAAAAAAATCAAATGTCGTTACAGTCCTTGTTACAAAACCAATCCTCAAATCCAAAACCAATAAACTACCCGTGGCCCAACTAGCCCAAAACATTATAACCCAAACCTACGCGGCCCAATGGCCCAAATTCGTTTCCAGAAACTGGAAACCCCAAACCCTAGGGTTTCTCTAGGCGCCGCAAGTGCCCCGCAACACCCAGCAACATAGCCCTCGTCAAGCCGCGATCCGTGCACGAATAATGCCCCTATTGCCGTCGCACTCCTCGTCCACCTACAAAGAAGGAAAGAAATGCAGCAGCAAATCGGACAAAATCCGTGTATTTCCTTTTTTTTCATTTTTTCCAGGTTATAAAAACCCCCAAAATAATCTGTAAAGACACGCAGAAAGAATACGCAAATATTCATAAAAAAATACAGAGAAATAAAATATGAAAACCTATTTACAGAGGTGATTTTCGTTTTTTTTTTTCGTTTTATTTTTTATTTTTCTTTGATTCTTGCATATTTTATATACGAAATAGTATTAAAATAAAATGGAAGAAAACTACCTTCAAAATAGAGATTTAAAAAACAGAGGAAGGGAGGACTTTTGAGAGAAATGTTTAAGTTTTTTTTAAAAAAAACAGGGTTTAAATGATTTTTTTTCCTAAAAACTGCTTTATATAGGCCAAAGAAACGATGCCATTTTGGTATGGTCAATTAATGACCAAAACGACGCTGTTTTAATGCAAGATCCGTGCGTTGACCCGAAAATCCAGAGAGGATCCACGTGTTTTTATAAAAAAAGTAATTTGCCATTTTAGTCCCTCCACGATTTTATTAGTTATAATTTCATCCTAATTGAATTTCTTTTTATTTTTAAATTAGCCCTGAGATCTCTATTTCCTTTCAATTTAGTCCCTCGGGCTAATTAAGGGCTCATAACAGAAAGGCGCCATTTAGGAGATATGTCATAATTGCCTAATAGGTCCCTACAATGTGACGCGCATTTTAATTTAGTCCTTTTACATTTATTTTCATTTCTATTTAATCCATGTTTCTTTGTTTAATTTTAAAACCTTTTTGTTTTATTTTATTTTAAATCATTTTAACATTATATTAAATTTTTTATCATATTAAAAATTCTATATTATTTTTTTACTATCTATATATTAATTCATTAATATTATAAAGTTTTTGTGTATTGTTCTTTTTAAATACATATTATTTTATAATTTATATATTAGTTATTATATTATATATTTTTAAAATTTTGTATATTATCTAGTATTATATTATATCATATATTATTTTTTAAATTTTATTTTGTATAAAATTTATTTATATAGTATAACATATTTTATTTATATTGTTTATATTATATATGTAATATTTATATATCTTTATTTGAAATTATTATATGCTATTTATTAATCGTTTTATTATATATTATCATTTATATGTATTAAATTATTATAAGTATACCTATATATATTTTTATATACGCTCTAAGTTTTATATTATTCATTTAAAATATATTATGCGTACATATTAATTGTTTTAAAAATTATCATTTTTTATTTTTTTATTTTTGTTATAATTCGGTGTTTAAATATATTATTGATTTACTTCTCATATTTGATTTTGTTTGTTGAATTTAATATTCATTTCTAATTATTATGTTTCATAAAAAATTTAATTTTGTTGCTTATTTTATATCTTATATTCGTTTATTATGTTCTTTTATTTGCTTAATATTGTTTTAACATGGTCCTTTTATTATATATATCATTTGCCATGTCACATTAGTCCTTCGTTAATTGTCTATAATTTTAATATGATTTGTAATAGTGAAGAATTGCTATTCGGAATTGATGTTTTGTAATATATACATGCCACATTTGACTCAAACCATTGTTTTATAAAAACACTTTTTGAATTGACACATTTTATTCAAATATTTTAAAAAAAATGATATATGATATTTGGGGACTTCGAGAGAAATTATACCCCAACTGACTAGGTTTTAATTTTTCTCGTGGAACTTAAGGTGTCAAGTATCCTTTTCTTAAACCTATAAATTTCAAATTAAAACTTATTCTCAGGGATCCAAAACATTGTACCCTAACTTATTGGATATGATATTTTGTATCTCGAGGTAAGAAATTTTTAAATAAAGGCGACCCTAGTTTCGAGGTCATGAGATGTTACATCCTAACTTCTTGGGTATAGCATTTTATTTCTTTGAGATAGGTAAGTCTTGGTTTTCCTTTCAAATAGAAGGATCGTATTCTTTTCAAATTTTTCAAAATTTAGACATTAGGACATGAGATTATCAATTAGGTACCAAATTTTGGGCATTACGAGGGTCCTAACCCTTCCTCGTACGTAACCGACTCTCGAACCCGTTTTCTTATATTTTGTGGACCAAAATCAATGTTTTGGAATAAAACGTTTTATAAGGTGATCTAATCACACCTTAGTCAAAAGGGATTGGTGGCGACTCCCTTTTTGTTTTTCTTAAAGTCGACTCCCGTTTTTTAATCAAACTTAAAATGGTTTTGACAGCTTGGCGACTCCACTGGGGACAATAAGAGAGTCAAGCCGTAAAATCGATAATTTCATGTCCTTTTGTCCGAATTTAAAATTCTGATTTAAAAAAAACCATGATCCATTTATTGCATGTGGTTCTAATTTTTAATATGTATCTTTTCATTGCATTACATGACCGTTGTGGTCGCGCCTTTAAGTGGGAGTGAGAAGCTATGCCTGAGTGAGGTTTGCACCTCCGCATGGGCTAGTGGATTGCTCCTCCCGGGATACGTCTGTACCTATGTCTTCGTTAAGTTTTCACTTCCGTATGGCTGTAGGGAAATGTATTCCCTGAACCAAACTCGGTCCATATGAGCCTAAAATTGGTGAGGATCGAGGAATCTGTTGGTTCGGGTACCTCAACTTTAGAGCTAAACCACACGTAGAAAACATAAGAACCTACCCTAAGTAGAACTATGTCCAACCTTAATAGTTACCTAGATAGGTGTTTGTTTATTTGACTTGCTTTATATTTTATTCTTTGGTACTAACTTGTTGTGTTTTATTTTTTGTACATGTCATTTCATATTTAGAGAGGTATCGATTCACGGTCAGTTTCTAAGTTAGAAAGTTGGTTATGGAGAATGAATTCCTTGATAAAGTGGAAGGCAATGCAATCGTCCGCATATGGTCAGAACAAAGGCAATTATAGAAAGGGGATAGCTTAGCTGAGGAGTATGTGTCGGAACTACGGGATTTCGCTCGCATCAGTGTCACGCAAAATGAGCTCCAAGAGTTAAAAGAAATATGGACCCAGTGGGATAATGAGGCAAAACAGCTGTTCTATTGTAATTATGGCGATCTACCTTACTTACTTGACGTCAAGGTAGATAAGTATCTGTTTCGGGCTATGACTTACTTTTGAAATTTTGCTTATAGTTGTTTCTCTTTCGGGAAAGTAGATTTAGTGCCCACGGTAGAGGAATATACGACCTTACTTCATTGTTCGAGGATCCAAGTCGATAAAGCTTGTTCTAGGGCTGTTAATGTCCTCACTTTTGTGAAAAAATTAATGAATATCACAGGAATGAGTGAACATTGGGTTACAGCCAGAATTCAAGAGAAAGGTGAGGTAAATGCATACCTTGGGTGAGTTTGAGGGACTTGATTCTAGCACATCCAGATGTATAGAATAAGATTGACGTCTTTGCTCTGAGTATTTATGGTTGGTGATTTTCCTAAAGCTCTGAGACATGTAGATGAAGCAGTTATTGATCTATTCGATTGACTTGACAAAGGGGTTACGCCTGTACATGCGATCTTAGTCGAGAAGTTTAGATATTTGAATGCATGTCGGAGAGCAGGTGAAGGAAGGTTCATTGGATGCGCACAGTTGTTATTAGCTTGGTTCCATAGTTATTTCTGAAAGGTGGAGAAAGTTTCTTATTGGGTTTTCTCTGAGAATTATTCTCCGTTGAAAGAGATAGTGGCTACACCAAGAAAAGAAGATGTGTCCGAGAAAAACTGGATAGCGTTCCTTCAAAACCTTTAAAAGGAAGACATCGAGTAGAGGGCTCCTTGAATGATTCCCGATGAAATCCTTTATTGGTGTGGGAGTTTAGACTGGGTTCCTTTACTTGGAATTTGGGGAGCTGTTGGGTATGCCCATTTGCTCGTATTGAGCCAATATGGGTCAAGACAGTTTGTACCAATGACATTTAGGCTAGCTCAATATGAGTTCTCATACAACAGGAAAAACTATAAGAAGAGGGTTAAAGAGATTTCTGGTGCTTGGAATCAGATTCGTAGGATGAAAAGATTATCCACAGGCCCAATGATACTCCAGAATACAGTGGGTGGATGATTAGAAGGATTAATGATAACATCCCCGAGCTGAATTTAGAAGGCGCCCGATCAAGAGAAGAATGTTTGCAAGTGGTCCCATCAGAGTTAGAGATTGTTAAACAAGATTTCTAGAAGATGAGTTTAGAGCTTGGAAAGAGGATAGAGAAGTTGAAAGAAGAGAAAATGTATCTAAAGTTAGACGTGGATGTTTAGAAATTGGAGGCCGATAAGTTAAAAAAAGGGAAGAAAAGGGTCGAGAAAGACTTGGACAGCCTAAAGACAGAGTATAAGAAGTTGTGTCTATCACTAAAAATGCCGGATTGAGGAAGACTTCAGAATAGTGGCAATAGAAGGTTCAAGAGGAAAAGGCCAAAGTTAACCATTGGGAGAGCAAGTTTCTAAAGATGCAGATGCAAAATGAGGCCCTAGAAAAGAGGTTAGCAGAAAGCCAAAAGGAAAAGAGTGGATTAAAAGCTAGAGTGGCTGAATTGGGACGGTCTCTTCACCACCATCGAAACCGTAATTCTACAAACAAGCTAAAGTCGAGTCTGAACAAGATTGAGGAAATGAATGGCAAGATTGAAAGATTAGAAGCGGCATTGCAGAATTGTGAACTCCGGATCGAGCAGCTTGAAGCAAGAGAAGGGCATTGGAAAGAAGAGCTCCACCATTTCCATTACCAAGTTAGAAATCAGGATTATCTCATGGGTGAAGCAATAGTTCAGATTCAAGAGGTAACTGATCACCTATAGACTTTAGCAGTACAGGCTGATACATTGAGCACGAATTATGAGCTACAGTCAGATCGTGGTCAAGAGTTAGCCTTGTTATTTGGGAAAATCAAAACTTTGGGCCTTAGGATGAAAGCATATTTGTAGTCCATTTTATGTAAAGGATTTTTTTTCTAATAAAGTTTTCTAAATGAAGTTGAATTTGAATCGATGCCTCCTTGCATTCATGCATTTGCATTACATCATATCATATGTATTTAAGTCCATAGAAAGAGCCTAATTAGTTGAAATTATCACAGAAGAAGAGAAGAGAGAAAGAGAGAAGGAAAAATTTGAAAATTGAACACCATTACGATACACGTGCCAAAACAAAAAAATGGATCAAAGACTCGAGTAGTTTCAAAGAGACATGAAAGACCAGATGCAAGAGCAATTGGCAAAGCTCCAACAAGAAATGAGAGACCAAATGTTGGAAGCTCAAAGAAACATGATGGCTCAAATGGCTCAGATAATGAATGAAGCAATGGACAAAGGAAAATGTCCCATGGCTATTGTTGGAGAAGATAGCGAAGGCATTCCTCCAGATTTTACCCCACCACATACACAAACACAACCTGAGGTGTATCCCTAAAGGCCATCTATCACGATTAGGCCTCAAGAAGGGCAAACTGATACTGGAGTGCCCATGAATTTCCTAGTTGGCACAGGATCCAATCCAGGAGATAACCCTGCTAGTCCTGTTATCTTTGACCTAGACATAGCAGAAAGAAAATAGACAATAACTGAATCCTCAAGGCAGTTAGAGGATCGCTGTAGATGGTTGGAAGAAAAGTTCAAGGCTTTAGAAAATGTCGATCATCACCATGGTATTGACGCTAAAGACTTGAGTTTGGTTTCAGATTTAGTGCTTTCTCATAAATTTAAAATGCCAAAATTTGAGAAGTACAATGGGACTAGCTGCCCTGAAGCCCACATCACTATGTTCTGTTGATGAATGACTGGCTATGTGAGCAATGATCAACTTTTGATTCATTATTTCCAAGACAGTTTAGTGGGGGCAGCATCCAGGTGGTACAATCAGCTCAGCCGTGCTAGGATTAGCTCTTAGAGGGACCTAGCCCAAGCCTTCATCAAGCAGTACAATCATGTCACAGACTTTACGTCTGATAGAATCACATTGCAAAACATGGAAAAGAAGTTAAATAAAAGCTTCAGGCAATACGCGTAAAGATGGAGGGAGGTTGCCATGCAAGTTCAGCCACCGCTCTTGGAAAAAGGAAACTACAGTGCTTTTTATCAACACTTTGAAGGCACCATTTATCACTCACATGATAGGAAGCACCACGAAGAGCTTTGCGGATATAGTGATGGCAGGAGAGATGATTGAAAATGCCATAAGGGGTGGCAAGATTAAAGTAGGAAAAACCATTAAAAGGTCTTCTTCTAGAAAAAAGGATAATGAGATGAATAATACGAGTACATACAACAAAGGGTACTCAAAGGCAAACACTATTAGCCAACCGAAAGTAGTTACTACCGAACAACAATAGTCAGTAAGACAGGAATCGGGCACTAGACAAAACTCTGAAAAGCTCCAATTTATGCCAATCCCAATGATGTATAATGAGCTATATGAAAGTTTATTCGATGCACACGTAGTGTCTCTATTTTATCTACAACCGTTATAACCCTCATATCCTAAATGGTATGACTCAAACGCTCAATGTGATTACTATGCGAGAATAGCGGGTCATTCGATAGAAAACTACACTGCCTTCAAAAAGGTAGTCAAGAGGCTCATCAAAATTAGGATTGTAAAGTTTGATGATACACCTAGTGCAGAGAACCCATTACCTAATCATGGGGATAAAGGGATAAACGCGATCGGTGAAAGCGTCGCGAAAAGGATCAAGGAGGATATTACGGAGGTAAAGACCACGTTGAGAATGGTTTGGAGAGAAATGGTAAGAAGAGGACTGATATTATCAGATTTTGAGGAAGAATGTGAAGGAATAAGGGACTACTGTGAGTTTCACAAAGTAGAGGGGCATAAGATCCAAGAATGTGTTGAGTTTAGGGTCTTGGTGCAAAGCCGTATGGACAATAAGGAATTAGAATTTTTTTTAGAAGGCTCAGAGGGAGGAAACATATGTGTGATAGAGGAAGAGTTAACAAACCAAAAATTTAATTATCCGAGGATCATTATTTACCGACTGAGAAGCACGAAAGGCAGAGTACAAATTGCGCCTAAAGTCGTAATCCAAAACCTATTTCCTTTCCTTACAAGGATAACAAAACGGTACCTTGGAATTACGACTGCAATGTGACAATACTAGGAGTGGAAAACTCAGCTAGCACTTCCAAGGAGGTTCAAAGTGAAGGGTCTTACACACGTAGTGGACGGCGTTACGATTCAGGAAATGCCAGAATAGAACCATTGAAATCAAAGAATGTGGTAGTTGAACAGGAGAAAGGACCTGAGGCCCTTATCAACGAACCAGTGAAATAAGAAGAGGCTAAAGAATTTTTGAAATTTTTAAAGAATAGTGAATACAGTGTGGTAGAACAACTGCACAAACAACTGGCTCGCATATCAGTGCTAGCCTTACTCTTAAGTTCAGAAGTGCATCGTGAAGCATTGATGAAAGTCTTGAATGAAACTTATGTTACTAAGGATATATCTATCAACAAACTTGACCGTCTAGTTAGTAATATAAGTGCTGACAACTTCATATACTTTAGTGATGATGAAATTCCACCTGGGGGTATGGGATCGTCCAAAGTTCTGCATATTACTACTCATTACAAGGGATACACTTTGCCAAGTGTGTTAATAGATAATGGATCGGCTTTAAATGTCTTACCATTGTCTACCTTGAAAAGATTGCCTATAGACAGTTCTCACATGAAAACATGCCAAAACATATTGAGAACATTTGATGGCACGGAGAGAAGAGTGATAGGAAGAATTAATATACCATTGTTGATTGGGCCAAACACATATGAAGTGGATTTTCTGGTGATGGATATCAAGCCCTCCTACAATTGCTTGCTGGGAAGGTCATGGATTCATTCGGCAGGGGCAATGTCCTCATCACTGCACCAAAAGTTGAAGTTGGTGACAGAAGGTCAGCTAGTAACTATAAACGCAGAAGAAGACATCATAGCAATAGTTACCAATGACGCGCCATACTTGGAGGCAAATAAAAAGGCCACTAAGTGTTTCTTTCGGTCTTTAGAGTTTGTAAATGCAACTTTCATATTGGAAGGGAATGATGATGGGGAAAGGAGCCTTGCCGAGAAAAGGACTAGGCAGATATCTTCAAGGAGAGATCCAAGTTCTAATGCTGAAAGAGAAGAGAAATCGTTTTGGCTTGGGTTTTAGACCAGATGTTAGACAGAGGAGAAAGGAAATGGAGAAAAAGCAAGAGAGAAAAAGAGCACGGTTGAATGGGGAAGAAGTTAAGTGGGAATCTATGACATTCCCTCACATATCCTAGACCTTTGTATCAAGAGGATAATTCACCCTGAGAGAGGTTATTGGAAAAAGAAAATCCTCACATAAATGCCATACACGAGGAAGAAACTGGGCAAAGAAACCTGTTGGGCATTCACCCTTATGAACTTGGAAGCGTTTTGAACAATCGGACTATAGAGGAACTTCCTGTAGTTTTTAAAGATTACACAGAATAATATTCAGAACGCACTTGTTGTTTTTAAGCCTAGGAACAATAAGATTTCTTTTGTGAAATAGGTTCATGTTCCGACATCTTTTGTTTCAATAAAATACATCCTTAATGGTCAATTCTTGCAAATATTCTTTTATTTTTTATTCTTTTGATTTTCTAATTTCAATTCCAAATTTTTTATTCTCATTCATACCATATAAATAGTTTTTTCTCAAATTCATTTGTTCTTTGTACATTCTTTGGTGCCCACCACAGTTCCCTAGATATCAATGACATGAGCAATGATACTACAGATTCAGAGGTCGATTTTGAACAAGACGTGTGTTTAGAAGAATCTCAGGATTTTGAAGGTGGCAGAGATTGTAACTTGTTTCAGATCTGTTAAGAATGGTAAAGCAAGAAGAAAAGTAGATTTTACCACATGAAGAGGTGGTAGAGAACATAGCCTTAGAGGAAGGAAAAGTTGTGAAAATTGGAACGCTGCATAGCCAAGAAGACGAAACAAGACCTTGTTGAGTTACTATGGGAATTCAAAGACGTCTTTGCATGGCCATACCAAGATATGTCTGGGCTAAGTACTGATATTGTAGTGCATCGCCTTCCCATAAGAAAAAAGAGTGTTCAGCAAAAGCTAAAAAGGATAAGGCCTGATGTAATGTTGAAAATAAAAGAGGAAGTCAAGAAATAGTTTGATGCTGGTTTTCTACAAGTGGTCAAATACTCAAAGGGGTTGTAAATATTGTTCATGTCCCTAAGAAGGATGGAAAGGTTCGGATGTGTGTAGACTATAGGGACTTAAATAAAGCTAACTTGAAGGATAATTTCCCTTTACCTTATTTTGACACGTTGGTGGATAATACGGCGGGATATTCATTGTTTTATTTCATGGATGGTTTTTCGGGATACAATCAGATTAAGATGCACCCTGAGGATATGGAGAAACTACTTTCATAGCATTGTGGGGTACCTTTTGTTATAAAGTAATGCTATTCGGGCTAAAGAATGCTGGGGCAACATATCAAAAGGCCATGGTAACTTTATTCCATGTCATGATGTATAAAAAGATTAAAGTATATGTTGATGACATGATCGCCAAATCTCGAACAGAAAAGGAACACATTGAGGTTTTGAAGAAATTATTTTTGAAGTTGAGAAAATTTCAATTGAAGCTCAACCCGATAAAGTGTACTTTTAGAGCTCGATCAGGAAATTTATTGGGTTTTGTGGTCAGCGAGAGGGGAATCGAAGTAGACTCAAATAAGGTTAAAGCAATACAGGAATTGCCTCCACCACACACTCAAAAGGAAGTCCGAGGCTTTCTTGGAAGATTAAATTACATTGCTCGATTAATTTCACAATTAACCGAGAAATGTGATCTCATATTTCGTCTTCTCAATAAACACAACCAAGGTGTATGGGACGAGGAATGCCAGAGAGCTTTTGACAAAGTCAAACAATATCTGTCAAATGCACTATACTATCTCCGCCTAATCTAGATAGACTATTGATACTGTATTTGTCAGTGTTCAGTAACTCCTTGGGATGTGTGCTTGGTCAACATGATAAGTCAAGAAGGAAAGAAAAAGTGATATACTATCTTAGTAAAAAGTTCACTGAATATGAAATGAGATATTCGTCGATTGAAAATTTGTGTTGTGCCTTGATTTGGAAAACTCGGAGATTGAGGCAGTACATGCTATATCATACAACCTTGTCAATTTCGAAGCTTGATCCGTTAAAGTATATGATGAAGTCAACTACTTTGAATGGAAGGATGGCAAGGTGGCAGATTTTGCTGTCTGAATTCGATATAGTCTATGTAAACCAAAAGGCCATAAAAGAGAGTGCAATAGCAAAATTCCTGGCTAGCAGAGCTTTAGAGGATTATGAACCTTTGAGCTTTGATTTCCCAAATGAAGAGCTAATGTATGTGGCAGCTACTGATGAATGTCCGTGGAAGTTAAATTTTTATGGGGCGTCAAATGCTGTGGGAAATGGAATTGGAGCAATCTTGGTATCACCTAGTGGTGATCATTATCCATTCACATGCAAATTGGATTTTGATTGCACGAACAATATGGCGAAATATAAAGCATACATCATGGGAACTCGAGTAGCTGTAGAGCGTAAAATCAGAGTACTATAAGTATATGGAGATTCTACCTTAGTAATCTACCAACTTAAAGGAGAATGGGAAACAAGAGATCCCAAAATAAATGATTACTGAAAAATAGTTTTGGGATTGATTGAGGAGTTTGATGAAACTACTTTTAATTATCTCCCACGTGATGAAAATCAAATGGCGAATGCTTTGGCAACCCTGGCTTCAATGATCAAAGTAAATAGACTAGAGGATATGAGACCTATTCAGATGAGTATTTTTGAAGTTCCAGCTCATTGTTATAACATGAAAGAGGAGGAAAAAGATGACCACCCTTGGTATCATGATATATTGTGATACGTAAAAAATCATGAGTACCCGAAGCTTGGACTGAAAATGATAAAAGGACATTAAGAAGATTGGCCTCTGATTATGTTTTAGATGGGGATATCTTGTACAAAAAAGAGAAAAGATCAAGTATTATTGAGATACGTTGATGCTGTTGATGCTGTTGAAGCTAGGAAAATCCTGGAGGAAGTTCATGAGGGCGTTTGTGGAACACACGCTAATGGATTCACAATGGCCAGACAGATAATGAGATTTGGATATTATTGGTCCACCATGGAAGGAGATTGTATCAACTATACCAAAAGATGCCATAAATGTCAGATTTATGGAGACAAAATTCATGTGCCTCCGTCACCTTTGCATGTTATAACTTTTCATGGCCTTTTTCCATGTGGGACATGGATGTTATTGGACCAATCTCACCAAAAGCTTTGAATGGGGATCGATTCATCTTTGTGGCAATTGACTACTTCAAGAAATGGGTAAAGGCTAATTCCTACACTAGCGTTACTAAGTCAGCAGTTAGTCGGTTCTTGAAGAAGGAGATTATTTGTTGATATGGAATGCCCAAGAGGATCATATCAGACAATGCATTGAACTTGAACAATAGTATGATAGTAGAAGTTTGTAGTCAATTCAACATCAAACACCATAACTCGTCTCCGTATCATCCGAAAATGAATGGGGCAGTGGAAGCGGCCAACAAAAATATTAAGAAGATAGTAGGAAAATGATGGAAACTTATAAGGATTGGCATGAGAAGTTACCATTTGCATTCTATGCCTATCGGACGTCCGTCAAAACTTTTACTGGGGTAACTCCTTTCTCATTGGTCTATGGGATGGAGGCAGTTCTACCATTGAAGTGGAAATACCTTCTCTCCGAGTTTTGTCAGAAATAAAGTTGGACGAAGCTGAATGGATCCAGGCTCGATATGATCAATTGAACTTAATTGAAGAAAAGAGGCTAAGGGCTATTCATCACGGTCAGATATACCAAAAATGAATGATGTGAGCCTATGATAAAAAAAGTTCGCCCAAGAGAGTTCCATGAAAGGGACCTGGTACTGAAAAAGATCCTTCCCATACAAAAGGATTTCAAAGGAAAATAGATGTCGAATTGGAAAGGACCATATGTGGTGAAGAAAGCTTTCTCTGGATGTGCATTAATTCTGACCAAAATGGATGGGAAAAGCTTACCCAATCCTGTGAACTCGGATTCAGTCAAAAAGTATTTTGCTTGAAGAGGCCAAAGTGAAAACCCACAAAGGACGCTTTGAGACTTCAAAAAAAGGAGAGGCTACGGTGAAAACCCGCAAAGGGCGCCTTGAGACCAAAGGGGTTTTGAGTTGAAAACCCAAAAAGGGCGGCTCAAATTTTGAATGGACATGCAGTGATCTTGCTATACTTGAATCAATAAGAAATGAAGTATGTTGCATATCAGGGCATCAACAGAATACTTTGGGTCTTCTAAACACATGTTAAGCTCAAAGTAGTCTTCATGAAGTTTATATATAGAAGCTCAATCTACGATATCTAGGGCATCTGATTTTTGTTCTATTCATTTTACTATCTTTGGATTCTTTTTCTTCTCAAAGATATGTTCCCAATTAATTTCCTTTGTATTTTTTATAATTCATTTAACTCTCTTTGAAATCAATTTATTTGTTACCCATTATTCATTCGCATGTTGCATTGAAATAATGATTGATGAACTAATAATTTCACAAAAGAACTTCTACATATTACTTTGGAAATTTCTAGATAAAACAAGAAACTGAAACAGGATAATTGTTTAGAATTTTCATGTACATAGGTTGGAAATATTTGAGAAATAAGAGTCTTGATAGAGACTATTTCTCTGAATTCTTTGTCCAAATTGATAATTAGGCAAGATAATGAGTTGTTGTGACGAAAGTAAACAATGTCATTAGGTTATTCGGAAAATGGTATGACAAACCAATTTGTGATGGGAAAAGATTCAAAAACCCTAAATTTTGGTGGAATGAATTGAAGTTGAAACAAGTTCTGTATCCTTAAGTTGCAGTAAGGACGGACAGAAAAAGTTGTGATTCCTGAAGGGATGGTTTGAAGTTGATATACGACCCGTGTTCCAAGAATCAAGAGGAATGGGCCCTAAAATTTTCATGGGACAAATTATTTGAACAAGAAAATGATGCCTCAAGGGGAATGAAAATGAAACCTTGACGGATAAATGAGTGATAACACCTTGAGTAGGAATCATACACATATCATTTTTTTGCATTCACATATCATGGCATGTCTGAATAGGAGCATTTGATTCATTTCGATCACAGCATCCTAATCATTTAGCATAAGCATATACTCATTCTACAGGTCATATGATGATGTAGTAGGGTAAATGGTCACTTTCAGCCTTGTCTCCCTGAAGTTGCACCGGAGTAGACTGAAGACAACAGATCTTACCTTCCTAAAGTTACAAGAAGAAGATCGAAGATGTTAGCTTTAGCTCTTTGAGTTTATAGTAGAACAAGCTAAAAATAGCAGATCTGGCATTCCTGAAGTTACAGTTAAATAGATCGAAGACATTAGTCTTGTCTCCCTGAATTTATAGCGGAGTAGATTAAAGACAACGGATCTTACCTTCTTGAAGTTGCATGAAGAAGATCTAAGACGTTAGCTTTGGCTCTCTGAGTTTGCAGTAGAGCAGGCTAAAAAAATTAGATCTAGCATTCTTGAAGTTGCAGTGAAGTAGATCGAAGACAACAGATCTTACATTCCTGAAGTTGCAGGAAAAAGATCAAAGACATCAACTTGACCTCCTTGAAGTTGCAGTGGAGCAAACTGAAGAAATCAGATCTGACATTCCTAAAGTTGCAGTGAAGCAGATCGAAGACATTAGTCTTGTCTCCCTGAAGTTGCAGTGGAGTTGACTGAAGACAACAAGGTCTTACCTTCTTGAGGTTGCAGGAAGAAGATCAAAGACACTACTCTGATATCCCTGAAGTTGCGCGGAACAGACTTAAGATAACAGATCTGACATTCCTGAAGTTGTAGTGAAGCAGATCAAAGATACTAGTTTGGCATGTTTGAGTTTGCAATAGAGCATACTAAAAATAGTAAATCTTGTCTTCCTAAAGATGCAGTGAAGTAGATTGAAGATACTAGCCTATCTCTCTGAAGATACAGCCATTTGACAAGACCAGGCAAAATGAGACCTTTTATCGTTTTGCTCTATTCTCGTTACACGACAATAAGCAAAGAGGGCATTGTAATAGCCTATTATTTCCCGGGCTTAAACAAAACAAAAATAAATAAATAAAACCAAAAAAATCAAATGTCTTTACAATCCATATTACAAAACCAATCCTCAAATCCAAAACCAATAAACTACCCGTGGCCCAACTAGCCCAAAACCAGCTAAACCTAATCCCATTACCCAATTAGACCCACTAACCTAAAACCCGATAGACCAATGGCCCAAATTCGTTTCCAGAAACTGGAAACCCCAAACCCTAGAGTTTCCCTAGGCGCCGCAAGTGCCCCGCAGCACCCAGTAACACAGCCCTCGTCAAGCCGCGATCCGCGTGTGAATAATGCCCCTATCACCGCCGCATTCCTCGTCTACCTACAAAGAAGGAAAGAAACACAGCAGCAAATCGGACAAAATCTGTGTATTTTTTTTCGTTTTTTCTGGGTTATAAAATCCCCCCCAAAATAATCTGTAAACACACACAGAAAGAATACGCAAATATTCATAAAAAAATATAGAGAAATAAAATACGAAAACATGTTTACAGATGTAATTTTGTTCTTTTTTTGTTTTATTTTTTATTTTTCTTTCGATTCTTGCATATTTTATATACAAAATAGTATTAAAATAAAAAGGGAAGAAAACTACCTTCGAAATAGAGAGATTTGACTCTTGACCCATTGATCATGCGGCGGCGTAGTGGCGATGAGGCGGTGGCCCACGAGTCCGATGACCAGACTCCGGACAGAGAAAGGGAGGACTTTTGAGAGAAATGTTTAAATTTTTTTAAAAAAATAGGGTTTAAATGATTTTTTTTAAATTGCTTTATATAGGCCAAAGAAACGACGTCGTTTTGGTATGGTCAGTTAATGACCAAAACGCCGCCGTTTTAATGCAAGATCCGCTCGTTGACCCGAAAACCCGGGGAGAATCCGCGTGTTTTTATAAAAAAGGGTAATTTGCCATTTTAGTCCCTCCGCGATTTTATTAGTTATAATTTCATCCTAATTGAATTTCTTTTTATTTTTAAATTAGCCCTGAGATTTGTATTTCCTTTCAATTTAGTCCTTGGGCTATTTAAGGGCTTATAATAGAACGACGCTGTTTAGGAGATATGGCATAATTGCCTAATAGGTCCCTACAGTGTGATGCGCGTTTTAATTTAGTCCTTTTACATTTATTTTCATTTCTATTTAATCCATGTTTCTTTGTTTAATTTTAAAACCTTTTTGTTTTATTTTATTTTTAAATCATTTTAACATTATATTAAATTGTTTTATCTTATTAAAAAATTCTATATTATTTTTTTTACTATCTATATATTAATTCATTAATAGTATAAAGTTTTTGTGTATTGTTCTTTTTAAATACATATTATTTTATTTAGTTTAATTATCTGTATATATTACATATTATTTATAATTTATATATTAGTTATTATATTATATATTTTTAAATTTTGTATATTATCTAGTATTATATTATATCATATTTTTTAAATTTTATTTTGTATAAAATTTATTTATATAGTATAACATATTTTATTTATATTGTTTATATTATATATGTAATCTTTATATATCTTTATTTGAAATTATTATATGCTATTTATTAATCGTTTTATTATATATTATCATTTATATGTATTAAATTATTAAAATTATTATAAGTATCCTATATATTATTAGAATTAAGTGACCCAAATCCTTATTTAAATAAAATACAATGGTAAAATAAAATAAGAGAAGAATCCCTATAGAACTACACTTCTTTTATTTTATTTTAAATAAGGTTTTTTAAACCTTATTAAACTTCATCTATTTGATATTGATTAGAATAAGGAGTTTCAATCTTACTACACTCCTATTAGAATATCGCTTTACAAGCCTATAAATAGACATAGTCTATTCCTCTTGTAATTGATTCGAATTCGACATAGTGAATTTTCTTCTCCTCTGCCCTTGGTTCTTCCCGAAAGGGTTTCCACGTAAAATCTGTGTGTTCTTTATTTTTATTTTTCTTTTCTTTGAGATATATTTGTCATTACCAACATTTTCACAAATTGGTATCATACCTTCCGGTTTTTTCATCTCGATCACGGTAATGGCGTCTTTGAAGTATGAAATTCCGCTGTTGGATTGCAACACTAGATTCGCGTTGTGGCAGATAAAGATGCAGGCAGTTCTTACACAGATGGATTTAGAGGAAGCCCTGCTAGGCGTAGATAAGATGCCTTCGACATCGACAGAGGAAGATAAGAAGCGCAAGGATCGAAAGGCATTAACACAATTACATCTGCATTTGTCTAGTGAAATTTTGCAGGATGTGATGAAGGAGAAGACTGCTGCAGCATTATGGAAGAGGCTAGAACAAATATGTATGTCGAAAACTCTAACTAGCAAGTTGCATATGAAGCAACATCTTTATGCTCATCATTTGGAGGAAGGTGCGTTTGTGCACGAACACTTAACAGTGTTTAAAGAAATTTTCTCAAACTTAGAGGTCATGGAGGTTCAGTATGATAAGGAAGATCTAGGGTTGATTCTACTTTGTTCGTTGCCCTCGTCTTATTCAACCTTTAGAGACATGATTTTTTATAGCCGCGAGTCTCTCACAGTTGATGAGGTTTATGATTCTTTGACCTCGTATGATAAGATGAAGCATCTTATGGTTAAACCTGACTCTCAGGGAGAGGGTCTCATTGTTCGTGGGAGATAAGATTAGAATGCTGATGATGATCGTGGAAGGACACAGGATCGAAATCCTCGCGGTAAATCTAAGGGTAGATCAAAGTCTTCAAACAGAGGTAAAACTTGTAACTTCTGCAAGAAGAAAGGGAACATTAAATCTGAGTGCTATAAGCTACAAAACAAGATTAAATGGGAGGCTACGAATCAAAAGGGAAAACAATCAAAAAATTCTGGTGAAGCTGATGTTGTAGAAGACTACAGTGATGGTGAACTTCTAGTCACTTCTGTCAACAATTCTAAAGAGAGCGAGGAGTGGATACTTGATTCAGGCTGCACTTTTCACGAGTCCCAATCGGGATTGGTTTACAAATTACAAAACAATGTCTGAAGGTGTTATTTTGATGGGAAATAATGCTTCATGTAAAATCGCAGGTGTTGGAACAATTAAATTTAAGATGTTTGATGGAGTTGTTAGAACACTTAGTGACGTACGACATGTTCTAGAATTGAAGAGAAATTTAATTTCGTTGAGTACTCTTGATTCAAGAGGGTACAAATACACAGCTGAAAGTGGGATTTTGAAGATTCCCAAAGGTTCCCTTATTGTGATGAAAGGGCAGAGAAAGACTGCCAAGTTATATGTTTTGTAAGGTTCTACTGTTATTGGTGATGCAACTGTCGCTTCCTCTTCCTTATCAGATGATGATATTACTAAACTTTGGGATATGCACCTAGGGCATATGAGTTAGAATGGCATGGAAGAATTGAGCAAAAGAGGACTTTTTGATGGGCAAGAAATTTGCAAACTGAAGTTCTGTGAGCACTGCGTTTTTGGGAAGCAAAAAGAGTTCAATTCACCAGAGGACTCCATAACACGAAGGGAACATTAAAGTATATTCATTCTAAACTGTGGGGGCCATCAAGAGTGCCTTCGAGAGGTGGAGCTAATTATATGCTAACTTTTATTGATGATTTTTCCAGAAAAGTTTGGGCATTCTTCCTGAAGCAGAAAAGTAATGTGTTTTTCGCATTTAAGTCTTGGAAAACAATGATTGAAAAATAGACGGGAAAACAAATAAAATACCTCCGCACAGATAATGGCCTAGAGTTTTGTTCTAATGAGTTTAATAAATTGTGCAGTCAGAAGGGATCGTGAGACACTTGACAGTTCGTCATACTCCACAGCAAAATGGCGTTGCAGAATGAATGAACAGAATGATCATGGAGAAGGTTCGATGTATGTTGTCAAATGCCAACTTACCAAAGTCATTTTGGGCGAAGCAGCCTTTACTGCATGTTTTTTGATCAACCGATCTCCATCCATTGCCATTGAGAAAAAGACTCCACAAGAGGTATGGTCTGGTAGTAATGCTATCTGATTTAAAGATCTTTGAGTGTCCAGCGTATGCTCATGTTGATAATGGAAAATTGAAAACGAGATCCATTAAATGTGTTTTTCTTGGTTATAAAGCTGGTGTAAAAGGGTATAAGTTATGGTGTCCGAAAATAGAAAAGTTGTGATTAGCAGAGATGTTGTTTTTGATAAAACTGCTATGCTACCTAACTTATCTCTTAAAGACTCTTCCAATAAAAAAAATCAAAAGCAGGTGGAGCATCATATTAATACAGAGTCAACTCCTCAAGCAAGTACAAAAATTGAGAATTGAGCTGCTTCTTCACCACAATACTCTATCGCCAAAAATAGAACTAGAAGAGAAATTAAACCTCCAAAAAGTATGCGAGAGGTGATCTAGTTGCTTATGCTTTAAATGTGGCCAAAGATATAGATGCAAACCAAGAGCCGTCTAATTATTACGAGGGTTAATGTGAAGACTCGTAAAAGTGGATGTTTGCTATGAAAGAGGAGATGGAATCACTTCATAAAAAAGAACATGGGATCTTGTGAAACTTCCTAAAGGTAAAAAGGTTGTTAAGTTTGTAAATGGGTGTTTAAAAGAAAGAAGGGACTCCAAGAGTTGAAGAACCGGATATAAAGCAAGGCTTGTTGCAAAGGGTTAAAGTCAAATTCGAGTGGACTTCACGGATGTGTTCTCCCGGTTGTGAAGCATAGTTCGATTCGAGCTTTGCTTGGTATTGTGGCCATGCATGATTTGGAGCTTGAGTAGTTAGATGTAAAATTGCATTTTGCATGGAGAACTTGAGGAAGATATTTACATGCAACAACGGAGGGTTTTACTGATCTCAAAAAGGAGGACTATGTTTGCTTGCTAAAAAAGTCCCTTTACGATTTGAAACAGTCACCAAGATAGTGGTACAAGAGGTTTGATTCTTTTATGACTTCTCATAATTTGAAAAGAAGTAGTTTTGATAGTTGTGTTTACTTTAAGAAAAACAGTGATGGTTCTTTTGTGTATCTACTTCTTTATGTTGATGACATGTTGATAGCAGCAAAAGATAAAGGAGAAATAAGAAAGGTCAAAGCCCAACTAAGTGAAGAATTTGAGATGAAGGATTTGGGACCAGCAAAGAAGATACTTGGTATAGAGATTCTCAGAGATAGAAAAGCAAGTAAATTGTACCTAAGTCAGAAGGGTACATTAAGAAAGTTCTTTGCAGGTTTAATATGCAGAGTGCTAAGCCTGTTAGTACTATCCACTTTGTCTCCACAATCAGATGATGAGATTGAGTACATGTCACATGTTCCATACTCTAGTGCAATGGGATCTCTCATGTATGTTATGGTTTGTTCACGTCCCGATTTATCATATGCGGTCGGTCACGGTTAAGCGAGATACATGGAGAATCCCGGTAAAGAACATTGGAAAGTAGTTTAAATACTTACTAGGTACTACTGATGTTTGCTTACAGTTTGGAAGAACTAGAGATGGAGTCATTGATGCTGATTTTGTTGGAGACCTTAATAGAAGAAGATCTCTCCTTGGTTATTTCTTTACAATAGGAGGTTGTGCAATCGGTTGAAAGCTACTTTGCAAACTACGATCGCTTTGTCTACCAATTGAAGGTGAGTATATGGCGATTCTTGAGGCTTGTAAAGAAGCTATTTGGTTGAAAGGACTCTTTAGTGAGTTCAATGAAGACCTTCAAATCAAGCAGATTTTGTAACGATCAGTGCCATCTTCCTTACAAAAGATCAAATGTTTCATGAGAGAACAAAACACATTGATGTTCGGTATCATTTTGTTTGTGATATTATTGCTTGTGGTGATATTATTGTGAGCAAAATTAGTACTCATGAAAATCCTACAGATATGATGACTAAGTCACTTCCTATAACCAAGTTTGAGCATTGCTTAGACTTGGTTGGTGTTCGTTGTTGAAGTTAAACCCTTAAGGGGTTTTTTGGAAAAGGTGTGGAATTTGTTCATTGAGAGTTTGCGATGAAGAACTTGTTTATTGAGAATTCGTGTCAAGGTGGAGATTGTTAGAATTAAATGACACAAATCCTTATTTAAATAAAATACAATGGTAAAATAAAATAAAAGAAGAATCCCTATAGAACTACACTTCTTTTATTTTATTTTAAATAAGGTTTTTTAAACATTATTAAACTCCATCTATTTGATATTGATTAGAATAAAGAGTTTCAATCTTACTACACTCCTATTAGAATATGGCTTTACAAGTCTATAAATAGACATAGTCTATTCCTCTTGTCATTGATTTGAATTCGACATAGTGAATTTTCTTCTCCTCTGCTTCGTGGTTTTTTCCGAAAGGGTTTCACGTAAAATCTATGTGTTCTTTATTTTTATTTTTTTTCTTTGAGATATATTTGTCATTACCGACGCGTTTTCACATATATATTTTTATATACGCTCTAAGTTTTATATTATTCAATTAAAATATATTGTTTGTACATATTAATTGTTTTAAAAATTATCATTTTTTATTTTTTATTTTTGTTATAATTTAGTGTTTAAATATATTATTGATTTACTTCTCATATTTGATTTTGTTTGTAGAATTTAATATTCATTTCTAATTATTATGTTTCATAAATATTTTTAATTGTTGTTGCTTATTTTATATCTTATGTTCATTTATTATGTTCTTTTATTTGCTTAATATTATTTTAACATAGTCCTTATATATATATATATCATTTTCCATGTCACATTATCCCTTCGTTAATTGTTTATAATTTTAATATGATTTGTATCTTGAAGAATTACTATTCGAATTGATGTTTTGTAATATATACATGCCACATTTGACTCAAACCATTGTTTTATAAAACACTTTTTGAATTGACGCTTTTTATTCAAATATTTTAAAAAAACAATGATATATAATATTTGGGGATTTCAAGAGAAATTATACATTAACTTACTGGGTTTTAATTTTTCTCATGGAACTTAAGGTGTCAAGTACCATTTTCTTAAACCTATAAATTTCAAATTAAAACTTATTCTCAAGGATCCAAAACATTGTACCCTAACTTATTGGATATGATATTTTGTGTCTCGAGGTAAGAAATTTTTTAAATAAAGGCGAGCCTAATTTCGAGGTCTTGAGATGCTACATCCTAACTTATTGGGTATAACATTTTATTTCTTTGAGATAGGTAAGTCTTGGTTTTCTTTCAAATAGAAGGATCGTATTCTTTTTAAATTTTTCAAAATTTAGACATTAGGACATGAGATTATCAATTAGGTACCAAATTTTGGGTGTTACGAGGGTGCTAACCCTTCCTCGTACGTAACCGACTCCCAAACCCGTTTTCTTATATTTCGTGGACCAAAATCAATGTTTTGAAATAAGACATTTTATAAGGTGATCCAATCACACCTTAGTCAAAAGGGATTGGTGGCGACTCCCGTTTTTGTTTTTCTTAAAGTCGACTCCCATTTTTTAATCAAACTTAAAAATAGTTTCGACAATAGGTTTTCAAACACCATGAGACATCTCAACCTAGAAATGCTAGGATCCAATCCAAAAAATCGTTGAAAGTCTACTGATTTCTCAAGCTTGAAAATTGGCAGCTTTGGTGAATGAAATTTAATAAATTTCACCCCATCCATGCACTTATCAACCATACAATCCAACTACTCAACCAAATATCATTAACATGATCATTCCCATCACTCACTCACACACACACACACACATACATATGATTGCTCAAAATGCCAACACAATCCATATAAACATCATATAAACACAAAATATCCTAGGTACATGTCAAGACTGAAATGAATTCATCACCAACACTTGAGTTTGGGATTGCCGTTAGATGTTGTGTCGACAATCGAATCGTAGGTACCCAACTTACGTATGGAAAACAAAATCATACATTGAGTATAACTCAATGGCATTTCTATAAACATTTTATACATAATATAAGTCATTAGGGTTGCACAAATGACATGCAATATAACAAATAAATTATACTATTTCATACATTCTTAATTCACAACTAACACATTTTATCAATAATGAAACATGACATTTATATTTCATATGTCATTTGGTTACTCAAATTATATAATGGCACATTCCATCTCATTTTCCAATTTCATGATTTCAGTGAGCATAATCAATCTATGTTCATAACTCATTCCACTATTTCATTTTCCATTTCATGTTTCTCTTTCATTCTCAATATTTGTCATTTCAATATCAAATATCTCAATTTTATCATTTATTTCCCTATTAACACGACTCGGACTCGAGACAGATACACGGTCCCAACCAATACACCAGTTTAGTATCTAGTGCCTTATCGGATAAATCCAAAGCAAATAGTTGCACCCAACACTATAAAGAAATTTGACACCCAGTGTCTCATTGGTTACTGAAGCAAATTGACACCCAATGCCCCCATCAACTCGTAGCCGAAGAACCCTTGAACTCTTCCTATCCTGTGGCATATGCCAACTATATTCAACTTTACCCAAACAGTTAATAAGGTTTTCATTACCAATTAGTATCTCAATTCACATTTTTTTTCATCATAAACACTTTTATTCAACATATGGCAACAATAGTTCATGTAACACCCCTTACCCGTGATTCCCACCAAAATAGGGCACAAGGCATTATCGTACAAAAGTACTTGATTGCCACTTAGGCTCAACACGACTACTCTTCTTGAGTCACTTCAACAACTCCTTATTCGACCTACAAGACTTCACTCGCACCTACGAGGGCTATCGAGACTATAATAGAAACCTTATGATCCATAAAATTTCCTTTCATTTAAATAGGGAGTACACGCCCGTGTTAGATGACACACACGCCTGAGTGTGTAGTCACACACGCCCATGTACTCACACCGTGCCCAAAATCGATGATTCCTTAAAACTCCCACGGTTGGAGCACACGCCCATATGAAATGGGGGCACGCCCGTGTACCCTCACAACATGCTCGTGGCTATGAACCGTGGGGAGTTACTGACTAATTTAACACGGTCTGGACACGCCCGTGTGGATAGTCCATGGCCTATTCTAACTTGAAAGGCTAACATGCAGGGGTCACACGACCAAGTCGCACGCCTGTGGACTGACCGTGTGTCACACATGGTTTAGACACACGCCTATATGCCTACCCATGTGGACAGAACAAGGCTATTTTTCATGCTTCTAGCACCCCTATATCTTTCACTACATGAGTTTATCCAACAAACTAATAAACATCTCATAATTCATCATGCACTCACGTTGATAACTTTAAAATTTCATAAATGATAAAATGAGCCATCATTCTTGGAAATTTACAAAATAAATGTCTTAGCAAATGTCAATACACATTTGGCCAAAATGATAAAATAATCTATCTAGTCTAGCCCCTATACATGCCATACAAAAATCACTAAGTCCGATTATACCGAGGTGGCGAGATAGTGTGGAAGCATCACCATGGCGATCACCAATTCGAAGTCGCTAAATTTACCTATAAGAGATGAAAAGAATAAAAGAGTAAGCAAAATGCTTAGTAAGTTCATCTCGCATACAAGCGATAAACACCGATATTCATTGAATATACGTGATCGCAAGTTATTACGATGAGCTTTTCTCATGAACTCATGGTTGCCTACTCAATCATCCTTAAAGCTTACTCATTCTATCTCTTACCATATTCTTACCATGCCATAAGCCAAATGCTCGTTTAATTAGCATACCTTCTTGCACTGGTCATCACAAGATCGTATAAAACAACACATCAAGCATTCTCAATAAGCCACTCACACTACAAACCTCTCGGTGGTTATGCACTTAGACCACCACTGAATCTCTTATATGGTAGTATCGCACATAGCCCACCAATCATTTATATTTATGGTGATTCCGCACTTAGCTTACCGTTCATTTATAAGCAATGGTATCCCACACAGCCATCAATTTCTAATGTATCAAGTGGTAACGCACACAGCCCACCAATAACAATATAATTGATGGTATCACACACAACCCATCAATTTATAGTTTATCAGGTGGTAACGCACACAGCACACCGATAACAATATAATTGATGGTATCGCACATAGCCCATCAATTAATATCAATAAGGTGATATCGCACATAGCTCACCTTTGATTTTACATTCATGGATAGTAATCCACATGTGCATCCCTATTTCAAATGCTCAACCGAGAGCATCCTTACACGTTTCTATTCTTACTTGACTTTCTACGGTACTCGTTCGTATTCACACAATGCATCAATAAATCTATTCCATGCAACCAAAGTGCATTAATTACACATATCCCGTTAGGGTTCATCATACATTGAATTCATATCAATTCAGTTCTAACACATACTTTCTCTTCTCATGGTGCAACCACATACATTCAACATGTCCGTTAAATCACTCAAATTGTTAAATAACTCTCTTGAGTCTCATGCACATAGTTCTTATTGATATCATACTTCAACAGGGTCTTACATACATTAACATGTCAAAGCCATGTCCCTGACATGGTCTTATACGAACTCTTACACCGAGGTCATATTCCAATATGGTCTTACTCGAGACTTTGACCATCATCATATCATGCTATACCCATTTCCTATTACTCTTAAATTCAATTCTATTAACATCTCATCAAGAGTTATTTCATACATTCATAAAGTAAATATACATTTCGTACAACATTGGAATATTAACTCGTACGTAGTCGCAATGTTTGCACATGAACTTACCTTGATGCCGAAAGGGTCGAAAAGGAACTTTTGCCCACCTTTCTCTTTTCACCCGTTCTAGGTCCGAAACTCGATTTCTTTAATCTAGAACAACGGAATTTACTGATTTAATCACTTATAAATCATAAAACACCATAATCTACACTTTAGGCAAAAATGACTATTTTGCCCCTACACTTGGGCAAAATTATGATTTTGCCCCTAGGCTCGTAAATAAATTTTTATCATATTTTCTTATTAAAAAGCTTAGATGATCCTTTAATCCTCTTATGACAATCTACAATTCCAACTATTTCATGCCTTAATGAATAATTTACAACTTTTGCATTTTAGCCCAAATTAGGTGTTTTCATGACAACACCTTTCACAAAAGTTGTTTCTCATCATCCTATCATTCATTTTCTTCCATAAAAATTCAGCAACCAGCATAAACTCTCTCATGGCAAGTCCCTAGACTCTCAACCATGTTACAAATTAGTCCCCTCATTAGCTAGCTTAAGCTTTGGGGACTCCAAAAGTACAAAAATTATCAAGAAAGATCATCAAAGTCACTTACGTGTGAGGAGGAATGCTTGCTGAAATTTTCAGCTTCAAAAACCCCATTCTTGCTGCTCATTTTCGGTGGAAGAAGAGAAGAATAAAAAAAAAGATGATAGCTTGCTTATTTTATTCATTTGTCAACTAATATCACCAACTTTTGACCAACATTTAATGCCCTTGTCCCCTTAACTTTCTATGGCCGGCCAACACACTTAACAAGGAAAATTTGCACCTTTGGAACCTCTAATTTATAATCCATAACTATTTGGCACCTCTAGAAAATAAAATAGAACTTTTGCATTTTATGCGATTTAGTCCTTTTTCACAATTTAGCTAGAAATTGCTAAAATTAAGGCACCAAAATTTTCATGCACCCTTATAAACATGTTATAACACATAAAATAACATGAAAATAATTTTCTCTATCCTCGGTTTAGTGATTCTGAGATCATTGTTTTGACTAGCCCCTAAATCAGACTGTTACAGTTCATTTCAATATATGCTCAATTTCACATTAATGTAAACATGCACACTTTTCATAATTATTCAATTTAGCCCTCAAGAACATTAATCTTTCAAATCAATCCAAATATATCTCATTATCACAAATTGACTCACCTTATATTCTTACCATGCACACACAATTCATAATGCAACAATTTACAAGTAATTCGGATAATAGAAACACAAACCGTAAACTAAGAGCTATTCATCGACGACTTTTTCTTTTTCTTTTTTTTTCAAGGAATCTCAGTTGACGTTAGCTACTGATTAAAACAAACAAAGTATTTCATCAATAATCAATCATTTTCACATTCTACAAAATTTTTTTTGTATTTAATTCAATTTAGCTCCTAAAATCGGGACTAACATAACTTTCACATTTAACCTCCAGTTTATATACCGATTTTAGTCTAGGCCTTATTTAACTTCCTATTTCTTCTTTCTACCACAAATTTCTAGATTTGTGCAATTTTGTCCCTATCACACAAAATCATCAATTGTCTTTATAATTTAGTCTTTTTCAATACTAAAGTTAAAATCTATTAAGATATTACCAAAAGCTTCAACTATCTAACAATGGTAACTTCCTAATTCTTTAATAGTATCGAAAAATATGACATGTCAGTTAGCTTAAGCTATCGAGATTCTAAAAACATAAAAATTACAAAAAAAAATTATTAAATTGAATTAACCAATTGATGCTTGAAACTTTATCAATCCTAAACCGTTGCCTTCTCATCTTCTTATTTTCAAAGATTTGGGGATGAGAAAAGGTAGATGTTTTCTCTTTCATTCCACCAAGCATTTTATATTATGTTAATAATGATTTATGTTATAACTTAATTAACTAATGTTTTAATATATATAAACATACATAAATTTAATTCCTCAACCAGCCATCATATATACTAAGGGTGTATTTACTATATAAGTCCCTTGCATTGAGTTCTAATTATAATATCTTAACAAATTACACTTTTACCACTTATACGATTTAGTCTTTGTACTTAAATTAAGTATTAATTCAATGAAATTACCTAACTGAAATTCAATTCACTTAAAATATCACTCCGTAAATATTTAAATATTTTTTAAATATTTACGAATCCGTTTTACGGAAACGGTATTCCAAAACCATAATTTTCGACACCATTGATTTTTAGGTCGCTACACAATATTTATCACTATTCTTTATTTTGATTGATATTTGCCATTATACTTTTGAACTAAAGATAAATTTACTACTATATCATAATTTTACCTTGAGTTTTGCCACTTTATTTTCGTTTGATTGAATTTTATCATTCAAATTTGATTTTAATTGAACTTTACTATTAAATTTTAATTTAAAATAATTTGAAGAAAAAATTTAGTAAAAGGTTTAATATTTTAATTTAATAATTCAAAATAACAAATTAATATAATATCAACAATTAAAAAAATATTTATTTATAAAAAAGTAAATTTAACCTTTTAAATTTCAAGTCTTTCTTTTATTAAATAAAAAATTATGTTAATTTATTAATTTTAATATTTTATAAATTTATTTATTGTTAAATATTAAAATAAAATATTTGAAATTCTATTCTTCTTATTGAAATTTATTTTTCAACCACCAAAATCAATATTGAGCAATAAAATTTAAGGAATAAATTATATTAGTATCATCCTAAAAGTATAGATTTTAGGCACTAATAAAATAGTGTCACGTTATTAAATTTTAAAGATAATAAAGTATTATTATATACTCATGTATATCTAATATATTCTCCAACTTAATTTAAATTTAATTAAATTACTTAAAATAATTAATTTTTTAATTATAAACATTTTTTCTTTTTTTACAAATTTTAATCATTTTATTTTTATTTCATAACTTAATTTTTTTATTTTTGTGCAACCAATTTTTAAAAAAATTAGTAATTTTTGTGTAATTTTCCCATGTCATTGGCATATAATTTTGGTAATTATTTTACTTTGAACCCCGAGGTTTAGGGTTTGAGTTCGAAATTTAAGATTTATGGTTTAGGTTTTAAGGTTTAGGTTAAAGGTTTAAGGATGTGGGATTTAGGGTTTGAGTTTAAAGATTAAGAGTTTGGGGTTTAGGGTTTAAGATTTGGGGTTATGAGTTCGAGTTTAAGGTTTAAGGTTTAGGCTTCTAGGTTCAAGATTTAGAGTAAAAAATTTTTAAAATTATGTCAATGACGTGAAAAAAATTGTTGAAAGGGGCATGAATAATATGGTGGGAAGGATCCATAAAATTGTTTCTCTATAGTTGAGTGTATAATAATAATTTAATTTCTTTAAATTTTGATTATTTGGCAAAATTTTATTGGCAAAATCAAAATTAAAGATAAATTCAGTAAAATTCAAAATTTAGTGTTAAAATTAAATCATACAAAAACTTGTGCTTTCAATATTCACCATAATATAGTGGCAAATTTACATTTTAATCTATTTTAAAATTCATACGTATGTTTCTAGTAATAACACATCATTATATACTATTTTAATCTATTATTTTATGTTATATTTTAATTACTTTTCTATGTTATGTTTGTGTTATCTGCCAATTTCTTGAATGGTTGTACCGTAATTCAATTTGAAAAGTAAAATTACATTTATATTCATAATCCACAATTATTTGATTTAAATTTAATTATTTTTATAATAATTTGATTTAAAGAAAAAATTACAACTTATTTTTTATTTATTAAAATTTAATATATGATTATAGATTGTGTATTTAAAAGCATTGGTTTGTATATTTACTCAGTGGTAGAGTTAAAATCCATGTCCATGTTAATATGTTTCATCGCATAAAGTTTAAAATTACTTATAACTCCTCCCCAACCCATAAATAGGAAGGCAATATGCTTTAACGCACTCGAACACATATCCTCATGCATTGACAATAATGATACATATATTAATCAAACTACTAAATCGTCAATCTCAAACTTATTTACATCCACTAAAAAAAACTTATTTACATAAAGTCTTAAACTAATAATTATTGAATATAATAACATCATGTTATAAGTTGAGATTTTTTGAATCGGCTTTTTAGCCTGGTTCAATCGATTATACTGATTCAAAAGTCAACTGGGTTGATGCCTCTTTCTGAATCAGTATCTCAACAAATCTAATCTGGTTCAAACAACCATGATTCTAAGTATATACAAATTTAGTCCTACTTTTATTTTTAAGAATTTGATCACTTTATTTTTTTTTTTTTCAAAAATTCATCTTTTAAATTTTATATAAGTACGTAACATTTTAATTAAAAAATTAACGATGTTAACTATTTAAATTAATTAATAATATTATAAAATAAATTAGACATGAAAATTGAAAATTATGTACTAAATTTGTTTTACACGTTTAAATGTTAGACAGTAGGTATTAAATGTTGTTTTAAATTCTAATACAGTAGTAAATTTGTGTTACATGTTTAAATGTTAGACAGTTGATGTCAAATGTTACAGAATTTGTAAAAGTAAAAAGTATCTGCACTGTCTGCAATAGAAAAGTCATGGCTACGTACTTTGCTGCGATTATCTTATCGATCGATATTTCAATAATGTTATCTTACCCGTAAAGCCGTTTGCTTGATTGGCTGAGCGTATGAAATTTCAATGATATTGTCGTAGGACAGCATCAAAAATAAACATTTGGAGATTTTTGAATTCGACTTTTTGTTGAAAAAACTCAAACCATACAAGATTCCACGACGAAGGAACCTGCATAGGGCTATAAAAAAGCTTATGTGGTGAAAGAATTTCATATCATTAGGTTTTGCAAATGGAGCTACTGAATGTAGCTCAACTTACCACCAATCCATTGTTTCTATCTCTGATTCTCTTTTCTCCCTTTTAGTTTGGCTTCAACTAGCGAAAAGGAAAACCCTGAATTTGCCTCCATCACCCCCAAAGCTACCACTTATTGGCAACATCCATCAACTTGGCAAACTTCCTCACCGTTCTCTCCTAGACCTCTCTATGAAATACGGTTCTCTCTTGCTTCTGCAGTTAGGCTACAATCCAACGTTATCAGTTTCATCAGTTGACATGGTTAGAGAAATTGTGAAGAACCATGACATCGTTTTCTACAAATGTTATTAATATCAAGCTTCTCAGCCTATATACATGTATCCAAGAAAGGGTGAAACAAGGAATGACGAGAGAAATTGTTATTAATAAAAAAGAAGCCATAAATGGTTACATGATAGACAGATCAAGGATCACTGCTGCAAAATCTTTTTCTACAAATGCAAGGATATGGCATGCGCACCCTACGGTGACTATTGGAGACAAGTTAAGAAGATGAGTTTTGTTCAGCATTTCAGCTACCAAAGTGTGCAATCATTTCAGTTTATCAGAGACGAAGAAGTTGAACTTCTTATCAACAAAATCCGCAGTGCTTGTTTGAAAGGAGAGTCTATTTATCTAATAGACATTCTTATGTCCGTTTCGAGTAACATGGTTTCTCGATGTGTTCTTAGTCACAAAAGTGAAGAAGATGGGCGCAGCAAGCTAGGGGAGTTGGGTAAAAGGATATTGATTCTCTTCAACAGCTTATGTGTAGGCGATATGTTTCCTTATTTGAGGTGGGTTGATGTGCTTACTGGACTTATTCCAAGTATGAAAGCAGTATCTGCGGAATTGGATGCATTCCTTGATCAAGTAATTCAGGAGCATAAAGCTCTTGAAAGCCACGAAGAAGGTACCATTAAAAAGGACTTCCTTTCTATCATCATGCACCTCCAAAAGAATGGCACCTTTGAGATGGACCTCGCACAAGAAAACATCAAAGCTTACTGGTTATTCAATGGGGAATAAAGATTTTAGATGGAAGATTGGGAATGGAAAGTCGACGATGTTTTGGGTGGACATATGGTGTGGAAATAGTCCATTAAAATTGGAATTTCCAGACTGTTTCGATTAGCAAAACTCAAAAATGGGATGGTATTTGATTATTCAAACAATAGTGGTTTTAGTAAAGTTAATTAAATGGGAAGATCTATTTATAAGGCCATTGTTGGATAGAGAATTGGGGATTCTTAGTCGACTTACTGAAAGGGTGAAAAGTGTGGTCTTGGTCCCAGATTTGGAGGATCGTTTAATATGGGCTCACGATAATAAGGGAGAGTTTTCGGTGAAGAAGTTAACTAATTTGCTGATCGAGGGAGAAGGGGATGACATCAATTTTGCTTTTGATAAAATCTGAAATTAAAAGTCCCTCCTAAGGTGCGAAACTTCCTATGGGTGTTAGCAATCAACAGAGTTCCCACAAAGGATTTCTTAGTGAAGAGAGGGCTGCATCTGCAAAACATAATGAATGTATGCCCATGGTGCGAACGTGAACAGGAGAGAGCGGACCATTTGTTCTTTAAATGCAATTTTATTGTGGGTTTTTGGAGAAGGATATTTAATTGGTGGGAAGTTGACTGGAAAATGGTGAGCTGTTTTGAAGAATTTTACTCAATGGTAATAGCAAAAGTCTTTGGTTGATAGCAATAGCAGCATCATGTTGGTCTGTTTGGCTCGTAAGGAACGAGATAGTGTTTGAAAGAAAGGTGTTGTCTATGGATACGCTAATATTTCATTCCAAGATGAGAGCATTGTTGTGGGTAAGAGCTGCTTTCGATGAGTGTATGGTACAAGAGAGATTATAGTGGTTAAGTCCGTTTAAGTGCAGGTTCAATTCCAAACCTGTTACACTGGATTGGCGTTATCCTCCTCATGGGTGGCTGAAGTTTAACGTAAGCGGAATGGCAACTGAGGAAGCTATGGGTTGTGGAGGTGTTCTTAGAGACGAGGAAGGAAATGTAAGAACTTTATTCTTGGGACCATGTGATGCCATTGATGCAGATTTGGCTGAATTAGGAGCAATAATTACTCCGTTGAATATATGTAATAATTGATATAGGGTGGAGGGGAACTGGTTTGATTATTGTTGAAATTGAGTCACTGATGGCGTATAATTGGTTATTGAATAAAGATAGAAGACATTGGTTGCAACAAACTACATTTACAGATATGGAAAGGAGACTAACCTGTGTGGGTGAAGTAGTATTTTTAAAAGCAAAGTAGCATGGCAATGAAATGGCAGAAAGATTAGCGTCAGCAGGTATTAATCGTAGAGTTATGTTCAAGGCGTTGTGGTGAATATTAGATTGGTAATTAGAATGTTTGGTTTTCATATCATATTAACTTTTGTGATAATTGTATTGTTTAATTAGAACTACTGTTCTGTTGCTTTTAAATAGTTTAACTAAAGCAAATAATAATAATAATAATAATAATAATAATAATAATAATACTGTTTCCTTTCTTTTTCCTTTTTTTCCTTTTTGGTGCCTTGGCCTGAAGTTTTCACTTTTGATAATCTCAGGACATGTTTGTAGCAAGGAATTGATAGCTCTACAACCACAAAAGAGTGTATGATGGCTGAGCTTTTAAAGCATCCAAATACAATGAAAAAGGTCCAAGAAGAGGTGAGAAATATGGTGGGAAACAAGTTAAAGGTGGATGTAGAAGATGTTAGTAAAATGAAATACTTAAAAAGTGTGTACTCAGAAACTTTAAGACTACAACCGGCTGGTCCTCTTTTGCTCCCTTGACAAACTTCTTCAAGTGTTAAATTGGGAGGTTATGACATTCCTTCCAATACCACAGTCCTGATCAATGCATAGGCCATTCAGAGAGATCCCAAATGGTGGGAAAACCCAGAAGAGTTCATCCCAGAGAGGTTCAGGAACAGCTCCATTGATTTCAAAGGTCAAGATTTCCAGCTCATCCCATTTGGTTTCGGAAGAAGGAGATGTCCTGGGATAGCATTTGGAGTTGCTTCCATTGAGTTTGTGATGGCCAACCTTCTCTATTGGTTTGATTGGAAGTTGCCTGCTGGTGAAACTGCCGAGAACATGGACATGGCTGAACTCTACGGCCTCACAGTCATCAAGAAAACTCCTCTTCATGTTTTACCTAGATCTCATTTCTTCCTTTAGATATTATATATATGTTATGGTTGGTTCTTGTTGCTTCACTAATGCTCAAGAAATCTAGATCATGCAAGTACTCAATATATATATCACTGGAATCCTTTGGTTGAAATATGATTTGGTTTTAGAGAGGATTTATGTTGTCTGTGTGCTGACCAATCAAACTCTTATCAATATGGAGTTGGGATACTTGGGTGATTTAAACTTTGCAGGGTTTAGCTTATGTGGTACCCGTGTGCTTGCATGTGGCTGCAGTGTGTTACCTACAATTTGAATGCCGAATAATATATCGATGATGTGTAAACGTTTAAATGTACGTTGCATATTTAGGGTAATGAGTTCCCTGTATTAAGAGATGTATTGACATAGGAAATATAAGACAAATATTATTAATAAATAGAAATTGATTTCATGCAAAAAGGATTTAAAAAGAGTTAATAACAACTAAATAGAGATCAATTTCATGCAAATAAAATATGTTGAGTAAAGTAGCACTGACCAAGAAAGAACGAGAAATTAAAACGAATTTTTATTTAATTTATAATTAATTGTACTATTTCGTTGATTCTCGATCAAGATTTATATTTATTTGAGAAGACATTCTAATATCTATATAATTTTAAAAAAATTACATAAATTAAATATAATTAATTATTATATTACAATAACTATAAAATACAAAATACAAATTATAAATACGTTCCTTCATTTCCTTGTTAAGTAGAGACATTGGTTCTTCTTCTCCCTTCTATTTCTTTTTTTTTTTAAAAAACTAATAATTATTAACATTATAAATTGATTGGTCAGTCATGTCACTGACGTCACTAATATGATGTGACCAATTACTATATATTTTAAATTTTTAGTATTTTTAAAAGCCATAATTTTTTTAACAAATAAATCCTTTCTTATTTTTTTCCAATCAATTAAACTCTCACTTTCTTTTTTTCTCATTTTTTCAAACTTTCTTTATTTTTGGTCCTCCTTTTTTATTTCTATTAAAAATGTCTTTTAATTTTCTTAATTTCACATTACATAAATTATTTACATGAAATTATATTTCACAAAATAACTATCAATTTACATTATTCAAAAATATATTTTACAAAATATAATTTTACATTTCAAACATTCTAAATAGTTTCACTTAACTTAAAATATATCATTTTACAACACAAACAACTTTTTCAATACAAAAGATAAATAAATGATTTTTTCAAGACTGACAATATTCTGTCTTACAAACAAAACATAATTAAACGATTTTGTTCAAAACCGACATCAATCTATCTTACAAATTGAAAAATAAATTGTTTAACTGTAACAAAAGTGACTTTCTCGGTGCTATTAAATTGGAGCTTGAATGCTGCCGATATTGATGATCTTACCCATGCGATTCGATTTCGGATTCCTTTTAACCTTCAAACATCCCATTAACCTAGGAAATCCCAAATAATCCACCCACTGGTTACATAACCAATTTGAATTCGTTATCATCTTACCACAACCAACGGAAAAACTTACATAACCAATTTGAACCCATTACCAAACATATAGCTGGCATCTGAAAATAACCATTAAATTTACTGGTGTCAATGCTCTACCGAATTATCCTTAAACAAAATATACCTTCAAATTAAAAAAAAACACAAATACATAAATAAAAAAAAGGCTTCTCATATCTCTGATTCATCCTCTAACAAAGTATAAATAATTTTTTTCTTTCAACTCAGATTCATGTGTCATTAAGAGGCTTATATATACAAATTTGGTCACGTCAAATAGAATAGCTCCACTAAAAATATACATAAAATATTATAAAAACAAATAATGAACAAATGACAAAACAGAAAAAGGAAAAAATAAAACAAATAATAAAGAAAAATAGAAAAAGGACAAAAAGTGGCAGAGGCATTAAAAACTGGTGGAGCCAAATTATTTGGCTCCACCTAAAAAAAGAAAATTTGTTTAAAGCCCCCATTTTTTCAGAAATCGCAGTATTTTCTTAATATTTATACAGGTGATGCCATTTTACATGGTTCCACCAAAAAAAATAATTTTTTTATCACCTATTGCTGACGTGACATGTTGGTGGCGCCAAACACTTTGGCTCCACCAACTTTCACTATTGATTTTAGGTCATTTATGTATTTTATCAAAAAATAGGTCATTTACGTAATTAATTACTTTTTTTGGGTTAGTTTTATAAAAAAAATTTGAAATTATTTGAAAATAAAATGCTATTAATATAATAAATTGAAAAGTGTATGTGTAATGAATATTAGGGAAAATGACAAAATTGCAAAGAGTACAAAAATTAGATGGGTGAATTAGATGTTGACATGGAGTAATTTAGTGAAATGTTGAATGTTGGCATAATATAGGTCAAAGTGAAAATTTATGATTAGTTTAGACTAAATTATAAAAATAATAAAATTTGAATTGATTTCTTTGATGAGAAAATGTAAAGAAATTGTATAGATTAATTGTCTAAGTAGACGAAATAAGAACTAGTAGGATATAAATGACATAACATTAGGAAAGTGACAAAGCGCGCAAGTGATAATGGCATTACGGTGCAAGAGAAAGAGACACTATAGTGCAAAATGATATTCACACATCGATGCAAAGAATAGTGCCACTTCGGTACTTCTAATAACATGTTAAATTTGCATTATTTTTTTTATTTAAATCGGTTAATTCTTGAATTGATCCCTGCTAAATTACTGATTTTATGTTTTAATCCTGTCAGGAATTCAATTGGGATGCTATGAGTTAAAAACGAGCAGAAAAGAACCAATTTGCAGCACAATCAATAAAGTGGGGATGAATCAGAAACGTGAAAATAGTCATGGACTCATCAGATTTCTTTTGACTTTGTAAAAGCTAAAATTAGAAGGAAATCCGATTTTATTTTTTATTTAATTTTAATTATGTAGTAGGTAGTTAGGCCAAATTTAGTTAATCATATATGGCCTTTGTGGTAGTTTGAAATTAAATAAGAATTACTCTTTTCCTTCCAACTTGATGTGTCAATAGCATACTCCTACTTTCATTTTCATTTCATTTCATTGTTTAATTACTTTTCAAGTCCCTTCACTTTCCAACTACACCATTTTCATTCAAATCCACTCCATAGCCAACCAAAGCATGATTAAATCCATGCTTCACTAAATTCCAACTTAGCTCTAGGCCAGTATTCTTTCCGATCGAGAATCCTTGGATATATATCTGTCCTAAAAATCATTCTAATCGGTATTCACTATTTTTCCTAAGTATCGAGATTGACAAATTCATCCCTTAAAGTTAACTCAATTTCAAATCAAAAAGCGTGTTGGGTTGGAGTCGTGTTTGCAGGCAGTTAGGGAAACGAGGTGGCTGTGCTCTATTCGAATGTCCAAGAAAAATCAAGGGAGAAGTGATCGGGTTTAAACATCCCAAGCGGTTGAGGCCGTTAATCCAAGTTGGGTTCTTCAAAACACAAGGCTGACGGAATCTTGAATCGAGAACACGTGTATCTCGGTTAGATAATCGGTAAGGGTTGGTTTGTAGGTTGTACTAGGATCAGCTACGAGAGGAAAAATTGACGGTTAAGATGTTATTAACTGCTACAGGGGTATTTCGATAATTCTACCCTACAAGGGTATTTCGATAATTTTACAAATCGAAGGTATTTCGATAATTTCACAAGTCGAGGGTATTTCAATAATTTTACAATCTAAGGATATTTCAGTAAGTTTTCAAATCAGAGGTTAACGACCCAACAGATGATCCACTGTGCTTAGAGCGACTTAAGTAACCTAAACGGTCACAACGGTGTAAATGGGCCCAAGGCCCATTACTCGACCCAAGTGGGCCCACACACTCGTGTGGCCCATTCAGCCCAAAATCGGATGCGGCTATATGTACACCGTGCCCGGTTCCTTATTATTCACTTACTAGAGTTTTCATCCATGTGGACCCAACGAGGCCCAGAACTACCTAAGTCATGTACGCGACATGACAAGTCTATCTACGTCTAACTTAACAGTGAAGTTTACCCACGCGAGCCTACGGGCCCATTGGACCCATACGGCCCAAGCCCATGAGATTGCTGATGGCGACCTTCCTCGTACGCCCACATTTCGTGAGCTCGATTGATCATACGAGCGTTCACACACTCATGTGGCCCAAAAGCCCAATCCTTTGGCTTTTGACTTTTGGCATTTCGACATTTTAGCATTTGCCGCTACAGCTAACACCGTGCGAAAAACATTCACACTCTATAGGCTTTTGACCGATTAGCAATTACGGTACTAATACACACCTGATTATGCAAGCGAATTATGCTCAAAGTAACCTTGTACCTAAATTAAACCAATAACATCTTATTAGAAACTTAACTCATAACACTAACGAAATCTAACGGAATTCCAAATCAGATACGATGCCCTTACCAACAACAGAAGCGATCACCTCTTCAGTTCACAAGCAATGCACCAAACACCCTTGGCCACAACCTACACAAGAACCCCCTCATTCTTTAGATTCACACAAGACATACGATATCATTACAACAAGAACCCTATAACCCATTCTCCCCATTTACTAGACCGTAGAACCAAATTCTGATAAAAGGAGTAGCGCACACGAGTCGAGAATCGGTTTAATCTGAAAAGTATACCAAAATAATATAGTTGGTACGAAAAGGAGAAACAAAAGACAATAACCAGAGAAGGGAAAAATCGAAAGAGGAAAGAAAGCGCAAGTCAGATACTTATCTATGAGTATTCGACCAATGAATTAATTGGAGGTGAAGCTAGAGAAGTGCAGAGGGACAAGATGGTAGATGTTAAAATCAATTGCAGAAGCCGGTAGTAAGAGAGGGAAAAAGAATAGTCATTTGACAAAAATCGAAGGAAATGAAAAAAATGGAAGAAGAAGAAGAAGGTATCTGGCAAGAACTCAAAAGAAAAGAAAATACAAATAGAGGGCTAACCGAAAGGGGAAGTATGGGTGAACGAATGCTTAAGTGAAAATAGAAAAAGCAGTTGAATAGAATTGATCGTAGTACTCAAAAGAATAGATGGAGTTACGAAAACAGGTCAAAATGTATTCGGCCACTCAAGGAAGGTATACGGGTAAGATGTTGCAGAGGAAAAACCCAAAAACAATAATCACCAAAAGTCAAAAATTTAAGGCCCCCTCCCCAGCTGAATTTCTGAGTACCTCCCAAGCAAATTCGGCAAAGTCTTACTTCACTTCAAACTCCCCTTTTTCCTCCTAAAATCCCTTCATGATTTCCTCCCCAATCCATTCCTTGACCAGTTCAAATTCCAACCACCCTTGTAGTGTTTTATTCAAACCCCACCACTCACACAGCAAAGGAGTAAAATAAATACTCATTTGTGCATAAAGTGACTCGAACTCAAGCTCCCTTACCACCTTAATGACGCCACAACCACTAGACTACAAGCTCATCTTGTGTCATATTTTAATCTTAATTATTTAAAAGGCTTACTTCCAAGTACCAAGGGTTTTATTCACTTAAAACAAAAAATTTAGCTAAACCCCAAGTTTGAACCCAATACTTCTCAAACACTCCTAATCATTTAACCATTAAAGCAAACATGCAATTTGTGATAATTCTTGCACACATAAACCTTTATGTGTAGTCTCCTAGTGGCTCCCACGCACAAGGCCTGATCCTATGGGGCCCAAATTCAGGGCGTTACAAGTTGGTTTGCAGGTCGTACTGGGATTAGCTACGAGAGGAAGAATTGACGGTTAAGATGTTATTAACTGCTATAACCAGCTTATTGTTTGGAGGAGAAAATTAATTTTCGATGATCGATTCAAAATCTGGAATCCACCAAGTCTAGGGCTAAGGCTTATTATCTCTATTTACAAAATCCAAATTTATTTCCCAATTTAATTTTATTTCCAATTTATTTAATTGATTATTTATGTTGTTTCAATTATTTAATTTCTAAACATTTTAAAACTCCCCTAATTTATTTGTTTATTTTTTAGCAGGCCCATTTGGAGTCGTGGGTACGACTATTGCTACAACTATCGACATAATAGAAATTTTGATCACAAATTAAACGTGAAAGTTGATTATAATACCAATCTTTGTGGACTCGACCCTACTACCACTCTTTACTACTATTTAGAGTTATTTTATAAGAATTGTTTTTGTTGTTTTGACTCCCATCAATTATCTTATCGAAATTTCTCTATATCCTATTGTATTCTATTACGTCTACATTTGGACAATAATATTATAAGATAAGTGAATATAATGTGACATCTGTAAGTAATTTGTAACTTGGTGGAATTGATATTTTAATTTAATACAGCTATCATGAAAACAAAATTAATGTAGTGTGATTGAAAGTAATCATAGTAATATATATATAAAGGATTTCCGTTTCAATGAAAAAGCAAAAACAAATTTAAAATTTGAATGATAACATGGAAACAAGGGAAAAAATTAGTATGTTGGTTTCGCATTTCATATTAGATTGATTATTTATTTGTGTCAAGTAAAATTGATTATTTATTTGTGTCAAGTAAAATTTTAAGATTAAAATATATTTAAAGTAAAGTTTTTATAACTGTTTTTGATTATATGATTTGATTAAATAAATTATTAAAATTTATAAAATAAAATAAAAAACCTATTCAATCGATTTTTAATCTAGTTGAATTGGTTCTTACCGATTTATATATCAACTGGTTTGATGTCTCTTTTGAACCAATACCTCAACCAATCTAATTTGATTCAAATAATCATGAATCTAAACATCTAGATTTCATACATTTGAAATTTAATCCTACTTTTATTTTTAAGAATTTAATCTCTCTATTTTTATTTAAAAATCTTTTTAAAATTATATATAACTACAAAACATTTTAATTAATGTAATTAATTATTTTAACTATTTAAAATAATTAATTACATTAGAAAATAAATTAGACATCAAAATTGAAAATTATGATTCTAATACAGTAGTAAATTTGTTTTACAAGTTTAAATGCTAGACAGAAGGTCTTAAATGTTGTTTTAAATTCTAATACAGCGTTTAAATTTTATTGAAATGTCATTGATACTTACTTTGTTGCGAACAATGTTATCGAATATTAGCTTGATTGGCTGAGCGTATGAAATTTCAATAATATTGTTGTGGGACAGCATCAAAACTAAACATTTGGAGTTTTTGAATACAACTTTATGTTGGAAAAACTCAAATCATACAAGATTCCGTGACGAAGGAACCTGCATAGGGCTATAAAAAAGCTTGTGGTGAAAGAATTTCATCATTAGGTTTTGCAAATGGAGCTGCTGAATGTAGCTCAACTTACCACCAATCCATTGTTTCTATCTCTGATTCTCTTTTTCTCCCTTTTAGTTTGGCTTCAACTAGCGAAAAGGAAAACCCTGAATTTGCCTCCATCACCCCCAAAGCTACCACTTATTGGCAACATCCATCAACTTGGCAAACTTCCTCACCGTTCTCTCCGAGACCTCTCTTTGAAATACGGTTCTCTCTTGCTTCTGCAGTTAGGCTATAATCCAACGTTATCGGTTTCATCAGTTGACATGGTTAGAGAAATTGTGAAGAACCATGACATCGGTTTCTCTGACAGATCAAGGACCACTGCTGCAAATATATTTTTCTACAAATGCAAGGATATGGCTTGTGCACCCTACGGTGAGTATTGAAGACAAGTTAAGAAGATGAGTATTGCTCAGCATTTCAGCCACCAAAGTGTGCAATCATTTCAGTTTATCAGAGACGAAGAAGTTGAACTTCTTATTAACAAAATCCGTAGTGCTTGCTTAAAGGAGAGTCTATTTATCTATCAAACATGCCTATGTCCTTTTCGAATAACATAGTTTCTCGATGTGTTCTTAGTCACAAAAGTGAAGAAGAAGAAGATGGGCTCAGCAAGTTTGGGGAGTTGGGTAAAAGGCTATTAATTCTCTTCACCAGCTTATGTGTAGGCGATATGTTTCCTTACTTGAGGTGGGTTGATGTGCTTACTGGACTTGTTCCAAGTATGACAACAATATCTGCGGAATTGGACGCATTCCTTGATCAAGTAATTCAGGAGCGTAAAGCTCTTGAAAGCTACGAAGAAGGTACCATTAAAAAGGACTTCCTTTCTATCATCAAGTAACTCCAAAAGAATGGCACCTTTGAGATGGACCTCACACAAGAAAACATCAAAGCTTAGCTGGTTATTCAATACTGTTTCCTTTCTTTTGTTTTTTCCCCTTGGCCTGAAGTTTTCACTTTTGATAATCTCAAGACATGTTTGTAGCAGGAATTGATGATAGCTCTACAACCACAAAAGTGTGGATGATGGATGGGCTTTTAAAGCATCCAAATGCAATGAAAAAGGTCCAAGAAGAGGTGAGAAATGTGGTGGGAAACAAGTTAAAGGTGAATGCAGAAGATGTTAGTAAAATGAAATACTGAAAGTGTGTACTCAAAGAAACTTTAAGACTACATCCGGCTGGTCCTCTTCTGCTCCCTCGACAGACATCTGCAAGTGTTAAATTGGGAGGTTATGACATTCCTTCCAATACCACAGTCCTGATCAATGCATGGGCCATTCAGAGAGATCCCAAATGGTGGGAAAACCCATAAGAGTTCATCCCAGAGAGGTTCGAGAACAGCTCCATTGATTTCGAAGGTCAAGATTTCCAACTCAACCCATTTGGTTTCGGAAGAAGGAGATGTCCTGGGATAGCATTTGGAGTTGCTTCCATTGAGTTTGTGACGGCCAACCTTCTCTATTGGTTTGATTGGAGGTTGCCTGCTGGTGAAACTGCTGAGAACATGGACATGGCTGAACTGTACGGCCTCACATTCACCAAGAAAACTCCTCTTCATGTTTTACCTATATCTCATTTCTCCCTTTAGATATATATATATATATATGTTATCGTTGGTTTTTGTTGCTTCACTAATGCTCGAGAAATCTAGATCGTGCAAGTACTCAATATATATGTCACTGGAATCCTTTGGTTGAAGCATGATTTGGTTTTAGAGAGGATTTATGTTGACTGCGTACTGACCAATACTTATCAATATTGTTGTGCGGAAGCATATAAAAGAGTAAAATTATTGTATTAAAAAATCACATTAAGTTTAATTTTCAAGATCACTATTTTCCTTAATTTACAGTGTTTGTTTGGAAATCATTTTCCAAAACACGGGTAAATCCCTTCATAATTTCCGGAAAATATCTTACTAATTTCTAAACGGTAAGACATTTTCCAAAGGAAGAATTCCTTTTATCTGCTGCTTCATTCACCAAAGTATCACCTGACAGAACCATTTCCAGTTTTCCATTTTTCATTTTCTTCCAAAACAAAAATCCTATTGTTGCAAACTGGAATTTTGTGAAAACCGAGTCTCACCATTTTTTTTTTCTTCTTTTGACTCTGGAATTTGAAAAACGAAAAAGAAAGAAAAGGATGAATCTTGAAAGAAGAAGCACCACCGAGCTCGATGGTGAAACAATGGAAAATCGATGAATTGAAGCCTTCTCCGGTGCTTATGCGTAACCCAAAAAGTTATCATCAAAAGTGCCGACATGAAAGACGACATGCAAAAAGAGGCCGTCAATATAGCCATTTCCGTTAGCTCTTTTCTCTACCTTACAAGATTCCTAATTTTATGGCTTTTTATTGGAATTAGTTTCGGGTTTGGGGATATCCAGGATTGGGAAGTTCGGTAATTTAATTACAATGTGAATTTTAATCCTTGTTATTTGACTTTTGCTTATTCAACTTATTTGGCCTCACGGTGATTTGATACAAAGTTTCTGCAGAAGAACATTAATTTTTTCTTTTGTGGGAAATTTGAAAGAGAATCATACTTAGAACCGTGTTCACTAATTCTATTTTGATCCTAAATGTGACAACCGATTTTTAATCATCGTATATATAGATTAATTGCGTTGTCGCTATATGTATGATTTGCCTCTATGCTTCAATCCATCGCATTTTCATGCACCTAGAAACTTAGCACGCAACTTGCCTCCTTCTCCCATTTATGTTTACCCTTTTGAAAGAAAGAGACCAATAAATAAGAAGTGGTGGCTAGGCGGGCATTCTAGGATGTGTTTAGATATTCTTATGTATCCCGCTTGTGTTAAGACATGGTTCCTTGCCGCAATTCTTTTTAAACTTACAGTAAATATTCTCATCATGGTTATCAAGATTGCTTCATTGCCACCTAGCAAGTTTTGGTTCTCTTTGTTTATGCTCATGTTGTGTCTCCATTGTTGCTGCTTGAAACCTTCTCGGAAATAGCTATAATGGTCGTTGTTCTTGTTTGGTTTATATTTAGTTCATGCCATTAAGGTTGGACCTCTATTCAAGGTTTGAGCTTGATCTTGTAGGCTTTATGGTCATATTTTCCGTAATCTTGTGTAACTTATCTCATCTTGTACTCTTGTTCTTTGAGAAAGTGACATTGTGCCTATTATTAGGTTGTTTGGTTGGTTCTTATGGGTAGTTTATCCTTGGTTTGTTAGTGGGATCCATGCTCATTGGACTTTGAAGTTCCATTTCTTTTCATTTTGTTACTTTGGGCGAGCATACTTGGTTATTTATATATGCAAGTCCTAAGCTTGATCAAGTGATAACTCCAATGAATTTTACAATTTTCTGCGACCTTAGCTTACAGCTCTATACAAGAACTAAAACTAGAATTATCTGTTTCTTGTCTGCTAAAAGTTGCCACATTTATATTGTTTTCTAATTTGTTTCTTCCTTGTAAACTAAAGGTGGATGAATGGTCGCACTTAAGAGCGATTCCTTTGAGGAGTTGTCCCACTTATTGGTGTATTTGGAAGAGTACGGGGCTTCTTACAGAGTCGGAAGGGCCATTTGTAGATGTCTGTTTCCTTTTAACACATTTTGGAAGTATTCTATTTTTGCTTTAGATTATGATAAATAATGGTATGTAAATATGTACAAACAGGATGCGATTCATTGCTACGGATGGGATCGACTTGGTAATCGATTTGGATACAACACTCTCTAACTTGTTGTCTTACCTCAGATATGCTACTTTGACGAGGTGATTATCAAATTCTTACCCTTAAGTTCTGTTCTTTATTACATAATTCAGTATGTTTTCCAACTTTGGTAATTGTTTATGATGGAATTTTGGTTGTGCTTGTGCATTCTAACCAGTCTCAAATGTCGATGACCTTAAGTGTAGATATTAGTACTATATTCAATTTATGGATAATAATAGTGGAAGTGCTTTGAAGTAGTATGTAGACCACTAGAAATTTAGATCCGTGCTTTGAAGTTATGCTTATGCTTTCTCCAATGTTCAATTCTTTGGTTTTATTTAGTGGTAATCGCTAATGATTAATATATCCCGTCACAAATTTTGGGACTTTGGGATGTTTAGAATCGAAAAATACCATAATATCCTATGCTACTCCGACAAGTATCCATGTCCAAAGGCATAACTGAATATGGGTACAAATACGATCTTCTAACTTCATGGAAATACTTCAAAAGATTGAACATACCCATATTGCCCACATGCCCATATATGATAGTCATACTCAAGTCCAAGTAACTTAGATAATAGGCAAATTCTACAATTTGTTACAATAGATTTCAAGATCCGGGGTTCGGTTTATGTCAAAAATCCTATCATTATGTCGTTTAAGTTTTTGACTCGCGATACTCAAGGTAGACCCATTGTTGAAGATAAGCTTTCAAGTTTACTACCACCTCTTAGCTGCCTATGATAGTGGTGAACTCTTTGGTGCATTGGAAGAAGGCCTCATTGGTGGCGAAATGGGTAAAGGGCTTTGGCAAAACATCAAGTGCAAGGTGAGCTTCTAATCTCATACATTACCTTTATGGGATCTTGAATTTTCTTTTCTTGGCCTACTTGAAATTAGGGGTATAATCAAGTTGAGCTCTAGCTTGAGCTTGACTCGTAATTTGATGCTTGAAGCTTGGCTTGGGCTTGAGCTTGATTGAGTTCCACCTTTAAAGCTTGAGCTTGTGCTTGAACCTTCGCAGATGATCTATTTAAAATCACCGCATGTACGGACAATGTTAGATTCTTTCCTTCGTTTGCATGCTTAAAGCTTAAAGCTTAAGCATGCTTAAGCTTGGATTCACTTCTTCTTAAAGCTTAAAGCTTGAATTTTCTTTTTCTTGGCCTACTTGAAATTAGGGTATAATCGAGTTGAGCTCTAGCTTGAGCTTGACTCGAATTCGATGCTTGAAGCTTGGCTTGGGCTTGAGCTTGATTGAGTTCCACCTTTAAAGCTTGAGCTTGTGCTTGAACCTTCTGCAGATGATCTATTTAAAATCATTGCATGTACGGACAATGTTAGATCCTTTCCTTCGTTTGCATGCTTAAAGCTTAAAGCTTAAGCATGCTTAAGCTTGATTCACTTCTTCTTGATGTCTTTGAAACTGTTTGTGTTTATAAACCCGGAAAAATGTATTTGGATTAAGTACTTGGTTCTTAGCTTTGGCTTTTTACGTGCTTTTTAATAGAGTTCTTACGTAATTGATCTTTAATATTGTCCGCTTTTCAGTCCTATCGATTTGCAATAGCAGTGTGTTCTTTAAGGTCTTTAAGCTTTGATGATTACCTTGTTAGCATTGAGGATTGAGGTTTTTATTATCCGCCTATTGATTCTGCTTTGTATATTGAGGTCTAATCACTTAATTTTGAATGACTTTGTTCTCGTGTTTTGCTAACAGTTGTAGATATAAACAATCTTTAAACATATTGGATTTTGCTCAAAGAGTATTGATTCTCTGAAGAATTGAAGAGAAAGAATGGTGGCGATGAAATTGGAATTAACCAAAGATTAGTAAGCGAGCTCAAGATCCATGGCTCCTCGCTCTCCGAGATTAGAGGAGAAGTTCTTTTCCCATGTATGAAGATTTTATAAAATGCATAGTCGAAATAGGAATATTGGTTGAAAGCAAATGTACAAGAAGCTTTAACTTTGCAATTTGTTATCTTGCAACTTATATAAGCAACAAAAGTGGTTTTCTTTCTTGCTATAAAATGGTTGAACTAACCAAATATTGTTTTTGTTTATAATTATTCAATATTGTTTTTGTTTTTAACACATTTACAAAATTTGACTTGGTTGTTTTCATTTTATGACGGTTAATAATTTAGCTTAATAATTAGTATTATTATACATTTAATTTGATTTATTTATTTATAAATAAATCATTGCAATATATGTAAAAATAATTTAAAATATAAAATTTATTAATATGTATATAAAATTTATTAATATATGTAAAATAGCTTTTCCGAAAATATTTTCGTGAAATCGCCAAAGCAATGAAAAATATTTTACACAGATTCATCCAAACACCAGAAAATGTTTTCAGTAAATCATTTTCCAGAAAAGTAAACCATTTTCCAGAAATCATTTTCCGGAAAATATTTTACTGGCAAACAAACAGAGCATTAATAGCACAATAAATCACTACAATCACAATCACAAAATATGCAAAATGCTCGGCCCGAAGGCCGGACCGAAATTTGGGAGGGTTTGGGCAAAAATATAGGACCAAAAAATGGGCTTGGACAAAAAATAAGGCCCATTTAAAAAATGGGCCGGGCCTCGAGTAAGGTATTTTTGGCCCAGGCCCTTCCCGACCCGAATTTACTAAATGACAAAAAAAACTGCTATTTTTTATTTTTAAATGTTATTTTCTCCCTATTTTGCTATAATATTACTATTATGTTGCTACTATTTTGTTGTTATTGATTGAATATTGTATAAAACTTATTTTATTGTTAATTTTGTTATTATTTTAAAGACATTTGTTAATTTTATTATTATATTAGAGGTCTTTGCTTGTTAAATTATATCTATCTTAGTGTTATTTAAGTCTACATATTTTTAAAATTTATTTTCAATTTGTTGGGAAATATTTATTTTGATTTTTTAGTATTTTGATGTATTATATATATTTAAAATTTTATAAAATAATATAAAATTTAATACTGAAAGGAGGTAGAGGCTAAGGTTTTAACATTTTATATGGATTTGGGCTTAGAAAAATTTAAAAGTTGCTTCCTATTTGTTGAAGTACCATTGTGTTGTGGCTTTGTAAAGGTGAAGGCTTATATGGCAATTAAGCCAATCCTATGGATAGTGGACGACAATGAATGATGATATAAATATATAGATATATATTATATGTTTATTACATTTACTTTAATAGTTAAAGTTATTATATCTATTTTATAAGTTATATTAATATTTTTATAAAATAAGATTATATAATAAAAGAAACATGAGTAAGTGGTCTCATTTTATCATCTTCTTGCCGAAACCATAAAAGAAAAAGAAAGAAACTTTGGCTAAGGTATTCGACACTTACAAGCCAAAATTACGGTGAGTTTTGTCTTCGGTTTTTGATAATTTTTACGTTGTTGTGAACGTTGCTTTGTCTACTATCAAGCCAATGTCTCAATTTGGTGTATTAATGATATTGGTGGAAAATGCCATTGATGCTAAGTTGAGCTTTGTAGTGTTTTATGGTGTTAAATGAAAGATATGAGCTAGATGAACATACTTTGTTCTTGAATTTTTGATGAATTTAGCTAATTAGGGCTAAATTGAGAAAATAGAAAATTGAGGGACTAATTTATGAATTTGATGAAATATGTGGGCTTGTATGTGATGTGTATGTATTCGGCTAAGTAGGTGTATGAGTGGATTTTGTGAATTTGATGTTTTAAGAAAAATAGACTAAATTGATAAAGAGTGCATATATGAGGGTTAATTTGTAAATAGCCCTAAATGTGTGTCCATGGATTGAATTGTATGAATTAGTGAATAAAAGGGTTAATTCTGAATATGTTTAGATCAAGAACCGAAGAAAACGGACTTAGATCACGGGAAAGCGAAAGTAAATGAGTAGCCGTTTCTATTTCGATAAACCGAATCCAAGGTAACTCATTATGCAAATAAATGTATTTGTATTGAAATATGTATGTGTATGTGATTATTGATAACGATGAATGTTTACGAGATGATGTGTACATGAATTTTGAGTTAAGATCGATATAGTGACAATGTCCGAGAAGTCCCGTACGAACCTAAGGATAAATAGGATTAACTATGTTATGACATAGGTATCTTTCTTGTTATTAAGTGTAAGACAAATATCTAATTACGTGTAAGCGGGACGGTGGCACCGATATCGATTACGTGTAAGACCACATGCGGGGCGGTGGCATCGATATCGATTACGTAAAAGACCCTGCGGGACATCGCATCGATATCGATTACATGTAAGGCCCTATCGGGACGGTGGCATCGATATCGATTACGTGTAAGGCCTTGTCGGGACAAAGGCATCGATATCTAATTATCGATGTAAGGCCCACGCTGGGGCGGTGGCATCTATATCGACACGTGTAAGACCACATGCGGGATGAGGCATCGATATCGATTACGTGTAAGACCACATGCGGGACAATGGCATCGATATCGATTATGTGTAAGACCACATGCGGGGATAGTGGCATCGATATCGATTACTTGTAAGACCTTGTGCGAGGCGGTGGCATCGATATCTGATTACGTGTAAGACCCTGTTTGGGACAGTGGCATCGATATCTGATTACGTGTAAGACCCTGTCTGGGACAGAAGCATCGATATCTAATTACATGTAAGACCCTGTCTGGGACAGTGGAATCGATATCTGATTATGTGTAAGACCCTGTCTGGGACGGAGGCATCGATATCTAATTACGTGTAAGACCTTATCTGGAATAGTGGCATCGACATCCGACTACATGTAAGACCACATTTGGGATGTTGGCATTGTACAATTATTATGAGTTTTGAATATCTTATTAGATTTTGAACTGTTCAATGAGAAAATCCGAGATATGAACAATTACGAGAATGTATATTCGTTTCTGATATGTTTGGTATGTACAATAAGTGTGTATAACAGGTAAGTACCTATATGACTTTGAATTGAAGAAAAGTATGATTGAATAAGAGAACGAGAATAAGATGCAAGAACGTTTAAGAAAGAGTAGTATATATATACTTATGATTCTTGTATGGATGAATGTGGCAGTTGTGTCCAATTATATGAACCAAAGCATTATGTGATAGTTTGCTAAGTAAATGTTATGTGTCAATGTACTTTATGCATATATGCCTTTATGCTAGGTTTATTTGTATTATGACTTACTAAGCTTTTAGAAAGCTTACTTTGTGTGTGTGTTTTCTCTGTTTTATAGGTCCTCAAAACTAATGAAGGCTCGAGACCGTCAAGGATTGTCATCACTCTACTAAACTCGTTTTGGTACCCTTTTGAAAATGTATATAGCTTAATATGGCATGTATAGGCTAGATATGTGTATATGTTTATGAAGTGAACTTAGCCATGTGTTTTGGCAAGTTTTGAGTTGATAAAATGCTTGAATGAATGGGGTATGTGAAGTATGTTTTGGTATGGTTTGATGCATATGAAATGGTTATGTTTTGGCTAAGAAAATGGATGATCTATGCTTGTGATGAGATGAGCTTTAGTCTTTTATTTTGGTATAGTTGGAATTGGTATTGAATGTATAGATTGAATGGTCAATTTGGTATGTTTTTGGTTGCCATATATGAATGTTATGTAATGGAAAATGTTGCTTGTAGGTGCGACCCAAATGGGTGGCATTTTGGCCTTGCAAATGACCGATAATGTCACACGAGCATGCGTAGTGACCATGGGCGTAAGTCAGTATATGGCCTAGTGGGTCACGGCCAAGGCACACTGACGCGTGCTGGTAGCCGTGGAATGGAATTAACCACGGCGGAGATCGACCACGACCAGGGAGTACACATGGGGGTGTCCTGGGTGGGGCATGGCTAACGTGTGCATATTATAGAAATGTTTTTAATCATCTATGTCGAGTCTAGCTATACATGTCATATATCTTACGGGAATTCTGTATGTGATAGTGTGATGAATCGTGACGTCTGTAAAATGCCATTTTATTAGAGCTACGGTATAGCCGATAGTAATGGATCTCGCCATAATCGAGCCGTGATAGTGTGATGAATCGACGTAAAATGTGAAAGTAATGAGCTCGCTCTTGTGCAAGGGTTAGCACCCTCTGATTCAAGACCGGCTACGAGCGGCCATGAGGGAGAAGCTAAACAAGAATTCTTCCAGTTGATGAGTGAGTGGTTCACTCAATTTGTGAAAAATAACCCGACTGTTTTGCATCCTCTGCCCCTAGTTAACCTCCCCCAGACATCTACTATTCTTTTGACTATGAATCTGAATCTGATGAACAAGCCTCCGGTGGACAAAGTTCGTAAGTATAAGGCCAGAGAGTTTAGGGCTACTAATGATAATAATATCGAGAAAGTCGATTCCAAAGTTTATAATGAAATAAAAAGATCGATGAGTAATTTTTCTCAACCTTTGACGAAGAAATATAGAGATGCAAGCAATAGATTAAATGTTTCTATCGGACATTCGAGTGGAGATCGTGTGAGACCAAATGTTGGTCTGAGAACTCAAGCTCCAATTGAATCAAATGATGGAAGTACTAAAAGCAACAAACCTGAGTGTAGACAGTGGGGAAGACGATATGTGGGAAAATGTTGGGGCAAGTATAACAATAGAGTTTATTATAAATGTGGATCACGAAATCACTTCATTCGAGATTGCCCAAAGATGGCGAGTGATGAAAATGTCAGATCCGAGTGACTCAAGTGTAAGCATTGTGGTAAAAGACATTCGGGGAATTGTAGATTGAATAATCAAGCTTGCTTCAGATGTGGATCGTTGGATCATTTTATTCGAGACTGCCCAGAGTCTGTTGAACAAGAGACTACTCAGGATCTGAGATTAGATAACGCCCTAGAGAGAAATAGACCTTTCTGAAATACAAGAAATGTCAGTAATAGTCAGAGGTCTACGAGGGATACTAATGCAAAATCTAAATTTAGAGAGCCAACTAGAGCGTATGCTACTCGAGCTTGTGATGAAACCTCATCTTCAGATATTATTACGGGTACGTTTACTCTTTATGATACTTTTTTGATTGTATTAATAAACCCTGGTTCTACTCATTTATATATATATATGCATGAATTTAGTATTCTGTAAGACTTTGCCTGTAGAGTCTACTGAGTTTCTTATAAAAATATCGAACCCTTTAGGTAAAAGTGTCCTGGTCAACAAAGCTTGCAAGAACTGTCCATTAATGTTTCGAGATATATGTTTCCCTATTAATCTGATGCTTTTTCCATTTGATAAGTTGATATCATTCTGGGTATTGACCGGTTAACATTGTGTGATGTTGTTATAAACTGAAAATGGAAAACTATTGATTTGAGATGTCCAAATGATAAAATTGCACGGGTTGAATGTAATAATTTGAATGGATTGTCTGCCATGATATCTGTGTTTAAAGTTCATAGTTATGTGAAAATAGGATATGAGGCATATTTTGCTTATGTGATTGATTCGAAAGTGTATGAAAAGAAATTTAATGAGTGCCAGTTGTTTGTGAGTTTTTTGATGTATTCCCTGAAGAATTGTCGGGTGTTCCTTTGATACGTAAAGTTGAATTTAGTATTGAGTTATTGCCTGGCACTACCACTCTTTCAATAGCTCCGTATAGTATGGCACCAACAAAGTTGAAAGGATTAAAGTCACATGTACAAGAATTGACTGATAGAGGGTTTACTAGATCGAGTTTTTCGTCTTGGGGTGCTCCTGTTCTGTTTGTGAAAAAGAAAGATGGCATGATGAGGATATGTATCGATTATCGTCAGTTGAATAAGGTGACAATAAAGAATAATTATTCGTTGCCCAGAATTGATGACTTATTAAATCAGCTAAAAAGGAGCTACTGTATTATGATCTGAGGTAACATTGTTGGTGGTCTGGAATGAAATGAGACATATCTAACTTTGTGTTAAAATGTTTAGACTGTTAACAAGTGAAAGCTGAACATCAAATTCTGTCTGGTTGCTACAACCGATTCTCATTCTTGAATAGAGATGGGATAGAGTGACAATGGATTTTGTTTCTGGTTTGCCTCAGACTCCGAGAAAGAAATATATGATTTGGGTCATAGTTGATCGATTGATGAAAACTACCCATTTTATTCCGGTAAGATCTGATTATTCACTTGACAAATTAGCCGAGCTTTATATTTTGAGATTGTGAGATTGCACGGGGTGTCACTATCTATTGTGTCAGATAGAGATCCGAGGTTTAGATCAAGATTCTGGAAGAAATTGCAAGAAGCTTTGGGCACAAAATTACACTCCATTACAGCTTTTCATCTGGAGAAAGATGGTCAGACAGAACGAATTATTCAGATTCTTGGAGATATGTTAAGATGTTGTATACTTGAGTTTAACAGTACGTAGGAACAGTATTTGCCATTGATTGAATTTGCATACAATAACAATTTTCAGTCAAGTATCAAAATGTGACCTTATGAAGCTTTGTACGGACGTAAATATCGTACACCTCTGTATTGGACTGAGCTCATTGAAAATAAGCTACATTGGGTTAATTTGATAAAAGACTCAGAACAAAAAGTGAAATTGATCCGAGATTGTTTAAAAGCAGCATCTGACAGTCAAAAGTCTTATGTAGACTTGAAAGAAAAGATATAGAATTTGAGATCGACGACAAAGTATTTTTGAAAGTGTCTCAGTGGAAAAAAAGTAAAAGTACTACGAATTGGAAGTGAAGGCAAGTTAAGTCCGAGGTTCATCGGACCGTATGAGATCATCAAGCGAGTTGGACCTGTTGCATATAGATTAAGGTTGCCCTCTGAGCTAGAAAATATACTCAATGTATTTCATATCTCGAGGCTCTATAAATATAGATCCGATCCGTCACATGTGATTGCCCCATCTGAAATTGAAAATCCGATCAGATATGACATAAGAGAAGGAACCGATCTGTATATTAGCTAGTGAAGTGAAAGAGTTGAGAAATAAGAAAATTCCATTAATGGAAGTATTATGGAATCGGAACGGAATTGAATAGGCTACATGGGAGCCTGAAGATTCAGTGAGACAACAATATCCGACTTTATTTAATGGTAAGATTTTCGGGGATGAAAATCCCTAAGGGGGAGAATTGTAACAGTCCGGTTTATACCCTAGTTGGAACAGTGGTTTCGAAACCATAAAATCGAGTCCATATAATATTTTTAATATTATTTTTTGTGTAATTGATATGTGATTAATCATGTGGTGAATTTTCGTAAGCAAATTTGTCTGTTAATGTGTTTAATTTGAGCAAAAGGATGGAATTGCATTAAATGTGAAAGTTGCTTGCTATTTGTTGAAGTACCATTGTGTTGTGGCTTTGTAAAGGTGAAGGCCTTATATGGCAATTAAGCCAATCCTATGGATAGTGGACAGCAATGGATGATGATATATATATTATATGTTTATTACATTTACTTTAATAGTTAAAGTTATTATATCTATTTTATAAGTTATATTAATATTTTTATAAAATAAGTTTATATAATAAAAGAAATTTGAGTAAGTGGTCTCATTTTATCATCTTCTTGTCGAAACCATAAAAGAAAAAGAAAGAAACTTTGGCTAAGGCATTCGGCACTTACAAGCCAAAATTAAGGTGAGTTTTGTCTTTGGTTTTTGATAATTTCTACGTTTTTGTGATCGTTGCTTTATCTACTATCAAGCCCATGTCTCAATTATGTGTATTAATGATGTTTGTGGAAAATGCCTTTGATGCTAAGTTGAGCTTTGTGATGTTTTATGGTGTTAAATAAAAGATATGAGCTAGATGAACATACTTTGTTCTTGAATTTTTGATGAGTTTAGCTAATTAGGGTTAAATTAAGAAAATAGAAAATTGAGGGACTAATTTGTAAATTTGAAGAAAAATTTGGGCTTTTATGCGATGTATATGTATTCGGCTAAGTAGGTGTATGAGTGGATTTTGTGAATTTGATGTTTTAAGAAAAATAGACTAAATTGATAAAGTGTGCATATATGAGGGTTAATTTGCAAATAGCCCTAAATGTGTGTCCATGGATTGAATTGTATGAATTAGTGAATAAAAGGTTAATTCTGAATATGTTTAGATCAAGAACCGAGGAAAACGGACTTAGATCGCGGGAAAGCTAAAGTAAACGAGTAGCCATTTCTATTTCGATAAACCGAATCCGAGGTAAGTCATTATGCAAATAAATGTATTTGTATTGAAATATGTATGTGTATGTGATTATTGATAACGATGAATGTTTACGAGATGACGTGTGCATGAATTTTGAGTTAAGATAGATATAGTGACAATGTCCGAGAAGTCCCGTACGAACCTAGGGATAAATAGGATTAGCTATGTTATGACATAGGTATCTGTTTTGTTATTAAGTGTAAGACCCTGTCTGGGACAGTGGCATCGATATCTTATTACGTGTAAGACCACATGCAGGACAATGGCATCGATATCGATTACGTGTAAGACACATTTGGGGCGGTGGTATCGATATCGATTACGTGTAAGACCACATGTCGGGACGAGACATCAATATCGATTACATGTAAGCACCTCTCTTGGACAGTGGCATCAATATCGATTACATGTAAGACCACATGCGGGACAAAGGCATCGATATCGATTACGTGTAAGACCGTATTCGGGACAATGGCATCGATATCGATTACGTGTAAGACCACATGCGGGACAGAGACATCGATATCGATTACGTGTAAGACCTATGCGGGACGGTTGCATCGATATCGATTACGTGTAAGACCTGCTTTGGGACGATGGCATCGATATCGATTACTTGTAAGACCTTATGCGAGATAGTGGCATCGATATCTGATTAAGTGTAAGACCCTGTCTGGGATGTTGGCATTGTACAATTATTCTGAGTTTCTAAATATCTTATTAGATTCTGAACTGTTCAATGAGTAAATCCGAGATATGAACAATTACGTGAATGTATATTCGTTTCTGATACGTTTGTTATGTACAATAAGTGTGTATAACAGGTAAGTACCTATATGACTTTGAATTGAAGAAAAGTATGATTGACTATGAGAACGAGAATGGGATGTCTGATTGACTATGAGAACTAGAATGGGATGTAAGAACGTTTAAGATAGAGTAGTATATATAAACTTATGATTCTTGTATGGATGAATGTGGCAGTTGTGTCCAAGTATATGAACCAAAGCATTATGTGATAGTTTGCTAAGTAAATGTTATGTGTCAATGTACTTTATGCATATATGCCTTTATGCTAGGTTTATTTGTATTATGACTTACTAAGCTTTTAGAAAGCTTACTCTGTGTGTGTTTTCTCTGTTTTATAGGTCGTCAAAGCTACTGAAGGCTCGAGACCGTCAAGGATTGTCATCACTCTACTATACTCATTTTGGTACCCTTTTAAAAATGTATATAGCTTGATATGGCATGTATAGGCTAGATATGTGTATATGTTTATGAAGTGAACTTAGCCATTTGTTTTGGCAAGTTTTGAGTTGATAAAATGCTTGAATGAATGGGGTATGTGAAGTATGTTTTGGTATGGTTTGATGCATATGAAATGGTTAAGTTTTGGCTAAGCAAATGGATGATCTATGCTTGTGATGAGATGAGCTTTAGTCTTGTATTTTGGTATAGTTGGAATTGGTATTGAATGTATAGATTGAATGGTCAATTTGGTATGTTTTTGGTTGCCATACATGCATGTTATGTAATGGAAAATGTTCCTTGTAGGTGAGACCCAAATGGGTAGCATTTTGGTCTTACAAATGACCTACAATGTCACATGGGTGTGCCTAGTGACCATGGGCGTAAGTCAGTATATGGCCTAGTGGGACACGGCCAAGTTACACGGACATGCCTGGTAGCCGTGTGGAATTTGGCAGGATCGACCACGGCCAGAGTACATGGGTGTGCTTGCTGGCCGTGTAACATAAGTCAGTTTCGACCACGGGGAGGACACATGAGTATGACTTGTAGCCGTGGGTGGGGCACGGCCTACCCCCACGGCATGTGTGTCCCCTGTATTATAGAAAAGTTTTTAATTTTCCATGAGATTTTGTATGTGTTTCGTTTTAGTTTTGACTCAATTTATAAGCATGCTTTAGTCTTGTTGACTTACTTAAGGGACATTCTATGTATGATTAATGAATGAAATGTATAAAATGTCATGAAAGTTTTTGATCTGTCCAGTAACGCCTTTAACCCTAATTCGGCGATGGGTATGGGTTAGAGGTGTTATATTTGGTTTGTATCAGAGCTATGGTTTAGCCGATTCTTAGACTAACGTAGCGTGTCAGAGTCTAGCTATACATGTCATATATCTGAACTGTGATAGTGTGATGAATCGTAACGTGTAAAATGCCATTTTCGTATAGTAATGGATCTCGAAAGAGCCGTAGCTGACGACGTAGAAAGTAATGCGCCTGCTCTTGCGCAAAGGTTAGCACCCTCTGATTCAAGACCGACTACGAACGGTCATGAGGGAGAAGCTAAACAAGCTTTCTTCCAGTTGATGAGTGAGTGGTTCACTCAATTTGTGAAAAATAACCCGACTGTTTTGCATCCTCTGCCCCTGGTTAACCTCCCCCAGACATCTACTATCCTTTCGACTATGAATATGAATCTGATGAACAAGCCTCCGATGGACAAAATTCGTAAGTATGAGGCCAGAGAGTTTAGGACTACTAATGATGATAATATCGAGAAAGTCGATTCTGAAGTTTATAATGAAAGAAAAAGATCGATGAGTAATTTTTCTCAACCTTTGACGAAGAAATATAGAGATGCAAGCAATAGATTAAATGTTTCTATCGGACATTCGAGTAGAGATCGTGTGAGACCAAATGTTGGTCTGAGAACTCAAGCTCCAATTGAATCAAATGATGGAAGTACTAAAAGCAACAAACCTGAGTGTAGACAGTGGGGAAGACGATATGTGGGAAAATATTGGGGCAAGTATAACAATAAAGTTTGTTATAAATGTGGATCACGAAATCACTTCATTCGAGAATGCCCAAAGATGGCGAGTGATGAAAATGTCAGATCCGAGTGACTCAAGTGTAAGTGTTGTGATAAAAGACATTCGGGGAATTGTAAATTGAATAATCAAGCTTGCTTCATATGTGGATCGTTGGATCATTTTATTCCAGACTGCCCAGAGTCTGTTGAACAAGAGACTACTCAGGATCTGAGATTAGACAACGCCCTAGAGAGAAATAAACATTTCTGAAATACAAGAAATGTCAGTAATAGTCAGAGGTCTACGAGGGATATTAATGCAAAATCTGAATTTAGAGAGCCAACTAGAGCGTATGCTACTCGAGCTTGTGATGAAACCTCATCTTTAGATATTATTACGGGTACGTTTACTCTTTATGATACTTTTTTGATTGTATTAATAAACCCTGATTCTACTCATTCGTATATATATATGCATGAATTTAATATTCAGTAAGACTTTGCCTGTAGAGTCTATTGAGTTTGTTATAAAAGTATCGAACCCTTTAGGTAAAAGTGTCCTGGTCGACAAAGTATGCAAGAACTGTCCGTTAATGTTTTGAGATATCTGTTTCCCTATTGATCTGATGCTTTTTCCATTTGATATGTTGATATCATTCTGGATATGGACCGGTTAACATTGTGTGATGTTGTTATAAACTGAAAATGGAAAACTATTGATTTGAGATGTCCAAATGATAAAATTGCACGGGTTGAATGTAATAATTTGAATGGATTGTCTGCCATGATATATGTGTTTAAAGTTCATAGCTATGTGAAAATAGGATATGAGGCATATTTTGCTTATGTGATTGATTCAAAAGTGTATGAAAAGAAATTTAATGAGTGCCAGTTGTTTGTGAGTTTTTTTATTATTCCCTGAAGAATTGCCGAGTGTTCCTTTGATACGTAAAGTTAAATTTAGTATTGAGTTATTGCTTGGTACTACCACTCTTTCGATAGCTCCGTATAGTATGGCACCAACAAAGTTGAAAGGATTAAAGTCACATGTGCAAGAATTGACTGATAGAGGGTTTGCTAGATCGAGTTTTTCGTCTTGGGGTGCTCCTGTTCTGTTTGTGAAAAAGAAAGATGGCATGATGAGGATATGTATCGATTATCGTCAGTTGAATAAGGTGACAATAAAGAATAATTATTCATTGCCCAGAATTGATGACTTATTAGATCAGCTAAAAAGGAGCTACTGTATTATGATCTGAGGTAATATTGTTGGTGGTCTGGAATGAAATGAGACATATCTAACTTTGTGTTAAAATGTTTAGACTGTTAACAAGTGAAAGCTGAACATCAAATTCTGTTTGGTTGCTACAACCGATTCTCATTCCTGAATGGAGATGGGATAGAGTGGCAATGGATTTTGTTTCTGGTTTGCCTCAGACTCCGAGAAAGAAATATATGATTTGGGTCATAGTTGATCGATTGATGAAAACTGCCCATTTTATTCCGGTAAGATCTGACTATTCACTTGACAAATTAGCCGAGCTTTATATTTTGAGATTGTGAGATTGCACGGGGTGCCACTATCTATTGTGTCAGATAGAGATCCAAGGTTTACATCGAGATTCTAGATGAAATTGCAAGAAGCTTTGGGCACGAAATTACACTTCATTACAGCTTTTCATCTAGAGACAGATGGTCAGTCAAAACGAATTATTCAGATTCTTGAAGATATGTTAAGATGTTGTATGCTTGAGTTTAACGGTACGTGGGAATAGTATTTGCCATTAATTGAATTTGCATACAATAATAGTTTTCAGTCAAGTATCAAAATGGCATGTTATGAAGCTTTGTACGGATCTAAATATCGTACACCTCTGTATTGGACTGAGCTTAGTGAAAATAAGCTACATGGAGTTAATTTGATAAAATACTTAGAACAGAAAGTGAAATTGATCCGAGATTGTTTAAAAGCAGCATCTGACAGTCAAAAGTCTTATGCAGACTTGAACGAAAAGATACAGAATTTGAGATCAACGACAAAGTATTTCTGAAGTGCCTCAGTGGAAAAAAAAGTAAAAGTACTACGAATTGGAAGTAAATGCAAGTTAAGTCCGAGGTTCATCGGACCGTATGAGATCATCGAGCGAGTTAGACCTGTTGTATATAGATTAATGTTGCCCTCTGAGCTAGAAAATATACACAATGTATTTCATGTCTCGAGGCTCTATAAATATAGATCCGATCCGGCACATGTGATTGCCCCATCTGAAATTGAAAATTCGATCAGATATGACATATGAAAAGGAATCGATCCGTATATTAGCTAGTGAAGTGAAAGAGTTGATAAATAAGAAAATTTCATTAGTGAAAGTATTATGGAATCAGAACGGAATTGAAAAGGCTACATGAGAGCCTGAAGATTCAGTGAGACAACAATATTCGACTCCATTTAATGGTAAAATTTTCGGGGATGAAAATCCCTAAAGGGGAGAATTGTAACAATCCGGTTTATACCCTAGTTGGAATAGTAGTTTTAGAACCAAAAATTGAGACCGTATAATATTTTTAATATTATTTTCTGTGTAATTGATATGTGATTAATCATGTGGTGAATTTTCGTAAGCAAATTTGTCTGTTAGTGTGTTTAATTTGAGCAAAAGGATGGAATTGCATTAAATGTGATAGTTGCTTGCTATTTGTTGAAGTATCATTGTGTTGTGGCTTTGTAAAGGTGAAGGCCTTATATGGCAATTAAGCCAATCCTATGGATAGTGGACGGCAATGAATGATGATATGTATATATTATATGTTTATTACATTTACTTTAATAGTTAAAGTTATTATATCTATTTTATAAGTTATATTAATATTTTTATAAAATAAGATTATATAATAAAAGAAACATGAGTAAGTGGTCTCATTTTATCATCTTCTTGTCGAAACCATAAAAGAAAAAGAAAGAAACTTTGGCTAAGGTATTAGGCATTTAAAAGCCAAAATTAAGGTGAATTTTGTCTTGATTTTTTATAATTTCTATGTTTTTGTGATCGTTGCTTTGTCTACTACCAAGCTCATGTCTCAATTTTGTGTATTAATGATGTTTGTGGAAAATGCCATAGATGTTAAATTGAGCTTTGTGATGTTTTATGGTGTTAAATGAAAGATATGAGCTAGATGAACATACTTTGTTCTTGAATTTTTGATGAATTTAGCTAATTATGGCTAAATTGAGAAAATAGAAAAGTGAGGGACTAATTTGTGAATTTGATAAAAAATGTGGGCTTGTATGTTATGTATATCTTTTCGGCTAAGTAGGTGTATGAGTGGATTTTGGGAATTTGATGTTTTAAGAAAAATAGACTAAATTGATAAAGTATGCATATATAAGGGTTAATTTGCAAATAGCCCTAAATGTGTGGCCATGGATTGAATTGTATGAATTAGTGAATAAAAGGGTTAATTCTGAATATGTTTAGATCAAGAACCGAAGAAAACGGACTTAGATCGCAGGAAAGCGAAAGTAAACAAGTAGCTATTTCTATTTCGATAAACCGAATCGAGGTATGTCATTATACAAATAAATGGATTTGTATTGAAATATGTATGTGTATGTGATTATTGATAACGATGAATGTTTACGAGATGATGTGTGCATGAATTTTGAGTTAAGATCGATATAGTGACAATGTCCGAAAAGTCTCGTACGAACCTAGGGATAAATATGATTAACTATGTTATGACATAGGTATCTATTTTATTATTAAGTGTAAGACCTTGTATGGGACAGTGGCATCGATATTTGATTACGTGTAAGACCTTATTTGGGACAGTGGCATCGATATCTGATTACGTGTAAGACCCTGTCTGGGAGAGAGGCATCGATATCTGATTACGTGTAAGACCCTGTCTAGAACAGAGGTATCGATATCTGATTACGTGTAAGACCCTGTCTGGAATAGTAGCATCGATATCTGATTACGTGTAAGACCCTGTCTGGGACAGTGGCATCGATATCTGATTACGTGTAAGACCCTCTCTGGGATAGAGACATCGATATCCGATTACGTGTAAGACCCTGTCTGGGACAGTGGCATCGATATTTGATTACGTGTAAGACCCTGTCTGGGATAGAGGCATCGATGTATGATTACGTGTAAGACCCTATCTGGGATAGTAGCATCGACATCCGACTACATGTAAGACCACGTTTGGGATGTTGACATTGTACAATTATTCTAAGTTTCTAAGTATCTTATTAGATTCTGAACTGTTCAATGAGTAAATCGAGATATGAGCAATTACGAGAATGTATATTCGTTTCTGATACATTTGTATGTACAATAATTGTGTATAATAGGTAAGTACCTATATGACTTTGAATTGAAGAAACGTATGATTGAATATGAGAACGAGAATGAGATGCAAGAATGTTTAAGAAAGAATAGTATATATATACTTATGATTCTTGTATGGATGAATGTGGCGATTCCAACAATCCACAATACTCAAAAACACTTTGTGTCCAAGTGTATGAACCAAAGCATTATGTGATAGTTTGCTAAGTAAATGTTATGTGTTAATGTACTTTATGCATATATGCCTTTATGCTAGGTTTATTTGTATTATAACTTACTAAGCTTTTAGTTTCCAAAACATCACCCTAAAGCTTACTACGTGAAATATTATCCCTCAATTGTGTGTCTTCTTACCAAAAAAAATAATCCAACTCATCCTAATCTTATTTCTCTATTTTATAGGTCGTCAAAACTGCCATTTTTAGTACTTAATTAACTTAAGAAGGCTCGGAGACTTAGCAACATAATGTCAAGGATTGTCATCACTCTATTAAACTCGTTTTGGTACCCTTTTGAAAATGTATATAGCTTGATATGGCATGTATAGGCTAGATATGTGTATATGTTTATGAAGTGAACTTAGCCATGTGTTTTGGCAAGTTTTGAGTTGATAAAATGCTTGAATGAATAGGGTATGTGAAGTATGTTTTGGTATGGTTTGATGCATATGAAATGGTTAAGTTTTGGCTAAGCAAATGGATGATCTATGCTTGTGATGAGATGAGCTTTAGTCTTGTATTTTGGTATAGTTGGAATTGGTATTGAATGTATAGATTGAATGGTCAATTTGGCATGTTTTTGGTTGCCATATATGCATACTATGTAATGGAAAATGTTGCTTGTAGGTGAGACCCAAACGGGTGGCATTTTGGTCTTGCAAATGACCTATAATGTCACATGGCCAAGGCACACGGGCGTGCCTAGTGACCGTGGGCATAAGTCAGTATATGGCTTAGTAGGACACGGCCAAGGCACACGGACATGCCTGGTAGCCATGTGAAATTTGGTAGGATCGACCATGGCCAGAGTACACGGGCGTGCCTGGCGGCCGTGGAACATTAGTCAGTTTCGACCACGGGAAGGACACAAGGGTGTAACTTGTAGCCGTGGGTGGGGCACAGCCTACCCCCACGGCGTGTGTCCCCTGTATTATAGAAAGTTTTTAATTTTCCATGAGATTTTGTATGTGTTTCATTTTAGTTCCGACTCGGTTTATAAGCATGCTTTAGGTCTCGTTGACCTACTTAAGGGACATTGTATGTATGATTGATGAATGAAATGTATAAAATGCCATGAAAGTTTTCGATCTGTCTGGTAATGCCTCTAACCCTAATTCGGCGATGGGCACAGGTTAGGGGTGTTACATTTATTCATTCATAGCTTGCTTCCACTTTACACCATCAGGGTTACTTCTTGCTTCTGTGTAAATAGAAGGAACATCATCTTCTGCAATTGGACGTGCATAGGCCACCATATCATCAAAGCGAGTAGGCATACGAATCTCTCTTATTGGCCTCCTATATGCAATCGAATCTTGTTGCTGTAGAAGTTCTGCGTCGAAACTTCTTCATCATTTGTTCATTCAATATTAGCTGGATCATCATTAACCTTTTCAAGCTTCATCTAATGCAAAGTACTACTAGTTTTGTCATCCTTTTGTGAATCCTTGTTCTTCATCATGGTTGATTCATCAAAAGTCACCTCTCTTGAAAACAATCTTCCTTGTATCAGGACACCAGAGGCGGTATCCTTTTACTCCACCAGTTATACCTACGAATAATGCTTTCTTTGCTCTTGGGTCTAACTTAGATTTTTTTTTACATGATAATATGCAGTGGAACCAAAAACATGAAAAGAATCATATTCAGTAGTAGGTTTACCTTTCAACATCTTCATAGGATTTTTTCCATTTATTACATCTGATGGCAAATGGTTAATTAGATGGCACGCATATGTAGCTGTCTCAGCCCAAAATTCCTTGCCCAATCCAGCATTGGACAACATACATCGAACTTTCTCCAGTAAAGTCTGATTCATACGTTCTTCCACCCCATTCTGATGTGGTATATCCCGAATAGTGAAGTGTCGCACAATGCCCTCATCTTGACATACTTGTAGAAATGGATCATTCTTGTACTCAGTACTATTATCTGATCGAAGTCGTTTGACTTTTCGACCAATTTGAGTCTCCACCATCTTCTTCCATTTCAAAATGCATCCAAAACTTCACTTTTTCTTTTCATTAGATACACTTATACTTTTCTTGAATAATCATTAACAAAAGTAACAAAATAGTGCATACCTCCCAAAGAAGCCATTTTGGTAGGTCCCACATCACTATGAACATAGTCTAGAATTCCTTTCGTATTGTGAATTGCTGAACCAAATTTTACCCTCGTCTGCTTGCCCAGAACACAATATTCACAGAATTCCAATTTGTAACAAGTTGCACCTTTCAACAAGCCTTGCTTCGCCAAATTCTGCAAAGCTTTTTCACCAGCATGTCCCAATCGCATATGCTATAACTTGGTAGCCTCTGAATCTATATCTTTCATAGAATCTGTTGATGTTGATCCAATAACTGTACTTTCATTTAAATAGTATAGGTTATTCATTCTTATGCCTTTCATCACCGTCAATACCCCAGCTACTACCTTTAGTAATCCATCTCTCAAAGTGATTGTGAGCCCTTTAGATTCTAAGACCCCTAATGAGATGAGATTTCTCTTCAAGCTAGGTATGTAGCGAACATCTGTCAAGACTTGGATTGAGCTGTCATGATTCTTCAATTGGATTGTATGTACTCCTATTGTCTTACAAGCGCTGTCATTGCTCATAAAAACAACTCCACCTTCTAGTTCTTTAGGACTAGAAAACTAGTCCCTATTAGGGCACATATGGTAAGTACATCCTGAATCCAAAATCTATTCATCTGTATGACATGCCATTGCCATGCCAACTAAGCTAAAGTCTGACTCCTCATTATGCTCCGCTATACATGCATCAGAAATAGCCTTTCCCTTTTTTAACTTAGGACAATTCTTTTTCCAATGCCCTTTCTCACGACAAAAAGCACATTCATCTTTGACAGGTCTCCCTTTGGACTTACTCCTTCTACCAGATTTGTTGTTGTGCAAACGGCCTCTTACTGTTAAGACTTCTGCAATTGTACCTCTGTGATTTCTTTTATCTTTCTTTCGAGTCTCAGATCTATACAACGAAATACAAACTGCATCAAATGTGATCGTATCCTTCCCATGAAGCAATGTGGTGGTAAGATGATCATATTCATCAAGAAGAGAATTCAACAACAATTAGTCTTTTCTTCATCTTCAAATTTCTCATCCAAATTTAGCAAGTCTGCTAAAATTTTATAGAATGAGTTCATGTAGTCATTCATCGACATACCGAGTGCATACGTGAATCGATAAAGTTTCTTTTTCATATAAAGCCTATTTTCAAGACTTTTCGTTAGAAACTTTTCTTCTAGTGTATCCCACTACTTCTTCATTGATGTCTCCCTCATGACAGAGTACTTCTGCTTTTTGGCCAAACATAGGCGGATTGTACCACACGCCTGTCTATTGATCTTGGCCCACTCCTTGTCATCCAACTTGTCAAGTTTTTCTTCAAGGGCTATATCCAGCTCTTGCTGATATAAGACATCCAGGTTCTTACATTGCCACATACCAAAATTATTGGTACCATCAAATTTCTCTACTTCAAATTTTGCATTGGTCACAGTAGTCTTTGCTCATGATGATGCCTTTGCCATTTTTCTCCTTAATCCCAACTACTGTATACGTGAATAGTATTGTCAACGTGAATAGTGTCGTGGATGATAATACCGAATATGCAAATAGTATCGTAAACGATCGTATTCCCCAAATACGAATCTAGCGCTGATACCAATTGTTGTACGGAAGAGTGTAAAAGAGTAAAATTATTATACTGAAAAATCACACTAAGTTCAATTTCCAGGAAAGAGAGGTGGATCACAAGGATCGCTTAAGTGCCAGGTCTTTTCTAGACAAAATATCCCTCTATCGTAATTTAATAGCACAATAAATCACTACAATCACACTCACAAAATATGCAAAATAATACAATAAAGAACACTAGAATTTTAACGAGGTTCAGCAAATTTTGACTATGTCCTCGGGCACTACCAATTAAATTTCACTCCAGTGAAGATTTACAAAGAAAGAGAACAATGCCTTAAGTAGAGAATGGCAAATGTTGGTTGATGAAAATGACAAATGGTTAGGCCTATTTATAGTTGAGGTTCAAGGATCAACTTGCAAAGTTGCTATACAATTAGGGACCAAAAAGTTACAAATATCTCATGCCAAATCTCAATCCCACTTTTGGTGCCTTAAATATCAGTTTTCTAGTGCCAACATTTTGATACTCATATCTTTAACTTCCTAAAATATGGATGATTTCCAATAAATATGGTGTTGGAATACTTGGGTGTGATTTAAACTTCGAAGGATTTAGCTTATGTTTTCTCTCTTATTACCATCCTGTTGGTATTCATGTCCTTGATATTTAGGGTTGATGCTTTATAGGAGATAAGAAATACAGCTTGCCAAGATGTTTTAATGTAGATATAAATTGATGTTTGTTTAATTGCAGTAGGCTTACACTTGCAAGGACTTTCAATGCAACTATAAAGGGTGCATTTAGTAATATGCTTTTAGGTGTTTGTCTATATTTGTAATATGCTTTCATTTTTAGGTAATTCTCTAAATTTGCTATTTGGTGTTTTTGTTTGACATTTTTTAATGAAATATTTGTGTGTTTTTTTCCGATATCTATATTTGACAAAAGTTAAATATTTTAGTATCCACAATGGTAACGATGTTTACTTTTTAGTGTTTATGAATTTGGGTTTGAGGGTTGACTTGACAAATGTTACTCGCTAATATTATTACGTTTGAAATTTTCATAATTTTTAAATAAATAGATTCAATATTAATTGTGAATTTGTTTATTTTCTACTTAATTTGTTTACTTTTTAGTGTTTAAATAAATATGATTTAATTTGAGTTTTAAATTTAATTTGATTAAAGTTAATTGTTAATATTATTAGTTAATTATGATTTTTATCAAATCAACTTGAAAACTCAAATTAAATACTAAAATTAAACATTGCTATATCTAGATATCAAAATATATAACTTTTTTTCAAATATAAATACTACATTAAATAAAAAATAGCACAAATTCCTCATTAAAAATTTTTCAAATTCAAATATTAAAGTATTCATTAAACCTTTTTATTTTTAATTTTAATAATAATTTTATTTTGGCCGGAAAAAGTAAATTTTATAATAAAATTATTTGATCAAAGTCATCAGTGTAGAACAAGAGAACGTACTGTTTTGTGTCAATTTATTGATAAAAGTTTGGGTGTATTTTGGTATTTTCCTTTCATTGTTATTGTTGAATTATCCAAAACCCTAAATATTTTTTCTAACAATGAAGAGATTATGGAGAAAAGAAAAAATTAAGAAAATCACTAAAACCTAAATCATTCTCTTTTAACAGTAAAGAGAGGATGAGAGAAAAAAATTAAAAAAAATCAAATCTTTAAAAATTGAATAACTCAAAATCTGGCTTAAAAATTATTTTAATTTTAAATTTGAGTTAAAAAGTTATTGATGTGACATAAATAATTATATCAAATTTATTAAATATAAGATAATTAATCATATATGAAGTATTCGAGTTATTAAAATTAAATTAAAAATTAAATTAAAAAATTAAATCAAGGTCCACAAATTACAAAAAATTAAATAAATTAAAAAATTAATTACAAAAAAAACAAATACAACTTAATTAAAGTAAATTAAAAATTTTAATTACGACAAACTCAAATTGTATTAAATATATTACAACTTAATTACAAAAAAAAACCAAAACTATTTTGTCAAAGTTATTAAAATTAAATATTTAAAAAAAGTGAAAAATTTTAATTACAAAAAAAACAAACTCAAATTGTATTAAATATGTACAACGCCCTACAAAAAAAAAACCAAAACTATTTTGTCAAAGTTATTAAAATTAAATATTTAAAAAATTAAATTACAAAAAAAACAACCTCAAATTGTATTAAATATACAACTTAATTACAAAAAAAAAACCAAACCTATTTTGTCAAAGTTATTAAAATTAAATAAATTAAAAAATTATATTACAAAAAAACAAACTCAATTTTATTAAATATATTACAACAATTACAAAAAAAATAAACCAAACCTATTTTGTCAAAGTTATTAAAATTAAATAATTTAAAAAATTAAATTATAAAAAAAACAAACTCAAATTGTATTAAATATATTACAACAATTACAAAAAAAAAACCAAACCTATTTTGTCAAAGTTATTAAAATTAAATAAATTAAAAAATTATATTACAAAAAAAACAAACTCAATTTTTTTAAATATATTACAACAATTACAAAAATTAAACCTTAATTACAAAAAATTAAACTCAAATTATAAATTAATTTACAATTACTCAAATTAGGGGTTTAGGGTTTAGTGCGGTGGGGTGGGAACAGTGCCAGATTCAATAAAGATTCCTCCTTCTTCTAGCACGTGAGGGTTGTGGAACCTTAGGCGAGAATCCAACGGCGGTGGAGTGCAGTTACAGGTGTTGCGATGATGACCCACCTTGATAAAATAATGACCGGAGGTTTGCATAAACCACGGCGGGGTGGGACACGGTGAAGATGGTAGAAAGCTGCTCCCGACCGGTACCTTCTCTAATCCCACTTTCGATGTCGGCCTCACGATCGGTGGCAGTTATGAGCGGACTCGAAAGCCATGGATTCAACCACGGGGGACTGCATATATGGGTTAGGAGGATACATGTAAGGCGGGTACGCACTGGCAAAGCGTGGATTTGTGTTATCGGTGTTGTCAATCTGATGGGCGGTGATTGTATAGGCGTAGTTGATGGGCCCGGTGGATATTAGCTGATGATGGACATCGTATTTTGTTTGGGCCGTCTCATCACCCTTCTCCTTGAATGTAAAGGGGCCCGACGTTCCTTATTTCGTGAAGTTCTCGATGCGGAATCTGATGCCATGGATTCTAAACCATGGCATGTACTCAAGACGCATGCTAACTCGGGAACTGATCGGTTCTGGTTAGGTAAGAATCATTCCCACGTCTCGATATGTTACGACCAAAATATTGGCCAATCGGTGTCTTCGCCATAAGTCCACGAAGTTTGAACAATTTTTACATACATAAATACTAAATTATAATAACGAAATTGACACTTACTTGTGATTCCGACCGTTGTTCCATGTAGTATATCCTCAAGCGAGTGTGTATTCCAACATGACTTCTGGATGGTTCCACCTAATTAAATAAACTTTTAGCATGCAATTACACTATAAATCTCGACATAATTGTAAAATATAATATTAAATTTACCTTGTTATCAATGGGAATGAATATGGTTGGTCGAGTCGGGGCGTAAAAATGGATAAAAAAAAAGTTAGAAATTGATGTGACATAAATAATTTAATTTTTATAGTTTATATCTTTATAATTTGTAAAAGATTAAGGCGCTGTTGTCGGGCCTGATCTCATTCCACTCGTTAGGTAAAAAGTCATCACCGGTTCTCCCACGCCTCGATATGTTCGACCAAAATATTGGCCAAATCGGCCGTTTGAATCCAAATTGTAGGTGATTAGCGGACCTTAACGCGTCAACGTCGGATTTTGGAGGAAATTATCGCCCAATTTCGGGATCCTCGCATCGGTGTCCATTGAAACTATATTAACATTACCAAAATATTAGTTATATACATAAATACTAAATTATAATAACGAAATTTACACTTACTTGTGATTCCACCGTTGTTCCAATAGGAGCCAGTATATCCTCAAGCGAGTCGGTATTCCAACATGACTTCTCGGATGGTTCCACCTAATTAAATAAACTTTTAGCATGCAATTACACTATAAATCTCTACATAATTGTAAAATATAATATTAAATTTACCTTAAAGTGGAAATCGAAACCATGCCCATGACCGCAGAGTGATAGGCAAATACAACCTTAGCACGGCAGACCCCCAACTCAATTCACCGATCGCTTCTGAAATCAAGTTTAGCCATCTCTAGTGGACGAGGTTTCTAGAGACGCCCCAAGATCGATAGCCTCCAATTATCCAAGTATGTATGCCGTGCATACCGTATTCTTTCATCTTCAAATTAATCTTCATTCATTTCGGAATGTCTCGTAACCAAACCATATCGATTCCTTGCAATTTATCCGGAATGGCACCTGTGATCTCGTAGCATACGACCATCCAATCGAGAGATGTTACGGATCCGGTGACTACCAACCCGCCCACCCAGAATCCCAATCAGAATCGCACATCTTCTAAGGTGATGGTACACTCTCCGCATGGCGATATCAACGCGCTTTCAAAACCGTCCGGTCCAATACCCCCGCCTATCGTACACGCAAAAACCCGCTTCCCGCAGTAATTCTCGATCAATGGCGATGGGGACCGGGCATGTTATTAATATAACATTGCAACACCGATCTACGACATCGTTAAAAAATAATAAAATTCAAAATTAAATAAAAAATTGTTGAATTTTATAATTTTAGGGGCTAAAGTGTAATTTTATTTTTACTAATTTAAAATTTTTAAAAAATTTAAAGTCTAAATAATAATTTTACCTTTTAGGGGCCAGTCCATGCCAGCCCTGACTTCTACCGACTGTGAGTTGAGTTAATTTCATAAGCCATAAATTCAAACTTCAAGATTAGCATCCTGCATGCACAGCGAAAGCTGTCATGGCGAGTTGATTAAATCCAGTAGGTTTTATTGCAAGGGTCAAGAGATGTTAATTGTGGTTACTCATAATATCAATTTAATAAACAGTTTAAATAATAATATAAATAATAAAATATATAGATATACAATTGATAGAGATAATAAAGAGTGCATAATAAAATTAAAATATATAAAATGTCAAAATAAAGCATTAGTTGAGTAGTAAATTAAAACTTTTACTTTTGCAATTGGAGTGGGTTCAAAACCCACCATGTGCATATTGTTATTGTTTTTAATTTAAAAGATAAAATATCTTTAAATAATATAACTTATTTTATTTACAAAGGTTATTTTCATAATTTCCTAGCTCATGACACCAACTCAATCAAGTGTCTAAATAATAAATATAAATATATACAATTGATGAATGTTGTTACACCTCTAAATTCGTCCTAAATATTATGACCGAATCTTAAAGGTTACATTAATATATCAAAACTTTAATCTTTTAATTTCAAATATATTTAATTTCAAATCGAAAATCAAGATTTTATAAAACTTGACTCAACCCTATGATAAAAAAAAATTGTAAATCGTAAAATGTGTATGCAAATTTGGAATGTTTACTTATAAAACTCAATTTATTTAAAAACATCATGCTATCGACTTTATATAATTGCTTTGTAAAAATACATATTCCCGATTAAAATTTGCAACGAAAAATTTCTTAAATTTGTTTAATCATGAAAAACAGTTATTATGTTTTTAATTATCGAAAACATGCCAAATTTTAAAATAAAATTAAAATACTTAACAAATCTAAAAAACCAAAAAAAAAATTCAATAGTCCAAAAGTTCATAAAATTTAAAATAAAAATTATTGAATTAGTTTTATATGAAAAATCTGAACTGAGCTCTCGTACGCCGCTAAATCTTAAGTCTGAGAGTTATTTAAAATATTAAACAAATGGAGTGAATTATAAAATTCAGTGTGCCTTAGCCCACAAGCAAAATCACAAAACAAAATCATGCTTAGATGCATATATCAAACTAAACAAATCAGAAATTACAAAATGCGTAGCATGTCAAAATCATACAGAATAATCCTACCTCATCCGTTACACACCAACTCCGTCCATCCAATCACGTAAGTTAAGGCTACTAAAACCCATCTATCCATCACACCAAAATGTGGTCGTATTTATGCAGCTGTGCTGCCAGAATATATATCTTATGGGTATACCGCCAGATTTATAGTGCAGACAAACTATCATAATCAAACTTGCTCCATCATATATCCATACCCCACCCCGATGCATATGCAAAAATGTATAAAGTGATCATGCCACATGTCCTCATACATTATAACTAAAAGAACATAAACATAATATTATAGCTTCTATTGAGTTCCACTAACCGGAAACATAGTCATATGATTATATGAACACATAGAGTTACTTACAAATTAGATTCCAAAGTTACCCAAATTTGGCACGAGCAAGGCCCAACAAACCACTCAAAATAGGCTTACACACCCATGTGGCTCACATACCCTACCTGTTCAAACCGTGTGGCTCACACGGTCTAGCATACGATCAACCGCACACCCGTGTGGCTCACACAGCCAACTAGATGTGACGTCGACATATTCATTTTTCGTTGTCTTCAAAATTTCAAGTTAATGATACACCTAAAAATTGTGTAGGGTTAGGTCACACACCTGAATGCTCCAAAAATTATCGTCACAACAACAGCGAACTTGGAACCTATACATGACATTCACAACTATACCAAATTAATACGAAAATCTCAAGAATTAAAACCAATACTCAACCCTTAATCAAGCAATAAGATTCGACCCTTACACAAAGCAGAAAAGCTTTACACAACTCCTAAATTTCCAGATGATCAAATGCCTCACCAACTTCACCTAAACAAAATTTGTAGCAATTAGTCCAATACACCTCTTGTCAACTTTAGTCAAGCAAAAACTATCAACTTAACATAAACCACCTTCTATAAAAAAACAATGATATACTTACGAAAGATGATGATAATAACCCGAAATACCACCAGCCAACGAAGAATGGAGAACTAGCAGCTGCACCAGAGAAATTCAACATCTGAACAGAAGCAAAAAGGTATAAAGGATGGGCGAAAGAGAGGAACAAGGTTGATAACAGGAATGGAATAACCAACAAGATGGAGGACGTGGGAAGTGGGAAAAGAATGTTAACGGAAACTTAAGGAGTATTATTAGGGATATTATTTTTTAAAAAACCCAATTAAAAAATATCAATTAAAATAATATTATTATCATTTTTTGCTGTACAAGAAAATTGTTGTCAAACTGTAATTTTTTCAACAGTAACATTATCACCCACCATGAAGAATTGATTGACTCTTATATTCTTGATACAGAAGAATAAATTGATAAAGAGCAAGAGAGAAGACATGAGGAGAAATTTTCTGATAATTTTCTTAGATGATCAATGCCTAAGTCATGTCAGCCTTAAATGGCCAACCAGAGGAGACAATTACAAAATGGATTTCCATGCCATTACTAAAGGTTGTTATAACAACCAAGTGATACACACTGTATCACTTAAGTTCTAATATGCCCAAAACACTATGTATCGTTTAACCTTACTCCCAGACTAATGCATCATTTCATTAATAATTATTATTAAAAAAATTTAACTACTTAATTTCACAGCATATTCAAATGCATCATCATCATCGAGAAGAGGCTGACTGGTGACCGATGCAAGGGAAGCACACTTAGCTTTCTATTCAAGGCTATCGAGGATTTTTCTCAAGCCCCAACAGTAAAGAAGGAGAGAAAGCCGTGAGGAAGCACATATCTTGAAACAGAGTTGACTGCATTGATATGGCTAACCATAACATCATGAGATGACACTTGGCATGCTAGTCAACAAAATTATAAAAGCAATTTAAAAAAATAAAAAAATCACATCTAGATGAGTTAAATACTATAAAAAAGTCAAAATTATTCATAATTATTTGAATATAGGCAAATGTTTTGTTTTTTATTAAATTTGGCCTTCACCATTTTGGAAAGAGTCAAATAACTTTTAAAATGTAAATGTTGACTAAGAGTATTATTTTTTTAACAATGTTGGCATGATAATCTGCATTGTAATTCACGTATACTTCATACTAATATGATATTATGTTTCTTATAGTCATATCAATAAATAATTTTACAATTATAAAATATTAAAAATTTAAAATAAATTACAAAAAGTTCATAAAATTTTTAAAAATAGTATAAAGTACATGTAGATTATCATGCGAGTTGCCATGTTTAAAACTTTAATATTTTAGTCAGATATTTTCGTTAAAACACAATAATATTTTAACTCTTTTGAAATGTTGATGGTCAAATTCAATTCTTTTTAAAAGATTGAGGGCCAAATTTAACTCAAAAAATGAATGAGGACCTAAATAACTAAAAAGTAAACGCTAAGGGCTAAATTTGTCAATATACTTTTAACTTAAACAATCCTTTCCTTTCTTTTTAGAAATTTTAAAAACAAGGTTAAAATATACTAGTAGTCTATGAACTTTAAAATTAAAAATTCAATTCTCTTATCTTGTCAATTTAAAATACTAATCTAATCATTATCGTTATTAATAATTTTATTAAAATTCATCAACTTAATATATTTATTTTCATTAATCATATAATACGTCACATAAAAATAATTTAATTAACATACCGAATTAATAAATTGTCAGAAAGTACTTGCACCCTATTTGGTTGAATGTAATGACTGTACCATTACAACTCAATTCTATGGGCCCACATAAAACCTTGTTTGGTTCAATGTAATAGGAGTGTTGTTTAGTTTTCTATTCCCACCAATTACTGGATAGAGGATGAATAGCAGTCTTTGGCCCCCTGAATTGCTATTCATAGCACGGTAGGAATGCTGAAAGATTACTTTTTTTTTTTTTCATTTTTTGCCCTCATTCTTTCATCTTCGTCATCTTTTTTTTGCAGTTTCAACTACAGCCTCCACATTCACTATCTTCTCCATTTACAAAGCCCTAAACACCATTTCCCCTCACCAACTTTTTCAATCTTTTCCTCATAGGAATCGAGATCGTAGAAATTTCTCAATTAGGGGCAAAATCTTCAACAAGGAAAAAAATCCATACTCAATTGAAGAACACCAGATCATAGAATTGCTAATCAATTTCTCAATACTGATTCAGATTACCTAAATCGAAAGCAAATAATTTTTAAAGGAGCTTGTGCAACACAGTTAACCCTAAAATTGGTATTGTTTTTATTTTTGCTTATGCAAATTAGTATGTCGAATCACGAGTTTATTTCCCTATTTTGGGATCAAGATTTTCCTCAAATGAAACAGGTTTTTGATTTTATATCAAGATTTTCCTCAAATGCTATAAGCTGTTGATTTTTGGGTTTTTTTCCTTTCCATGTAAGGTGTTTTGATAATTGTTTTTTCTCTTAAATATGAAAGATAGATGGTGTTGTTGTGTTCACTTTTTCATTGGTTCATATTTATGCATTTTTGTGGGGTGAAAAGAAAAGTGGAAATGGTTCATTGCGTTGTGGCTCTTAAGATGCTATTGCATTTGAACTGAGTTATGAAGATTTGAGATTAATGGTAGTGATGCTACTTAGGATGCTACTGCATTTGAACTGAGTTTTAAAGATTTGTGATTAATATGGTTCATTGTGTGATGCTACTTACTACTTAGATTATGATTGAGTTATGAAGATTTGGGATTAATGGTTTCGTTGAGTGATGGTTGTTAGGATGCTATCGCATTTTAACTGAGTTACTAACTACAAATCAGCTTTAGTATAAACTTTGCACTTGTCCTGGTTGTTGTCGGCATGGAATCCAATTTAGTACTGCACAATGACGGTTGCCACTGTAAGAAAGTAAGATGGAAAGTCCAAGCATCTATTAGCGTTATTGCTTGGAAATGCAACTGTTTTGACTGCTCCATGAGAGGGAACGTTCACTTCGTTGTCTCGCGTCAAAGGTTCAAGCTTTCGGGTGATTCGGACCAGTTCATTACTACATACATTTTTAGAAATCACACAGCGAAACATACATTCTCTAAGTATTGTGGAATAACTTCATTCTATACACCAGGGTCGAACCCCGATGGCATTGTTGTGACACTCACATGTTTAGACCCTAGAACGCTTTCCCATTTTGAGATTCGGTATTTTGATGGCAAGAAGTGGGAAAACTTCTATAATCAGAGTGGTATTGCTTTACAATCCAAAATTCATTCCACCAAGTAGCTGGCATTTCAGGTTTACCAATGGCTTTCATAAAAGAGAATTGCCATTAATTTGATTGTCTTTTGAAAATGCAGTTGTCTAGCTTCTACTTTACATCCGCTATGTATTGGGGCTTCATGGAACTGGATGCTATATGTATATGTTACATGCGTGTCTGTATGAATGTATATGTTTTACTACCATGCTCAATCCAATAAGCATGAACTAAGGGGTGGGACCTTGTATTCCTCACCATACTCTGATGTTTAAGTCTAGTTAGAGTAAAGAGCAAAAGAGCTTAAGCTAACAGTAATGCAGAGAAAGTAGAAAGAAGGTAATGAAGGAATTGTACTTTGAGCATTATTATATTTGGTTTTTGGGCTGTCTCAGGAGCTGATCAAAGATTGTTTAATGGCCGGTCATTTGGTCATATTACCAAGTTCATCTACTTACCCGCTCAAGATCTTTTCTGACTACATTACTGATATTAAGCAATTACTTGTGGTCCTAGATGATTGGTACTTTAACTACAAGCTGTAAAAGCTAAGTGCTTGAGGTCAACTTAAAACTTTCTTTCCACCCTGACTTTATTTATAACTTACTATCATAGAATTTCAATTCAACCAACCTTCTTACTTGAAATTTTCGATATTAAATAGTCTTAAATTTAAATCGTATTTGATTTTTTCATTTTCAAATTTAAAAATATAATATATTATTAATATTATTAATTAGTGAGATTTAAATCGTATCTTTAATAAAATTTAGAAATGTATATTTATTTAATAAAAATTATTTTTATTTTAATGATATTTTATGTAAAATTTGAAAGTTTTATTTCACCAAAGATTGCTATAAATAATTACTTTTTATTATCATGCTATTATAAAGGATAAAATAAAATATAAAAATTTGCATTCTATTAAAATTAGCTATTAAAGTAAAATGTTATTAGAGGATTATCATACCGTATGTAAAACCTATTTTTATATTTGTGATGATGACATGTTTGTAAGAGAAGAGGTGAGAGGGTAGATTGAAGGCATTGAAATATTCTTAATAATAATATTATATTAAATATTATTAAGAATTATATTAAGAATATTATTAAATTATATTTAATAATAATCTTATTAAAATTTAATAATAATAACAATAATTATTTACCTAACAAAAATTATGCTAAGGGTACTTTGTCATTTAAGCATTTTTTTATGCTATTGCAACATCTATTCTATTAAACCAAATATAAAAATACAATTACAGCTTTATTACATTTCATTGAATCAAACATTTAAATTATTGATTATATCCCTATTTCCATTCACCCCAACCAAACGTGATGTTACCATTTCAATGATTGAACAAAGATTTTTAAATCACAATAAGTGGAGAACTTAATTTTTAACTTTTTAAGTATAAAGATTAAATCTCAAATTCAGTAAAAATACAAGGACTAACAACAGATTTTAACCAAAAATAAAAACCTTGAAACAAGTGTAAAGTAGCAAAAGAAGGAAACAAGTGTCGGTAATACATCTGACAATAACTACAGTGACAATGAATCTTGGTTTTTTTTCCTATCGCTTTTTATGGAAAAGATCTTTTCAGGGGGTGCCCCTTAAATTCGCCGTTGATTTTTTTTTTTTTAATCATTCCCGTATTCACGTGTTTTTTTAATATTTTATTACACACATCAATCTCATAATTTCAATATTAAAAATAAATATTAAAAACATGTTAATTTTTAAAGTTATTTATGAAATTAAAATATATTTGTAATAATTATTTTAATTTACTTATTATCAAATAAATATATATATATTTTTAATTTTTATGATTAAGAACCAACTAAGGAAAAAATATTCATCTTATAGTGTCCTAATAAGAAAATATAAATAACAACTGAAAGTGGACGAAAATAAAACTAATCAAAATTAATTTAAAATTATTTGCTAATTTATCAAATTAAAAATAAAAAAAAAAACTATGATCTTTAGTTAATTGTTTAAGAAAACTACCTTGGAAGAATTATTGACCACCGAAAACGAAAATGAATCCAACTGCAAGCCGCCGCTTGTATTAGAGTTGCCTCCCACAATTTTACTTTATTAAAAGTTCAGAGATTATTCTCTTTATTTTAATTTATAAACATTTGTCCAACTATTAAAGGGAAATTAAGAAATCAGTGAACCAAGTTACTTTTTCTTAATTTATCCTATATAAATTATTCAACTACTAATTTCATAAGAAATTTTAACCATGTAATTTAATTGGATTAATTTTTTATTATTTTTAAACTACAATGATTAAATTTTAATAGATTAAAGTGGAGGGTTAACCTTTTAAATTTTCAAGATAAACGGATAAAAATTCAAAATTAAATCAAAATAAATAAATAAAATAAACTAAATTATATACTATGAATACAACTTGATGAAATAAGAGGATAAAGTTTTATGTTAAGACAGGTAAAAGTATTACATTGATTTTTGTTTTTTATATTAGTATTTATATGTTAGATTAACGAGTAAATTAATTTTTTTGTTAAAAATTTTATTTAATATATATCATCATAGTATATATATGACATGTCTTGTACTATTTTTTTATTAAATACATTAATGTTTAAAATATAAATAAATAATTATTTTTAAAAAATGATCAATTTATTTTTAATTTGAGGCGCATACTCTAATTTGTTATATTTTAGATAAAGGGAATAAAATGTGATGGGTAATTTTAGTGTTAAAAGACATGAAAGTAGTTGTCCCAAAATGGTAATTAAACGGGGATAGTACCCAAAAGCAGAATTGTACGTTGATTTTCGTATTAAATGACTGTCAATTTGTCTGCTATAAATAGTGGACTTACATACGAATACTAGAGAACCATTTGGGAAGAAAGTAAGAAAAAAACACTAAAACCTCTCTGAAATCTGAGTCCAGGACAGAAAAGAAAATATGAATTCAAATCACTTGCTTCTTGAAGAGCCCATAAGAATGGCTTCCATTCTTGAGCCATCAAAGCCTGTAAGTTTTTATTTTTATTTTTTGCTTGCATAAAACCTAGAGAAAGAAACGCCTTTTTCTTTCTGGCATTTTTTTAAAAATTTTGATCTTCTGATTTTTGTTTTTGGTGATGAGCTATATGAAGAGAAAGCAAAAGAAGAAATAAGAAAAAAAGGAGTGCTATATGTATAGCTTATACTGAATTTTACTTGTCCAAAAGAAAAAAAACTTAGGTATAGATGGTGGGAAACTTTCCTAGATAATTGCTTGTTTGATAAGAAAATTTGAAGAATTCTACTCATAATTAGTTAAATGAAATTCTTGGGACTTAGAATAAACAAAAAGATAAAAAAGAAAACAAAAATCATATTAGGATTTTTTTTAGTACTTAAGAAACTTTGGATGATATTGCTAACTTTTGAGTTGACTGTGAATTGCAGAGTTTCTTTCCTGCAATGACTAAAATTGTGGGGACACTTGGTCCGAAGTCGCGATCTGTTGAAATAATATCCGATTGTCTTAAGGCTGGAATGTCTGGTATTAATTATTCCCTTTTGTAATATTAATTTTGTGTAACCATAGTCTTGACAATGAAATTTTTGTTTAATTTTGGAAATGGGTTCATTTGACTTTAGAATTTAAAGGCAAAAAAAAAAAAAAAAAAAAGAAGAAGAACAAAAGAACAGTGCATTAACAATTGTTTGTATACTTGACCAATAGAGTAGAATTTTATATGCTTTTTATGTTTTGTTTTCTTCAGTGGCGAGGTTCGATTTTTCGTGGGGTGATATTGAATTTCACCAAGAGACATTGGAAAATTTGAAGACTGCTGTTAAAAGCACTAGGAAGCTTTGTGCCGTAAGCCTCTTTTGTACTTTAGTTTAAATCCGACCCCTTTATTATCCTTCTGTTATTTTACACCATTGAAGTCCTTTACCCGGTATGTTCACATGACAGTTTATTCAAGCCTTGATGAATTTGTTTACAATTCCATCCTTAAGATCTAGAAAATATAAATATTACAAGATTGGACCTGTGATTTCAGATTATGCTTGATACTGGGGGTCCAGAATTGCAAGTAGTTAATAAAACGGAGCACCCCATTTCCCTTGAAGCAGATACAAAAGTTATCCTCACTCCAGACCAAGATAAACCAGCTACTTCAAATCTGCTACCAATAAATTATCATGGGCTATCTAAGGTCAGCAACATTTTTGTGAGATCTGTAAATTTCATGGACTATCTGTACTCTGATGTGTGTCTTACTTTTGCATCTCATATTATCATTTTTTTTCAATATCCTACATATGGATTGATGGAAATTTTTGTTGGTCTTGGTTGACCTGTAACTTGTGCATTTTTTCTGCATTAGTGTTATTATTATTAGGAATGGTTTCAGTTTAACATTTTTTCCGAAAGCCTTCTTTTGCTGCTAAATATTCTAAACAAGATAATTGACTTTTAAGTATCAAATGTACAGGAATTAGTTTAACATAGTAGTTTGACCAAGAGAAGAATCTTTGTTAAGAGGATGTGAAATGGCTAAAGAGCATATGAGTTACTCTTTTTTGTCCTATGTACTCCGTATTGCTTGTCTGTATAGGTTGTATGTGAAAGGGAATTTTCTTGTTCATCATCCATTTCTTCACATATTAGTTAACTGAATTTCTATATCCGTAGCGGATGTGACATTTTCCTTTTTGGATTAGCATATGGAGGGACTTTATTATCTCCCATCTACTTTCCCTTGTCTTCTGATTTATCATCCCTCTCTTCCTCCAGGTTTTATCATGAAAAGGAAGAAGGTATGTGGTAATTTTTCCATTCTAACTACAGTAGTTGACTCAGTTTCATTTGTTACTTGCAGGCGGTCAAGAAGGGAGATACTATATTTATTGGCCAATACCTGTTTACTGGAAATGAAACTACTTCAGTGTGGTTAGAGGTAAGGAAAAGTTGAAGGAGTGAGTTCATTCTGACTAGACAAAATAGTGGCCTACCTACATCCCGTATTGGGCATTTCTTATGGTTTTCGCCACTTTATTAGAGCAGGACAAAGATTGTGTCACTTGCAAATGACAAATATATTACCTGGAGAATGAAGGTTGTAAGATTCTAAGGTATATTAATGTAATTTATGTCATGGTCCAGGTAGATGAGGTGTGCAGTGAAGATGTGGTTTGCCTAATCAAGAATTCCGCTACCTTATCTGGGACATTGTATACCTTGCATGTCTCTCAAATTCGCATTGATATGCCTACTTTGACTGATAAGGATAAGGAGGTAATTTTCCTATTTCTATTTGATGTCAGATATTGAATGGAAGAACTAGCACAAAAACATATTCAATATACCTTGTATAATAGTAGAATACTCCATTACTATCAGACGCTTATTTAAATGATGTGATGAGCTAATCTATTGGTTGTTGGATAGATATGTATATATTTATTTTCCCCTAGAAGAACCTAAATAAAATTATCTGTCTATTATATCTTTGCTTGAAATCATAACAGCTGGCATTTGATTCCAGTTTTTGTACCATCCATTTTGATGATAGGCATCAATTATCTTGTACTTCACTGAAGGTACAAAGCACAGTGTAGATAGAGCATGATACATCTGCTTTGAAGGTACTTTTTTGAGATTTTGTTAACATGATTATTTTTTATATCAGGTTATAAGCACCTGGGGCGTTCGAAACAATATAGACATCCTTTCTTTGTCATATACCCGACATGCCGAAGATATTCGTCATGTAAGAACTTTCCTACTGGGAGTTTATATTGTTTAATTATTTCAGTTTCTTCTTTTGCACCCTTGTCATTCTGATTTCTTTGAAGTTAGTGCGAATTTCGTAATATTGTGGCTTGCAGTTATGATTTCTTTCCATTTTACTAGTACTTTCAATATTGCTGTGTGCAGGCTCGTTCTTTTCTTTCTAAACTGGGTGAGCTCAACCAGACTCAAATTTTTGCCAAGATTGAAAATATAGAGGTCAGATGTATAAAAAGACAGATAGATTTTAACACTCTTTTGATTTGTACTTGAGATGTGATTTGGTTTTGAATGAAATCCTTGTCTTTTATCAACTGCTTGTAGGGGTTAACTCATTTTGATGAGATCTTACAAGAAGCAGATGGAATCATCTTTTCTCGGGGAAATCTGGGGATAGATCTCCCGCCTGAGAAGGTTAGCATTTTTAGTTTTGTTATCGCAAAAGTATTTATCAGAATGGGACCATCTTGGTTCATGGTTCTATATGCATTCTTTGCTTGCAAACTATCTATAAAATTTGAAGGAGCAGAGTATAGAAAAGTGCTGACAGCCAAAATAGTGGATATTGCATCCTCATTAGTTAAAAGGCTTGATGGCATTGCTGATAGCTAGGAGGTATCAATCCAGAGCTTTGTGTCTGTTGAGTGTTATTACTTGAGTGAAAGCATATATTCACTTATCTGATTTTAATCAAATATTAGCTAGTAAATTGTAGGTAAAATCGTGAATCCCTACATCTGAAATGGAATTTTCATAAGACTGATTTCCCAGTTTCTTTATTGTTTTTAATTTAAGGGACCACATTAGCACCCGCAAATTAGTTTCTTTGTTGTTTTTTTTCCATTTGGAATTTACAGGTGTTTCTATTTCAAAAAGCTGCTCTTTACAAGTGCAACATGATGGGAAAGCCTGCGGTGGTCACTCGTGTTGTGGACAGTATGACAGACAACCTAAGACCTACTCGTGCTGAAGCAACTGATGTTGCCAATGCTGTGTTGGATGGTGAATTTTTGCTCACTTATACCATGTTTTTTCCTCCTTTTTATCACCTTTGTGTCAAGTTTGATGGAATCTCTTTTAATTACACTGCCTTCATTTCTTAATCTCATTGGTCCCTGTTTAATAAATGACCTCTGACATGGATTCAATCTATTCAAATCTTAATTTTCTGTTTACTTTTTGGTTCAGGGAGTGATGCAATACTTTTAGGGGCAGAAACCTTGCGTGGACTATACCCTGTTGAGACTGTCTCTACAGTTGGAAAAATTTGTGCTGAAGTAAGTTCAGTATACCCTAGGTCTGGATTCTTGTTTGTTTCTACTATCCTAAGAAGTTTTGTGGAACCACATATTTTGTCCATTGAATTTTCCCTGTCATATGTGAATGTTCAATCTATTTGCCGATCTCAGTCTATTGGTTTCTCTTCGGTGTATATAAGGGTTCGAGGTTTTAAGCATTGCGAAGCAAAATAGTTTTAAGTATTACAAAGCAAGATTATTACTTCCACTAATTTTTACTACATTATTTTAAATGTTGCCAACCTGGTTTACTTCCAATTAATTTCTTTATGCAGGCAGAAAAAGTTTTCAATCAAGATTTATACTTCAAGAAAACTGTCAAAAATGTTGGAGAACCAATGAGTCATCTGGAATCCATTGCTTCCTCTGCGGTATTTACCTTAGATGCTTCCTCGTTTTAACTTTCTGTTTCTGTCTTTCCATGCAATACAGTCAGAACAAGGTATTATAGTAAGAACTGAATAGTTCCTTCAGAGACAGGTTGATTCATCAAAGGATTCTCTATCCTATCTTTTGCCATCTAATTGCTTTATGGTCCTTGTAGGATAAGAAAATGGTAAGAAATCCAACCAAATACAAATTTGGAAGGTGTAAATTCCACACTTGTGCCTAATTTGGATAAGCTATTTTAGGGTCAACCTATTAGGAATATGTTTACATAGTTATGGTATTGCCTCCTAATTTTCTGACTAAAGCATTTGGATGTCAAAATTTTAAGCCCCTTAATTAAATTTAATGTACCACAGGTACGTGCAGCTATCAAAGTCAAAGCCTCTGCAATTATTTGCTTCACTTCATCTGGAAGAGCTGCAAGGTTACATTTATTATTTTGCGTCCACTTTTTTTTTTTTTTTTTTTTTTTTTTTTGTGTGTGTGTGAGAAAGAGTCTATATCAGTTCCTGTAGTTTGTGTTCTTATAATTAATGCAAATGCTTATGGACGGTGGTTTCCTACATGGTTATTGCACATTGATCATCCTGCATGGCATGCCAACATTATGCTTATACTTCTTTCTTTGCTAATTGATTGCTAAATGTAACTTCATATGTTTTTGTACTAGTGCAGGCTGATTGCAAAGTACAGGCCAACAATGCCTGTGATATCTGTTGTCATTCCTCGGCTAAAGACAAATCAACTACGCTGGACTTTCTCTGGTGCTTTTGAGGTATGCTACTGATGATATTTTTCATGTTCCCTATGAGTACGAGTCTGTTTCATGGATGTGAGAAGCTTGAATTACATTTTGAATGGATGCGTTAATACTTTTAACTTGGTTCGCAGGAGTAGAATTTCTTTCTTCTATCTGCCCTTTAGATACTAATTACCAAACTTCATTTTAAATAGCATAAATGATGCAACACTGTTCAAGCTATTTGCAAAATTATATTCTACTTATTTGGCAGTTTCTTTGAATAAAGTTTAAATGAATGGAATACTCTTTTATTGTCTTCCCTTTTTATCAGCGGAATATTTATACTGAATAACCCCTCATCCTAGTATAGCTGGTTATTCGCTTGAAAACTTGAAGTTAGTCTCTTCATCACTCTTTCTTTTCATTGAACCATTGCAGGCAAGGCAATCCCTCATCGTCAGAGGCCTTTTCCCCATGCTGGCTGACCCTCGACATCCGGTAAGGCTTATTTTGTGCTTGTTAGAGATGTTCCTCATCAGAGGAGCTAAATAGTAAATACAAATAAGAATTTGGTTAGTTACACGTAACAGTCATCCAATTGCCAGTGTTTTACTAGTTCTGGATTCGGTCCAACATTTTTGTGATGTTATGATGCTTGTGTTATCCTTTGCTTCTCGTAATCAAAATCATGTTTATACTCTGGACATCACCCTTTCCGAAAATTGAACCCTTCATCAATAATTGAAGCACATATTCTTTTACTCTAAACTGCTGCCTTATTTGAAGCACATAATTTCTATAATTGGATTGACAATTTCCTTGAAGAAAAGCTATATTTCCTTGGGACTGTAGTAGGGCATAATATCACATGAATCTTATAAAATGATTCAATGCCTTTTCTACTATACTTTGGGTTTTGCAGGCGGAGTCGAAGAGTGGCTCAAATGAATCGGTTTTAAAGGTTGCTTTAGATCATGGAAAGGCCTCAGGTGTTATAAAGCCACATGACCGTGTGGTGGTTTGCCAGAAGCTGGGTGATGCATCGGTGGTAAAGATCCTTGAACTTGAAGATTAGAAGCTAATATGTGGATAAGTTTTGCATAACCTAAAACCCTAAGCATGGCATGGATGAAACAAACCGTATCTATACATGTATTCTCAAACTATCCATGCTATTTTTGTGTAAACGGATTTTGCGTCTTGTAAGAAAAACAAATCAGATATTTGCGGAGCTTACTAGTTACCAACTTACTTATTTACTATGGCATATCTAAAAAATTTATATAAATAAATATATTTATAAATAAAAGATAAAAACAGCTTTAAAAATAATATTTATTACTTTAATCAATAATTGAATTGTGTTCGGTTAACTTAAATCTAACATTACCAACAAGTGTTGGTGCAGCAATAAGCTATATTGTATTCTTAAAAGGGAAAACACGAACATCGAAATATATGAGCTTTTCACCTTAAAAAAAATTACATCTGATTTTTATGGTGGGGGAATATCCTGAAATACATTACAGGACCAAGCATAGGGACAATAAATAATCTTTTCCCCACATCCATCAGCAGGGTTATACCCCAAAGTAACGGCAGCATCAAAAGCTCAGATTCTATGAATCAGCCGACCAACAGACAAAATATGATTGAGTAAAGGCTTTCAGACACCAACATAATGAAAGCACTAGTACCAAAAACCACTTGGAGAAGAGCAATGGTGAAAATGAAAGTTACCACAAACACACGAATTTAGAGCATAGAAACAAGGCGAACTGGTGATGGATTCCCAATGAGAGGTTTTCCCAAAAATCACCATGGCTTTAAAAACCAAAACTAACATTATCAGTACTGCATTGATCTTATCCATGATTGAAAATGAAAACAAGATGACAAGAATGAAACAAAGCCTAAATCTTGAGCAGAAATGAAGTAGAAAAATAGAGCGGAGCTCAGCTAATGTTTGTAACTAAATTAATAAGCGGCCAGGGCCAGCTATTCTGGCAGGTTGCTCGTGTTCTTTGATCCATCTTTGTTGATGAAAGCAAAGCTTTGTTTGTTCATGTTTGCATGTTCAAACTGAAACTTTGTGGTCCATGTTCGAGGTTGGACCTTACATCTCCCCTTAAAATATAATGTATTTTATTATTGCATATAATACTTGTTGGTTCAAACTGTTATTAATGGTTGTAGTTGTACCACACTGATATGGCTTTTGCTTTGAACTAATGCCATATTTTACTATTTTCTCACTTTTGGTAATTGGTAGCTTTTGTCTCGAGTTTGTCTTCTTATTAAATAAAGGATTTTCCAGATTTAAAAAATCATTTGATAATGGCTAACTTTTACAATTAGGATAAAATATAATTAATAAATATTGAAGATTAAATTTATTATTATGTCAATTAAAAATAGTCACATTATTCTTCCGTCAGCCATTTATTTACTAGGTGATCTAAAAAATACAATCCTGAATAGTTAGATGACCCAATTGTAACTTTTTAAAGTTAGGTGACCAAAACAATAAATTACAAATAATTGAGTAACTAATGATGTAATTTATCCAAATATTTATGTATAATTTTTAAATGTAACCTCATAGCTCCAAGAATGAAGAAAATATTTCTTTATCTACTATATATAAAAGTACCAACTCTAAAAGTGTAAATAGTGATAGCATATTTGCCCTTGATAATTTTTACAATTAATTATCTAATCATGCATGTTTAAAGAAAAAGAAAAACTATTAATAAAATATATATATATTACCTTTGATATTAAAGTCCTTATTGAACTAAATTACTTAATTGTTTAAAATATTAATAAAATAAATTATCATCACTATTAACATTAAACTTTTTATTGAAGTGAAAATTGTTTTAGATTAGACTCTCATGAAGGCGAAAGGGAAAATAGTGTTACATGTTACTTTTAGATTAACATGGATTGCTCTACTATATGTTATATGGTATGAAGGAATAAGAGAGAGCATGAGTCAATGCCTAAGAGTTCCATGATGCATGCAACAGGATCACTGAAATAGTTCGACATATATTTTTCAACGATTTATTTTCCTATTTTCAATCAAATGGATCTTTTAATATGTGTAGATCAAAGTCTTAAGAGCTAAGTAAATAGAGGCATGCCTAAAAAATCTACATTCATGGAATGTGATACGCATATTAAAGATAATTTATTATTATAATCTAAGAAATTGATTACTGATTTTGTTGATGAAGCTAATCATAGATTACATAAATTAATTGATTGCCACTAAAAGATTTTTTTTTTAAAATTGGCTACTTAAGAGATTTAAAAAAAAAAAAGGAGAAATTGGAACATATAAATATAAGAAAAACCGCAGGCAAGAAATTTCTTCTTGAGTTTCAAGTGGATGGAATGAAGAAATGCTTCTTAAGTGGGGATGGAATTAGATCTCAATCTGGTTTAAAAAGGGGGAATCGTTATCGTATTTGAATTATATAAACTTCATATTTATTTGGATAATGGTATTTGAGAATCTCTTTTTAACACTTAAAATGCAATAACTTTTCAAAACATTGTTGATCTACGAGGAGAAGTAGTATCGATGAAAGAATACCTCATGGAAGTTTATGACTATAGTAAAATGACTATGATGATTTTAAATGATGATTTTAACTAATTAGTTAAGTCATATTAAAGAGATTTCCAAACTCAATCGCAAAGGTTATTAGTTCCCAATTAGAGTTTTAAAATGAGAAGATGTGTTGACATTAATTCATTATTTTTGTCTATAAAATGATTCTAAGTAACCCATATCTCTAGTGCCATTGTGGCTTTATTGATTAGAGAAAGAAGCTAGAAAAGGTAGAAGAACAAATCCATGTTAAAGGTGAAGAGAACGAAAGAAAAGATGTAGCGAATTTAATGAACCAGCTTTGGGGATTTTAAATGTCTAACATAACACTAAAGAAAAGGGAGCATATTATTAAGAGTGAACACATATGCATTGATAAAGAGTAGGCGTTGAGCATCCGTATGGAGGCAACTATCAAGAAATAATGCTAATAAAAATGGTCAACAAAGATGAAGTAGAGCTTTGTATACCAATAATGGATTTTGATACATCATGAGCTTCTTTGATTAATGTAAGCCCCCAATTTATTGAGGGTCCTAACAAACTTTGGAGAATAAAAGTAAATAGAATAACCCTTAAATTAATAAAATGGACAACGAGAGGTTGATCTAAAGAATAATTGAAGAGGATAAAAGTTCATAACTAAAAAGGAAAGTGAAAACTCTTAAAGACATCAAGGATGCACTTTAGTCAAAAATGACTAAAAAATTTAAGAAAGAAAAGAAACATTAAAAGAAGGACAGAGGTGCAAACACGGTTAACAAAAATGAAAAATACACGAATGAATATCTTATCAATTATCATATTCAATATCATAGGAGAATTTTCCACAAAAACTTCAAGTAAACATGGAGGGTCGGCAAGTTCATCGAATTATTAACAAATTGTGATGAGGTAAACAGTCAATGATCTGATTAATTTTGAAATTGAGGATAGTACCGAGGTATATAATTAATATATAATAATATTTAATTAATTTGTAACAAGGTTTACTTTCTAAAAAAGTATATACATTGTGACAATTTTGACGCAACAGAATTATATTTATAATTAGTTTAATAATTTTATACGTAATTTTTATTATTTTAATTATTATAAATTTATATCTTTATATAATTAAGTAATTTTACACATTATTATTTATAATTAATTATTTTAGTTAGTCAATAACTTATGAATGAATCTTATATATCATAAAAATCAATCAAATTATTATTTTTGCATGTATCATTATTATTTGTAAAAAATTATTTTAACCTTATGATCAATTAATTATTTGAATATAAAATATCTTCAAACCTATAAATGTGAGCATTTTACTTTGACATAATGATAAGTTAACCCTAAAGTTTACCACTTTTATCACTTTGGCCCTAATTCTTTTTTGAACCCTTTGGAACTTTCTTTCAAAATTTTATAAATTATATGAATTGTTTTATGTTATTATTTTACCAAATAAACATTTAAATATTAATTATATTAAGTTTTTTTAATATATATTATGTTTATTATTTAACATATACACTCTAATATCTTCAAGTTGCACGTGAGTTAAAACTAATATATATAAAGGTAAACTATACTCAAGGTCACCAACTATTAGTAAGTTTATATTTTGGTCACTAATTTTAAAAAGTTACAAATTAATCTCTAATCTATTTGAAAGTTATCATTTAACTTATTAAGTTGCTAATGGATGTATGATGTGGTCATTAATTCACTATTCATCATAGAGTAAACTACAGCTAAGGTCACTTAACTATTAGTAAGTTTACACTTTGGTTACTCAATTTCAAAAAAGTTACAAATTGGTCATTAAACTATTCAAAAATTAGCATTTAAGTTATTGGGCATTAAATTGCTAATGGATGTTTGATGTGACCGTTAATTTACTATTCATCATAGGGCAAACTATAGTCAATGTCACTCAACTATTAGTGAGTTTACGCCTTGGTCACTCAATTTCAAAAACATTACAAGTGGGTCACTAAACTGTTCAAAAGTTTTAGGGCTTTAGGGACCATATTCAAAGTTATATTCCAGTAATCTCACCACCATTCAACCTCTTCCAACAAATTAACACACTGAACCAGAGCAATTTCCCTCCTTTTTCAACTTTATGATTTAATTTTCCTTGAAATGACTTGAAACTTCATTGATTTAAACCTGTAGCCCTAACAGAAAAGCTCTTTGACCTTTGTCCACTGTTTTCAAATGATCGCTTGACTTCGATATGTTCTTCTATTCAACGAGACTTTCTCCTTGACATTTTGGATTGAACCTCCATCGCTTGAAACTCTCCAGCTAACCCCCAACTAAATTTGGTATGTTTGAGTATTTTTATATATATATTCTCTTTTAACTAGTTTTATTTTCCTTTTCTGTAGGTTATTTGGACTCGTTGAAAGAGGAGACTTCTTCCTTGTTTATTTGTTCTTTTTTTTGTTTGTTTTGATTGTGTTTGCAGTGATATTTAGTTGTTTGTTCAAGGATAAGGATATGTGAATAGATTGATTGTGGATTTTCATAGGTTATGTGTTAAATTAGCTTTTATTTGATGAAATGTTTTGATATAACAAATAAAAATATTTTTCAATAAAGTTTGTTTTTCAGCAAAAAATTTATAAAGTTCAAAGTACAAAAATTATTTCAAGACTTCCAAACATCTTAGAAAATGTTTTGAACACTTTAAAAATTTTGGACAAAATTCAAAAATTAAGTGACCAAAGTGTAAACTTGTAAAAACTTACTAATAGTTTAATGACCAACTTAAAACTTTTTAAAATTGAGTGACCAAATTGTAAATTTACCAATCACACAACTAATGTCCATTAGCAACTTACCGCCCAGTGACTTAAATGAAACTTTCAGATAGTCTAATAACCACTTTATAATTTTTTAAAATTGAATAACCAAAATATAAATTTATTAATAGTTAACTTTGGGCATAATTTACCTCATATAATGAAACACTAAAATATCATTAACACCAGCAGAAAAGGGATTTGAAATTTTTAGAAGATCATTATATAAAAGGAATTTTCAATTCAGAGTACTTTACTATTTTAACTGTAGTGTTAGTAGAGTAAAACTTAGTATCATCTGAGAATAAAACTGAATGGTAGAAAGTGGAAACATAATGGCCCTATTTAGAAGAAGAGGAGTCCACTATAGAGACCGAAGGCCAAGTTGACAACACAGAAAGGTTTTTTTTTTGTTAAGGTGAGGAGACGTTGCAATCTAGAAAAACAAGAAGTTGTAGAGAGATGACAAAGGGGAAGACCGAAGCAGACTCTGGGAAAGAAGTGCAATAGCAGGTGGTGGTGATGGACACAATAAAGGATTGAGAAATGATGAGAGTTATGTAGGTTGTTATGATTGTAGAAAGAAAGTTGTAAAAAGAATTTTAGAGAGTTAAGTTTGCCAAAAAATTCAAAAAAGTCTTTAAATGGGACGTTCAAACCTCTACTTTATAGACCTTGAAAAGGAAGTTATCTCCAAGAACGATTAGGAAACAAGTGACAACATGAAGAGATGTAAATAAATTTACAAGGACATATTATGAATTATTGGGTAATGAGAATGAATGATCTAGCGCTCATGTTACTTGTAACTCATTTTAACGAGAGTACTACTTGCAAATTTAAGTGCAAGTGCATAGTTTGATTAACTAGGAGAGGGAAAGACAAAAATACACTTGTGCTCCAAAGAATTTAAGTAGAATTCTTAATAATATCCTTATTTGAGCCTCTAAGTCATACTCTCCAAGACATCCTAACAATAGAGCAAAATTAAAAATTCTGCCAACCTTTTTAAGCTTAGCTCCACTACCTTCTCAACATGGAGTGGTTCTACAAGGAACAACATTTTCTAATATAGTCAACTCTCTCTATAATAGCCTCATTTGTTTGCCTGTATTTTGCCTGTTATAAAGAGATGATTATTATACATCTATAACATGTTGTTATAAAGAGATAATCGTTGTATGTTTGCCATAGAATTCATATCGTGAATTTTTATCAAATATAAAAATGAGAATTATGTTCAAAAGAAAAAAAAGCGAGAACCAAATAATAAAAATTAAAAGACATACAACAAAAGTGTGTATTATTACTTTTATGCATATTTTATTTTACGTTCTTTTATATGCTTAATTATAAAATTTACAAGTCTAACAAGTTTAATTAATCAATATGAGCTATCAAATTAAATTAATTAATTTATACTAGTTACTAATTTCAAGTAATTAATTTATAAGTTTATAATATTCCAAAACCATAATAGAACTTAATAGTTTTTGAATCGATATCTTTAATCTCACAAATAAAGATTATTTTCATTTAATAAATATGATTAATAAATTTCTTCACGTAAAATTTAATTATTGTATTAAAATAATATTTTAATTAAAATTATTTTTATTTTCATTTAATAAATGATAATTAATAGGCTTACTTATATGAAATATTACAATTTTACTTAAAATTTAGACCATGTGATATTATAAAGAACTGATTTAATAATTGCATAACTATGAATGTTAATTGTTATAAGTGAAAAGCTATCACATAGAGTTAAAATAAAACATGAAAAAATCAATTCCTTTAAAAGAAAAACCTTTACTATTATAGTAAAATGTTGTTATAGTGAACAAATGTTATATAGAGAAGGTTGACTTGACGGTACTACTATTGACAGAAGTGTATCTACAACTTCATTCAAGTGAACCTTATCAAAATCAATTTAGATGTGTTCAATATAGAGTAGAGATCTCTAATCAGTGTCAAAAGTTTAAAGAAAATTACATACTAAAAATTATTTCATACTTAGTTTCCATTACAAGGTCAATGCACCTCCCTGGTTAGTTCCTTTTTTTTTCTTTGCTTCTTCCAAGTCAAAGTGCTTCAGAGAAACGCAACTCTGCTGGACCAGGACCCAAAATCCCCTTCTGCTCACTTATCTTCCCTAATCCATGAGGTGGAGGTGGAGGTGGTGGAGCAGGAGTCGGAGCTGGAGCTGGAGCTGGAGCCGATGGTGGAGGTGGCTGTTCTGCTTGTCCATTCATCTCATCTTCTCCCCACCCAGCCCCTTCCCACTGGCTCTACAACAATTAATCAAATGCAGTAAATACACAATCAAGTGTACCCATGAATCTTATATTATGTTACTCGGACTAGGAGGTGATTGTCGAATGTCAATGTCTCATATTTTTGGAGGATAAACCTCAGTAGTGTTGTCTGTCATATATGTCTGTGTTGGACACAGATGCTTCTAGGAAGATGTAAAGTCGGATCAACATATTTCTTATGAGATGAAGCTTAGTCCCTACTCGGCTACTCCCTAACGATTTTATTTACAACCATGTCAAAAGAGAAAGTAAGATCCTTCCCTCCTTGATATAGAGAAATTATCCAATACAACAACTATGGTCAACGACCTATCATATATGGAACTTGAATGAGAATTCTAAACTAGGGGCCTTTGGGAAAAGAAAAAAAATGTATCCTGATCTAATAGGTTAATGTCAGAAATACTTGCCTCATCATTGTCATAACTACTGTCTGGCAATAATGGGGTTGCAAGTGGGGGGACAACATCTGGATCAGGTTTTTGAAATATAAATGTTGTATAGAGACCTGCAGAAGGAAACCAGCAGCAAAAAATATTAAATCCTGAGTATGAAATGCCAAAGCAACAAGAGAGGTAACAAAGCAATCACCTAAAACATCGTAAGATCGAGGAAGAAGTCGCCCTCGTGGATCAAGAAGATTTGGACCAGCATTCATCATCATGCCTGCAAACAGTGATCTGTGAAAGAAATGACATTAATAGTTAAGAACAACATCATAATTTAAAAACTGATGGAGGCCCAATGAAGCATTCATTGAACTCGGTGGAAAAGTTTTGGATAGAGATTTTGCCTACTTGTTATCATCGTAAAATTCAGTTAAGTTTTGAATCTCCACATATTCAAGACCAGCTTCTCTAGCCAACCTGAGTAGCACAGCAGATTAGATGTTGATTACTGGATTGCATATATGTCAAGTACAAGGGATTAACATATTTATACAATTAAACAAAAGAAGGTAAAAGTTTATTAATGATAAAAGCTAACCCTCCCATGTGGAAGGTTAGTCAATGAAAAAAATCGAAGTTCACCTTCCCATGCAAGCTTCCAGAGTTGTAGACTAAAAGAGGCATACCAGGAAGTAGTATGGTAAGTTTAAGGTACAACCAATAGAGGACAACCAACCTGATTAAACTTGGAAAATGAACCAAGCAATGGGTCTCAGCAGCAACATCACTCGAGAATTTCAACTGGTATTTCTTTCCAAACAACGGAAACCTGGATTCAATAGAATGAAGCAAAATGTTTCAATTAAATAACCCAAATATGATACATTTAAAAAAAAATTAGAAGCATCTAAAATTCATACATACTTCTCTTCCTCAATTTCAAAGGTGATCATGTAATTCTCAGACCGAATGCAATTGGGAACGATGTTGGGCTTCATGCTACTACTTCTGTTGTGGTATGCTTCAACATTCTTCTGGTACTTTGCCCTGTACATACACAATAACAAAATTCTTATGCTTTGCTCCAAATGGAACCTTCATTAAAGCAATATCTCACATGGAAAATATGGAAATGATCACAAGGTGACAAAGGGTAACCATGCACCAAAAGATAGGTGTAACTTTTAGAACTAGTAGCATAACTGAAAGAAATAAAATAAAATAAAAATCATCCAAAAAGATAGAGCCTTCATCAAATAGGATATTGACCAACATTGGTCAAAATAAAAGACAAGAAGGATCTAAATGATGCAGCACAGCTGATGGTCCCGACTTAAATGGCCAAAATTGAAACCAGAACCTCTCCATAAATAAGGCTGAAGTGAGAAGCTTAGTTCTAGGTGAATCTAAATATTCCACAATTACTGGAGCTAGAAATTTTAGATCTCAATCTAAATTGCATCAGCACATCAGACACTAATGTAGATTCTACTTGCTCTTATATTAAGCTGGTAAAAATGTATATGGATCCCAACAATGAGCTTGCAAATTACGTGTGTGTACCCCATGCGCAAAGTGCAAGGAGAGAGCAGAGCATGCCGAAATATTAAAGGTCAAGTGTAATACAACTCATTTTTATCGGAACATTAAGTGTTCTAACATCAACGGATTGTTGAAAATTGGGACTCTCAATCCTATGAAAGTTGAATTTCTAGTCTGCACATGATTAAGTTTGTTGATCGGGACATATTAAATAATCAACTTGATAATAACAAGAATTTTCAAACTAGAGAGAAACTAAAGCACACTAAAATGTTTACACAACCACCAAATCCCAGAAACAGGTGCAGCAGTAACCAGAAGAAAAAAAAGGAAAATGCACAAATCCAGAAACAGCGGTATTTGCTAATCACTATTTCATACCATATGGTAGATGAGTCTGGAGTAATACCGAAAAAATAACCCCCTGGTTTCAACAAAAATGACACATTACTTAGAAGTCTCCTTGCTTTGTCTTCAGTTTCAAATCCTAACTGCAAATAGAAGAATAGAAATGCACTTCAGATTCATCATATTTGTTCACATGACAAATCAAAACCCAATGTTCACAACTTAAACTACACAAAATACCTGCAAATGCTGCAAGCAACAGACAAGATCAGCCTGAATGTCCTTCTCTTGCAACAGGGTTTCCAAATTATCCTGTCAAATGAATGTGCAGTCAAGGGCAGGAGAAGAGAAAAGCATTGAATAGATTCAACCTTTTTAAAACTTAAAGGCTAAACTGCCACTTTTACCAGAATATTACAACATTAGATAAGACTGGGTAGCTTTTTTTTTTTCTCTTTTCACAAATAAATAACTTAGAGAACATTTTTATGCCATCCAGAAACAAAAAATAAACACTAACTCCGTGTACAGCACTGATAACATCATTCAAAGATCAAAAACATAAATCAAAATGGTTTCAGCATTTACCACAAAGTAATGAATGCATCAAGTCCTCTACTATAAACTACCAAAAAAACCATTTCCATCTTTACCGACAAAATGTATATACTTGTGCTGTAAGATGAGGAAGGATGCATCCTCAGCAAAATTCGTACTAATATTACTGAAACAGACACTCAAGGTGAAGAGCAAAAAAAAAAGGCAAGAATAAGTGTACATTCTTAAACAGACCCAAAAGAAAATCAAAGAAATTTCATCTAGTTTCTAAGGAAAAAGAAAGCATAGCTCCACATCTACATGTTCATACACACATGGAAAGACATCAGCATATTGACCAAATGGGGTGTAGTAAAAGAAGCTCACGGTGCAAGGATCAGCCTCAAAGAACTCAGAAGTGAAGCTTTTGCGCTGACTCTCCCATGCTTCCCGCACTTCATTTATCCCAGATGACACAACATCTGCAATTAACATCCATTTTTAACATTTACTGTCTGTCGCATATAATCACAAGAATAATAACCAACCTATCATGACCTTAACCCTTGGTTTCAATTTCCAGTGCAAGATTACCAATGACTTACTAGGGACAAGAAAATCACTCATCACATTAATGATTTCATCATCAAAATAAGCAATTCAAACCTATTTTAACAATTATCATTAACCATCAATACACACATAAACTTAACCACAAGTTGAGAACTATGAACCTATATATTGAACTGTTGGCACTTCCACTTTACATTAGAAAAAGCAAAACTAAAATAGAAAAACTACCAACCAACCAAACCAAAAGAACCCTAAATTAATAATCGAAAATGTTACGCTCAAATGGGTACTTGTGTTTACTACAATGTTGCATGTCTTGAAATTTACTTAATATAAATAAATAAATAAAGTAATGAGGTGAAGGTGTTCGTGAAAATTCCATACCAATTCCAACATAATGACTGATTTGAGCTCCATCCCATTTCTCTGCATCAGCTCCGCCGCCGCAATACAAGTCGCAGACCTTCAATTTTTACAAAAAGGAGTTAAAATAGGAAAAATAAAATATACCCATTTGAATATAGGAAGTAAGGAAGTGAGAGAGGTGAAAGAGAGAGACGGTGGCATATGGATGGACAAAGATTTTGATGAGGGCGGTTTTAGCGAACTCGTAGAGTTTATGGTGAATCGACTCGGCTCTGGGTACTGGTACTGGTACTGGTACTGTATACCCACTCATTTCTTCCTCTGCTTTCTTCTTTTTCCCTTTTCATGTACCCACTTCAGTCAAATGGATTGTGTCAACCGATTGTGGGTTTGAATAGGTGCCCAGCTCAATTCACCGTCCACCCAAACTATGTTAAAACCGGTTTTATATTTTTTAGCCCAAAATATTTTCCTATTTTTATTTTTTAAAGTTTATCTTTTATTTTAATTTTTGAATAATTTTATTTAACTATTAAACTAACCATTCAGTCACTCAATTTTGAGTCTCATTCTTTTTTTTTAATATTATTACGTAACATCAAAATTACGACTTTATAGATTTCGATAGGATAATCCATTTCAAATACCAAGTCTTTTCTCATTACACACGCGCATAAATTAAATCAACAGCGAATTACCGTCCTATGGGACCAACTAAGAACAGCTGACTTAAAAAAATCAAATTCGGCTAAACATTTATTGATCCGCGTGCCCATAACAGTGATGTCCATTTTGTTATTTCTGGCCTTGTTGACCAAACCCACGTGATCTGTTTCGAAAATGACGTCACCCTTAATGTTCAGCTGCTCCGCCAGCCTTATACTCTTCTCAAGTGCCACGCACTCAGCTTCTTGAACAGGCATAGAGGTCTCGATAAAACCGCCCCACCACCAAGAACGAAACCTTCATCGTCTCTGACAATGACCCCATACCCCATCTAATCGTTAGTCCCCACCGCAAAGATCAAAATTTATTTTACAACCCCTTCTTGGTGGTTTTTCCCAACCGTGGTTCTCAATATTGGAAGATAACATGTACACAAGCATGTTGCGAATCGAAAATCATTACTAAGAGCCCTAGCTCTCTCCCATAAAATCGAAGCCCTTTCTTCTTTTCCCCTGAAGATGAAGTTATTCCTATTGTTCCAACAATTCCACAGCAGAACCATGAGATCAGCCATGGCTTTTTTGTCAAGGACCCGCATTAACTCCTCAAGCCAGTCAATGCAATGGTTATAGTTCTTAGACAGCATACTCTCGGACCACCCACCCAGCAGGAGAGCCTCACGAGAAGAAGGGCAGTCTCTAATCGCATGCAGCAGAGTTTCCTCTTTTGCTCCGCACCTTTGACAGCTTTTGTTGGCTCCCTGTCTAATAGATGCTATCTTCACATTTGTCGGAAGAATTTCATGCCCCACCCTCCAAGCAAAAACACGGATCTTAGGTAGAGTTTTGAGCTTCCAGATCGCTCTCCAGTAGAACCTATGGGGACCGAAACCCAACTCTTTCAATAAAAGCCACGAATAAGCAGACTTCGTGGTATAGCATCCATGGGGATTATGATACCAAATTAATCTATCTTCCTATCCCTCATCACCAATAGGCAGATTACAAATCTTTTCGCCCCAATCATACCCGTACACGTCCTTAACTTTATTAGCATTCCACCTTCTCTCATCTGCATGCCAGAGGGTCTTCACACTAGACTCGGACGGAGTAAGGCTCTCCTCTCTGATGGCTTCCCGCTGAGGCCCTCCATGCCCCATCTGTCAGTCCGGATATTAATCAAAGCACCATTACCAACCTGCCAACCAAAGCCTTCTTTGAGAGCTTCCGCAGCCGCCTTAATGCTGAACCACGTAAACGAAGCTTTGTCCACCCTTTTGGCATTGAAAATATTACCATCGGGAAAGTACTTAGACGACAACACTTTGAAGCATAACGACTCTTTGTTGTTGATGAGCCTCCAAACTTGGCGCCCCAGCAAAGCCAGATTGAAAAGCTGAATGTCTCTAATTCCCAACCCTCCCATACCCTTAGGGTTGCGTAAGGTCTTCCAGGGAAGCATAGTCCAAAATTTACCTCTATCTTTTCCGGCCCACCAAGTTTTGCTGAGTTTGCTTTGGATGTCCTCTATCACTCCATTGGGAGCTAAGAATGTTGACAGCGCGTAAGTAGGGATAGATTGTAGAACGGCTTTGATGAAGATCTCTTTGCCACCAAATGAAAGCAATCTCTTAGTCCAGCTGGTGATCCTGCATGATAATCTGTTGTTAGTCTCTTCAAAAGCCGCTCTTTTTTTCTTACCGATCGGTATAGGGAGACCAAGGTAATTATTCAAACTCTCCACCACCGTCATGCCTAGCAGGTTGCTAAAGTAGCTTCTTTGATTTCTAAGAGTGTTGGGACTGAATAGAATCATTGACTTTTTAAAGTTAATCTCTTGTCCTGACACGTTAGAGAATGTATTAAGAATATTGACAAGTAATTCAACATCACTCCTACAATTTCTAACAAATAAAAGCGCATCATCAGCAAAAAATAGGTGATTTATCCTAGGACCTTTTTGACTAGCCCGGATACCTCTCAAGGTATTATTGTCTTGGGCTTGAATGAGCATTCTCGAAAATGCTTCCATACAAAATAAGAACAGATAAGGGGATAGGGGGTCCCCTTGACGGAGACACTTTTCGGGAATAAAAATATCGGAAAGAAAATTATTGCATTTAACCCTATATTTAACCGAGCGAACGCAATCCATAATTTTTTCGATCCATTTTGCATCGAAGCCCATCTTCATCATAATGGATTCAATAAAATCCCACTCCACGCGATCGTACGCTTTGCTCATATCAAGCTTGACGATGAAGCCTTCGTTCGGTCCATTTTAGAGCTTTTAAGGTAGTGAAGGAGCTCGTAATGCGATCGAATGTTGTCGTGGATCATCCTCCCGACGAAAGCGCTTTGGTTTTGGCTAATGCAATTTGGAAGAACAACTTTTAACCGGTTGGCATAAACTTTGCTATGATCTTGTAGATGAACTGCATAAGTCGATAGGACGAAAATTAGACATCTCACAAGGGTCTCTCATTTTAGGAATTAAAATGATAATAGTTTCATTGAGATTAGAAATATTTTTGTTCCCATTTAGGACATCCAAATGAAATTAATGGTGTCGCATCCCACTATCTCCCAATTATTTTTGAAAAAATTTCCGAGACCGTCGATGCGGGAGCTTTATTCGGATCCATCTGCTTAATGGCCTGAAGGATCTCAATCTCTGTATATTCCTTAGTAAGCCATTCATTTATCTCCTTCGACACTCACTCTTGAAGATACCCCATATCTTGTATATCAACTCTTTGACCGTTTGACTTGAACAAACTCCAAAAATAGTCTTTTGCCACCTGATTTATTTCCATACTATTAGTCACCCAATTACCATCCTTGTCTTTAAGCTTCTCTATGTTATTCTTCTTTAAACGACCAGTAGCTCTAGCATGGAAATACCTAGTATTCCAATCCCCCTCTCTAAGCCATTTTGATCGGGACCTTTGAGCCCAGTAGCTTTCTTCCCTAGCATGAAGAAAATCAAGCCTCTTACGATTTTCCTTTAAAAGCTGAACACTCTCCCCTCCAATGGTCGAGTCAACAAGTTGGTCAATATTTTTCTCCAGTCTTCGCATCTCCCACTTCATATTCCCATATTTCTTGCGTTGCCAAGGGCCAAGAACCATTCTCACCCTGTCGAGTTTATCCCCATAATCAGATCAACCTGCTCCACGCACTACCAATTATATTTTTTGCTTCCCTATCACCAGCCCAACATAAATCGTATTTGAAACTTAATCTATAGTCATTAGGGTAATCTTTTGGCCTACGACCCCATAAGTCGAGGATAATCACATCATGGTTGGACTGGGTTTGTCTCACCACCTTAGAAGCCATAAGGGGGAAGTTTTCAACCAATGAAACCGAGCTAAGAAACCTATCAATTCGTTCCTTTATCAGCCCGCCCCCACTTCTGTTATTGACCCAAGTGAACCACCCACTATCGGGCTTTATATCTACCAACGCCAAGTCATCCAAAATATCTTTAAAGTCATTCATTTGCGCCCTCACCCACCTCCGGCCACCTTCCTTCTCCGCATCATTCAATATCGCATTGAAATCTCCTCCTATAACCCAATCTTCCCTCACTGACTCCCCAACTCTACGCAAAAAGTCCCACGAGCTACTTCTAAGATTTGGATTAGCATGCCCATAGTACCCCGTAACCCGCACATTTTTGTTATTCTCCAGCTTGACAATAGAGTCGATGTGGTGTTTTGAATAACTTTGAATAGAGACATCCATCCCTTCCCTCCATAACAACGCCAGTCCCCCACTTCTACCTTCAGAATCCACAGTTAAGGCATTTTGCATCCTACATTTGTTCTTGACACCACAAAATTCATTCCCTTTCATTTTAGTTTCGCTAAGGAAAATGATATCAGGATTGTTTGTAGCAAGAAGTTGCTTTAGCTCCTTTATTTTCGCAGGGCTTCCCATTCCACGACAGTTCCAACACATAACCTTCATATCGAAAAGCAAACCCGCAAAAACAACAAACCAGAAGCAAAGAACGCCGAAGCAATAAGACTACAAAACCCTCAGCACCTTCAACTGAACCTCCGGGCTGACAGCAGTGAGAGAAATCGAACAAGAAAAACTTCAAACAGGAATTATTCAACTTTCCAGGACGAGTCTGAACAAAAACACAACAGAGAGGACACACAAACACAGTAGCAATCCAACTTGGAGAAAGAACCATACCCCCTCCAAAATTCTTTCCCAAATCATAACCAAACAGAAAAGGCTCGAAAAACCGTAAACTAGCAGGAGAACATGAACCAGAAAAACAAAAGAAACAAAGCAATACAGCAAACAAACAGATCATACAAAGACCAAAATTCAAAAAACTAGAAAAGAAAACAAAGATCTAAGGGGATCATATAAGACATATAATAAACCTGATAAGTTTGACAATAAAACCCATGGAGATCATCATAACCCTACTTAAGAACACGAAAAAATCAAGAAAGTCAGAACTGCCATCAATCGAGAACATACACCGAACAAAGATCATGCGAAGGCTTTTTGAAACACAAAACCTCACCGGGTGAATAAGGAAGATGGAAAATAGGATTAATAAGTTTCGCAAGAGAGCAAGAAAAAACAGCAAACATTTAAGAAACCAAAACCAAAAGAAAAAAGAACATATAATGAGAAACATGCAGTAAACACAAAGAAAACAAACAAAGACCACCGTTCCACGACCAGAGCATCCACGACGGGAGATCAAGAAAAGAAAAGATGTAAAATATAACAAAACCCAGAAAACCTAAAAAAAACCATGCTACGTACGTAAAGAAGGGAATAAAAAACGCTTAAAAACAACCCCAATGCACCGTGGGTCCCACCGCACTTCTAAGCACTTTAAGAAAACCATGCACGAAAACTTACCACGTAAAGTAATGCAAAAGAAAACAAAAGAAAATCAAACAAATAAAGCTATTGGCACGAAAAAAAGAGAAATAGATATTACCCATCTCAGTAATTCGAATGGCACAGCATCATCAGCAAACTGATCGACAAGACGGCTCATATCATTCCATCAAATCAAGATACCATCGAAACAGACCTTGATGAACACGAACCAAGAAACGACAAAATCCACCGCAACTTGAATCAAAACACGACGGAAGCAAATCAAAAATGAAAACGAAGAGAACAAAACACAATTTCCAGTACCCCCCGAACCCCCCTTACTGCCACAAATTCAAAAAGAATTTAGGCAGACACACACGAAATTAACAAGAAACCAAATCGCCCAAATCTTGCTACCCGTGCCAGAAAATACAAGAAAGAAGACTTTTAATTTTGAATCTCATTCTTATTTTAGTCATTTAGGGTGGGTTTGGATAGATGATTAAGTGCGGTGCAGTGCATTTAGCTTACTTTTTATTTCACGCTATAGTATCGTTACAATAACTAATCTCACCGTCACCGCTATTTTTACACTAACAATAAGAAAACACACCGCCCATCCAAATTCACCCTTAATTTCTTTGTTAATTTTATTGCCTCATTAAATTAAATTTTAGTTATTTTACTCTTAAAAATATATTTAGTCACCAATGAAAAGTTTGACATGACTTTGATCTTATAGAAGAAGAGAAAGTTGAGAGAAAATGAAAAACACACATATTTCCTTTATTGTTTTCCTTTGAAAAAAGATCTTTTATGTATTTTTAATATTTCTTTTGATATTTTTAAAAAGAAAAGTTTACGTATTTTTATTTTTTGAATAATTTATAATTTTATTGATTTATAATACTTTTATATTTTTATAATTATTTTATAATGTTTTAAATTAGGATCAAAATGATAGAATGCGTAAATATTGAAGGTTAAATTTATTGAATCTTTTAAAATTAAGATCAAATTGATAAAATATGTAAATTGTTAATGGTTAAAATTATTATTGTACCAATTAAAAAAATGTCACGTGAACCAACCGTTTGTATACATTTCCATATAATCAATTGCACAAATATGATTATATATGTAAGAAGTTATCTTTTTTGCCTAATCTAAGACATTCTTCACACTTCTTCTGTTACCAATTTCTTCTAGAATAAGATCTAGACAATGAGCAAAACATGCAGCCCAACATAAATGCTTTTTTTGACATCAAACATATGACTGCTAGCTTTGATAATTGCTGTGTTGTATGCAACAACATGAACATATTCATCACCAATTTCATCCACCATTGACCATTAAGAAAAATAATACTCAACATTGCAAGAGCTAACACTGCTAGCATCAATGTTTTTTTTTTTTAAATAGTATCTCTAGGGCTATAAATCAAAAAATTAATTATGTGTTGATTAGTGGCTCATTTCCACCCATGACACATCATTGTCACCCCTCTTTCTTCCCATATTGGTTTAAAGCTATCCACTCGTTCTTTTTTCTTTTTCTTTTTTTTTTTATCTTGTTATACTCCTCTTTCAAATACACTTTTGTGACCTCATAAGTTGAAGGGCCCAGAATTGATTTTCTCACTTCTGTGGCAACTTGAAGTACATGTTGCAAAAATGGTAACTCCACAATTTTCTTGCAAGCAAAGCTTTATGCATAATCAACTTCGGCGTTACTTTTCCTTAGCTTTTGCATTTTTCAAAAAGTATGTATGAAGCTTTGATTGCTTTGAACTTTTTTTTATCTTTTGAGAACATGATCCAAATTAGCTAATCTAGCTCCAAGAGAGTTAAGATTAGTTTATTGATATTCCCTCCCATTTCTTTCAAAAGTACAGAAACTAATTGATCTTTTGAATGCTTGAGTTCTAGAACCACTGTCTCCTCCAATTTAATAAATTGACTATTGATCAAGTTGTGCTCTGCGAGTAGCCTTTCATCCCATCTTGCTTGGGGTTTTATACTCTCACATCTCACAATAGTTGATTCATCATCATCATCGCCAATATCTTTATAATCTTATTCTTTCCTCCTTTACTTTGCAACTTTTTCATTATGAAATTCTTTAAGTTGTTGAGCAATGTCTTCTCCAACTTCTACTGAGGCACTTGGACATGGTACGACATCCCTTTTTTTTTTTTTTTTTTTTTTTTTGCAACCAAATGTTTTTTAGTTGTGTCATTCCTCTTTCAATAATTCTATCACAAATTTTGCATTTGACGTTATTATGATTACCTTCAATAAGTTCTCACAACTTGTAACACTCGAAACCCAGCCTAGAAGTTTGGACCAAATCCCGAACGTCATATTGACCACGGGAGTGATCGTAGGTGAATTTTTATAAAAACAAGTTAATAGGTTGAATCGTACCATTTAATCGTTTAAAATTCGGTCAAAAAAATTTCAGTTAAAATATGTGTTTATATAAACGAAATAAAAATGTATAAAACTTAAAACAGAATTTGTACCATAGTTTTATAAAAATCTTACATTCCAAAAATCGTTTAACCACATATAACTGGAAATATAAACCGATAATCCTTTATTTTCCACCGAGATCGTCCGAGACCTCCAGACATCGAGTCCAGTGTCGAATTCGAGAAGGGTACCTGAAAAGAAACACTAAGAGGGGGTGAGCTACTCGAGCTCAGTGTGAGTCCGAAACAAGTCTAAAACAGGGATACATAATTCAAAATAGTAGCATTGTAGATTTTCAATTACTCACGGAGTCAGAACACATACTTGGGACTAATGTCCCAACAGAACTTAACAACCAGTGCACATCAAATTCACTCAAATACTCATCTCATATGCTAATCAGACAAATAGATTATGACAATGTGTTTTACAATGAACACACGATGATGCAAATGAAATACAGTCAGATAAATATAACCCACCCATCCAGTCAACACACCTCTTCGTCCCCCGATCACACCTCATAAGAGCTATTAAAGCCCATCTAGCCAATCACACCAATTAGGACCTCAGAAGGCCCATCCAACCCTACACTCTGCATATGTGGACTAAGCCACTCAGATAGTAATACGCATAAGGCTAGCCTATGTACTGTACTATGCAATGCGATAGACCGCATGACAAAGCGGATCGGATAATGGTACGCAAGCAAAGGCGACGTACGTACGAAAGATGCAATGTGGTAATCCATCAGATAGTCATGTGGCAGTCAAACTGCCAGATCAGATAATAGTAAGTAGCACAGCTAACATACGTACGGTACGGTGCGATGCGGTAAACCGCTATACCGATTATTTGCAGTTAAACTGCCAGTTCAGATAAAGGTATGCAATAGAGCTGACTTACATACAGTACAATCTTCCTTCTCTTCACAACCCAACCCAAAACAATTTATGCAAATGCATGAATGCATTCAAGCTAACAGAACAGAGACATAATATCAGACAGTCAGACAGAACAGTTACGTAACACACCCTTTAGACCAGATTCAAAATCATACATCACACACAACCATCACAGATATCAAGTCTTAAACACCCTCACTGAACTTAGCTAAGGGTGAAACACACACACAATTCCATATTCAGATTAGAAATGCATACAAAATTAATACAAGTGACTTAAGACCACACGCCCGTGTGCTCTGGCCGTGTGGTAATGCCTAGGCCATGTGGGAGATCAAAAGCACATATGAGGAGGGACACGACCGTGTGATAGAGGTACACGTTCGTGTGAAGAGAGGCACACAGCCGTGTGACTAAGGCACACGCCTGTGTGGACTAGGGACATGGCCGTGGGAACAGGCTGTGTAACTCTCTGTCCATTTGCACTAAATTTGAGTACAAGGCCGACACGGCTATTTGAGAGTCTCACACGTCCGTATGCCCACCATACACGGCCGTGTGTCCCAAACACACGCCCGTATGGAATCCTTAATTCCCAAATTAGTCGTGTGACACCAAATCACTCAAACACTAATCTCCAATCTCACACGCCCGTGTTTCCGAGGGACATGGCTGCGTGAAAAATGATAAAACCCCAAGTCGGCCACACGGCCGTGTGGCCAGCCTTGTGGCACCAAAATTAACTCGGAAACCCTAATGCCCAAAAGCACACGGCCGTGTGAACTGGCACACGCCCATGTGGAAACTCCAGTGGCCACGAAACCACCCCTAAACAGCCTGAAAAACCAAGTTTTCTGGACACTAAAATGACCTCCAATCACGCCACTTCTAGAACCAACCATAATGCATTACCCTCTAGACAATTTCAATCAACACGAGCCTAAAATGCCCAATTACCAACACGCTAAAAGATTTCCAAAATCCCACAACAAATCAACAGTTTTACAAATAAAATAAAGAAGTTTCGAATCCCACACTTGTTTTGACGACGGCAGAGCAAGATTCTTCGTTTTACATGCAGCAAAACCCACTTCCCAGAGGAACGAGAGGAAAATCACAACCACCGTAAAAAGAAAATAGAAACCCAGAGAGAGAAAAGCCAAAAGCACGTCCCAGACCAAAAATTAAAAACAAAAATAATAAAAATAAAATAAAACCAAAAATAAAATAACTAATTATAAATAATTATAACCACTCAAAAAAATAAAACAAAATAAAAAAATTCCAAAATATGCACACAACGACTCAAACTCAAAACCCAAAGGTTTACTAACACTCATTCAACCACCAAACCAACAAACCAATTCTAATAATTAAACACAAGAATAAACAAAAAAGCACACCGCTTCTCTATAACCCTAACCACCAAACCTCAAAACTTCCACGCCCAAAATCCGGGCATTTCACCACTATTCACCATAATCATCATTAGGAATTGTGTATTCTTTATTTTTTTAAACGTGGCACTTTTACTTGCAACTGCAAAAATGGAATAAAATTATATTTATAACTAACACTATAAAATATTCACAAAATGAGACAAAATTTATAAGATTTGTAACTAATAATACAAATTTCACAAAAAATATAAGATATATAACTAAGCTTTAAAAATATTCACAAAATGATACAAAATTATAAGATTTTATAACTAACGATAAAAAGAATTCACTAATATATAAGACTTATAATGAAGCTTAAAAAAGATTCACAAAAATGCCAACAAGCTCTTGACCTAATGGTAAGAGTATTATGTTGTAAGTATGAAAACTTGGTTTAATCCGAATCTCATTCCCCACCCCTACCTAAAAAAAAAAAGATTCACAAAAGTAAAACAAAAAATATATGATTTATAATTAATTATACAAAATTTCACAAAAATATAAGACATATAACTAAGCTTTAAAAAATTCACAAAATGATAAGATTTGTAACTAACAATACAAATAATGAAACGAAAATTTAGTTGAAACTTACAACTTTTGAAGAGATTAGAGCTTGTTAAAAGAAAATGAGAGAAAATCTCTCTTGAAATCAAGAAGTTAAAGGAAAACATTTTAGAATTTGATGTTTCTTTCTTTCTTTCTTATTTCAAACTAAATAGCACTTTCATTATGAAAGTTTTTTTTTTTTACAAACTTTAGTTGTGGAGTTGGTCAAATTAGCTGTCTACAAATTTATTTTACTTTTTTACTCATTCTTTTTAAATGATTTTCTGTGAAAAAAATAAAAAATCTTGTGTTATCAGGTCACCATTTCTTTCTTTAAAAGCTAAATCCTATACTCTACACATTTCATAACATATAAATTTTACTAAGAAAATAAAATAACATAGACTGGTACTTTTTAGAGTAAAAAGACATTAAATAATGATAACTAGCAATTAACAAACAAAAACAAAATCTTTTTGTTCTGGTCTTGTTACAGTTTGTTATGAGTTGTTGCTAAACATTTTTTCTTTGTTGCATAATGGATTGTAGCCATAATAGTCATGATTCCATTACACCATTTCAATGCACCGATGTTGCATTATGACGATGCAAATTTTCGCTATAATGTGGCCATTGTATAGCGTTGTAGTCACAATTTAATACTATGTTAAAAATGAAATGCATAATGACATTTAGGGCCCCTTTGGATGGACGTTGATCTCTAGTGCTGTACGTTTAGCTTTTTGTTTTTTTTTTTGTCTCATGCTACAATATTTAATCACATCATTATTGTTGTTTTATACTAATCGTAGGTAAATACATCACTCATCCAAAGTGGCCTTTAAAAACTTTTTAATGTAAAACCTAATGAATATGATGTGTCGTTTTAAATTAATATTACACAACTTAATAAAAAATTACATGAAAATTTTAACAACTATATCATTAATATCATCATCTAAAATATTTGGTAACTACATTTTAAGGTTGTTAAAATAATTTTGGCAATTACATTTAATCTTTGTGAAATATAATTCAATTAAAATATTTTTACAAAATAATATTTAACAAAAAATACAATATTGTTACGTAACATTTTGGCATTTGAATTTATGTTGTTGCAAAAGTTACTTTTGCAATTAATATATTGTTGTTAATAGTTATAGTAATCAAAACATTATTATTGTGTTAAAAATATTGTAACCAATTTTAAGGTTACAAAAACATATTAAACAATTAAATTATGTGATTGACAAACAAGAAGACCTAAAGAAATCTTTTACTAACTTGGAAGAATAGAGCAAATAAACACTTCTCTTTCAAATTTTGAGAACATCATAACACTCCTTGCAAATTGATATTAAATTGATGATTGCTATCAAAGAATCGCTAATACCTTGCAGGTAAAGGATTATATATCGAGATAAGAATCACTTTTCCTTATTTTATCTCTCCCAAAACAATCACAATTTCTAAATTTACGTCTTACAGAACAATCACAAACAAGATAATTCCAAGTTGATATGTAGCGAAATTTTATCTCATAAAGTAATATATTGTTAGTAGTTTTTGTGCATTACTTGAGGTACATATTGCTTACTTATATGCACTCATCAATGAAGTTTAATTTATTTTATAAAGAAATCGAAAAAATAAGAATTTCTTCAAAATTTCACATGATTGATGTTTTATTTATGCCTAATTGATTTTGTTTTATTTGAGTGAGTATAATTTAAAATAAAATAAAATTATTAGAATATTGATTGTTGAAAAGTTTTGTTATACTGAATATTGCAACCTGAATTTCAACAAAAAGAAAATGTAATAATCAATACATATTTTATTAGATTAGCATTTTGACTTGTATATTTGTAATATATGTTTTTGTAACTCAAAATACGTAGCAGATGAAAATTTTATTTGTAAGAAAGTGTTGGGATGAAACCAAACTTAGACGAAACAATGCGGAAGCACAATCAGTATTCTTTCGCTCCTAAAATTTTAACTCGGCTGTTATGATAAATCTAATAACACAATATATCAATAATCAATCTAAATCAACCAAAATATCGCAAGTAAAAACAATAAAATCGAGACACGCAAGGACTTGAATGTTTACCAAAATTTTCACTATAATCAAAGTATTGCTACAAAATCACAACCAACTCATAATAAATAATATACAACTCAAGCAAGACTATCAACAAATAATCTCAAGCAAACTTTAAGAGAAACATTTAGGATATCACCAAATGAGGGTTGACTTAGAAGAATGAGAACCCAAAGCTACAATACCTATATGGAAAATCTCATCGTACACAATTGAGATCTTTGAGTCTACTAACCACAACCCAAAAATTAGCTCAAACAGACATTGGATAAACCATTGATCAAAGAGTTGACAAAATTGCACTTGGTGAACATAGCTACCTTTTTATGGTTTTTCTCTCATTTTCTTTTGACTTTGTTGACACAAACTTTCACTCACAAAAAAATGTTCTTGTTTCCTTCTTTAAATATAATCGGGCACAAAGTTGTAGGCCTTCCCACACATAATGAACACATGGGGGCCCACACCGAAAAATCTCTCATTCCCACGACATGGGGGTGTTCGCCATATTGACAATCAAGCAACAACCTTCAAACTTCCCTTTTGGTAAAGCCTTGGTCAACATATTCGCACCATTATCATCAGTGTGAATTTTCTCAAGCTCTATCAACTTATCCTTGAGAACTTCTCGTATCCAATGATACCTTACATTGATATGTTTAGATCGACCATGAAAAGTTGAATTCTTACTAAAATGAATAGCATTTTGGTTATCATAAAACAAGGCATACCTTTCTTGAACAAAGCTAAGTTACATACCTCTCATAAGCAAAGCTAATTTGTTACATAAATTTCTTCATCCAAACTCCTTACACGCTTCAGTAGTTGCAATAAATTCATACTTGGTAGTGGATAAAGCAACACATTTCTGCAATCTAGATTATCAAACCATAACTCCCCATACAAAAGTGATTAAGTAACCCAAAGTAGATCTTCTTGAGTTAATGTCTCCACTATATTTGAATCTGTATATTCAACTAGAACGGATTTCTCACTATCGAAACAAAGTTTCAATTTGGAGGTGCCCTGAAGGTATATCATAATCCACTTCACTACATTCCAATGCTTTTTACCTAAATTAGAAAGAAACTAATAAAAGTATCAACCGTATAGGCTAAGTCCAATCTCGTACATACCATTACATACATCAAACTATTCACCGTTGAAGAGTAAGGAGTTTCCACATATCTTCTCTTTCTCTATTGAAGGACTTTTCTTGACACTCAACTTGAATTGTATAGTAAAGGAAGTACTCATCACATTAGCTCTATCCACATTAAACCTTCAAAGTACTTTCTCAATGTACCTCTCCTATGATAATCATAACATCTTGGCCTCTCTATCACATGTAAATCTAATGCCAGCAATTTACTTTGTTGGCCTTAAATCCTTCCTTGTAAAGGACTTACTCAACTCTTGCTTCAACATGGCAATTCTAGAAGCACTATGACCAACAATAAGCATATCATCAAGATAAAATAATAGAATAATATAATCATCACTAGAGAATCTCTAAACAAAAACACAATGATCAGAAGTAGTCTTGTATGAAGCCATGCTACCCCATAACAGACTCAAACTTCTTGTACCATTGCCTCAGAGCTTGCTTCAATCCATACAAGCTCTTACTTAATTTGCACACGTAGTCCTCTTTCCCTTGTGTAATAAAACCTTTTGGTTGTTCCATGTAAAGCTCTTATTCTGAACCACCATAAAGGAAAGCAATTTTGACATTCATCTATTCAACCTCTAAGTCATAATAAGCTGCCAAACTCAATATAATTCTGATGAAGGACATCTCGACAATTGGAGAAAATATTTCCTTAAAGTCAATCCCTTTTTTCTAACTGTAATCCTTGACGACCAATCTAACTTTGTATCGTGAAGTTGAATCTTCTACTTCCTTCAACCTGTAAATCCACTAATTTTTCAAAGGTTTTTACCTTTTGCAATTTCACCAACTCAAATGTATGGTTTTCATGCAAGGATTGAAGTTCATCTTTCATAGCCTCAACCCACTTACATTTTTATTCACTTTCCATAGCCTTCTCATAGCACTTGGGTCCTTCCCATCAGTCAAAAGAACATACTCATCAATAGAATACCTTACAGAAGATTCCTAATATTTAGTTGATCTCTAAGGTGGAACTATTGGTGAAGCTATAGGTGCTTGGTGTTGATCATTCACAACTTTATCTATAGGAGCATCAAAATCAACTATACCATACTGGTTATCAATGTTATCTTTTTGCATATCATCCTAAATAAGATTTGACAAAGGAATTAGAGGAACTGAATCTGTGTCGATCAGTTACCACTACTTTGTGGATATGTCTTCTTTGTCTTATCAATGTCAAAGAAAACAAAACCTCTTCTTCTCACAAGTTTCTTCTTAATCGGATCATACAATCTGGTCCCAAACCCTTATGACTGTAACCAACGAACATACATTGCCAAGTCTTGGCATCCAACTTAAATCACCCATCTTTTGAAACATGAACAAATGTCTTGTAATCGAACACATGCAGGTGATCATACGACACATCTTTACCAAATTAAACCCTATCTAGTACATCACTCTACAAAAGAACATTATGAGACAAGTTAATCACATGTGCGCTTATATAAAAGCTTCGACCCAAAAAGACATAGGCAACATTGTATCTAAAAGCAAACATTTGATTATCTCAATCAATGTTCAATTCATCCTTTCAATCAACCTATTCACTTGTGGAGTCTTTGGCGGTATCTTCTAATGTTTGATTCCATATAACCGATAGTAAACATCAAATGGTCATCTGTACTCGCAACCATTATTAGTATGGATGCACTTCAACTTCTTCCCAATTTCTCTTTCAACCGAAACTTAAAATTGCTTGAACACATCAAGAACATGGTATTTTCTATTCAAAGTATAGACCTAAAGCTTCATTAAACACTCATCAATGAAAGTCACGAAGTGAAGTGCACTACCATGTTACCTAATCCTCAACAGACCACAAACATCGAATTGAATCAACTCTAGCAAATTTGACTTTCTTAAAGGAGGATAACGCTTAAATGAAACTCTTCTCTACTTCCCAACTAGACAATAAACACAATTTTTCAGTATAGCATTCTTCAAACTTGAAAGTTTATTCTTCTTGACCAAACAATTAAACCTATTCTCACTTATGTGACTAAGTCTCCTATGCCACAACTTTGTTGAGCCATCATCTTTTGTCACCTTCACCATGCCTCGAGAAGTTGAAGCATAAATCAAATACAAGTTCGAACTCTTCTTCCCTTGAGCCACAACCAATGAGTCTTTAGTCAATTTCCACTGGCCCTCACTGAAAGGTGTTACAAAAGCCATAATCATCAAGCTTTCTTGCAGAAATCAAATTTAAACGAACATCTGGCGTCTGCCTAACATCTTTCAGTGTCAACTTGGTTCAATTATTAGTGACTAAGGTAACATCTCTCATGCCAACAACTTGTACCAAGCCTTCATTACCCATCTTCAATACCCCTAAAATCACCAGAAGTATAAAATGTGAAGAACTCTTTCCGTGACGTAATGTAATGCCCCAAAAATTTTTAATATTTATTTTTGTATGTTTTTGACACAAAATATGTATCTACTTCAGTGGTTATGTGTTTTGGGAGTGCCTGAGAAGTCTTGGGTTCAAACCTTAGCTTGGGTAAATTTTTGTTTTTATTTGAGTAAACCCTTATCTTTAGACAGTAGGCTTATAATTAAATAATTGGAAAAACATGAAAGAATCAGCCTGTTGGTTTGGTGGTTAAGTGGAGTGTTAAGTGTGCCGAAGGTCTTGAGTTCAAGTCATGGCGTTGCAAGGGAATGTTTTATTTTGCTTGGTGCTATGTAAGTATTTGAGTGCCAGTAGAATTCTGATGCGTGTGAGTGGCTAGAGTGTTTGAAGGGTGTGAGGTGTTATGGCTAAATTTTGGGAGGACATTGTGGAAAGTTTTAAGGATTGTTTAATGTTGGAACCGAATTCGAATTGCCTTTGGTACTCAAAATTTCGGCAAGGGTCTTTTGGTTGGTGTTTTTGCTTTCTTTTCTCTGCTTTTGTTTTTTTGCCGAAGAAGGTTTCTCCAACTTTTCCTCTGTTGATGATTTCTTCTTTTCTACTTTCTATCTCTACCATTTTGTTCTTTGGGGTCCTTTACAACCAAAGTCCGGTCTTTTTTTTCTTCTTATACTTGTGACATTAGTGTCCCTCTTTTTCCCCAGGTTATTGATTTCTTTTCTCTCTTATCTCCTTTGTCGAACCTCTATTGATCATTTCTATTCTACCGAAGTGTTGTTGTCCTCTCCGTTTCATTTTCCTCCTCTTTTCATGCCACCTTCTTAATAAACCAAGCATTACCCTCATCGTCTCGGTGACTCGCATTCGTGTTGGTAAGTTGAAATCGTTTGATTCTGGTTTATTTGCAAGCATCTGTTTGATGGGGGGCTCATTTCTGTATTAGGTGAAGTCTAAGAATCTGAGGTCAGCCAATCGGTGTTCTCATACTGCAGAATCGCATTTTTGCTCTAAGGTAAGTGTGTCGTTGGTCTTTTTGAGAATGGCCCTTTTGTTGGTATAAGTTGTGTACCGTTTCAACTGACTGATCGGCTGACTAACTGGTTATGTAACACCCCAAACCCGCCTAGACGTCATGACCGAATCTGGCATGTCACATGGAAGGGTTGTTAAGAAAGTTGTATGTTTGTAAAATGTTCGTAATCTTTTCAAAACTTCAAGCTTAGGTGTCTGTTTATAAAAACCTGTTTAACTCAATGTCCACTTTAGAAAAGTTGTGATTAATTTGAAAACTACTTTTATTAGGAGATTTGATTTTGAATGGTTGGTAAAATCTTGTTTATAACAGAAATCAGCTTCAGTGAATTTCGAACATGTGATATTTTGAAAAGAGTTTTCGACGTTTAAGAGAACTCGGTGTTCATTCAATTAAAGTTTGGAAAATCGTTCGTTAACATTTTGGTAAAACCATCAAGTATTAAGGTTTTAGGAAAATTTTATATTGAACATTTAATAATAAGCAGAAACCAAGTTAAAAGTTAAAAGCCAAATAAAATATCAATGGCCTTATTACAAAATATAAACCCAAATTAAAAATAAAAATTTAAAGTAAAAAACGGGATTTACTAAAGAAACAATGTATGGCTACCACAGAGTCCACCTCGGCTCCAAATCCTCAATGCTGGGGATTATCTAAAAAATTAAAGGGGTGAGTCACGAGAACTCAATGTGTAATCCCCTAATCGGACATTAACTGGGCCATAGCCCTTACGGAAACAAAATGGGCCTTAGCCCTATCAGCATGATAATATAGTCAATGTATGCAATGCAACCCAACCCATTAATATTCCATCTGCTACACACCACCAGTATCCAGCCTAACACACATGTGGGGATTTCTACAATCAACCCTCCATCCGCTACACACATCGATGGCAGTCGCGCTGCTCATTGCCAAAATTGTGGCAGAGCCACCAGATTATCGAAATATACGTGGCATAGCCACCGGACAAAATGTGACAGAGTCACCGAAATATGTGACAGAGCCACCGAAATACACTTCCCCGATCATCAATATTCCAATCCCACGCAACATGTCATGTCATAATGATGTAATGTATGCATGATTACACCAACGCAGCAGATAACCAGAATATACACAGTCATGCGAAATTACCCCAAAAGGGTATAATCAAAATTTTACGTACCTGGGTTATTTCCAAACTCACCTGCTAGGGGTATCATAGTAGCTTACCCGTTAAGTCAATTCGACTTTTAGCCAACACAAAAACTAATACAAAACAAAACAGATGAAGGTGTGAGATTACACACCTGATTACGTGGAAAACTAGACAACCGATCGACATCGCCTAAGATAATACATCACACAATTAGCTTACAGCCAAAACAATGGGAGATCTATAACATACCTCTAAACAATGATTTGCTCACACTTACCCTCACTATCACGAACAACTACTATTTGCTTATCCGAATCGGATGTTGACTCCCTTTCACAACCCAGCGGGAAATCCCGAATCGCTGACACCCTACGTCGTTTGAACTTAGGAGCAGAGGCTACAAAACCACTCCCCTTAGGCTTCCTAATCGATGCCCCCTTAGAACGGCTACCATTCTCCTCCATGAAGAAAATCTCGGTCAATAACGTATCACAAAGAGAAATGTTGGTTGTCTAACAAGGGGCTTCGGCACTTACCACCACTTCCAAAATTTGAATGATAAAAAGCAGAGGAGAGAGTTGTTTGATCCCTAACAATAGGTCTTAATCAGTGAAGAATTGAACTTTCATAGATTCGGCTATGGCATGATGAGAGAAGAAAAAAATTAGTCAAGAACTTGGATTAAGAGAAATAACCACCTCGACTATGTGCAACCTAAGACCGAAAAGAAGAGAAGGAAAAGCACGAATACCATACCTTGTGATCACAGCCGAATCAGATAAGTAAACTAGAATTGACGATCAGAGAACACTTAGCTTCCAACTTCTACTATTCACTAGAAGCACAACACAGAGAAACCGCTTCAAAAAATGTAAAAGGGACAACTCGGTTGATAGAGAAGCTCTAGCGAAAGAGATGTTAGAAGAGGAGAAAGAAAGAAAACACAAAATAAGTAAAAAGGCCTTACCAAAATTAGCTTATGACTAATCGACTGCTATCAAGAGAAGGAAAAGACGGAGTACAAATGTTTGACACTTGACAAGAGCAGAAGAAGAAGGTAGAATATTGGAGAAGAATGACAATAGTAAGAGTTTTGGCTATAGCAAGGAAAGGTTAGGGAAAGAAGTTGACAAATACTGCCCAAGCAATCATCAAGTAATGAAATTGCTAGAATAGAAGAAAAAGAAGAGGAGAAGAAGTAAGGGTGTTTGCGTTTTTGGTAAAGAAAAATGAAGCCAGATAACCGAAAAGGCAAAAGAAAAATAAAGACTTCACAATAGGTTTCGATTTTACTCTCTCAAATGACACTTGAAGAACGGCACTCTCCCACACACACTTATGATCAAAAATGCTAAAAATGCCTAAGGAACAAAAGGAAATTCGACACACACACACCCCAAAATTGAAAATGCCCCCCAAACACCTCCCCACTTTCGGCCAACACTAACTCACACTCCTCTCCCACGATTCTCTCCCCATTTCCTCTACCATTCACTCTTCATCCCTCATTTGAAATCACCCAACTTCTTTGACCTATTCAAACTCCCCAAACTCCTCTCCTCCTTCCATTTTGAATCCTTTGACTCATTCAACAACCATCCCATCAGAGTCTCACCCCAACACCACCTCTTCTCACCTTAGCACAAAAATAATTGCCATATTTTGCAAAATGTGGGATTTGAACTCCTTCTCCTTGCTATGCCAAAGACGCCACCACTACTCCACCAAGTGCTCATTTGTGTTGTCAAACACAATTAATTATTCTTAAAGCCTGCTTCCACTAGCTCTCCCCCTATAAGTGCCCAAAAGTAAAATTTTACCCAAGCCTAGGCTCAACCCCAAGCCTTCCCATGACCCCCAAACACACACAATTGACAAGCCTAGCAAGCCAAACACATAAAATAGTACAAACTATCGAACCCCTAATTTTAGGATGTTACAAGTTAACTTTAGGTACAGGTTATCTGGGAGTGCGATTTAGCTTCAACGAAATAAGGTGTGTAATAGTACTCTATAAACTATATCAGTGAAAGGGTGAAAAGTGTGTAAACACAACTCTGCAGATAAACTGCGAAAAGTCGAAAAGTGAATATGCCGATACCACATGGGTGTGGTCGCCTGTGTGGCAAGCAGTATAACCGAACACCGGTATGTGATTGACAAGGTAGGCCATGTGCGATTTCATGGGCCGGGCCAAACTTGTAACAGTCTGGGTTATACCATAGTTAGAACAGTGGTTTCGGGACCACAAATCCAAGTCTGTATAATATTTTAATATTATATTTCGTGTCGATATGTGACCAAGCATGTGGTAAATTTTTGTAAGTTAATTCGTTTTTCTGTGTGCTTAATTTGATAAAAGGACTAAATTGCATAAGGATTAAAAGTGACTTTTCAATTGATTAATGGTCAGATTGAGATGGATTTATTATAGTGAAGTCCTTAAAGGGAAAATAGCCCATTTTTACTTATAGTGGACGGTAACATGGTTTTATAAAATGCTTTTATATGTTATTTATTAAGTTAAAAGTTATATTATAATTATTATATAAGTTATATGTATATTATAATAAAGAAACATGAAAGTGGAGTTCATTTATACATTCTCCACCAAATTTTCAAAGGAAAAAGAAAAGTTTTAAGCTCTCATACATTCGGTAATTTAAAGCCAAAATTAAGATCAAGAACCAAGGAAAAATGACTTAGATTGCGGGAAAGCGAAAGTGACAGAGTAACCGTTTTCATACCGATAAACCGAATTCGAGGTAAGTCACTATGCAAATAAACGTACTTGCATGAAATTGTAATTGTTTATATGACTAATGTTGATAATGGATGCTTATGAGAAGATTATGTATATAAATTCCGTGATAAATTTAATATAGTAAATAAGTTCAAATATAATACAAGTTGTTAGTTTATATCTATGTGATGGGAATTGAATGATAGTTATTGAATTAGAAATGCTACATGTATGATGTTGAGAATTGAGGCACTAAGTATGCGTATTTGAAATTATGATGGAGTTAAATAGCACTGTGTGTGCGAAGTAATGGAAGCTTTGGCTTTTATGATTGGCACTGTGTGTGCGATACTGAATTAAGTTCGATTTTGTATTAATGCACTAAGTGTGCGATTTCATTTAGGTCTCGACAATGAATCATGGCACTAAGTGTGCGATTATAAGAAGTGAATAGCACTATGTGTGTGATGATACGAAAGCTTGGGCTTATTGAATTGGCACTGTGTGTGCGATATCGAGACAAGTCGATTAAAAGAATAGGCACTAAGTGTGCGATTATAAGAAGTGAATAGCACTGTATGTGCGATGATACAAAAGCTTCGGCTTATTGAATTGGCATTGTGTGTGTGATATCAAGACAAGTCGATTAAAAGAATAGGCACTAAGTGTGTGATTATAAGAAGTGAATAGTACTATGTGTGTGATGATACGAAAGCTTTGGCTTATTGAATTGGCACTGTGTGTGTGATATCAAGACAAGTCTATTAAAAGAATAGGCACTAAGTATGCTAGGATTAATATGCTTTGATTATGTATATATCATTGAGTGTGCGATTAGGTTGAATAAATACTAAAGGACGATCAACATGTATTATCGAGCATTGAATAGCTTGGAAGTTGAATAATTATGTGTTAGATAATGTATGTATTGAACCTTTGTGGTTGATGAGTTATAAGCAAGCTATAAATGAGTGAATGAGTATTTTAGCTATGTCTGGGACGTTGGTATTGTACAATTGTTTTGAGTTTCAGAGTATCTTGTTTGATTCTTATTGGTTCAACGGGAAAGTCTGTAGTACGAATAGCAAATCCGAGCTTTGATAAGTTAAGTGAATGAATATCTGTTACAAGTATGTTGCTTATATATTAATGGTGTATATGAGGTAAATATCCATGTGAGCATATTATGATAAGTATATCAAATTGATAATATGATGTGTAAATTCTTGACTAGATGAAATAGATGCAAACATGATATGTGATTTGAAAATATGTTAAGTTATGGCCAAACTTATGAGTTCAAGAAAGAATGAGGTGATTTTGTCATGAGAACCATATTGGTCATTCTATTATTTTGGTTGTGTGCAATTCATGTTAAGTTGTTTGTATATTGACTTACTAAGCTTTGTATTGACTTACTAATCTTTGTAAAGCTTACCGAAGGCTCGAGACCGTCAAGGATCGTCATCACAGTACTAAAATCATTTTGGTACATTTTGAATATGTATATGGCTAGATATGGCATGTATAGGCTAGTCCTTGATATGAGATGTAAAATGAACTTAGCCATGTGATTTGGCTAGTTATGTTTTGGTAATATGCTTAAAGGAATATGATATGTAAAGTGTTTTGGTATGATTAGTTGATATATGAAATGGTTGTGAAATGGTATGTATATAAATAATTGGTGCTTGGGCATGCTTGAATTTTGGTCATGCAAATTGGTATGTTTAGAATGGTTAGTCATTTGGGTATGTTTAGTTGCTATATATAAACATGTTATGTGTTGGTAAGTGATACTTATAGGTGAGACCCTAAGTGGGTGGCATATTGGCCTTGTAAAACGGCCTTGTAAAATGGCCTATAATGTCACACGGTTGAGGCACACAGGCGTGCCTAAGACCGTGGATAAATTGGCAGAATGTGGCTTAAATTGCACACGGCCTCGACACGGGTGTGCTTGATAGCCGTGTGAGAAATGTCAGTATGTGATCTAGTAGTACACGGCCTTAGCACACGAGCGTGCTTGGTGACCGTGTTGATTTTAGCAATATACTACCACGGGGAGGACACACGGGAGTGTCCAGTAGCATTGGGTGAGGCACGGTTTATCCCCAGGTCGTGTGTCCCCTGTATGTTAGAAAAGTTTCTAACTTTTATGAAATTACTTATGTGTTTTGATTTAGTCCCGACTCAGTTTATAAGCATGCTTAAGGTCTCGATGACCTACTTAAGGGACATTATGATTGATATTGATGAATGACTATATGATGAATTTCATAAATGTTTTTGATCTGGCCGGTAACACTTTTAACCTAATCTGGCGATGGTTACGGGTTAGGGTGTTACATTTGATTGGTATAGAGCTACGGTTTAGTCGATTCTTGGACTAACGTAGCGTGTCAGAGTCTAGCTATACATGCCATATAGTTGAAATGTGATAGTGTTATGAATCCTAACGTATAAGATGTGATTTTTGTATAGTAATGGATCCCGAAAGAGTCATAGCTGACGATGTAGAAATTAATGCATTTGCTCCTATGCAAGGGACAGTGTCTTCTGATTCGAGACCGGCTACGAGTGGCCTAGAGGAAGAAATTAAACAAGCTTCCTTCCAGATGATGAGTGAGTGGTTCACTCAATTTGTGAGAAATAACCCAACTATTTTGCAACCTCCGCCCCGGTCAATCTCCCTCAGACATCTGCTATACTTTCGACTATGAATTTGAATCTGATGAATATGCCTCCAGTTGATAAAATTCGTAAGTATGAGGTTAGAGAGTTCAGTGCTACTAATAATGATAATACCGAGGAATTTGATTCTGAAGCTTGTAATGAAAGAAAAAGATCAATGAGTGATTTTTCTCAACCACTAATGAAGAAATATAGAGATGCAAATAATAGATCAAATGCTTCAGTTGGACATGCTAGTGGAGATCGTGTGATACCAAATGTTAGTTTGAGAACTCAAGTTGTAATTGAATCAAATGATGGAAGTACTAAATGCAACAAACCTGAGAGTAGGCAGTGTGGAAGAAGACATGTGGGAAAATGTTGGAGCAAGTATAACAATAGGGTTTGTTATAAATGTGGATCACGAAACCACTTCATTCGAGATTGCTCAGAGATGGCGAGCATTGGAAATATCAGATCCGAGCAACTTAAGTGTAAGCATTGTGGTAAAAGACATCCGGGGAATTGTAGATTGAATAGTCAAGCTTGCTTCAGATGTGGATCGTTAGATCATTTCACTCGAGACTACCTAGAATCTGTTGAACAAGAGACTACTCAGAATATGAGATCAGATAACGCCCAGAGAGAGATAGACCTTTCCAAAATACAAGAAATGTCAGTAGTAGTTAGAGGTTTGCGAGGAATACTGTTGCAAGATCTGAAGCTAGAGCGCCTGCTAGAGCGTATGCTATCCAAGCTCGTGAGGAAGCTTTATCACCGATGTTATAACGGGTACTTTTATACTTTATGATACTTCTGTGATTGCATTGATAGACCCTGGTTTTACGCATTTATATATATATGCATGAATTTAGTAATCAGTAAGACATTGTTGGTAGAAACTACTGAGTTTGCTATAAAAGTATTGAACCCTTAGGTAAAAGTGTTCGGTTGATAAAGTATGCAAGAACTATCCGTTATGTATCGAGATATTTGTTTCTCTGTGGATCTGATGCTTTTTCCATTTGATGAGTTTGATATTAATTTGGATATGGATTGGTTGTCATTGCATAATGCCGTTGTGAACTGTGAAAGAAAGATTATTGGTTTGAGATGTCCGAATAATGAAATTGTATGGGTTAATTCTAACAATTTAGATGGATAACCTGCTGCGATATCGGTATAGAAATTAAAATTTTGTGAAAAAGGGATATGAGGCATATTTTGCTTATGTAATTGATTCAAAAATATCTGAAAGGAAAATTAAGTCAGTACCTATTGTCTACAAGTTTTCTGATGTGTTTCCCTGAAGAGTTACTGGGCATGCCTCCGATTCGTGAAGTTGAGTTTGGTATTAAATTGATGTCTGGTAGGACACCTATTACGATAACTCTATATAAAATGGCACTAATAGAGTTGAAAGAATTAAAGTTACAGTTGCAAGAGTTGACTGATAGAGGGTTCGTTAGACCAAGTTTTTCACCTTGAGATGCTCCTACTCTATTTGTGAAAAAGAAAGATGGCACGATGAGAATGTGCATTGATTATCATCAGTTGAATAAGGTAAACATAAAGAATAAATATCCGTTACCCAGAATTGATGACTTATTTGATAAGTTAAAAAGAGTTTAACATAAATTGATTTCTAATTCAGAATATCAGATGTGATATCGACGTTTAAGTGTTATTTAGAAATAGAGTGTATATGCTGAAAAGTTCTATAAAAGTATACAACAAATATGTGATGTCTGAAAGTTGGTAAGGAAATAATAGCAAAATGAGCTCAAGGTGATTCGAATTCTGTTTTGATAAAAGATTCAGAACAGAAAGGGAAATTGATCCGAGGTTGTTTGAAAGCAGCATCTGATCGTCAGAAGTCTTATACGGATTTGAAGCGAAAAGATATAGAAGTTGAGATTGGTGACAAAGTATTTTTCAAAGTGTCTCCATGGAAGAAAGTACTCCGATTCAGACGTAAAGGCAAATCAAGTTCGAGGTTCATTGGACCTTATGAGATCATTGAACGAGTTGGGCTGCTTGCTTATAGACTAAGGTGGCCCTTTGAGCTAGAAAAGATTCCCGATGTACTTCATGTTTCAATGCTTTGTAGATCTCATTCTAATCCGTCACATGTGATCGTCCCATCTGAAAGTGAGATCCGATCTAATATGACATATGAAGAGGAACCGACCCGTATCTTAGCTTGAGAAGTGAAAAAGTTGAGAAATAAAAAAATGTTGTTAGTGAAAGTATTGTGAAATCAACACGGAATAGGAGGGACTACGTGGGAGCCTGAGGACTCAATGAGACAACAATGTCTGACTCTGTTTAACGGTAAGATTTTCGAGGATGAAAATCCCTAAGGGGGGAGAATTGTAACAGTCTGGATTATACCCTAGTCGGAACAGTGGTTTTGGGACCACAAATCCAAGTCCGTATAATATTTTAATATTATATTCCGTGTTGTTGATATGTGACTAAGCATGTGGTAAATTTTTGTAAGTTAATTCGTTTGTCTGTGTGCTTAATTTGATAAAAGGACTAAATCGCATAAGGATTAAAAGTGACTTTTCAATTGATTAATGGTCAGATTGAGATGGATTTATTATAGGGAAGTCCTTAAAGGGCAAATAGACCATTTTTAATTATAGTGGATGGAAACATGGTTTTATAACATGCTTTTATATGTTATTTATTAAATTAAAAGTTATATTATAATTATTATATAAGTTATATGTATATTATAATAAAGAAACATGAAAGTGGAGTTCATTTATACATTCTCCACCGAATTTTCAAAGGAAAAAGAAAAGTTTTAAGCTCTCATACATTCGGCAATTTAAAGCCAAAATTAATATCACGAACCAATGAAAAAGGACTTAGATCGCGGGAAAGCGAAAGTGATAGAGTAACCGTTTTCATACCGATAAACCGAATCCGAGGTAAGTCACTATGCAAATAAATGTACTTGCATGAAATTGTAATTATTTATATGACTAATGTCAATAATGGATGCTTATGAGAAGATTATGTATATAAATTCCGTGATAAATTTAATATAATAAGTAAGTTCAAATATAATACAAGTTGTTAGTTTATATCTATGTGATGGGAATTGAATGATAGTTATTGAATTAGAAATGCTACATGTATGATGTTGAGAATTGAGGCACTAAGTGTGCGTATTTGAAATTATGATGGAGTTAAATAGCACTGTGTGTGCGAAGTAATGGAAGCTTTGGCTTTTATGATTGGCACTGTGTGTGCGATACCGAATTAAGTCCGATTTTGTATTAATGCACTAAGTGTGCGATTTCATTTAGGTCTCGACAATGAATCATGGCACTAAGTGTGCGATTATAAGAAGTGAATAGCACTATGTGTGCGATGATAAGAAAGCTTGGGCTTATTGAATTGGCACTGTGTGTGCGATATCGAGACAAGTCGATTAAAAGAATAGGCACTAAGTGTGCGATTATAAGAAGTGAATAGCTGTGTGTGTGCATGATACGAAAGCTTAGGCTTATTGAATTGGCACTATGTGTGATATCAAGACAAGTCGATTAAAAGAATAGGCACTAAGTGTGCGATTATAAGAAGTGAATAGTACTGTGTGTGTGATGATATGAAAGCTTCGGCTTATTGAATTGGCACTGTGTGTGTGATATCGAGACAAGTCCATTAAAAGAATAGGCACTAAGTGTGCTAGGATTAGTATGCTTCGATTATGTATATAGCACTGAGTGTGCGATTAGGTTGAATAAATACTAAAGGACGATCAACATGTATTATCGAGCATTGAATAGCTTGGAAGTTGAATAATTATGTGTTAGATAATGTATGTATTGAACTTTTGTGGTTGATGAGTTATAAGCAAGCTATAAATGAGTGAATGAGTATTTTAGCTATGGCTAGGACGTTGGTATTGTACAATTATTCTGAGTTTCAGAGTATTTTGTTTGATTCTTATTGGTTTAACGGGCAAGTCTGTAGTACGAATAGCAAATTCAAGCTTTGATAAGTTAAGTGAATGAATATCTGTTACAAGTATGTTGCTTATATATTAATGGTGTATATGAGGTAAGTATCCATGTGAGCATATTATGATAAGTACATCAAATTGATAATATGATGTGTAAATTCTTGACTAGATGAAATAGATGCAAACATGATATGTGATTTGAAAATATGTTAAGTTATGGCCAAACTTATGAGTTCAAGAAAGAATGAGGTGATTTTGTCATGAGAACCATATTGGTCATTCTATTATTTTGGTTATGTGCAATTCATGTTAAGTTTGTTTGTATATTGACTTACTAAGCTTTGTAAAGCTTACTCTGTGTGTATGTTTTCTCTGTTTATAGGTCGTCAAAGCTACCAAAGGCTCGGGACCTTCAAGGATCGTCATCACACTACTAAAATCATTTTGGTACATTTTGAATATGTATATGGCTAGATATGGCATGTATAGGCTAGTACTTGATATGAGATGTAAAATGAACTTAGCCATGTGATTTGGCTAGTTATGTTTTGGTAATATGCTTAAAGGAATATGATATGTAAAGTGTTTTGGTATGATTAGTTGATATATGAAATGGTTGTGAAATGGTATGTATATAAATGATTGGTGCTTGGGCATAATTGAATTTTGGTCATGCAAATTGGTATGTTTAGAATGGTTAGTCATTTGGGTATGTTTTAGTTGCTATATATAAACATGTTATGTGTTGGTAAGTGATACTTATAGGTGAGACCCTAAGTAGGTGGCATATTGGCCTTGTAAAATAGCCTATAATGTCACATGGTTGAGGCACACGGGCATGCCTAAGACCGTGGATAAATTGGCAGAATGTGGCTTAAATTCCACACGGCCTCGACACGGGTGTGCTTGATAGCTGTGTGAGAAATGGCAGTATGTGATCTAGTAGTATACGGCCTTAGCACACGGGCGTGCTTGGTGACCGTGTTGATTTTGGCAGTATACTACCACGGGGAAGACACACAGGAGTGTTCAGTAGTAGTGGGTGAGGCACGGTCTATCCCCACGGCCGTGTGTCCCCTGTATGTTAGAAAAGTTTCTAACTTTTATAAAATTACTTATGTGTTTCGGTTTAGTCCCGACTCGGTTTATAAGCATGCTTAAGTTCTCGATGACCTACTTAAGGGACATTATGATTGATATTGATGAATGACTATATGATGAATTCCGTCAATGTTTTCGATTTGACCGGTAACACTTCTAACCCTAATCTGGCGACGATTACGCGGTTAAGGGTGTTACAGAATTGGGTCGTGTGGGCCCCACATGAACGTGTAGAAATTGTTGGGCCAGGTCGTGCATTTTACACGGCCAAGGCCATTATGGGCCGTGTGTGCCACATGGGTGTGTGGACCCACATGGGCTAGCAACATGGGCTCATGGGGCCATTTTCACGGTTTGACTGCTAAGGTTGTATGGGTCACCCAAGTCAACTGTGGACCTATTGTTAGGTCGGTAAGCTTACTTAAACCCCTAATTGATTAAATAACTGTTATGCCCCTGTATGATATATCTATATATATAGGTACATGTAAGGCTATATTTTAGCATGTTATGTAGACTATACTAAATACATACACAATACTATGATATGACATGACATGATTGCATGATGCATTGCATGGGGAGGGGTTGTTATTGATTGGAGGAAGTGTACTAAAAGGCTTCGAGCCTAAATTATCAAGTACCAAATTGCATATCATCATATAGTGCCGCATTCGGTACTCTCTAGAGTGTAAGGATGGGTGGGTTGATTATATCTCCACATGGAGTATAAGGTTAGACGGAAATGGAGTGTAGAGGCTAGATGGGTAGGACCTGTATACTGTTTCATATGTTCTTGACCGATTAATCGTTATCAGAATGGGCCAAGGCCCAAACACATGACTATTTTGTACTGAGATGGGCCAAAGCCCAAACTGAAATTGTCACTGATACTGAAAAAGGCTTAGGCCCAGACTGTATTTGTTTTCTGTCTGTTTGCTATTATGGGATTACACACTGAGTTTTCGTAAACTCACCCATCTGTTTTAACTGTATAGGTAATCCCTAATCATAGGCGGATCAGTACAACGGAGGACTCAGAGGTGGCCACACGACCTATCTAATTCGATTTCTTATTTTATGATTTCAACTTAAGTTTGGGTATTTTATTGTAATAAGGGCCTTTGGATTTATATTTTTAATTTGGGATTTTACCGTTGTTTTGATTTATAACTGCTAGCAGTAAGAAAAAGCCGCAAGTTTTGAGAAAGATGTTGTATCAAAATTTCCTCAAATACGCAATTGTTTTAAAAGCTTCCATAATAAATAACGCTTTGAAAATTAATAACGTTTTTAAAAGTGAATAAATTTTCAATGATTCATGCTTTGAAGATGAACGACCCTTTTTTTAGACTCATCATTGAATAACACAAAGTGATTAAATAGAAATGAGGATTTCAACGACAACATATTTTACGAAAAACACTTCAATGTGACATCACCAGATTCGGCCATAACATCCAGGCCGAGTTTGGGGTATTACACGTAACATGAAGCGAAACACCAAAGTCTATCACCTAACTAGTCTCGTCACATGCTAGGTTGATCAAATTTTCATCACCAAGGAGTAACAGATCATCAGTAGTAGTGACAGTAACACTTAGATTTCTTTTTATCCTTTCTCTCTTGTTCATCACCATCACAAATATTCTCTCTTTTTCACTTGTAGCAATACTTCTTAATATGGCATTTCTTACCGCAGTGATGACATTCAATATTCTTGTATCTTGATCTCGCCTTGCTTTGGCTTTTATCTTTACCCTTTTCATCTTTTTCTTTGTTTCTCCCCCTATTTTCAATAACTAAAACCTTAAACTGTGATTAAGAACCTTGAGACCTTCTTCTTCCTCTTCATTCAACACACCACTCTTCGCAATTTCCAAGGTCTAGTACCCTCTGGAGCAACATTAATAAGTGAAACATGAAACGTTTCTTAATAGTCCGATAAGTAGTAAGCAACCAAAGCCCTATAATCTTATCATCAAATTTAATTCCCATACCAAGTAGTTGAGTCAACAAACCTTCAAACTCATTCAAGTGATTGTCTATAAAAGTCCCTTCCATGTAACTCAACGTCATCATTCTTTTAAGCATGAACAACTTATTATTGTTGGATTTCGAAGCATACAAGTTTTCAAACTTGTTTCACAATATGCTTACATGTGTCTCTTGATCAATGTGGTTATAAACATCTTCTTTTGTAACAACCCCATACACGATCCAATCGTCGAGTTAAGGCATCAAGATGTCACATTCATTGTCGAAGCAACTATTGAAAATTCAGATCAATTTATCATATTATTTAATTAATGTAGATCATTAAGTCATTTTAGTAATAATTGAATTTACGATAGAACTAATAACGAGTTAAAGGAGCTCATTAAAACATCCACAATTAATTAAAGGCCAAACTATAAAGTTCATAAAAATTTCTGAACTGTCGTCGTGACATGGCGAACTTGTCATCGTGACGTCGTCTCCATTTTCTTACAAGTTTCACGCTTTATTATTATTTATTTATTTTTATATATCATTACCGAATATATATTCATATGTCATAACCACCACTTCATTTTACATATCATCCAAATCTATTACTAAATAAAGTCCTCATAAAACATGATATTCAATTAAAGATAACAAAGTATATAAAATTAACACTAATATTAAAGTTTTACAAATAAAACCATTGGAGGACTTGCACTTTCAAAAGTAGTTTACCCACTTTACATATATTTCATATTTATTTCTAGATTGTGCCGATCAATTTAATTCTTCATAAAATTTAACAAAGAATTCAATATCACATCAATTAACAATTATTCACTTATTATTTTATCAATTCGCTTAAACATACTCATATGTACTAATCATTCCATCACTTACAACCATTTGAAACATTTCAAATTCATCTACTACTATATATATTCACATATTTTTTTTCCTCCTCCTCCTCCCCATTCCACATCATTTATGTATATATTTGTTAGAATCTTTAACTTTTAGTATATAACATGCTTATATGCAACCTTATCTATAATTCCACTATTTACTTATGTGTTCATATCAAAGTTGTCCACTTGAGTCATAGTCAATAAATTATTTATATCTTGAGCTAAAGAATTCGAAATTAAGATCTGATTTAATGTTTTTGAAACTAGACTCAAATATATTTTTACCATAAAAATTTTAAAATTTATGACTTAGCCAATAAGTACAGTAAATTCTTCAAATTTGTCTCTATTCTGCTATTTGACAGCTTCGACCTTTCTTTACTAAAAATTAATAATCCCTTATTACGGGGTTTAGATGATGTTTTTGTTTGTTTCTCTTGAAAATATACTCATTAAGAATTTAAACATATAAATTTAAAACCCAAATAATTTTTTTTATAATTTTTAATGATTTTCCAAAGTCAGAACAGGGGAACCCGAATCCACTCTGACCATATTTCATGAAAATTAATATATCTCAAAAATATAAAATTTCATTTCTTTCACCGTTTCTTCCATATAAAACTAGACTCAATAAGATTTAATTACATATTTAATTCAATCTATAACTAAATTTCTATGATTTTTGGTGAATTTTCAAGTTTAAGTCATTGCTACTATCCAAACTGTTTTAATGAAAAAATATTTTCTTTTCCATGGTTCTTTGCACTATCTTTCATTCATTCACACATAATTACCATACTTTTGATTACTATACAATTTAGACACTTATGTTTATATGTAGATTACATATTCATTTCTTAATCTTAGTACTTTTCACCATACAAATCATATTCTCTCTTACCAATTTAGTGTTTTAAGTCTCTATTTTTCATCAAATACTTTCTAATTCTAGTATTTAGATTAAATACATGTTTCATACATCTCACTCAAAACATCTTTAACTCAATCTATTGAAATACAAGTAGGTTTAGTATGAAACTTGCCTCCTTTGTCAAGAATTTCTTCATTTCTTCTTCATTTCCATGCATTTCTCATCTTCACCACTTTCCTTCCTTTTTCATATCATTTTCTCCACTTTCATCTACTATTTTCTTGCTTCTAAATTGATGAACATATTCTCTAGAATCTCTACTTCATCTTTTCTCTTTAATATCTAAGGAAAGTTTCAAAAATTTTAAGTAAAAAAAAAGGTTTTCATGGAAAAGGACTAAACCTTTCACTCACGTTGGAAGGATGATCCATTTCCTTAATCTTTCCTCTCTTTTTATACTACCATTTTTCTAAAAAAAATAATAATAAATATCTAAGCAAAATATTAATATAATAATAGTTAACTAATTAATTAATTAAAAAATCATCAAAATATCATCAACATAATCATTACATTCTAGAGCTCTCCCTCTTGCTAATTGACCATTTTGCCCTTTATGATCTTTCAAAATTTCATCCTTGAATCATCACTTAATTTGGTAAAATTGTGATTTAGTCCCTCACAATTCTTCACCTATTCAATTTGGTCCCTGCATGCCAATTTCATATCTTAGTAAATTGGATTATTTTCACTTAGACTTGAGCCAAAAACTTTCCACATATTTACAATTTAACCTTTACTTTAAATCAATATACTAAAACCTACTTCTTAATCATTATTATTATTATTATTATTATTATTATTATTATTATTATTATTATTATTATTATTATTATTATTATTATTATTATTATTATTATTATTATACCTCAATATTCTCTTTTATCCGCATTATATCATTTTCTCATTTTACCGAAAAATTAATTATACATTATTTAATTTATTACTACTTTTATTATATATCAATTGTAAGGATGTTACATTTATGCTTGTGCCATATAACTTTTTGTATATTTACAATTTAGTCCTTCCTTAATACATCATGTCATACTTCTTGATTTAACTCTCTTTTGATATATTGTAACTTTTATTTTCTTTGATCTTATACCTTATTTTGCTAAAATTTTATTTTATATTATTTACGACCAAGGGAGTTTTGAGGATGTTACATCTTCAACAAATTACTAAATAAAATCGTACACCTAATGATGCTCAATTTCCCACTCTTTATCAGTTTTTGACTCGAGGTTTTGAGTAGCAAAAATAGGAAATTGCAAAGCTTTCACAAAAAGATATTTTATTTTGTTCTGCCACATTTGATAATTAGTGCCATTCAACATAATTATCTTACTAGTGCTAATTTCCATGATCATCGAACACGAAAACCAAGTTTTGGTACCAATTTGTTGGGATGAAACCAAACCTGACAAAACAACGCGGAAGCAACAATCGATATTCTTTCATTCCCAAAATATTAATTCGGGCAATTATGACAAACTCAATAACATAAAACATCAACAATCAATCCAAATCAACCACAATATCGCAAGCAACAATAATAAAATCAATACATATAATTTTTACGTGAAAACCCTTTAAAGCAAAGGGTCCACGAGACTTGAAAGTCCTCAAAAATTTCTACTATAATCAAAGTCTTGCTACAATATCACAATCAAGTCACAATAAAGAATATACAACTCAAACAAGGCTATCAACAAATAATCTCAAGCAAACTTTAAGAGAAAATTGAGAATATGACCAAAAGGGGCTGACTTTGAAAAATGAAAACTCGAAGCTATTGCATAGAAAATCCCACTTTACACAATTGAGAACCTTGAGTCTACTAACCACAATAGGGATTATCATCCTTTTATCCTCTTTGATATCACATATTAAAAGAAAAATCATGATTATTCCCTTACTACTAGAGAAGGCAAATAGAAAGTTAGAAAAAGGAATTATATTCTTTCCAAAAGAATACTAATTTAAATGTCTTTTATATTTTGACCGAAATTAATAAATATAATTGTTTATATTAATAAATTTGGTAAAATATATACTTTTGTATAAATCAAATTCATATGTTAATTATATTCTTTCCAAAAGAATATTAATTTCCATATCTTTTATATTTTACCAAAATTAATTAATATAATTGTTTATATTAATAAATTCGATAAAATATATATAATTAATATTTTGCATGAATCAAATTCATATATTAATTATATTCTTTAAAGAATATTAATTTTCATATCTTTTATATTTTGACCGAATTAATTAATATAACCTTTATATTAATAAATTCAATAAAATATATACAACTAATATTTTGTATAAATCAAATTTATATATTAATTTTATTTATGTTCATTATTTATGTACAATAAGTTTGCCAAAAATCAACTTAAAGAGACATAAGATAGACTCCAATCACAGAGTTGATCAACACTTCACCTGTCTTTTTTTTCTCTTTTTTTTTTTTTATTTTGCCGTCATACACTTTCACACCAAAAAAAAAAAAAAAAAAGAAGGAAAAAAAAAATTGTTGTCAGTTGTCACTGCCCTCTTTAAATATAATAAGGCAGAAATTTGTGAGCCTTCCCACGTATAGAGGGACACATGAGCGCCCACACCAACAGAAAGGAACTAGATAAATTTGCACAAAGTCTTAGATAAAAAGGAAATCGATTTGAAAGGCATTAAAGAGTTTAACTTCATAGGGACTCTTCTACCCAATAGGGAAATCATCCAACAAGCTAAGAAGAGATTTAAAACACTTACCAACTTTTTTTTTTTAAATCAAGGATTATCACTCGATTACTCAAAGATCATTTAAAGATTGAAGTCCAACTTGATATGATGATCATCATCATTTAAAGATCATTTAAATCTCATATGTATTGCCTATATAAATGTTGTCTATTTGCATGTGTGTTTTGAGAGCACTATCCAATTTGAGATCATTGTTAAGGTAGATGCATCTATGATATTTTAGGTTTTATTGGAGAGTTCTTTCACTTTTATGTGAAGATAATTGAGGACACTGTGAGGCTGCTTTTATTCTAGTGTTATTAGGTAGTTAAGGCTTTAATCATTAGGTGTACTGTAAAAATTATTTAGTAGATTCATCCCTGAGGTAGAATTATTATTTGAACCACATAAATAATCTTGGTTTTGATTTTTGCACTTTGCTTTTCCTTTTTGGTTATAATTTGCTTCACAATTTTGTTGAAATAGTTATTGTAACATCACTTTCAAAAGGAAAGTGCAAAAGATTGTAAATCAATGTGCAATTTAATTGATATTAGAGTTTGACTTCAAACATACTTGGAGATTTTGAATCTGGTTTTGCACCAATGGAGGCCATGGAGAAAGGTAGCTCTACTTATTATTCACCCTTTCATCAAATTATATCTATTAGAAAGACAAAACGAAAGCTTTTATAATGTCTCTTGATGAAAAGGCTTAGAGGTCTATTAAGTGAACACATGTAATTATAACAAATACTAATGGAATAACCACTTCCAAACCTATAAATAAGTCTACAAGTGAGAAGGAAAGGTTGTCAGTAATAACTCTAAATTACTAAATATCATTTTTAGTGGTGTGGGCATGGAAAAATTTAAGATCATTCCAATGTATGAATGTTCCAAGGATATTTGGACTAGTGTTAAAAATCAATATAAAAAGAATGCATCCACTCACTTGTCAAAAAGTCCAAATTCTTATAACTAGATTTGAATACTTAGGGTCCGGAGAACATTTTCTGGATTTTTCAGCGTTTGTTTGGTGGAAAATAAATTCTTAAATAAAAACATTTTCCAAACACAGGTAAAATCATTTCCTTATTTCTGGAAAACGTCTTACCAATTTCTTTTCAGTAAGATATTTTCCGGATCTTTCCCCTTCATCCAGGTAAGTCTTTCTCTTCTTCCCTTCTTCATTCCTTCTCCTTCCTTCTTTCTTTCTCAGCCAACAAATCTCTTTCTCTCTTTCTCAGACTTTCCCGGTTCCTCCTTTCGTTGGGTCTTGGAATCTCTTGGAAAAATTCATCTCTGATCTCCTCCAAGTATCTGCATATTTTCTAATGTTTCATCTCTGACTTATTACTCTCTGTTTTCCTTTGCTTGCTTTGTCGGAACTTTTCCCTTGCTTGCTTCATCTCACCTATAGTTTGATAGTATGGCATTCTTTCTTTAGTAAGAAATTGTAGTAACAGCACTTGTTCAAACAAAAGACTATCATACCAAAGGTGAGGGTAGCTTGCTCTTTGCCGGTAAGCTACCCTCACCTACCTTAACTATAGGCATTTCTATTCGCCCGCGCGCAATATCAGATCGACTACTCTACTACCATCATGCCGAAGGTCTTTTCTTCAATAGGATGGAAAGGAAAATGAATAGCTTCTTCATAATATTAGAGGCCCTGTAAACTTTATACTAGTTTTTGTGAAATTTCTAATTAAGCTTTTTGCTTGGTGAAATATTTTTTAATGTTAACAAACTAAACATAAATACCAATTTTAACCCCCAAAAATAATATTAATATAAATAATAAAACCAAATTCAAGTAGCAAAAAGTAAATTTACATATTTTATCTTAAATTTGATCAAGAAAATTGTAACTTATCTCTTAATACTGTTTTCCACAATTGTGAGCCAGCGAGAGATGAGTCACGTTCAAACAGAGAGAGAAAGCAAGACGCTCGTAGAGGCGGCGCTTCGTGTTCTAAACACAGCCGACCCCTTCGAGAAGGCCCGGCTAGGCGACTCGGTGGCATCCAAATGGCTCCAAGGAACCATCACCCGTCCCTACGACCCATCGCAGGACCTTCCCGTTCCCGATCGCCCCGCCAGGCTCACCAATGTACGTAGCAACTGCCCTCGATTTCCCCATACGTTTACTGCTATTGAAATGGTTCAGTAAAAAGATTATGGGTTTTTCGTTTTTTGTTTTAAGGTTAAGTTGGTGTCGCCAAGTTTGATGCCAAAGCTTGGGAAAGCAGGTAGCTTGCAGAGCAGGCAAGCCATTGTGCATAGTCTTGTGCATACCGAGAGTTGGGCTATTGACTTGTCTTGGGTACCTTTTTGTTTTTATTTAGTTGTTTTGGTTATGATTATGGTTTGATTTCATTGTTCCAAGGCATTTAAGGTTGAAGAATATCTACCCTTTTGATAATCAGTGAGCTCATTGATTTTTAGTAATGAATGCTTGACTGACATTCCAGTAGTTAGAATTTGACAACGTTTGGAGTTTGAATTGGGATCCATTCATACAATTAAAGGCTTCAAATTGAAATTTTGTCACTTATTCAGTTGATTGTTGGGAATTAAGTATTTCTAATTTTAAAGGTTTCTTGTATAAATATGGAGTCTTATGGCTTGAGTTGGTGCAACTTTTGAGTTTTGAGGAATTGATGATTTTGGAAGAAGTATTCTGTATTTGTGTGTATCCATTAATCTTCTTTTATCAATTTGATGAAGGATATAATTGCTCGTTTCGGTAAGAAAGAAGCAATGCCAAGAGAATTCTTTACGGATTTTGTGAAGGTAGCTCAAGATGAAGGCCGGCACTTCAGCCTGCTTGCAGCTCGGCTTAAGGAGCTTGGTTCTTCTTATGGTGCATTACCTGCTCATGATGGGCTATGGGATTCTGCAATTGCTACATCCAAGGACCTATTGGCTCGATTGGCAATTGAGCATTGCGTCCATGAGGTGCACGATTTTCTATTACTCATCTGCTGTTTTAGAAGCATTGGACTAAGGCCTTAATACTGATAAGATCTGGGGATAACATTGCATTGGTGACAATTATAATCACTTAATTTCCTTATTAGTTTATGAACTCGATGAAAAGGCCTGCTTGCCGATTGCCTTCCTATACTCCTAATAGATGGTGTGAGCTTATCTTGCAGAAATACTCTGTTTTAAATTCCCTTGTATACTTGTTATGTGATGGAAAGTTAAGGACTAGTTCCGTTTCGGTGATTGATTATCAGAGTATATATATATATATATATATATATAAAGGGAAAGAATGCATAAAGGAATGCATATGAAAGTTCTTTGGGGTTTTAAGTAACGATGGAATGAGTTTATTTCATGTGAATATCTTCGGAACCTTGTAAATGAAATGAAAGACGGTGGACTTAGTGCATCTAAATATGCAACATGTGCACTAATTAACAAAATGTTAACTTTTGATGAAGCAACTGAAATACGATGCAGGCTAGGGGACTTGATGTTTTGCCAACAACCATCTCTAGGTTCCGTAACGGAGGCGATGATGACACAGCTGATTTACTGGAGAGAGTAGTTTACCCAGAAGAGATTACACATTGTGCTGCTGGAGTTAAGTGGTTTGAATATCTTTGCTTGAGATCCAGAAATCTTTGTATCAAGATATCCTGGCACTGGAAGAAAGTGAAGCAGGCAGAAGTGAGACTCAAATGGATAAGGAAAGTGAAGAGGTGATTCAGAAATTTCATGCAATAGTAAGGACACACTTTAGGGGACCATTGAAACCACCCTTCAATGAGAAAGCAAGGAAAGCTGCTGGCTTCGGCCCTCAGTGGTATGATCCCCTCGCCGTGAAAGGCCCTGCCTCACAGTTCTAGCAGTAGACGTATACGAACTCCGGTGTTCATCAGATTTGTGTTGCTTGTGAGAACTGTTATCTTTTTTACTTCAAATTCTGACCAGAATCTCTGAAATATTCCAAATTTTGATAATTAATCATTTTATGTTGACTTTAACCTTGTTGCTTATTACAATACATTGCATCAATATTCAAGTTTCTTTGATTGAAGTAAACTGACCGTATTAGTACCATGGTATCAAAGTAAAGTTTGTCGGTAAAAATATCATAGAGGTCTTACTGCTAGGTGTTTGCCCTCTCTACTTAAAAAATGAGCAAATTAATCTCTATATTTTATATCAAAAAGAAAATTTGTACTTTATGTTAAAAATTTATTTATTTCTATTATTAAAACTGAAATGACTGACAAAATAATCAAACAATAATGTATGCTTCATGTTAACATACAGATACCAATTTTAATGGTAGAAATGGATAATTTTTTAACACAAGAACCAATCTACTCATATATAAAGACTAATTTGTCTTTTTTTTTTTAATAAATGAAACAAAATACAATCTAACTTACAATTACCAATTTTGAACTTTTACCCTTTCTGAATATATTTTGTTTCACACAGAGAATTATGTTACGTTCTATTTGCACTTTAGGATAGATTGATTTTGATCTGTCATTGTTAACCATTCACTGCCATGGATGACCTTTAGAAAAAATGTATCACAGAACTTGGATGATATGTGAAGAAATGTTGCATGTAATGTATAGGTCAATTTAGTAGGCAGAATCTCAATTAAAACCACTAAGAAAAGGAATTGTATACATGAGAAATGTCATTGGAAATTTCAGTATTTGCATTTTCCCATCATACATCATCTTTATTTATCAGATGGAAACATGAAATTGCATAACAAGCCCTGAAGAAAATGGTAAACTGAAAATATAATGCAAAATTCTACATCAGTAACGATTTGGTTCTCGTTAAGTTGTAAAAAAATTTCGATAACCAGGATTGCACAACGATTTTTCTGTCGCACAATGGAAGTTCCGGGACATAAACATGATCAGTTTGAAGAATTATTGGCAAGCTTTATGACCTCTGCACCACAGCTGATATCTTGGAATCTCAACAACAAAAATTTAATCATAGAAGAAGCCTCCGAATATCACTGAAGTTTGCTTTTAATACTGATACAAATGCTCCTGCAACAAAAATAGCAGAAATCTCAGGCAGGCATCATGCTAAAGTATATACACACCATCCATCAGAAGATTTGTATTTAGATCAGTGATTAAAAAGACTTGCACCACTGCATACCTCCAACTTTGCCATCAAATACACGATGATCAGCAGATAGCGTCAAGTTCATTTTTGTCACAACTGCAGGCCTCTCGATCCCTGCACGAAATTTCAATATATGAAACGAAAAATACTTTGTAGCATGACATATAGGGAAGCATACTTGACAAGGGTAATTGCTTTACCATCACTTCCAACCACCGGTTCAACAAATTTGTTTCCTCTACCAACAGCGAGAATACCAGCCTGCCAATACAACATACAGAGATTTGTAGCACCTTATGAAGTCAAGATCACTTTCTAATAGCAAAATTTATTAGTGGCTTTGATATTCTAAATATTGCCTCTAGGAAAAAGTACAAAGACAAAAGGAGATCTCCACTGTTTTCAAAATGAATATTATCAACAAATGGCAAAAACAGAACTATGATTCTCCAAATTTATCACTTTTTGTTTTAAAAAAAAAGTCTTTAGACCAACGACTTCTGAATTTTAAGGCCTGAATGTAACATATTATTTGTGGAAGGGATAAGTTGAAGCAACATTAATGTTTGCTCAGCAAAGGCACATGATGTTGACATAGACAATCTAGCTGGGTGCGAGTGAGAGCAAATATTCAGCTCAATTTCAGCATATGTACATGCGTGTGTGTGTGAGAGAGAGGGAGTTACCTGCGGGGGATTTATAATCGCACAAAACTGGTCAACAGGAAACATTCCCAGATTTGAAATGCTGCAAAAATTAGAATTTCTCAATATTTCTTTCAACTATTAAAAAGGCAGTGTGAGAACTAACATCCCATATGTATAAATAAAATCCATACCTGAATGTTCCTCCTTGAAATTCATTTGGTAAAAGCTTCCCAGCCCGTGCCTTTTCCGCTAGTTGCTTGACCTGAAGGCCAAGTTAAAGAAGATAAGCAAGATTAACCAAACGCAGAATTTAAATTGACAATTAATAAAATATTAACTGAAAAGAAACAGACCAAAAGAATGAAAATTAGCTTGTAATTCTGCCCTTGTTGACTATCATCCAGTACATTGCAGATTGTTTTAAGCATCTAGTTTAACTTAAGCTCTATACGCAGTTTTTGAGTGATATTTAAAGAAAAACTGTTGCAAGCATGTCCAAGTATGTCTTATGTTATCTACCTAGATCTAACAAGCTCAAAATTGAGAAAGCACAAGCTCACATGGGTAGTGGAGCCAAACAAAATTGTTAAACTAAAAAGCAGGTAGAGGTTGAAGATGAAAGTACCTCTGAGGAGATTGATGAAATGGATTTCTGGTCGGCATTCCTCACAATTGGGGTCATTAACCCCTGCAATGCAAATAAAATAATAAGCAGGTTGGTCCATAGAACCTGAGAACATGTTATTGGAAGCGTACCTTCTCAGTAGCAACTGCAATTGATATGTCAACAGAATCACACAAAATTATTTCCCCTTTCTCAACATCCCAATAAGCTGCAGTCATTGACATAGCATACTTTTTAGTTAGAGAGAATCAAATTACGTGCAAATTGTCCACTCTATAAAAAAGCACTCATAAATTTGTAATTTGATGGTGGAATTTCTTATACATAGTTTGACAAATTAGTAACCCTAGTTCCCTTCCCGTATGAAACTTCAAACAAATTAGTAATCTTAGTGCCCATTCAGTTAGAAACTTCTTCAATGCCACATTGTACTATTAACACAAAACATTTTTTTTCCTTTATTGAGATGTTAAAGGAGGGCTCATACACTCACCTAGTCCTAATGTAAGAACTTCAGATTATATCAAAGTGAAGAAATATTTTATACAGCATTAATACAGTCACCAGAATTATCTTTTCAGACTAAGCTGAAAACCATTTATAGACCAGCAACTACAAACTAGATGTTGAACAACTAACAGAAAATTAGAAACAAAATGACCCCACAGTCTAGGGGCATTTCCCTCGTTAAGGAATATTAAAGTTCTGGTCGGAGGGTGTAAAAGCAAGCAGGGCTGGGAATGGAATGAGAGCAAGCTACCTCCCACAAATAATTTGACAACTCAACAATAAAAATATACATAAAGGTATAAAAGAATAAAAACAATTTTTTTCTTTTACAGAAGAACTCAAAAAACATTTTTTGACATGCATCAGTTTAAAAATGTGGGACTTCCAATGTTTACAGCAGTAAAACAGATTGGAATCTAGTCCAGGAGAGAAATATCACCCAACAACTCCAGCAATCTTTACATCTTACAATTGATCATATGCTCTTATTACTTGCCTTGGCTTGGCTCCTATACCATGTTTACTCAGAAATCAATGAGGACCCAACTTTAACAAAATTATGTCTTACCATTAGCTTCAGGTACATTTTTTAGACCAACTGCAACCGCTTTTATGACAATGTCATTGACTGAAACTTTAATATCATGCTTCTCTGCAAATTAGGAAAGAATAGAACAATTAGCACTAAGCCAAACCAAGGACATGGAAAATCAATTTGATTATACGGAAATCTATTCAATACCTTTAAGCTCCTTCCTAAAAGAAAGAAGAGGATCCAGTACAACATCTGATGAACACAATAAAACTGTTAAGTTCAAAGGGTTAAATGCGACTAAAACTTGTAGATAAATATTTTATGTTCCAACCTGAAGATAAATACAAATGTGGTGTAGTCTGTTTAGATTCCAATAATCTCCTTGCAATAACCTGTAGAATGAACAAAAATGCAGTATCAAGAAGGAACCAAGTGTTCACCAATACATCAACTTTCCATCATTAACTCATTAAAACCACATAAAACAAAGTACTAAGTAATAGAGATTGATCAGAATACTATTTGAATATAAAATTTAGTAAGAAAAAATGCATGAAAGGAGAAATCCAAGTACCAAACAAGTAGATCGATTCAAATATGTCTTACTATTAACAACATTTGACAGCTCAACGAATGAAAAGGTTCTCAACACTCAACAGAAGTTATAGCAGTAACAGACATTTTTCTTCCAACTACTTAGATTGAAGTTCTTCTTTGAGAATACTGCTAATTATATGGCCATTCCTTATGCATTTGACACCAACAAAATCTGAAAGGCACGCCTGAAAATGGAACCCAGAAAAACAGCATGCTCCCCAATCTCTTAAATATCTTGATCTGATCACATGACCGTTTAAAAACATACTGAGCTTTATATTCTACAGATTACACAAATTTATTTTTAACCATTATCAATTATAAATAATTTTGAAAAATAAATTTTAATTTAAAATACATTAATAATTGTTTGAAATGGATCTATACATTTGATTAAAAATATTTCCGGCCTTCGAACATAAAATTAATATATAGAGGTTTTTTTCAACATTTTTAATTTTTCTTTAACTTCACTTGTTTACTTTTTTAATTACATTTTTGCTTTTTAAGGTTCAGCCCTTTTTAATAGTGTCAGCTTCTCTTTGTATTGGTTATCGAGATTTTCTATCCCACCCGCTTTTATTTTCCTTCTTTTTCTGTCTTTTTCTTCTCACCTCACCCAGTCACAAGAGTCCAATGGATCCAACCCATATCCCGGGCCCTTGTCTGTGCCATGTCGACACAGGTCCAAGCAGCAGAGAATAAGTTTAAATAAAATAAAATAAAATAAGAAAACCCTTGGACTCAAATCCCTCATCCTATTCAATCAATAACCTGCGAATCTATTGTGCGATAGCTATCAAAGCCTGGGTCCTTTAAGCAAACTCAGCTTAAAATAATTGACTTGTCAATGCAACTGAGTGATTAAACAATTACATGCAAACTCTGCAAACCAAGTCCTTCAACTGTTGCTCCCTTTAACTTCAATCAAATGCACTCATGTAAACCTCCCAATTTTGGCAAAGCTCCTAGCACCATTTTATTTCCAAAATCTTCAACGCTACCATCTGCCTTTACCATCAGTTTTTAGCACATACATATTATTTTTTGTTGAATTTGTTATGCATAATTTTTCCAATTTCCAACATCAATCTAAAGTTTATGAATTGGTTGATTTTTATCTTTAAATATTGACCTAGTTAGAAAGTACAATGCCAAAGTCTCTTTCCTATCAGCTCCCTTATAACAGGTCAATGAAATTACCTTGCGTATTTGAGTATTGGGCAAGTCTTCAAAAGAATCTGATTGCTGGGTAGCCTTTGACTCAGGCCTCGTAGAAGGAGATTTCTGAGAGCTGGTTTGAGGTGATGGTTTTGACTTCTCAGATGGAGAAATTTTGGGAGATCCTTTTCCGGACTTAATTGCAGCCAAAACATCCCCTTTAAGCAAAGTACCATGAGGACCTGATGCCTTCAATGAAGATGCATCTAATCCATATTCCGAAATAAGCAACTTGGCTGATGGACTGATCTTTGTAAAACCAGACTTCTGTTCTCTAACTTCACTTTTTGATTCATTCTGTGTTGGTTCTTGCTTTTTGACAGCTGAATCACCAGAAGCAGAAGTCTTCACAGCTTCAATATCATCTGGATCTTCAACCTTGTAAAGTAAGAAGCATTAGTAACCATGTGCTTGAAGTAATTGCCATTAACTTGACTTCAAAAAAATTATGTGACTAAATATAGAGAGGTCAATTTACAGCAATATGAAATAAGTCAACTTAAAAGCATATAATGACAACTTACAGTTATTGCAATAGGTTGACCCACAGCCACATCCTTTGAACCTTCAGGAGCCAGTATCTTTGCCAGGTAGCTGCACCCAACAATTTCAACTCACAATTGTAAGCTTATAATTAACAGAAATTAACCATAGAAATAAAAATTATGTCAATCTCAAATCCAAGAAAACCTTTCTTTTGATATTAACCCATAGAAAAAAAATCCTTGCTTCTTGATTGAACTGTGTTCAACCTGCTATTGTGGTCAATTTCATAGGATTGACTTATCTAACCACATAAATACAGTCCAATTTTTTCACAACGATGTGTTCTTAATTTGGCATCTTATTAGTAGTTTTTTTTTTTAAACTGCCAGTGCTGCTATATGTGCATTATGGAAAACCCATGCTTATGCCTCACGACGATGTTTATGCCCAATGATTTGAGGGTATATAGTTACAAAAGGCCTTGGTTTTGCTGACAGCCAAGTGTAATGAGCATATATGAGTATGGTCAAATTCCCTTGAAAACAAGTATAAAATAGTAATAGTTACTATCCAAAGGAGATTCTCATCTTGAGGCATATCGAATACGGCTAGAAGAACCATTTTGAAAGACTCATGCTTGATACCTCACTATTTCTAATCCTTTTCGATGGAGAAAGTAACAAATGATCAGCTAAAGAAATTAAGTTAACATGAAATTTACACTATCTATTGGTGTCCATTGGTGCTTGCCCTACAGACTTGCTATCACCTATCAGCAATAAACTCCAAAGCAAGAAAGAAGATTACCCCTCTTCAAGGCTCTCAAATTCAAGGGTAGCTTTGTCAGTCTCAATCTCACATATAATGTCCCCCACTTCTATCTGCTCAACAGAGTTAGGCATATCAATGGGAACAAGGTCATTATTCACTCAAATAGAAAGAGATAACATTTTAAAGTAATCACATAATGTGTGCTAATAAAAACTAACCTTCTCCCCTTCTTTTTTCCTCCACTTGAAAATGTTACCCTGATTCTGTATAAGAAAATATGAAAAGGCAAAAATAAGCTTTGCAGTAAAAATGCCAGAAAAGTAGGTTCATGTTTTAACCTATCTTTTCTTACCATTGTGGGAGAGAGTGCTGGCATTCCAATAACAATGTGTGGAGGAAGATCCGATGCTTTGATGTTAGTAGAACTTGGTTCCTCTTCCTTTTCGGAGTTTCTGACATCCTGATGAGCTGTTTTTTCCTCAACATCCGATCCAGCCCCAAGTGTAGAAGGGATCTTCGTGATATTTTCTTCATCTTCAACCTTGCGAACACATTCAAATTCATATTAACAAACTGTTCATTGCATAGTTGGTACTCAATGAAATTTATTATTAAAAAGCATAAAAAAAATACAAATTCAGATATCAAAAGCTATTCACTGTAGAATAAGATAAATTTTATTGTTAATCAGAAGGTACTTTTCCAATGACATTGTTGATACTTTTTACAAATTTTATGAGCATAAGCCCTATTTATATAGTTGTTATTCCTTAACCTTTATCGAATTCTAAGGAGCATAAAAAGAAGTGGATGACTCGAAAAAATTGGTAAGCAGAGCAGGTGTTTATTAGATCAGAAATGAGTGTAGAAGGCATGATACAGAGGATAAGAAAATCACCAAGAGCCAAGCAAGACTCTTTGCTTCTAGAAAAATATAAAAAGAATCAGATTTTACAAATTTATTTATAGTATGCCACTAAAGGAGTGACAAAAGAATAAAATACCATTACTGCAATGGGTTGCCCCACAGGCACATCTTTTGAACCTTCAGGTACTAGTATCTTGGCCAAAAACCTGCAGATAAGCACTCCAACCATAAGCAAAGGTAACAGAAATTAAGGATGGTAATGAAATTCAATAATTCAGGCGTGCGTTTCGGTCAAGATTAACAAGATAAAACACCACAAGAAAGCTGTATAAAGGGATCACATGAAGCAATAGAAAGTTGTAAAAGGAAACTGAAAATCCCATAGGCAGAGCAACATTTAGTGGCATTACCAAATATGCCACTCTAAGGAATAAATTAGGCCATAAATCAGAAACCGTGTAAGTTGAAAAAACTTAAAGCAGTAAGAAAGAATATAGTTTACCCTTCTTCAAGACATTCAAACTCAAGTGTCGCTTTATCTGTCTCTATTTCACACAGTATATCACCAGGTTCAATCTGTTAGATAAGCATCAATGATGAGGAAATAAATCACAATGAAAGAATTAAATCAATTAAATCTCTGCACCTTATCACAAGATTTTCTTTTTCTTTTTTAACAATCATCTTTAGGTTATATCTAGCTCAGATGTAAAGACCCCATACAACCTATAGTTTCCAGTAATTACTTATATAACTGACCTTATCTCCTTCTTTCTTCTTCCATTTTGCAATGTTACCTTGGCTCTGCACAGGAGCAACAAGTATCACAAGCTTGACCATTGGAATAACAGGAGGAAGTCTATATCCTAGCAAATTTATGAGGTTTAGCATTCCAAAATATATTACCATTGTTGGAGACAAAGCAGGCATCCCCAGCACTGTATGCTCTGGAAGGTCTGTAATAGCATAACTTAGTGATAAGCAAGGATACAAATCTTTGTCAGATATCACAACGAAAGGACACATGCAAAACCTAATTGCAAAAGAAGAGGAAACTTTTACCATTTTAATAAGTAGGCATGAACCCAGAACCTACTCTAACCCCTCTCCATACTTTTAAAGCTAGGCTAAGGCCCAACAGCCCACCAATGCATTATGAGACTGGAAAATTATTTAACTCACATAACCAGAAGTGATACATTCCAATTTGAATCATTGAGATAATTTACATGTAAGCCGCAGTATATAAGTAAAATATTTTCAAATATATCTTGCACAAAGACAATGTACTGATTCACTATCAGCATAACCAGCATCTGTCTTTAGACATCAGAGAGGTAAACATGACATCCAACCAATAACCTACAAGTAGGAACAGCTAATTCTTTGGCACATAGTATATATCACTCAGGCTAGGAAGTTAAGTGCTCTTTGGCCAGGCAGACTTATAAATACTGAGAAATCTAATAAAATAATCTCACTGTAGTATCATACATAAAAATCCTTGTACCATTAATACCAAATAATCTAGTAAATTGGCTTTTAGAATTTTCGCCACTCCTCATGCACAATTGTTTCTGATTAATAAAATATAGATGATTCTTACTTGAAAATATACAAAAAAATTTATGAAAGTTTACAAGTAAATAGCCCTTTGCCTAGATAAATATCCATGACTAGCATTAAGACATAAAATCAGCGCCCAGCATTTGCCAAGTGCAGGTTATGACTCTACTGCAAGAAATTCATGCAACAGCCACTAAGAACTATAAGTAGACTGAATCAATAAGTTGATTTTGTAAAAGATAGACAAATAGACTAAACAGTCAGGCTAATCTAGGTAGCAATTTTTTTATGACCCAGATACCAATCATAAGATCATATCTACTTTGCAGTTACTTGAAATGGAAAAAAAATGCAATGAAAAGTAAACCACTCAGAGGACGCTGTCAAAATTTAAAACTAGATAGTCCTATATGGGAAGAGGGAAATTTTTTGAAGTAAAGATGGAATATACCTGAAGAAGAGAAATGACGAACTCCAATCTGCAACTGCAAAACCTATTATATCAGAAAACAACCTTATTGTAGAATAGTACAAGTAAAAATTAAATACCAACCTTGAGCTTTGATGAATTACCGTATACTCCAATTATGGTGGACAAAGCATTGGACCTGCTATGGGGGGGAAAAGCTGGTAAGATTCAGAAAGTATGCAATCCAGCTACACGTGTCCAAATAGAGGCATGATAAACCAAATTGAGTGAACTTCAACACAATTCTATTATTTATACAAAAATGTATTGGTTTTGGGTTGGAAAATTAAGAAGGGAAAACAACATCGACCCAACACAAACTTCAGTTAAAAGTTATCCCCTAATATTTGTTTGGCTAAAAATTTGCATTACACGAGCAAAAGAGGTCACCCTGACAAATACAAAGATAATGGGTATAGGTTTTAAAGCAGGTACATGAATAATTAAACAAGTAAAACCATTGCACAAATGACTAAAAAGAAGTAATAAATTTTACTCCTGAGAAATAGGAATCCAATAAATGCAAACCTTAAGCAAGATCCATCCCAGTCCTTGAAAGGCCTTTCCACATTTGAACTGCTGCAGCAGCAAATCAGTAAAAAGGGGCGTAAGCAAAACAACCGAAACTCATGTAAAGGTGCTACACTTAACACGAATTAAAGGGCATATCATATAAATGACCAGGAAAAATCGTAATTAATAACCATAGTCCTACATAATAAGAGTGAACTTAAAATGCTAAACTGCTATATTTCACTTGGAACAAAAGGAAATAGGTTGCTGATAAGGTATACAAGTGAAAAAATTTAGATAGCAAGTACCTTATGCATAATGTAACATAATAAATAAGCCTAAAATTCTCCATCTCATATCAAAAAAAAATTCTCACAAAGCCAATTCTGAATATCACTACTTTGTCCAATTAACAAAAGAAGAACATTAAAATGCAAATCCCTATTTGATTTCTAAACTAAAATTATCACAGGGAAAAAGAAAAGAAAAACCCAAGCTCTCAAAATTATTACTTGCATCAAAAAAGTTTCCGATCAGATGCATACGATGATTATCATTGCAAGAATACAATACCGTTCATGTACATATAAATAAATAGAAAGAAGGTTAAAAATACCGAGAAAGTGGTGTGCGTGAGGCGAAGGAAGATAGAAAACGAGCTCTAAACAGAGATGGGAGGACTCTTGAGAGAACTGGGTTCCTAAGCCGTGAAACCGCCATTGAAAGGGCCATGAGGATTCGATTATATTTAACTTACAGTTTCATAAAAGGAAGAAGAGGAAAATGAAGAGGTTCTTTATGGTGTTTATGAGTATGTTTTGACTGATCGATCAGAAGAAAGGTAGATCGAAAATGGCTGCGCCAAAGAGCCTACAGATTCCGACTATACAATTTTTTATTATTTTTGTTTCTTTTATATTTGTCTAATAGCTCCTATAATCCCTTTTTTAAAATAATAAAAATAAAAACTCCAATAAGCCCATCAACTTTAAAATAAAATTCTCAGTTAAAATTTTACCCAATTAAGTCTTTTTATGTTAAAAATTTATCAATCAAGCCCTTTAACCAAGACACCGTTCTAACCCACAGCCATTGAGTTAGCTGGCATAAAATTATAAATGAATTTAAATAAATAATTGTCTAAATTCATTTTAGAGGTTTTTTTTTTTTAAATTAAGGGTGAATAAAATCGATTTAATTAAAAAATTCAAGAAAGTTTCGAATTTTGAGTTAATCGAACCGAGTTATTTGATTTAACTCGAATAAGTAATTTGAGTTTCGAGTTTGAATCAAGTTGAATTTTATAATTCGAATAACAGATTAGTGTAAATAATCTTTTACTCTTTGTCAATTTTAAAAATGAACAAATTGATTTCTCTCTCACACAACAAAATTACAAAAAAATCAATATAATTTTAAGAATTCAAAATAATTTTAAAATTCAAAATATTTCTAAAGAATAAAGAAAAAAGTTAATTTTTTAAAAAAATTCTAAAATAGTAATTTTGGAAACTAAATAAATTAATTAATGATTCAACTTTATCATACTAAATTATTTTTTATTTTACTTTGAAAAATTTTCAGTAATTAGTTATATTATAACAAAAATTTAATTTGATATATTTAATTTTTTTAATTTAACTCGAATAATTTCATTCGACTTAAATTTCATTTCACTCGGTAAAATAAGACTCACGAACTCAAATAACTAGAAATTTTTTCACTTGATTTGACCGAACGCTCACCTTTATTTTAAACTATATAAACTTTAAAAATATAGAAAGATATTAAAATAAAATAAAATTCAAGAAATTTTAAAAAATAAATTTATTTAAAATTCAAGTTGAAAATAAACGTGCATATATAGGTTAAAAAAGTATTTTTTATGTATCTCTTTTTTAATACACATGTTTAACCACATAATAAGATGTGAATTTTTGGATATTGCAACTTTACATCCTGCATTAAAGTAGTAACTAATAATGAAAATGGTTGTCAAACGCCAATGCCATAATTTACAAATTAGATAAAAGAAAAAGCCAACAACATCAGCTTAAGACTGAGAATTTGCCTATGGTGAGATAGTGACAAACACAACCACCTCCATTTCTTCTTCTGTTTTATAATTTAATAATGTTTTACAATTTTTAATAAATTTTAAATATTTTATAAATTTAAAAATTATATTTTAAATATGGACAAATAAATGTCCAAATTCAAATCAACGGACATTTATTTGTCTCGATTCATTTTGGATTTGATTTGTAAAATAATATTTTATTTTTTGAACTTTTATTCCTCATTTTCTATATATTTTATAATTTAGAAAACTACATGTAAATTGAATCTAAACAAATAAGTGTCTAAATTCAAATGAACTTGGATATCTATTTATTTAGGTTCATTTTAGACTAGACCTGCTTATAAGGCCATTTACTTAGATTCGTCTAAAAAATAGGAGGGTTTGGGCAAAATACAATACTTAAAAAATAAGCTTATTTAAAATTTAAGACCTATTTCTATATGAGCCGAATCTTGGACAAAATTTTTTGCCTAAGTCCAGCCCAGCCAAAATATATTATGTTATAAAAAAATATTATATTAATTATATATGTTAAATAATAAGTTTATATATATTTATATTTATATTTATATTAAATCACTAGCCCAATAACAACTAAACTTATTATCCAAAACCTATAAAAAACATTTGCCTAACTAAATAACCCAACCCAAAATAAAAACGTTTAAAAATTATATTTAGTAAAATAAAATATTTGTTATATTTATTTTGTTTTTAATATAATAAAACATTTATTATATTTATGGTAGTTTTTTTAATATAAATATTTTTAATGTATTTTTAATGTGTTAGAAAACTTTTATTTTAGCATTTTTAATGCATATAGTGCATTATATTTTTTTAAAAGATTTTAAATAAAATTATTCTAAAAAATTAAATATAGACGGCCCGAGTCGAGTTCAAGTTTACCTTTATTAAATTAGGTCAAGTTTGGACAAAAAAAAGAGTAAACCCATTCTTCAGGTTGGGTTAGACCCGAACTTGAAATTTTGATCTAGATACCTTGCATGGGTTCAAACCAAACCCGTCTTGACCCATAAGCACATTTATTCTAGATTTTTTTAAATAATTTTTTTGAATTTTTTTAATTTTACTTATGTGAAATGCCACGTCAACCTCAAGACTATCGACCTAGTGGCCGATAAAACCACGTCAACGTCAAAAACTATTAGTCAAATAACTTAATTAATAAATTTTTAACTTTTGAGAGCTTAATTGTGTGTTTTTGTAAAGGAACTTTTTATATTTTATTTTTTATGTTCAAAGGTTTTTGGACCCTTAGCCATTACATTCTAATCATTTTTTTCATTATTAATCAATTTTACATAAAAATAATTTAACGAAGTCACGTCAAAGATTATATATAATTGAATTAAATATGAAATTAAAATATGTAGTTTCACATGAAGTCAAATATAATTTTTATGAAATAAATAATATATATTCAATTTTATAAAAAATAAATTATTTATTATTTTATAATTAAAAATATAGAAATGAATAAACTAAATACATATCACATAGATAAATAATAACAATGGTAAAATTGTCTTTTTATTTAAAACTTGCTTAGTAAATAAATTTTAAAGAAGCTTACGGGATGTTCTCTAAACTTAAAGGGATAAGTGGGCATTCTTGAAATCATTGATGTAAGTGTAAATGAGACACTAATTCTCTTGCATTGACAACAATAAATACATCAATGGAGCTAAATTTATTAGACAAAAAATTAATGTTTTAGCTTTCCTGGAAAATGCTCAATTTTTATTTAACTCAAATTGGAGAAAGCAAGGGAAATAAATATTATTTTTTATCCTCCTTATTTTTTACACATTTATTTTAAAAAAATTATAATTTTAAAAAAATCTTACAATCAATCATTTTCTTTCCATTTTATTATTTAACTAATTACTTATTTTTCTATTATAAATTTCAACTGTAAATAATAAATAATCATTTCATCCTTCACATTCAGCTCTTTAACTTTCCTTTCATTTTCTTTCCATCCAAACATAGTATTAGGATTTTGTAAGCCCAACTTTTTCCTTTGGTCTTATCCAATGGCATGATCGAAATCTTATCAGTCATGACACATTGTCCCTACCTTGTTTTCCATCTTCCACTTTCTACTACCTTTTCCATCTACTTTCCCCTTTTTGCTTCCATCTTTGTTCTATCCTTCTCTTTTTCTTCTTTTTCCCTTGTCACTGCTTGGGTTTCAAAGGGAGTTGATGGGTTTTGTTGTCGACCTCTCCATGCTAAGATTGACTTCTCATTTGATGTGTGTTTGTGCCCCTCTCAAATTTTATTTTGTTGCTTGGATTGTGCTTGTGTCTATCTATATTTTTGTCGTAGGTTTGGATTAGGTTCGTCTACATTAGCAAGGATGGATCAATGCATTAGGGAGAACCTGTTTTGCACTAATGGTTGCTATTGATTTCTTTGGGCTTTGATCCATCCTATGTTATTACATTTGAGGTTTCGGCTTGTTTACAAAGTTTCTTTGCCCTGTTGCCTTTTTTTTCTTCTTGCTTCACATGGCTATTCTTGAAATGATGTTCATGCATTTTGTTTTTGGTTCTAAGTTAACTTAGAAACAATTTGGAAAATATGTGGTATAGCAAAAAAAAAAAAAAAAATTTAAATGGACTTTTGTAATGATTTTTAAAGTAAAATTTCAAGAAAATGTATTTACTACATATAGTAATTCATGCAATCTATTTTATTTTATCCATTCATTCACAGTTCTTATTATGCAATTGCTCAAAGTTATATTTAACTAGTGAATGGACCGATTAGATATATATAAATTAAGGTTAAAATAATTTACAATTAAATTACAACTCTTCATTTATTAGTAGATAATCCACTAAAAGTACTACACTAAACTTCTCATTATACATCATTATCAAAGCTATTTAAATCAAGCTTTTGTCCAATGACCTTGTTCTACGTCTATTACCTGCATAAGATATCCATGATCCCTTTAAATTAAACCCATTCGCTTAATTCAATATTTTTTTATTCATGGCCACTATTTTATATTTAGCAAAAAATTATAATTTTTTATATTAGTAATAATAAAATCATTTATCCCAAATAAATCACTCTGTCATGTTTCATTTTCATAATCCATATAATATCATTGAGAGGATACCATTTACTTTAATTTGAGACAAGCAGAACTAATAAAATTGAGGTTAAACTCATTATTAGTTATTGTACTTTACAATTATGGATTTAATCTCTATACTTTAATTTTAGTCATTTAGTTTTTATATTTTTTAAAATTTAAAATTTCAATCATCATTAAATGGTAATTGTTAAATTCATTAAGTTCATTATTTTTAAAATTTGATGGGACAAACATATTATCATATCTATAATGGGGATATCATGTCGATTGTTATTTCTATATATTATTCACTAAAACTTCAGTTAATGGATTAATGACTCATTTACGTTAAGATTAAAATTTTAAAATTCAAAAGTATAGGGCTTTAGAATGATCAAATTAAAAATATGGACTAAATCTACAATTATACGTATAATATAATATAAGTAATTGAATTTAACCAAATAGATTTGATTGCTACTATTTGGGCCATAACTAGAATTTCAAAATTTGAAAAGTAAAAATATATTTTCCTCTTGGATTCTTTTACATAATTTCTACAACTATATAATTTTCCTCTTAGATTTTTACTTAAGAACCAACGCCTCCACATCGTAAAAACATTTTTATTTCTTTTACTTGACTTTTTTTTATACAATTTTTAAAATTACTTATAATTTTCTTAATCCTTAAATAGGATTGAATAATGCGTTTCAGCACACTCAAACTTATGTCCTCTTACACTAACATTAATATCGATGTTAATCGAACTAAGACTCAATCAACTAAGACTCTTTGAATTGAAATGTGAGCTCCAAATACAATATTTCCCACTCAAATATTATTATCCAAAATTGTTTTTCCGAGTCATTCTCGAAGGTTAAATGTGAAACAAATTTAAAATGCAACAAACGAGAAGGAAGGAAGAAGATTTAAAAAACCAAAAATTATTACGACTTTCGAAGGTGGAGGAAAATTTCAAATGCTTAACTTAAAGGGGTTTTTTTTTTTTTTTTATTTAATTTGGGATGGTTTCTTCCTATTTTATGTTATTTTATTTAAGAGAAATTATTTGGTATATTGATGTTAATGAAGTTTGTAAAATCTATAAGTGAGGTTAAGGAGCTGATAAGTGTTGTATAGGAGAAGATAAATATTTAAAAAATATACATTACATTTTTGAAAATTACTTGTAAAATAAAAAATACAATATTAATATACCAAATACCCACCATTTATTTAATATTCACGTTATTTAGAAAGAATGACATTAACCACAAATAATAAAAAATACTATTAACATACTAAATACCCACCATTTATTTAATATATTCACGTTAAAAGAATGACATTAAGCACAAATATTATTTTAATAAGCGAATTAAATCATAAACATGACATTAGGATTGTGATTGATAAGGACACCGGTTCAATTACATTTTAAATGATATTTACATTGTCATATATTAACGGAAATGTTATTTTTAAGGTTTGAATCTTGAATTTTGAGGTGCAAACATAAAGTCATTAACCACTTGTTTTCTAAAAATATTTGTAAAAAATAAAAAAATTAAATATATATATTTTAAATTTATTTATACATTTTTATAAATAAAATATTCATAAATCAAATCCACCTTATATATGATTTTAGTATCAAATACATATGCCTAAGTTCAATCCAACAGAAAATATGGTGAGCTGTTCGTGTCGATACGTGGAACAAGTGGAAGGCTTACATATTTTAATATAGGGTAAACTATTAAAATAGTCACTTTTGTTTATCTCAGGTTACATTTTAATTATTTATGTTTGAAATGTTACGTTTTAATCATTTAGGTTATCGCGTTGTAGGATTTAGGATTTAGGCTTACATATTTTCCATTCTCTTATGCTTCTCCTTCTGTTTTCCTTCCTTCTCCATTTCTTTTAATGTAGTTTTTCTATGTTTTCCATTTGATAAAATTAGTCCCTATACTTTTATTTTTTTTGGACAATTTAATATTTTCGAGTGAGGCGAGCTTATGGACTAGTTTTAATAAATGAAAAATATAGAAAAACTACGTTAAAAGAAATGAAGAAGAGAATAGAAAATACAAAAAAAAAAATGGAAGTTAAAAAGAACATAAAAGAAAAAATTAAATTGCTCAAAATGAAAAAAAATATAAAGACTAATTGTATAATTTAACCTAAAATTTTCGTTTGAAATGATGATTTAACGTGCCACGTCAGCTTTCCGTTCACCATTAACGGCAATTAACGGCTCAGTGACTAAAATGTTACAACATAATAACGTAAATGACTAAGACGTAACATTTCAAACATAAGTGACTAAAATGTAACCTGAGACAAACAAAAATGACTATTTTGATAGTTTACTTTTTAACATATATATTTGCACAACAATGTGATAAATTTGTTCTCTTTTTAACTAAATCATTAATTTTACTCTATAATATATGTGATCTTTATTTGATTGAATTTTCAACTCAATTGGCATCGTTATTATTACAACAAATTTGAATTCAAATAAGGCGGAATGAATTAAAATTTTCGAATAATTTTTTTGAATCATTTTAAATTGGAATTTTTCGAGTTTGACTTATTTAAGTTTGCTTTTTTGGTTGGGTCACTTTAAGTAAACATACATTATGTGTAGGCCCAAGTAATGCATTTTACGTGTAAAAATATAATTGATCGTGTCTGTCGAGTCTTAAAAATTTATAAAATGAATGATCGAACCTGAAAACTAACTAAGACAACGATGGAGGCAAGCGCACCTATCGAACAGTAGTATAGTTAGCGGCAAGACCGGATTGTCGAACCCAAAGGAACCAAAAGTACTAATATTAACTCTCTTTCTATTATTTAGCCTACGAATTAAGAGAATTTTTTATCTAATTTAAAATTAACTAATCAACTAAGCTAAAGGTGCTAAGACAAAGAAGAAATTAGGGAAGGACTTGAGAGGAAAACCGATTGATTTAGACAATACTTGAGGAAGAATCCGCCTAGACTTCACTTGTTATCTAACTCTGAACCAGATGATTTATTCACTTGACTTGATTCGTAGGATTCCCTAAGTTATATTAATACCTCTCTCGAGGCTACTAACGTCTAACCCTAGGTTGATTAATTGAAATCTCTTTCTAATTAAAACCCCAAGAATTGCATTAACTATATCTATGGACTCCCATATTAGGTTTGACCCTAATCCGGTAAATTTTTGTCACCCTATCTCTGGGCGCTAGAGCAACTCCGCTTAACTATGCTAGATCTGCTCTTAGACAGTGTCTCTTCCTCCTCTGCCTAAGCACATCACACTTGAATTAATATCCGAGAAATACCAAAACAAGAATTAAGAGCACATAGTTAAGAACAAATCAAGTATTTATCATATAGCTCAAATAACAATAACAAGATTTATCTTAGGTTTCATCCCCCTCAAGTATTTGAAGGTTTAGTTCATAATTGTAAAAGAAAACATCTAGAAGAAAAGATAAAACAAAACATAAGAAAACCCTAAAACCTCTTAAAGGAATTGAAGGAGAGTTCCTCCGTTTTGAATATAATTTTGGCTTCTTGAGATGAATCAACTAGCTTTCTTCGAGTAAATCCCTGAAATTAACTGCTCTGGCTCGGCTCTTTGGCCTAGTTGAACGCCTCCCTAAAGGTTGGCCTCTAGGGTCTTTATATAGGCTTTTAGAATATGTTTCTTTGCCTCTAAGTACCCTAATCCGAATAGAATTCTTCTTTCCTGCGGCAGAGACACGCCTATGGCACACGCCTGTGTAAATCGTGGCCAAGCCGTGTTCGAACCTGTTGATGAGGCACGGCCGTATTTTTGGGGTCTAGGCCGTGGTCGACTCTTCTTGCAAGGCACGACCGTGTGGTTTGGGCCCAGGCAGTGTGGATTTCGTACTTTGGCCCGTTTTCTCCATTTTCACCCATTTCTCATTCTTTTCATCCTCCGGCGCTCTATTGAGTATAAAACATGAAAACAAAGGATTAGAAGCACCTATTTCCATAATTAAAAGGATAAATCATCCAAAAAAAAATGCTAAATGTGGGATTAAAATATGTTACTATTATGATTTATCAAATACCCCCACACTTAAGCTTTTGCTTGTCCTCAAGCAAAATTCTCAACTCACAATTAAGACAAACTTCGTCAATTCAAAATATTCATTGATAATGCCTCATCATAATACATAGATAATTTATACATGGATAATTCAACTCAAAGAGTCCAAAAGATTCAAACAATCAAAGTCATGAGTTTTTAGCATGAAAACATAGGTGTTTTCCCCTTATCCGAATAATTACCTTTAATTCAAAATCGACAAAAGTTGACATCCTCACTAAAGATTCACTCAAATCACTCAAGGTGTTTAATGTTCAAAAATTAAGCGCTCAAAATTCGAACATGAAAAGTTAATCCCATAGGCTTGCATGAAAATCAAATCTCCACCACTGTAAAATGAGATGATACACAAATCAAAAGGCCTTTAAAAGGGGTTGTAACGGGGCTTAGGTTAAAGGTGTGGATAAAGGCTGAATTAAAAGGTTTAGAATCGAGATTGAATTGACAAATTACCTAACTAGAGAGATGAAATAATAAACTAAATAATTACATTAATTGAAAACTTGTAATACTAATAATACGAGCTTCATCTTCAAGATGTTGAAATTAAACGTATAGGCTCGCTTAACCACATAACTAATAATGAATATACTTTGAATTTTTGATTGAATTTTTTTTAAGAACAAATCAATATAAAATAGAACTTTAACAACTGAAATAATTTAATTAGGCAATTAATCAAAACAAATATCGATAGAAGGGTAGTCAAAAGGAATGGTGATAACAAATACGAGATGGGTTTCAGGTTAATATTAGTGGGTTGAGTCAATAAAAAGGGTTGTTAGGATCAAAGGGGTTCACTGAGGGGTTAATTGTGAGGGTAGGTTTTTAGTGGAGTAAGTGGGCTAAATCCTAAGTGCCTTAATCATCTTTGTATATCAAATCAATAGTGTGGTCTCGATATGTATAATCGAAGCAAGTTCTAGAATAACAAATCAATGTTGACATACTCATAATCAACAAAGTGAGCACGAAAAGAATGTATGCTCTAAAAGGCTCAAAATTTCACAAAAATTATGGGTATTTTGATGTCAACCTCGTAAATTTCAAACTTCAAGGTAACAATTTAGATTCAGGTAGACAACCTAACAGAATTTTAATTTTTTGAAAATAAACTCATCATGCTTGATTCTCTAGTATCTTAAAGTTTAAATCATCATTGCACAATTATCAATGGCTTAATCTAAAACATATCAATAAAAATCATGAATCAACAGGAATTTCATTCTAATTAGTGATATGAAAAAATTACTATAAGACATAATATCATTCAGGGATTTGAGAATAATGTAAAAAGTTAGTCACTTTTTCTAATAAACTTTCACCCCCCACACTTAAGATGTACATTGCCCTCAATGTTCAAAGATAGATAATAATCATAAAATAATAAAATCATAAGAGAGGGAGAGAGGTGAAATTTCCTGAATTTTGAATGGGATACTTGAGTTTAGAAGTGTGGAAACTTGATTCGGAGGTGAAAGATAAGTTGGAGGGAGCGCCTCTAATTCCTGTGCTAGATGAAGAAACATAACTAAGATAACGATGGAGGCAAGTGTACCTAAATGTGCTAGATAAATCATCCAAAAACGTATTAAATGTGGGATTAAAATATATTACTATTACGGTTTATCATCCAAAAACATACATTATGTGTAGCAATGCATTTTAGGTGTAAAAACATAATGCATAAAATACAACAAAGGTTGGGCCTGTTAAAGTTTAGCCTGTTTCTGTCCCTATGTGTAGGCCTATAAACATACATAATGCATGAAATACAACAGAAAAACAAAGATGTATTATTGCCCCTATGTGTAGGCCTAAAAATTACAACAATTGGAACAATTATTATTGTGATAAGAAAAAGAAAAAAGCAACTTATTTAAAGTTCCCGTGAGTGTTAACCAATCCTTGTACAACGATCCATGATCTTTTTTATTTTTCAATTACCTTTAAAATCTGCAAGAATATATGAAAAACTGCAATATTAAGTAATTGCCTGTTGAGTAATGGATATGATCATGTGAAAGTTATGTGACAGGAATCTGTATATCTTAAACCACAATAAAAGTTCACCCTATTGATTCAGCTAACTTCAATGGCTGACTTATTAGTTGAAACCTAACTGTCAATTACATGTATATATAACATAATATCAGCAATGTTTCTCAAAACCCCAACATTACTTTCTTTAAAGCTTGCCTCGAAATGGCTTGTCAAACATCTTCACTAATGCTTGTTTTGTTTGTTCTGCTCCACATGGTGCTGGGCACTATTGAATCTAAGCCTACTACTGAAATTTTCCGACATCTAGTGGGATGCCGCAAAGGTCACACCGTCCAAGGGGTTTACGAGCTCAAGCAGTTTGTCAATAAGCTCGGGTACTTGCATTACGATGGAGGCAAACATGGGAAGGATAACGAGTTTGACGACGATTTGGAGGCTGCTATCAAAGCATACCAAGTTAACTATCAGTTGAATACCACAGGCATTCTAGATGATGATACTTTGAAACAAATGATGAAGCCAAGATGTGGCATTGCTGATATGATCATTCATGGAAATAAAAATTCCAAGTCCTTCTATCGAATCGGAGCCTCTCAATACGAATTCTTTATGGGAAATCCGAAATGGCCACTCTCAAAGACTCATCTAACCTACAACTTTCGGTCCAGTGTCGATGTCTACCTTGCTGAAGACATAAGGTCTGTTTGTTTCCGAGCTTTTGAACGGTGGGCAAATGTGAGCCACTTTACTTTTGAGGAAATACCAGAGGACTACATCGCTGATATCGAAATTGGCTTCCATAGTGGCGATCATGGAGATGGCTACCCCTTCGATGGTCCACAAGGGACTCTGGCTCATGCAAGTCCACCAACTGGTGGGAAGTTACACTATGACGCTGATGAAAATTGGAGCACTAGCCCTGGTCCTGATGAGATTGACTTGGAATCTGTCACCGTACACGAAATTGGCCATCTTCTGGGGCTGCAACACAGCTTGGTCCCTGATGCAGTCATGTATGCATACTTCGACTCCGGTATTATGAAGAGGAGGTTAAACAGGGATGACGTTCACGGTATTCGTGCCTTGTATGACTGAAAAAACACTACATAATAGCTATGACTGTCCGCATATCATCTACATTATCTTAGCTGGGTTCATATGTTCCACATTTTCTGTTCAATAAGAACATTTGTAGGCATCAATTTGGTTTATCAATGAAGATTAAAAGGGGGTTTACCAATAAAAACTGATACTTACAAGCAGCTTCAAAGTGCAGGACACATGGATCTTACATGAAACCCTTAATGAGGCAGCTAATAAACAAGAAGTAGTTGATTTTGTTTCATTTTTTTCCTATAAGCTGTGGAAACCTACCATTGGGCATGAAATTCTCCTCATTCATGGCAACCGATTATGATCCTACTAAAATGATCTCTAACTCCTTAAAATTTTAAAAGTTAAAATATGCTATACATTCTTTAGAATTTTATAATTTAGTCCTTCTACTTTTCATATTAAAAGATTCAACCTTAGGTGACACTATCATTAATATTCTAAACAAAATGAATAAGATGTGAATATATCTAAATGGTAAAAGATGACAAATTCTTGCCAACCAAATATCAGCTTCCATTTTAATATTCTTCTATCGGATATACCAATATATGGTCCTTTACCTTTATAAAAGAAGGCAATACTTTCTAGTTCAACAAACGCACTTAAGATTGATTTGAGTATAATTTTTGAAAAAAAATACAACCATCACCATCAATTACTTTGGTGAAATTGATATGAGTATAATTTTCAAACACTAAATCACCATATTAGATGATGAGATGAGAACAAAGATGTTAAAAAGAAAACAATTTTTTTCATCATGATTGATTGAAGCAATATAGTTGCAGAAAAGTATAATAATAGTGGAATTGTATGCATATATAATATTGATGATGATATAGTTTGGAACTGTTATGAACTATCTTTTATCTTGATGCCTTATTCCAGTTCTTAATTGGCTAGTTTAGTTATAATATTTGCTGATTAATTATTGATGCAACTTGACCTTAGCATTAATGAGTAATTCACAAAGTTATTTACTAAGTTATATTGGGAATATGCTAAGGGGGAGCTAAGGTTCCATGTTGATATAGCTTCCTTGATTGTATATGTTCTATTTGATAAATTATCAAAGGAGGATAATGTTGAAAAATATGAAATTGGCCATTGAGTGCTAGAGAAGTGCCCACTTTCTTAGCATTGGAGTTGTTTAATGATAGCTTCCATATTTGAGTATTGACAATTTATTGAACGACTTGAATGGATTGTGCTGAATATTTGGAAGAAAAATAGCTCAATTATGAAGATTAGATTGCTTGGGGAACTCATATTGAAGATTGGACCAAAAAAAGTCACCCAAGTTGATCCCGGACATTTGGATTGGATTGGAACTCTACTTGATTGGTTGCCAAGAGTCCATATTTGTATTACTTCCTATTATTATATTGTAAGCATTTTATTGTATTACTATTTTAATGTGATTGTTATAGAACTTCTATGTTAGCAAGTCTTTAACAAAATCTATTTAAGGGAGAGATGTATAAATTATTGTACAAAAGGTTTAAGCACTTATCTTGTTAAAGTGAGAATGTTTTCTTAAAAGTGCAATTTGATAGTAAAATTGTTTGTATTGTGGTTTTATTTGCTGAGTCACAGGGGTAAGGTTAGTGTTGAGAGTATTGATCTTCAAGGTTCAAAAGTGAGGAGAATTGTCACAAGGCGTGTGATAGGTTAGATTCACTTCTTGTAATTGTTGAAGAGAGTGGATATTTGTCACTAAGCTAGGTTCCATAGACGTAGGGAAACTTGTCTCACCCTTAACTTGTTTCTGTTGCTAGATTAGGGTTATAGAGAGACACAGTACAATTTGAGACATTTAAGTTCAAACAAAATAACTAATCAATTTAATTTCTAACATTCACATATACATTTCAATTATAGTATAAAATACAATTATGAGCTTTAATCCGGGCCTACAGGGCCTTAAAAATAGTTTGGGAACATTTGGAGATCATTTTGAAACAAAATAGAAAAATTTGGAAAAAGTGCAAAATTTTGAAAATAGAGGTCACACAATCGTGTGACATAGCCCAGGCCTTGTGGCCAACCATGTGACAAACCATGTAACTTTCAAAATGATTTCACAGGGTCGTGTCGCAGGCCATGTAACATTCGAAATACTCTCACACGGCCGTGTCACGAGCCATGCGTTAGACCGTGTTAGATTCGATGTTAGGTCACACGGCCGTGTCCTAGACCGTGTGACATACTGACTTAGATCACACGGCCGTGTAAAAAGACCGTGTGCAGCACACGACCGTGTGACAACCCATGTCCCAGGCCATGGCACCAAAACTTACCCCTAATGCAAGCCAATTCAAACCCAATTGCTTGGGCACCAAACCAACCAATTCAAGATGCTATCACACGGCTAAAACACATTCGAAAACATCAAAAACATACCAAAAACCAATCAACCTAGGTGCCTAACCAATGTGTTCTCGTTAACACCGTAATTTATAATCCAAAAATGAATCAAAACCAAACATTTATCCAACACCAAACTAAATGGTACTTAGATTCATCAAAAGCAATATATATTCCCTATTTAAATGTCATTCAATCATATCATCAATAACCACTTTCAAGTATCTACAATTCCAACTCAATTAACACATTAAACACACATAATTAGAACTACTCAACATTCCAACTCTTTCCATTCACATTTATATACACATCACCATAAACATCAACCAAAATACCACAAGCATTTACAACAAACCAATTGATCAAGTACCAAAACATATATATATATTACCAAATATTACCAATTCAAATACCATACATAAATGACATGGATAAGTCAAACAAAAATATCCTAATACATGTCATTCATAACCAACTTCAAAATGACTCAAACATCTACCGAGACAGGGGATGGATAATGTGAATGCCCCGACTTGACCTTCTGACCAACCAAGCTTTTCGTGATCTACAAGGAAAAATACACATAACGTGAGCACGTAATGCTTAGTAAGTTCGAATAAAGGTACACATAACTCACAAAAAAAAAAATACTTTACATAACACATATATTATTTGTATAACCTTTTTAATCAATAACCTTTTCAATGATAACCTTTTAATCGATAACTTTTTATCCTTTTTATTGTTTCGAGAGTGCCATGGTATCTTTCAACCATGATCTTTTCCTTTTCGAGTATAATGTCATGATATATTTCAATCATGGTCTTTTCCTTTTCTCAAATCAAGAAAATCCAAACACCATTTCATAAATACGTATTTAAATATATCAATTTACATCATAAATTCAAATGAAATACTTTAAATGAAATACAACTTACCTTGGTAGAACCGACTCCAACACGAGACCAACAACTATTCCATTATTTTTGCTTTTCCGCGATTAACGTCCGTTTGGTTCGTTTCTTGATCTAAATAATAATTTCATTCAATTAAATTGTTCATATAGCTCAAAAATAATTAATTCTAGCTTATAGCTCATTTTAATGTGAATTTATAAAATTAACCCTAACATTTTAACTTTTACACAATTTAGTCCTAAACTCGAAATCACAATTTAATCACAATTAATGAAATATCATGCTAACCGATTTTTCCTAGGGTCCAATACAGCCCATATTTTCCATTATTTCACAACATTTTCCTTGAATTTTACCATTTTCATAAAAAGTCCCTAAACCTTAAAATCATAAAAAATCACTTAACAAAATGTATCTATTTAACTACCAAACTTAATAACCTATCAACTAAGTTCACAAACACTTCCAAATCATTCATGGAAAGTCCCTATACTTTTAATAATTTTATGAATTGGTCCTTAGGCTAGCTAGATTAAGCTAATACGAGCTCAAAAACATAAAAATAGAACCAAAATCACTTACATGCATACAAAATTGACTTGGCCAAAAGCTTTTAACTTCTCTAATGGTGGTTTCGACTAGAACAAGGTAAAAAGAAAGAAGAGGATAATTTTTTAGCCTTTTGTTTGTTTTAATTTCCATTTTAATTATGAATTTACAATTTTACCCTTTTAAAATTAATCAAGTTTCATGTGTTTTGTAACATCCTTAAAGTGGGCCTACGTATTTATATGATAGTCTAGTATGTTAAATTGAGATTGTAAAGGTTGGGCTGACTTTTTGATTAAATATTTGGATTAGGGTTAAAGTTAGTGCTCTGGATAATTTAAAGTGAAATATTGGGCTTTAAAAATTTAGGTTAGGTGGCTAATAAATGGTGTTAGCTTATAATTTAAGAAGATGGTTAATTAAGTGACAAGTGGGCTTGTGGCCTATAGAATTAAAGTGCATTAAGTGGGCATAAGGTGGCACCATAAGGGGAGGAATTTGGGCCTTGTGTGGCCGGTTGGGCCTTAGGAGATGGGTCAAATTAGGCACTTAAATGGGAAGGGGTGGGCGGAATTAGGCTACTAATTAAGGAGCTTTATTTCTTTTATTTAAGTGATAAAAGATGATAAACAATGAGGAGGAGTTGGCTTTAGTGAGGGCTCTTCAAAAGGGTAAGATAAGGATTGAGGTTATCGGTGAGATGAAAGCTATCAAGAGGGAAAGAGTTGGCGAAACTCCAACTCTGTATGGGTATGATATGTCAAATTGGGAGGCCGATATCATCTTTTTCATTTGGTTTTTCTCACTTTCTCATCTATTCTCCTCAACCAAAAATTCTTTCTCTTTTGTACCTCTGTTTCTTGTCAAAACCGAAAACTCTCTAGCTCTTCTCTTTTCTCCTAGATCTCTTTCGAAAGTCAAATGCTCTTAATGCATATCATCTTTCTCTATAGCCGAATCTACAAGGGAGATTTCTGTTTTCCCAAAGGTGCACTATAAGCCGTATACTCCTTAGTAATCCGGTGAGTTTCGGGATTTCTCCTTTTCTGTGATTCCTTTATTTTATCAAACTCTAATCTAAATCATTATTTCCAAGGCCTTGTCGATTATACTCTTTACCCTTGAAGCCAAAGCGTCCCATTAAAGTCGATTTGGTGGAAAATCAAGGTAAGAAGTGGTAAGTGTGGCCAAATGGCCTTCCATGATTTTTCGTGCTTTGGTGAATACTATGTATTGTTAGGTTGAATGTGTGTAACGATTGGTTTGATATTTGGTTGATGGCCGAATGTAGGAAGGTTGGTGGTGACAATTTCTAAAAGATATTCGGGATTCGGCTAACTAGGTAAGTATTCGTTTTAAAGGTTATATTTAACTAATGAGTTAGATCTCATCGTTATTTGGTTTAGTGATTAAGGGATTGTTATGGACTCAACTAACAGTCAAGCAGAAAAGGTTGGATCTGTAAAACTGTCGCCCAAATTCAAGAAGCGATCTGTTTCAGTAGTGCGAGATTGGCCAATGGGGTGTGGGCCAAAATCAAAGTCAGATCGTGGGCCAATAGTAGTTGTTTCAAGTGATAGTAACGTAGATATAGCAAAAGCCTTAGTACGCAAATCAGGTGTGTAATACTTCCCCACCGTCTAGATCTGATTAATAATAAACATATATATGTATATGTGTTCATAAGATTTACATGTTACATAAAAAGCCGAAATCTCGGATTTAAACGACGGACCCTCAGGTTAGTAAATAATCTGACTATATGTTACAAGTAAACTGTTTTACATGTTTTAAATTATTGTGCATATTGCATGGGTTGGGTGATGAAAGGAGGAAGTTATATATACATGTATATGAGTAACGATTTTTACCGTGAATTACTGTAGCGGCTAATGCCGTGAACTGTTATACGGGCTTTTACCGGATCTGGTATGTTCCTCGATGTAAACCGGTTCAAAATTCTTTTGTGGCATTAGAAACAGAACGATGTGATCTAAAAGAAAGATTGTTTTTGGGTTGGGCTCGGGTTGGAAAACAAGTTAATTTTTTTTATTTGAAATCCTTTGACTTTAGGTGACAAAATATTTAGGGTTTAGTTCATGATAAATTCACTTAGTCTTTTTTTAAAAAGATATTTTGTAGCAGGATAAGTAGAAGTAAAATAAAAAAATTCAACTATGGCCTTATTACATCAAATAATTCCCAAAAATAAATTCAAAGTACTCAAAATAAAAAGAGTCCAAAACAAAGAAAAATCTGAATTTCACATGGCCTCCACTAAGCTCCTGCCGACCCGGCCTATCACTGATCGCCACCTGAAAAGTAATCCCACAAGGGGTGAGTCAAACAGACTCAATGTGTAACCAACACTAAAATTTAACAATTTAGGCATATGTTCACATATTACATGCATATTCATATATGAGATAGGAAATAATGATGCAACTTAGAACCCAAACCTATATGCCATCCGCTACACATCAACCGTACCAACCATCACACCGTGGGGACTACTAAGTCGACCCTTCATCCGCTACACACCATCGAAGGCAGTCGCTGCAGTCGACGTGCACATCGCCCTTATAAAGTTCGTGGCATAGCCACCAGATACATACTTTGTGTCAAGAGACACCATATTGGATATCGTGGTCTTAGGTCACCACATTCGGATATCGTGGTCTTAGGTCACCACATTCACTTCCCTTTTCATAATATCCCATATGCCCATGTCATACAAAACATGCCAAATTCTTAAATCACATACTTATAATTTCATATGTGTGCCTTAACAGATATTTTTCATAGTCCTAGTAGGAGTAGGAAACGTACCTGAGTACTTTGTACCATAGTATGGTACTTTAGCCATATTCACATTCTTATAAACATGCTCATATTAAATTTTAGCCATAAATCTTATTAAAAGATAGTGCGGGGTACACACCTGATTCGCTTAACAAATTCGCTGAAATCCCGAAATTCGATCTACTACCTTAGATCTTTAACTCCCTACATTCGGCCCATATTAAAGATTTAATGAAAACCCATCCGGCCACAAATCCAAATCCCAATAGGATTATCGTAATCAAGTTCTTACCTTGGTGCCGATTTCACTATAAATCAAATCCTGAAAATTTTGTGCTATACCTTCCTTCAATCGTCCAACATTGAATCGATTAACTTGGTTAGTTCCGCTTTTGAATAAATATGAACTAGATCTAAAACACCAAAAATAGGCCTTGGACGAATATTCACATGTCTTACCACGAATCTTTAAATCCGAAAAGTAGTCCCTTCTCACGGTGAGTCGACAATAGACAAAATCCGAAAGATCCTTTGTAGTTTTGGCCAAGAGATACAAATAGCATTAGAATCTTAATCTTGGTCTTGAAGAAAAGAAACATAATGATAATAATAGATCCTTACCCTTACTATAGAATTCGACACACCTTGCTTGAAGTCCCATAAATATTGGCTATGGAGACTAGATAGTGATCAAAAGGTTTGACTTTTGGTGTTAATGGACAATCGGCTAGGCCTAAGAGAACTGCTTTCGGCTTTTGGAAGGTTGAGAGAAAAGAAAAGAAAGAGAAGAAAGGTGAAGAAATCACTTGCTTTGCTAGAGTTTTGGTTTTGGCAAAATAGCAGAGAAGAGAGGATTTTGCTAGGAAATTTCGAGAGAGAAAAGGAGAAAGAAAGAATGATGAATGGCTCTCTTTTCCTCCTATTGCCGAAATTACTAGGCCCGTGTCCTTACTTGGCCATCACTTCTCTTATCTTTATCACTTTATTTAAAAATTAAAGAATAATCCTCAATTATCTCTTTGAAAATAATCTAAAATAAATCATCATTTATCTACCCCTTAGCGAAATTTTAAAAGAATTTAAACTCTCTCTTAGTGCCTTAATGCCATCCATTACCTCTTCTCCATGGCGCAAAATAAAACTTTCATTCGCTCCCTCATGACTCGAACATAAGCCCTCCTTGCCTTGTGTATGGCGTCATTCCGAGCCTTAAGTGGCATCTCCAAGCCACTTTTCCAAGCCCAATTGTGTCAAATTCCTCTACTAATTTTCTTAAGGCCACCTTGTTTTAGTTTCCTCTTTAAACTTAACATTTCTAAAACATTTCCTTACATTTCCAAGTTTCCAAAAATGTTCACTTTCCTCTTTTAAACTTAACATTTCCAAGTTTCCAAAAATATTCACTTTCCTCTTTTAAACTTAACATTTCCAAGTTTCCAAAAATGTTCACCATACATTCATGACACATAAGACATGCCATTTCGTATAATTAAATCAAAAATGCATAGGCCCATTTTCAGGATGTTACAATTCTACCCCCTTAAAATAATTTCGTCCTCCAAATTGCCTGGCTAAAATAAATGAGGGTATCGCTGTCGCATTGCCTCTTCTGGCTCCCACGAAGCTTCCTCCGATCCATGATTGTGCCACAACACTTTGACTAGGGGAACTGACTTCCTCCGTAATATTTTCACGTCTCGTTTCAAGATCTGAATCGGCTCTTCCTCGTAGGATAAGTCTAGCCTTAGCTCCACTTCTTCAAGCGGTACCACATGAGATGGATCCGATCGGTGGCGACGTAGCATGGATACATGGAATCGTCGTGCATCTGTTGCAACTCGATGGCAACTCTATTTGGTATGCTGCTGGTCCAACTCGCTTTAACACTCGATAGGGTCCTATAAACCTTGGACTTAACTTCCCTTTACGACCGAATCTCATCACCTTCTTCCAAGGCAAAACCTTAAGGAATACCTGGTCTCTCACATCAAATTCAATTTCCTTCCGTTTAAGATCTGCATACGACTTCTGCCTATCAGATGCTTCCTTCAATAGTGCACGAATTATCTCAACCTTCTATTCAGACTCTACTACTAATTCTGGTCCCAAAACTCGACGATCCCCTAGTTCAGTCCAACACGTAGGAGTTTGACACCTCCGACCATACAAGGCTTCATACGGTGCCATCCGAATGCTAGCTTGATAGTTGTTGTTGTGCATAAATTCCGCTAGAGGCAAATATTCTTCCCAACTTCCTCGAAATCCATCACTGACCCTCAACATATTTTCTAACACGGATTACCCGTTTAGACCGCCGTCGATTGTGGATGAAAAGCCGTAGTGAAATCCAATTTAGTGCCTAAAGCTTGATGAAGTGCCCTCAAAATCGAGGCGTAAATCTTGGGTCTCTATCCAAATGATAGACACCGGCACTCCATGTAACCTTACAATTTACGCCACATACAATTTAGCCAATTTAAGAGAATAATCAACCCTACGGGATAAAGTCGCGGACTTGGTCAAGCGGTCCACTATTACCCATACCGAGTCCTTCTTAGTAGGCGTAAGGGGAAGCCCACTAACGAAGTCCATGGTAATTCTCTCCCACTTCCACTACGGAATCATGATTGGCTGAAGCAATCCTGACGGAACTTGGTGTTCAGCCTTAACTTGCTGACACGTTAGATACTTGCCGACAAATTTTGTAACTTCCTTTTTCAGACCAGGCCACCAAAACTGTTTTCTCAAGTCTCTATACAACTTAGTGCCCCCAGGATGCATAGCATAAGGGCTACTATGCGATTCCTGAAGAATCCTTTATCTAAGTTCCTTATTCTCAGGCATACAGACCTTCCTCTTGAAACATAACACTCCTTCGCCATTAATGCCATAATCTTTCAACTCTCCATTCTGTACTTGCTGTAGCTTAGCACTTAGGTCTTCATCAGCCAATTGTCCCTCTTTCACCTCATTCAACCACGTCGGCTTGACTTGCAATTCTGCCAACAGGCTCCCATCATCATATAAACTCAAGTGTGCGAATATTACCCTCAGATCCGACACAACTTTCCAGCTTAGAGCATCCGTCACTACATTCGCCTTGCTTGGATGGTACTCTATTGAACAATCATAGTCCTTCAGTAATTCAACCCACCTTCGCTGCCTTAAGTTTAACTCCTTCTGAGTCAGCAAATACCTAAGGCTCTTGTGGTCAGTGTAGATCGTCGACTTTTCACCATAAAGATAGTGCCTCCATACCTTAAGAGCGAAGACCATTGCTGCTAATTCCAAGTCATGCGTCGGGTAGTTCACCTCATGTGGCCTTAACTGTCGGGACGCATATGCGACTACCTTCCCGTCTTACATCAATATGCAACCCAAACTCAGTATGGGAAGCATCACAATACACCGTAAAATTCTTTCTGCCCTCATTTGAATCAACACTGGAGCTTCAGTCAATACCCTCTTAAGCTTTTCAAAGCTCTCCTGTTGCTTATCCGTCCATACAAAGGGTACTTCCTTCCTCAACAACTTTGTTAAAGGTGCGGCTATTGACGAAAATCCTTTCATGAACCTTCTGTAATAGCCTGCCAATCCCAAGAAACTACGAATCTCTGCCACCGACTTAGGTGGTTTCCAATCCAACACTGCTTTGATCTTTCTAGGATCCACCTTTATTCCTTCAGCAGACACCACGTGCCCTAAGAATGCAACCTCCTTAAGCCAAAATTCACACTTGCTGAATTTGGCATAGAGCTTCTTTTCCCTTAATACTTGCAGCACAGTCCAAAAATACTGATCATGCTCCTCTTCAGTCTTGGAGTATACGAGGATGTCGTCGATGAACACCACGATGAACCTATCCAAGTAAGGTTGAAACACGGTTCATCATATCCATGAACCTTGGTGGGGAGTTTGTCAACCGAGCGGTATTACCACAAACTCATAGTGGTAGTATCTTGTCCTAAAGGTCATCTTATGGACATCTACCTCCTTCACCTTCAAGCGATGATATCCAGACCTTAAGTCGATCTTTGAGAATTTCTTGCCGCCCTTGGTGATCCAACGGGTCATCTATCCTTGGCAATGGGTACTTGTTCTTGATGGTCGACTTATTTAATTGGCGATAGTCTATGCACATACGCATAGTTCGTCCTTCTTCTTCACAAAGCAGGGAATGGTGCTCCCCATGGAGAACCTGCTGGGTCGAATAAACCCACGATCCAGCAATTCTTGGATTTGAGCCTTGAGCTCCACCAACTTCTTTGGTGCCATTACATGCAGGGCAATTGACACGGGAGTGTTCCGTGACAAATCAATTCCAAACTCCACTTTCTTGTCTGGGGGTATTCTGGTAATTCCTCCGGAACACATCTTGAAATCCCTTACCATTCTAACTCCACTAACACCTTTTCCTTTCCATCTAAGCGCTACGAAGGCTAAAACGCCTTGCACCCTACGAACCATCTTTTGACCTTTAAATAAACTACATTAGACAAGTAGTTTCTTCTTTCTCTATCATAATGACCACCTCATCCTCCGGGTCCTTAATTCCATTAAGCTTAGCATGCAGTCCAACACGGCTGATGGTCCACTATCCAGTTCATACCAAGTATGAGATCGAACTCTAAAGGAGGTTCCATCAGTCGATGAAAATACCATGCCTTGAATTTCTAAAGGTACACTTGAAAGACCTTATTCACCACTACGGTTTGACCTAATGGGCTTACTACGGTCATCTCCCTACTAGAAAGTTGGAGGCTATGCCTAGTGTTTCAACTACACTCTACAGCAACATAAGAATGGGTCGAGCCCACATCAATCAAAGCATAATAGGGTTTCCCAAATACAAAAGCGTCTGGGTTATAACGTCCGGCACATCTCCATCCTCCATACGGCGAACCACATAAACCAAACCCGGTGCCTTGCCTCGGTGTTATGACACCTCGACCCGTGTTCCACGTCCTCTACCAGCACCATTTCCTCGATTATTGGACCACGACCTCGGCTGAGGTCTTTGCCCACCTCTACCACTGATTAACATTACGAGCTCTTGGTTGATTCCCATCTGGTCTCATCGGACGGTCCTTGATTATATGGCCTTTGACCCACATCCGAAACACCCACTGTCTTCTTCCGGCATTCGCTAAGTGTTTCTTCCCCTTTGCTCACAAATACGATATTGCCTCTAGTACCGGTTCTTCGACCTCGCGACCCATCGACTCTAGGCCTTTTACGAGCATTCCGGAAGATCCGGATGACCCAAATCCTCTCTTACGCTTATTCGGTGGTGTTACGCCTCGCGAGTCCTTAATTCCTTCCGCTATCTTAGCTTTCTCTACTAAAGCAAAAACTCCGCTCCGTGTGGGCGACAACCAACTCTCAGATCATCTCTTGGTCAGTCCTCAAGCTGGACACACCGCTCATGCTCTGTTGCCACTACTCCTCGAGCATACCGGGCAACCTCGAAATTGACTTCATACGCTACTACTTGACTTGTTCCTTTGAACCCATTTCAAAAACGCCTTCCTCTCGCTCATCAATATAACGTTAATGCCGACATACTTCTTCCGATATGCTTAACATATTCCAGTGTCAGATCTTGGTGTGGCACCATCCGAACCGTTAACCACCATTGATCGCTTCATCTCGTGGCGGTGCCACCATTCCTTTCAACTTCTCTTGAGTCGGTCGAGGTCATCCATAATCGCTCGGTCGCCTCCAACCAACATTCATTTATCTTTGGGTGCCACACCGGATACTCCACGGAACACCTCACTCTGTTGGCTCGAGTCACTCAGGTCTGATTTTCGAGCTCCCATATTCCTCCAAAGACTAGCCACCATTTCAAGAACTCATAGCACGACTGCGTCTGACATCTTTTCCCGTCGATCTTTCTGCTCAACACCAACGGTGGTAGTGGTGGTGGCGGTGGTACCTCATTCTCGGATCTTTGTCCCGATCTAACGGGTTACGACACGGTCATTCTACCTCGACCAGCGTCCTCGTACATTGCGACCACGTCCTCTAGAGCTCATTTCTCACGATCGTGCTTTAGTGCGGTTTAAGAAATTTTATGAATTAGCCACTTATTCCGCGATTATTCACAATAAGTTTTATGACGGGAAGTTTAATAGGGGTTCTTTCGATCATTCAAAGTTTCAAGTCTTCTATCCTAATTCACGAAAAGCACATCCATTCCATAGTATCTCACATACATTCACTCTTGGACATTTACATGCTCTTCTCTATCCAGGGGTATTCTCGTAATTTGTCTTACAAGGGTATTTTCGTAATTTGTCAAAATAAGGTTCCTTGGTGTTTTTGTCAATAAGGGTATTCTGGAAATTTTGCATTCCCGGGGGTATTTTGGAAATTTTGAAATCGAGGTTATTTTGGTAATTAACTTGGGTAAATTTGTAAATCTTGATAAATCGGTACTTTGGAATTTACAAAACTTGAGGTTGTTTTGAGAATTTGTTTTCCAAATCGGTGTTGTTGCAAAAATTTTTGAAGATCGGAGGTCATTCTAGTAATTTTGTAACTCGGGGTATTTTCGGTAATTTGTAAGTTAGGGTAATTTAAATAAATTTTTTCCATAATCAAGGTATTTTGATATTTTGTAAATTTAGGGTTCCTTTAAGCAAAGTAGTGAAATTTTGATAAGAAGCTGTGGGTATTTTGAAAATTTTCATAAACCAAGGGCATTTTGTAATTTTACCACTAGGGGTATTTTGTAATTTTATAAATAAGAAATATTTTGAAAATTTTCCAAAATAAGTTTTGCTACTATTCAAGGGTAATTTGGTGATTATAAAACTAGGGTTTCATAAAAAATACGGCTAGTCCCTTTCGGGTTTTAGTTAGGGGTTTAGCAGTGTATAAGTTCTCTTGGTTAGGGTGAACCGAGGCTATGCACCAGGTAGGATAATAGTGGAGAAGAGGTGAGTCACGCGGACTACTTAAATACCAAGCTCCCAAAACTAATCCTGAGACATGCGCACCATGATTGCCACACCCTAACTCAAGCAACTTAACCACGAGTTTTTCAATTAAGCATTTAAGTCTTATGTAATTGTTGGGGTAACTAGCCTAAGGTTCAAGTACTAAATCTCTATTCTACGTTCCATTTCTACCCTTCTACAAATCATAATATAAATCACACAAGAGATCGAGTACTTACCTGGTGGACTTGGTCCGGAGACTTTGTGGGCCATGGAAAATCTGCTTAATTCACAAAAATTCTTTTGGGCTTAACTTTGAAAATGTTTTGGGCCTTAAACCCAAGGCCGAGAGTTTAAAACTGGGCTTTGATACCAAATTGAAACACCCCAAACCCGGCCCACGAGCTTTTACCGGATCTGGTATGTTCCTCGATGTAAACCGGTTCAAAATTCTTTTGTGGCATTGGAAACAGAACGATGTGATCTAAAAGAAAGATTGTTTTTGGGTTGGGCTCAGGTTGGAAAACAATTTATTTTTTTATTTGAAATCTTTTGACTTTAGGTGACAAAACATTTAGGGTTTAGTTCATGATAAATTCACTTAATCTTTTTTTTTAAAAGAATATTTTGTAGCAGGATAAGTAGAAGTAAAATAAAATAATTCAACTCTGGCCTTATTACATCAAATAATTCCCAAAATAAATTCAAAGTACTCAAAATAAAAGAGTCCAAAACAAAGAAAAATCTGAATTTCACATGGCCTCCACTAAGCTCTGCAGGCCGACCCATCATCGATCGTCACTGAAAAGTAATCCCACAAGGGTGAGTCAAACAGACTCAATGTGTAACCAACACTAAAATTTAACAATTTAGGCATATGTTCACATATTACATGCATATTCATATAAGATAGGAAATAATGATGCAACTCGAACCCAAACCTATATGCCATCTGCTACACATCACCGTACCAACCATCACAAGTGGGGACTACTAAGTCGACCCTCCATCCGCTACACACCATCGGCGTCGCTGCAATCGGTCGTGCACATCGCCTTATAAAGTTCGTGGCATAGCCACCGGATACATACTTTGTGTCAAGAGACACCATATTGGATATCGTGGCCTTAGGTCACCACATTCGAGATATCGTGGTCTTAGGTCACCACATTCACTTCCCTTTTCATAATATCCCATATGCCCATGTCATACAAAACATGCCAAATTCTTAAATCACATACTTATAGTTTTATATGTGTGCCTTATGAGATATTTTCATAGTCCTAGTAGGAGTAGGAAGCGTGCAGAGTACTTTGTACCATAGCATGGTACTTTAGCCATATTCACATTCTTATAAACATGCTCATATTAAATTTTAGCCATAAATCTTATTAAAAGATATTGTGGGGTACACACCTGATTCGATTAACAAATTATTTGAAATCGAAATTGATCTCTCGCCTTAGATCTTTAACTCCCTACATTCGACCCATATTAAAGATTTAATGAAAACCCATTCGGCCACAAATCCAAATCCCAATAAGATTATCGTAATCAAGTTCTTACCTTGGTGCCGATTTCACTATAAATCAAATCCTGAAAACTTTGTGCTATACCTTCTTTCAATCGTCCAACATTGAATCAATTAACTTGGTTAGTTTCGACTTTTGAATAAATATGAACTAGATCTAAAACACCAAAAAAGGCCTTGGCGAATATTCACATGTCGTACCTTGAATCTTTAAATCTCGAAAAGTAGTCTCTTCTCCACAGTAGTCTACAATAGACAAAATCCGAAAAGATCCTTTGTAGTTTTCGCCAAGAGATACAAATAGCATTAGAATCTTAATCTTGGTCTTGAAGAAAAGAAACATAATGATAATAATAGATCCTTACCCTTACTATAGAGTCGACACACCCTTGCTTGAAGTCCAACAAATATTCAGCTATGGAGACTAGATAGTGATCAAAAAGGTACAATCGGCTGAGCCTAAGAGAACACCTTTGACTTTTGGAAGGTTGAGAGAAAAGAAAAAGAAAGAGAAGAAAGGTGAAGAAATCGGCTTGCTTTGCTAGAGTTTTCGGTTTTGGCAAAATAGCGAGAGAAGAGAGGATTTTGCTAGGAAATTTGAGAGAGAGAAAAGGAGAAAGAAAGAATGATGAATGGCCTCTTTTCCTCCTATTGCCGAAATTACTAGGCTGGTGTCTCTTACTTGGCCATCACTTCTCTTATCTTTATCACTTTATTTAAAATTAAAGAATAATCCCTCAATTATCTCTTTGAAAATAATCTAAAATAAATCATCATTTATCTACCCTTAGCCAAAATTTTAAAAGAATTTAAACTCTTCTCTTAGTGCCTTAATGCCGTCCATTACCTCTTCTCCATGGCGCAAAATAAAACTTTCATTCGCTCCCTCGCGACTCGAACACAAGCCCTCCTTGCCTTGTGTATGGCGTCATTCCCAGAGCCTTAAGTGGCATCTCAAGCCACTTTTCCAAGCCCAATTGTGTGTCAAATTCCTCTACTAATTTTCTTAAGGCCACCTTGTTTTAGTTTCCTCTTTAAACTTAACATTTCTAAAACATTTCCTTACATTTCCAAGTTTCCAAAATGTTCACTTTCCTCTTTAAACTTAACATTTCCAAGTTTCCAAAATGTTCACTTTTCTCTTTTAAACTTAACATTTCCAAGTTTCCAAAATGTTCACCATACATTCATAACACATAAGACATGCCATTTCAGATAATTAAATCAAAATGCATAGGCCCATTTTCAGGTATGTTACAAGTTATATGTACATGTATATGAGTAACAATTTTACCGTGAATTCAGTAGCGGCTAATGCCGTGAATCTGTTATACTGAGCTTCGCCATTATATGTTATAAGGGCTTGGCCAATATATGTTGATGAGCTGACATGATTGCCATCTTGGAGAGTAGTGGTGTGGGTTGATTGTAGAAATCCCCAATGGTGTGTTGGTTGGTACGGGGGCGTGTAGCGGATGAAAACCTAGGCGAATGGGTTGGGCTTTCATATTACTTATTATCCATGTAAATGAAATTGTTGTTGTATTTTATGAGGCCCAAATCTAGTGGTGCATGAGGGTTGCACACTGAGTCTCGCGACTCACCCCCTTTAAACTAACCTTTCAGGTGACGATTAGTGCATCGGACCGGGCCGGGGTGGAGCGCAAGGTGGCTATGCAAAAGAAGGTGGATCCGGCGACAAGTTCCCCATATTAGTTTTTTTGAAAGTACTTTATATGATGGATTTAAACTATATTGTAATAAGGCAATGGGCCATTAGTTTACATTTTTGTTTTATTATGGGCCTTTATTATTTATTCTTGTTTTAAATTTTGTTTCAAGGACATGTAATCTAGTTTTGGGCTTTTGCTTATTAAAGCACATTTTATGTAATTCTTATTTCGGCTTTTTGTCAACACGATTTGTTTTACTAAAAATTTTCTTAGTGACAAACCAGATCCGGTAGTAGTGTTTGGGCCGGGTTTGGGGTGTTACATGTTTAATCACCCAAAACCGTTCACTATAAACTTAAGTCCATTAATTCAATATTCCATAGCCAATTGACCCTTTTTTACTAATAGAAATCTACTTTTGTATCTTTTACAATTTAATCCTTTTAAAGTAATTAATTATCTAAACGATAAAATTTCTTAACCAAATCTTAATACGACTCAAATAAATACTCGTAAATATTAAATAAACATTTAAATTCTGGCTCACTTATTAGAATTTGTGATCCCAAAATCATTGTTTTGACCCATTGAAAACGAAAGCAGTTACAAAATTGAACTGTGGAAACAATTTCTCTGTGTTATATTTGGTTATTGTTTTCATATTTGGTGTTAGAGAAGTGCCCACTTCCCCTCGCTCCTTTCAAGGACTTTTTTAAATTTCTAGCAATACTTTAAGAATTTCAATTGGTATCAAAGCCTGCCACTTAAAGTAACTAGTGGAGATCCTAAATGTTGCCAAAATCAAGCTATGGAAGGTTCTTCTACATCTCATCCTCCTATGCTCGAATTTGGAAACTACGCTTACTGAAAAGTACGAATAAAGGCATACATTAAGTCCATTGATGAAAAGGCATGGTGTATTGTGTTGATTAGTTGGGAACCACTAAAAATGGACACTGGAAATGGAAGAGTAGTCCAGCCTAATATTTATTTAAATTTCTAGAAATGCTTTAAGAATTTCAGAGATAACTTCTTTCACCGCCTAAACTTTAGCCAATAAAAGAACTGCAGCATCCAGAGGCTTTGAAAAATTAAGCAACGCCCTACCTTACGCCCCCACGACTGCACCATCGACATTAAGCTTAAGAAAACTTGGTAGGGGTGGTTTCCTCCTCCCAATGATCCCCTTTTATCCTGAAATGGAATCATAGAATGTATGTACACTTTCATCGAGTAAATCAATAAATCGTCTGAACTATATCATCCCGATTAAATCAATTTGGTTTACTTCTATTTAATCGATTAACCGATTTTTTTCAACAACTACAGTCCTTTGGGAGTTTTAATACCATTATATTATTTATGACCGACCAAAAACATCTTTAATTAATTATTTATTTAATTCTTTATAATCTACAATTTTGCATTACGGGCTCTTGAATTTTAGTGCCTTACTTCTTTACTAGCTTTATTATATAAGTTTAATTAATAACAAATAAATTTAAATTAAATTCTATAAAGTCTGATAAAAATAAATTTAACAATAATTATTTAATTATATTTTATGTATTACAAAATTATATTGTTTATACGAGTTCTTAAATATTTATATAAAAATCTTATTGTTTTCATTTTGTATATTAAACATATAAATTAAAAATATTTTTCCCAATATGTAGTCGCAATCTTATATTTAATTTTTTTAATTGTCAACTAGAGGTGAGCAGCTACTAAAATTTTCATTGGGCTCGGGCGAGCCGGGCCCAAAATGGGCCTAAAATTTTGTCCAAGACCCATATAAAATACTAAAACTCGAGTAAACATAATAAATTATAAAATATTTTTCCCAATATGTAGTCAAAAATATATGCAACTTAACAAGTTTAATAACAAAATTCTAATATCTAAACAATAGTAACAAAATAATAAAAACATAATTTTTGCCCTTATATTTAATTTTTTCTAATTCGGTTTCAACCTATGACTCAATAGGAACACAAACTCCCTTAAATGTATTATTTTAAAAATAATAATAGTATAAATTTGTAATGTAAAATTTTCTTAAAGCATGGATGGGTATGGACACGCAAACAAGTGTTCGAATTAATTTTTTAATGATAAACTTTCGAGTTTGTAATTTAAAATAAATTACATCTATATATATTTTTTACGAAATTAATATAATAGTTTATCAAATTAAACTAAAATGTTACCAAATTTAATATAAACTATATTAAAAACATAAGAAAACTTTAGGAGGTCAAACACAAATTGTTATATTTTTATACTTTAATTATAATATTAAAATAAAAAAATAAGAAATTTTAAGGAGTTAAAATGAATATTTTTAAAATTTAGGGGGACCTACCATCCCCCTAAATCCTACTTTGTTTAGGGAAAGGAGGTTCGTATAATAGTGCCGAGAATTTAGGAGGGATGGTCAAATATCAAGGTAGATGCTTGATGGTGTTGAAGATATTTTGACCGACGTTACTTAAACTAGACTGGCTAGTCCGATCGATTGGATTTATAGCAAGTTTGAATATCGATTCACAGAAAGGGTTAAATCGATTGACCCATGAACCGCTCAAAATAGGTTGAACCAGTTTTTCTTATTTTATGATTTTAGGTGCTTAAGTGAGAAATGCAGTATAGCTTAGAGCCAATTTTGTATTTAAGCATTTACTTTATTTTGGCATAATTGTTTGGTGAAATTCAACAAAATTGATAGTTTTGTTTGGCAAATTGATACCACTTTTAATAAAAAAAAAAATATTTAAGTACGTAAGCGAAAAAGAAGAGGTATAGTTTAAAGATAAATTTTGTAATTAAGCCTCAAGTAAAGTGATTAAGTTTCTAATTCCATAATAGTAGAGATACTGAAAGCAAAATTAAACTTAAATTTTAGTCACTTATGTTTGAAATGTTACGTTTTAGTCACTTACGTTATTATTTTGTTACGAAGTAGTCACTCTACCGTTAAACTCCGTTATCTCCCTAACAGTAGTCCTACGTGGCAGTCCAACTTGGCTTAAACACCATCTTGGATATCCAATTACTAGGATGAAAATAGGTTTTTAATTAAATAAAATTAATTTGAACTACCATGTAGGACATTCAAGTTGGTATTTAAAACCCATTTTGACTGCCATGTAAGACCGCCATTAGGGAGGTAACGAAACTTAACAGTAGAGTGACCACTTGTAACCAAATGATAATATAAGTGACTAAAACGTAACATTTTAAACATAAGTGATTAAAATATAATCTGAAGCAAATAAAAATGACTATTTTTATAGTTTACCCAATTAAAAACACTAATTATCTAATTATGCTAGATACCAAATTTAACAAAAATAAAATTCAAAAGAAATTTAAAGGTAAGCAAATAATAGAATGGAAATTGAGTTGAAATCAATTACATGAAAGTTAAAAATAATTCGATAATATATTTGAAAGTTAATATTTATATCCATTCCATAATTTGTAAATCAAAATTAAACTAATTGGTTCAGCCGGTTAAATGAAAAAGTAATGAGTTTGATTTTGTGGTTCAACCGATTAAATCAGAAACTAACTCATCTATTTCCTATTAATTATTGAAAGTATGCCAAATTCGACTAAATTGTGGATCTAATGTAGCGTAGTTTATTTTCTCTTATGTACGAGACATGAAGATGTAATTTCTCAATTAGACAAATAAAATAATTAAAAATTCTAACATAAAATTTCTCAAAATAAAATTTGAATAATATATTCATCAAGTAATAATATATTTATCAAGTATAATAACTAAGAAATAAAAACAAACAAAATAATTAAAAAGTTGTAACATAAAAATTTTCAATTAGGTATTTAAGATGATTACATATGACTTTAAAACATATCCTATATATAATTTCCCCCCATATTCCTTAACTTAAATGGGTGCGCCCTTTCCCTTTAATATTTTCAAAACCTTGGCTTCTTCATTAAACTTCATTTCAATTGGATTTGGAGCATCGCTTTCAATTGTTTATAATCTTTCACTGTTTAGGGCTACTCAAAATTCGCCATTTTTATTCTTCTTTATATAATTCGAAACCCTAGGCAATTCAGCAAATATTTTAGAAGTTGCTTTCGGGTTGTGCATATTAAAGTTTAAAATTCATTATTTTTTATTCATTCACTAGAATAAACAAATTGTTTGCACTCAAAGCAACCCCATTAGGAAAAGTTAAACCGTCATACAAAATAAATACGTCTCTTGTATAATGATTATATTTCAACAGCCGTCCGGTTCTATCACTAAAACTTATAAGAAAGTCAACATCCCTGCACAATTAAAAATAATTTATTCTTTCGATATGAAAATATTTATATGAATTATTTATATATAAATTCCCATGTTAATTATTTATATGTAAATCCCCTAAATAGAATTAATGATTAATGATAATTTAGAAGCAAAAAAAGATGTACTTCTTTGAAAAAGAATGCTACTATCAGTAAAATAAACCATTCCGGTGCTTGTATCGATATCTAAGCCATTTGTAAATTTGAATGGAACTTCTTTTGTCAAAATAGTCAGTTTTATAGCCATGCCACCGTTTGGTTTAACAACTAAAAGACCAAAATAGGCATTCGCTATATACAAAAGACATGTTTGAGTTTTGAATTTCAAGCCCAATGGTCTTCCACATATCGGTTCAATGTTTGAATCTCTTATGCCATCACATAATTTCTTTTTCCTAATAAAAAAAAAACCCTTTTAATGAAAAATTAATTTATAACTATAAAATAAAATTACAAAAACGAATAAAATAAAAAAAATGAATAAGATATGAATATACGTAAACGGTGAAGGGATGACAGATTCTTACTAATCAAATTTCAGCTTCCATTTTAATATTCTTTCATCGGATATACAGACATATAATCCTTCACTTTTACAATCAAAGACAACAATTTCCGATTGTAAAAACAAATTTACCTTTTATTCTCTCATAAATTTAACACTCTACAAACTATCTTTTTTCCAAAGTAATTGCCATTGATTAAGTTTCACAACCTAATAAACTTACCATAAATTAAAAAATTTACAATCACGAAATCTTACAACCTTATAGAATAACCATATACTAGTAGAATTATATATGGTTTTTATTGTGTAAGAATTTCTTAAAATATTTTACGAAAATTGTATTGTTAATGTGTATTTATAAGTTAATAATATACTTAGTTTAACCATAACCTAACTTCAAGGGTTGACACCTATTATTCTCTTATATTGACATCTGTCATTCTCTTATATCGACACTTGTTAAATTTACTTTGTATGTGTGTGTTTTTTTTCACCTTTTCCTCTTTAGTTTTAGTTTTTATTGGTTTTTTTTTTTGTTCTGTACAATATAACGAATATATGTGTCGTCTCTCCTATCAATTTTTTTTAAAAAAATTAAAATTACATATATAAAACTTTAAATTGATTATACCCATTTAAAAATAAAAAAAATAAAAATTCATATTTAATAAATATAATTGTTAATTTATATAATAAATTCACGAAAAATAATTTATGGAAAATGTTTTTATGTTTGGTTAGTAAAATGTACTAATAAATAGAAAACAAAATCTCCTCAAAAGAAAAATAAATAGAAAACAATACCATTCTTCTAGAAATTATCTTTTCCTTTTCAAAAGCATAACACAACTTCTTAAGTTCTAAACAAGAGATCCTTATAATTTAACATAAATTTTTATTAAAGCTTGACCTAATTTGAGCAAAATATTATTATAATAAATATTAATTTTTAAAAAACTAGAATTTTAATATTGGGTTTATTTATTATTTAAGTCATTTTTATAAGGATTAGAAGTCGTTTTAAAATGTATCTCTTTTATAAATATTTATTTTTAATATTTTACTATATCCTTATAGGATATTTGTCAATCTTTGATCATGTTTGTGGAGTCTAAAATATCATTAATAGTGTATTAAAATATTTTCCCTGCATTAAAATAAATATTTTCTAACAAATTAAAAAATTATATTTATATAACACTAAGATAATTGTAATTTAACAAGTAAATGCCTCTAAAATAGTAACAAAATTAACAATAGGACAAAAGTTCTATAATATCCAAACGATAATAACAAAATATGAGTAATATAATAATAAAATGCCGCAAAACAACAGCAAACAATAGCAAAAAAAATTTAAGTAAATTTAAACTTGACTCGAGCTAAAATTATTTTTGTAAAACTTTATTTTAAAATTTATATTTCGTAACCATTTTTTGATAAAAGCGATGAAACGACGCATCGACTCTATTTTGAATAAAAAGAAAAGGAAAGGAGTCGCCACCGATCTTTATTTGGTGTGATCGGATCACCTTTGTTTTAATAAAACGTTTAATTTATTAAAACAGTGTTTTTGGTCCACGAACTTTGAGAAAACGGGTTCGGAAGTCGATTACATGCGAGGAAGGATTAGCACCCTCGACACGCCCGAAATCGGTACCAAACTGATTGATTGATGCCTTATTTGTTGAAAACTTTGAAATGGTTCGAAAATACAATGCTTTTTATTTTCAAAATTCGAAGGAATTGGAAGGGGCGTTAAGACTCTCTTATCTTCGAAGAGATAAAGCATCATGTCCAGTTAGTTAGGGCGCAATACTTTAGACTCCCGAAACTAAGCTCGTCTTTTAAAACTTGATTTTCACTTTTTGAAGAGGATCTTAGTCATTTGTTGAATCGAGAAATCGGAACCCGATAAGTTAGGGCTCGTCTTCCGAAAATCCAAATTAGGAATATTGCCTCTATTTTGGAAGAAAGAAATTTATCTCGAAGTATCTAGGTGTCGAGTCCGAGAAGTTTAGGGCGACATTTGAGTCTTCGAGATTAAGTATTTTGTTTTAAAATTTAAATTGCAATTTTAAAGAGACATCCGTTGTTTAGCTTTAAGCGAGGAGAAATCGGAACCCAGTGAGTTAGGCTCGATTCACTCGAATTGCTAATACTGGAATGATTACTTGAAAACCGATGCATCGAGGAAAATTAGTGTGACAAATGAAAACACGATGTAATAGGTGAAAAGAATAATAATAGTAAAATAATGATGTGAAATAATGCACTAGTACGAGGGATACTAAGATATTAATAATGATAATAAAGTAATGATAGAAATAATATTAATTGGAAGTAGGAATATATAATAAATATAATAGTAATATTAGTGAAAAATAAAAATATATACATAAAATAATATAAATAAAAGTTAAATAGATAATAATAACAACATGCACGTTATAATAATAGCAAAACGATGATGATGACAATAAAATATGAATTAGCAAATAAAATAATAGTGTTATATATATTATAAAGAAAATATGATGATAGTAATAATACTATAAAGAGTGGTGATAGTAACATATTTATTATTAATAATAATAATAATAATAATAATAATAATATAATAATAATAATAGAAATAATCGGTAAACAAAACGATAAAGAAAAATATATCATATCTGAAAAATAAATGATAAGGATGATACGAAAATGATAATAATAGAATAATAATAGAAATAGTGGAATAATAATAATAAATAATGATAATAACAATAGTAAGTATAATAATAATAATAATAAAATAAAATATTAAATGCAAGTTATTATAATAAAATTGTAAAATAAGCGAAAAAGGGTTGAATTGCATCAAAAAGGAAATTTTGGGCCAAATTGTAAATAAAAGCAGATGATTCGGGGCTATTTGTAAATAAAACGGACTTTGGGGTCACGAAAAAGCGTGAAAGGTGGAGGACCAAAAGACAATTTTTCCATAAGTTGAAACGCACGTTTAAAGGGGATTGAATCATAAACGCGAAAAATTATTGGGCCAATTCGCAATAATTAAAAGTTTGATTTTAAAAACACAAAAATGCGGAAGGGCCGATTATGCAATTAACCCTTCCTTCAAAACACGCGGATCCCGGAGCGGGCCGGGTCAAGACGCAGGTCCTGTTCAAAACGACGTCGTTTGGGGCTTATGGGCACAAACCAAAAGCAGCGCTGCTTTTGATTTGGCTATATAAGCCACTTTTGCCAAAAATTCATTTTCTCCTTTCTTTTAAAAAAATTGCATTTTTTTTTTCTCTCTGCAGTGGGGTGAGCTTGGTAGAAATCCTGCCATCGGACGCCAGCCGGCTGTTACATGTGGCCACCGTACTGTGGCTTGACAGTAAAATCTTTCTTTTTTTAAAAAATACTTAGATTATATATCGTATATGTATATGTGTAAAAAAGGAAAAAAATGAAGGGGAAATATCAGGTTATGATGATTCGAAAATAAGAAAATCAAAAAAAGAAAAAAAGAAATCTAAGCCACCTTTATACGATTTTTGTTCTTTCTGCTCGTGCTTGTTGATTTCGGTGATGCAAATCTCTGCCTTTTTGTATTTTAAATCTGTTTCTTTGCTTGAATTTCTCCGTTTCTTATATTGATTTCAAAAGAAGAAAAAACCTCCTTACACTGGTGTTTTAATCGGCTTTTTATAGCCATTTACAAAAAAAAATTTCTGTATTCTTTTTGCACATTTCTACTCTGTTGTCGTGTCTTCTTGTTTTTGCAGGGTATGGGGAGCAGGTGGAGGGTGGTGGCAGGCTCACATCGATGGTGATGGAGCGATTAGGTCGAGAGGGTTGGTTCGACGCTAGGGTTTTCAGAAATCGTAGCAGTCTGAAAAATTTTAACTTTTTGGGCCTTCGGCCGTTTATAAAAATAGGCTAGGCGAGTTGGGTTTGAAATGTTGTAAAGTGGGCCGGGCAATTTGGGCTTCAGTCTGTTGCCCCTCTTTGCTCATTGTCGAGTGACGAGAATAGAGCAAAGATTTAAAGAAGCACAATATTTCCCGGTCTCGCCGAGTCTTGACTTCTCAGGTGCTCTTCTTGGTGGCGTCGCTCCCTGCTCACCGCATCTTGTTACTTCAATTCACTCCTTTGCTATGTGGCTTCAATTTGCTCTTCTTTGCGACTTCAATGGGATGTGACTTGTTTTATTTTGATTGCTCCCTCTGCGCATCTCCAGAAAGATGAGGTCTTTGGTCTTCAGCCCATCCCACTGCTAGTTAAGGCAATCGGACTAAAGCTTAACCATGTTCCCTACTGGTTAGGGGTAGGAATTACAATTTTTGACCTATTCCACTGCAGGTCAGGGATATAGGACAGTGGCCTAAATCATGTTCCCTACTGGTTAGGGAGCCAAGGTTTGCCTTCGATCTTACCCCACTACTGGTTAGGGTGACAAGATCTACGATTTTTTACCTATTCCACTGCAGGTCAGTGGCAATAGGAGGGTAGCCTAAATCATGTTCCCTACTGGTTAGGGAGCCAAGATTCGCCTTCGATCTTGCCCCACTACTGGTTAGGGCGACAAGATCTACAATTTTTGACCTATTCCACTGCTGGTCAGTGGCAATAGGAGGTAGCCTAAATCATGTTCCCTCTTGGTTGGGAGCCAAGATTCGCTTCGATTTTGCCCCACTCTTTGGTTGGGCGACAAGATCTACAATTTTGACCTATTCCACCGCTGGTCGGTGGCAATAGGAAGGTGGCCTAAATCATGTTCCCTCTTGGTTGTGGAGCCAAGATTCGCCGATCTTGCCCTACTACTAGTTAGGCGACAAGATCTACAATTTTTGACCTATTCCACGATGGTCGGTGGCAATGGGGATTGTCTTCAATCTATTCCACCATTGGTCGATGGCAATATGATCAGATTCCACCTTTTCCCTTTCGCTGGTCAATGGCAATAGGGTAATCTTCAACTTATTCCATCGCTGGTCGCTGGAAATAAGATAATCTTCAACCTATTCTATCACTGGTGGGTGGCAATAGGGTAATCTTCAACTTATTCCACTGCTGGTCAGTGGCAATAAGACAATCTTCCACCTATTCCAATGCTGGTCAGTGGCAATAAGGTAATCTTTAACTTATTCCACTGCTTGTCAGTGGCAATAAGATAATCTTCAACCTATTCCACTACTGGTCAGTGGTAATAGGGTAATCTTCAACTTATTCCACTGCTGGTCAGTGGCAATAAGACAATCTTCCACCTATTCCAATGCTAGTCAGTGGCAATAGGGTAATCTTCAATAGTGTTGCTACACCGTCCTCTAGGGACATATCCTGTAGACTTGATTTTATATGTTTGTGTTTATGCCAAAGGATGCGGATGCTATGGTCAGAATGACTCAAATGCTCCTGACTATGTGTGATATGGGTGACATTTACATGAATGCAGAATGTCATGAGAATGACGATTTTTCATAATAATTAAGATGCAATGATATTATGATGGACATTTGCATGAATGCGGGATGTTATGGGAATGATCTTTTTTTTACAAGCTTAGGTCAGAATTGCTCGCCGTCATTCGCTCGTCAAGGTCACTTCAAGACAGACGCAACATCTTGTCCGATATCTATGACGCTAATCGAGAAATGGTCATAATTTTAAACTCCTCTTCCTCAAACATTTCCAACCCCTAAATGTGGTGGTTCTTAAACAATGTCTTGTTTTAGGTTCCTTTGTTTAGAGGCTTCGAGTAATAAGCGGGGCCTTTTATGAAGCATTATGGGTCAATGGGTCGTTATTTCAATTGCAAACAACTCAAAGATTTAAAATAAAAATGGAATTTATGAAGAATGGAATTGGATCAACAAAAGTAAACATTATTGAGTACAAAAATGGGTAAAAGAAAAAGTAGGTGCCCAGATATCGCAACTGAGCTTCACCAACGGATCCTTCGAAGATTATTTGAAATGAATAGATGTTGGGAGATCTGCGTCTTCGTAGATGTTCCGAGGTGTAACATTTCTCCTTTTGCTAATTTGGGGAAAAAGATTGTCACATACCTCCTCTTTCGTGCTAATTTGAGCCATTCTTATCGGGTTTTCGACTCAAAACCCTTTGGTCTCAAAGTCACTTTTACGGGTTTTTTTCGCCTTCTCTTTTTTTTTTTGCCGTGAAGCGCACTGCGGGTTTTCACTTTAGCCTTTCCTTCTTCAAGCATAATACTTCTTAATTGAATCAATTTATGGGATTGGGTAGATTTTCCCACCCATCTCACCAAGATTAGTGCCCTCCAGAAAGCTTTTTTCACCACATAAGGTCCTTCCCAATTCGGCATCCATTTTCCTCTGAAATCCTTTTGTATGGGAGAATCTTTTCAAAACTAAGTCTCCTCGTGGAATTCTCTTGGACGACTTTCTTGTTGTATGCTCGCATCATTCGCTTCGTACATTTGACCATGACGGATAGCTTTCATCTCTTTTCTTCGATCGATTCAATTGATCATATCAAGCTTGGATCCATTCTGCTTCATCCAATTTCAATTCGGACAATACTCGAAGGGACAAAATTTCAACTTCGATGGGTAACACCACCTCCATTCCGTAAACCAATGAGAAAGGAGTTGCCCCAATGGAGGTTCTAACCGACGCTCGATAGGCGAAAAGGGAAAATGGTAGCTTCGTGCCAATCTTTGTAAGTCTCTACCATCTTTCCTACTATCCTCTTGATGTTCTTATTAGTCGCTTTCATCGCACCATTCATCTTTGGGTGATATGGTGATTTAATTGTGATGTCCGATCTTGAATTGCCTCTGCACGCTGCGATCATCTTTGTTGTTCAGTTTAACGATTATCGATATAATCCTCTCGGGCATTCCATATCGACATATGATTTTCTTTTTAGAACTTCACGATCACCGATTTTGTCACATTGGCATATGAAGTGGCCTCCACCCATTTAGTGAAGTAATCAATTACCACGAAGATGAACCGATGTCCATTGGAAGCTTTTGGTGAGATTGGTCCAATGACGCCCATGCCCCACATAGAAAAAGGCCATGGGAGGTCATAACATGTAAAGGTGAGGGTGGTACGTGAATCGTCCCCATAAATTTGGCATTTATGACATTTCTTAGCATAATCAATGCAATCTCTTTCCATGGTAGACCAATAATACCCGAATCTCATGATTTGTCTTGCCATTGCGAACCCATTGGCATGTGTTCCATGACACCCTCATGGACTTCTTCTAGGATCCGCTTAGCCTCGGCGCCATCCACACATCTCAATAGCACTTGATCCTTTCTTCTTTTGTATAGATCTTTCCGTCTAAGACATAGTCCCAAGCTAGTCTTCTCAACGCCCTTTGTCATTTTCGATTGCTCGACGGGGTATTTATGATCTTTCACGATTGTAGTATATCGTGATACCACATGTGATCATTTTGCTCCTCTTCTTCCACGTTGTAGCAATGGGTTGGGGCATCATAAATGCTCATTTGTATAGGCCTCATATCCTCCTTGTTGTTTGCTCGCACTATAGAAGCCAATGTGGCTAGAGCATCGACCATCCGATTTTAGTCCCTTGGTAGATAATCGAAAGTGATGTCCTCGAACTCTTTGATCAGTTCTTGGACCAATCTTTTGTATTCGACCAATTTGGGATCTCTCGTCTCCCATTCTCCTTTAAGTTGATAAATTACCAATGCAGTAGTCTCCGTGATACTTCAAAGACCTTAATTTTGCATTTAATAGCAAAGACGGATTCCCATGATGCAAGCTTCATACTCGCCATATTGTTTGTGCAATCAAAATCCAATTTACAAGTGAATGGGTAATGATCTCCATTTGGGGACACCGAATCGCCCCAATTCTATTGCCCATAGCATTCGATGCCCCGTCAAGTTCGGGTTTCAAGGACGACTTTCGCGGTATCTTCTTGATGATTGCTACGCACATTAGGTCTTCATTAGGAAATCAAAGTCCAAAGGCTCATAATCGCCGAGTTTCTCGGCGTAAAATCCGCTATTGCACTTCCTTTTATCGCCTTCGGTTTACATAAACTATGTCAAACTCGGAAAGTAAGATTTGCCATCTGCTATCCGTCCATTCAAAGTAGTCGACTCCATTAGGTATTTCATGGGTCGGCCGAGATGAGCCAAGTCGCATGATACAACATGTCTTGCTTCGCCTCTACGAGTTGTCGGCACCATGGCACAACATATTTTCTCAATTGGTGAGTACCTTGTTTCACACTCAGTGAACTTTTTACGAAGGTAGTATATTGCCTTTTCTTTCTTTCTGCCTCATCGTCGGCCGAGCACACATCCCATTGAATTATCAAGCACCGCCAAATAGAGGATTAAAGGCTTCTCGATTAGGCGGTGTCAATACTGGAGGATTGGACAGTCTTGCTTTACTTTGTCGAAGGTATTCGACATTCCTCGTCCCACACCGGATTGTGTTTTTAGAAGACGAATATGGGATCACATTTCTCGGTCGCCAGAAATGAACCGAGCAATGTAATTTAATCTTCCTAAAAACCTCGAACTTCTTTTTGTGTGCGAGGCGAGGCAATTCTTGTATAGCCTTGACCTTATCTCGGTCAACCTCAATCCCTTTTTACCGACTATAAATCCTAGCAGCTTCCGACCGCTCCAAAGGTACATTTTTAAAGTTAAGCTTTAGTTGGACTTTCCTCAACCTCAAAAATAATTTCCTTAAGACTTGGATATGCTCCTTTTCGGCTCGAGACTTGGCGATCATGTCGTCGACATAAACCTCAATTTCTTTGTGCATCATGTCATGGAATAGGGTTACCATGGCTCTACGATATGTTGCTCCCACATTCTTCAACCCAAATGGCATTACCTTATAGCAAAGGTTCCCACATGGTTATGAACGTGGTTTTATCCATGTCTTCAGGAAGCATCTTTATCTGGTTGTATCTGGAGAAGCCATCCATGAATGAAAACAATGAATAACCCGCCGTATTATCCACTAAGGTGTCGATATGAGGTAACGAAAAATTGTCCTTTGGGCTAGCCTTGTTTAGATCCCTGTAGTCTACACACATTCGTACTTTCCTAACTTTCTTAGGAACGGGGACTATATTGGCTACCCGTTCCAAGTACTTAACCACTTGTAAGAAACCCGCCAAATTGCTTCTTGACCTCTTCTTTTATTTTCAAGAAACGTCCGCCTCATCCTCTGAAGTTTCATTGGATCGGCTTGTATTCTTCTTTTATGGGCAAGCGGTGTACCACGATATCAGTGCTTAACCCGGGCATATCTTGATATGACCATGCAAAGACATCCTTGAATTCTTGGAGTAACTCAATGAGGTCTTGCTTTGTCTCTACTACGCGATCGGCTCCAATCTTCACTTCTTTCTTTTCTTGCCCATCTCCTAGGTTCACTATTTCCACTGATTCTTTGTGAGGTACGATTTGTTTTTCTTCTTGTTCTACCATCCTTAACAGTTCAAGAGCTAAGTCACAGCCTTGGTCATCTCCAAAATCCTGAAAATCTTTCGCACCCATATCTTGCTCAAAAGGACATTCTGAGTCATCGGTAGCGTTGCTCAAATCATTGATATTTGGGGACCTGTTATGGAAATGAATAAAGGCTCATAGAATCATAAAATCTAGGCATGTTTATTGGTATGATAAATGAAGAATAGAAATGTTTAGAAGAATATCTAAAGAAAGAATAATGAATGAATGAAATGAACATAAAAGAAAATTTGCTCAAAAGATGGCGGAGATGTATTTTATTGAAAATAACGATGTCTTATACAAAATAATGTTTCACAAAAGGGACTCTTATTGCTTCTAGACTTAAAGCAATAAGTGTGTTCCGAGTATTACTCTAATGAGTTCTAAAAGCTACAGAAATCTCCTCCGCAGTCTAGTTGTTTAGAACGTCGCCGCTCATAAAGGCGGATGCCATTCTAATTTTCTTCCTCGTTTTCCCTCCGATATAGCGTTGACATGCACGATTTCTTCATTTTATGCCTCGTCCTTGATGGATAACCCTCCCGATATAAAGGTCTCACGAATATGAGGAATTATTATCGGTTCCCATTTAATCTCATCTCCACCCAAGCGCGCTTTTCTTCTTTCTTGCCTCTTTTCTAACTCCTTCTTCCTTTGCTTTGCGTTCAGCTTGAATCCTAAGCCAAAGAGGTCTCTTTTTTCTTTCAATCTCGGGACTTTGATTCCTCTTTGGAGATACCTTCCTAGTCCCTTTCCAAGTACGGCCCCATTTTTGACCATTAATTGCAAACCCATTCTTGTGGTTTTGGATAATTGAGGCTTTGGGATCTTGTTTCCTCGATGGCGAATATTGCGTTGATTTAATTCCAAAGAGCGAAAGGAACATTCATTGTTTCATCATTTGCTTCTAAATATGGCGATCGTTGGTTCTTGCTTGCGATGATGTCTTCTTCGCTTATTGTTACCAACCTACTTCCGTGACTAATTTTAATTTTGGTGCAAGGATGAGGATCGCCTCATTGAGGTATCCAAGGTCTCCCAACAAACAGCTTATATGACTACTAATATCTATCACTATGAAATCCACTTCATATGTACTTGGGCGATTAAAAGAGGTACTTGATCCTTCCCATGACTTTCCTTTCGCCCATCGAATGCCCTTACTACATTGTAGTAAGCCTTTTGTGAGAGCTATCAATGGGTAACCGATTCAACGTTGATAATGGCGGGACATTGAGTGCCGATCCGTTATCGCATCAGCACCTTTAGTGTGTATCCTTTGTACCGTAGTAATGTGGAGGCCTTGATGAAACCCATACCTCCCGCGGAATCTCGCCATTATTAAAGAAAATGAAATTATCAAGATTTATATTGCTAATTAGACGATCCAAATTTTGTTAACAAAGTGATGTCATTAGCAACATAAGTTTAATTCAATACTTTCATCGCAGTATCATGGTGCGCTCGAGCTTAATAATAAGTCAAGCATGATATACGAGCTTATTGCTTGTGCAATTGCTCCACGACGCAGATTCACTATGCTTTAAAACTTCAAGAATTCCCTAGCCTCATCTTCCTTCACTGGCTCATTTATAGGAGCTTTCTATTTAGTCGCATTTTCCCTCTTTTGTTCTCCCACCAAGGTTTTCCTTTTTGCAAGCTCGATCCGTGGGTTTGCCGTGGTCGTAACGCTTCCCGCTTGCGGTATAGGAGCCTACTTCGGTTTTCCTTTGCGGTCTTTGGACAAGTCTCCTTTCCTGTGAATCGCCACATTACGCTTGTAGTTCCAGGAATCTTTTGTCATCTTCATATGAAAAGGTCGCAGGTCTTCGGATCATAATCTTTGGAGGCTCCTGGTTTCCTTTCGTAGTGCGGGTCGAATCCCCTATTTTAGGAATTGTCGGGTTACAATTAGAGTTCTGGGGAACCTCTTTGTTGTCTTCATTCGAAAGGACCGCCGATTTACGAATCACAATATTCAGAGTTATCTTTATCCCGGTCCCATCGTTCTTTGGTCGTGAGATGATGACCAAAGGATAGCTAGTTGTTGAGGGTTTTATTGTTGATTCATCTTTCAACACGCAAATGTTTCTTTCTTTTCAGCCTTCGTTAATCTCAAAAACTCTAACTCTTTATTGTCCATCGCCTTTGTTCCGCACTCAACTCAATGCGATCCTGGATTTCGTGCCCTCCATGTTATGAAACTCGCAACCACTTCTTGTTCTTTCATGCTTTCCTACGGACTTGATGCGCCTAATCCCTCTTCATCATTTCTTTCCAAACTCATTTCATCGAGTCTTTACCTTGTCAACATCCCTTTAACTCTCCTTACCATGTCCTCACCTATCATATCGACCTCATGATTAGGCAGCGGGTGCCTCGCACCGGGGTATCGTCTACTTTTATAACACCCATCCGATGAGTCTTTCTACTAATTTTTGAAAGCAAGACAGTTTCTATTGAATGCTCCCACAATCCTGCGTGGTACTCGTGACCGTGTCGTTCGCAAGGCCATACCACTTAGGGAATGGGGTTACAGGGTTTTAGGTAATGTGGAGAAACAATATGCATCGAATAAGTTCTGCACATTTCTTGTATGTGGTGGATTGGTGTGAATTGGATTTTCTCCGTGTTCGCTTTGTATGAATTCGCCTAGAGGAGCCACGATGATCGCCGATTCTACTTGGGTTGATTTACTGAATAGGCTCGGATAACCTTTACCTAAGTTATTTACATCGTTTCTATTTTCTTCGAGATTGTCTTTTTGGTACTTTCTCCCACTTCTATCTTGCCACATCTGATTGTATTTTCTATCATCTCCCTCGACATCACGATGTCTGAGAAGCTTTTAGTGACGCTTCCCAACATATGATTAATGAAAGGAGCTTTTAACGTATTTATAAAGAGTATAGTTGTCTCCTTTTCCAAAAGCGGTGGATGAACTTGTACTGCTACCTCTCTCCATCGCTGGGCATACTTTCTAAAACTTTCGCCCGGCTTTTTTTCCATATTTTGGAGCGTGATTCTATCAGGAGTAATATCACCACATGGCCATAATGTTTCATGAAGGCTCGTACAGTCCTTCCATGTCTTGATCTGGGCACGACTAAGCCGATTATACCATTTGGCTAAGACCTACCAGACTGCCTTGAAAACAAGGAATCAACCATCGGTCATTATTAAGGTGCCCCGCCATCTACCGGCAGATCATTGTGATGTGGGCCTCTGGACAGCTAGTCCCGTTATATTTCTCGAACTCTGGCATTTTGAACTTATGGGGAAGCACCAAATCTGGAACCAGACTCAAGTCTTTTGCGTCAATACCATGGTGGTGATCAGTATTTTCCAAAGGCTTGAACTTTTCCTCCAACCACCTACAACGATCCTCTAACTACTTTGAAGATTCTTCTCTCGGCCTCATTTTCTCTGCCATATCTAAATCAGTACAACAGATTGGTCAAGTTATCTCCTCGGATTGGATCCCGAGCCAACGCGGAGTTCGTGGGTGGTCTAGTGTCCTCCCGCCTTGTTGGGGCTCGGTCACAACTAGTGGCCTTAGGACATACTCCTCAGCCTTGCTTTGCATGTAAGGTGGTAAAACCCGGGAGCACCTTCGCTATCCTCATCGACCGGAGGCATTGGACCTTTCCTTTGTCTCTGTCGCATTCAAAGATCGGGCCATCTGTCTATCATGTTTCTCCGAGCCTTCAAAGATTTGGTCTTTCATTTCTTGCTGGAGTTTCATCATTTGCTCCTCGTGATCATTTTGCATTTCCTTCTAAAATTGTTCAAATCTTTGATCCATTTTCTTTGTCTTACCACGAGTCCCGTAGTAATGTTCAGTTCCTAGATTTCCTCTTTCCTCTCTCTTGTTTCTCTCTATCAATTAGGTTTCTTTTTATAAACTTTAATGCATGTAATATGATGCAATGCAAATGCATGAATGTAGGAAGAAGACATCGATTCGATCAACTTCATTTTAGAAAACTTTATTAGAAGGCAAAACCCTTTACATAAAGTAGATTACAAATATGCTCGCCCTAAGACCTAAGGTTTTAATTTTTCCAAGCAGGAGATTAGCTCTTCATCATGACCCTGGTAGCCCATATCTCATGCTCAATGTGTCACCTCCATGACCAAAGTCCATAGGTGATCACCGCTTCTAACTGGATTATTGTTTCACCCATGAGGTAGTTCCGACTTCTAACTTGCTCGCAAGAATGGCGAAGCTCCTCCTCCCAACGCCTTTCTCTCGTTTCCAGAAGCTCAATCCGGAGCTCGCTACTATGTAATGCCAATTCTAACTCTTCAACCTTACCTTTCATTTCCTCTATTCTATTCAGGCTTAACTTCAGTTGGCTTTCCGAGTCATGACTTCGATAGTGGTGTAGAGACCACCAAGCTCATTTATTCTAGCTTTTAATCCCTTTTTCTTTTTGGTCTTCTCGTCCCGCCTCTCTAAGTCTTCCTTTATGCTTCGATTTCATGAAACTTTCTCCCAACTCGCTAACTTTGGCTTTTTCCTTCTGGACCTCTTGTCGCCATCGCTTCCAAAGTTTTTCCTAATCCCGTATTTTTATCGTTAAGCACATCTTCTTGTACTCGTCTTCAAGTTATCTCGGCCTTCCTCTACCTTTCATTTTTCCTTTCGAGTTTCTCACCGATTTTGACCGCCCACCTCTAACTGGAGGAGCATCTTTTTTCTTCCAACTTTTCTATCATTTTCCCGAGTTCAACTCATCCGCTCAAAATCTCGCTTCACAATCTCTAATTCGACGGACCACTCGCATGCATTCTTCTCTTGATCGGCGCCTTCCGGATTTGGCTCGTGAATGTTATCATTGACTCTCCTAGCCTCCATTCAATGTATTCCGGTCGTCCCTGCTCGTAGATAATCTTCTCATTCTCGTGAATCGATTCTGTGCACTAGAAATCTCTTTAACCCTTTTCTTATAGCTTCCCCTTCATATGAGAACTCGCATTGAGCTAGCCCGTATGTCGTTGGTACAAACTGTCTTGAACTATACTTGTCTTAGGACCAAAGAAAGGGCATGGCAAGTGGCACCCCAAATTCCCAATAGGGAACCCGGTCAAAGCTTTCACAACGATAAAGGATCCTCTTGAATCATCCAAGGAGCCTTCCACTCGATGTCGTCCTCTTGAAGGTTTTGAAAGAGCGCGATCCAATTTTCTTCTGACACATCCTCTCTTTAGGCGTAGTTGCTATCTCTTCTAGCGGGGAATAATTTTCTGACATAAACCGACGTGACACTTTCTATTTTCTAAAAGTGACTATGGAACCAAGCCAATAATAGCTGCAAGACATCCAATAAACCCGCTTCACCCATTCTCCGACATGCGCCAAGGATCTCGATATTTCGCTATGATGGCGAGAACAGGCGTGACCCCTTTGTCTAATCCATGAATAGATCAATAATCGCTTCATCAATGTGCCTTAAAGCTTTGAAGATTATCGTCGTAAATACACAAGGCTAAGATGTCTATCTTTTCTTTGCATCGGATGCGCCAGATCGTGTCTCTCAAACATATCCGTGGTATGCATTTACCTCGCCTTCTTTGCATTCTAGCCGAGACCCACTGTTTGCTCATTCTCGGTGATATTCATCAACTTCTTCGCGAAGGTTGGGCCATTAACCGCTTTGGAATAAGCTTTGTCAATTTGAATTCTTGGGCAATGTAGCAAGGTCGATACTCTTCTCTGTGGAACCGATTCACCTTCTCAAGGAGAAACAATTTTAAGCGGTATTCGAATCGGGTCATTGCTCTAATGTGTGCTTATCTACTTTGACATCAAGGTGTAAGGCGGTGCCGTAAGTACCATAGAACATTGCTTGCTTTCGCCATCCCATCAATCCAAATTTCGCTCACTCCGGAGCTCGCTCTGTGACATCGATATTGGTGAAACCCGTAGCTCGACACGATCCTTCAACTAAGTCATCCCTTTTTCTATTTGGCATTGCTTCCGACCGATGCTGATCGCCGCATTGTCTTCCACTTTATCAAGGAATTCACTTTCTATAACCAGCTTTCTAACTTAGAAACGGACCGCGAATCGATGCTTCTTAAAATATGAAATGATATGCACAAAAGAATGAAATACAACAAGTTAGTATCATGGAATATAGAGCAAGTAAAATAAATAAACACCTATCTGGGTGACCACTAAGGTTTGACATAGCTCTACCTAAGGTGGGTTCCTAGGGTTTGCTATATGTGGTTTAGTTCTAAAGTTCGAGGTAACCAACCAACAGATTCCTCGATCTTCACCCATTATAGGCTCATACGGACCGAAGTTGGTTCGTGGGAATACATTTCCTATGGCCATGCGAAGTGAAAACTTCACGAAGACATAGGTACGGATGTATTCAAAGCGATCCACTAGCCTACGCGGAGGTGAAAACCTCACGAAGGCATAGCTTCGCTCCCACTTAAAGGTGTGACCACAACGGTCATGCAATGCAATGCCAAAGTAATTACGAGACCAATATTGAAGGTGCATTAAAAGAAGCATGATTTTTCAAAACCATTTTAATTAAAAGGACAAAAATCAATCAATCCATGGCTTGACCCTCGAGTCCCCAGTGGAGTCGCCAAGCTGTCGTAACCATTTTTTGATAAAACAGTAAAAGACGCGGTCGACTCGATTTTTGAATAAAAAGAAAAGGAAAGGAGTCGCCACCGATCTTTATTTGGTGTGATCGGATCACCTTTGTTTTAATAAAACGTTTAATTTATTAAAACAATGTTTTTGGTCCACGAACTTTGAGAAAACGGGTTCGGAAGTCGATTACATGCGAGGAAGGATTAACACCCTCGACACGCCCGAAATCGGTACCAAACTGATTGATTGATGCCTTATTTGTTAAAAACTTTGAAATGGTTCGAAAATACAATGCTTTTTATTTTTAAAATTCAAGGAATTGGAAGGGCGTTAAGACTCTATTATCTTCAAGAGATAAAGCATCATGTCCGATTAGTTGTATGCAATACTTTAGACTCACAAACTAAGCTCGTCTTTTAAAACTTGATTTTCACTTTTTGAAGAGGATCTTCCGTCATTTGTTGAATCGAGAAATCGAACCCGTAAGTTAGGGCTCATCTTCCCGAAAATCCAAATTAGGAATATTGCCTCTATTTTGGAAGAAAAGAAATTTATCTCGAAGTATCTAGGTGTCGAGTCCAGTAAGTTAGGGCGCGACATTTCGAGTCTTCGAGATTAAGTATTTTGTTTTAAAATTTAAATTGCAATTTTAAAAGAGACATCCCGTTGTTTAGCTTTAAGCGAGGAGAAATCGGAACCCAGTGAGTTAGGGCTCGATTCACTCGAATTGCTAATACTGTAATGATTACTTGAAAACCGATGCATCGAGGAAAATTAGTGTGACAAATGAAAACACGATGTAATAGGTGAAAAGAATAATAATAGTAAAATAATGATGTGAAATAATGCACTAGTACGAGGATACTAAGATATTAATAATGATAATAAAGTAATGATAGAAATAATATTAACAAGTGGAAGTAGGAATATATAATAAATATAATAGTAATATTAGTGCAAAATAAAAATATATACATAAAATAATATAAATAAAAGTTAAATCGATAATAATAACAACATGCACGTTATAATAATGGCAAAACGATGATGATGACAATAAAATATGAATTAGCAAACAAAATAATAGTGATATATATATTATAAAGAAAATATGATGATAGTAATAATACTATAAAGAGCGGTGATAGTAACATATTTAATAATGATAATAATAATAATAATAATATAATAGAAATAATCGGTAAACAAAATGATAAAGAAAAATATATACGATATCTGAAAAATAAATGATAAGGATGATCTGAAAATGATAATAATAGAATAATAATAGAAATAGTGGAATAATAATGATAATATCAATAGTAAGTATAATAATAATAAAATAAAATAAAATATTAAATGCAAGTTATTATAATAAAAATTGTAAAATAACTGAAAAAGGGGTTGAATTGCATCAAAAAAGGAAATTTTGGGCCAAATTGTAAATAAAACAGTGATTCGGGGGCTATTTGTAAATAAAACGGACTTTGGGGGTCACGAAAGAATGCGCGTGAAAGGTGGAGGACCAAAAAGACAATTTTTCCATAAGTTGAAACGCAGCGTTTAAAGGGGGACTGAATCGCAAACCGCAAAAAATTATTGGGCCAATTCCGTAATAATTAAAAGTTTGATTTTAAAAACACAAAAATGCGGAAGGGCCGATTGCGCAATTAACCCTTCCCTTCAAAAACACGCGGATCCTCGAGCGGGCCTCGGTCAAGACGGGTCCTATTCAAACGACGTCTTTGGGGCTTATGGCGCCACCAAAACGGTGTCGCTTTTGATTTGGCTATATAAGCCACTTTTGCCAAAAAATTCATTTTCCTTTCTTTTTAAAAAATTTGCATTTTTTTTTTTCTCTCTGCAGTGGGGTGAGCTTACTTAATCCCGTCATTTGACGCCGGTGGTTAAAGGTAAAATCTTTCTTTTTTAAAAATACTTAGATTATATATACGTATATATATGTGTAAAAAAAGGGAAAAAAATGAAGGGGAAATATCCGGTTATGACAGATTCGAAAATAAGAAAATCAAAAAAAGAAAAAAAGAAATCTAAGCCACCTTTATACGATTTTTGTTCTTTCCGCTTCGTGCTTGTTAATTTGGTGATGCAAATCTACGCCTTTTGTATTTTAAATTGCTTTGCTTGAATTTCTCCGCTTATATTGATTTCAAAAGAAAAAAACCTCCTTACACCGGTGTTTTAATCGGCTTTTTATAGCCATTTACAAAAAAATTTTCAGATTCTTTTCCACATTTCGCTTTCTATGTTGTCTTCTTGTTTTTGCAGGTGTGGGGAGTGTGGAGGGGTGTGCCGACGACTGTCGATGGCGATGGAGCAGCTTAGGTCGAGGGGTTGGTTCAGCTAGGTTTTCAAACCCTAGCAATCTGAAAAATTTTTAACTTTTTTGGGCCTTCTGGGCCGTTTGTAAAAATGGGCTAGGCAGAGTTGGGTTTGAAATATTGTAAGTGGGCCGGGCAATTTGGGCTTCGTACATATATTTTTATTCAAATCATTTCATTTTTTGAACCACTAGGGAGCCGGAACGGATGACCCAACGTTGTAGTCAAGACGGTCGTGAAATATATCTCATTCTTTCACGCATAAGTAAATAAACAGTAAATAGAAATGTTGACCACAACAACAAGAAGAGGCAATTTTGACTTAATTTTGCTTTTTAAATATTATTAAGAGTAAATTATTTACTGCTATTCAATTATTAATAAGTTTATATTTTTATCATTTAATTATAAAAATATATAATTTAATCATTTGACTATTTAAATTTGATCATTTAAATTACCTCTCCATTAACTTGCTAATGAACGTCAACTTGGGTCATTAAGTCACTGTTCCTCAAATATATTTGAGTAAACTACATCGTTAGTCACTCATTTATTACTAAATTTTCATTTCAGTCACTTACTATAAAAAATTACAAAATGATCGTTAACAAACTTATGGCATGACACATTAACTCATATTCTTAATAGCTAATTTGGTTCTGGACCATAACTAAATTTTTTTTGATAATTTTAAAATTTTTAAAGGTAAATCTAAAAAAATCTAAAATTATTTAAAAATAAAAATTCGAAAACTCATAGTTTATTTTTGAAATTATAAAAGCATTTCTTAAAATTATAATTATGCAAAAATATTAAAAATACATAACATTTAAAAAAAAGGAATGAAAACCATGCAAAAAGTATTAAAAATTCTTATTAGTAAGTTTACACTTTTACCGTCCAATTATAAAAAAATGAACGAAAACCATGCCATAGAAGGGCCGGTTAAACAAGCATGTCCAACAATTTGTACTTCACCCGATTCCTATCTAAATCTTTCTTCAATTTTTTCTTAGATAGCATGACATTCAACAATCGATGGCACTCATACTCCGCATGAATGTTACTAGCTCTGATTATTATATGATTGTTGATTGGAAGGTTGTAACACCTCCTAACCCTAAACTATCGTCGGAACAAGGTTATGAGGTATTACCTGACATATCAAATCAAATACGAAATTTAAATAGATACTTTACATACATTTTATAAATATATCATACGTATTATCCAAATCAATTCAATTGATTTCATTCAATCCAATTCAAATACCATACCAAAATAACCCAATTTCATAATCTTAACATTTCATTTATATTGTATATAACCATCCAAGGTTAATTTATAATACCATTCACAAACATATTCAAAATTACCTATACAATCAACCTAGGTACATGCCATTTTACAAAAGAGAATATACATCACCACTTTGCTGAGTTCGACATTTGCTTGGATGCGGAATAGGAACTTTTGACTTCAACTAACTCATGCATGAAATAAGTCGTAATTGAGTATATACACTCATGGTATTACTATAATTCAAATTTATAAATAATATAGTAAATTATGCATATTCAATTTACACAATTAATCTTTCAATAAACATTTCATAAGTTGTATTCAATTAAACTCGTATATTATTTCATTAATTTCAATTCATTTCATTCTCACTTCTCATTCCGATATCTCAATCCATTTCATATACATAATCATTTGGTTTATCAATTCATTCAATGCCAATTCTAATTTCCAATTTGTTCATTTACCCCTATTAACTTGAGTCGGACTTTGATGGATACACAAATCTAACCAAACACACCAGTACGGCACCTTGTGACTCATCGGCCTTGTCAAGTGAATCGGTACCTAGTACCTCATCGGATTTAATCCGAAACAATAATACGACACATAGTGCCTCATCGAAATTATCCGAAGCAATATTTCGACACATATAGTGCCTCATCGACTCAAGGTCGAAGTATCCCTGAACACTTCCAATCCTGTGGCATGCCAACTATATCTGACTTAGCCCGACTAGTTAATAAGGTTTCCAATTCACTTTCTCAATTCGATTTCAATAAAATTCATACCAATCTCAAGTTCTCATATTTTCAATTCAATATCACAATAACTTATTTAATTCAATTCAAATCACTTTCTGCTAGAATTAAGTGACCCGAATCCTTATTTAAATAAAATACAATGGTAAAATAAAATAAAAGAAGAATCCCTATAGAACTACACTTCTTTTATGTTATTTTAAATAAGGTTTTTAAACATTATTAAACTCCATCTATTTGATATTGATAGAGTGAATAGATCTCGCCATTTCTTGAAATCTCTCTTCGATTCAAAATCGTGGTGTAACATGTATCCCTCCTGCTCGGTCATGGAATAGATGAAATAAATCAAAAATGGATTTTTGTTCAAGAATGAAATCTTATTGAATCGCCAGTTCATCCTTGAACCATATCACATCCGGATCCGATGAAATAGGATGAATTGAGACCGTATTTTGTAAATATGTAATTATCTTGAATATATTAACTATTTCTTTATTTTTCGATCACTGGAAGGGACAAAAGAAACATCTTGTTCTTTCTTCAACAATTTCCAATCTCTAGTGGACCTCTCAAGAGGTTCGAACCTGATGAAATTCGACCATCTATCGAGAAAAAGAACGAATGGATCTTGTAAGATTCCCAAGAAATTCTTCGATTTCTTCCTAAGCAGATGATTATTCATCCACTTCTCACGCTCGTGAATAGCGGGACATTGAGGAATATCCAGAAGGCACTTAGAGAATCGGTTACCGATTCTATCTCCATTCGTCCGTTTGAAGAAAGGAAGGATCCCAAAGAATCGATCTTTCTTTTAGTTGTTGAATCTCTCTTTGATTGATCAATGTGATATTTCAATCTTCATTACTAATGGAATCAAACGATCTCTAGATTGATCAAGATCCTTTCAATTGGTGAGAATCCGTTATTTGAACGAAACTAGATCTTGTGGAATCATATTGAATATTTGACGTGCACCTTGCTAAAAAATCGATCCCTATTTACCAACCATACATTGTCTAACCAAATCCAATTCTCTCGATATGTTCCTCAAAAATCCGATTCGTGTGGGTTCTTCCCCAACTAACGAAGAGATCTTGACGAAATTTCCACATATGAAATTGAGCACAATTTTGCAAAGAAATAGCCAACTTGCCTCTCGAGAAGAGATGGGAAACATGCTCAATATCATTTGATTGAATAGTTGACCCAACTCCTTGTAGTTTGAAGAAACCCTCCACTTCAATTGGTATTTTTTCATGAAAAGCAAACATGAGATATTTTTGAAAATGTCGGTAATGACAAATATATCTCAAAGAAAAGAAAAATAAAAATAAAAATAAAGAACACACAGATTTTACGTGGAAACCCTTTCGAAAAAAAAACTACGGGCAGAGGAGAAGAAAATTCACTATGTCGAATTCGAATCAATTACAAGAGGAATAGACAATGTCTATTTATAAGCTTGTAAAGCCATATTCTAATAGGAGTGTAGTAAGATTGAAACTCCTTGTTCTAATCAAAAACAAATAGATGGAGTTTAATAAGGTTTAAAAAACCTTATTTAAAATAAAATAAAAGAAGTGTAGTTCTATAGGGATTCTTCTTTTATTTTATTTTACCATTGTATTTTATTTAAATAAGAATTCAGGTCACTTAATTCTAACAATCTCCACCTTGACACGAATTCTCTATAAACAAGTTCTTCATCGCGAACTCTCAACGAACAAGTTCTCCACCTCTTCTAAAAAAACCCCTTAAGGGTTTAACTTCAACAATGAACACCAACTAAGTCTAAGCAATGCTCAAACTTGGTTATAGGAAGTGACTTAGTCATCATATCTGCAGGATTTTCATGAGTACTAATTTTGCTCACAACAATATCACCACGAGCAATAATATCACGAACAAAATGATACCGAACATCAATGTGTTTTGTTCTCTCATGAAACATTTGATCTTTTGTAAGGAATATGGCACTCTGACTGTCACAAAATACTGTGCTGATTTGAAGGTCTTCATTGAGCTCACTAAAGAGTCCTTTCAACCAAATAGCTTCTTTACAAGCCTCAGTAATCGCCATATACTCAGCTTTAGTGGTAGACAAAGCGACTGTAGTTTGCAAAGTAGCTTTCCAACTGATTGCACAACCTCCTAATGTAAAGACATAACCGTGAGAGATCTTCTTCTATCAAGGTCTCCAAGAAAATCAAGACAACATACCCAATGACTCCATCTCTAGTTCTTCCAAATCGTAAGCAAACATCGTAGTACCTCGTAAGTATCTTAAAATCCATCGAATCGCTTTCAATGTTCTTTACCGGATTTACCATGTATCTCGCTAATCTGACCGACCGCATATGATAAATCTGAACGTGAACAAACCATAGCATACATGAGAGATCCCACTGCACTAGAGTATGGAACATGTGACATGTACTCAATCTCATTATCTGATTGTGGAGACAAAGCCGATGAAAGTCTGAAATGGGTTGCTAAAGGAGTATTAACAGGCTTAGCACTCTGCATATTAAACCTGCAAAGAACTGTCTCAATGTACCCCTTCTGACTTAGGTACAATTTACTTGCTTTTCTATATCTGAGAATCTCCATACCAAGTATCTTCTTTGCTGGTCCCAAATCCTTCATCTCAAATTCTTCACTTAGTTCGGCTGACCTTTCTTATTTCTCCTTTATCTTTTGCTACTATCAACATGTCATCAACATAAAGAAGTAGATACACAAAAGAACCATCACTATTTTTCTTAAAGTAAACACAGCTGTCAAAACTACTTCTTTTAAAATCATGAGAAGTCATAAAAGAATCAAACGTCTTGTACCACTGTCTTGGTGACTGTTTCAAACCGTAAAGGGACTTTTTCAGCAAGCAAACATAGTCCTCCTTTTCTAAGACTGTAAAACCCTCTGGTTGTTGCATTTAAATATCTTCCTCAAGTTCTCCATGCAAAAATATAGTTTTTACATCTAACTATTCAAGCTTCAAATCATGCATGACCATCATACCAAGCAAAGCTCGAATCGAACTATGCTTTACAACTGGGGAGAACACATCTGTGAAGTCCACTCCTAGAATTTGACTGTAACCCTTTGCAACAAGTTTTGCTTCATATCTGGGTTCTTCAACTCTTGGAGTCCCTTCTTTCTTTTTAAACACCCATTTACAGCGAACAACCTTTTTACCTATAGGAAGTTTCACAAGATCCCATGTTCTGTTTTTATGAAGTGATTCCATCTCCTCTTGCATAGCAAATATCCACTTTTCTGAGTCTTCACAGCTAACTGCCTCAGAATAATTAGACGGCTCTTGGTTTGCATCTATATATTGGCCACATTTAAAGCATAAGCAACTAGATCAGCCTCGGCATACTTCTTTGGAGGTTTAATTTCTCTTCTAGTTCTATTTTTGGCGATAGAGTATTATAATGAAGAAGCAACTATATTCTCAATTTTTGTACTTGCTTGAGGAGTTGACTCTGTATTAATCTGATGCTTCACCTGCTTTTGATTTTCTTTATTGGAAGAGTCTTTAAGAGATAAGTTAGGTAGCATAGCGTTTCATAAAAACAACATCTCCGCTAATCACAACTTTTCTATTTTCGTGACACCATAACTTATACCCTTTTACACCACTTTATAACCAAGAAAAACACATTTAATGGATCTCGGCCCAATTTTCCATTATCAACATGAGCATATCTTTGGACACCCAAAGATCTTTAAATCGAATAATTAGCGGGATTACCGACCATACCTCTTGTGGAGTCTTTTTCTCAATGGCAATGGATGGAGATCGGTTGATCAAAAACATGCGAGGAGGTCGCTTCTACCAAAACGACTTTGGTAAGTTGGCATTTGACAACATACGTCAAACCTTCTCCATGATCGTTCTGTTCATTCGTTCTGCAATGCCGTTTTGCTGTGGAGTATGATGAACTGTCAAGTGTCTCACGATCCCTTCTGACTTGCACAGTTTATTAAACTCATCAGAACAAAACTCTAAGCCATTGTTTGTGCGGAGGTATTTTATTTGTTTTCCCGTCTATTTTTCAATCATATTTTTTCAAGACTTAAATGCGAAAAACACATCGCTTTTCTGCTTTAGGAAGAATGCCCAAACTTTTCTGGAAAAATTATCAATAAAAGTTAGCATATAATTAGCTCCACCTCTCGAAGGCACTCTTGATGGCCCCCACAGATCAGAATAAATATACTCCAATGTTCCCTTCGTGTTATGGATTCCTCTGGTGAATCTAACTCTCTTTTGCTTCCCAAAAACGCAGTGCTCATGCTAGCTTTGCAAATATCTTGTGCATCAAGAAGTCCTCTTTTGCTCAATTCTGCCATGCCATTCTCACTCATATGCCTTAGGCGCATATGCCAAAGTTTAGTAATATCATCATCTGACAAGGAAGAGGAAGCGATAGCTACATCACCAATAATAGTAGAACCTTGCAAAACATATAACTTGGCAGTCTTTCTCTGCCCTTTCATCACAATAAGGGAACCTTTGGAAATCTTTAAAATCCCACTTTCAACTGTGTATTTATACCCTCTTGAATCAAGAGTACTCAACGAAATTAAATTTCTCTTCAATTCTGGAACATGCCATACATCACTAAGTGTTCTGACAACTCTATCAAACATCTTAACTTTAATTGTTCCAACACCTGCGATTTTACACGAAACATTATTTCTCATCAAAACAACATCTTCAGACATTGTTTCGTAATTTGTAAACCAATCCCGACTGGGACTCATGTGAAAGGTGTAGCCTGAATCAAGTATCCACTCCTCGCTCTCTTTAGAATTGTTGACAAAAGCGACTAGAAGTTCACCATCACTGAGTCTTTTACAACATCAACTTCACCGAAATTTTCTAGTTCTTTTCCTTTTGATTCGCAGCCTCCATTTTAATCTTGTTCTATAGCTTATAGCACTCAGATTCAATGTGCCCTTTCTTCTTGCAGAAGTTACAAGTTTTACCTCTATTTAAAGACTTTGATCTACCCTTAGATTTACTGTGAGGATTCTGGTCCTGTGTCCTTCCACAATCATCATCATCATTCCGATCTTGTCTCCCACGAACAATGAGACCCTCTCCCTGAGAGCCGGGTTTAACCACAAGATGCTTCATCTTATCATACGAGGTCAAAGAATCATAAACCTCATCAACTGTGAGAGACTCGAGGCTATATAAAATTGTGTCTCTAAAGGTTGAATAAGATGGGGGCAACGAACAAAGTAGAATCAACCCTAGATCTTCCTTATCATACTGAACCTCCATGGACTCCAAGTTTGAGAGAATTTCTTTAAACACTGTTAAGTGTTCGTGCACAGACGCACATTCTTTCAAACGATGAGCATAAAGACGTTGCTTCATATGCAACTTGCTAGTTAGAGTTTTCGACATACATATTTGTTCTAGCCTCTTCCATAATGCTGCAGCAGTCTTCTCCTTCATCACATCCTGCAAAATTTCGTTAGACAAATGCAGATGTAACTGCGTTAACGCCTTTCGATCCTTGCGCTTCTTATCTTCCTCCGTCAATGTCGAAGGCATCTTATCTACCCCTAGCAGGGCTTCCTCTTAATCCATCTGTACAAGAACTGCCTGTATTTTTATCTGCCACAACGCGAATCTGGTGTTGTGATCCAACAGCGAAATTTCATACTTCAAAGACGCCATTACCGTGATCGAGATGAAAAACCCGGAAGCTCTGATACCAATTTGTAAAAACGTCGATAATGACAAATATATCTCAAAAAAATAAAAATAAAAATAAAGAACACACAGATTTGAAATAGAAACCCTTTCGGGAAAAAAACCACCAGGCAGAGGAGAAGAAAATTCACTATGTCGAATTCGAATCAATTACAAGAGGAATAGACTATGTCTATTTATAGGCTTGTAAAGCCATATTCTAATAGGAGTGTAGTAAGATTGAAACTCCTTATTCTAATCAATATCAAATAGATGGAGCTTAATACTTTCAATTTCCAATCAATATACATTTAAATATTCACATAATTCACAATTCAATATTATTTCTTACCTCAATTCCACTTACCACACACATTAAATAAAGTTCAAAAATAAATAACAACTAAATTAGAATTATAGTAATACAAACTGTAATTTCGAATCACCCCTCGTCGACTTTTCCTTTCCTTTCTTGGTCAATGTCTCCGGCACGATGTTAGCTGCGAATATTAAATAAGTAAAAATTATCAATACAACATCAATTCACATCAAATATTTCAATTTTCTATTCAATTTTTACCTTAATTTCAATTTAATCCCTAATCAAAATTATTTTCATTTCTATCACAATCTATACCTTATTTTCACTTAATTTCTACTTATAACTTGACTTAACCCTCAAATTTTCATCACAAAATCTAAATTCAAATTTCTTACAATTTAGTCCCTATTACACAAAACTTATAACTTATTCCACAATTTAATCATTTTCCCAATTCTAATTTGAAATTTATATCAATCAAATCCCTAATTCATCAATTAATTCAATATAAACTATATCCAAAAATCTACTAACTTTCAAAATTTCAACATATACCTAATAGTATTTTGTTCGAAAATCATAAAACTCAAAAACTACAAGAAAATGAATTAAATTGACTTACCAAATTAGCTTGGAAAGTTATTATAATATAATATATTATATTTTAACAAAAATATCTTTAAAATGGTATAATCCTATTTGGTCCTTTTAATTTTCTTTAATCTATAATTAAACTTTCACCTCTATTGCAATTTAGTCATTTTTCCTAGTTACTCTTATTTTAAGCTAATTTACCTAACCAAAACCTAAGCAAACTCACAACTAACGTCGTGAATATTTTTAATAAATATTTACGAATCCGTTTTACTAAAACGAAGACCTGACAACTCACTTTTCTGATGTATGTAAATTTTGGGTCGTTACATTTCTCCCCCTTAATAAATTTTATCCTCGAAATTTACCTAGAAAGAGTGGGGGTACTGAGATCTCATAGTTTCCTCTGGTTCCCAATATGTTTCTTCTACACTATGACTTCTCCACAATATTTTCACTAAGGGAACCCGTTTATTTCTTAATTTTTATCTCTCGTGCTAATATCTTAATTGGTTCTTCTTCATGTGTCAAATCAGGTCGAATTTCAATATCTTTTGTCGAAATAACATAAGAAGGGTCTGATCTATGTCTCCGTAGCATGGAAACATGAAAAACATCAAGAATCTTCTATAATTTTGGAGGCAATACTAAATGATAGGCAACTGGTTCAACTTTTTCCACAGTCTCGTACGGTCCAATGAAACGAGGACTCAATTTTCCTTTCCAGCCAAATCTCAATATTTTTTCCAAGGTGATACTCTGAGAAATACCTTATCGCCAATAGAGTACTCAATGTCTCGGTGTTACAAATCTGCATACTTCTGTCTATTAAAAGCTACCTGATCGTGTCTGAGAGTTTTAATATTTATATAATGAATAATCGAGCCTAGAAACTAACTATCACCACGATTGAGGCAAGCGCACCTATCGAACAGTAGTATAGCTTAGTGGCAAGACCGAAATGTCGAACCCAATGGAACCAAAAGTACTAGTACCGACTTTCTTTTATTATCTAGCCTAAAATAAAGAGGATTGATGTTTATCTAACTAATTCATAAACTAAGGATGCCATGTAAGAGTAGGCCCAAAGATCAATCATGAGATGGTTGTAATAAAATACTTGATTTACCATGTTTATTAATATAAAGCGTTGTCATTATTATTTCAATTTTTCCTTCTGTGTGTACAAATAAACTGTTTTATAATAATGTCCTGAGAATAATATGATTATTCTTAAAATATCCTTAGTCAAGTATTATTGTTGACTAGGACAAAATAATGCATTAAGACTAACATGTAGTTGATTGATGATAAAGTGTTGTCATTGATATGGAGTGTCAAAATCAATGCATGAATATGTGTTAGAGAACAACATATTGGGTGACTGCTATGAGTATGTTTCTTGGATTATTATGTAATTGTCACAACATTACTCATAGTGATTAATATGTATATGATCCTTAGACTTGAGATAATCATTATCCCAACATCGTGAGTCGATATTTTGATATAGTCAAACGATAATCAGAATCGGTTGTTCTATAAAGGCCGATGTTGGATATACCACAATCTATGTAGAGGATATTGTTGATCAATATAGGATAAGTCCCTCCTACATAATGGGAGTAATATCTTAGGCCACTTGATTGAGTGAGACTAGAAATGCATGGTCATGCTCAAATAAGTTGACATGAGATGTCATACTAATTTGTATATCATAGTCTACTCAAGATATCAAGAAACATGGGATGGACTATACAAGTGTGACTATTCTATGACTTGAATCTATTCCAGAGATAAAGGATTTAAGGATTAATGCATGAAAAGTTAATCACAAAAAGTTATGTCGAATCATGACTTCTTGTAACTTAGGTAGCAATGATGCATTGCTAGATGCCACTCATTGTTTGTGACATTAGAATCATTCTAGTATTACTACAACGTTACAAGAACCTCTGTGGTCACACCCTATGGTTGAAATGAATGAATGAAACATAGTTGGTATTGTGTTTGATTGTCACATGAATTAAATTAATTAAAGAATTAATTTAATTGGGCAATCAAATATTGAATATATTATATGTACAAGGATGTTGTACACATAATGAGAATTAATATATGAATTTGGTTTGTATATAAATTTAAATAAATATAGTTTATCAAATCCATGTTATAATTACTATAATTATAACTTTTTGGGTATAATTAATGTAATTATAATTTTCTATTAAAACATTATTATATTTATTTAATTTTATAATTCATAAATGAAATACCGATTATAAAAGGTAATAAGTGAAGAGAAACCCTAAGAATTTGCTTGGAAAAGTCTAGCAACTGTCAAGCAAATAAAACCTCAAAACAGCTTTTGGAGATTTCGCCATTCATAGTCAAACCGGTGGATTACGTAGAGGCCGACATCGTAAAGGTTATGGCTTGGTTCGACAAAGAGATCGTAACTCTTGTTGCCGAGGCGTCATTGCTCTACTCGATTGAAATTTTGGTAATTTTGAAACATTTATTTCACCCCGATTTGTTCCTCACACATGGATTCATGGTTTGGATCGCCGGGATTAATTTTATTTCACTGCGCCATGGGGGTGCCGGCGTTCCAACATGCCAAGACACAGAGAATGAATTGGGAAAATACTTTTGAGGAAACCAATTGATTAAGACAATACCCGAGGAAGAATCCAAAACTTCACTTGTTATTTAACTATGAACCAGACGATTTATTCACTTGACTTGATTCTTAGGATTCCATAATTTATATTAATACCTCTTTCGAGGCTACTAACGTCTAACCTTAGGCTGATTAATTGAAATCTCTTTCTAATTAAAACCTCTAATGTTGTATTAACTCGATTTATGGACTTCTATATTAAGTTTGACCCTAATCCGACAAATTTAAGTTGTCCTATCTCTAGGAGTGCGATGAACTCTGCTTAATTATGCTAGATCTACTCTTAAAAGGGACTTTTGCTCCTCTGAATAAGCACATCAATACTTGAACCAATATCCTGAAATATTAAAACAAGAATTAAGAACACATAATTAAGAACAAATCAAGTATTTATCATACAGTTCAGAAAACAATAACAAGATCCGTCTTAGGTTTCATCCCCTCAAGTATTTGAGGGGTTTAGTTCATGTTTATAAAAGAATACATCTCAGAAGAAATTAAATAACAAAACATAAAGAAAAACTCTAAAATCCCCTGAAGGAATTTGACAGGAAAATCCTTAGTCTTGTGTGTGACTCCGGCTTCCGAGATAGATCAACTGGCTTTCTTGAGTAATACCCTATATTCACTTCTCTCCGCTTTGCCTCGTCAATGTACTCGGCGAAGCCTTCATCGAACTCTCCTTTTAGGTTGCCCTCTAGGGTGTTTATATAGGCTTTCGGGATGCCTTACTTAGCCCACAAGTATCCTATTCCGAGTGGAATTAAAACGGGTCATGGCAGGGACACGTCCCGTGTGAAACGCCCGTGTGAATCGAGCCCAGGGCCGTGTTTAAGTCTGCTAAAGTGGCACGGCCGTGTGGTTTACCTATGTGGTGAACTCCAGGCCGTGTTAATTTCTTACTTTGGCCCATTTTCTCCGTTTTTGGCCCATTTCTCTTTCTTTTCATCCTCTTATGCTCTCCTAAGTATAAAACATGAAATTAAAGGATTATGAGCATCAAATTCCACAATTCAATGGATAAATCATCCAAAAGTATGCCAAATATGGGATTAAAATATGTATATATTACGGTTTATCACTACCTTTAATCTATCTTGAATCTTCTTAACAATTTCTTCCGTTTCTTGAATTAACTCTAGCCCGATTATTTTTCTTTCATTTAATTCCATCCAACACATAGGTGACCGACACCTTCGTCCATATAGAGCTTCATACGGAGCCATTTGAATACTCGATTGGAAATTATTATTATAAACAAACTCAGCTAAAGGTAAATAACGTTCCCAACCTAATCCAAAATCAATAACACAAGCTCGAAGCATGTCTTCTAATATTTGAATAACTCGCTCCGATTGCCCATCAGTCCGCGGAGTGAAAAGCTGTACTGAAATTGAGCCGTGTACCAAGAGATTCATGCAACTGTCTCCAGAACGTTAATGTAAACCTCGGATCTCGATTAGAAATTATCAATACTGGAATACCATGCAACCTTTCAATTTCCCGAATATAAACTTCAGCAAGTTTCTGAATTGACCAATCAGTTCTAACTATTATAAAATGAGCTGACTTTGTAAGTCGATCGATAATCACCCAAATAGTATTTTTCTTGCTTGCTGACAATGGTAAACCCGTTACGAAATCCATCGTAATAAAGTCCCATTTCCATTCAGGAATATTAATTGGCTGAAGTAATCCAATAGAAACCTGATGCTCTGCCTTTACTCGTTGACAAGTCAAACACTTAGCTACATACTCAACTATATCTCTCTTCATTCCCAGCCACTAATACAATTCTCATAAATTTTGGTACATTTTCGTTCCTCCAGGGTGCAAAGCAAATGGACTATCATGACCTTCACGAAGTATCAACTCCTTTAGCTCAGAAACAGTTGAAACATAGATCCGATCATGGTATCTCAAACAACCATGCTCATCAACACTGAAATTCTCTATCATGCCATTCTGAACCATTTTCTTTTCTTCACCAACTTGTCATCTTCTAATTGTGTTGACCTAGTCTAATCAAACATCACTGGTTTAACTCTCAACTCAGCCAATAAGCTTCCATCTTCATTAATACTAAGCTATGCAAACATTACTCTTAATTCAATTGATACTTTTCTACTCAATGCGTCGGCTACAACATTAGCTTTACCAGGATAATAATCTATAACACAATCATAATCCTTTAAAAGTTAAATCCACTGACATTGTCTCAAATTTAACTCCTTTTGAGATAAGAGATGCTTAAGACTCTTATGATTTGTATAAATATAGCATTTCTCACCGTAAATAACAAAATCCTTTCCCGACTCTGGCAATGTCAAAATTGGTGCCTCAGTCAACATTTGTTTCAACTTCTCAAAACTTTTTTGGCATTGATCATCCCAAACAAATGGAACATTCTTTTGCAACAACTTTGTCATTGACAAGGTTATCTTTGAAAACCCATTTACAAATCTCCGATAATAACCAGCTAGTCCAAGGAAACTACGTACCTCTGACACATTTCTAGGTGCTTTTCATTAGACAATTATTTCAATCTTTTTTGGATCAACTCTGATTCCTTTCGATGATACAACATACCCCAAAAATACAAATTCTGATAACCAGAACTCACATTTTTAAGTTTCCTATACAATTGTTTCTCTCGTAATATTTGCAGAATAATTCTTATGCGAAAAATTGTCTTCATAGATCACTTTCTTTCACCTTCAATTGATAATAGCCTGATCTCAAGTTTATCTTTGAAAACACAGAAGCTCCTTTCAACTGATCAAATAAATCATCAATGCGAGGTAATAAATATCGATTCTTAATTGTTACCTTATTCAACTGTCGGTAGTCAATACAGAGTCGCATCGAAACTATCTTTCTTTTTAACAAATAATATTGGAGCTCCTCAATGTGAAGTACTAGGTCGAATAAAACCTCGATCCAGTAAATCTTGAAGTTGTACCTTCAGTTCTTTTAATTCTATAGGTGACATTCGATACGGAGGTATTGATATCGGAGCTATACCAGAATAAACCTCAATTACGAACTCTACTTCCCGATCAGGTGGTAATCCCAAAATTCTTCAGGAAAAACATCATGAAATTCACAGACAGGTCGAATTTTACTGCATTGGCTTTCAAGAGAACCAGAATTAATAACATATGCCAAATAAGCTGCACAATCTTGATGAAGTAGTTTATTGGCCTGAATTGATGAGATAATACGGGTTGACCCACTAGTCCGAATCTCATTTACCTCAATCTTATCCCCATATTCACTCTAAACAATAGACCTCTTTTTGCAACAGTATAAAATCACTCCATGCTCAGATAACCAGTCCATTCCCAAAATTATATCAAAATCACCAAATGGCATTATCAACAAATAAACAGAAAAGATTCTATTTTGTATTATTAATGGGTATCTTCGACAAATTTGGTCTACTGACATTGTTTGTCCCAATGGACTTGACACTACTATGGATACTCTAGACATTTCAGATTTTAAATTTCCCGACTCAACTAATTTTGTATTAACATATGAGTGTGAAGACCCCGGGTCTATTAAAGCATAAACAGGTTCTGAATGCAATAAAAATATACCTGTTACCACATCATGCGCATCACCCTTTTCTCAGGTTCGTATACATATGCTCAAGCCGGTACTCTAGCCTCTGATTGTTAGGTAACAAAATCACTTTCTTTTCTCACATCTTCTCTAAAAATTGAACCACCTCTACATGATCCTCGACCTCTAGCAGTAGATACAAATCTCTGTGATGTAACGAGTGTAGTATTTTTATTTTTCAGACAATCTTTAACAAAATGCTCAGTAGATCCACAATGAAAACAACTTCCAGTCATTTTTCAACACTCACCCTAGTGTTTCTTTCCATAGTGTTCACATTCCGGTATTTTAATATCCCGTGATGGGCCCTTTACACTACCGGTAGAGATGGTTATATGTTTCCCACTACTTCTGTCACCTCTATCTAATCTGAAACTTGGTCTCTAGCTACTGTGAAATTCCTTTGATCTTTTAGATTGCAGATTTGAGCTGGTTGTCCCAAACTGTTTCCCAGTTGAACGAGTAATTTCAAGTTTTTTATCAAGTCCTAGAACTTGTTCAACCATCTTAGCTCTTTCAACCAAATCTACGAACTCAGTGATTCTGTGAGATACCAGTTGTACTCTCAATTCATCTCGTAAACCCCATCGAAATTGGTTACAACTATTAGCTTTAGTCGGTACAAATTCAGATACATACCTACTAAGTCTCGAGAACTCTAGTTCGTAGTCCACCACTGACATCTCACTTTGTTTAAGCATAAAAAAAATCTTGATTTTTGTCTTCTATATACAGTTCTCCAATATACTTTTTCTCAAAATTCTTTCTGGAAGAAATCTCAACTTTCTTGCTCTGTCGGTATTTGCGGAATCACTGATTCCTACCATATGTAGGCTTCCCCTTGTAATAATGAAACAACACATAACAAACTCTCCCTAAGAGTACATTCAAGCTGTTGTAAGATTCTTTTCGTTGATTCCATCCAATTTTCAGCAGTTGATGGATCAACTCCTTTTAGACCCAATAATTCTGTGGCACCGTACTTACGTAATTTTTTGATCGAAGCTTGTTGGGTAGTGAGAATAGATGTTGCAGCAGATGCAGTTCCTGCCACTCTTTGAAGGGCATCGACTATGACTCTAAGTAATTAAGAATCATCTCTTTCTCTAACGTTTTCCCACCCCACATTAGGGGGTTGATTACTTGCCGAATTTCACAAGGAGTAGCCGACTCTGTTTCATCTATTTCATGGTCTGTCATATATATTTCTTGTTCTACGTCATCTATACGTTCATTCGACATCTTAACTATAAAAAAAATCAAACATATATATCAGCATCCAAATCCCGACTCCATTTTGACTCAATTATGGCATGTACCTCTAGACTCATTTCTGAGCTCAATTTAGTCCGAGAATCAACTAAAATTGAATAGCTCTGATACCAACAAATATAACACCCCATAACCCTAAATTGTCGCCAGAATAATATTATGAGGTATTACCTGACATATCAAATCAAATACGAAATTTAAACAGATAATTTACATACATTTCATAAATATATCATACATATTATCCAAATCAATTCAATTGATTTCATTCAATCCAATTCAAATACCATACCAAAATAACCCAAACATGCCATTTCATAATCTTAACATTTCATTTATATTGTATATAACCATCCAAGGTTAATTTATAATACCATTCACAAACATATTCAAAATTACCTACACAATCAACCTAGGTACATGCTATTTTACAAAAGAGAATATACATCACCACTTTGCTGAGTTCGGGATTTGCTTGGATGCGGAACAAGAACTTTTGACTTCAACTAACTCACATGACGGAATAAACCGTATAATCGAGTATATACACTCAGTGATATTACTATAATTCAAATTTATAAATAATATAGTAAATTATGCATATTCAATTTACACAATTAATCTTTCAATAACCATTTCATAAGTTGTATTCAATTAAACTCATATACTATTTCATTAATTTCATTTCATTTCATTCTCACTTCTCATTCGATAGCTCTATCCATTTCATATACATAATCATTCGGTTTATCAATTCATTCAATGCCAATTCTTATTTCCAATTCGTTCATTTACCCCTATTAACTTGACTCAAACTTTGACAGATACACGGATCCAACCAAACACACTAGTACGGCACATTGTACCTCATCGGTCTTGCCGAAGTGAATCGGTACCTAATACCTTATTGGATTTAATCCGAAACAATAATACAACACATAGTGCCTCATCGGAATTATCCGAAGCAATATCTCGACACATATAGTGCCTCATCGACTCGAGGTCGAAGTATCCCTGAACACTTCAAATCCTATGGCATGCCAACTATATCCGACTTAGCCCGACTAGTTAATAGGGTTTCCAATTCACTTTCTCAATTCAATTTCAACAAAATTCATACCAATCTCAAGTTCTCATATTTTCAATTCAATATCACAATAACTTATTTAATTATAATCATATCGCTTTCAATTTCCAATCTATATATATTCAAATATTCACATAATTCACAATTCAATATCATTTCTTACCTCAATTCCACTTACCACACACATTAATTAAAGTTCAAAAATAAATAATAACTAAATTCGAATTATAGTAATACAAACCGTAATTTCGAATCACTCCTCGTTGACTTTTCCTTTCCTTTCTTGGTCGATGTCTCCGGCACGATGTTAGCTACGAATATTAAATAAGTTAAAATTATTAATACAACATCAATTCACATCAAATATTTAAATTTTCTATTCAATTTTTACCTTAATTTCAATTTAATCCCTAATCAAAATTATTTTCATTTCTATCACAATCTATACCTTATTTTCACTTAATTTCTACTTATAACTTAACTTAACCCTCAAATTTTCATCACAAAACCCTAAATTCAAATTTCTTACAATTTAATCCCTATTACACAAAACTTATAACTTATTCCATAATTTAATCCTTTTCCCAATTCTAATTTGAAATTTCTATCAATTAAATCCCTAATTCATCAATTAATTCAATATAAACTATAAAAATCTACTAACTTTCAAAATTTCAACATATACCTAATAGTATTTTGTTCTAGGATCATAAAAACTCAAAAATTACAATAAAATGAATTAAATTGACTTAGCCAATTAGCTTGTAACCCTAATTTCCTTCCTTTTTTTTCTTTTTCTCCCTATTCTTCTCTGTTTTCGTTTGCTATTCTGTTTATGTTTTCTTTTCTTTCTTATAATAATATAAATTAATATATATTACTTATTTATTAAGTTATTATAATATAATATATTATATTTTAATAAAAAATATCTTTGATATTTTTATCGTAAATGGCCTCAGCATTTGAAAATGGTATAATTCCCTATTTGGCCCTTTTAACTTTCTCTAATCTATAATTAAACTTTCACCTCTATTGCAATTTAGTCATTTTTCCTAGTTACTCTTATTTTAAGCTAATTTACCTAACCAAAACCTAATTAAACTCACAACTAACTTTGTAAATATTTTTAATAAATATTTACGAATCCATTTTACTAAAATGAAGATCCGACAACTTACTTTTTTGATGCCTGTAAATTTTTGGTCGTTACAAATGTTTGCTATTAAAGCGACATCTTCTAACATAATAGTCGCTTCCCAGCATAGAAATTAGAATGTGTATGTTTTTTATGTCTATCTTTTCAATAATGTAGCAACCAACTCCGGTATGATAATGAACTTTGTCATCATAGATGCCACATATAATCCAATACTTTTCAAGCATTCTAAGATACATACATTGGGCTCTAGAAATTTTTAAATTGTGTGAAGCACAAACAATTCGATATTCTCGTTGTTTAAAAGATACAAAAGAATAAAATTTAATTTGAGAAAATCTTAAAAACATTTCCACAAAAATTATAGATTTTTAAAAAAATGAGTTGGAAATTTGACATGGTTGACAATATGTTATTTTTGAAACCTCGATTCAACCATCCAAGAAAATACAAAATAACAAGTCTTTTTAGAAAATTGGAGAGAATTTTGGGTGGGAAGGAAAGAGAAACAGGTGGAGTATTTATAGAGTGAAAGTCAACTCTCATGGTTGTCAACTTCGGCTATATTAAGTAGGTTGGTTTAGTCAACAACCAAAAAAATTTCTAATCAAACTTCACAACCTTGAACTCGATTTTCATGGGTGTTGAGATCAATGGTAGAATTAAATTTTTTTAGTATGGGTTAAAATTAAATTATAAATTTTCATAGATCAAAATATATATTTATTATGTATTAATTTATAATTTCATTATTTTTGAAGGGACTAAACATGTTTTTAGAGGGCTAAAGTATAATTTTACTATTTAATAATTAATAATTTCTTTATTTATTGAATTGAATATTTTCATTTTGAAGGACCACTTGCAAGAAAAATGAAAAATTTCACTATATATTAATTTATAGTTTCTTTATTTATAAAAGAACTAAATTGCGATGGCGCTCCCGTGGGCGCACTTTTTTTCAGGCTATTTTGCAGTGAGACCAAGGCCACTGTCTGCCCTTATCGAGAACACACGATTGAGTTTTAATTCGATTTGGTACTCGCAAAAGAATTTTATAGCGGTGAGATATGACGATTCGACATCAAAGGTCCTCGAGCCTTTTCTCTTACATGCATGACATAAACTCCTATAATGATATTGAGCTCGGATGGTTCCACCTAATTAAATAAACTCTTAGCATGCAATTATACTATAAATCTACGACATAATTGTAAAATATAATATTAAATTTACCTCGTTATCTCTGCAGTAGTGATAGGCAACCTCCGATTTTTGCTTTATCCCAAGATTGCGTCGCCGCGACATCTCCGATACAACCTCGATATACAGCGGACCCCAATGAATTCACCACGCTGCTGAAATCAACAAGTTTCGTGGAGCCATCTCGGTGGACGAGGTTTCTAGAGGCGTCCGACATCGATAGCCTCCAATTATCAAGTATGTATGCCGTGCATACCGTATTCTTTCATCTTGATCGAATCTTCATTCGTTGCGGGAATGTGTCTCGTAACCAAACCATATCGATCCGACCTCCTTGCAATTTATCCGAATGGCACCCAGAGCTCGTAGCATACTGCCATCCAATCGAGAGATATTACGGTCCGGTGACTACCGAATGACCGCCCACCGGTAATCCCAATCAGAATCGCACATCTTCTAAGGTGATGCTACACTCTCGCATGGCGGATGGAAAGTGTCGTCTCGGGTCTCCACCTCTCATCAACGCTTATCAAAGCGGGTCCAACTTGAACCCCTACTATCGTGGCCACGTGCAAAAACCCGCTTCCATAAGTAATTCTCGATCAATGGTGATGGGGACCGGGCATGTTGCGAATATAACATTGCAACACCCGATCTACGAGATTGTTTAAAAATAATAAAATTCAAAATTAATTAAAATTGCATAATTAAAAAATTTAATAATATTGAAAATTAAAATTCAAACTTACCATTTTCAATTCTTTGGACGCCAATGTGATTCTTTGTCTAAGGCGATGTAAATCCCGACCATTGTACTCGATAAAGATTTTTAAATTTTCCAAAAAATAAATATATTAAAAAATTATAAAGGGCTTTTTCAGTAAATGGTAGAAGACTATTTCAAATTTAGCGTAAATTTCAAGGGCTTTGAGAGAAACTTGAGAGAAAATTGAGAGCAAATTGAGAGAAAATTGAGAGAAAAATGAGAAAGGATTGAAGTGTGAAAAAATGAAGGGTTGGGGGTATTTATAGTTTTTTTTTACCGTTGCTTTTTTGACCGTTGAGGTCCAACGGTCAAATTTTTTGATTCTTGACCTAAAGCGCTCCTCCATGGACGCTTTAGGCCTTTTCCCCAAAAACGCGACGTGACGCGATTTTTGGGAAATTGCCCTTTCCGTCAATATTTTTAAAACTGTCCTTTCCGTAATTTTGTAATTTTTGGTATTTTTGGGATATTTGCCTAAAATTTCACTATATATTAATTTATAGTTTCTCTATTTATAAAAGAACTAAATTGAAAATATTTTTATTTTTAGTGAGACTAAGGATACAAACTCTACATGCATGATAATTTGATTTTGAGCTCTCCTTGAACTCGACACCTAAATCTCTTAAAATTTGATCTTAAAATATTGAAATACCCTTAAAAGAAAATATATTCTGAAAATAACTTTTATTTCACATGTTTTAATAATAATATAAAAATTACTATCATGTCACAGCAAAGATTCTTTATTTCTTTCTTTAAAATAATTTTATCATTGTCATTATTTTAAACATTTTTATTTACATCAAACCAAACATTAAACACAATAATATTAAACAATTAATTTTTAAATTAATTTTTTAGAAATACATTCTCACAACATTTTTCAAAAAGTAATGAGAAATTAACATTAAATAATCGTGACCGCAGTTCATAGTTGCAGTGGATTTGGAGTCGAAGAAAAAATTAATTAAAATATAGAAATTAATTATATAATTTAATCTAAAATTAAAATTTGATGGTTGAAGTTAATATGTCACATCAATTTGTTTTTTATATCTTTAATAGGAGTTAACGATTTAATGTTCATAATGTAATAAATTAATAATTTTAATGATCATATCAAAATAATTAAAAATTGGTGACCAAAATATAATCTTACATAAACATGAGTAATTAATTTTGTAATTTACTCTAAAATATATTATTTAAAATTAAATTTTATATTCTCTAAATTAAATTTTATAATCCAAACCATATAAAATTATTATTTTATAATATAATGACATAATCGAGGAGGTCTAATTTGACCAAAATTATAAATTCTTGCAAAAAAAAGTCAAATCCAAATCTTACCAAACCTCCAACAAATCTAATTAAAGAGTATACGAGATTAAAGACAAATAAAAAGAGATAAATGAAGTAAATAAAATAGTTGATTAAATCTTAATTCAATTAGTTTTGTTGTCAGTAAAAATTATAAATTTGAGTGTATTAAATTGTATTATTTTCTTATTTAAAGGTAGAGAATTATAAATAATTTTAAATTTTATATTAAAAAATAAAGGAAATAATAGCAAGTCATTGTCATAAATAATAATAAATACAACTTGCTTCAAGCGAAAAAAAAAAACATGCCCCAATACATTTTATTTTATTTTATTTTTAAGAAATTACATAATTAGACCTCTAATTATTTTGAAGCGGAGGTGGTGTTACGGACGGAGACTTTAGCTCCAGGCTGAGATTTTAGTTTCATCAACATGCAAGTTTAATGGAAAGATTGTGTTACGGGCTGAGACTTTAACTCCATCATCGTGCAATCGGAGGAAGATTACGAATAAAGCCTAAAACAGCTTTAACACTGTTAGCTGCAGCAAGTCCCCCAAATTTGCTAACAACATTGTCTCCTTCTTGGTTTCCTGCTAAATCTGATAGCCCTCTTATCACTATCACTGGATACCCATTTGACAAGCTTGTCTGCATTCACATCCCACCATTATATATCAAATATAAAAACAAGACAATGTTGTTTCTTATTAATTGGAGTTTAAAGTTGGATTTGTTATGCACTAATATGATGGTAAAAATTTATTTTTTTAAATATTTTTATAACGTGATTAATAGGTCCAAATAAACATCATTTAGAATAGTTTTTACACTGTTTACAACCACAAGTCTCTTAAAATAGTCTTCAAATTCGACTAATATGTAAATTTATTATTATTTTGGATAATTTTGTTATACATTTTTATCATATCTATTTTTATTTTTTACACAATGTCTAGAATTACTCATATATGTTTGTGAGGGTTGGGCCAAACTAAGCTTTTTTCTCATAATGTAATCTAATCCAGACCATAAATACCTCGAATTCAAACCAAATAGAATCATTATCAAAATGGAGACCAAATTATTTGAAATTGCATTTATGGATTAAATCTTAAAATTCTGCATAATTGAGAGGACTAAAACCAAAATTAGACCAAAAGGAAAAGATAAAAGCAAGCAAAAAGTGTTTTACCATGGCTACTCCTGCGCTCTCCATATCAGCCGAAGAAACCCCAAATTTTTGGAAAAGGAAGTCCCTGTAAGCAGCATTATCCAGAAAAATGTTGGATGTTGAAGCCCTTAGTCCCACCACTAGCTTGGGTTTTTCCGTTAGGCACAAGCTTGAATTCACACACTGCTCTAGTTTCATACCCTGATGCAATTAACCCATCGCAATGAGTTGCAGATATCGAACAGTAACACAAAAGATAACCAAAAATAAATCTATCTAACCTCCAAATTGGAAGCAAGCTGAAGCCATTGTAGACTTATATTTGCCCAAAGCAGTGATTCAGCAACGTTTGGTTCCCCTGCCACTGAGTAGTATTCCTCTTCCGTGTACCCAATATGACCTAATAGATTGGTTCCATTCCCTTTTGGAACATTGTAGGCTCCAATTTCCAGCTGAGCAACATCAGCAGAATCCAGGGTTCCATTTGTGTTCTATTCATAACAGAACAACCCCACAATTAGCCTAAAATCGTCTCCGAAAAACTCGAAAAAGAGATCGAAATCGATATATATATATAGATATTTATGGTGATGGTGATACTTACAAGCCATTCCCAAAGTCCAGTATGAGCAATTTGGTTTGGGATGGTAACATCTCCAATGGACATGGAGTTATTTGTATTGCCAGCAATGCCGAAATGGATAATCCCTTTTATATCAAATAGGTCAACCATTTGTTGTGTGGCTGCAACTGCATTAGTCTGGTTTTGAGTCAACAGTGTCAGAAACTGCCACTGATGAACCGAAAAACAAAGATCTCAATGCTATAAAAAAAAAAAAAAACAATGTACCATTCCCTCCCCACATCGGACATACACGACTTTTCTCCCACGAACCACTCCAAACCGAAATCTTCTTCCTGCAAATAGCCAGAAAATCCAGATTAACCAATACGTCGAAATGCAGTATTCGGTAATCATATTGGACTCATTAGACCCGAAACTCGAGAAAGATGAAACTTGACATACCTGAGAGATCGATGAAAGGGAACTTGGGATCTGGTTTGAAAGAACCTGAAGCGAAAAATGCATCTTCCTCAGTGGCAAACACTGTGATGAGGCCAATGTATGGGCCTTTTCGGTTCACCTTTTTGATTTGGTTCAAGGATTTGATTCTATTTCTGGATATGGCTGAAGCAAAAGCAAGTAAAGAGAAGGTCAACAGCAGTACCAAACATGGTCTAAGCTGTGTTGCAGCCATGGGTTTTAATTAAACAAGCAGCTTAATGAAGATACTTTGTTTAATTTTCCAGTATCTTAATGGGATGCCACATATCGCTACTGATGACTTCATTTCAAATGGATAAGATGATTGGTGCCGACTTGTCAGTTTGTCTGGTTGTTGAATAAAAAAAAGTGTTCGCATGTGTTAAGCGTGGAGCGCTCCAAATGAGATATAAGATATTTATTTATTGGATAAATTACTAAAATAATCACTTTTATTTATCTTAGTATATATTTTACTTATTTATATTTAAAATATTATATTTTAATCACTTACATTATCGTTTTATTATAAAATAGTTACTTTACCGTTAAAATCTTTTATCTTCCAAACGACAGTTCGATGTGATAGTTAAAATGAGCTTTAAATGTCAATGCAAATGTCTAACCAAGAAAATTAATTAATTTTTAATTAAATAAATTTAATTTGTTGATTTTCTAAATTAATTAACGAAAAATTTTAATTTGGTATCCGAAATAATCAAAACCAATGGATTAGATTAATCATTGAATTGGAAAAAAAAAACCATTGGTCTCCTTTTTATTTTTAGTTTTCATTTTCATTTTGATTAAAAAAAACCATTCATTTTCAGTCATCTTTATGGAATTGAAACAATAGAAATCAAATTGCGTGCTCCATCGATCGGTTAGATTTTTTATTCAAAATGGAAGAACAAATGATTGATTTAATAGAGAGTCCAGGCATGGATTACAGTAAATAATGGGTTTTTTTGTTCTTTACTTGAGTTTTGAGTTCAAATATTATGGGTTTTTTTTTTTTTTTTGCAAAAATGTGGCCTATCGTATCATGTTTTTCTCTATATGTGAAAGACAAAAAGGGCATGCTTCGTCTTTGTTTATTTGTGTATTGTGGGCAACCACAATATTGACTAGGTATAGAGGTTGGTGCATTTTCTTTTTTCTTTTTTTGTCGTTCTAATCTTCTCTTCTCTTCTCTTCTATGATGGTAAAAAAAAAAATCCAACTATTGCTTCTTTTTAAATAGTAGAAAATTGGGTTTTAAGGTAAAATTTTGTATTCTATTTTCATAAAAAAATTTTAACTTTTCTCATCCCAGTAAGATGTCTATGTTGGCATTTAAAACCCATTTTAACAGTCACGTCAGACTGCCGTGTGTGAAGTAATAAATCTTAACGGCAGAGTGACCATTTCATAACAAAATGATAACGTAAGTGACTAAAACGTAATATTTTAAACATAAGTGACTAAAGTGTAATCTGAGATAAATAAAAGTGACTATTTATTAATTTACCCTTATTTATATTTATATTTGTTATTTTAAATTTCCCTACTAGATAATGTAACCAAATTCGCACCTATTTTCAATTTTACCGATGGCTCAAACAACAATTTATTAATTAATTAAAGTTTATAGAAATTTTAAAAAAAATAAAAAAAAAGGTTAATTTACTATTTGCGCCCAAAATTTACTTGTCGCTTATTTTTAAAAAATAATTATTATTAATTGAAATAATAGCAAGTCATTATCATAAATAATAATAAATACAACTTGCTTCAAGCGAAAAAAAACATGCCCCAATACATTTTATTTTATTTTATTTTTAGGAAATTACATAATTAGGCCTCTAATTATTTTGAAGCGGAGGTGATGCTACGGACCGAGACTTTAGCACCAGGCTGAGATTTTAGTTTCATCAACATGCAAGTTTAATGGAAAGATGGTGTTACGGGCTGAGACTTTAACTCCATCATCGTGCAATCGGAGGTAGATTACGAATAAAGCCTAAAACAGCTTTAACACTGTTAGCTGCAGCAAGTCCCCCAAATTTGCTAGCAACATTGTCTCCTTCTTGGTTTCCTGCTAAATCTGATAGCCCTCTTATCACTATCACTGGATACCCATTTGACAAGCTTGTCTGCATTCACATCCCACCATTATATATCAAATATAAAAACAAGACAATGTTGTTTCTTATTAATTGGAGTTTAAAGTTGGATTTGTTATGCACTAATATGATGGTAAAAATTTAGTTTTTTTTTTAAATATTTTTATAACGTGATTAGGAGGTCCAAATAAACATCATTTAGAATAGTTTTTACACTGTTTACAACCACAAGTCTCTTAAAATAGTCTTCGAATTCGACTAATATATAAATTTATTATTATTTTGAACAATTTTATTATACATTTTTATCATATCTATTTTTATTTTTTTACATAATGTCTAGAATTACTCATGTTTGTCAGGGTTAGGCCAAACTAAACTTCAGCTAGGCTTAAATCTTTTTTCTCATAGTGTAATCTAATCCAGACCATAAATACCTCGAATTCAAACCTAATAGAATCATTATCAAAATGGAGACCAAATTATGTGAAATTGCATTTATGGGTTAAATCTTAAAATTCTGCATAATTGAGAGGACTAAAAACCAAAATTAGACCAGAAAAAAAGATAAAAGCAAGCAAAAAGTGTTTTACCATGGCTACTCCTGCGCTCTCCATATCAGCCGAAGAAACCCCAAATTTTTGGAAAAGGAAGTCCCTGTAAGCTGCATTATCCAGAAAAATGTTGGATGTTGAAGCCCTTAGTCCCACCACTAGCTTGGGTTTTTCCGTTAGGCACAAGCTTGAATTCACACACTGCTCTAGTTTCATACCCTGATGCAATTAACCCATCGCAATGACTTGCAGATATCGAACAGTAACACAAAAGATAACCAAAAATAAATCTATCTAACCTCCAAATTGGAAGCAAGCTGAAGCCATTGTAGACTTATATTTGCCCAAAGCAGTGATTCAGCAACGTTTGGTTCCCCTGCCACTGAATAGTATTCCTCTTCCGTGTACCCAATATGACCTAATAGATTGGTTCCATTCCCTTTTGGAACATTGTAGGCTCCAATTTCCAGCTGAGCAACATCAGCAGAATCCAGGGTTCCATTTGTGTTCTATTCATAACAGAACAACCCCACAATTAGCCTAAAATCGTCTCCGAGAAACTCGAAAAAGAGATCGAAATCGATATATATATATATATATATATATGGTGATGGTGATACTTACAAGCCATTCCCAAAGTCCAGTATGAGCAATTTGGTTTGGGATGGTAACATCTCCAATGGACATGGAGTTATTTGTATTGCCAGCAATGCCGAAATGGATAATCCCTTTTATATCAAATAGGTCAACCATTTGTTGTGTGGCTGCAACTGCATTAGTCTGGTTTGAGTCAACAGTGTCAGAAACTGCCACTGATGAACCGAAAACAAAGATCTCAATGCTATAAAAAAAAAAAACAATGTACCATTCCCTCCCACATCGGACATACACGACTTTTCTCCCACGAACCACTCCAAACCGAAATCTTCTTCCTGCAAATAGCCAGAAAATCCAGATTAACCAATACGTCGAAATGCAGTATTCGGTAATCATATTGGACTCATTAGACCCGAAACTCGAGAAAGATGAAACTTGACATACCTGAGAGATCGATGAAAGGGAACTTGGGATCTGGTTTGAAAGAACCTGAAGCGAAAAATGCATCTTCCTCAGTGGCAAACACTGTGATGAGGCCAATGTATGGGCCTTTTCGGTTCACCTTTTTGATTTGGTTCAAGGATTTGATTCTATTTCTGGATATGGCTGAAGCAAAAGCAAGTAAAGAGAAGGTCAACAGCAGTACCAAACATGGTCTAAGCTGTGTTGCAGCCATGGGTTTTAATTAAACAAGCAGCTTAATGAAGATACTTTGTTTAATTTTCCAGTATCTTAATGGGATGCCACATATCGCTACTGATGACTTCAGTTCAAATGGAGAAGATGATTGGTGCCGACTTGTCAGTTTGTCTGGTTGTTGAATAAAAAAGGTGTTCGCATGTGTGAGGCGTGGAGCGCTCCAAATGAGATATAAGATATTTATTTATTGGATAAATTATTAAAATAACCATTTTATTTGTCTTAAGATATATTTTATTTATTTATCTTGAAATGTTACATTTTAATACTTACGTTTTATTATAAAATGATTACTTTGCCATTAAGATCTTTTATCTTCCAAACGAGTCAATGTGATAAAGGCAAAAGCATCTAACCAATTATTGATCATCAAATAAAGAGCAGTCGAATGTAAATGTTATTAAAATAGTTATTTTATTTTCCTCAAATTACATTTATCACTTATATTTAAAATTTTACGCTTTAGTCACGTTATTGTTTGTAACATTTTAGTTATGAGCATTAATTACCATTAATGGTATAAGAAGTTAACATAGCATGTTAAATCATCATTTCAAACGAAAATTTTAAATTAAATTATACAATTGATCTTTTTTTTTTTTTTTGCTTTGAGTGATTTAATTTTTTTACGTTAAAAGAGATGAAGAATAGAGAGAAATAGAGGAAGAAGTAGAAGATAATGGAAAAATAAAATAAAGTTAAAAGAACATAAAAAAATTAAATTACTTAAAATAAAAAAATATGGGGTCCAATTGTATAATTTAACTTAAAAACTTTGTTTGAAATGATGATTGAACGTGCCATATCAACTTCATCGTTACATCGTTAATGACAATTAATGACTTGGTGACTAAAATGTTACAACACATTAACGTAAATGATTAAAACGTAATATTTTAAACATATGTCACTAAAATATAACATAAAAAAATAAAATAACTATTTTGATAATTTACTCAAATTTAAATTAATATTAGTACAATTGCTTTAAACAAATTCGATTCGTAATCATTCATGAATCTGATTTGTTATTAAAAATTAATTTTATTACTTACCCCAAAATATGCTAATTTTTTATTTACTATTTCGTGTTTAATTTTTACCATATAACTACTTAACCGTCATTGACTTAATGACGAGTATTATGTTATAGATACGAGAATTTAATCCTCAATTATCTAAATAAAAATCTAACTATAACTTTTATTTGGTTTAATAATTTCAAATTTTTGAATTCTAGTGCAATCCTTCTTGGATCCCACTGCATTGTATCATAGGTACAATAAGTTTAAAATGGTGTATTCAATTTTTTCAAAAGAGTTAATTGAATCTTGACTTGATTGGCATGAGTATTATTATCAGTATAGAGACGATATTTAAATACATTGAAGCATATAATCTTCCTATTTATAGATTAAATTAAGACGTATAGTTCTAAACATTGTGTCAAAAAGAACAAATATTATCAAAATCTATAATAAAATTATTCAAAAGAAAAAATCTTTGAAATGATCCATAAAATAGATGCCCAAACCCAATAACCCAAATCCGCAACAGTCCAAAACAACAATTACCCGAAATTAAAACAAATTTAAGTTACTGACTTAAAACTATTTGTGCAATTAAAGATTAAAATGAACAAAGTAATTCTAAAAATCGCTCCAAATATAAGTAAAGAATATCATGTATTTTGTTCTCCAAGAAATTAAAATTTTGGTTTTAAAAGCAAATGGAGCCTCATCCCAGCAAAGCTGACAGGTTGAAGCCAAGTTAGGTTCATATCGTTTTATTATAAAATAGTTACTTTACCGTTAAAATCTTTTATCTTCCAAACGACAGTTCAATGTGATAGTTAAAATGAGCTTTAAATGTCAATGCAAATGTCCAACCAAGAAAATTAATTAATTTTTAATTAAATAAATTTAATTTGTTGATTTTTCTAAATTAATTAACAAAAATTTTAATTTGGTATCCCGAAATAATCAAAACCAATGGATTAGATTAATCATTGAATTGAAAAAAAAAACCATTGGTCTCCTTTTTTATTTTTAGTTTTCATTTTCATTTTGATTAAAAAGCATTCATTTTCATAGTCATCTTTACAGAATTGGAACAATAAAAATCAAATTGCGTGCTCCATCGACCGATTAGATTTTTTATTCAAAATGGAAGAACAAATGATTGATTTAATGGAGAGTTCAGGCATGAATTACAGTAAATAATGGATTTTTTTGTTCTTTACTTGAGTTTTGAGTTCAAATATTATGAGTTTTTTTTTTTTTTTTTTTGCAAAAAGGTGGCCTATCGTGTCATGCTTTTCTCTATATGTGATAGACAAAAAGGGCATGCTTCATCTTTGTTTATTTGTGTATTGTGGGTAACCACAATACCGACCAGGTATAGAGGTTGGTGCATTTTCTTATTCTTTTTTTTTTTTGTCGTTCTACTCTTCTCTCTCTCTTCTATGATGGTAACAAAAAAAAAATTCACTATTGCTTCTTTTAAATTGGAGAAAATTGGGTTTTAAGGTAAAATTTTGTATTCTATTTTCATAAAAAATTTAACTTTTTCATCCCAGTTAGATGTCTATGTTGGCATTTAAAACCCATTTTAACTGTCACGCCGATCATTGCTTGTGAAGTAATAAATTTTAACGGCAGAGTGACCATTTCATAACAAAATGATAACGTAAGTGACTAAAACGTAATATTTTAAACATAAGTGACTAAAGTGTAATCTGAGATAAATAAAAGTGACTATTTATTAATTTACCCTTATTTATATTTATATTTGTTATTTTAAATTTCCCTACTAGATAATGTAACCAAATTCGCACCTATTTTCAATTTTACCGATGGCTCAAACAACAATTTATTAATTAATTAAAGTTTATAGAAATTTTAAAAAAGTAAAAAAAAGGTTAATTTACTATTTGCGCCCAAAATTTACTTGTCGCTTATTTTTAAAAATAATTATTATTATGATCACAATTCTATTAAAGTAAATGATAATAAACCATTCTTATAAGTAATTAAAGGTGAAAGTTTATCTAAACAAAATAAAAGTTTATATGTAATTCAAAATAAATTTCATTCAAATCACAAATAATCTCAACACTATACTTTAACTTCAATTTTTTTTTTTTACAATCAAACTCGTAATTCTTCAAATTAAAATGAATCAACTAATGTCGATAAAGTTTTAGCTCAATTGACATGAGCATTATTGTCAATACATGAGGACGTGAGTTCGAATGCGACCAAGATCATTATTTTCCTATTTATGATTTAGAAAAGACTATAAATAATTCTAAGTATTGTGTAAAAAAAAAAAAAAAAAAACTCCACATACATAATCCAAAGTCATACCATACAAAATTTTAAGTCCACAATTGAACAATCACCATGGCCTATAACTTCTGTGGTTCATCGAATAATCCACATAAAATATGTTAAAAATAATTTTTGGGTTATACGATCATTGAATGGCTGATATTATTGTATCTTCTTACAAATCGTATGATACTAATACTCATTTTATACTAATATTTAAAAAAAAAAAGTTACGGAGATCAAATGGCCGATACCACTTTTAGGAATAAAAAATCTCTTTTCTGAGTTTTGGCCATTTACCGACACCAATTTTTTTATTTGATTAAAAAGTTACAGCTGGCACCACTGTAATTTTTTCTTTTTAATACACCAAATCAACACATTGAATAAACCAAAATAAAATGAGGGGAAAGCTCAATCTTTTTTATATTAATATGCTGAACCATGTGAAAATAATATGCTAAATTTGGCTTCAATAATATAAGGCAAAAGCATCTAACCAATTATTGATCATCAAATAAAGAGCAGTCATAATGTAAATGTTATTAAATAGTTATTTTATTTTCCTCAAATTACATTTATCACTTATATTTAAAATTTTACATTTTGGTTACGTTATTGTGTTGTTGTAACATTTTAACGATATCAATGCTAACAAAGCATTAATTACCATTAATGGTATAAAAGAAAGTTAACATAGCATGTTAAATCATCATTTCAAACGAAAATTTTAAATTAAATTATACAATTGATTCTTTTTTTTTTTTTTTGCTTTGAGTGATTTAATTTTTTTTTACGTTAAAAGAGATGGAGAATAGAGAAAAATAAAGGAAGAAGCAGAAGAGAATGAAAAATAAAATAAAGTTAAAAGAACATAAAAGAAAAAATTAAATTGCTTAAAATGAAAAAAAATATGGGGTTCAATTGTATAATTTAACCTAAAAACTTTGTTTCAAATGATGATTGAACGTGCCACATCAACTTACTGTTAGATCGTTAATGGCAATTAATGGCTTGATGACTAAAATGTTACAACACATTAACGTAAATGATTAAAACGTAATATTTTAAACATATATCACTAAAATATAACATAAAAAATAAAATAACTATTTTGATAATTTACTCAAATTTAAATTAATATTAGTACAATTGCTTTAAACAAATTCGATTCGTAATCATTCATGAATCTGATTTGTTATTAAAAATTAATTTTATTACTTACCCCAAAATATGCTAATTTTTTATTTACTATTTCGTGTTTAATTTTTACCATATAACTACTTAACCGTCATTGACTTAATGACGAGTATTATGTTATAGATACAAGAATTTAATCCTCAATTATCTAAATAAAAATCTAACTATAACTTTTATTTGGTTTAATAATTTCAAATTTTTGAATTCTAGTGCAATCCCTTCTTGGATCCCACTGCATTGTATCATAGGTACAATAAGTTTAAAATGGTGTATTCAATTTTTTCAAAAGAGTTAATTGAATCTTGACTTGATTAGTATGAGTATTATTATCGTATAGAGACGATATTTAAATACATTGAAGCATATAATCTTCCTATTTATAGATTAAATTAAGACTATAGTTCTAAACATTGTGTAAAAAGAACAAATATTATCAAAATCTATAATAAAATTATTCAAAAAAAAAATCTTTGAAATGATCCATAAAATAGATGCCCCAAACCCAATAACCCAAATCCGCAACACTCCAAAACAACAATTACCCGAAATTAAAACAAATTTAAGTTACTGACTTAAAACTATTTGTGCAATTAAAGATTAAAATGAACAAAGTAATTCTAAAAATCGCTCCAAATATAAGTAAAGAATATCATGTATTTTGTTCTCCAAGAAATTAAAATTTTGGTTTTAAAAGCAAATGGAGCCTCATCCCAGCAAAGCTGACAGGTTGAAGCCAAGTTAGGTTCAAAGCTTTGTCTTCTCAAGTATATATATGGCAAACTTCATTTTTCTTAAACCTTACAACGCAGCCAAGCATTAGGCTCAATTCTCAGAGATATCAGAAGTTTAGGAGGAAATAATCTGTATATGTGCAAAACATGATAAGATGATGGCAAGCAAAAGACCCTCACTCAAACTCACAGAAAATTAAAGTGGAACTCTTGGCATTAATCTAAGACACGGCAGATGAATTCATCACCTACTATGCTAAATAATCACATGCCAACTGATATTTAGAGAACAAAGCAGCAAATGTTCAGGACTGAATATATCGCACATTGACTATATCACAAGCGCATCACCAAATCCTGCATTCCCACCATCAAACGTCAAAGTATGCCCACAAGTACATTATATCTCCTTTGCCTCTTTGTATTGTTTCTTCAAAAACTTTTTTCAGCTATTGATAAAAATGAAACCTATTTAAAAGAGAAACTTAGCAGTCAAAAATTACAAACACTAAAGTCGATACTATTATACTTTTAGAGACCATAACAAAAGCAAAAACAGATCTTCTTAGTCATGGGACATGTTCTTTTCTCATTTAAACACAAATAATGTGCAGCGAGGGTTGAAGGTAAAACAGAGTAAGCAAATTCACCTTCAAACCATCCCCAAACACCCCCAAATCACCAATTTCCAAAACAAAAACTTATTAACAGGATAAAGTAAACCATTTGCTCCCTTTCACAGTACTCGGTTATTCTCTCATACCTTCCAAGTTCCATCACAGATCAATAAGAAATTCCAAGACAAGAAATTGGCTACTAAGACTCCAGCTAACAGTCAATCATTGAACATCATACCATACACCAAATTAAGAATACCTTCCTAGTTCCTACCAGTGCCATGCTGCGCCATGATTAAAAACCAAACCAAGGTTTTTTATGGCGCCAGGTATTGCATTTAGCAACAGTTTCTTTCACCAAATTTCCCTCCTCTAACTAAACCAGCTTGATAAGTGCAATTCCAATCTAGTACTTCGAAAACTTACTCAGAACCTCCTTATGTAGATTGGCTGCTTCTAAGAATCCTGTGAAGTTAGACTATAATATCTAGCAAGTTGACTTAGCAATCTTGTGTGGCATCCATACACACATTCAGTGATGTATCATATAAATTAGATCATTGAACAAATTATATATTACCATTAATTGATCTGAGTGGATATCTGCATTAGCTATAGCAGATCCCTGCTTCTTCCTACTTGATGTAGAGCAAATTAAATGATCTTAAGATAAACATTCAAGAAAAAGAGTAATGAAAATCCCAGTCAAACCCATTCAAATCTCAAATTTCAATAATCTAAGTCTCGAGTATTTCTCAAAGTATCAAAGCAATTATTTTTAAAGTCAGTTAAAACAACATAGGCATTCAAAAGACACGTCTTATAACCCTAACAAAAACCTGAAAGCCACCAAATGTAGGTCTAATTTCCAATTACTTAGAACACCACAAGACTCCTCTTTTTGGGGTCAATGCGTTCAATGGTGAATCGATCTTTATCTAAATCCCTGCCCATTTTTCTCCCAAAACGACTGTACGGAAGAAAAGCAACGTAGCCTGCTATGGCTACTGAATAACCACCTCTCACTTTATCAATAAAAAAGCCCTTGACCTTCGAATTGTTTCGCCAATGCTTATCCAATTCTTGCCACACTAGGGTTTGCCTGAACCTCCGTGGATTAAGAAGAGTCGGCTCGCCGGCGACCACGTCCAGTGATCTCGATCCCAACAAATCGTTAAACCTAACGGCAGCTCGCTCTTTGGCGATCGATTCACCGCTCACTAAATCGACGAAGAATCTCTCCAAAAACCGCTTTCTCACCAGTGATTCACCGCCGCCCCTCCTTTATCGAAGAATCCCACCTTATCCTCAAATCGATTGATTGCCGTTCCAGTTAATGTGGTCTCGTCTTGCGTACAAATCCTAGGGCTCCCAATCCCTGCATCAACCAACAACGTTTGTTCCCTTAAGCGTAAAACTTCAGCTTTAATGGCTTGTCCACTACATAACAACATGCTGGAATTAGATTTTGGAAACAAGCGACTCATATACGTGCTCATCTTTGAGGTTCTTTTCTTTCCTGTTCTTTTTTGAATTTCCAAGGCTTGGCGTTGTTCGCTAGGGCTAAGGCGTGGAACCTCTTATTGGAGTAACATCTAGTTTTAAGGGTTAATTTCATTATACGTCCCCAAAATTATGGTTTTGATTCTAATTTAGTCTTCAAACTTTAAAACATTTTAATTAAGTCTTTAAAGTATTAGCCGAGGTTTTCAAAACCAAACTGGTGGTCAAACTGGTTAGACCACTAATTTCTGGTTCGACTGATTCGTCTGATTTGATTAAATAATTCATTAAAAATAAAAAATAGTGAAAATTGATTCAATCAATACATTTGGGTGAAAAATCCCCAAATCCCCTAGTTCGTTCTATTCAATTTGACCTTATGGGAAAATTTGGTTATGCCGAAATACTCTGGTCTTCAATCAGAGTAGACCCTTACAGTGTTTTGTTCTAAGGGTGCTATGAAATGCTTACGAATTTGTTGCTCTCTCTTCCCCTATGAAAAGCAAAGGTTTTTTCAACTTTGTCCTAGTCTCCTGGAAACTTCCACGTAATGGATGGTTTAAACTCAATAACCCGAGTAAAGCGGGTGTCGGTGCCCTCATTCAGGGTCACAATGGTTCTTCCTTTGCTCCAATGTTGTTTATTGTTTGCTTCTAGATGATGCGCAGAGGATAGTTATTTTATAAAACAATAGGTTTCCTTTTCGACAACGAAGTTACATATTGCAATTATGTAGCGACTGGTAATGAATATTCAGAACATGTTTTCTTCCATCAACTCATCAAGGTTCCTGTTTGGCATGAGAGGCAATAAATTTCGAAATTCAAGACATAAAAGAGCAACAAACCTGGTCAATTGTGCTACTACCAGAGGGTAAGCATCCCATTGGCTGCAAATGGATCTATAAAATCATGACACATGCTAATGGCAATGCTAGAAGGTTTAGTGACAGGAGGAAAGCGTAGACAATATGGTAACATTCTCCCATGGCAAACATGATATCTTTTAAGGTATTCTTAGCATTATTGGCAGCAATTCGTGATTGGCACCTCACCCAATTGGACCTTAAAATGCATTCCTTAAAGGATCACTGGATGAAGAAGTCTATATGGATTTACGTCAAGGCAACAAAGAATGGCTTGTCGTTACCATAGTGGTTCAATACCTTTCATAATGTTGTTATATACGGTTTTCAACAATCTATCTTTGAACCTACTTTGTTTACAAATGGCACTGGTCATGACTTTGTGGCACTACTCTTCTTTGTCGACAATATAATGCTTGCTTGCATGGATCTCAATTTGCTTGCAAATGTCTTGCATTCCCACAAACACTTCAATTTGAAGCATATTGTCCTTTGAAACCATCTTTCCTTGATGCTTTCCTTGATGGAATATTTTTTTTTAACAATCTTATTATATGTTTGAATTATATATATATATATTATTTTTAACACAATACTTAGAACTACTAATAGTCCCTATTTAATCCATAAATAGAAGGAAAATGCAATTCAATGTATTCGTATTCACATCTTACTGTATTAACAACAATATCTATATCAATCAAGTTAAAACACAATCGACAGATAAAATATTTTATTTAAGCTAAAGAAAATAGGGAACAATGAGTGCCATAACTTTCCCTTAAAAAATCTCATTTTTATTTATCCAAATTTAGCGAAAAGTTAGGGAAATATTTTTTTAAGTAAAATACCAATTGGGCCATCATCTTTTATAAATTATTTTAGGATAAAACAATATTTATTCCTTTTAACTTCGTAACTTTTTCTTAGTCTCTAAATATTTTTATTCGTGGTAATCTTAAATTTTAACAATATTTTTAGTTTTAATTTATGTTATGTCACATCATCACTTAAAATATTATAATTTTTTATTAAAAAATTTAGGTTATGACATGACACAATCTCATAACGTCACGTAGTCTCAATGACTAAATTTAAGGGTAAGCGTTTGATCGAATCAAGTAAAAAAATTTTGAGCTGATGAGATTTATTTTACAATCTTAACTCGATTTGAACTTTTTTCGAATCAAACCAAGTAAAATGAAATTTGATTCGAATCAAATCGAGTGAAATTATTCGAATTAAATTAAAAAATTAAATATGTCAAATTGAAATCTTGTTACACTATAAGTCATTTCATGTTGGAGCAAATAAATTTGAAACTATATATATTTGAAATCTTTTTCAAAGAAAAAAATACTTTAGGTCCCAAAATTATTATTTTAAAAATTTTAAAATTTTAATTTTTTATATATTCTTTAGATTTTTAAAAAATTATTATAATTTTAAAAATATAAATTTTGAAATTTTTATAAATATTTTAGTTTTACAAATTATTTTAAAATTTTAAAATTATTTTAAATTATTTTATTATTTTTATTGAAAGACAACAATTTAATTTTTTTCTAATTCTGGCTTGCTGACTTATTCACCATGGAATCAATTATTATTAAACATATAATTCTGAGGTGCCTTGGCCTATGAAAAGATGAAAATATTCAAATTTGTCCCTCTTAAATAATTAAAATTTAAATTAATATATAATAAAATTGTACGTTAGCTCCTTTAAAAATATTTTTTTGTTTAATCCCTTTAAAATGATGAAACCGTAAATTAATAAATGATAAATTTATATTTTGATTCTAGAAAAGAATTCACACATTTATACATAATAAGACTCAAACTTGAGATCTCAAAGTTCCCATAACTAAAGCTTAACAAACTAAACTATTATAAACATTAAATTAAATAATTATTAACTCTAACTAACTAACTAACTAACCAGAATAAATTTGAAAAGAACTCACACATTTACATAGAATGAGACTTAGAACATGAGATATCAAACTTTCACCGCGAAGACCTATAATTAATTATTTTTGTTTGTATGTTTAAACATCTCAATTAATATTTTCATTTTAATGAGAATTCTTCTAATAAAGAAATGTTTACTCAAAACTTTAATATTAGGCCGATTGAGAATTAACTCGAATGGCATCGAAATTGTTGTCAGTACAAATGTAGGTTCAAGTAGAGGTGTTCATGGGTCGGGCCGGGCCGAATTCGGGCTGAGCTCAATTAAAATTTTAAGCATATTCATCGGGCTCGGGCTAGGCTAGGCCTAAAAATGGGCCTAAAATTTTGCCCAAGCCCGACCCATGTAAAAATGTTAAAACTCGGGCCGGCCCTCCCGTATTAAAATTTTATATTATTTTATATAATTTTTAAATATATATAATACATAAAAATACTAAAAAAATCAAAATAAATATTTCCCAACAAATTGAAAATAAATTTTAAAAAAATATGTAGACTTAAATAACACTAAGATAGATATAACTTAACAAGCAAATACATCTAAAATAATAATAAAATTAACAAATGCCGTTAAAATAATTACAAAATTAACAATGAAATAAGTTTTATACAATATTCAATCAATAACAACAAAATAGTAGCAACCTAATAGTAATATAGTAGCAAAATAGGGAGAAAACAATAATAAAATAACATTCAAAAATAAAAAATAGTAGATTTTTTTGTCATTTAGTGAATTTGGGCGGGGCCAGGCCCGGGCCAAAAATATCTTACCCAATGCCCGGCCCATTTTTTAAAACGGGCCTTATTTTTTGTCCAAGCTCATTATTCGGCTTATATTTTTGTCCAAACCCTCCCAAATTTCGGCCGAGTCAAGATGGGCCGCTCAGCCCATGAATACATCTAGGTTCAAGTGCGCTAAAACGTATTATCCTCTTATTTAAAAGTTAATGAGGGGTGAAGGATAATTTTAGATATTGTATAAAAATAATAAATATAATAAAAATTTATAATGAAATTAATATTAGGCATAAATTATTTTCCTTAAACTACTTGATGGTGGTTGATTGGGAAATAGACAAATGAGTAAGTTGTTTTTATTTGCTTTGTTTCTACTTATTGATGGTGGGTTTTAATCATTGTGAATGCTGCTGTAGCAAAATTTTACTTCCTTTAGAATTTAGATAAACAAAGATTTACTTATTAAAAAATATATATAGGAAGGTGAGTCTTCCTTTTCACTTACCTAATGAAACATGTAATAAATTTAATTTTAAAAATAATAATTCTATTTTTATCACTAATTAATTCTATCCTTTATAATCTAAAAATAATATTTTTCCCAAATCACTGTCCAAAATACTTAATTTTCACAAAGTTTCATTTAATCAACTCACTCGCTTAATAAATTTGTTTTTTCTTCCTTCATTCTTTATAATGAAGAGAGTATCCCCATGTGGAGTTATTGGTTTATTAGATTAAGTCCACCATATCCTTCTAGTGTCACACTCACTAATAACCTAAGGCATGGCCAAAATAAAAGTAGTGTAAATATTTACTTTTGGGAAAGCTTTGAATCTTTGAATATGTTTAAATATATTGAAAATATTTATAGTTTCACACTTAAAATAGTTTGTGATTCGAGAATAGTAGAGAATGTCGTTCGATAGAAAGTTAGGATTGATTTAGTCGTCTCGTATAAAATACATGTATATTTCGATTAAAGTTTGTTGTTATAGATATCAAACAACTCGATTTAAAAAAAATTAACTTTTGTTGTGCCTAAAAATATTATTTTCTAAACCAATTTTTTCAACAAAGGAATGATTTAGTCATTAGATAGATTTATTCTTATATTACTGTGACAACGAGCCACTCGAAAATTCCCCTAATATTGCTACATTTTAAAGAGGCAGTCATTACGGTATGGTTGAAATTTTGAAGTTCAAAAAATATAAATATATGCCAGTATAGAATGTAGAGGATGAGGATGAATGTTTTAGGTTTTCCATGAAAAACTACCAAATTCAATACGCTATTTATAAGTTTTAGAATTAGAGTTATGTTAGGGTTTTCTTTAAATTCCAGTTTCTTTCAACTAATCAGTTAAATATTATGATCACATTTTAAAATTTATGCAATGAATTCGACATTTATAATGTCGAGTTTCGTTGAAATATTATTTGCATCCTTTAAAAATTAAATTTTAATATTTTAATATTTCACGTGAGTTTCTGAGATGTTTTAATCATTTCAAAATAATTGTCTTAATTCCAAGGACACGAAAACTTGGTTATTCAATTTATTATAGCAAAATATTTTGTATAAGTAGGATCAAAGGGATTGATACATGGCAACTTTTAAGATTACTTGTAGGATAAAAAATACTACCAATATACCAAATACTAACCCTTAAATTTAATATTCATAAGATATAAATCGCATAATATATAAAATAAAAGATATCATATAATAAACTTAAAACATTAGCAATTAAATTGTGAGATTTTCAAGTCTAATATTTTGTCTAAACCTTCCCAAATTACAAGAGGATATTATTGCTTGGATGAATAGTTTAACATGTGAACAGGTTTAGTCAATAGTTTATAAAAGGTTAAATTATGTTTTTAGTCCCTATATGCAAAAGTTATGGATTTAGTTTTTATATTTTAATTTGGTCAATTTTAGTCATTGTACTTTATGATTTTAGATCCTTTACTTTTCATATTTTGAAAATTTAATCTTGACCCAAATAGTAGCATTTAAATCCTTTTGATTAAATTCAATTAATAATATTATGTTGTACATACAATTGCAGATTTAGTCCATGTTCTCCAACTCGATCATTGTAAGTCCCTACGGTTTTTGAATTTTGAAATTTCAATCTTGATACAAATGGCAATAGTTAATCCATTAAGTAAAATTTTTAATGACTAATATGTGAAAATAACAAGTTGACATAACATTACACATATGATAACATGTTTTCCTTATCGATTTTGAAAATAGCATAACTTAACTTAATGAATTTAATAATTATCATTTGACAAGGACTGAAAATTTAAAATTTGAAAAGTACAATAACTAAATCAATAATTTTGTAAAGTACAAAGATTAATAACAAAATTTAAACATTTAAGAAAATTATGCCAAATCAAAATTCACACATAGAAAATCAAAGTATTCATATTAAAAATTGAGTTTAATAGATATTAAAAATAAATTATATAATGAGAATATTTCAAATAAAAATAAAAATAAAATACACATATGTCCGTATCTTACACTTCAAATTGCCTTTTTAATGCTATTTTTATACTTCTTGATGTGATAAAGTTTCTAGATTTTGATGACTTAGATTAGAGCAAAAATGTGTTAATAAATTTTGGTATTTTTATTAAAGTTGATGAATTTATTAGATATTTAAGTCTAACTCCACTTAATTTACTAAAGTATTCAATTTAATGCAATATTAAATTATAAATATAAGACTTTGTCTTTTAGTACACTAATCAAGGGCTTAGCTTATTGACCAAACAAATAAAATATCAAGGGATTAGCTAGGGACAGGTACTTTGGCACTACTTAGTTAAATGGGAAAATAGCATCTTTAGTTCCTCCCATTTATTAATAATTTAATTTAAGCCTTTTGAGAACAAATTTGACCCAATAAAATTTTATAAATTTTAACTTCGCTCTTGATACTAATTAAAAAATGGAAGCCCTAATTTGACTAGTAATCTCATGAAACATTAAATGCAAAATGTCAATCAAAACTACTCCTTTGAATCACATCCTTCATGAACATAGGTAGTCCCTTTAATTTGTTAAGAATTTGATCCTTGTAACTTGGGAAAATTAAGAAGTTAGTCCAGTTAATTTAACATTGTTAAATCTTTCTGTTATTCACGGACTTGCAAATAAACAATCTAACAAGTTACATGCAAGAAATTAGTAAAAATCAATAGTCCAAGTTCACAAGTTTATCGACAACTAGATCGGTTTCTCAATTTTATAAAAGCACCATGACTAATTTTTGACAAATTTAAATAGAGGGACTAAATTTAAAGTTTTGATAAAATTAAAAATAAAATTTGAATTAAAACATTTAAAACTTAATTAAAAAGGTAAAATCACTAAGAGAATTAATGTGAATGGTTGAAAATTGTTAATGTGTGAATTAAATGCTGATCTGAAAAACTTACATTTTGATTTTAATTTATGAAAACGTTATAATTGAAATTTTCATTACAATCAATCTTTTCTTTTCTTTTCACCCTCTTTAATCAAATTTAATATTATTTTATTTTTACTAATTTTAATTCTTCAAATAAATACATTTCATTTTTTTTCTCAACTTTCATTTCTTCTATTATTATGGGGTGTGCCTCGTATTTATCAAACACGTTTTAGGCACCCTAGAGGAGAATCCACGAGTGATAGAAGAAGAGCAGAAACACCGCCGACGTTGTGAGGACGCGAATGGAGACGTTGCGACGTCACGGCGTGTTCTCCTATTTGGCAGCCATGTTTTAGATTTCAAGCATGATTTCTTCTCTCAGTTAGCCTCTAATTATTTCATGAATATTTTAGGATGATTAGACCTCTAATCTTAACATATTTAAAGGGCCTTTGTAACCCTAATTTATATATGTCAATCAACGAGGGCTTTTCTTTTAAGGGCGACAAGATATAATTGCAGATGAGTTTTAGAGTAACTATAGAGAGACTTGTTCTCGAGTTAGAATTTTGGGGTTTGAGTTTGTACGTTTAGTACATTTAAGTTTATTTTTTCCATATTGTACTCTCGTTCTTTTATTCATTTAAGTCAGAAGCTAAAAACTCCTTTACCCATGATTTTCCCTCTTTGAGGGTTTTTCATATAAAATATTTATATTCGTTCTTCTTCATTTTTACTTATTATTTATTTATACAGGTTGATTCCCAATAATTATTTATCCAAAATTAGAATTAAATTTTAATAATAATGGTATAGTACAACAAATACCCAATTATTTGACCGAAAATTAAGTTAAAAATGTCTCAAGACAAATTTCAAGAATCAAATTAGACATTTCGAGATCAATCAAATTTTACTAATAGTAATTAACTTTTTCTTTATAAAAAAGAAATAATTAACATTTGGATCCAATCTAATCTAATAATTAGCTAAGTTATTGTTATAATATTATGCAATAATTTCAAAACATTATTTAGATTGACATAAAAAGAATAAATGTTTAGTTATCCAAAAAAAAAAAATGAAAAGTGTGCAGCCGGACAAACTAAAAATGCCAAATGGAATGAAAGAGAAGAAGGGTATTAAAATAAATTTAAAAAGTTGGAGGGATGATTTCGTAAATAAAACACAGACAAATTGATGAGCAGGTAAATAAATAAAGCTTTCAAAAGAAACATCTTTCATGCTTCAAAACAAAATCACAGCTAACGCTTTTGGCCCCTCTGAGTAAGGCCATGTGAAAAACTGAAGCTGGTTTTTTTTTTTTTTTTGTTCTTCCTGCTTTTTTTTGGCTAAATTTTCTTCAACGCCAAGAATTTTTTCCATAAATATAGAAAAAAAACCTGAAACAGAGAATAAAATTTGAGCAACAAAGAAGGAAAATATGTTCAGATTACATAAGCAAAAGTCTGATAAATCTGGTGAGAGGTTCGATTTCAAGTTCTCCAGCTTCCAAGCTAATCAGGTATCTCTCTTCCAAGCTAATCATATTATTCAGTGTTTGAACTATTACTTCATTGTAATGTTAAAATTGAATCCGCTGTTACATCGCAAAAACTTTACTTCTTTCATTTTTTCGTTGTTTTTTCTCATTCAATTTCCTTTTTCAAACTTACACTTTCACTGTCGACTCGCGGCAGATTTTAGTGTGTTTTTTCAATTATTATCATGGTTGAATGGCGAGTTTGGCGATGCTTTTTCATTTCTATTATTTCATTTCTGAGTGAGTATGTGGAAAGTTACTAATCATAGACCTTTTTCTTTTTTGAAATTCTCGATTTATTGATGATCTTTTATGTAATTAGATTCTAATTTCCGTATATGAAGATCTATGATATGCAGGAAGAACGGCTACATTTTTGGTTTAGATTTTCTTTTAGTCAGATCTGTTGACGCTTCGAACAAAAAAAAAAAATATCTGTGGACGCTTCCGTTTTGACTTATATAGTGTCTTTCATTTTATACGTTAACTTCATTTCTATTTGCGGTTTGCACTTGTAAAATTGAGCCGGTAAAATACTAACTAATTGTGAATCGGAAATTGTGGAATATTTTGATATAATTTGTGGATTTTTTTTCTTAAATTTTATTGAGATTAGTCGTGATTTAATGACGATTATTTGTTTTCTAATAAAAAGATAAAATGTGAGGGCAAATTTTCGATTTATTATACTAGATTCTTTTCGGGCATTATTTATGCTAAGTGCGATTTACTTTTGTAAGGAAAAAAATAATAAGAATGTATAAAAAAAAAGAAAATAAGAATAAGAATCATTTAAATAAAAATTATAAACCTCTTCTATCATAGTAAGCCTATTCCCACCAATGGCTTGACTTCTTTCACATAGAGAAAGGATTGTAAGAAACAGTGATGCTATGTCATCTTTATCTCTTTCTAATAGTTTTATATCACGTCAGTATTTTCATCCTAAATTTCAGTATTATAATTTAGATTTGATTTTTTTCTGGATGAAAATACTGATGTGGCATAAAACTATTAGAATGGAATATAGATGACACGGCGTCACTGTTTCATACAATCCTTTCCCCTTCCACACATGCTTATTTTGAATAAAAAAAATAACATATGTATAATATATTAGTTAGACTCGGGTGTGAGTGTCAGATAATATTCAGAATTTTTAAGTTTTCCGGTCTTTGGATGTCATATATCTACACCATGCCTAAGGCAACATGGTGCATATATGTTTTGACTCTGCCTTTCATGTCTAACAAATTTTAAGGAACCTATAAGCAAAGAGTATAAAAGCATGTAGCAAAAGTAACATTTCATTTGAGGTTTAGGTTTTCTTTCTTAACATGTTCATTTATTCTTCGGGCCAAAGTTTTAGATGCATGATTTTTTTTTTAACTTTCTTCTTATCTAAGGGCTTGTTGTTGTCTAGTTAAGTTGCTAGTTGTACCGAGGTGATTCTTGATACAATTTTGGATTATTGAATTCTTGAAGGTTCCAAAAGGATGGGACAAGCTTTTTGTGTCAATTATTTCTGCCGATACTGGCAAAACTGTGAACAAGTCAAACAAAGCATTGGTGCGGAATGGAAATTGTCGATGGACAGAGAGCTTTTCGGAGTCTATTTGGATTGCACCAGGAGATACATCAAAAGTGCTTGATGAATGCTTATTTAAGCTTGTTGTTGCCATGGTATGGTGCTTGCCTTGATCTTTTGTGAAGTTTTATTTATTGTTGTGGATTTGACTTATGTCAGTGTGATAAATAATCAATTTAAATTGATTTTATTGTAGGGATCATCTAGATCCGGCTTCCTTGGGGAGGCAACAATTAACCTTGCAAACTACATAAGTTCAAAAAATTCAATTCCTCTTTCATTACCATTAAAGAAATGTAACCATGGGACAGTATTACAGGTGAGATCCAAAGTTTATTCTTGTTTTAAGTGCCTAACAGTCTTTTTTTTTTCTTTTACATAAAAGTTAAAAACACTTTCTTCCCAATTTTGAAAGGAGAATTCTCTTTTCAATAGATGGAACAAGATAAACTAGCTTGTGCATTTGAACTGCTTGCTGCCACTGTATGTTGTTTTTGTTGCCAAATTGTAATTTTATTGCTTAAAGATTAGACATGTTACATTCCATATTAACACTAGTGGATGATACATATTTGCAGTGTCTCTTACACTGAAATTTATCCATGGAGAGAAAATTAGTTATAGCTTAAAGTTAATTTTGATGGAGGAATTATTATGTTGAAACTGATTCAATATTACTTAAGCTTATTCAGATAATTTTGTTGCCGGTTTTTTGGGAATTTATTATCCAAACCATGGTTTCTGGTCAATGAACTTGCCTTTGTCAAAGTTATGTATTTATCTCTCTCAGTCACATGTTTTCATTTAGGAAGAGAAGCTCAATTATTCACCTTTCTTTAATGTTATTTTTAACATTTGATGATTCTCTGCAGGTTAAAATTCAGTGCTTGACACCAAAAGAAAAACGCAGGTATGCCATTTTGCATGAAACCTTACACTTTGTGGCATTCGGTTTATATATGATTCTGAAAAATGCTACTGCATCTTTTAAAGGGATGAGCAATGGAAAGATGCAGATTTGAATTTAGAGGATGCATCTCTGGAAAATGATGACTTGGAAAACAAATCCGATGCGTCTGATGGTACATATGCCAGGAGTGTTGGATCTTCTTCTAGTAATCATTTAGAGGGTACTCTTCATCCTGGAGATTTGTCAAGTAGGGTATGGTCCCTTGATATAATTCTTAGGTCCTTTCAGGAAATGTTCAGACTTTGTTTGATCAACTTCCCTTTCTGCAATTGTGTTTCTTTCAACTAGTTCTGTAATTGTATGTGAATATAATTAAAATGCTTAGGTATTGATAATTGATATATATATATATATATATATATAGGCATGTATACCATTTTAGGTGATTATATATGTACATACGTAGATCAACTGTATTATCAGTTCATTACTTATAGATAATATGAGATACTATAACACTTGGTTCATCTAAAGGACGGGCTTCTTTTCTTGTTGATGTTTTGGCATGGTCGTATGTTCATTGTTTACGAACTTTACTTTCTACGCATTTTTCTAGATTGCTTGCATTGATACCCAGGGCTTCATGGAAACTATGAAATTATGCCAGCCTGTTAAGATGTAGGCTGCTGCGATACATGCTATGAAACATATTACTGCTGAAGTTAGTCTAAACATTCTACATATCCAGTCTTCTATGGTGTCAACTCAAACTTATGAAAAACAAGTCAATATAGCTGAAAGTACACGAATTAGAGAAACATTTGTAGTAGCCTGTAGTGTGCAAAGACTGACAAGCAATCTAGAACCTAAAACTTAAACTGTGTGACAAGCATTTTCATTAATTTCCTCTGAACCATCTTTTTTGAGGCTGATGAAACCTTCTCATGTCTGTTCAGGAGCCAAGTTTGTCAGCATCAGATTCACGGAATAGCTTTGACTCCTTGGATGGTTCCTACAGAGAAAATTTCTCCCCTCATAATGGGGTTATGAGCAATCTAATCAGAAGACAAGATTCAACTGGTTCTCAAACTAGTACTCCTAGTGGATCTTATTCTTTTAATGACTCTTCCAGGTCAAACCACTCCTCTGTCGCTCCAAAGATCTCCAGCTCCGGAAGCCATCCTCATAACCACAGGGAGGACTTGAATCGGGCTTCACGTCTTGTTCCCTCTTCTCCACTACGCAATACTGGTTCATCTAAAGATCTCTTGGAAGCTGCAGAAATTACAATTGGGGAGCTTCGAGCAGAAGCTAGGATGTGGGAGCAAAACGCTCGAAAGTTGATGATTGATTTGGAAAATTCTCAGAAGGAATTTCTTGACCTTTCCAAACATCAAAAAAGTCTTGACGCAGCACTTTCAGCATCACAGGCAGAATGTGATTGCTTGCAGCAGGAGATCAAAGAAGTAAAGATCTTGTTGGAGGAGTCACAGATGAAACAGGCTGCTGCAAACAATTTGAAGTTTCAGACTAAAAATAATGGCAATGTTCAAAAGGAGTTGGAAGAGGAGATAAGGTTTCAGAGAGAGGAGAATGCTAATTTGGCCTTACAGTTGAAGAAAACCCAAGAATCAAATATTGAGCTTGTTTCCATTCTTCAAGAGCTGGAAGAAACTATAGAAAAGCAGAAAGTGGAAATTGATAACCTTTCAGCTGCTAAACAGACCAGAAAGTCTTCTGAATCTGATGGGGAAAGTGATATTGTTGAACAAAGAAGTCGAGATTTGCTTGCAGAGTACAGGAATCTAGAGATCCAATTTCAGCTGCTGCAGGAATCACACGGGAAATTGGAAAGCACTATTCAGGCTCTGGAGAAAACTTTGGAAGAAAAGAACCATGAAATGGAGACCGAACAAGCTTTGAGGAGACAATCTCTGATGGATTGTGAAGCTGAATGGAACCGCAAATTAGCTGAAAAAGAGGAAACAATCATTAATTTGGAAATGAAATTGTCCGAAGCTCCTGATGTTCAAGGTTTAAAGGAAATGGATTCTGAAAAAGAAGGTAATTCTAATCTAATGAAAGAAATTGAAGATCTAAAACTGAAGGTGATGGAACTTGAGAGAGATTGCAACGAGCTTACTGATGAAAATCTGGAACTTCATTTTAAGCTCAAAGAATCAAGCAGAGATCATAGCACCACCTCTAATTCTCTTTTACCTGATCATCCAGGAAAGAACTCTTTTTCTAGGCATGAACCAGAAGTACGTTCTGCTGATCATTTACAGAGTCAATCTGTAGTTCTTGGAAATCGATGTGCTGACCTAGAGCTCCAGCTGGAAGCTTTCAAGGAGAAAACTTCTTATCTTGATGATGAACTCTCCAAGTATCGTGCAAGAGCAGACGAACAGGAGACTGAAATTGTCACACTGCAACAACAATTACAGCATTACCAGCAGACAGAAATTCAGAGTAAAGAATCCAGTATTTCTGAATCACCTGATGCCATTGAAATCTCTACATTGCTTGCTGAGTTAGATGAACAGATTCAACTTTCTTTAGCTGACTTAAAGCGTCCTGAGGGAACTGATTTTGATGACTCAGAGATTCTGAAAAGTAAAGATTCGACAAGTCAAAAACAGCAAGTTGAGATTATCTTGAAGAATTTTGTCCAGCTAAAACAATTCTTCAGAGAAGGTACTGTTGGTATTGGTGGATATAGTAAAGAGGGAAGTGATCTAGGAAAGCAATTGTCAGACAAGATATCTGAGATAGGGAAGCTTAAATCCGACAATTTGCTAAAGGAAGATGAGCTTGTGGCTTTAAGACATCACCAAAAGGAGTTAGAAGCTCAGGTTTCTTCTCTTCAAAAGGAGAAAATCCAGTTGGAGGAAAACATAGAAATCATGCTTGGGGAAGGTGCTGTTACTGCCAAATGCTTGGATGATTTACGGAGCAAAATGATGGTACTTAATAGCAATATGGATTCCCAAATTTCAACCAACAAGATACTTGTAAAGAAATCTGAAGAGCTTGAAAGTGGCAAGCAGGAATTGGAAGTTCATCTATCTGAACTAGAAGAAGAAAATCTACAATTATCAGAACGGATCAGTGGTTTGGAAGCACAATTAAGGTATCTGACTGATGAGAGAGAATCTCACCGTCTGGAACTACAAAATTCAGAATCTCAAGCAATGGAACTTAAGGGAGAGATAACAAGATTGGAAAATGAAATAGAAGCACAAAAGGTTGATATGAGACAGAAGATGGAAGAGATGCAAAAGCGGTGGTTAGAAGTTCAAGAAGAGTGCGAGTACCTAAAAGTTGCGAACCCCAAACTGCAAGCTACCACTGAAAGTCTTATTGAAGAATGTAGTGCGCTTCAGAAAGCAAATAGAGAATTACGGAAGCAAAAGGCAGAATTAAATGAGCATTGTGCAGTCTTGGAAGCAGAACTGAAGGAATCTGAAAAAGTTTTTTCTAATATGACTAGCGAAGTTGAAGCTTTGGAAGAAAAGTACTCCTCAATGCTTGAAGAAATAGCCTCAAAAGAGAGAGCCCTTAATTTGGAGCTAGAAGCACTTCTTGAAGAGAACAAGAAGCAGAAGGAAAAACTTGTTCTTGAAGAGAGCCTGTTAAATCAAAAGTACTTGGAGAAGACAGCTGAAGTCGAAAACCTCCAAAGAGAGGTTGCTCACCTCACTGAACAAATATCTGCTACCCAGGATGAAAAGGAGAAAACAGCATACGAAGCTGTGCTTGAAGTTTCTCATTTACGTGCAGATAAAACCATGCTTGAAGCTGCTCTACAAGACCTTCAAGGAAAGCTTAAATTATCTGACGGCAAACTCAATATATTTCAGGTGGAGTCTGAAACTGAGACACAGGAACTTAAGGAAGAGCTAGCTTCTGCAAAGCAAAAACAGGAAATATTGATGGCTGACCATGAAAAACTATTAGATTTATTGGAAGATGTCAAATCCAATGAAGACAAACTGAAAGGCACTGTTAGAGGGCTCGAACTGAAACTCAAAGCTTCTGAGTATGAGAATCAGCAGTTGGCAGAAGAAATTTCCAGCCTTAAAGTCCAATTGCAGAAAACAACAGTCCTTCAGGATGAAATTTTAGATCTTAAAAAAACAATCAGTGAATACAAGTTTGAAAATGAAAGGCTGGAAGCTTCTTTCCAAATGTTATCCAGAGACTATGAAGAACTCAAAGTTGAAAGAACCCTTTTAGCCGAGAAAGTCTCTAACAGTCAGCAAGCTGTTTCCGAGCTAGATGCTTGCAGACGTAGGAAAGTGGCCCTTGAAGAAAAAATCCTCCGGCTGCAGGGTGATTTAACTGCAAGAGAAGCCTTGGGAACTCAGGAAGCTGCACTGAAAAATGAGCTGGCCCAAATTAGAAGAGAAAATAGCCAACTCCAGAGGAAGATAAAGAAGCTTGAGGAGGAGAAAGATGACTGCCTGAAGAAAGCCCAAGGCCTTGAAGAGGAACTGAAGCAGATAAAACAGGATCAAAACAGCCCCAAGACTGTGAGTCTCTTCTTTAGCATAACCCTGACCCTCGTAGGTTTATCATCAATAGACAGTTCTTGTTTGGGATTTTCTCTCTCGTATGTACTTGAATTCATTAAAAAATCAGCTCAAAATAGGTTTATAAGGTTCTCTTTGCTTCTAAAATAGCAGAACATAGAAGAGAACGATAACCCATCATCAAGTGAGAAGCTGTTCAGTGAAACGGTCCAAGTACAGCAACATATAGATGAAAACCACACACAGGTTGTTTTTTATTTTAAATTCATGTTAGTTAATCATAATCTCTTAGATCGGGCAATCAATTGTTTGCAAAGGTGGTCTGATCTTATGTTTCTGTCTCTTGTTTTTTCCTTTCAGGTTGATAACAATCAAAACTGCAATAATGAGACTTCTCAAGTTTCAGGAGCAGAACTTTTGTCAAAAATTCAGAATCTTGAAAATGAACTTGCAGAAGCTTTAGAGGCAAATGACATGTATAAAGCACAGCTTAAGAGGTAGGTCCAAAAGTGGTAGATTTTCTAACCCCGTAATATAGAAATTTTTTTTTTTGGTTCTTAAATATAGCATCTGAAATATGATACACTTGTTTCCATTTTAGTAAACAAGGAATTCCAATTACATATTCTTCATGTTCCATTCCTTACATTACATTTTCTGTTTCATGCCGTGCTATTACCATTGTCTTGCTGCCATGTACTTTTTCAATCAAGTCATTGTTCAGAGTCTATGTACTTGTATCATGATGAAAGGATGAGTTATATAACTTAGATTTCCGGATTCTTTGCACCATGTTATATGAATTCGATAAGAGAGCTGGATAAAAAATCAAAACCTCATGTCATGCCTCAAAACTAAATATTCTGATTGGCTTAAATATGATAACTAGAATTTTTGCACCTCAAATCCTAGAAACGAAGCTCTCGCTTTTCTTTCTTCTTGGATAATGGAATATTAGATTACCCCTATTATCTCGGGAAGTACACGTCAAACTGTTTGTATGCTCCTTAGTTGCTTTGGCAAGAAAATGGAGGTGGGGGAAATAATCCTCATAACCATTATGAGAAAGTGGGGTATCGGACTAGCAGGATTGCTTATTCTCACTAAATAGTTTTGCATACATGATTTCAACCTTTCACTCATTCTTACAGAAAGTGAACCACCTTATCAGAATATTTTAGAATCAAGAAGACATCAGATTCTACTGCGGACATACAAAGGCTAACAGTCTTTACATATTTTTATTGCGTGCAGTTTGTTAACAAAAGAAGTAAGCTTCCATTCGCCTGGTCCGGAAGGGGATGCAAGAAAAGAAGGATGTGATTGCCAGACATCAACACTCGAGAAAGAGCTGAAAGAACTACGGGAACGATACTCCCTCATGAGCCTCAAATATGCTGAAGTAGAAGATCAGCGAGAGCAACTCATAATGCAGCTTAGAGCTGCCAGTGGTCGAAGGCGCTGGTTTTAATGATTCTAATAGTATAAATCCGGTCGTATTGTTTCTCCAGCTCCGGCATGCACACTGAGCTTCTCTTCTTTCACCATCTAATTTTTTTTCCTATGGTGTTTGTGTAGATTCTTTACGAAGCAAAATAGGGAAACAAATTTATGGCTCCTACATCAGGAGCCAGCCTGGGGCTGAGATAGGGATTTGTTTAAAGGCTAATTGTAATACAAAAAAACAAGATATAACAAAGTTGTATACTAATAGTATTTTTATTTCTTGTAGGTATGCTGAGCAATGAAAACACAAGTATAAGGCTATGATAAGCCTTGATTTCATCTACTCTAACTTGTTTATATTATTACAATCAGTTTTTTAAGGTAGGTATGTTCTCTCTCCTGAAATCATCACTAATTGAAAAGATAAAGTGGCGCTAACCTTATTGACGACTTGACTGTTTGATCGATAACATATAACTAATTTTGAAATAAATTGTTATCAATCAATAAAAAGAATCAAAAATCAAAAAATAATAATAATGATTCAAGTTAGGATTTTTAATAGTTGGATTAGTTCAATCAAAGTAACTTTATACCCATTTAAAGCAAAGCACTGTATTTGTTATGGTATATTGTGACAACAAAGTAGCAATATCTATTTCTCTTACTTTTTTGTTTTTCTTTTTCTTTTAAAATGACAAAACTAACACATAATGAAATTGGGAAACCATTTTTTTTTTTTTGGTTTAATTTTTTGAAATTAGATAGGAGAGTGATTTGAAGCAACGTGCAGGGTGCGGACAACATGAGAGATGATTTTGAGAAAGACAGCATAAGAGAGATTTTTGGGATTTGAGAATTCAACAAAGCAAGCAAGCTGGCAGTGAAAGACGTTTTTAAACCAGCTTGAAAGGGAAAGGGAGTGTTGATTTCTTGACTGAAAATCTTGTTTGAATTGGGAACCCTGTTGGTTCAAAACTCGATATTATTTTATTAATTTATTTTTTAAATTTTTAAATGATAAAAATATGAAGGGAATTGAAGTAAATGCATATGGATAACGAGAGATTTATCCTCACTCGTTGAATAGGGAAACATTCAAATCCATATCCTGATAGTCATTAAGTTATTGATTCAATTTCAGAACATAAACCCTAAACCTTCTTTGAAAAATAAATAAAATGAGGAATGAATATTATGACTGACATTTTATTTAAGCATATATCAATGAATCAATGATGCCAATTGTTATTCCAATTATAAACTTGCATACCATAGCATTCTACATATAATCAGAACAAACACAGGCAACAACCTTTTTTAATGACTCTCTACAGCTTGGAGCCTCTTCTTTTTATAACTATACCAGTCTTCTCTTTACAGTATTGAGTATGCACGGATTACCTCCACGATTGGTGCTCGACACAATGGACATTTTCCGCCACCCCGAACCAACTCGTTCGCACATTTTGAACAAGTGCACATGTGTCCGCATCTGCAAACCAACATTTAAATCATCTAAGGATTTTAATATCATATGCGAAAATTGAACACAAGAAGGTTTAGAAAAGTTTAAGAAGGTAAACCTGTACAATAGTGAATCAATATGGCTATCACAACAAACACAACAAGTCCCTTTCCTTACATGACCCCATTTCGACCCATCCTCTGATGTTTCTGCACTCAAAACTGTAATGCAAGTGAAATTTGAAAACAGAAACAATCTAAAACTACCTCATGGCACGGAAATAAAAGAATCCAGAATAATGGTTTTAAAAACCTTTTTCACCAGCTGAACGATTCAGAGCAGCAGAGACTTCCTGCCTGACAGATCGCTGTAACTCCAGCTGCATATCCATGCAGGCTTCCAACATCCTCTGCATGTTGCTCATGCCCTGCTGGAGTCTTGCCATATCAGCTCTTAGATCATTCATCATCTCCCATTCCTGCTGAAAATAAGAAGCTCTGTGAAAAACTTGATGCAGAGTAATATATACCTTGTATAGGGACTCAAAATATGAAATGTGGGCCCCTTTCCAGAGAATATTCAGCATGTATCGAACTAACCAAGACTGACAACTTAAAATGATAAAAAACAGAAACATCATTATATCCAGCAGTCACCTAAAGAGTTTGCTTTGAAATTGATTACTATGACTGTGGTTTCACCTTTGGATAGGTAAACAACATCGATGACCACAATCGGGGAAGACAACAAAATCCCTGATACACAATTCAATTACTTACCCAACAAAATGTCTCTCCAAATGGGATCACTTCCATAAATAATTTCATCTTCAGTATGAAACTCACAACAACAATTCTTAGATCACCTCTATATGTTAAAAGTTATTCCAATGGAAAACTTAATACCTAACAGAGAATTCTACGAACAGAATTGAATCAGATTCAGTACAATTGGTAAAATAAAGTTGCCAGATGAAGAAAGATGGCTTACAATTTCAGATCTATGCATGCTGTGCCTAGACCACCTAGTGTGATGTAAATCATGATGCCACAGTGGTTGTGGTGGTGGCACTGGAGGAGAAGGTAGCACCAGTGAAGGCCTGTTAATAGAATCATTCTGATCATCATTTGTTTCACCCCTCTCCTGCTCTTGATCAGGCTCTGGGGAGGCTGGAGTTGGCAAATTTCTATGCAGATCCCAATCAATGGGTGAACGACTCTGTCTTTCCACATAAGACTGTATTAACTGGTCTAGGCTTTCCCGGAAACCACTTCGAAGCAGATTTGAGACACTTCTCCTACAAATTAAATTAAGTCAACCATCAAAGTATAACTGTTTTAAGTTAAGAGAAAAAAAAAACAAATATGAGATCAAATACCTGCTCAGAAGTTCTCTAAGTTCCATACCATACACATTATCATCTTCAGGTGGGTGAAATCTATTCAACCTTCTAACTGGGATTGCACGACGTGCTCTTGGAGGACCAGAACGCCCTTCTGACCAATTACCAACAGCTTCTTGAGAGCGACCCTCATGCCAAACCCTCTGGGCTACCTGTGGACGATTTGCTTCTCCATTTTCATTTCCAGGATTTTCTTGACGATGATCACTAACTGAACTTTCTTGCCAATTTGTATCCGTTACTTCTGTACTGTTGTCTCTCAATTCGTTGAACTGAGCATATGTTGGTTGTTGCCGGTTTCCTCTCTCATCATTGGCAGCCGGTTCTCGCCAATTCCCACCTTGGGTAGTATTTTCTTGCCAACTTATGCTCTCAACGGCCATGTTCCTAACCAGAACTCCTGTTTGATTAGGCAACTCTGCGATGCCACTTTCCAAACTCCTAAGTTGTGTACGCTCAATGTTTTCTCCTTGGAAATCTGGAGACATGTTTGTTTGGGGAAGTTCGTGTCTAGAATCATTGATGACATTGCTAGATGTGGTTTCAGAATTGCTGTCTGCTTGATTTTGGACATTTGTTGCTAATCTGTTATGGAGCCCTTCCCTAAATGGGGAAAAAATGGCAATACAAAAATCAAAGTATAAGTACAAAAGTTTTGTGTTTGAGTAAGCTGAAATGAGAACTGTGAAGATTGCTCAAGCCACAATCTAGAGGCAGGTAGATGAACTGCAAAGTGATCCATGCCTTATTTTAATAAAAAACCATACACACCACATTTTTATCACTGTTTGCTGGCAATATCTACTTTTATGTTTCTCAAACATAAAAGCACAAATGGGAAAATTTCAAACTAAGTTGTTCCAATTTTCCATGAATTGGAGAATGTTATAGATCAATACATAACTACATAGTACAATAGGAAACAGAACCCCTCCTCTAAATGAGGTCTAGCTGCATGGTACAACAAAAATATAGCAAGATTGTCAATCCCAAGCACCATATCCCATGTATTATTCCAGCAATGCATCTTGTGGTATGTATTATATGCCAAAATTCCTCAGAATGTAACATTACATTCAAACCATCAACCTTTCACAAATTATTAAAAAAAATTATTAACAGTTAAAACTTCTTAACCATGAGCATCAATGGAAAATATCCATACCTCAAACCAGATACAGTGTTCCGTTGTCTTAACTGAATTAATTCACTTGCTGCTACTGACATTGGTCTCTCCTCTTCAACAGGTCTTTCATTTCGTAAGAATCTACCTCTGAGCAGTGACTGAAAAGTTAAAAGCGCTGATAGGTAAGCATAGCTGTATATGCAAATAAAAATCCAGGTAGGAAAAGGCATTTAAAATATATACATGACAAGATGTGTGATAATGCAATACATCAACATATTTTTTACCTTAACAAAATTAAATATGTTCTTGAAAATAGATATATTGATGTTCCTTTCACTCTTAGCCATGATATACCCAGTCTACCAAGAAGCAAAAGCATGAGTGTTCTTGGTTTCTGGCCTTGCAAGAATATGTATGCATCTTAATTTACATATAGGCAGCAACAAAGGAGAAAAATGTTGAAAAAAGGAGGCGACAACAAGGTATATGTCAATATGATAGCATGAACTCAGCCTAGGGCATCATTGAAGGTCATGGTCACCTAACTTTGACTACTAGTTCGATACAAGATTGGTCAACTATTAATGCACCATTCCAATGGTTGTAGCAAATACTTAAGATGTTCATTCTACTGAAGGAATGCCGTTGCAGAAAAGCACAAAACGCCTCTTATTTTGATATTGAATGCATTCATTCCAGAAAAAGCTAGAGTCATGCTTTCTCTGTTTCACATGCTTTTCTGTTTTTATTTACTTATTCATTCCTTGATTGGTTAGTCAAAGCAGAAGCATAAGCCTTGTAAGAAAATCAGAACAATAGACGTTCAACAAAAATCCTCAATATGCTCAAAGAAGAAAGAATATGGTCTGGAAAGGCTTCAAACAACCAAAAAAAGCGCAACCAACAATATGGCAAAAAGACTGCATTTTCAAGGAACTCCAAGGAGTGCTTTAATATGTTATTTAGAACTACAGTCTCAGGTCAGAATCATTAAATAAAAAGTGCAAAAACTACTTATTAGCAACATAAAGTAAGAGGGAGATTTCATGTTCATTATTTAGTTTCTCAGTAACCAGTCATTTGTTTAACTTGGCCTAAGCAATGCCCGAAAACTCCTATGCCTTTCATGGTTAGACCAACATAACCAGGGATTTCCGCAGCTCAAGCTTTTGGTGCAGCTAAACAAAAAATTGAGTCTAGCCAAGAGTTGAGCCAATCAAACATGCTTTGTGTCCACAAATTTTCCAGAAAAACAGCTTTTGAACCCTTCTACCTTATTAATCAGGTTAATCTCATTTTGAACTACATATATGTTGAAGTTGAAACACTGACTCAAACCGCAGAACTAATATCCATGCATGAAGAGGCAAACTTGTAATCCTTGTATTATAAACAAAAATAAGAAAGAGACCATGCCAGTATGCTGCAATATAAGTGCAAAATCAAGTAGCACAACACTAGTACAATAGAAAATATGCACAGTTTACTTCAACTCAATTTAAAATCAAGCAAATTTTGTATTTCCTGCTAATTAGAAAAGTCAAAACAAATATCTACAGCTTAGCTGAATATAATTACTTGAAACAAAGAAAAGAATTGCAGCACATACAAATGCATGGGAGCTAGTGCCATCTTATAGAAGCACAAACGTAACAGACTTCATGATAGCCAACTAACCTGAATGCGGTTACGATGAGCAAAATCAGATACAGCACGGTGCTCCAACAAACCCTGAAGTTCCCTTTGCCTTTCTCTCTCAATCCTCACAAGCAAGTCGATTATTGCTTGTCTACCACGCAACCTCCTCAAGTCCCTCCGAATATGTTCTGGTTGGCGTTCATCATGCTCAGCAACTGAGCCTTCCGAACAGGATCAACTTGCACACTAACTGTCGCTGACTGATTTTCCTCCGTCCTCCACGAACACCTCGCTGCTGACTTGTCGCTTGCACCCACTCCCGGACAATTCTAACTCTCTCACGTTCTGTTTCGCCAAGCCATTCAGCTCTAGGATTGCCAGCCCTTTCGGCAACATTGGATGAATGATCACTAATCCCACTTTCCATCCATCCACGAACAATCTGCCTCACCCTTTCTCTCTCAACTTCACCAAGATCAGGTGAGTGCTCCCTACTAGACACATTATTATCCCCACGATCATTCTGTGACACACCTTGATCATGCGACCATGTTCCATAGTCATTCTCGCTCTCACTCACATCTACAATGCTCCCAGGATTTTCACTCTCATGACTTTCAGACAAAGTTGTACTAGACATTGTTGTATTACCATCAGCATTGCTTTGCCGCCTCAACCTTTCCCTCACCCTCTCTCGTGCCCTATTCAAGACATGCTCATCCTCCAACTCCCTCCACATTTGCAAAATTGAAGAAGCCTGAGTACTTGGCCTCTCAACATTCCCCCCTTGTCGCCTAGAAGCAGATGACTGCGACTCTCTCAAGAACGAAGAGTCAAGCATTGAAACAGTATGCAAACCAGCTAAAGCCATCAATTCAGACTCCCTGTTCCTCCTCTCCATCGTAGTCATCATTTCCTGAGCTTGCCTAGCAGCCCATCTACTCAAAATCCTAGAATGCCGCCTTCTAGCAGCGGATGACTCAGCCAAATCATCACCTTCAAGATCAGACCTTCTCCTCCTCCTAACAAGCTGATCACCCTCGTCATCCTCATCATCAGGATTTCTATTAGAACTGCATGATGCAAATGACATACAATCATCTAAATGCCCTCTCATCAATTCCTCCAAACCCCTTTCCAATTCAGCTCTGACGGCATTTGCAGATTCTGGTTTTTGTGGTAAAGCCTCAAAATCAGTCATATTTTTTTTCCTACACCTAATTCTTTTTCCTAATACAATTAACCCATTCGCTTCATTTGCCTTCAAAATTACCCCAGATCACAACCCTGTCAAAATACATGTATATATACAAAAAATTACAAAACCAGACCCTAATTTGGCTTTCAAAATTTAATAAAAAAAAGCAAATTAAAAATCAAACAAAAATAACTATGTCCTAAGCCCGAAATTTGGCCAAGAATAGAGCTCCAACTCATTTCTTCACCTAATAACAATACCAAAAGTCAAATAACAATACGGAAAAAATCCCAAAAAAATCAAAAAAAAATGAAGAAAAATTTATTGAAATTTGTTGAAAATGAAAGAAAAACTTAAGACGAAAGAGACGTACCTGCGAAAGTTTATAATGAATTTCCTTCCCATTCCGTGTATTGAAATGCGGGGTTTATTTTTCCCTGAAGATCAAAATAGGAAACTGAAATAGAAATTTTATCTGTTCAGAAAAATAAAAAATTATAAAAAAAAGAGAGATAGAGAGAGATCAAAGGCGAGAAGGATGTGAGAAATTTATAAATTACTAGAAAGAGAGAATTTTTTTGGTTCATAATTTTCTGTTTGGGTGATTTTTTTCAATTAATTTAATTACTAATTTATTTACGGAAGAGAAGAGAGAGGCGCGCCTATTTACCACAAAGTGACACGTATTACAACTTTTAGCTTTTTTTATTTTTATTTTGTAATTTATATTTTTTGGGAGTCAAATAGCTTTATGCCACGTCATTAAATATTTGGAGTGACTCGGTCACTTCCTTTTTCTTGCTTGCTCTATGACGCCACCGCTCTACTCTGTCCTTTTTCTTATTTTATTTTATTTATACAATCAATTTATTTTTTAATAAAAGGGTAATGTTGTTTAGAGTTCAATAGGATGTCAAATAAAAATAGTTTTGAAGCAAGATAATATAAGATGTGTGATAATGCAATACATCAACATATTTTTACCTTAACAAAATTAAATATGTTCTTGAAAATAGATATATTGATGTTACTTTCACTCTTAGCCATGATATACCCAGTCTACCAAGAAGCAAAAGCATGAGTGTTCTTGGTTTCTGGCCTTACAAGAATATGTATGCATCTTAATTTACATATAGGCAGCAACAAAGGAGAAAAATGTTGAAAAAAGGAGGCGACAACAAGGTATATGTCAATATGATAGCATGAACTCAGCCTAGGGCATCATTGAAGGTCATGGTCACCTAACTTTGACTACTAGTTCGATACAAGATTGGTCAACTATTAATGCACCATTCCAATGGTTGTAGCAAATACTTAAGATGTTCATTCTACTGAAGGAATGCTGTTGCAGAAAAGCACAAAACGCCTCTTATTTTGATATTGAATGCATTCATTCCAGAAAAAGCTAGAGTCATGCTTTCTCTGTTTCACATGCTTTTCTGTTTTTATTTACTTATTCATTTCTTGATTGGTTAGTCAAAGCAGAAGCATAAGCCTTGTAAGAAAATCAGAACAATAGACGTTCAACAAAAATCCTCAATATGCTCAAAGAAGAAAGAATATGGTCTGGAAAGGCTTCAAACAACCAAAAAAAGCGCAACCAACAATATGGCAAAAAGACTGCATTTTCAAGGAACTCCAAGGAGTGCTTTAATATGTTATTTAGAACTACAGTCTCAGGTCAGAATCATTAAATAAAAAGTGCAAAACTATTTATTAGCAACATAAAGTAAGAGGAGATTTCATGTTCATTATTTAGTTTCTCAGTAACCAGTCATTTGTTTAACTTGGCCTAAGCAATGCCCGAAAACTCCTATGCCTTTCATGGTTAGACCAACATAACCAGGGATTTCCGCAGCTCAAGCTTTTGGTGCAGCTAAACAAAAAATTGAGTCTAGCCAAGAGTTGAGCCAATCAAACATGCTTTGTGTCCACAAATTTTCCAGAAAAACAGCTTTTGAACCCTTCTACCTTATTAATCAGGTTAATCTCATTTTGAACTACATATATGTTGAAGTTGAAACACTGACTCAAACCACAGAACTAATATCCATGCTTGAAGAGGCAAACTTGTAATCCTTGTATTATAAACAAAAATAAGAAAGAGACCATGCCAGTATGCTGCAATATAAGTGCAAAATCAAGTAGCACAACACTAGTACAATAGAAAATATGCACAGTTTACTTCAACTCAATTTAAAATCAAGCAAATTTTGTATTTCCTGCTAATTAGAAAAGTCAAAAACAAATATCTACAGCTTAGCTGAATATAATTACTTGAAACAAAGAAAAGAATTGCAGCACATACAAATGCATGGGAGCTAGTGCCATCTTAGAGAAGCACAAACGTAACAGACTTCATGATAGCCAACTAACCTGAATGCGGTTACGATGAGCAAAATCAGATACAGCACGGTGCTCCAACAAACCCTGAAGTTCCCTTTGCCTTTCTCTCTCAATCCTCACAAGCAAGTCAATTATTGCTTGTCTACCACGCAACCTCCTCAAGTCCCTCCGAATATGTTCTGGTTGGCGTTCATCATGCTCAGCAACTGAGCCTTCCCGAACAGGATCAACTTGGACACTAACTGTCGCTGACTGATTTTCCCTCCGTCCTCCACGAACACCTCGCTGCTGACTTGTCGTTTGCACCCACTCCCGGACAATTCTAACTCTCTCACGTTCTGTTTCGCCAAGCCATTCAGCTCTAGGATTGCCAGCCCTTTCGGCAACATTGGATGAATGATCACTAATCCCACTTTCCATCCATCCACGAACAATCTGCCTCACCCTTTCTCTCTCAACTTCACCAAGATCAGGTGAGTGCTCCCTACTAGACACATTATTATCCCCACGATCATTCTGTGACACACCTTGATCATGCGACCATGTTCCATAGTCATTCTCGCCTCACTCACATCTACAATGCTCCCAGGATTTTCACTCTCATGACTTTCAGACAAAGTTGTACTAGACATTGTTGTATTACCATCAGCATTGCTTTGCCGCCTCAACCTTTCCCTCACCCTCTCTCGTGCCCTATTCAAGACATGCTCATCCTCCAACTCCCTCCACATTTGCAAAATTGAAGAAGCCTGAGTACTTGGCCTCTCAACATTCCCCCCTTGTCGCCTAGAAGCAGATGACTGCGACTCTCTCAAGAACGAAGAGTCAAGCATTGAAACAGTATGCAAACCAGCTAAAGCCATCAATTCAGACTCCCTGTTCCTCCTCTCCATCGTAGTCATCATTTCCTGAGCTTGCCTAGCAGCCCATCTACTCAAAATCCTAGAATGCCGCCTTCTAGCAGCGGATGACTCAGCCAAATCATCACCTTCAAGATCAGACCTTCTCCTCCTCCTAACAAGCTGATCACCCTCGTCATCCTCATCATCAGGATTTCTATTAGAACTGCATGATGCAAATGACATACAATCATCTAAATGCCCTCTCATCAATTCCTCCAAACCCTTTCCAATTCAGCTCTGACGGCATTTGCAGATTCTGGTTTTGTGGTAAAGCCTCAAAATCAGTCATATTTTTTTCCTACACCTAATTCTTTTCCTAATACAATTAACCCATTCGCTTCATTTGCCTTCAAAATTACCCCAGATCACAACCCTGTCAAAATACATGTATATATACAAAAATTACAAAACCAGACCCTAATTTGGCTTTCAAAATTTAATAAAAAAAGCAAATTAAAAATCAAACAAAATAACTATGTCCTAAGCCCGAAATTTGGCCAAGAATAGAGCTCCAACTCATTTCTTCACCTAATAACAATACCAAAAGTCAAATAACAATACGGAAAAAATCCCAAAAAAATCAAAAAAAAATGAAGAAAAATTTATTGAAATTTGTTGAAAATGAAAGAAAAACTTAAGACGAAAGAGACGTACCTGCGAAAGTTTATAATGAATTTCCCTTCCCCATTCCGTGTATTGAAATGCGGGGTTTATTTTTCCCTGAAGATCAAAATAGGAAACTGAAATAGAAATTTTATCTGTTCAGAAAAATAAAAAATTATAAAAAAAAGAGAGATAGAGAGAGATCAAAGGCGAGAAGGATGTGAGAAATTTATAAATTACTAGAAAGAGAGAATTTTTTGGTTCATAATTTTCTGTTTGGGTGATTTTTTCAATTAATTTAATTACTAATTTATTTACGGAAGAGAGAGAGAGGCGCGCTGATTTACCACAAAGTGACACGTATTTTTTTAATAAAAGGGTAATGTTGTTTAGAGTTCAATAGGATGTCAAATAAAAATAGTTTTGAAGCAAGATAATATAAAAATGTAAAAAAATTAATTGTAGTTTTGAGTAAGCTTGTAAGTAATTCATCACTTAAATATGAATAATTTAAATATCCGTTAATAGGTTGAGTTATTTGTTTAAGTTGAAATATATGTTCGAAATTTAAAATTTGAAGGGTTTGAGAAAAATTATTAGGTTTGAAAAATAAGTTTACGTAAAAAATTATGTCCATTTAAAATATGAACTAGGTTCAAGCTTGAATATTTAAAGCTCGGATCGATTGCTTTTAAAATTATAATCTTTTATATTATGTTTTTTTATATATTATGTAATTTAAAATACATTAAACAAATAAATTTATGCTAAATATATAATACTACTCTAATGTAAATATTAAAATAATATTAAGATTATTAGATAAAAATTCAATAAATAAAAAATGTATAAAATTATCGATTGAGTCTTAACTCGAGAGGATGTAGGTTCGAGTACGCTGAAGCGTATTATACTCCTATTTATGGGTTGGGAAGGAGTTATGAGTAATTGTAACCATTGTGTCAAAAAGAACAGATATGATCAGAACCTATAATACAATTGCTCAAAAAAATATAAAATTATAAAATATTAAAATAATATAATATAAAACATTTTAAAAAATAAAAAATAACACGAGCAGACCTAAAATAAATTTCAATTAGTTTTTTACAAACTTGAACAAATATAAAATATGTTAATGTCATGCCCAGGGGCGAAGCCAGGAAAATTTTTTGGGGCGGATGAAATTTTAATTTTTTATAGTTTATATCTTTATAATTTGTAAAGGATTGAATTAAATTTTTATAATTTTAGGGGGGCCAAAGTATAATTTTATCTTTACTAATTTAAAATTTTTAAAAAATTATAAGAGGCAAAATAAAATTTTACATTTTAGAGGGTCGGGGCCCATGCCACCCCCTAGATTCGCCGTTATTTGCTCACTCGGAAGATGTGCATTCTGATTGGGATTGCTTGGTGGACGGGTCGGAGTCACCGGGTCCGCAACTTTGGTGATTGGATTGCCGTATGCTATGAGCTTAGGTGCCATTCCGGATAAAATTCAGGAGGTCGGATCGAGATGGCACATTTGAGACACATTCCGGAGCCGAATGAGGATTCGACCAAATAGCGTGAATCGGCATGCTCGGGCATACATTCTTCAGATAATTGGAGGATATCTGATGCCGGACCTTTATAGAAACCTTGTAACATCCTAGATTAGGGGTTATCGTTTGTGCATAATTCATGAGTAGTAGGTTTTGGCGGTGTTTGGAAATGAATTAAGGGTTTTAAAATCCTAGGATGGAAGAGAAAGCTTTGGACAATTATTGGTTTTCAAGTTAAAAAAAAAGTGATGTGGAAAAGTGGCAAGGGCGCCACCTAAGGTGCAAGGGTTATGGCATCAAGTGAAGTACTTTGAAGGAAGAGGTTCGAATCCCATTGTGTGCATTTTTCTTAATTTTATGAAATAGCATGTTTATTGTGATATGGATGTGTGGTGTGCATTTTTAGAACCTTTGGAATGTAAGGAAATATAAGGAAATGTAAGGAAATGAAAGGAAATGTAAGGAAATGTATGGAAATGTAAGGAAATGTAAGGAAATGTAAGGAAATGAAAGGAAATGAAAGGAAATGAAAGGAAATGTAAGGAAATGAAAGGAAATGAAAGGAAATGTATGGAAATGTAAGGAAATGTATGGAAATGTATGGAAATGTATGGAAATGTATGGAACGATTAGTTAAAAGAGGAAAGTGAACATTTTGGAAACCTAAGCTAAAAGAGGAAAGTAAACAATTTGGAAACTTAAGTTAAAAGAGGAAAGTAAACATTTTAGGAAACCTAAGAAATGTCAAGTTTCAGAATAGAACGAAAATTTTTGGAAACCTAGAAATGACTTAGAAATGTCGAGTTTTAAAGTTTAAAAGAGGTAATTAAGGCAAGAAGGCCTTAAGAGAAAAGTATGTGAAATTTGACACACAAGCAGCTTGGAAAAGTGGCTCAAGATACCACTTAAAAGCCCAATGAGTGACGCCACTTAGGTGGATAATTTGGGCCTCAGATGGCCACAAGGAGTCCAATAAAACAAGTTTAAATTTGGCTCATCAAGGGAAAGGGTGGAATGACATCTAGCTAAGACTTTAAGTGATTTTTTATTTAATTACTTAAAGAGAAAGCAATGGACGACAATAAGGACTCTTAAGGGAAGAGTTTAATTCTCTTTAAAATTCGGCTAAATAGGTGGATAAATGAAGAATTATTCTTTAATTAGGAAAATAAGGAAGAGTGGTGGCCAAGTTAAGGACTCTAGCTAGTAATTTTGGCTATAAAAGGAAAAGAAGGCCATTCATTCATTCATTCACTCTTCCTTTGCCAAATTTCTTAAGCAGATTCTCCTCTCTCTGCCAAAATTCCTACAGTTTTATTCTTCTTCTTTTATTTTTGCCAAGCCAAAATACCTTGTGTTCTAACCGAATCCTCCATCTTTATTCTTCCTTCTCTTTCTTTCTAAACCCTCAAAAACCGAAAGTTGTGAGAGCATCATTTAGCCATAGCTTAATCTCTGAAGGTTGAAGTGAAGG